>OY992848.1:11552615-13985987 GCA_963921415.1 Pyrausta despicata
AATACGTCTTTAGCAGGACATCGGAATATCAATCAACGAATGATATATATGTACTGTGTATCTACCCCGTGCAGTGCAGAGTTTATATCACCACATTTTCCCACTACTGCTACTCATCAGGATCAACCAGCTCAACCGATTTGTAAAAACGACATTATTTTACAAACGCCATTATTCGGGAAATAATTAGTAGTAGTTAAAAGGAGTACAAACCGTTCCACGTCCCTCCAATTCAAACCAGAAAAAAGAGCAAACCATTGCCATCAGGTGCAGTGCAAAGTAATGCAAATTTGCAACGCAGAAAGTTGCGATTGCGACACGAATTGCTGCGATGCGACTTCGTGCATCAAATGGCTCCTAAGGGTGACCTCCTTAGGTCACATTAGATTAGATCTCCTTAGATCACAGAAACAGAATAATGAATTCGTAAGTTCTTGGGAGTCCCCACTCACTCCCACCTCTATGCTAGATCCACCAAATAACCAGAAGACGATCTCGTCACGATTTACAGCTCCTTAATCATGGCACCTTTTACAGTGCCGAAAAACTTTTATATTGGAAAAAAATACCATCAATAGTGGGGTGAAGTCATGGTCTCACTGCATCATTTTTTGACGTGACAACGTCTTATAATTCGATGGAGCCGGCTGCACGCACCAAAAAACATGACGCATGCGGCGTTACCTCGCTCTGAGGCGTTCCATTCAAAGCTTGAAGTGCAAGCGAGAGCGCGGAACGAGCGACAAAGAGGCAACGTGACAAAGACGTTGTCACGTTCTAACTCTGGTTAATCCGACTCGAACATCTTAACCACAATTACAAAGTGCTTATTACCTGGCATCAAACACATGAGCTGCGGCGGCGAGGAGCTCCGCGAACCGTCCATGTTCTCGCGCTCGTCCGTCAGGAACTGAAACGAAACACCACACACATTAAATACAATCCCTGATCTATAAAGGGTTTGTTAAAAAAATATGAAAGGATTTGTAGGATTTGATTCTCAAAAACTTGACATCACAACACAAAGCATTCGCTTGATTGATGAGGCCTATCGCCAAAATGTGGCTCATAAAACTGGCCAAGTGCGTGTCGGACCACGCATAAAGTAGGGTTCCGTAGTCAATTTTGGCACCGCGCTTTTTTGCATTTCTTGCATCATCATTTCCCTAGCCGTCAATGTCATCATTGTAAAGTATATATTTTTATATTATTTATAATTTCAAAAGTTTTCATCACAGGATACCCGATAATAATTTTTAATAAGAGTTTCCGTGCCTGTTTCTTTACGTTAGAGATTTGAAGTTTATAGGTCCAAGATTTTAGAAATTACAGGGGGGGGGGGGGCTACCGTGTAAACGACTCTGGCGGGCTATAACTCGCAAATGGTAAAGCTGATAAAAAAGTGTTGTATGGAAACCCTATCTTATTTTCATAGTCCTTTTCAACGATACCACACAAGGGGGTGCACTCAAAAAATGATTCACCCCCCTTTACATGTATAGGGAGGTACCCTTAAAAAGGGGTAATTTTAATTTTTCGTATTTTTAAAAATGAGATCTATATGTTAAGTATCCTCGAACCAAGTTAATGTTAATGCAAATCAGTCCATAAACGTATAAGATATTCTGCTGTGACAGACTAGGACGGACTGAACGATCTTATAAGGGTCCCTTGTCGGACTACGGAACCCTAAAAAAGAGGTTTTTAAAAATACAATTCGTCAACAAAGTTACCGAAAAGAACTAGACGTGTTTACCCTGGTATATTGTGCCCGTCTAGCTTAATGGAAATTTTATCAAAATGTTTATCCCAACATTGTAACGGACCCTTAAAAAGGGGTAATTTTAATTTTTCGTATTTTTAAAAATGAGATCTATATGTTAAGTATCCTCGAACCAAGTTAATGTTAATGCAAATCAGTCCATAAACGTATAAGATATTCTGCTGTGACAGACTAGGACGGACTGAACGATCTTATAAGGGTCCCTTGTCGGACTACGGAACCCTAAAAAAGAGGTTTTTAAAAATACAATTCGTCAACAAAGTTACCGAAAAGAACTAGACGTGTTTACCCTGGTATATTGTGCCCGTCTAGCTTAATGGAAATTTTATCAAAATGTTTATCCCAACATTGTAACGGAAGGGCAGCATTTTTCTTAATTATTTTAACATCAAAGCCTTTTAACGTAACTAAACTTTTCTCAATAAAATCATTTGTTACTAAAAACATCACCTTTGAAAGCAAACGCTCTTTTCATGTCTGAGCTGTGTTGGGTTCACTTACGCCTACGTTTTTCTTTCAAAGGTTTCAATTTTTCTATTGAAATTATATTTATCAAGCGAACGTTGTACGCCTACTCAAAACTAGCAACGAGTGAAAGTAATGGAAGTAAAATATTTAATCTGAGTATTAACAAGATGTGATCCGAGACGTTTATGTGTACCTAACTCCTGTGACTCTTTCTCAAAATATTTTATTAATACAAAAAAAACATACTTTGTTAGACGTACAGACAATATGGACGTTAGTTGCGATAGCTTAGCCCCTTTAGCAGACAAGGTGTTAATTTACTGCCTGCCAAAGTAGAATTATGTTTCTGAGCAGTAAACGTAAAGAAACACAATATGTTTACTCAAACACGGCACACTAACGTTCAAGTTCGGTGGGTAAAATATCCTATACCATAAGTCATGATGACCTGTTAGAAAACAGTTTAGAGCATGTTATGTGTAATAATCACTTTTGAACCGTTATTTCTTTACATAAAATTTACATTATGGTAAGACAGTTTATCTGTTACTTCATTTAGTCTATTAATTATTGTCTCCAACCTAACTTCGACTATGGTGGCCAATCTCAATAGAGATCAGCCAACTACGCAGGAGATATTAAAGTGCATAAGTGTGTGTTCAATACAGAGGTGCACTCACTGTCTCTTCACTCTCTCAATGTAGTTCGGTGAGACGGCACACCGCCATGACCGAAAAGAGAGTTCGGGCGCAGGACCGACCGAGGAGAGTATTATTAGGTCACAAGACACAATTCGGCTGGCGTATCCATGTGGATAAAAGCCCTAAAAATATATAAAGAATAAAAAAATAAAAGTATTTAAACCACCGAACTAGGAAACTTCTTACTGCGTATAACTAGCTGCGTTCTCGAAGACGCACTTGATGAGAGTGGGTTCGTTTGGCACACGACAGCATAGTATAGAATATGGAGAATTTTTGACGGCAGCCAGCAGTGACATATTTGTCAAAAAAATATGTACGTTTAGGTTTTTAACGTAGTAATTAGGTAGTTTGCATTTCTGGGTTTGTACTATAAGGTCTTTCGTAACCGCTAACATTGACCAATCAAAACTTGAGGGTTCTTTCTTAACGTAAATGTGAGACTTTGGTTACACTGGTTCTCGTACAAATCAGCGATCATTTTTATTTCTAGGTAATTCAAACGCACCTCCATTGAACGCCACGCTATCGCGAAGAGCAGCAGCTCGTTCCACGCGCTCTTGATGAGCAGCACCTGGTCCTCCATCTCCAGCTGGCCGAAGTGCGGGATGTCGCGCGCCCACACCACAAGCGCTGCGATTTGTTTGTTACCTGCAATCCCCGAAACGTGTGCATTAATAAAAAAAAAACAGAAAAACCGTGATCAGCCAGGAAAACAGCTGATGAGCTTATAAAGGCTGAACGGGTTTTGACTAGTCATAGCTAAGAACCACAATGATTATACTATCTTTCGAATGAAAAAAAAATTGGTTGCCTGTAAAGTCGGTATACGGGCGAAAGTTTTACGTGACAACGACTTTGAGTGGTAAAATAATTTTAATGTGAATATTCATTCGTATAACATGAACCGGTGTGTATGCCTATCTCTCTCACTCTCTCTCTCTCTCTCGCTCTGTCTCTCTCGCTCTTAGGCGGGCTAACTGTGCTCGAGTGGAAGGGACGCGTGCCTTTCACTTATTATGTCTGTCTCACTCGCTCTTAGGCGGGCTAACCATGCCCGAGTCGAAGGGACGCGTGCCTCTCACTCGCTCTCATTGTGAGCGCATAACGTGAGCGGAGCGTAACGCAGTTTCTTGAAGTGTCACCCGGCAAACCAATTTATAAGACGTTGTCACGTCAAAAAAAAACATTTTATTTCGGTCCACCCATTCGGGAGCTACGATGCCCCAGACAGACACACAGAAACACAAACGGATATACACAAACAGACATAGGGGTTAAAGTTATAATCTCCTTTTCATCGGTATAGTTAAAAAAGTTAGGAAGAAGGAATGCGGCACCCGTTGTGGTAAGCGTCAACCGTTTTTAAACAAACTACTCAAAAATGGTTTTATTATTTAAAAATTTGCAATTAGAAACCTCAACAAATACCTCAAAAAATGCTCACAATACTTTAAAAAAAAATTCAATTTTGGTGTAATAAGTACAGTCAATTCAGAGATGATACACACTGAACTTTCCCCCTATGTGAACAGAAAATCGAAGCAAACAGTGCTATCTGTTGGACTAATCAAGAACCTAATAGTTTCTTTATATTATTTACCTACATTTGATAAAGAGAATCCATTTTAATCAAAACTTGTTGATGAATAAATTACATAGGTATGGTATACAAATGACGTCTCAAAGCTGGAATGCCTTAGAAAACAATTTCAAAATGGCGCAATAAATATTAATTATGTATCACTTTCCTTCCTCTGCTCATTGTGAAATTCTTAGAATGATAATGATAATAATTAGAAAGATATGGATATTTTATCCTTTGTGTTTTATCTTTCCAACGCCTTGTCTTGCTCTGGGCTGGTAAATGTCATGTTTCTTTGTATTCTTCTAATTGGTTTTATTAAAAAATCGTTTTACGAGCGGGGACCATTACTTTAACCATTAGGTTATAGCTTTTAGACGAAACAATAGGGGTTTTATTGCTTAAGTCTGACTAATTCTGATGCTTGATAAGTAGGTATGAAGAATTTTGAGTGTATCCTACGATAAAAACACAAAAAGTACGCATTTTTGTGGAACGACGACATTAACAAACCAGTTTCGCGTTATGTATGCTATCAAAATTATGTACATAATACATATCTGCGTGCCTAAGCTTTTTTATGCTGAATGGAATTTATTTATACCGCGTAATAGAGCCACACCGATATACATGAGACGAGTGGCTGGACAGGCGCAGAGGTCGCGGGCGTAATTGAATCAATCATAGCAATAAAAATAAACTAGTAAATCGATTTCGTGCGTCTCGAGCGATATTCGTTGCAAATCGATTGAAACGCAGTGTTATGGCAATACTCAAGTCTGGGCTAGGTTTCACACCTAAACTGATGATGCAGCACAAGGAAACCAGTTCGCGTATTACAAATATGTATAATATAAAATAGCGAAACATGACGAACATTCGGGCACGTAGGACTTGAAAAAATTGCGTAATTGTCAAGTAAAGTAGCAATAGCAATACTATTATAGCTACCATATATTTCGTATATAGGTAATTACATGTCGCCTCTACATACGAAGTGAGTAGTAATGTGGACTATTGTGTATGTTTGTCGTGATTACGAATATTTTTCCATTCGTAGACACGAACACACACAAAAACACCAGCGCGTCTTCATTTAAAACACCCGCTCGAAGGACCACAAGTAGGATGTTATGTTACTGTAGGGTAATGAAGGAAAATGGGGCGCGCAACTTGGGCGGCAAGTCACTGTCCACAGATACTGACACTCCTCGCTCATGTCCGCCACCAGCAACTTTATTTCTAGCACACACACGAAGGATCAAAAAAATGCTAACATCCACTCGAAGGATCATAAGTAACATGTAACTCAGAACGCACCTATATGACAAACGCTGGAGACTGGGGCTCGAAACTTGAGCGGCAGGTTGCTGTCGAGGCCCACGCGCAATATCTGACACTCCTCGCTTGTGTCCATAAGCGAAGGTCACTCGAAGGACCAGAAATTGATAACATCCGCTCGAAGGACTATAAGTATGCTGGTGAAGTCACTACGCACCTATTTGACACAGGCTAGAGACTGGGGCGCGGAACTTGGGCGGCACGTTGCTGTCAGGGCCCACGCGTAGGAACTGGCACTCCTCGCTTGTGTCCGCCACCAGTGACTCCATTTCCAAAAGCCTCTCGATGGATAGCTCCTGCAACAAGATAGTAAAGGGTTAAAGTTAGCCTCTCACATGGCACTGTGTGGTTCGTTGTAGTCCGAACCTAGGGAAAAAAAACAGTTTTTTGCAAAAAAAAAAATACAGGTGTAAACTAAACAAAGGCACAGGTATCAGAAATTAACTATGTACTAGAACTATTTTAGATTCAGATTCAAAATGGGTAGTGACGAATAAACACATGATACTGCGGATTAGATTGATTTAAACTGCATACTTATTAAAAATGTATTTCATTTCAAATTGAACTTCAAAGGATAGACATTTGGAAAATGAAAAATATAAATAGCAGAGATTCCCCACGGATAATGGGATTTAAAATGTTTGCTCTAAAACGACCTAATAAATAATATCAAATTGACCGACCCGCCTAAATATTATTACAATGATGCATTATGGCTTTGTGCCATCCGAAAAATTTATGAGACATCTAAAATCTGTGAAATTATACGAATTTATCTGTTCATTTTGGAGCTTCCATTTTATAAAATCTTTTAAGGGGTCAGTACATGTTACTAAACATGTGTACAGTCAAAAGTTAAAAATAAATACAACGAAATTTTCCGACAATATCCATAAATTTTGGTTGCTTAATTTCTTAAAAGAGTCCTACTCCATGCATGAATGAACTATTTCAGCTATGTATATCCATGATTAAGGTTAAATTTTAGAATATAAAAAAACCTTAGTTTTTCGACTACCTGCCTGCAAAATATGTTCAGTAACATGTACGGACACCTCAATTAGATTTTTTTAGATATACTTGTATATAAAAGTGCTGGAATCAGTTGACAATAAAAAAGATGGACTACAATCATTGGAAATAATTGAAATTCTCAGTACTCTTGGGACGCTTATTAAAGGACAAAGCAAATAAGTGTTTGAGACGAAATAAGGGCGCCCCACGCCCGCACAGCTGTAAGACAGAACTAATAACTTAATTTACGGAAACTTGGCGGGCAATACAACAAGAAAACGGATCTAATGAAAAAATGTGTTTACATGGTTTTAAGTAGTTACTCGTAAGTAGCTTGTTGTCTTCACAGGTTTACGTAACACCTGTGTGATTTGCAAAATTCTTCGGGCTGCCCCCATCCAAACAGCAAAATAATGAAAAAACAGGTTGGACAGTGGTGGAGTGAAGATTGAGTAAAATCATTTTTCTTAAATCTATATTCCTGTTTCCTCGCTCCACTGCCTCGCTTAAGTGGACAGGCAGCTTGAGTGTACATACCAAGAACTTTTCTTCTTTTCTAGAGTTTCAATTTAACTGCTGAAACTTTGTATATTGTGAGCAGGGAGCCTTATCAAGGCTCAAGGTCGTAGCCAGGGCGACGCAGGGCCGGGACCCGCGCCCTCCGCGCCGCATTGTGTAGGCTTACGAGCTTTCAAAAGGAAGCCCAACACCCAATAATACCGATAACACTTTGTTCAACAAACAGAAAACATTCAATAATAAACGTAAACATACAACGTAGCTTAACATTTTATGCAAAACTTTTGCTTTTGGTTAAATTAAAATTGGTATTTACTTTAGTCACTCTCCTTATGGTTGTTTAAACCAAAACGTTTTACAGAAGTCGTTAGGGCACAGGACAAGAAGGTGATGTCATAACCAGTTTAAAATATGCAATTCAATAAAAGGAGTAATTAATTGATTTAACTATGCTTTTCCCTACATCTACAGTTGATACGCAAGCATCAAAACTCCAAAGCCTATGTGGAAAATACAAAAACAATTCATAGTCATTGTTACGCAATAGCCCACAAGCAGGTAGGCAGATACCACCAGAACCGACGCGTGACCGAAACGTACTTTGGCGCGTTTTTTCCGCGCAAAACAACAACAAATCTACCTCTCCTATACATTATCGCCAAATATAAATAACGCCGCGTCATCGCCGCGGAAAACGAGCAAAACGAAACAAGATCGATGCGATAGAGTCGAGCAATAAACAAAGAAATCTGTGGCGAGTCACCGGAGTCAAGTTATTTTTATATTACTGCTTTTTAATTAATCGAGTCCTTTATTTCTAACGGCCGTATGCGATTGTATCCGCGCCATTTCGTTGCATAAAAACCATACTGTAAAAACCCCGTGGCATTCCAACGCTGAGTCGACCTGTCCAGTCTGTCTGCATATTTCTTTGGCAATAATATTTGTCAAACATGCCACAGACGCATATTAAATATATGCGGGAAAATGGGTAAATATAAAAAGTTTCCATTACTTTCATAAGGGAAATTAAAGAAACCTCTTGATTAAGCAAAATTTTACAGCGTAAACGTTTCATTATTTGAAATGTGTTTTAGCTTGAGTTATCAAATGAGCAAATAGAAAACACGCAAAGGGCTGACGCCTAATCATTATTGAAGCTCACTCTAATAGTCTAATTAATTTCTAATGCCTATTAGTGATTCTTAATTAGAATACGTCTCGTGAAATATTGCATGTCATTTAAATTGGAATTGAGTTTGAATGGAAATCATAACAAACAATCATATATCGTATTTTGTCGCAACCGATTTAGAGTTAGGAAGCTAAAGGGAAGCGCTTCTTACCGACCGGTAGTTATGGTCGGGGACCATGGTCCGATAGACATTATCTTGATTTGTCTATCTATATTATTCTGGATCTAAATCTTATATGCCGCGGTTCATGCGCTCGCTGTCATGCTTGCCATTAGAGATGCGCTTGTGAAAGAAGTCAGAACAGAAATATCAAAGTGATCCAAAATGTGAGATCTTAAAATTAGGTTAGATTTGACTTAGCCGGTTTTTATCCGGATCAAAAAAATGTTGGAAACTCACTGGTATAGTGAAATGAAAACTGGCCAAGTCAAATCTAACCTTTATATTAGGTTCGACTTGACTCACTTGATCTCGCATTTTTGTTCATTATTTGGATTTTGTACAGAACTTGGCACTCATTTAGATCCCCATTCTCGTTGCAGCGATGCCCACGGCCAAACATAGTTTTTGTATTGAACTATGCTCTCCTTTTTTACATTTATGTTTTTGATGGGATTTACCTATCTTTAAACTAATAATAGTTTCATCTTCTGTTAACTTTTGAAGCTTTTGCTGAAGCAATAACAACATTAATATTTTGTTGCCATTACGTATCCGATGTGAGTTACATTAAGGGATTTAAACTTGCTTCAAATACGTTATCATAATATTAAACGAATTTATATACTAATTCCATTCTAATTATCGTTGGAAGTAGATGAACATTCCCATTTTCTGATAAGCGATCTTCAGAAGCGTGACTACAGCCTACGCTTACGCTTGCTTTAATCATGCCGATCAAGCTAATTAGTTAATTTCACAGCTCATTGCCCAGCAGTGAGTGGGACATCTGCAGATCAGTATGTTTCACGATGATCAAAGATAAGTACATCTAAGTAAAAGTGCTACTAAGAAACGGCAATTTATTTCTGAAAATAACTCTCAAGGGCGCTTTGTAAATGCTGAAAATATCGGCCGGGTAAACTGAAATTCTGTAAGGCCGCAATAACCTTTACAGATGTAACATTTATACGACCACTACCCGTGTCTTACACCGATGCACGTTTTATGTCGCATTTATGACACATACAGCACTGAAACTACCTTTGAGTACTTCAAAACGACGCACGTTTAAGTCAATTTGTCGACTATAAATGTTAACCTGAGCGACCCTGGCCACGGTTGTATTATTTCTGTCCTAACAACATAGTGCACATAAAAAGCTGCCTGCAGTATTTTTGTTCAATTTAAACACGTTATCGCACCTCTACCGACATGCTCGCGTCTTCGCCGCTCGCTGTTTCTACCAACACCGCCTCGAGCTTCGTCCCACACGCCAAGCACTTCTGGTACCATCACAGTACACGTGCTAACTGACTGAGCTCACCTGTACAGAACTGCTAAGATTAGCGTCTTCCGCGCCCCTCGCCGCCTGTTGCCTTTCCTCTTGCACCGCCTCCCGCTTCATCCCGCACGCCAAGCACTTCTGGTACCATCACAGTACACGTGCTAACTGACTGAGCTCACCTGTACAGAACTGCTAAGATTAGCGTCTTCCGCGCCCCTCGCCGCCTGTTGCCTTTCCTCTTGCACCGCCTCCCGCTTCATCCCGCACGCCAAGCACTTCTGGTACCATCAGTACACGTGCTAACTGACTGAGCTCACCTGTACAGAACTGCTAGGATTAGCGTCTTCCGCGCCCCTCGCCACCTGTTGCCTTTCCTCTTGCACCGCCTCCCGCTTCATCCCGTACGCCAAGCACTTCTGGTACCATCAGTACACGTACTAACTGACTGAGCTCACCTGTACAGAACTGCTAGGATGAGCGTCTTCCGCGCCCCTCGCCGCCCGTTGCCTTTCCTCTTGCACCGCCTCCCGTTTCATCCCGCACGCCAAGCACTTCTGGTACCATCAATCAGTACACGTGCTAACTGACTGAGCTCACCTGTACAGAACTGCTAGGATGTGCGTCTTCCGCGCCCCTCGCCGCCCGTTGCCTTTCCTCTTGCACCGCCTCCCGCTTCATGCCGCACGCCAAGCACTTCTGGTACCGGCAGTACTGGCATCGGTTCCTCTGTCGCTTGTCTATGATGCAGTTCCGTTCCTCGCGACACGCGTACGTTAGGTCCTTCCGCACTGTCCTCTTGAAGAAGCCTTTGCAGCCTTCGCAACTGAAAGAGGAAGATATGATTTAGTTCAGATATTCGATTCCACGAAGGTTTATGGTATATTTTGTATTCGGTTCGGCTTTACATAGTTTAAAGACTTCTTCACACAACATAACGCAGAAACATATACATAGTTTGAGTGAGTTAAAGAGCAGCAAGTTGTTTAGTTCTTTCCTATGTTTGCGCACACTAGACTACAATAACTTCTTCGATACAACACTACATTTATTTATTTATTTATTTAGTTACTTATATAATATGATTTTTAAATTTCCCATTGAACTAATGGCTTCTACGTGAGCACTTTAAAATATTTATATAATCCAATTTAGAGGTATACGACTCATGATTATTCATGCAATAAAATTCTTAAAATTCATAAATTACACCCTGCACAGCATAATGAGTATGAGCGACCGCAGCGTGTTGGCTTTACCTATATGCCAAATGTCAAAAACATAAAAATGTATAATGGCTTTTACAATGCCGGCATTGTTTCTGATATAATTTACACTGGGATATAATACCGTAGACTTGGCCGGTGCCGCACCAGCTGTGATGACTAACATATGTCATTATGTGCGCTCGAAATCTCGTGGGATATAAACGGCCAATGTCAGTGGTCAAGTAAGCTTAACAATGAGACATTATACAGCCTCTTAAGCTAAAGGAAATTACCGTCTGCTACACGAACCCTCGCGCTTTGAGTTATGATGAGATCATTATTGCACCTCAATAAATAACAAACCTCTTAAATAAATAGAGTTCTTTTTTGCTTTGATAAATGAAACATTATTTTATTAGTCTAGATTATAGAATAGATAAATTTGTATTTCAATAAGATTGATAATGTCGACTGCTGCACTTTAGGGCAGACGTGTTTTAACTAAGAATTTTTTTTATTAAACGTTGTCTACTGATTAAATAGTACAGCATAATTTATGTGGATTGTATTTTAATCAGTAGTTCAAAAGCCGGTGAAATCGGTCCTAAGAGAGCCTATTTGGTTTCATGTTGTGGTCACCAAGTTGCCGGTAGCAACTCTATTATCTATGATTATTTATTTACACTAGTTATGTACCTTTATTGGTCCGACCTGGAAATTATAAGAACTAAAAAATCTATAAAAGCCATTTAAAATATGCTTTTAGGTTGCAGTAGTCACTAACCCACTACGGTATTAACTTTCAGGAATAGTAATAGCAGCCAGCCGTACAGGACTCACAATGAGTAGGTAACAATATAAAAATAGTCAATTTATTTTAACATCGTTCATTCTCAAGTGTTAACATTTTGGTCAGAGTGCAGATTTGTAATTTTCTCTTAATTCAATTCTTAACATTCTTAAGACCCCTCAAATTAATTATGCACAAACAAATAAAATAGAAAATTAATAAATCTTTAGTTTAGGGTGCGATGCCCTATTCTGTCTGCAACACCTGAATAGGATTTTTATTGAGTAATATATTTTACTATACCCATTAAACATATAGTGTCACATATTTTTTTTTAAAGTGTAGGTAATAAATTAATTATTAACTTCATTGAAGTAGGGTGTTAGGGTAGGATAGTTAAACAACTTTATTAGGGTCATAGGGGATGGTAGAAAACGGTTGACTACACTGTACAATTAAAAAATCCATGAGGAATTCCTTGTTCAGTAGAATGTACACATTCTGCGGTTAATTATGATGATATCGATATTTTATTTTGTACAATATAAATACGTAACAATGCTTGACTAATTTTATTGAATACTTCTAAATAAGCTAACATTATTTCTTACGTCAAGCACCGCGTCGGCTGTATCTTAACCGTATCAAGTTACTGGCGCCGCTCATCAGACGTGTAAATACGTTAAGTAGGTAGCTACAAAAAATCCAGTCTCGTTATCAAATATGTATTGTATTACAGAAACAATAACGTTTCTTATCTTTTGGTACGTTGGTATCTGATCATTTTCCACAACTTACTGGACACCTTATGGCACAAGAAAAATTATAAGGGGAACGGCACAACCACTAAATATTTTACTTATTTGGTGTCGATGGATAGAAGAGCACGAATCTCAATCTAATGATGAGCATGCTCATGCTGACACTGAAATTCTCTTAATTATTCGGTGGTATAGGCATCTGTCATCGTTTTTCCATGAGGTCGGGAAATACTTGATCACCGTTCTTGCTGCGTAAGGATACCTATCCTTACGGAGAAAGCACGTGCCATGTTTCAAATTCAAGTAAAAAGATAAATATACTGTGGCGTCCTAATTGGTGAATAAGCATAAGCTTGTCAGTATTGTGTCAAAATAAGGGTGATGTTATTGACCAATGCGGAGATGAGACAAGCGGAGAGATGTTTTTTTGACCAACCAATAGAATTTCGTTATTTACACATCTTGTCCCCACTCCGCTCCAATGGAGATCGCTAAGCGGAGATGTATATAATTTTGTATGGCGCGATGGAAGCGTAGATTTGAGCTGTGCCTCGACGACGCGCAGCACTCAACGCGTCGCACACTCGCAAGGCTAACCAGCGTACATCTCCGCGACAGAGCGCATCTCCTGGATACACACAAACAAAAAATGACTCTCCACGCCTCTGCTTTGGACTTCTCCTCACATCTCCCGCTTTGGTGGAGTCCGGGCCTGATAGGGCTCTATGCATAAGATACACTTATACCACCAAATATAATGCTGCGTGGAATGATCGTAACCTTAGTCCAATGTGATTGATGAGGGCTCGGATACTCATAAGGCGTACCACCTACACATTCTGAATGACACACATGATGAAATCTGTCCGTAGAGTATTGTGACAGTAAATAGAAAGGTCCCTCCCCGAAATGTAATATCGCCGCAGGATATTATGATAACTTACGCAATATTAAAGCAGTAACCTAAGAAGAAATTTATTAAAATTTTGATCTCAGCACCTTTTTAATATTCTTGGATATTGTAATAATAATAAACAATTTATTAAATTTTCCCTTTCTTTTTGTGTATTTTGAGTCCCGTACTCGTCTTCTATAAACACAATTTATTGTTTACTCCAACTTTTGGCAAGTATAATAAAGGTTTAGTAAATAAATTTTTATATATGCCTAATGCGCCATTTTGCACACTGAATTTGTTGATCCAACTTTACCAGCTGTTATAAGCAACATGTAAGAAAGCTTATAAAGCTCTCTTATTTAACGATTTTGTGAATATGTAGGTACTAACTTTCTTAGAATTCGATTATTAAACATGCTTAGACACTGATTTAATTAGATCAGAATATATTTACTGATTAAGTACCTAATCAACTTCTAGACTTGTCTATTTTTGGGTGTGGCAGTGTTAGGCAGATTTTCCGTCAAGATTATATTCTTAATTAACACGTCGGTATTACTGTGCTATAAGTTTGTTTTACGAGCTCATTAGTGTTGTGCAATTAAGAATAATTTAAACACGTTAATGGCAAATGAAAACTGATTTAGGTTTACATTACGTTTAAGTATAGGAAGAAGGTACGTAACAAGGAATTAACGAGGAAAAACCTTTTACCGTGCAAGGCATATTTTGCTAAGAGAAAACATTTTATTTGAATGATGGTTTGTATGTTGACAAGCTTAATTAAATGTTAGGTTAAATTAAGTTAATTTAGTTTACAAATTTAAAAAAGATTTGCTTCGTTAAAAAAACACTTCTTTCCATAATGGATTGCATGAGTTAGTTTTAAACTGTAATACGTAGTGAAACTTGTTCTAAAATGGCAGACCGCACTTCAAGTAACTTGGCTCCAAGATAAGTGGTTGGTTATCACCTCAACCTTCTTGGAGGACGCTTTTAGGGCTGTAAAGATTAAAAGTAAGATACAAGTAAAAGTTAACGAAGTTCATACACATCTCGTATATAGTTATTTTTTTTACAACCAACCAATAAAATTTAGAAGGCCTATACCGAAATCCGTCTTTCAAAACGATATTGTGTACCGTCGACAGCACATCAAGGTAATTTTCAATTTTTTTTTCATCACAAATGCATAATATGCCACAGTTTTTACCTAAACGTGCTGTCATATGCGCCTTATGCGGTCGTAGGCGCTTGAGATACGGGCGATTTGAAAACAAAATTATGTAGCCTAATGTGCTGGCAACCAGATGACAGCAAGTCAAGATAAACACTGCGGCATCTAGTGCACTTGTGATACAGGCGATTATGCAACAAAAAAGGGTAGCTTGGTGGGCCACCGTACTTGTGTCATTTATCGAAAATACGATTATCGTTTTGATGGCTTTCGTTTTTAGGCCTTAAGATGACGTTAACTTTTGCAACAATAACATTGAAATCTCGCATGTGAACGTCACTCTACAAGTAGGTGATTAGGTCATAGGAGAGTAGGCAGGTATACGTAATTTACAAAAAAGCTGCAGACAGAAATAGCGCACGCGCTGTACAGCCCGCCAACACAACGTAGTATTTGATTTTATTGAAAAATCTCTTTTTTTGCAATGACATGGGATACCAAGAAGTTCAGCTTCATGACATACAGTTCGTACTAAAATGTGCCAAACTAAGTTTGCACATCGTCGCCAAACATCTGCATGCAAGCATGATCTGACGATTTACCGATAATACAGCAAAAACAAAATACCTGAACTTAGATCACGCAAACCAGATTTTATATACCACCTAGCTAGACGTTACACCTCCTAAACAAAATAGGCCACTTTGAATTTCAAAATAGGAGAATGTTTTTGCCAAACATATCAATCTATACTGCGCAGTTCGAGTTTCGATGGAAATATATCTTTAAACCTTATGAGATACTCGAGTGCTGGTTGATACAAGTGCTACTACAGTTAGCTATGTCAATATCAACTGTGTAAGAAACACAAACCCGCTAAACAACTGAAACAAGCATAAACTCACTCAAGAGGTATGGAACCAAAAGCAAAAAGTTTTAATAATGAAAACTCATTCCGCTACAAATGTTCAAAGTTTAAAACCTACGTCAATAATCCTGATACCAACTTCTAGCCAAACAATGATGCGTTAATCAGTTGACATAGGACCTTGTGATCTTGGCAAAATATCTGATAATAAAAGTAACATAAAATAGGATTAGCTTTAATTTAAGACCAGATAAGATTATTGCAGTTTTCCACGAATTAAAAGTAGCGTGAGGTCTATCAAACATATATTATGTAAAATGCATGCACCTTGGTTCGAACCTCGGGTCCTAAATCCAGTGCATGAGCATTGATTGATGTTAAGAAATTCAAACCCATGTTTTACAATAATGTTAGCCCGATTTATTAGCATAACAAAACAGGCGTCACAATATTTGATGCTAACTCGCTATTGTGCACAAAGGTTTACAATGCTAAATTGATCCCGCAGACCCCGCAGTTGTGTCAAATTTAAACAATTCGACAATGTTGCAAAACAAAGAAACTTTACAAATGCTACATTTCTAGTTCTCAGTATGAAACGTCTACATGTCATGTTCAAAACAAAATTGATGTAAATAAATACAGTAACGGCGACATACAGTACAGTAAGTCTTTGTAAAGAAATCAATGTCCAATCTATATGGACGTAGCACAATATAAACGTATTTTCTTTCGTCATTTTACCAAGGCGACCATGTTCGAAGGACACATAGAAGTCGTCTTCGCCATTTTTTCGAATTTTAAAACATGTAAATCCATGAAACGTAACTACCTGCCCCGAGGGTAGACATAAAGAATTCCCAAGGTGAAAATCAAATGGCTCTTGCATGGGATTACAATAAATCGATAGTTGATAGAATTGCAAAACGTTTTAATAATGTATGCCCAATCTAATTTCACATTCACGAAAATAGTTTTTGAGCGCCTCCCGTAAACGCTGACAGACAATTAAAGAAAAGAATAACGTGCGAAATGTCTAATTCTGTGCATGCCACAATATTTTACAAGAAATCAATACATTAAATAACCATCCACTCATAAAGGGCGTATTATTTTTATGCACAGAAGCGCGCAGCTGTCTTGGAGTCTAGACTAGACATTTTCTGTTTATGATCGCGAACGGACGGGACAGAGAAAGCGATCTCTGTGACGTATCATTCCCATCTTTTACAAATCATATTTTTGATTACATTCAGAATTTCACAATTACACCTCAATTATAAAATGGTATTCTCATATTTTTTTCTGTACCTGTGGCAAAAAAAAATCATATTAATTTAAAAAAAACAAGTAAGTAGAAAATGTCTTGACGTGTCTGATAAGTAAACCATAATGATTATTAATTACGGACAAGGGAATATTTCTACTTAACAAATAAGTGCCTTTAATAAATGGCTTGAAGACCGATAGTCAACACTAAAATCTAGAGTGTGCTTAAAAAAAAGGTAGCTAGATTCCAATCTTATTCATCACGCAAAGGCTTGGTCAGGTAAATATTATATCGGGCAAAGTAGTACCTGCCATAGCACTAAAATAATTAAAATGATTAACTCCAAATACCTACCAGTAAAAATGTTATAAAGCGAAAAGGTAAATTATTAATAAGTAAAATTGAGCTTGCTCTAGGAGTTTCTGGTCCATTTAAATTTATAGGATGTGTAAATGTGGCTTCATCAAGACACTATACATATGTATTACAATACAACTGCTAAGAATTTAGAATGGAAGATTCATGGACTCATATTAATTTAGTCCGTTGTAAAACTAGCGATGACATCAAAAAGGATGACATGATGATTATTATTTTACGATGATGTTATGACGTAACGATCATAAAAATATTTGTATACTGATGATGATTAAAGTCGGAACGAGCTTGTCTTTAAAAATATGTCATCAAATTGACTGAGATCAAAGATATTTGATTAACAAGTTGGTGTTCAGTTGGAGAAATATTCACGTCTTGTGATGTATGTGAGTGTGACACGAATAAACAAATCTCAATTCTGAATGCCGAGGGCTACTTGAGGTCTTGAACTTGAACACCAATCAGCCAGCATCTTAGTTGTCATCTTAGTTTCTTTAATAAAGTAATGTCGATATAGCATTTCGTCGTTGTATCATGGTCTGAGTAAAATCGTGTCGATTTACAGTACTGTCAGAGCAGCACAGTGTCAGATAAAAGTCGTGTCGGAAATACATATTGTCGTATTAGCGTATTGTCGGAGTAGCGCAGTGTCGCAGTAAAGTAGTGTCGGAAAACCATTTGTCGAAACTCAGTTTTAGAGTCGCCTACACCTTACTGTAATAGCAGTTAAACAAAAACATCTTCCGTACCTGTAAACTCCATAGTGCTTTCCCGACGCCCTGTCGCCGCATATCGAGCATAGGTGTTTGGACCCGCTCAGCGGATGGTTAGGGGGGTAGTTCTTGAAGGCTGGTGGGGACGTCGCATCGTCCCTGAGGCCGTCCAGCATCGCTGTGTCCGGCTTCATCTCAGGAGGGGACATGGGCGACATAAAGCTGCTCTCCAGGTTTAACCCTGTGGACAAGATAATCACGTTGAATTCGTCAAACAGAAAACGAAGATCATCATGATCATAGTTTTGGTACGGTCACGCTAATTAGGGTCTAAGATCCGAACTTAAATCCACCTTCAATCCCCGAGCTGATAATAGAATGAAACATATTTTATAATAAAAATCCTTGACAGAATATTGTTAATTAATGCTTAAAAAACGATTTTTTATTTAATTTTGCAACATCGAGATAATAATAAAATTTTGTCCTGACTGAAAGTAAGTTTATGGTCATAAAACAGCACATATGATGATATTTTTTTTCTTTTCTCCTATTGAGTGAAAGTTGCTGACATTGACATACCTGTTAATACCTGACTACCCAGTAGTTTGCCCAGGTAAATAATAGACAACCCATCGGCTGCATGTTTTATAGGTTTCAGTCAGAACAAAATTTTCTTATTATTTTGATGTTGCAAAATTTTAAAATTAATTAAAAATAGTTTGTCTAGGATTTTTTAGGAAACCCATTTTTAATATATTATCAAATATACTAAATTTATTCTAAAATATGTTTTTATTCTATTATCAGCTAGACATGGGTAGTTCCTGAATGAATGACTCAATTGAAGTACTTCACCTATCTAGTCCACATATATCACTCACTCACTTTCGTTCAAAGTAGTTCATTTAGTTCAATGTAGTTCCTTCAGTAACTCAGTGATATGAGAGTAAAACGTACGGTTATATTTTTTTTAGTACAGTAGTTTGTTTTTAAAAACGCCAACCTAGTGTAATTAATAAATGTGGCTTAATTCTAGGCTGATAGTCCCAAGCCTAAGTATAAGTATGAAGGAAAATCAGTTTTCTATGTAAATTTTACGTTTTTTAAAAAATATACGTTTTTTTTCATTTTAATTCTTTACTGACAGCTTCTAATATAAAATTAATAAAGTCATTAGAATAGTCAACAATAGTTCATAATACATAATTATGCAACGCAATTTTAACACTACTTCATTATTTAGTTCAATAGAACGTTATAAAAGCCTCTATAGATTCACTGAACTAAATGAACTAATTGAACTAGATGAGTGATACATATCTTCAACTCCCACTGAACTATATCACTCCTTTCAGTTCAGTGAACGATTTTGCGCATGTCTATTATCAGCTCGGTGAAGGTCGATTTAGGTTCGTATCTTATACTGTTAACGTTAAGCCTCGTGACCACTAGAGGCAGCATCAGACCAATTGACTTCTTGAACTAGACTTGGCACTTTGGCAGCAGCATCATTGGTGACGAAAATCGCGATCATTTAATCTGAGGTTTTCGCCTTGATAATGATCACCTTGTTTGTCGAGCTTTTCAGCCCGATTGTACTTGTATGAATACATGTCTCTATGAGAATGATATTAGAATTAATAATGATACTCATTAAAAAATAAGTGAATCAAGTAATCAATAGGACAAAGATAAAAGACCAAGTTCTATTATTAGGAGTCATAAGAAAACATTATATTCTAATTTAAAACACAGTGCTCAAGATCATGAAAAGCCCCGGGATCTCTATGTGTTATTAGCAATCAGCTTTCTAGATAATACATATCTTGAGAGAGATGTGCGAAATGAAATCTTTAGATGCACAATTAAATTTCACTAGTTTATTGCATGCGTTTATTAATAAGTTTATGTCTCCAAGATATACAAGATGGTTTCTTAGAACCCATAAACCTAGTCGTTGCTAAGGGAGATTTAATAAAACCGCTTAAATTAAAACAATACCCACCCGACCGCGACAGGTGTTAATTTTAATTTTGGCAAGAGGCAGCTGTCAGTCCCATTGTTGATAAAAGTTGAAAATCAACGTCTCTTGAGATTGACGCGGCTTTGTAACTAAAGGTACTTCAAAAAATTGGCTCAAGTCATGCGAAATTGCGTTGGTTTGTACTTTGGCAGGGTAATTTTTGGG
This sequence comes from Pyrausta despicata, assembly GCA_963921415.1. NCBI lineage: Eukaryota > Metazoa > Arthropoda > Insecta > Lepidoptera > Crambidae > Pyrausta > Pyrausta despicata. Next base: position 11,572,924 of record OY992848.1, read on the forward strand.
TCTTTCAAATCTCTGAAAGTCAACAACACCCGACCTAAACAAATAATGGAGTTCTAATTACAGTACAATGTAATCATTTAGTATTTACTCTCAACAAACAAGACCCCTTATTATTTATCAATGTCATCATTTACTATATTAATATTAAATCTTTCGAAATTAAAATTAACTTAGATACTACAAAAAGCGACCATTTCGGAACTGAAAAGCAAGGCAAAGGGTCCGTCGTAACAGCATCCGCCAAAATTTGAAAAGCAAGCATTCTACATGCGTCGCATAACTCTAAATGCGGGAAAAAAGTCTTATGTGGAGACAGACGGTTCCTAAAAACCAACAGAACCGGTCCATTAGGAGTTTAGGAGGGCTGGCGAGGGCAAAAGCAAAAAGAAACAAACACGCAACCCTCCGGCTCACGATAGAAAACTTTCTGCTGGAATATTTCTATTTCAGTCATCGTTATAATGCTTGATGTGAAACTCATTATTTGTGATTTGTCAAGTAATTTGCTTTTGATGAGAGTAGTTTACCGAACTATTTTTCTATAAGTTACTACTTAACGTAACGTAGTCACAAAAGCTTCCTTGTAAGAGTAAAATAAAATAGATTTTTGGTAATGAAATAAACAGGAATAACAACCCAAACTTCATTGCTTATGACAATTAATAAGAGAACGTCTACAAACATATCACTGCAAACTTTAGTTGCGACGTCTTAGCTAAAATTATAGAATTTAATTGCTAATTTATGCAACAATGACCATTCATACAAAATAATCCTACCATGACGACAAACATTTTGTTTTAAGTATCTTCGTATGAATATTTCCACTTAAAATGTTAAAAAATCTAATTTGGATGCTTGAATACTGGAGGCAAAACACGACGACTTTAGTTATACATAAGGAGATAGAACGAAAGAAAATAAGATTTTTCGCGATTCGTCGTTGCGGTTTTTTTTCTTCAGTATTAATAATAAAACATAACCAAAATTTGAGAATTTGCGAAGAAACTCCTATCTGAGAGCGGGTCGCCACCTACTGGGTAAATTAAAGAGATAACTGAAGTAAAAGTTCCCTTCGTATCGTGCGATGGATTGTATAGCTACAAGTAAAACATCTTTTGACGACCGCTTGGTGCAGTGGTCCACATGTCGGACTTCTAAAACCAAGGGTCGCGGGTTCGATCCCCGCACAGTACAAGCATAAGTGTGCATGAACATGTTAAATTCCATTTTATAAGAATAGCGTAGCGTAGTAGCGTTTGATTCAAAAACTTATATAAAGAACTGAGCGAAGCTGACGTTAATAGCACACAAAAATTATATAAAACTGTATTTACATCTGTCCTTTTTCAGTTTAAAAAAATATGTAAAATAGAAAGTACAGAAGACCTATTTATAAATAACTTTATTTATATTCAACCTTTATAGGCCTCTGCTGATTCTGCTATACGTGCGACGCGAAATTGATTTAAGAGACACGAAATCCAATTTTTGCTCTCATAAGCGAACACTACATTCAAGGTGAGACTCAATAAAGAACTTCCAATCATCTCATTCCCCGGAATAAAACCTATTACATAGTGTAGAACGGTATACGAGTATTGTACGGAGCACATAATTTGTTTACGAACGATGCGAAAGGCTTCAGAGACGCAATATGAAAAGATAAACATTGTTATGGAACCTATGAGCATGTAATTAGTTTATTGGGCGTAGTCTCGCGGGCTCTCGCGTGGAATGATGTTAAAATGGCTGGTCTAGAGAGAAAGAGTGGAGTAACTAATAATAAGTAAAGGAAATAATAATAGTTTATTTTTTAATACAACGACGACATTTATGAATTACAAGAAATATATATATATATAAAAAATTCAGTAAAGGTATAAAAGATGTTCATTTCAATTATGCGCGACATGCAAGCATGCGCTGAATAAGTCCAGCAATTAAAATTATATCTCAACAATTGAAAGTGCGAGTAGGCATTGCAGGTACGCAATTATATAAATCCAGTACGGCAGATGTAATTCTAGTGTTGAGTTACATTTTTTCGTTAGCAGTGAAACTACAGACATGTAGGTACACATCGGCGTTAGATGGACAGATACCCATTAACAAAAGAAATTGCCTTTTCTGTAGATGTATTTTTAACAAGACTACCATTGACTACATTCAAGATTATGATATTTTATATAAAATTGAGCATAGATCATAAATGCCGTGCTATTGAAATCCGACATCAATAATGTCCTGACAAGTAGCACAGACATCGTTGCGAAACAAACATGCAGCTTGAAGTAATATATTTTTTGTGAGAAAATCAAATATGATAGGACTTGTCTTATTACACCTAATACCTATAGCTCCACCCTGAAGCATTTCGCTCAGATGTGCACTATAAAATATAACGACTGCAATATACTCGGCAGACGTATTTACGACCACGTATTTAAACATTTTCAACGCGTTTGATTCATTTATTTAATATTGTGTATATTATTTACCGTGTGATTTTTCCGACACGATGTCCGGTCGCGGTCGGCAAGAAAAAGATCACCGAATCACTTTTGATATCCGGCAACGAAATTATATTATACTGACGTGATGAAACACTAACAATTAAATCACCTACATCAAAACAAAATCATGAACGTGACAATAAATCTCAATTTTATCTGCGTGGACTTTAAATGATAGATAGATATGTATGTAATTAACATGATTATGATCACACGAAGAATGCACGTTACGCTGTTGGTCCCAGTTAATATCGGAGGATGGTCGGAGGCCCTCGGGCGGCTTAATAACATCTGACAGTAAGGTTGGTCACTTACTTTACACACACCCTTCCACCAATCCGCACTGAGCCCGCGTGGTAGAGTATGGCTCGCACCACCTCATAGTTGAGGTGAGGCCTGTGCCCAGCAGTGGGACGTATATAGGCTGACGATGATGATGATCACACGAAGACATTTGTGCGACATAAGAAGATAACACGAATTAACATCTTAAGTTTTAAATTAACGTTTATTAGAGCATGAAATAAGAAAAACGCAGTAAATAAGAAAAACAAACTTGCACTCTATATTTAAAAACCCACGGATGATAGAGAGCTAAGGATACTTTCGAACATAACTGCTACAACTGTCAAAAGATTGCTAATCAAATCTGATCTCAAAAAAATAACCTAAAGGTGTGGTACCTTTAATGTGTATTTAGTTTACTTACTTAGCCCAAGGAAGTTCGTCAGACAATACACTAAAAACGTAAGAAAGAGTATAGCTAACGATGCTCAGTTAAGTACCAAAAATAATCAAAATAAACAAGACGAACACAGACGATGATTCATTAGATAACCAAGGGCGTGAAGGTTTAAAATAGCACGAACACTTTACATGCAGGTAAGTATCTTCAACTTTTTATGGAGACGATGGCTCGGTAATAATTCTAATTTTGCATTCTTATTTATTTATTTATTTAAAAATAGAAAAAATTAATTAATTAATTAATTTAAATTATATGCTATTTCATCGTCATCATCATCATTATCAGCCAAAGGACGTCCACTGCTGAACATAGGCCTTCCCCACAGTTTTCCACATCGACCGATCGATATGCTATTTATTTCAACATAATAAAGAATCCCTTCTTTGATTTATTTTTGGAAGTTTTTATTTTTGCAAATATATTTCACGTTGCGCAATATCTGTTTCTAGGTTTTTAAATATGTTTTGGGTAGTTAAAGACTACATAATATTAGCTATTGCGATAGGAGATTAGAAGTCAATATTGATGACGAATATTATCCAAATTTGAATCAGCACGGAGCACTAATATTAATATTATCTTAAACTACATCTGAAAATAAAGTAAGGAGGAAACTTAAATAAAAACCATGACGTCCATTACTGACCTAGACGGGATTTACCCGCACGGTTGATATAATAAGGTAAAAAGTTTTTAGCTGTCTGCCGTCGTCTTACATTTACTTCAAGTTTATAAGCAAACTTCAGTTTTTCCGTTCGTTGTTCATTAATTTTAGCAATGATGATAGTAGCTGAAAAATACATATCATTAATATGTCCACTATTAGCTTTTCGACAATTGACGGTAATGCAATCAATATTTCTGTAATGATGTGATGTTTAGTATCGGGTTCATGTCAATAACGATCTATTTATGTAAACAATGTGAGTGACGATCTATTTCATTCCAGATAATTCGATTCAAAGAAACATGAATAAGAGTAATCAGCTTTTAGATACGCAGTAGATTAAAACTAAGCAACCAGCATAGCACAATACATAAGTAGTAGGTAACTATTTTGATATTTAAACCAAAATAAAACTAAAGTACCTAAATTGTGCTGTATCAAATGTCTGGTTTAGAGACTTTTGAATATTTCTTTTTGTTTTTTCTATGAAGGGTTCAAGTGGACTATTAAAGGTTTTAATACCTAGTTTAGTCTCTACGTAGAACAAGTACTAAATTTATAATCACGTGTCCTATTGATTTATCGATTACTTTCAAGGTTTCCACTAGGTATTTGCGTACCATGTGAATCGGTTAACATTTACAGTCGTGTGGGTGCTGTATTATGTGTATATGTATTTACATTGCATGTCGATGGAGCAGTCGACGCTCGGTATGGTCGGCATCGCAAGCGGCTGCAGAATGTTGGTGATCGGAGCCGGCGACGCGGGCGGCGGCTGCTGCTGCGCCGGGGGCGAGGGCCTCGCCCAGTTGATCAGCGCCGTCACAGACATCGTTGGCTTGTCTTTCTTCGCCACGCTAGACATGGCCACGCACGAGCATCCTCACATCACTAGCAATCCACTGCACTTTTGCGACAGTCGTAATAAAATCCACAAATTCACTCTAACGATAGGCCCGCGTCTCACCGTCACGATCTTCAGGATCAATTTGCGCCCTGGCGAACCAAATTCGTGAGTTGTGGCTGTGACGATTAAGGCTCTAAATAATGCGGAGAAGGCGATCGAGCGAGCCGCGCGATAGATATGGCGAGCAAAAGCGTCACAACCGGGGACAAAGCAGACATCGTTGTGACATTGTGATAGCGATAGTTGTTGCACCGAGGCGCGCGCGACGCTATCGCGGGCTGCATGCGCGGCGGCGATGCGCTGAGCTTCGACACCGATGCTAAACTAAGTGACTAATGCGCAATTCAACGAGCTCGAATTTGACAAAAAATATAGGTACCCGTCGACTTCCGCGCGGTTACTGGCGTGAAGGTCTCACCCGGGCCCGGCGCGCTCAAGGTCCGCATACAATCATACGCGAATAAATCTCATTTTATGTAGAAAACGAGTCGCTATAATACCATTTTTTGCTTGTAAAAGGCAAATGATACAGAATTGAACTATGTAATTTAAAATATTATATAGATGTGTCGAGTCGAGGAATCATCGGAATAATTGGAGTTGTTAGCAGTTGGCCTTCGTGGTCGTGGCTGTGCCGCGCGTTTCTGTAATTAAGTTTTGCGTCACTCGTGGACCGAACTCCCTGCGATAGCCTCTCTCTACCATATAAAACTTTACGCTACCGATGTTACTCAGCATAAAACCGCAACAATGGATGATGATCATCATTTCCAGAGTTATCGATTGGAAACAACTACAAAAAAGATACCAATAAATATAACATTTTCGTCAATAAAATCGCAATTTACAGCAATACCGTTTCTCAAATTGTTGAACTGTTTCAAATTTAAAAAAAAATAACTTGGCAGTCAGACAAAGAATTGGCATATCGCTTAAGGCGTGCTTCATCCAAATATTTATCAAACTTATGCTGGCATTTGGTTTGTTTACCCATGCTCGGGGACATATGCGCGGCCTTGGGCCCACCGCGGCACCGTGTGGGTATACTTACATCCACTGCACGTGTTTTAGTTTGGAACGTACAAAAACTCGTATCCGGACCATCCGATACCATAAAGTCGAGTTGACGTTCAGCATTATTCATTATAGCCAAGACACAACTGACAATAAATCAACAAGTTCTTCCAACTTGACGGGTTTCAATAACGCTTCACATCGTTAATGCAAAGTTGTTTATAGAAATGAATTCATTATTCTTGATCTAAGTGTAAGTAAAGTAGGTAAATATTGATAAGCGTTTAAAGCAACAAAGAAAGTAGATAAGGACAACAATATCGCCTTATAGTCACTTTACATTTGAATACTTGGTAATATCATTGAGTAAAGGTCAGCGAAAGACGTAGGCAAGTACCGTTGACGATTTGAGTTGAAAAATTGTTGATACTGAACTTGATAACGTACCTGACTGATGTAATTCGACTTTATATATCAATTGGTGCAAGCGCATAAACGTTGCATCGTGTAAAAATAGAAATGACCATTATAACCGCCTTATAACAGTACTTTAAGGGAATCAAAAAACTGCAATATCTTCTGAAGAATTTGAAACAGGATTTTACACGATTGAGGGTTAATTTTTATATTTAACAGTTAAGGTATTTGTCGTTTCGTTGGCATAGTTAGAAAGGTTTCGGATAGTGTAATTGATCTACATTATAGAGGCGTTCGGTCAGAGGATGAGCACGACCACACCGAATTTCCAATATTGAGTTACGGATCGACCGCATATTATGGACGATCACCGTAATTAAATTTTATTATATGTCCCCTGCATCAATCTCATAAACGACTCGTCTTTGTAGATGACGCTCTAAGAGGGGACATAATTTTAAGAGTTTATATTCATTTTACAACCACGCTCAACAAACTTCATTTAACTTGTAATCTCTTGTTTGGTCTGCAATAATTTACAAACATGCTTGATTCTTAATGTTCAAACTTTGATTAAGATTTCATATGATACTTTAATAAAAGTTTTTGTGTTATTCAATGAGATTGCTGTGAAAAGATAGAGTCACAAGATTTATTATATTAATGTCTCTGTTTGCGAAAGTAACAAATCCTATTTATTATAACCAGAAAGAAAACCTAACTATTAATTGGAAAAGATTAACAATGTTAACAAGGCGGGGAAACTAAAATATCAGCTATTAAAAACCGATAGATATAAAAAGCTCCATAAAAAAGAATATCTTATTTATGGTGTGGGCGGTCGGACATTATTCACGCCCAATTCAAAGGAATTCATCCAAGCGCGAATTCATATCCTTTTACGCTCAGTGTGGAGTGTGCGTTATAGGACCGCATTACCCGAACCTGTCAATCAGGCAGCCGGTATCCTTGACAACCACCGACTCTATGAAATTGATAGCCTCTCTAGTGAAGGCTTCTGTCCCCGTTTAACTCAACATCTATCCATAGGCATGTACACTACGAAGTTTCAATAAATAAAGCGACAAATCAATATTAAAGCCGGGTAAACGAACGCCATTTACGCGACGTATAAAAGCTTTATTGGAACCCTACACCATCACTTCCATTCAGGGAGTGAATGGATTGAACTATTATTATAATATTGCTATATTAATGGACTTCACAAAGGGCTAATGCTAAAGAGAACATCGATAGTGGCAACTTACTTTACATACGTCAAGTAATATGAGTTTTAAGGCAAAATATAAATATTGAATGACTCGAATCGAACCAATCACAACGTACACAGATCATTGGAAAAAAGGGATATTCACATATGTATTTGAACAAAAATGAAGGCTAGCGGTAAAATAAAGGATGTGACAGTAGATAACGCACGAAGATTTATATGCGATTCTGAAAGACGGCTTGAGGAAAAAATAAACGTGTTATTACGCAGCTCTCATCGAGCGTAGAGTTGTTGTATGTTATCAAAGAATGTACTTTCGTATACTTTCTTCGGTACGCATGACGTGCATTCATGCAAGTGGTGAGCGCAAGCCGCTGCCTCCCCACTCCGCGCGATTGATCTGCGCCGACCTTGACTTGACGCGCCCGCCAGCGACAATTAACATTGACAATAACGTCGCACGCGCATACCATCATCACCTTACTGGCTGGTGTCACACATGCTTACTTTCCGTTTCCATTTTGACGAATTGACATTAATGTCATCAATAATCAACAGACAACATAATGATACCATCAATGTAAATGGGCTGAGTATCGGACTCAAATGGAACAGCCATCAAACATTGTCAGTCATCATAATAACAAACAACATTCATACGAAGCGCGCTTATAAAACCACTCGGTCTAAACTAACCAATTTTTCTTAAAAGAGGAGCAAGAATAGTCACTAAATTAAATGGCATTCTGAATGTTGATCCAGACTCGATGAAACTTTCACACGCAAGAATAATTTGCGCATTGGAATGAAATATTAAAAAAGGAATGACCGTTTCATTGAATTTTTGGGACGTCAGTCTAGCAGATCATGCAGAAGAAAATTTTAATGGTTGACCTAGACTTAACCCGAACAATCGGGTGCGGTGAGTCAAACGCGCGGGGGCGGTGCGGCGTGCATTCGCCGCGAGATATGGGTAAGCGGAACGCAGAGGAGCGCGCCGCGGGGCCCGCGACCTTGGCGATTCGCTGACGACTACAGGTGTTTTTTGTTTGTGCTCGAGATCTCCGAAGGATGCTGGCCGGCCACTCGCCGCCCGGCCGAGCGCGGGGCGGGGAGCGCAACTGGAACTCAATCAGAAACAATGCCATCGGTCCTAGGACCAAATGTGAGATGCGCTCATCTGATTATTACTACATGTAAAACACAAATAAAATAGGACTCAAAGCAGTAAATCATATTTTTCATACCTTGCATTTTTGAGGTTGCCAGTATACTGTTGAATAACAACATTTATAATCAAGACACGACTTTAAAATGGAGGTGACAAATTACTTGGTTGGTAAACATTGGGATTCAAGAGAATCGCTATACAGCATTAACGATCTATTGTTTGCAGATGCTCAAACTAAAAAGATAAGAAACATACTAATACCTAATAGTAATCAATTTACTGCATGTGGTAACATCAATCAGATACTCATACACGGGAGCCGGGTCGGGATCTAATTGATTGCCATCTATGTTGAATGCCTAAGCAATGATTTTTGTTACAGAACCTACGGGTGGACCGTTTTACTAAAAAAAAAATTCATGACAAGCTTCTTTTTTATTATATGACTAAAATCTAGTAATTAATAACCGGATCTAATAAAACCGATAAAATGCAACAAAAACATGAAGTCTTGATAAAAGCCGGCTGGTGCCGGCAAGTCGAACTAGATAAATAAACATTGTTGATGTAACGATCGCAAACGCAGCCGTTTTATCATTATACCCAACAACGATTGCGTAATGACGAACACTGAGCCAGAGAAGACCTTGGCCGTGACCACCGAGGAACGCTTCCCGCGTCACCTAGCCACTCGCGACCAACGCGATTGCGATTAGGCGACACGCGATAAACGACTACACACACCACGCAACTAATACAAGACTTTATTAGTCAGCCAACTATAACAATTATTGTAAATATTGCACAGGAACACACGGCTCCACATCAAGCTACTCATTTTCCTTGCAAAATCAGCCTTATTACGTAAGTATAAGATACCGCAGTGCCGCAGCATTAGCTTGACGTGTGGCCGTGCGAACCATAAACTGCAAGCAATGAAAGTGTTGCGAATTTTAGACGGGCGTTAGATGTCAGTAATGAAATCTAGACAGTATTTAATACAGTAGAACTTCTGGCATTCAATGTGAGTGGGAACTAGAAGAATGCATACGTAAACTTTAATACTTGATCAAATCGAATCAAAAAACAAGTATGTATAGTAATTTTCAAAATCATAATCTTTAACGAAAACCGTACCATAATTAATTACTTATATTCGAATTCCGTATGAATTTTTATTCTGTTCAGGAGTACTAGGACCGATGATGTAATGATGATGATGATGATCATGATGGAATCGAGTACAAAATTGTTTGTTATTTTCATGTGGTGGATGATACGTTGAGTTAGGCGATAGTTGATAGAAAGGATTTCCGAAAAATCAATACCTATTCAAATAATTGGTTAGCCGAAATGCTGATCGAAATTGGGGTTTAATTATAAATGTTTCAGAATTGAAGTACAATACCAAATAAGTTTTATTGATTTAGCGCCGAATTGAAGTCTGTAATTAAGAGATACATTCAATTTTTGTAGTAGTCATTAAATCTTTATTTAAAGGTGAAACGATACAGATAAGAATTCGCCGATTAGCAAAAGTTAAGTATCATATTAGTATTCCAAATGTGACTTAGCGTGAGGCAGCAAGGAATTCTAATAAAGTAGAAGACCTTGACAATGATTCAAGCGTCTTGGATAAGTTCTTTATAAATTTGTAACTTTTCATAGCGGCAATGTTTACAATGATATAATTTTGATGATTAGTTATAATCTAATAAAGGCCTAACATTGAAAACCCGTAAAGTTAGGGATCCTGAAACCCTGACAATGATTTGATTAAAAGTCATAATAATTAAAATGAGCAGCCCATTATCAGGCATGGTCTTACGGCATCATGGTACTTCGGTGAGAGGCCATCATCAGAGCTCCGTTTGGCACGGATTCTGTTGTGGGTTACATCACCCTGACGTCAAACTAATAAAATCAAGACAGTTTCGCGTTATCCGCCATGAAAGAGAAGGCCTTAAAGTTGCATAAAATGTGAAAATGCGTCGACTAGAACGATGATAGCACCCAGATAAACGTATTCAAAACACCTAGAGTCAATACACTTGCAACCTTGCAATGCTCTTTACGACTCGTGTCAGATAAAGGCATAAGGGCATCAAAACATATAGCTTTACATGCTAAGTGGAGAAAAATATGTTGCAATGATTTTAATTTGCATTAAGTTTTTCGCCAAATATCTCTAGCAAAAATAAAACAAAGGCTTTCATTATTACATTCGTCATAGGACAACTTTGCAATTTTTTCTTGATAGAGCCTATAGATACGCCTTTATTACATTTTTAATGGTCCGTAACTAGACGTAGAGGCTTTAACATTCGTGGTACTTAACATGCGTAAGTTGTACATATTAAAAATCACTTTTGATTAGCGACATGACGTCAACAAGGGTCGCACCCACGTGCAATGCAATGCATAGCGCACTAACAAGTCGAAGAGGATTAATTGGTAAGACCTTCAACATTCGAGATCATAATATGCTTCTTTTAACTCCCAAGAAACACACAGCGGTTATATACCAAGCTTTGTTTTCATAGGTGGACGCATCACAACGAGTGTCAGAGAGACATTGGGCCGTCGCACCGCCACGCTCCCCCTAATGGGGTGGACTATGGTAATTACGGTTGATACGTGGTGATGACGTTCGGTAGCGGATCGTGCATCGATTTTCGAAATCGTCGCGAGCGGCGCCTAGCTCGCGGCCGGTGCGGGCGGCGTCGCTTCTCTGACTGGCGCTGCGGCCCCCGCACCAACCCCGCGCCGCCACCGTTGTTTTGCTGTATTTTCGTTGTTAATCATTCTCCTTGACCTTGTGCGACGTCGAGTGGTCCACTGCACACGACTGCGCACCCCTCGCCCTGCCACCCGCGCCTCCTGTCCCCGCATCACACGTGCTACTTATGTCGGAGCTGAGACCGTCACTGCACCATGTTTAATTACCTATCACTGGGTCTCACTTATGACTACGACCAGAATCAAAAGTAGCTCAGCAATTCTAGTACCTTGCCAAAATAACAATATTTCTGTCAATAATGTTTTGTCATTTTTTCAAGGTACTCCTTAGCACCTTTAGAATATGCAAGTACCTATATTGTTCAGCAGGCACTCATTTATGTTTTTCAGGCATTTTTGTCAGTTCTAGTATCAAGGTGATCTTAAGGTAAGTATCTTGTTGCAAAAAATCACATAATTGCTAGGTATGCTCTTAATTATCTTTAAAGGGTCAATCAATAAACTATAAACTACTCAGGATTTAAGACATTGAACTACATGTTTGGTTTATAAAATCTAGACCTCACATCAAAATTCATAAAATAAAGTCAGTGTATAGTGCTGCCACCTAGCCCTGATTCTCGAAATCATGAAGGTATAAGATCATGTGCGCCATCTGTGAAAACAACTGTGTACAAGTATTCCACACTATTTTAACAGAACCAAAGCATTTTTATAACATTATCACTGCATTTACAATTTATTTTATTAAGATATTTTAGTAAAAGATTATATGGTTTGGAAATATATTTGGACATTATGATCATAGTATTGTCTTTAGTATTGTTTCTCCACTTGCTTAAATTAAATGTAACAAAAACAAAATTGTATGTGATGTGTATGTTGGATTATTTTAAATTTTTGTATAGTAAATGGAGCATTTGTAATTTTGCATCATATAAATAATAAAAATACAACAGTAAAAAAAAATATAAACATTACCTACCTATGTTTTATTGGTCTGGGTATTTGTGGTACCTGTGATATTTCTGATTCCCATAACACAAGTGCAAATATAGCATATGCAGTGCATATGCTACTTTGGAATCAGAGCAGTTTATGTTTTGTTATCACCATTTATTTTTTATTGCTTTAAGGCAAAGATATAAGTACTATAAGTAAACCAATTAATGTAAAGGAAAGAATAGGACAGATACAATCCCTACAGATCTGGCCAATATTATGGAATAAAAATAATTCAGTATGATAAATATTCAGAATTTGAATAACAGAATTATTATTTAAGGTTTTTTTATAAATAAAGAGGACATTATTATGATGACTTATGAGGTAGAAGAGCTTATCATATTGGTATTCTATTTTGATTGAACCAAATAAGTATCCTATAGGAAACAAATAAGGCTTTACTTTGGAAGCCTATTATGAGGCTGGTTAGTGGTTTAGCATTGGATGATGATAGCAAAGGTGGCTAGGTCACTCACCAATAACAATTGAAGTATTAATGGATGTTTAGCTTTACCTAAAGGCTAGAGGCAGAACTTACACGGCCAATTAGCCATTCAAAGACATCCAATCTAAAGTAAATACCGAAGATAGAACAACGAACATACCTGGTTCTCTTGAGGGCTCCATCCTCAGCAATGTATTCTTCGTCTAGTGTCGGTATACCACTTTCAAATTAATACAGTCGCAAGCAAAGATGAACCTGTCAGTAACAAGGTCGTTGAACTAAATATACCTATAGATGAACTTAGCCCGCCTCCGATACTGACGGTGTTTACGAGAATTCTAAAACACATATAATTAGACAAGTGCTTTAACAATCAAATAAGCACAATATAGGCACAAATTTATGAACAGTGGGCGAATTTCAAAAATTTTAACAAAAGATCTACACAAATGACATAGCGTCACGTCACGGTGAGTTTCCGTTTTGTTATTACACAGAAACATTTAGACTCATTATTTTAATGATAAGTTTATTATTGGGGAAATTCCCATTCTGAAATTGCAGAAATTTGTACTGTGACCTACACTATATAAATATTTTCCTATTATTGCACATATTAAAACTATAAAGGATATTAAGTTATAAAATAAGATTAAAAATGTTTATAACTTTAAAAAGTAACAAAACGCAGAAAAAAGGCAAAGGCTATTTCTTTCTTAATGCCTTATTTGTAACAGTCTTTTGTATCAATCTGATGATTTTTATAATTACTTAACAATAACATATTATTACATAGCCAAATGAAGATCTTACTTTATAACTAATAATGGAACAGTACAAATTCATGACATCATATCGCAAAATATTATTGTATTTCAATGCAGTCTGCATACAACTGAACGATGAACAAGAAAGTTCAATGTCAAATAAATGTCATTCGCAAAGAGTACAACAAAATCAGTAGGTTTTATACTCACTTCACGGTTTACGTAAATCTGAAAAGAGCTCCTATTGGCCAGTTAAGTTTTTTTGAAAGTTTTGATCTGATTGTCACCAATCGGGTTAATGTGCAAAACCTTAGGTAATTTGAACGAACTTAAATCACAGTATATAAAGTGGTTGCACTTAGTACCGAAACTTTTGATTATTTTATTCGTAAACCTGTAATACTAAATTATTTTTCCTAAAAATATTGCTACATAAGTGTAAAATTGTAAAAATAGCCTAAGAACGCAAATTAGTAAGCAACAAATTTAATTCCGGAAGGCAAGACAGGTTAGGTTAACTGCAACATGGAGAATAAAGCAGATTTCCAATATCCCCACACATTCATATTGCTAGGTGCTTCAGGAGACTTAGCAAAAAAGAAGATTTATCCAACGATTTGGTTTTTGTATCGTGACAACCTTTTGCCAGAGAAAACAAGATTTATTGGTTATGCACGCACCAAACAAACCTTGGCGGAGGTGCGGCAGAAAAGTGAAAAATATATGAAAGTGCGTCCCGGTGAAGAAGAAAAGTTTGAAAAATTCTGGGCTCTGAATGATTATCACCCGGGATCTTACGACAAGCGCATAGATTACGAAATGCTCAATCAACTTATTACCAAGTATGAAAAAGGACCAGTTGCTAACAGGATATTTTATTTAGCCGTGCCTCCTACAGTGTTCTCAGATGTTACTGTAAACATCAGAAATGCTTGTACTGCTTTGAAAGGCTATACCAGAGTCATTATTGAGAAACCATTTGGCAGGGATGATGTCTCATCAAACAAATTGAGCCAGCACCTTGCAGGTCTCTTTAAGGAAGAGCAGATTTACAGAATTGATCACTACCTTGGAAAAGAAATGGTGCAGAACTTATTGACCTTAAGATTTGCCAATTCCATTTTTGACCCATCATGGAACAGAGAAAATATTGCTTCTGTTCTTATCTCATTCAAAGAGCCATTTGGAACTGAAGGTAGGGGGGGATACTTTGACGACTTTGGAATCATAAGAGATGTCATGCAAAACCATCTTCTGCAAATCCTTTCCCTTGTTGCTATGGAGAAACCAGTGTCATTGAACCCAAATGACATCAGAGATGAGAAAGTGAAAGTTTTGAGACACATCCGTCCCATCCGTAGAGAAGATATACTGATAGGTCAGTATATTGGCAACCCTGATGGACAAGGGGATGAAAAGTTGGGATACTTAGATGATCCAACTGTTCCTAAAGGCTCTGTAACTCCAACATATGCTTTGGCAGCCCTGTGGATTAATAACTCAAGGTGGCAAGGAGTTCCCTTTATCCTGAGATGTGGAAAGGCACTTAATGAGAGGAAAGCTGAAGTCAGAGTGCAGTATAAGGATGTTCCAGGTGATATTTTTGATGGGCACGCCAAGCGCAATGAGTTAGTACTAAGGGTGCAACCTGGCGAAGCCGTGTATTTGAAGTTGATGTCCAAGTCACCAGGCATGAATTTTGACATTGTTGAAGCTGAACTGGATTTGACTTACAGCTTACGGTATAGAGAAACTAATGTACCAGATGCATATGAGCGGTTAATTTTGGATGTTTTCATGGGAAGTCAAATGCATTTTGTACGCAATGATGAGCTGACAGAAGCATGGCGTATATTTACTCCAATCCTTAAAGAATTAGAGGAAAATGAAATTAAACCCCTTCCATATGTGTATGGCTCTCGAGGCCCAATTGAAGCTGACAGTAAGTTAAAAGGGTATGATTTTAAATACTCAGGGTCCTATAAGTGGGTTAAACCTGCCCTGCCCTAATATTTAGGTTTTTTAGTTATAATTAAATAACTTTTGGGTGATGGCTTCCTCTTACTGGTGATATTTTGTATGAAGTAAAGGCATAATATGCATTTAATCTTATCATTCCAATTTTATTTTCAATTTATGTATTTATTTGCTGAGGTTATTCTAGTATCATAAGGTCATTGTAAGGTCATGTAAGAGCTGCATAATTTGCATAAATGTACACTCTTTGTTATCCACTAGTTGACATGTTTATATTGTTACATAAGGTTGTGTTGAGTGCCTTATTAAAATAGAAGTAAAAGCAATCAAATAAAATAGTTTATGCATTTCTCATTGTTTGAACAAAAACTGTGATATTATACTTCCAATAATGTGGCAAATTTTATAAGACATTATTCTGAAGTATTTATTGTTTTATACTTTATTAATTTTAGACAGAATTTGTTGTTAAGACCTGAGTTCTTTCAATATTTTTTCATTTATTGAAAAAATCAAATGTGCAAATAACAATGATTTTACTCGAACAACATATCAGAGACATTCATTGCATGTTTCACTCTGTTTCCAATATTTGTGTAATCATTACCTATTTATAAAACAATCATCCCAAGATGACTTGTATCTTTATATTTTGATGAATCTTTGCTATCAATATTTTATTGCTTTGAAAGTTAGCAAGTACATAACTTAGTTTTAAGAACTGACAATTTGTGTGACAAATATTTATATCTGACATCAATAAATGTTGTTATACACTCTAAAAGTAAGTCCTCTGCTCATTAAAATTTAAAATGAAATTATTTATTTAATTTTGCTTCTAGTGTATCCTTTTAGATCGTAAGTACCCGTATTATATTTATTGTACATTTAGTCTCAAAAATGTAGTGGCACTTTAGCTTGTCAAAATAATATTTTGATATGGTGAAGTGCTACTACACATATTAATGTGCATTTTGATGCTGACTGTACCTATGTTAAACGAGCAATGCACCATGCACCAGACAACACAACACCAATAAGTTAAAGGGGTGAATACTCGGGAAGGTACTGTATCACCGCATTTTCTACCAGTCCTAGTAGTTATTTCTATGGTTTAGCAGATTGGACTTCATACCTGCTTAGTTCTAATTTTGTTTATTGTGTTGCGGTGCGGTACCAGCGTCTCTTACGTGACGTATTACCACGTTATTAAACACATTTTTTTGTTACATAAAAAATAGGATTCGGAGACGAATCGCAGATCGCCATTAATAAAACGTTGATGGGAAGACGATGATCCTAAGTATAGGGTTCTGTACCGTATATTTAGGATCATCGTCTTTTTCTTATAAAAAACATATGTTTCAACTCTGATTGGTTGTTTGTTTGCTTTGTAAGTACTTTAAAACTTTGTGTTTAACCTCCAAATATAATATTACGAGTCATGCTTGCACAGCTGAGCCACCTACACGGTCAGACTTGTGGTTGAGTGAAGCATGAGATAGGAAGGGCTAGGGAAGGAATGAAGTCACGAGCACCCATTTCGGAAGTTAAACAGGTAACGAGACACAGGTATCTTGGCGAAATACCTACTCAGTTAGTTTAGATAATTTATTAATAACGTGGTGACTTGCATTTTTTGAAGGGTTTGGTGAGTCATTTATACTGTTTGTTATTATTTTCCGTTATATTAAAACCTGGCCTTTTTCCTGGTTTTGGTTTTGTTCTAGAGCTGATAGGTGAATTATCATGATAAGGGTTCACGTTGCAAACTTAAGATAATATTTATGTAGTAAAATGATTATGATGTGAATGCGGCCTAAGCGTTATGGAAAGCAGTAGGTAGCAAATTTCAGCAGGCGTTGCCAATAATTTGGTGGCCGAGTAGTTTAGGCACTTGAGTCAGATTCACATAGACGCGGGTTCGATCCCCGCTTTAGACGGTTGATTTTTCTACTGCAAAAATATGTTCTAGATGTATCTAGAGTTCGAATCGCCGCGGCGACCGGCGCGCCGGTCAATGAAGGAAAGAAAAGAAAAGATATTGAAGGTAGTTAGGATTTTGCAATAATTCCACTGACCGACTGTGCGTGATTAAACTGCTGAATTAATTTTATTGTAGGATTATTGAAAAACTTGTGCCTGCAGGATTACCAAGGGTCATGTCCGACCGTTTGTTATTATAACTATTGTTTAATGCAAAGATAATCTTATTTTAACATCATGCTCTTTTCTTGTTTGTCATGTTTTTTTTTTTGAATTGACTGTCGCTGAAGCCTTGGAAGAAGGCTTTATCAGCTTAACCGGGCAGAAGGCGGGCGCTTAAGGCGCAGCCGCCGATAAAAGTCGCTCCAGCGGTTACGACGACGTGGCCGAGCCTGAGGAACCCCCCATACTCGGGGGACTCAGACTCGTCCGCGACGTGTCCCTTACTGGAGGACTTGATCAGGCCGAGTAGAGTGCAGAAGGCACACTACCAATTGGCGAACCCGTCAGAGGTGGCACCGCAGGAACCTCGCTGCATGATGCAGGTCGGATCACTGTCGGGCTCCTTGCTGGCGGGCCCGATCGGGGAAACGGACTTGGGCTCAAGGGCACCTCAAGTAGGTTCGGACCTCGGCTTGAACCAACATCCGCATGTGTCCGCATGGCTCACGGGTGAGAAGCGGCCAACCACATGTCTGTGATTGCCAAAGTGTGATGATCTTAGATTAAAGAGCTCTCACGAACTTATATACCTACTAGGTACATCACATCACGCAAGTTACGCGTACTAAGTACGATACGACTAGCGGACTTGTCGGAGGTCGATGAAGTCAGCGTTTTTTATAAAGCTTACCTGATTCGTGTGCTCCATTAGTACGTACCTACCAGTTTGTTAAAAATTACTATGACATCCAGTGTGGTATTGCTTTATGTGATGCAATGATAAGTGATAAGATTACTCATAGGGTTTCGGTACTATAATTGTAGGTACAACTGGCAAAAACTAAGTTAACAAATTTAGAGTGAGGTACACACACACGTTAACCTACTTAACATGGTACCGAAGTTAGTAAGGGAGAGGGGGACACCTTTGAACACTTTTTACACTTCCTGTCATATCTTCGGATTGTCTAGTTCTAGACCTTTACTGAAACAAAATTTACTGTTTACCAATGCTTAGTCTGTCCTTTTGGTTAAAACAAAATCGCAATAACGAAGAATATACTAATTATAGCCGTTATATTCAGTTTAGTAAAAGAAGTCAAATGTTCAAAGCTGGGGCCACCCCACCCACCCCTGGGGTAGCTTTAAAGACGCATGGGGCAGTTTTGAAATATCTTTAAATTCGGCGAAATTGTTAAGGTTTCTTACACTTCTACGAAACAACATCAATATACGCAACATTAGAAACGATGGGGATGAAATATCAATAGCAATTATGAAGTTAACAATTACGAAGTACTCGTTTCAAATATTGAAAAAGTAGATAAATGGACATAACTTTTAATTGAAATAATATCTGAGTCTCATTTTAACAGAAAATACTTCTGGATCAACAGTCTTTCTCATTAAGATTTTTTATTTTATTTTAAGCAATTTTCAGTACCGTCACCTTGATGGTGTTCAAAGCTGCTCCAGGGGTGCTATTTAAAAATAAAAAGCGTTTTCTTTCGAAGTTTGAGTTTAAAAATGGTAGGTAATAATATGCAGTCTACTGCGTGATTTAAGAAGCATTCTTCTGACTAATAGAGAGAACCAAACACTCCACATCTCTTGAATTGGGTGACCGAGATCATTACGCTTTTCTTGAAAAAAGTTGAAATATGCACCCGAAAATGAAAACTCCTTATAACTCAACGTCAACGATAGGTTTTCAAACGTAAGTAGTGACAAGTGGCCGTAGTGCGGGTTTGTGTTGCCTCTTCCCAAAAAATCCACGAAATTTCTTTCTAAAATGGCTTCGTAAACTCAAATGTACAAAGGTGCCCCCTACTCCCCTATTTATAAGTTTTGGTGGTCTGAAAGAAATAGCTGTAGTAGTCAGTACGGCAGCTGAAACTGTGAACCACTGGATGTTTCCCTCAGAGTGTGGGACACAGATTTCATGTACAGAAGTATCGCAAGTTTTGACATGACATCGTAAGTATTCAAAATAAGTTGAAGAATATTAGAGACTATTTGCGTTGGGTCCAGTGGTACAGGTACAGCCTAGTTATGGTACAGACAAACAGAACAGCATCACTCCATCCAACACCACCTAATCAGTGCTCGCCCCAAGTAGTGTAGGAGTTAAAGTGGAGGGAAGATAGATCAAAGAATCTTCCCATACTTCGTTCGGACAAGCAAGCCACACAAGTTGGTGTGGCCTGTGAGCCTGTCTGTGTCTCTTCTGGATAAACCGAGTTTTTCAAACAAATCTACCTGATTTGTATCAAATTGGTTTAAACTCCTCGAAATGCATATTATCGTACTTAGCTTAGCTTTATTCAACTCAGTTTTAAACTCATGCTGCTTCTCTGGAATAAAAAAGTTCTTGTGCTTGAATAAAAAAGATTACAGCAGGTGTGTACAGTGGCCAGCAAATCTGGCTACCTATTTTTGTTGCAAAATCACCCGTATCACAAGAATATAAGATACCGCAATGTTTGCCGTGACGTGCTGGCCCCCGTACCTAATAAAACAAGTAAAAATTTAAAAAAAGAAACTATCAATGAATTAAGCTAAGAAGTCTTTGCCATATTCTGCAAAATAAAAAATTAAAAAGTTTATTCAGTGTTGCACGACAAAAAATAAATGTTGATTTGCTAGGGTAATAATATAGCTTCTAGAGCAATTTTTAGTATTTGATGAAATTTTCAAGATTTAAAAACAACCGTGAAAACTATTGTGCACATACATATTTTTCAAACGTAAAAACGACCAATTAAAAACTTGGTATGCCTGTCTGCCAATTGCAAGCCTTTTTCACACAAAAACTACTGGACTTGAATGAAATTTTTTGATGTGTAGATATTAGTCCTCGCTAAAACATATGGCCTATATTTTATTCCGAGGGTCTGAATACCGAACGTGGAACCCTAAATGCCCAGCTGAGATATGAAATTTAATATGGCGCCATATGAAAAGTTAAACAGCTTGTCACAAGCCCACGTAACAAAAACGTGGTTCTTGTTTATCTGGCTGTCCATCTAAACTGTAAGACGCATCCATAACTCTTCAAGAAAAGTTTTACAGTCTGACGAGCACAGTCTACACAAAATAACAAAAATGAAGATTTGGAGTACCTGATGTGGACCCAATCAACCCAGTTATACTGAAAAAGGTATAAATATAACACCTAAGGGGAAGATAATCGACGTGATGAGCTAAGTGCTCATCACGTCGATTATCTTCCGTTCTATCGTGATGTGAAAAAATAAAAAAGGTAAGGAACTACTCGATCCTGGAACTGAAACAATTTGCCTTCAACAAAAACAAATCATGTTCGAAAAATCTTAAAACACTTCTTAATGTTTTAAACCATACTATGCCTACCATAGCGCGCGTGCCCCAGCAAAATCAAGGAACAGGTTATTTTTATTTATAAACATTTTTGTGTGCAAAATAAAAAGTTTATGCTGGTAACTCCGTCCGCATATGTCAGCTGAGTTGATTATCGAGCAATGGTGGTGTTATGACCTAAGGGTTTGATACAAAATCAGTGCAATAATTAGTGTGTTATTTGCTTCAAAATTTACCGAAATATAGTGCTAAATGAAACATCCCACTGTGTATTTCATGTTACGGTACGAACTGTATCGGGTTGCAGGGATTTACTGTGTTTATCAGCGTATGTTTTTGTAAGTGCTAAATCTTTGTTGTTGAAATGTCTTCAAACGCAAAAAACAACACGTTCCACTTTGGTGATTGTATGTTGTATTATTTTAGTTAGATAGCTCCTATGTAATAAACAGTGATAGTATATCTTCTTTTGAAAATGGGAAAGCGTGTGTTAATTATTATTGTTGTTTTATTTTGGTAAAGGTGAGATAATATTTCGTAGATACTATTTACGTATTAAATTATTCGTGGTGACTGAGCGTTTCTATAAAGAAGTACATATTTAATTCTATAATGAAATATAAGATAACATATAAGATTGGTACTGTATTAAAACATAACTGTTTACCTAAGTGCCTACTAATCTTTCATGGCATTTCTTCCACATTTCTTGTGTTGAATCAGACCAAAAATATTTTTTTAGTATATAAAAACAAATCTATACCTATGGTTTCCTATTTTTCTTTCTCAAAACATCATTAATAATTGCGTATAACATTATTTGAAGTTATGGGTATGATAAAATTAACAATCATGGAAAATTTAGTGTTTTACACAATATCTGTTTTTGTTGTAGAACCCATGGAGTTCACCTTCAGAAATAAGCGGTAACAAAGAACTACTTACAAGTTTTACATGCTGAAGTGATAAATAAAACACTGTCACGATGTTGTACATATTCCATGTGGATGCTGGTCAAATGGCCACATATGATATGAATCTCACTCTGCAAAGGTATGTTATCTTTCACACATTAAAATTAACCCATTGAGCCCCTTTTAACCAGATCTGACTCGAAAAATTCAATTTTTGTAGTAAAATTAATGAATAAAACTTAAAATATACCATGTTTATACTATACTTGCCTAATAACTAAAAATTCATGCTTGTTGTTTTATCCACAACAAAGTTATAGGGGGCTCAAAAAGGGCTTTATGCTCGACGTGGCAGGGGTACTGCTGCACCCCCAGATATTTTTGGTCAGATAGTTCTTCAAGCTACACATTTCTGCTCACTAAAAAAAAATTGCATACCTTATGTTATGTACATTTACAAATTTAAATTATTTTCAGTGTGGCAAGTCTGAAAGCTGCAATAGAAAAGAGGACAAAGATCCCAGCAAACCTGCTAGTTCTGCTTGTCAGTGGTGGTGAAGTCTTGCAGTCTGATCATATGGTGTCCTCGTACAGTGCTGGCACTGACACCAATCCCATCTACATGTTTAGCAAGCCTTCCATTAAAGAAAGTCACATCAAACAGTCCAGTAAGTACATAAAAAGAGATTGTTTGTTTTTTTTATTTATTTTTTTAATAAATAAATAAATATACAACAACATCACATACATTGATCTGATTCTGTGGTAAGGTAATTTAAGGCCAAATTTAAGCCCTCTGTGATAATTTAAGGCCAAAATGGCTGTAACATAGCGACATACCTAGTTGATGAGACTTGTATGTATACACTGATTTCACAATACAGTATGTATATTTGATTTTAAGTGTGCTTCCACATTCAGCCTCATCGGCACTAAACAATTCGTGAGAAAAAGCTAAGAGCTACCCAAAACAATCTATTTTAGTGGTAGCTGTTCTGCTGTTGAAGTACTTTTAGGTTTATCTTTCCCTTTACTTATTAAAGTAAACATATAGCTACATTATGCATCACTAAATATCATGAAGTTGGGAAGAAACTGCAATTAACTTACTTTTTTTCAGTATGCAGCGATCTAAGTCCAATACCAGAATTGGAGCCAGAGTTTCGCGGAGATGGGCGTACAACATATGAAGGCAAATCAATTGCAGATCTGGCATTGTTGGTGGAGAACTGTCGGTCGAAGGGGCCCACTGTACACACTGTGATGGCGTGCACACAACTAGCGGAGCAGTTCAGTGACCTTGCACACGAAGTTTCTAGAAGCTGTGAGAATCTGGTGCACGAACAGCATTTGCAGCATCAGGTACAGTATACATAATGGATTGTAGTCAATAACGTTTATTCAGGTTGAAACATGTATTATGCCATTTACGAACATCAAAAATTACATTTTATCAGTCTTGAACATGGCCTCTTATCTTTTGGGGCCTACCAACACTTTGAGACAAAACACAAACAATCAGACAAGTTCTGAGAAGAAGCGTTGCAACAAACTCCATAAAAAAACAAAATCAATCAAAGGAATTGTACATCAGAATGAGTTCTCTTTCCTGTTTATTTGGTTAAGCTTCAACTAAATTTCAATGGTTTATACTGCATGGTGGTAGACAATATCTGCGGTGTAGTGGCGTGAGTACCTGTTTCAATGTGCCGCCATCTATGAGGCCTCGGGTTCCATCCCCGCACGGAGTCAATGTAGGAAATCAATTTTCAATGTTGGCATGGGTCTGGGTGTTTGTGGTGCCTTTGTTGTTCTGATTCCCATAACACGAATGCTTAAGCTACTTTGGGATCAGACCAATATAATGTGATGTTGTCTTGTGTTGTCTAATGTATTCATTATTATTAATATGTTAATTTATTTATTTATGTAATAATTTAAATTACATACCTATTAAGTATTTTCAAATGCTAGACTACCCCAATTTGTGCCCTTAGACTTTTTCACTCTGTCAGGATTTTTTGAAAATACTATTCCATTAAACGACTTAACATCCATTGAAATTGATATCATAGCAGTCATTGACTGTTGCAGTCGTTTTTAACCCCTGACGAAATAGACGCGTGTTATAATTTTGACCTCTATATTTGTTTGTGTGTGTCTGCATCGAAGCACCCGAATGGATGGACCGACTCTGAAGCGGTTTTTTATTCGAAAGATAATTTAATCACGTTGGTTCTTAGCTATAGTTGGTCAAAATCCATCTGGCCGTTGAAGCTCACCAGCTCTTTATCTATATCTGGCTCATTCGTTTTTTTGAACTTGAAAAACATTATAAAAGTGAAATAGAAATACTGTGATGATGATGTACAACGAGATAGCAGATGCCATTTCATTGACAGCACAATTTTTCTGATTGTTTTTACACACGATTTAAACTAAAGAAAGTCATGCGCATAGCGAGTGATCTCTCGTGCGCGCATATACGAATTTATTTGGTTAACTGACACATTACTAACGTGAATGATGAACCCATTAATTAGTGAACCGTTTGATAAGTTTGCACTGGACAGTGTAACCATGTTATTGTTGTTTGACGACCGCTTGGTGCAGTGGTCCACAGGTCGGACTTCTAAACCAAGGGTCGCGGGTTCGATCCCCGCACAGTACAAGCATAAGTGTGCATGAACATGTGTGTTTGTACTGGTCTGGGTGTTTTCTATGTATAATATGTATTTATTTACAAAAAAAAAGTATTTATGTATGTTTATCCGTTGTCTAGTACCCATAACACAAGCCTCGTAGCTTAATTTGGGACTAGAGAATTGGTGTGATTGTTGTGAAATATTTATTTATTTATTTTATTTCATGGTCGCGCGATCTCTCAGTCAATTACTTGATTTTTCTGAGACAAAAATAAAGCACCTATTCTATTTCAAACCATTTAGGTATCCAACCCATAAGGGTGTTTCAATATCGTGCGGATTTCATCACGCAACTGTTTCTTTTTATACAATTTTTATTGTAATGCGATGAATTCGCACGCGGGACGCGGGGTGTGATGCGTGAGCACTTCCATACTTTTATGAAAATGTGTGAGCGTTTTACTGTCATGTGGGGTTCACGCGGGTAATATATTTTCTGCATGCGGGCCAATCCCGCGTGCGTGGAGTAATCTGTACGATATAAGAAAAACCCTAAGACATGAAATCAAATAGAATGAGATATTAGATGCAAGGAGTTTTCATCCTTTTTTATATTGCTTAACTTTAGGTTAAGTGGTATGATTTTATGCTTCTAGACTAAATATCCTTGGTACACAAATTTGTAGTTTCGGTGCTTATCTGTTTGAAGTATTATTTAACAGATAACATTTATAAAAATGTCTCAGATATTTTTGTCACACTATCTCAGCCAGACACAGGGCAGACACTGTTTATTGCGCGTCATTATGAGGGTATTTTAATTAGGATTATCTTGTTTTTGCAGTTATCTCATAAATGCTACTTGGACCGTGTTTATTATTAAAGAGAATACGGAAATACTTCCACCACCTACATATACGGTGACAGAGTTTCTTGCCTTCCACGGCGCCAGTTCTAGACTAAAACTGGCTGATACTTTTAGTTAGGATTTTGATGTACAGAGTGGAGTGGAAGTTGACGTTCAAAGCTAAAACTTAAGTTTCCCATGTTAAGGTGTATCCAGATTACCAGATTTTGCTTAGTTTAGGAGATATAATTTATTTTTAGGAATTTTAAAAATTAAATTAAGTCTTGCATTATTGCAGTTCTTTGGGGTAAAAATACTATTTTATTTTTTGACAAGTTATGTTTCCGGCGAGTTAGGATGTTTTTTGGTCTATCTTTTATATCCTAATTTTACCTGGTATCCCGAATTCATTAGGCCACTTTCGAACTGCCATTCAGACTTAATGGAGACATCAAGTTCACCAAGTACTTGTGTCTCCAAAACTAAGCAAAAGTGTAGAACACACATGGAGATGATTTGGATACGTTGGGTAAGTTGAACGACAACTCCCCAGCCAACCTGTATACTATTCTATCCTCTTTCATTTAGAAAGGCCATACTAAAGAGTTATTTCATGCGCGTGCAGCGAACTTTAAAGGTGGTTTTTCTGGGTACTGATACGTCTTGATATTTTTCTTTAGTATGCGTCAAACAATTTGCTTAAATAGATTTATTTATAGGTACTAAAGACTACGAATTTTGCGACTAGATACTTTGTTGAAACTATGAACTCTCGCATTTTTACTCTACATTGCGTGCGTGTAGATAAGATTGCTCGCTGAATAATGTCACTAGATCACGTTAA
Organism: Pyrausta despicata; assembly: GCA_963921415.1. NCBI lineage: Eukaryota > Metazoa > Arthropoda > Insecta > Lepidoptera > Crambidae > Pyrausta > Pyrausta despicata. The sequence continues at coordinate 11,599,265 of OY992848.1, forward strand.
GTCTGAGCACGTACGTATAATTGCGTGCGGTGTCGCGAGTACGCGACATGCGACCCATATTTTTCTAAAGTACTAAATTTGCTCTTAAGGAGTCAAAGCATAATATATTTAACATAACGGCGCGACTAGTGAACCAATTACTCAGTGCGAGATTTAGGAAAGTTGGGGTGTAGGAATTATCGTTACGGTCTTCTCTCACGTGTGAGCTTAATTCTTCTGGCAGACTTTATGAGCTGTAAACCTCCTTTGTAGGTAAACAAAAGCAATAATATTTTCAAGGTTCAATTCATTCATTCATTTACACTACGCTTGTAAAACGACATTAAAATGAAATAAGTCCGAATGAACCTCTGATTCACTCTACTTAAAATCAGGTGAAATTAATATGTGTTGTAGTAACATAGTATTATTTTGTTGCAGGGTTGGGCAGCAGTGGTGGCCAATTTAGAAGACATATTCAATGAATTCTGCGAAAGATCGAGAAATTTCAAGGAGGCGTTCAGAAAGCATCGGCTAAAAAAAGACGAGTACCACGATAAGTTAAATGCGTAAGTAGCTTTATCCAGGTATTTCACAACTTAAAAACCACTCAAACTCACTCTACCCAAATGTTTATGGTCAGCTCTACATGTACAATTTAAGTATTGTAGCGTAAAGTTATAACCTTATCTCTAGTCTCAATAACGCGAATCATTTGCGCTTGAACTTCCGCCAGCACGCCAAAGGTAGGTTGAACACTCTAGCTAAGTATAGTAAGTAAGTAGGTACTCAGTGCGTTTTAGTTTTTTCTAGCCGTACGTCCTTACTCGGGCGTAGACTCGCGGAATTGTTTGCAGCCTTGACTACGAAACGAATCCAATATTGCTTAATACGAATCTAATTACGATTAAACATGTTCTTTTGTAAAAAATCTATGTAATAATCTATTTGTTCTACAAAATTATTATTTAAAAAAAGCCTAGCACGAAGAACATATAACGAATGTTTTGAAAAAGTATCGTACGCATGTTTAAAAAAAAAAACAATGACTAGATTAACTGTGTCATGTATAGAACATTCTAATTCCAGCAGCGAAATGTTTAATTAATAACTTTTGAATTCGTATATCATAAATACCTACATGTTGATAAGTTTATGATTATAACTTGATAGATCTTGTTTAGCGCAAGTAGCCATGTAGAAACATTTAATTTCTTACCTTTTTAGGCTATGAAATAACAACTTATTCAACTTATCACTTCAACAAGTGAATTCTATCAGGCTATTCCCGCACTAAGCCTTTGTATTGAACCATGTACACTACTGTTCATGTGACCCTATTACTTTCAACCTGACATTGCATCAATGTGCAACGGTGCACAGTGTTATCTGAAACTAGAATTGGTGCATCTATTTTTATGGCGGCAACTATACAAAGTTAGATCAATCGGACGCTTTCAGTTTCCGCTATGGATGCAATGCGCTAATGTGTTCTCCGCTTCCGTGATCACTATTTTTAGTTCGGCGTTCATGCTTGACTGATTATTGTAACAATTAATATAGCGGTCATCTCAATTAATTACCAAATCATATCTCCTTTCGATTTATGTATTTATGAACGTAGTCCACGCTGTTTACGTGTGCTATTGTCACACAAAAACAAATATAGTATTAAGTAATTTCACATTACCTATTATTTATTGACAGTTTTATTGATAACTGTGATAAATTTGTACGTAGCAACAAAAATATAATGCTATCATCAGTTCCTAAAAATAGATTTAATTGAACAATTTCTATCGTAACCTTGCGGACTCCGCAGACTTTGTCCTGCTCGTTGTTTTTATTTATTTTTTCTTCAACAGAAACATCCCCGTACTTTGAGGAATATCATTAAAAAAATTGGCCAAATTGGTTCAGGAGTTCTTGAGTTATGCGCTTACCATTTTACGATTCATTTTTATATTAAAGATTGTATAATCATATGATACACAGACACATCTTTGAAAAGTTATTTAACTCGACTCGTGTCATTCAAATCGACGCGATGAATAATACATGTTAGCATAGATAGAGTTTGTCGCCTTACAAGATTTAATGAGAGCTGTGTTGCGTTTATAGTACGCCTACGCTGGACTATTGTAGTAGATTCTACTTATGGTACTCAATTAACACCTATTAGTCTAATTAAAAAACATTTAACATTTTGCAAATTTGTTTGTTTAGGAATATTGATAAAGAGTGGACGTTTTGAGAAACGCGTCCATAGGCCCGCATCGGACGCATCGCACGTAACGAATTATAGTTTGACTTATATCGAAGATATAATTTATAATTATTATCTTTGCTCTATATATATTATCTTTGATTTATATATATTATCTTTGCTCATAAAAAAAAACTGCGGGCCATGTGGACGCTTACCTTAGACAGCCATTAAAAAGCGTTAGTGCCCTGCATCAGGTCATATTGGAAGTCTGTTTCTCAGAACTGACATAGAAAATGCATAAATAAATAAATGCACAAGCAATGTACACTCTTTTGTTAATTTCACTATCTCCTGCCTTGAAATCGCTCAAGATTGTCTCGTTATATTAATATGTTCATATTTTTCCCCTTTTTAGGCTCAACGAAGTGTTGGAATCGCTAGGCAAGATACCAATTCTACCTGCCCTACAGATGAATGCCGAGTCACACAGGTTCTCCGCATTCGACGTTTTCGAAGAAACTGATTTTGAAGGGCAGCCGTACAGAGTGAGCCATCCGCTGGACAACAGTTCAGAGACGAAAACTTGTCAGGACTTTGGTGTGGAGGCCCTAAAACTCTCTGAGGAGGAAGGTTAGATAGATAGATAGATGGACACTTATTTGTACAACACAAAACAAAAATTACAGACAAGTTCAACAAAGAAAGATGTACAATTTAGGCGGTCTTATCTCTTCCAGACAACCTTCTCGGTTAAAGGAACATTTAATTAACAGGAAGGGGGAATTTGAGCAAAATATATATATGGGATAGTACAAAACACAATTTTTATGAAACAACTAAGATATATATGGCTAACATTTAAAATATAAAGGTTAATATTTTTTTAAACATAAGCATAATGTTTAAGCTTTAAATACGTCCCACTGTGCGGGGCAAAAGCCTCATCTTAGTTATAAGTTGATACGAGCCATACTCGTATCACTTAGAGGGGCATTTTAGTAAGGAAAGTGACCATCATTATCGCCCTCGAAAGTCTGACTAAGCTTATGATATCTAGCGGTATGAGCTGAGAACTCAAGAAAATAAAACCAACTACTATTCTGCGTTTACCTGCGTTCGTTTCTCTATATCAAGCTATCAATTCATTACGACGGCGCTGAGTTATATTTCTGTCACATAAATCATCAAATCAACCCGATTGAGCGGGCGAACGAATTGTTAAGACGTAGGAAAATATTTCAAAAGTATCTTTTACCAGTTTGTTTTAAAACATTTCTTTCGTATTTTGTTGCTTGTATAAACAAAAATTATTCAATTTTTTTACGACTTGCTATTCCGCTCTTGGAATACGTTACTGTTGACCGTTTGGAAGTTATTTTTTTACGCAAAATGTACAAACACTTCATCTGCAGTTCAATGAAACTTCGATGACATATTTTTTACAGTCACCGTCAGTATAGTTCAAAATCTCTTTCTGACCTCATTATGACGTCACTAGTTTAAAAAGTACGACAAGCTATTGTTATGTTATCGTACAAAATATACTTCTGGAAAGTCCCTAATGCCCTTCAGTTCATTAGAACTGAAGGGCATTAGGCACCTACCTACCTTATACCTACTTATTCCAGTGTTCGAAAACAAGGATGGTTCGTCAAAAGACGTCGTTCACTCATCAGAGTCCGAACCACATATTGAAGAGTCTGATGAGGGTGTCACATTTCGGGCGCAATCATACGAGAGTGACGACCCTACGCTACTCCACTGGATCTTAGCCCAGGGCAACAAGGCCTCCTTACAGGATATCCTGGACTATTGCCAGAAGGGACTGGCCCTTGTAAGTATTACTCTAGTGGCGAATAACAGACATTATCAGAAAAGGCATAAACCGTTATCAAACTGTGTTATAAGGTTAAATTCGCATCGGTGATTCGATTGCGTTTGGCATTATAGTTATTTCCGCTGTAAAATTCCTAAGTTTTCTGTGTTAATTAGGTTTTGATATAAATTTGATTTCCAGAAAATAGAAATAGGTAGAAATCGATACATAATTTGCTATCGTAAAGATGTATTCAAGCTATTATTTAGATAATGTAGCATTAATTGTCACTATTTATGCATTCTGATTAATTTGACTTCATCTAAAGTTTTTGTATTAACCCCAAAATTTTCTTTTGAAATATTCAGATTGATCACACCTCTTGGTATGTCATCACTACCTTATGTTCTGTCTATACTTATGTCTGTTGATCGAGGACTAAATAATTATCGGTAGGTCTTATATCAATGGAACGTGGCAACAGTTTCTTGACCGACTCGTCACACTACAGAAGCCTACCATTGGCCTACTTAGGGTATCATCATTCCATATTACCTTCTCAGATCGACGTGGAGCCTCTAAAAGAGCACGAGGACCAGCTATGCCACATACTCCAGTACGCCAACGATCATGGCCTGAAGCAGATCAGAGGCATCGAGGACCGGCTGTTCGGCCTCGACCAGATCCTCAGCGAGGTGAAGAAGCTGGAGCGGGACCAGCACGACCAGGCCGCGTCTTTGATACAGGTGATACAACATTTTGTTTCTGCTTACCTAGGAGTAATGAAACACAATGGAAACAGATCAGAGGGATCGAGGACCGGCTGTTCGACCGCAACCAGACCCTCAGCGAGATAAAGAAGTTAGAGCGGGATCAGGACTACCGTGATACAACCTGGCATTAAGGCCTTAATTCCATGATTTCCTTTACGGAAATCCACGACTAAAAAAAGAGGATTATTTGTAAACTCGTTTAGTGGAAATTTAAAGCAAAATAATCCTCTTTTTTAGCTTTACTCATATTTTTGTGCAATAAAACTAAGTATTAAAAAAAAGGTAAATTGTATTTTTCTGATTTCTTACATCTTTAAAGAGGGAGTTGTCACCCGCAACTTTATTCACAAGATGACCCTTTTTTTTTTCTCGCTGTGGAAATGCTTTTACGCATGCCCCCCACACATCTGCAGGGGGGTATGTGGGACTCAACGGCTGGTGTGCAAGGCCGTAATACCCACTAAAACCACAGCGCATTCCACCACTCCGCCATTGTGGGGGGTGCCATGGGGTCGCGTGAGCATTCACCACGGCACCCCGGCGGATAGCCCGAGGGCCACAAACTCCTTGGCGGCGGAGCAAGGTGTTGGGCTCCGCCACCACCCGGCCGCAGAGGATAGGGAGGACGGCAACGACACACCGCATCACCTCTTCCTCTGCGGCCCCACCGCAGCGCCATCCAACGGTGCGCCCCCGTTTGGTCGCGGGAGATAGGCCGCACGGCAACGACACACCGAGACGTCTCTCCTCCCGCGACCGCACCCGACTGCGAGGGACAGCCAAAACTGCCCCCCACACCCGCACCCTTGGACGCATCCTGCGCAGGCCTCCCCAAGCCCACGTGGAGCGTCCCCTCCCGGGATCCCGCTTAGCTTCACCGTGGGTGGCAAAGCCACGGTTACTGAGCCCCCCCACCACGACAAGGTGGAGATCCCACAGGGGGGGGGGGGTCACTTTCAGCATACGAAATCAAAATTCAAATTCGATATGGTCGCGCGCCCTGTCCGCTTCTTCTTCAGGCGTAAAGCAAACAGAATTGACGACTCATATGTATGATGCCAAACTTTGTATTAATCGAGATAATAATCAGTGGATTTTGGCAGTTAAAAAGCTATAACTATCCAATTTATTTTCCCACAGTACCGCGACCGCCTGAACTCGGCCTTGGACCCTTCAGTTCTCCCGACCCTGGTGCAGTCGCACGTTTGTCAGCTGGAGAAACTACTAAAAGGCCACCAGACCTTGGTAGACCGGCGGCGGCGCATCGCCAAGTCCAAGGAGGAACTCTCGCAAGTGCTGAGAGCGAGATTGGAGTAAGTTGTGTCCCTTTTGTCTACATAGTGTTCAGATGCTGTCTCTTGGACATGTCAGTGCTTCCGACCCTGGTGCAGTGGCACTTCTGCCAGCTGGAGAAACTTCTGAAAGGCCACGAGACCTTGGTAGACCGGCGGCGGCGCATCGCCAAGTCCAAGGAGGAACTCTCGCAAGTGCTGAGAGCGAGATTGGAGTAAGTTGTGTCGCTATTGACTACGTAGGGTTCAAATGCTGTCCTCTTGGGCCCGTCAGTACTTCCGATCCTGGTGCAGGGGTACTTCTGCCAGCAGGAAGTTTTGTGTTAGCTTTAAGTTTAAATATGTTTATTCTCATAAAAAATATAAACAATTTACTTATATGAAAACACAATTAAACAATAAAAAAATACAATTGTGTACAACTCTAACGGAAAGCAAACTTTTAATTACCTATACAAATTTAAACGTCGAAGCGGGTGTTTGAACAACAAACGACAAACGCAAATCATTGCGTTCGGACATGGATTGGTATAGTAATATCGATAATAATGTCAGTATCTACCACGGACTTAGGTTTCTTTTTTTTCAACATCTAATACCATCATCATCCACAGGGCGGTCCTAAAGATCGAGAACTCGATGTCGGTGCAGGACGCGCACGCGATGCTCTCGTTCCAATGCTTCAACCGACTCGAGCGGTACTTCAACATAGTCGCGCAGCTGCATCGCGCGCCCGCTGTGTTTGTGAGGGCAGTGCACGAGGTTGCTAGGAGAAGGACCTTCTCGGAAGCTCATATAATGGTATGTATCATTGGTTGCCCACGATTTTTGCGATAGAACCGACCTATCCTGTGTTTGTGGGTACGCACCACAGGACATGACCTATCTTATGTCTTGTACTGGGTGTCTTGACGTTTACTCTTTAGATGACCTTATGAGACCAATGGCAGGGCAATACAAGTCGCCTGGGCTGAAGAAATATAAAGTCGCTTTACAATTGACGCGCTAAAGAAGAGAAAGTACGGTTTTAAGATTGCAACTATTGTTTTTCGGTCTCGTATGCTATTGTCTTGGCTGTACTTGATTGAGGCGACGAATGTCGGCGACGTGGTGTACGAGTTTAAATAAATTTATTCTATTCGCTTTTCGCTGTGACTAATATCGTCGAGTATCGAAGATTTGCATTGCCTTGTGTACGAAGGGGCTTTAACTTTATTGTCATAGTATTCGTGAAAGTGTTCAATTTTCTGGCACTAACACTATTTGTGATTGTTTTTAGTTCACTGACGTCTAAACTTATCAATTGATGAAGAATTTAGCTCTTTTCTAACATTGTTTTGTTTTACATCTAGTGGGCAGCAGACCTCGCGTCGAAACTGGTCAATATCCACGAAGAAGAAGTGAGCAGGCGGCAAGAGTTCAACGCCCTCTTCGAGGGGCATTTCCTCAAGAGCCTATTTCCCGGCATGACCGACCTGCCGCCGACGTTCGCCACGCAAGTACCCCCGGAATTTGACGCGCGACTGCCGAAACTGTCCGAAGAAGACGTCGAGTATATAGCAACAAATTTCCCGCATCTAGCGAAAGATGTGCCCAGCTGTGATATGGATTCGGTTGTCAAGTTCTTTCGCCAAAGGTGAGTGATGTAAATTTTTGATAAGGCCACGCGCGCACTAGTGCTGACTTTTTTCGCCTCTACACCATAATATCTAGTGCAAAAGAGACAGATATAATGACTAAAAGTCACCAGTGCGCAGGAAAATTTTTCAGTTGACGTGTCAAGACAGTGTAACAGGAACCATTGTGTTTTTTTCTCTCAGGTTGAACGCGTCCGAGCACGAAGAGAAAGAAGTTTATATTCAAGTGGACCTTGATAAGTAAGGAGTCGTTGCATGAGACTATTATTCTTTTGAGAAAATATCCATTTGAATTATCTATTCCATAATTTACTGGCCTTTTAAACGTAATCCGATGAATCTGCAAATTGTACTTTGAAGCAATATTTCGCCTATAGCTGGAGAGCGTTACAAACATCGCGTTTGCTGAAATTTGCAAACATCTGAAATACCTCGTCACCCCAACAACCATCGTGCACGTCCCATGTGTACTATAACCTAATACTTATTTTAAATATGACGGTTACAAGTGATATTGTATATCCAAGACGGTATTAATTTTCATTCTCAAAACCGTCTATAATTTTGTCAGAGACGAGTCGGAAGCGGAGACGGGTGAATTCGAGCGCCTCAGCGGCTCTCATCAGAGAACGCGTCAGGACACTGCCACGAGTTGTGAGATAGAGACCGCGGCCGCTGCAACCATCACCGAGGTACGTTTATTCTTTTTATCGACAATAGTCCCCCCTCCCCCACCCCCCACTCTCTAAACCGTTGTCCGTAGTTTCCAATGTAGCCATCCCTATCACTCCTACATGATTGAGCGTGCGAGTGAGCACGCTGGCTAGACCCGAAAATACGAACGAAACATTAGGGAGTATGGCTTCAGGTTAGCATTTAACTATCATTAGTTACACCTAATAAGTGTTGATTTGGCAAAGCCGCTGTTGGAAGGTGCTTGCCTCCTATAAAAGAAGCATAAGTGAGATAGCACAATTAATTCGGCTGTAAATGTGAAACAAACAAGCCGACCCGTAGCGAATACTGCAATTTTTGCCTTGAGCCTTGACTTGAGCCAATCATATAGTCCATTCAAATCAACAAATAAAGAAGTATCCATGATACTTTACAGCCTATACTTCGCCGATTTTGCAAACCGGCGCCGTTAATTTAAATTAAGGTGTACGACGACGTAACACGAAATGTCTTTAAATGAGGGCGTTGGACAACGTTACATATTATAGATAAGATAAAATACTGATTTATTTGGCACAAAATAGGTATACAATTAATGAAAATGAATAAGAATAATACATTTATATATACAAGTAACTAATTGGCTCAATTTGTTAGTAACAATACATTTATTCTATGCTAGTAAGTACAGCTCTAATTAATTGAACACAACAGTCACACTTTTTGCACAACTCAAAAATCATTTATAAATACATAAAACAAATGCAATAAAATAAAATAAATTACGCAGCAGGTAAAAACTATCTCTAGTATACCTCATAGGGATGTCCGTCGTTAATCAATGTGCAAAGTAGGGATGTGCACACTGTTTCGAGGTCGCAATCTTGCTAAAATATGGTTTTATTTGTTTAGTATTTTTTGCGTTCACAACGCTATTTTTAATTTCGAAAAGACACTTCCCCCCCGATGACCGGAGCCGAAAAAGAATTTTTTAAGTGTTATGTTTTTTCGAAAATATGGTTTGTCCTGTCAACAGGGCCATAACTTAGTATGTAAGAGAATAGGTTTGCAACGTTTATATTAGTGAGACGTGGCACAATTTTGGCAAAGATGGCGACCGCATCCACGCCTGTATCGGCGCGCGCGCTCATAGCCATAGCCGAGTTGGAGTTCGAGAGCTCTGAGTTTTACATCGACGAGTCGCTACCAGCCAGCTTGGAGTGGGGCCGGGACGAACGGCAGGTCTATAACACACACTGTATACTATCGCAGATGTAGTCAGAACACTATGTTATATCACCTGTTTGAGAAAATACTCTGTGGCCTTCTGCGTTCTTTATCTGTGCTTGCTTTGAGATTTCTTGTCTCTTTCTCTCTTAGCCGAATGAAAAGAAACAGCCGCAGTTTTATCAAAATTGTTCATAGACAAAATGTGTATTGATAAAAAAGCTATCAATGTTTATGTCTAGCTGTAAAACAGGTGTTACATAAGTGGATGCGATGTAGTTACCTTTTAACCGACTTTGTTTTCAGACGTTATGAAAAAAATTATCCGTTTTACTACAAAAGAATACCAAATCAATGGTCTACACCGTGTTTACATAATCGCTGTTTAAAATATTAGGCAGGGCCTGGACCAGGATTTAACATTTCGTACCACGATTTTTTGTCAGTGACTAGTTAACCACGTTCTAAATGTATTCTTTCACCATTCATTCAATTCATCGAAAAAATCTTACTAAGCAGGTATCATTTTTTTTTAATCTTAGAAGGAATTTTAAAAATAAATTCGAATCTAAATAAGTTTATGAAACGGAACGTATTTTGACATATGTCAAATGGCGGACATGAGAATACGATTATTGAAAGAAATAAATTTATTCCTTTTCAGTATACTAATGAAGGTTGTCTGGAAGAGATCGCTACAGGCGATAAGATAAGACCGCCTAAATTGTACATCTTTCTTTGTTATACTTATCTGTTATTTTTTGTTTTGTTGTACAATAAAGTGTTAATCAATCAATGATGTAAATCTTTGTAAAATCGTTCATAGTTAAACAAATAAATAGATACCTATTATATTCATATTGTGTCATATTGATATAATTTCTGATTTAACATCAGAACTCTAGAACTCTAGATAAACCAGAGGTCTAGTTTGTCTGACTGAGTGTATAAAACAGGGTGCTTCTGTGGTACCCAATGTTAAGTCACTGGATAAACAATGTGCGAACCTATGATTATTTCTTCTGTAGTAAGACGGAATATTCCTAATGAGTTTGTCATGTTGGTCAAATTATGCCACGTTTCATTATTTTATTGGTAAAATCTCGGCTAAGTCGGTTGAATTGTATTTTAGTTGCCCCTGTCTCCACCGGCCCCGTATAAGCTGTAGCATTTAATTTATGTAGTCTCATCATAAGTATCGTTAGTGAGCGTACGTTATATCTAAATATTTCAAATATTATGTATTTCATATCATTTACATGCTTTTTGTATACCTAAGAGATAGAAACATTATTTTGCTACGCTGAAGTGTGTTGAAAGAACCTACTTTTATTATACATTTTTTTTTCTTCCAGGACAACATGGTCACGCATAAAATAAATATAGACAAACTACAAGAGTTCCTTATTAAACTGTGTGGGCTATGTCGAGCTAACATGATATGTATAAAAGAGGAGTTAGCAAAACTGAAATGTGATGCGGAGGAACAAAAGAGTTTTGTCAAAAGCTGGTATTTAGAAATAGTTGAAGCGTGGGAGAAAAGCAATCAAGAAATAGCTCTCAGACACAGAGAACAAACGCAAAGACTAACCGTAGACCACGAGTTAGAGTTAAGTGATATGAAAGCAACTCTCACACAAAAAGACGAGGTAATAGAAAGTCTAAAGAGAGAAAAAGAAGAATTAAAAACAGAGCACCAGAAAGAAATAGAAAAGTTAAACAACGAACACCAAAGTACAAAGGAATTGTTGGAGAAAACGCGGGAAGAGATAGCAGGATTTGAGAAGAAGTTAGAAGACATCGAAGCTCAAAAACAGAAGGATTTAAAGGATATGCAGGAGAAGATGCATTTGGATTATAAAGCTGAAATTGAATCCATGCGATCAAGGTAGGAAATACTATTTATTTTTTGATAACGTGTTTATTCTACCCGAAAATCCAAAAACATTTATTGTCTTCATCACTCTATGTATGAATGGTTCGTCCGGTCATCATATTTTGTTAAAAGACTTAAAAGTATTTGGGAAAGTGCAATGTGAATGGAGATTGTAATTTTATTTTCTTTATTTTGGAAAACAAACAGCTGTACATAAGACTTATTAAATAATGTGTCGTTTTTTAGCAAAACAGTTTCCACCATTTATTATACAATATGATGTTGACGAGACATACGAGTAGATCATGCATTAGTCCGTTTGCAAATTTAAATTTACTAAGTTTGCAAAACCATGTTATCTTATGACTATAATGTAAGTGCACATTATAGTCATAAGATAACAAGTTGGTACCTTGCGTACAAGTAAGTGTAAGTGCACTGACTTAATTCACTATTCCATTTCAGATTCCGCCTAGTAGCCCTAACGAACATGGACCGATCGCCTTCCGAGTCTAGTCTCGAGAAGATCGAACGTACGGATGTGATAGAGATATCGTCGCACAACGCGATCGTCATGCAGACTAAAGAAAACGCCGAGGTGGAGAAAGAGGAAGCTGTGAGAGAGGCCGTGGCTCGGGCCGAGGTGGAATGGAAGGAAAAGATGGATGCGGAGTTGACAGCGGTTAAGGCTAAGTTGGAGAATGAAAAGCAGGTTAGTGTATTTAGTATTTGTGTATTTAAAGCACGTTAAGCCATTGCTGGTCCCGCGCTCAGAAACTCTCCGGTCAGGTCGGATTGCCGTTTTACCGAACTTAAGTGCGTTCACACTTGTGTACTATAATATTTCTGTCGTCTATGAACTGATATCTGTTGAGATTGGCCGCCGTGGTCGTAGGTGGCTAGGATAGCAAATAAATAAATAAAAAGTCATTTATTTCTAATCATTGTTACAAAATGTGGCCGAGACGAGCCAGTAAGTTGTCTAAGACACTTGTGTTGGGTATGACTCGCAACTTCCCTTACGGCTATCTTAGATTATATATTTTATAACTAATTAACAGTTGCGTGCGTGCGTGCGTGCGTGCGTGCGTGCGTGCGTGCATGCGTGCGTGCATGCGTGCGTGCATGCGTGCGTGCATGCGTGTGTGTGTGTGTCTGTGTGCCTGGGTGCCTGTGTGGCTGTATGCCTGGGTGCTTGAGTGCCTGTGTGCCTGTGTGCCTGTGTGCCTGTGTGCCTGGATGCCTGTGAGCCTGTGTGCCTTGGTGCCTGGGTGCCTGTGTGCCTGTGTGTGTTTGTCACGAAATCTCACAAAAAAAAACTATTGTAAAAGTGCATGCGGTAGACCCATTATGTGTAGTAGTAAAATCGTCATAGGTGATCATTAACGCAATGATTTATATTAAAACAGGTAACGATAAACGAAGTGACGCGTCGCCTACTGTCCGAGAAGAATCGCCAGCTAGAGTTGCTACGCGAACGTGAGGTGGTGTTGGCGCGCGAGTGTACCAAGTACCGCGACACCATACAGCAGCTGACCGACCCAGAGACCAACGACTACGACGCCTTGCTCAAAACTCAGGTTTTTATAAATAAACTGGATACCAGAAACATGAATACATATTTCAATTTTACGTGTCGGATGGTTCTCTATCCTTAAGTACATGCGACACAAGTTGTGGCGTCAGCGTAAGTCTATTTTTCTTAAAATGTTCCTCAAGATTGATATAATCGACGTACATCTAGGTAGGTATAAAGGGTGAAGACTATAATGCGACAATAAATTCAAATATACGTGTCTAATGATGAACCTAGTGTATATACAAAAAATCTGTCATATATACCCAATAGTTTAGTCTCAGGACAATATATTTGATATCCAACATTTTAAGAACATTTGACTAGACTAATGGAGTGTATCATTTTGTTTCAAAGTATTTTCTATCTATCTATCTATCCTATGAGCGGGAGGTTGATTTATCAGCTCGCGACAACACCGCGCTGATTTGTTTTTACCAACCACATTATTTCACTTATTGTCGTGTAAAGGTCTCCGCCTTGTACAATTAAACTTCCGGACTCTGAGTTGATTGTGTTAGATTCACATCTATGTTACAAGAATGTGTAACGATATTGCAAATGCTTTCAGTTTGCTACTCTGGAGAACGAGAAAGCGTTGTTGCAACAGCAAGTCCAAGAGCTGAAGAAGGAGTTAGAGAAGAAAGCTGATGAGGCTGAAAAAAGCAAAACAGACGATGATAGCGATGGCAGGTATGTAAAGTGTTTTCAATGATTTCGAGTAACCGTAAGAATTGAAAAACTGATTAATGATGTTTACATATTATTGTATTGTATATCACTAGTGAAGGAGTCTCCACTCGTATTGTTCTTTCTCTGGCATTTCTAGGTGTGCTTTAGACACGAATTTCTGATATATGATTTTAAACTTTCTCGTTGCATTTTAACACTAACTGTTGGTTATCGGGTCTAAACGCGAACTATTTAATGAGTATTTAGGTACTCACTGCTCGAAATACTCATTAAATAGTTCGCGTTTAGACCCGATAACCAACAGTTACGAATTTCTGATGTTAGTGCTTTGGACACGGCCAGTCTGCGTCACTTTTCTCCATACACTACGTATGGTACCTGGCACTTTATCCCTGATCTGGCTTGCTGTCGAATCTTCAAAATATTAACGATTGTAGCTCTCTCTCCCTCAGGTCGTCGCCGAAGAAGAAGGACAGCAAACGGGCGCGGTCGCGCTGCCACACGCCGTACGGCTTAACGGCGGGCACGCTGAGCCTGTCCTCGTGCCTGCCCGGACACACCGTGCTGCTGCTGTGGGACCCCGCGCACCTGAACTACACCGTCATGCAGGTAAAGGTATCTGTAAAAACGGCAAAAGTTGTTGGTGGAATTGGAATTTTGAGCGGGAGCGGTGTAAGCCAAAAGCCGTGTTGCTTCTGCAAAAATCAGAAGGAGATCATTCTCAAACTCAAACTCAAACTCAAACGTTTATTTGCCAAGAACACAGTGAGTAAAGATTACATTTTAAAGTCATTAGCGCATGTGTTCAATCTGCTCGCAGACGTGCAAAAATTCAGTTAGGAAATTAACAATACAAATTAAATTACAATATATTAATGTCAATTAAATTACATAAGTATAATTATATTGTTGAATGAAATATTAAATTATATTTAAATTAAAGATTATTATGTTGTCGCCAATTAAAATATTCATTATAACTATAAAAACATTTGTCCAAAAGCCAGTTGGTCAATCTCCTCTTAAATATTGGCCCTTGAAGTGATTTTATCTCTTCCGGTAGCAAGTTATACAATACTCTTATTATATGCATTTCTTTTATATATGTCCTTGCGACAGGGAGGTTGATGCATTAGGTTTATGTATTGCTGCCTTAATTGCCTGCCCGCGACTTCTATTCGTGTTTTGTAATAGCTTGGAAATGACCTTACAAATAGACAAGCTTCTCTGATGTAAATGCAAGGAAGTGGAAGCAAATTAAGCTGTCTAAAGAGGGGTCTGCAGCTGTCCATATACCAGACGTTACACAGAGCGCGAATGCATTTTTATTGTATTTTAAAGCCTCTGTCTATATCTACTGAATTGCCCCACAAAACTATGCCATAACTCAGCACTGATGTCACGTATCCGTGGTATGCCGTGAGTGCAGCCTCAGTCGATACCGTTTGTCGCAATTTTTTTATAGTAAAAGCAAATCAGTCTAGCTTTTTACATATAACGTCAATGTGTTTTTTCCAATTAAGATGTGTGTCAATATATAGTCCTAACAATTTAAAATTATCTACCGCGTCAATTTTTTCGCCATTATATTCAATTTTTAATGATTGTTTTTGAGTATTATATGACCGAAATTGCATGACTACAGTTTTACTGACATTTATACTCAGGTCATTAGCACTCAACCAGCCTATAATATTTTCTAGAGCCCTATTTGCGATTGAGTCCATCGGATTATTTTCATTTCCCTTTATTACGATCGTCGTATCATCTGCAAATAGTACACATTTTTGTGTTGTAGCTTTCGGAAGGTCATTTATATATAATAAAAACAGCAATGGTCCTAGAATGCTGCCTTGGGGAACCCCTGATTTCTTTATTAATAGTTTTGACCTAATAATTAATAGCTTCATTAATAGCTTCGGGCGTTTAGCGGATATCAGCATTGCTACACGGTCCCGAGTGCCGCTGCTACACACCGTATGACCTAACTCGGCGGACGTGTCAATGCCACAAATGGTTATCTACATCATGCACTCGACTTTGTTCTTATGGTGGACTCGCTAAACAGTTGAACGCACCTTTCAAAGCACGGCGGTGCTAGTAAATAAACGTTGCTTATATGGTCAGAATGGTCACCCACCCTAAACATGACCGCGTCTTAGGTTGCTTAACCTTTGGTATCACTACCAAAACGCTGCCACCACTGCGCCATAAGCTTCTTATGACGCCATGAGTAATTTAACTATTATAAAATGTTTGCTTCAGGAAGCGCCAATAATGTACTTCGTACATAGCGACTGCCTACCGGCGCTCGATCTCAGCATCCAGGTGAAGAGCGAGAGCGAACGACGTCTGTACGCCATCGCCACCGTCGAGTCCAAGGAGTACTGTTATGCTAAGAAGGTAATAGTTTTTATCTACACTAATAATAATAATAATAAATATTTCACAACAATCACACCAATTCTCTAGTCCCAATTTAAGCTACGAGGCTTGTGTTATGGGTACTAGACAACGGATAAACATACTTAGATACTTTTTTTTTTGTAAATAAATACATATTATACATAGAAAACACCCAGACCAGTACAAACACACATGTTCATGCACACAAATGTTTGTACTGTGCGGGGATCGAACCTGCGACCCTTGGTTTTAGAAGTCCGACATGTGGACCACGGCACCAAGCGGTCGTCGTCAACTAATATTATAAAGAGGAAAGATTGATTGTTTGTTTGAATTGAATAATCTCCGAAACTACTGGATCGATTTAAAAAAACCTTTACTATCAGAATTTTTCACTATCCCTGATGAACAAACATTATATTGTATGTGTATATGTAAAAAATAAGTGTTCACCCGAGCAAAGCCGGGATCGGTCGCTAGTTCGGTTATATCTTGGGACTGTAATGGAATATTTTTATTTATTAAACGAGTTTTGTATTTATCTTTGTTTTCATATTTAGTGTGTTAGTTTCTAAAGTTTAGTTTGTAGGTCTGAGTTAAGAAAAAAAAATTAAGTCGGAAAGCTAAACTTCGATCAACCCTTGGAAGATGGATCAAGGTCCTTGCCTTGCTTTTGGCAGCGGAAACAGCTGTCAGGGAGTTAATGTTTATTCTGACAACTGGTGACCTCAAGTTTTAATAACTGGTTTATTAATTTCAGTCAAAAAACTCTTATGTTAATGATCGCTGGACGGAGACAATGTTAGAAACCACATTTTAATATTGTCACGCGTCTATGTGTTTGTGGTTTCATTCTTTTAAGTTTCTGATTTCCATTCCCCAAGAACTTAGCTTACTTCCTTACTTTGGGATCAGAGCAATGTATGGGTTGTAGTCCCCATTTATTATTAACTAACAAACCAGGCAGACGTTGTCCTGCCCGCTGGGTTGTAAACATTCCTCTTGAATCAATCTATCTATTAAAAAAATTTATACATACATATTACAGACATAGGGGCAGGAAGCGACTTTGCTTTATATTACTTCTTCTTCCTCCGTGCCTATGTCCCATGTCTTTTGGGGTCGGCCCCCCTAATCTTATTACGCCATTCAGGTCTTAATTGTGTCATATCCGACTGTAGTCCCATCGTCTTCATGTCCTTTTGTACTGGTCTAGTCCAGGTTGTCGGGGGTCTACCGCGTCCTCGTTTGGGCTCCTCAATGCTTTGATTTGCTTTATACTACGTAGTGATTTATTTTATTAATTTGTCCCGCAGAGCGGCAACAGGTACGGCATGTCGCGCGGGTCGCGCTTCTACCGCGTGCGCGTGCGGCCGCCCCGCGCCGCGCCGCCCCCGCACCCGCCCTGCTGCGACCACAAGCACAAGCAGGGTAAACTTACACTACATCCTTCATGTCACACACACACAGCCACACACTCGACCATAGAGATGTGATATAAAATCAGGGGGTTAATTACGCTAGTCAATCGTAATAAAATCTTAATCGAATTTCCCGATTTTGACATTTCTTTCATCCTAGTCATACCAGTTAATTGTCAAAAATAGGCGATTCAATTAAGATTTTGTTACGATTGATTAGCGAAATTGACCCCCAGGCCGTTTATTTCGCTGACATAATTGTGATTGAAGCAAGTACACAATAAACGAAGAATGTCGTGCGACATGCGCCGGTGAACACGCAACCGAAGTTGCGGAATCGTTAGATATGGGTAGCGATATCGCCCAATTGCCAGACCATAGTCTAGCAACGATGACACTATGTAATGTTTATTACTAAAAAATATTTTTTTTTATTAGTTGTACAATACACTTGGCACATATTTACAGCACCTTTATTCTTTTACACCGACACTGAACTAATTTACGAAACATCAATTACTTTTGGTACACCGTTACATTTATACAATGTCTTTAATTAAATCATTTCCAAAGTTAAAAATCCTAACTTGATGGAAAGTTAAAATTAAAAATCTTAAATAGCTTCTCAGTTTAAATGTATTGTACAGCTACAAACAAATAGGAAAAAACATTTTTTTTGCTATAAACAAGAATTTAAGGGATAGGCGTAAATCATATTCTGCCAGCTATTAACCATTTAGGTAACCCTTTGAAATAATTAAGTCATAATAGGTAATCACAGAACACATCTCTCATTTAGATATAGCCTTGCCAAATTCATGTACTTGTATTGTTTGACAAAAGAAATACGCAACAAACTAGCAAGTGGCTTACTGCTTGTAATATGTCGCCGCATAACCTATTGTATTAGTGTGTAGACGTGCTTTTATTTGTTTATCAGTGTAAAGCCCTTGTTACACGCCTTTCTATAAAGGAGTTATAATTTTCTAGTTTTTTATTTTTTCACTAGCCCCACCTAAAAACTTTTTAAAACAGATCTTTTTTTTGTGTTAACTTTCTGTTTTTTAAAACAGCCATATTTGTTTATTTCCAGCGACAACTGAATTTCGGTTGTGCATGTTGCCAAGAGGTAGGGCTATAGCTTTCTGCTTATCTAAGCTTAGCAGTATAACAAGCCCAATATGAGATGTATATAATAGTATATATACAATAGTTCGGCAACTATAAATGAATACAGTCTCCTATACACAGGACTAATGTACTATTGCTACACTACAAACCTTTTAAAACTATGTAAAGTAACGTAGCATTGAATTCGATGTACTGTCAGTCGTTCATGCAACTCGAGACATACCGTTATCAACTTTTTGCTTAGCTAAGCTTAGCAGTATAACAAGCCCAAAAATGTCATTTGTTCAGCAACTATACATGAATTCAGTCTCCTATACATCAGACTAGTGTCAGGCCTCTCTCACTCGATGTACTTGCGCACGGTAATAGCCTACTCTCGCCCGCACCGACGTCGATGCGAATTCAGTGGGCTGCCAACAACCGTCGGACGCTTTCACCACGCACTATAATTATTCGTGTTACGCTTACGATCAATTTAGTTTTCATACGAACCAAATAAGTGATCTGTGCTTGTTAAACGTTAGCTTTATTTAAGAAAAATGACTTCTGGTGGTGGAAATTTATGTGCTGTTGATGGGTGTACGTCGAATACTAAGAGAAATAAAACACTTTCTTTTTTTAGTCTTCCAGCTAATGAAGAAAATGTAATTATTACCCGGTAAGTTAGTAATTTATTTACAAAGTATAAAAATAAACAAATTAGTAGGTGGTACCTACGTAGGTAAATTGGATAAATACAGGTAAATTGGGGTTCGGCTTTATTGAATTAAAATGTAATACCTACAGTGAAACCTAGGTCAGTTACTTTATCGAAATAATACCTAGGTACCTATTATACCTATTAGTCTACTTTTTATGGGCTGCGCACCACCTACGAACTGTGTGTACCTACCTAACTACCTACTCGACGTGGTGGCTTAGTCGACTAATGACTAATTAATTAGCGAAATGACTAGGTAGGTAGGTACCTACGTAGTTGACAATAAAATTGACCGATACTCGAAGTGTACCTACCTACTAATAATCTACAAACGACAGATTCCACAAATGACAGATTCGTTTTAGGAAGAGATAGCAAGAGTCACAATTAAGTAGCTCATAATTCGCTTGTTATACCTTATACAGGCTGAATTTCTTATTTCACATTTGTTATTCAATAATGTTATATTATTTCAACAACAGTCAATCAAATACAATTTTAGAAAAATGAGGTTGAAACAATTTTACCGAAAGTGTCAACCCTAGTTCGATTGTCACTCGGTCTCACGTCACGTGGTCTCGCGCAGCTGCAAAGCAATAGCAGGCCTCTCTCACTCGATGTACTTGTGCGCGGTAATAGCCTACTCTCGCCCGCACTGACGTCGGTGCGAATTCAGTGGGCTGCCAACAACCGTCGGACGCGCTCACGACGCACTATAATTATTCGTGTTACGCTTACGATTGTAGTTTTCATACGAACCAAATAAGTAATCTGTGCTTGTTAAACGTTAGCTTTATTTAAGAAAAATGACTTCTGGTTGTGGAAATGTTATGTGCCGTTGATGGGTGTAGGTCGAATACTAAGAGAAATAAAACGCTTTCTTTTTTTAGTCTACCAGCTAATGAAGAAAATGTAATTATTACCCGGTAAGTTAGTAATTTATTTACAAAGTATAAAAATAAACAAATTAGTAGGTGGTACCTACGTAGGTAAATTGGATAAATACAGGTAAATTGGGGTTCG
The DNA here is from genome assembly GCA_963921415.1 of Pyrausta despicata. Classification (NCBI taxonomy): domain Eukaryota; kingdom Metazoa; phylum Arthropoda; class Insecta; order Lepidoptera; family Crambidae; genus Pyrausta; species Pyrausta despicata. Next base: position 11,619,699 of record OY992848.1, read on the forward strand.
GCTTTATTGAATTAAAATGTAATACCTACAGTGAAACCTAGGTCAGTTACTTTATCGAAATATTACCTTAGTACCTATTATACCTATTAGTCTACTTTTTACGGGCTGCGCACCACCTACGAACTGTGTGTACCTACCTAACTACCTACTCGACGTGTTGGCTTAGTCGACTAATGACTAATTAATTAGCGAAATGACTAGGTAGGTAGGTACCTACGTAGTTGACAATAAAATTGACCGATTCTCGAAGTGTACCTACCTACTAATAATCTACAAACGACAGATTCCACAAATGACAGATTCGTTTTAGGAAGAGATAGCAAGAGTCACAATTAAGTAGCTCATAATTCGCTTGTTAATCCTTATACAGGCTGAATTTCTTATTTCACATTTGTTATTCAATAATGTTATATTATTTCAACAACAGACAATCAAATACCATTTTAGAAAAATGTGGTTGAAATATTTTTACCGAAAGTGTCAACCCTAGTTTGATTGTCACTCGGTCTCACGTCACGTGGTCTCGCGCAGCTGCAAAGCAATAGTGACTTTATACTCAGAGCTGCAGGTGCATTATTGTACGCGGCAGAAAAAGTAGTCTATTAACGCTGTAGGTATCGAATTTCTTCTATGGAGTGATTTATCTGTTACGTAGTAACTATTTAGTAATCTGTGCTAGTGTACTATTGTTACACTACGTGGTTCTTACAACTATATTGAATTGAATTCCTGTTATATAAAATAACGCGGCATTGACTTTTTTATTTTATTATAATTACTTTTATTATTATTGACTTTTATGTGCTGTCATTCGTTCATGCAACTCGAGACATGCCGTTATCAACTTTTACGTAGCTTAGCTTAGTATAGTGTTTCCACTAAACGCGCGCTTGCGTTGCAGATGCCATGCGCGGCGGCGTGCTCGCCGTGCTTGGCGAGCAGCGGCCGCTCAAGAAATGGCTCACCTACATGCATGCCCCAGGTCTTTGCCTTTTGTCTTCACCCGCGCTGACCCCTATCTCGTGTCCAATAAGTTCAAATTATCTCTAACTGAAACTAGGCAAACCTAGATATTACAATCGATCATCATCATTATCATCATCAGCCTATATACGTCCCACTGCTGGGCACAGGCCCCACCTCAACTATGAGGTGGTGCGAGCCATACTCCGCCACTCGGGCTCAGTGCGGATTGGTGGAGGGGTGTGTGTAAGGTAAGTGACCAACCTTACTGTCAGATGTTATTAAGCCTCTCGAGGGCCTCCGACCAGGCTTAACGACTAATATCTATCGATAAGTTTCAAATATGCCTAACTGTAACAAGGCAAACCTAGATATTACAATCAATCAATCATTTTTGTGAGCGATAAATAGGGTTTAACAAAGTTGGTCATTTAATTCAAAGTCACTTATACCTATTTAGCCGTGCAAATACAGCATGCAAATATATTGTATCTTAAAACTAATATTTGGATATAATTTTAAAGAAAGAACTGTATCCATGCATCCACCATTTACTATGTCAGTGGGACCTTAACTTCATATTTTATTACTATGTCTCCGGAATTCCGCTACAGAGTAAAATGCATTTTCTAGAATTACTAGAATTTTTGAACACAATGTATTTTGACAAACGACTCTGTGTGCTCTATCATAAAACCGATTACATGAATGCAAAAACTACCACTAAGGCTAAGGCCACACCTGCGTCTTTCTGTCACCGTGACTTGCTTCTGACAGCGTCTCGACCAATCGCCACGTCTTAATCGCTGACAGTCGCAAGTCTTAGCGAAGGTATGCCGCAAGTGTAGTCTGTCTCTTGCTATATGGTTATAATATCCTGGTACCGTTGTATTACTACTATATAAATCTGTATTATTAAAACTATGAATGCTATGAAAATGTAAATTTTTCTTCTATGATGATGAACAATCCGCGTTTATACTAAACTTATTTGACACTCATGAAGTACGTTGGACTGCTATAAAAATACAATGAAGTATGTAAGTAGAATGTGATTAGCCATTGGCTAATATATCTCACTCGTTCAGTTGAAATGAACCGTTATGAGTGTCTAAAGGAAAAATAATCATTATTTTAAGCAGATATCCAATGTACTGTTAAACTCTTTTAAATAGGGGTCAGCGCTTCACCTCATCTTTTCGTTATGTTACACTCCCCGCTTAACCAACTAACCACTGACCGCACTGTGATAACTATTGTGTGTTCTTATAATACTAACCTGTAGATATAAGTAATATTTATTACCTGAAAGACATATAGACTCTAGGGAAAAAAACTCGTGTAAATAATCGATAATTGAAATCCTGTCTTTTAATGATTAAGAACAACGTTATCTTGTCCATATACACAAAGAAAACTCCATTGCGTATGAGTAAAGTATTTTTTACATGTATAAGCCTGTCGCACACTAGGCTAATGTCATTGTCACTATAAAGCAAAAGCCGTGTTCCTAAAACCGTTTATTTTACGAACACGGCTCTTGTGTTATGGTGTGATTTATAAGGACTTATTTTCATTTGCTAAGGACATTATATAAAAAGATCACCAAACTTGTTATATATTTGTAATCGTCCAGTTTAAAATATTTATACTCTACCACCACTTTAACGTTATTCTCTATAGCTTGTACGGTCCAGTGTGCGGCACTAACGGTGGCGGTTTTTATGTGTCTCATCCAAATAATCAATTTATCATAACACCAATTCCAATCATTTTTATAGACATGCAAAAGTCAGTGGACACGAGTCAGTCTACCAGCTCCAACACGGACGAAGCAAGTCGCGTGGGTGAAGTGGCGACGGCAACTCTTATCAACTTGGACTCGCCCGTGTCGACGAGTGAACCAGCTTCGAGTGGAAGTGCCAACGTGCCGGGCGAAGACCAACTGGACTCGATAGAGGCGAGCGAGCAGTGGCACAAGATGCAGGTGTCTACTGTTAGCGCTGTGTAAGTTGTATTCAGTCTACCAGTTAGAAAACGGACGAAGCAAGTCGCGCCATATAAAAATAACGCTGGATGACAGTAGTTTGCGCATAGAAGCAGTCGCTATCTCGCTCGCTCACGGCGGCGTGGTGTGCGGCGTGCGAAATGCCCGCTTTATGCCCACTTCGTACCACTAATTAGATCCGTATATCGTCTAGGGCTCAGGTGACCGCTCTTTTTATATGACGCGACTTATACTCTTATTAACTTGGACTCGCCCTTGTCGACGAGCGAGCCGGCTTCGAGCGGCAGTGCCAACGTGCCGGGAGAAGACCAGCTGGACTCGATAGAGGCGAGCGAGCAGTGGCACAAGATGCAGGTGTCTACTGTCAGCGCTGTGTAAGTTGTATTCAGTCTACCAGCTCCAATACGGACGAAGCAAGTCGCGTGGGTGAAGTGGCGACGGCAACTCTTATCAACTTGGACTCGCCCGTGTCGACGAGCGAGCCAGCTTCCAGTGGAAGTGCCAACGTGCCAGGCGAAGACCAGCTGGACTCGATAGAGGCGAGCGAGCGCAGTGGCACAAGATGCAGGTGTCAACTGCTAGCGCTGTGTAAGTTGTATTCAGTCTATAGTCTCCAACACGGATGAAAGAAGTTGCGCCATATAAAAAGAACGCTGGATGACAGTAGTTTGCGCAAGGGAGCAGTCGCTATCTCGCTCGCTCACGTCAGTGCGAGTGTGCGGCGCGTGGAATGCCCGCTTCCTCCCAACTTTGTACCACCAATTAGACCCGTATATCGTCTAGTACTCAGATGACCGTTCTTTTGTATATGACGCGACTTATACTCTTATCAACTCGTACTCGCCCGTGTCGACGAACGTGCCGGCTTCGAGCGGCAGTGCCAACGTGCCGGAAGAAGAGCAGCTGGACTTGACAGAGGCGAGCGAGCAGTGGTTCAAGGTGCAGGTGTCTACTGTTCGCGCTGTGTTAGTAGGTAAGCTTCCTCTTCGCTCCTTTCCCACCTCGTACTACCAATTAGATCCATAAATCATCCGAAAAGAATTTTTTAAGTGTTGTCTTTTCAAAAGTATCATATTTTTATTTTCTCATTCTAGCACGGACATGGAGTGCAGCGTGGGTCGTGTCGTACCCGAGCCCCTCGAGCTCACAGTGTCAGCTGTTTCCGTAGTCTCCCGCGGCGGGGCGCTGCAAGGCTCCGAACTAGCTGAGGAAGCAACGCCCTGACAGAAGGACGAAGAGAACAAGACAGGTGAACCCCTCATATAGGGCGGTTTGCTGACGATGACGGGAAGGTGACGTGAGGTCAGCAGTGTTTTGTTTTTGAAGTTTGAGAGAACAGGATGGCTAGATGACTAAATACGCACATTAAAGCGTAAGTCGATTGCCCATAGAATTGCCAAGTACGTTGCAAAATAGCATATTACGATGGAATACAATCGTGTTGATTTCACGTCACCTTCCCAAATTGTCAGCGATGTGTGAGCCTTCGGGGGACTTCTCAACGACTGACAAGAAATGGTTGACAGGAAATTGAATATGATAGGTTACCCCACTATCAAACAAATCAATTAGAAGATTTCAGTCAGAGAAGATAATTTTTGTTGCGAAGACGAAATACAGTGAGTCTTAATTATTTTAACTAAATAATCATTTTATCAGTTTGTAATCAGGGGCGAATTAGGTATTTTAAATGAAACAGTTTTGTATTATTGCTGACATCACAGGTCAAAACTTTACTTTAAATAATTGTGTACTGTAATGTAATGAAAAGCAGAAGCATATTATTAGCCTCGTACGAGTATAAACAGCGAATAATAAACTTTATTCACGATATTGTGTTTTCATAAAAATGTGTTAATGCAGGGGAAAAATGTATAATGTATTTTAAAACATCACTAAAAATGGTGTGGCGACACTGGCATCGGAATTGATATATTCATTATCTCTTTCTCTATTCATAATCACAAAAAATTGGTATTTAATAAATTAAAGACTTCTAGAGTATTTAACTCTTTTATGTATTAAAATCAAAACGAAATCCAGTGCAATGTAAAGGCATTATGACAGTGTCGAATAAAATAAATAAAATTGGTTTACGGGGTTCTAATCACTACCATTGTATTTTACAACCCAAGTTTCGTTGTAATGTAACTCAAATACCCCATGATGTAGGACATATCGACGAATTAGAGCGTAATATATTTACATTTTAATTTGTTTACAAAAAAATAATGGGAAATTTTATAAAATTAAAACCACCTAGTCTATGTCTTCCATCTCGTGAAATTACGCAGTTTTTATACTGCGCAGTTGACAAGAAATGTTACGCTCGCGCAAGAAATGGTAAAAAAAGTTTTATGACTTACACAGTATCTTCATAAATATGAATCATCTTCGTATTTGTACGGCAAAAAAAAATAGCCAGTTTCTAATGTTGGCTATATATATGGTTTTAACGAGTATCTGTGAAAGATTATTTCACGAAGTGTAATTTCATCAATATAAAAATAAGCAACAAATGCATTCATGCAAATAACTCTTCATATTGATTTTAATCTCTATCTTTATGATGAATGTTTTCGAGAACTTAGATTGGACAGTGATTTTTTTCTATAGTACAAATTATTTAGTCGTTCTTAAAGCTTTATACGATTTATTTTGATCTATTACAATTTATTATAATTTCTATATAGTGTTGTGTTATATTTTAGTTGAACTTAATTAACCACAATAGAACTTATATTGTTTTTTTCTACTCTTGAGTTTAAATATTGGTGATATTTTTAGAGCAGCACAAAATTTATAGAATGAGAGAATACATTGTATATTAACTGTGTCGTAGTTAGCAGTATAGCAGGCGAATGTGAGGTTACGATGCGATGCATAAAATTGCGTGTGCGTAGTAATAAACATGTTAACATTGGTTTAGCAACAGATGGTTCTACGAGTATAAACCGTTTGTCAATTACTTTTGATGTTTTCTGTCAAGTCCTAAATGTCGAATGCGCAGTAGGCATGTTCGAAAGTACTACCCACGCCTAGTGTAATTCCCGGCTATCATTTTTGATGCGATTAAAGAGACGAATTTCAAAATGAATGTTTTTCAAGGGGTCTCTTTCTTCGATGCCAACATTTTCAAGCTAGACGCCACGCTAATTGTGGATTTAGAATTGCATAGTTGCTTAATGTGTCCCTACCTGTAAGTCTACTATCTTGATACCTAATTCATAGTGATTATTTAGTGGAATACCCGTTCCTTGTCTTAGGATTTCTCTTTAGGCTTTTGCAATGATAACGCTTAAAACTCGATCTCGATTTGATAACTTGACGAATCCCTTTACTCCTAAATATTTGACACTAGCTGTTTAGTATTAGTGCTCTTCAATAGATCTTTTGATGATATCCAACTTTCCTCAGAATTAAAACTTAACGTCTATCCTTATCTATGACACGCAAGTTAGCGGATGAAAGTATTAAATATACAATTGTATGAAAACACAGACATTTGCGTCCGAATTGTTTTAGCGTTTCAGACTAATTGGTAGTGACGTCTGTCGAAGCGCAAATTAATGTTGTGTTACATAAGACATGAGAGCATCGCTTCGTGTAAAATTTGTTTGTGGCCTTATTATAAATGGAGCCCGACGTAGGGCTGCCCGTGGCACCGACCTCGTTTCTGCGGAACCCAAAACTGTGAAGAAGTGAGGTTGGTGGCACCGTACTCGGCGACCGCCGACTGCTGTGATAGTGCGTGCTGTGCTCTCCTCGATTCCCAACGAATAGTTTTGTAAGTACAAAACTAAAGCAAAATAATTTTAATTAATATTAGGGCCTACTGTTAAGAACGTAATTCGCATGTTGTAACTAAAATTAAGTCCGTTTTGTACTGATAAAACTGTTCGTCGTCTTCGGCTCAAGCGGTATTCGATGATCGAAGTTGTTCAGTAATGCGACTTGTGAAATCGATTCTGGTTACCATAGTCAGGCTTTCGGGTTAGAATGTAAGGATGTCGGGTTGCTTCGCTTGCTGGAGCTTGTTTAGTATTGGCTTAATGTGGGGTTCGGGTTCTTTTTTATTTGGTCCTGCAGTCTGACTATTGTGACTCGTAATCGATTATTATACTCGATTGGTCGAAGATGTGGTTAGCCTGGGCTACGAGTCATCTTTGAGGTCCCGGCCCAGGTACCACCGCCACCGAAAGATCCATGTATTGTTATTGTAAATAGTTGTTCGATCGAGCTAAAATAATGATCTTGATCTTTGACATGTGGTTAGCAGCCGAATTTCGTTTCATTTATAGTCATGTTGTGAACTGTCATGTATTATGCCATTTGTGAAGAGGCGACGTCTAGGGTACATAGCAGTTAACCGATGTATTGAGTTTGTGCTGGACACAAGTTTTCGCCGATTTTATAATGTTGACGAATTATCTTTAGTTTGCAGGAATGTTCATGTTAACATTATGATCATGTCATGTTATTGTGTCATAAGGACAGTTTTGGAATGTTTTGCGACTGCAGATGCATAATAAATCAACCGTGTTATTGCTTAATTAATGTACAGTGGCCCGCATTTCAGGCTACCCATTTTTGTTGCAAAATCGTCCGTATTACGAGTGCATAAGATACCACAGTGCTTACCTTGACGTGCTGGCCACCGTACTATTTTGTAGTGACCAATTTTATCGTTAGAAAATAAAAAATGTAAAATTGATAATTTTAATGTAATTTTTATATACAATAAATAGACGATTTTGTACAAATTGTGTATTTTATTCGTTCACAGATCCAACTTAGCCTTAACAATATCGAGATAAATGTGATTAACTTTCGACATAGGAACCAACAAGGTCTGTAGCCAGTGATATACCTAATATAGATATGTCAGTAGTACAAACCAATTTCAAAATAACAAACGATAAACTCACTAATATTTACACTGTACAGATATTTACATAATTACAACTATTATAACAGGGCACTGAAGGCGTTCATGGCCTGATGGTGTTGCGCATCGTAGTATTGCTGTTTGCACTCCTGCGCATCGTTTGACGAGTACGCGCAGTCCGTGTAGTTCCATCCCTGCATGTCCATGTTAGTCTGTCCGCAATCTTGACCGTATCGATAGTACCTTTGATCCTGCATGTCCATTACGGGTGAGGTTCTGCTCTCAGTGGGATAGTACTGTGCCTCTTCCGGGTAGTACATCTGAGGCGGGTAGGCCTGCTGCTCACAGTAGGCTTCGGCTTGCTGGTAACCGTGGGTGAATAGTTCTGGTGAGGGTGTGTCACTGGACTCCGATCCGTTGGGCGCTCGTTGCCAGTCCAGCCAGTAAGCGTCTTCGGGTCTCGAGTTGTCGTTAAGGTCGGCGAAGGTTGGTGGGGATTCCAGGGTGTTTTCTTCCATGGGGAAGTCTAGACGGATGGGTTGGTCAAGTTGGAATATTTCTTCGGGGTGGAAGATGTCGTCGGCGGGGAGGGCGGTTGGGTCGTAGGGCTGCGGTTGGGATGGCGCGGGGGGAGCGTACGCGCTGTAGGCCTGGCTCTCTACAGGGGACCACGCTGGCGCCACATATGCTTCCGTAGGATGCTCGGTGCGCCATCGACACGAGCACTCGAACGGTCCACATGTACACGTCATACCTGCGAAAAGAAATAAAAAGATAAGATCATTTTTAACTTTTCACTTAAAAATTTGGAAGTTTTTAACATTTCGAGTGTCCTAGTTTATCCAGGTTGATCATATTTTTTAAATGGGTAGGTGCCCTCGGAAGGGTAGATCATCTTAAAAACTTGTTATTTAGTAACAACTGTAATGAAGTACTCGTAATCCAAATCCAAGTTTACCTCTTTGGTTATCAGGAATGAGCGGCGGTGGTTGAGGATGAGGCGTGCAGATCTTCTGCGGCATTTGTTTATCAGGTTTCACCGTCAGAATCTTGTCTGCTATGGCCGCCTCTCGTGCTAACAGCAACGCTAGACCCCTCACTCGTCTCCCCGCGCCCATGGTCCTTCGAACCTCGCTGGCGCCTTTAGCCTCAGGGCGCGGGTGATCGTGGGCACCCTTCGCTTGGAAGAAGATGGCGTGTTCCGTATGTCTCCAGAAGTGCGTGACTGGGTAGCCGCAGTGCCCGCGGCAAGGTTGCACCTCGAGGCGCCCACCGTTGCACAGACGGTTTGGACAGGGTTTTCCTAGAATATAAATAGCCATTGTTAAAAAAATAAATATAAAAGCTACTTTGAAAATGATGATCAATGAGGATTATGTTGGGTATTACGTACATATTTAGATTCATGAAACATTACGGAACGATGCAATGGAAATTGTTTCTGTTTTTCCAGTCTGCAAAATTGCATACATACGCACTTAACAAAAAGACTCAAGGAGGGGATAAAACTGTTAGAACTCTCAGAAAAGGTCAAGTATTCAAGTGGAACCGTCTCGTCGAGATGTTACCGATAAAAACTGTTACGAATTACCTTGTTGCTTCTTCCGCGCCTTATCACAGATAGCAGGTCGGAGATGCACCCTCGACCCGTCCGGCAGTCGACACCTCGCCGAGCACACCAGCACACCCAGGCAGCTCTTCTTCAGTATATGCACGTTATGGTTGTTCGTGTTCCTCATGGCCCAGCCAGAGGCGTGGCGGCGGGCTTCTTCACAGCCGGGAGGGTAGACGCGTCTCACGTGGCCATCGCACCACTCGCCAAAGGGGTCGAAGGAGGTCACGCGAGGTACCACGGCATCGTTGATGTCCCACTCTGGCGTAGCTGGGCCGTCTGACATGTCCGCACGGCTGGTACTGTGGAAGAGGTGTAGGGTTATTCGCTGGACTGGAGGATGCTACGTCGTCAATACATTGGTATTGCAAAACGCATAACTTTCAAAATTTACGTCCGTAGAGTGATTAAAAAGCCCTGCCGTGTAAGTACCACCTCCTATAGATCCTCAGATCAGAGAACACCTCCTAAATTTGATTATATATAACGTTATTTGAAATATTTCGATTCGATGATTCGATCTAATTAGTCATTTAACTATGTTCTTTTAAATATTTTATTGTGTGTGTGTTTTTTTTGGTTTTAATTCGAGGTTTTTATTTTTTTCCCGTTATTGAGCAACATTAATGCAATTAGATGCAACCAACTTAAGATCCAACGCAGGTGCCTAATACTCGTACTTATTTTCATTAAGTACTTGACATTAAAATCTAAACCATTAATAACATTTTAATAATAATTTAACCATTTTAGTAACCTTACCTAGATCGCCTAAACCTTAATTTTATACACTAAATAATCCAATCTAATTTAATATAATACTTATTTCAACTTTTTCCGGCCTTTACAAAATTACGTCGTTTTTAATTAACATTTTCTTTCTACTCATCTTGACCAAAATTAATATTTAAATTTTAATAAAAACAAACTAATAAATTTATACTTCTACAAAATCACATACTCATTAAATTTATTTTAATCCTATTTTGGAACAAATCTATTAAAAAATACTAACTAATTTAAACTTTTGCTCATAACTAAAAATCAATTTATTTGGACCTAACTTTCATTTTTACCTGAAACATTTGAAACATTAAATACTTTAAATTAACAATTAATTTAACGCATAATATATTAGATTTACGTTACGTTTTATTCATAAAAGAGGTACTGTTAGGCAGGAAAAACCTTATCCTGTCTCTATTCCTTACCTATGAAAATAATCATAATTACGTTAGGTTTCAATGTTAGGGGTTAGGTATGTCAATGGGCTATTTTCAGGCATCCATCCGTAAAACATTATTTTCATAAACTCTTATTTCTCAGATCTGAGCAAAGGTTTAAATTAAATATAAAGTTGAGATGCTGTTTAAACAGCTTTAACATAACTAAAATAACTTACACATTCATAGATGACTTTCATGTATCGGCTGCCAATGATCAATAAATTAGCTTTATTTTATATCCAAAACGCTAAAGGGTTGGTCCTTGCATATCTTTGGCTCCAAGGACACTCACGAATGTTAGGCTCCCGTCTTGCGAACGGAGTCATTGGTATCTTGAAACAACTGTGTATAACGGATGAACACAAGCATTGGTCTAGTAGGTACATACTGGAACATGGGCATTATTGCTAGGCGGGCACAAGGAAGTGCCAAAATTCAATTTTCCTTTCATTCATCATTCATTTTGATCAAAAGGAAGTAATATCTTCCTATTAAATATGGGTATTTAAGCCTGCATACATTTTAGATGACGAAAGGAGGGTTCGTTACACTACTTAGTGAGAAAATTTTAAATCAGTGAATTTTCCAAATTCTTATCAGACCGCCAAAAAGGAAGATAGCTCATGCAACGCAAAAGTTTAAAATTGATTGATCGCACATACCTAAGTATTGCATGTTTAACCGCCTATATGTCTCAGACACAGTGCAAACACGAGCAACAAAAGCTGTAGACGTAGAAAGCTCCCCTCGCAAGCTCGTTGAGGCAATTGCCCGAATTGCGTCTGAGGGGCGAGTCTAATTGGATAAACAACTCTGAGAGAATGTATGTCCAATTCAGCTGAGACGAGAGATTTTGGACTTTGTGTGTTATTACGCAGAAACTTTGAGAATCGAGCAATTGTGTTTTTTATGTTTTATATTTTACTCATCTATGTACGCAACTTCATAACTAAACTAGACAGAAATTAAAGGACTTTGATTTTAAATGGGAAGGAACGTCCAATAAGACGAAACATAGGTTATTAAGTGCTAATTTTCTTTCGTTCGGTTTTGTCAGCAAACGTTGGGTTTTCACATTAAGCGTTTAAACATTGGGTTCAACAATTCGATTCAAAGTTTATCAGTTTTTAATCCGAGTTAAACACCCATTAGTTGGTGAAATCTTAATTGATGCAGAATTAAAATTAATATAAAGGTAACTTTTTGCATATTCTTCGCATTAAAGTATCTGAACCTCCGTAAGCCACCTGTGAACCGTAGGTAATAAGGGGTGCAATCTGGTTTAATCAACAATAGATCGATTTCCGTAGCCTGTCATGCATAAAAAAGAGCAAGTTTTTTTTAAATTTTGTTTTAAGTATAACTAAAATTATAGTTAGATACATTTAATAATTAAAAAAAAATATATGTCAGTAGACGCCCAAATTGTTCATAAAGATTGGAAGGTTTTCGACGTCATCGTAGACGCAAGTCGGCATCAGCTTCGTCACGCCAATGATGTCCAATTAAGCGCAATTGGCTTCCCTCCGGCACCTTCCACAAGGCACCCCACTTTGACTACTTATTTATTTAGTTTATGGAATGATCGACAGCGCGTCTTGGCGACCATTTATTGACTGTGTGTCAACGTTTGTGACTAATATTTCAAAAGTTATGACGTTCCAAATAAATTGTACTAGCGAGAGCGTAGGTACGAATGAAATAGAGGTCCTTAAAAACTAGTTTAAATTGGTTTGACGACCGCTTGGTGCAGTGGTCCGCATGTCGGACTTCTAAACCAAGGGTCGCGGGTTCGATTCCCGCACAGTACAAGCATAAGTGTGCATGAACATGTGTGTTTGTACTGGTCTGGGTGTTTTCTATTTATAATATGTATTTATTTACAAAAAAAAAAGTATTTAAGTATTTATATCCGTTATCTAGTACCCATAACACAAGCCTCGTAGCTTACTTTGGGACTAGAGAATTGGTGTGCTTGTTGAGAAATATTTATTTATTTATTATTTATTTGAGGATATGAGGAGAAGTGCGTCATACACTACACCTTCCCTCTTTTTTTTTATAAAAAACTGATACAATATATTTTTTTATTATCATTATTGTCGTATTGAAAAAGCAGGCTTCGCAAATAATTAACTTACACGCTAATTTCTTGAGAACTCGCTACTCGCTGGGAGGGTTACTCCTCCCATTAGCTTCCTGGATATTCACAAACTATATTTAGATGGTATTAAAATTGGAGGCTCGTTGGACCACAGTAAAAAACGTTTTAACTAAAAATACAAAACTTAATAGTAGTTTTGCATTAATTATTATAAGTTCAACTAATCCGTTGCGTAGGTACTTACATTGGCAATAAACAGAATCTCTCATCAGCTCACTACACACTACCAGTTGTGTCAATAAAATTCTAAAGAAACCGAATTTCCCAAAAAGTTGTGTTCGGCTGAAAATGCCAGATTCGTGCAGCAATGATTAAGATACACACGCTAAAGTGGGTATATATACTACAATGTCTGTTTGGCCACATTTTATAGTTTTAAAAAAGTTAAACCATTTAAAAGTAGGTACTAGACACAAAAAAAGACTTCATAAGGCAGCCAATAATTATCGTGCATTTTTTTTTAACAGAAGTGCTTTAGACCTTTTTTTAAGTTTAAAAATAAATTGATAAAAGTGAATTATACTTACAGGATCACCATCTCCGAAAAAGGCACTCGGCAGCACAAACAAAATAATCCACAGTCCACCGACACACAACACTATAATATCTCCAGTCCTTTATAATTTTCTTTGTATCGTATTTTAATTTTTTGCAAAGCAAAAGCTCTGTTAGCGCGGCCCATCCATAAACAGCGAAAGCTCACGGCTCACTAACTTGAACAACAAAAATAAACATAGGGATGATTTCCCCCTCCATGGGCTGAGGTGGGGTTCGGCGCGGACCAATAGGAGCGCAGAACTTGCTCGACACCGCCTTCCAGCCAATCGCAACTACGCGTTTGGCCATATTCCATCGCCAATAGGAACAATCGCAACGTTCAACGTTCTTGTTTTCGCGAAAAGCCTTGTTGGGAAATTTCAGCGATTTTATTTGAACTGGAACGTGAGTTAAATTGATTTTTTGTGTTGCTTATGTGTTTAACTGTGTTCTACCTATTGTAGCTGTAAAGCGATATCGGTACCTAAATAGCATGACTGTTGGAAACTTTTAGAGCTTTCGGAGTGTTAGTTCTCTTTAATTCTATTTCATCTCTATTTTATTTAATGTTGTGTCTATTTTGATTTAATAACAATATTTATAATTAATAGTTGCAATTGATTTTCCATATAAAGTGTTGATTAATAATATCTTCTATTTCTTAATGATAATTAGCTTTAGGTAAGTATGTACCTGTAAATATGTAACTCACAAGGCTAAAAGAACAATGTTTCCTCATTTTTATATTTATTTGAATTGTTAAAATATTTGTATTTTATGTTTTTTAACATTATTCTATTGCTTTTGAGAATTTTGTTTTGTTTCTAGATTTATAAATAGTTTGACAAGTGATATATTGTGATTCAAATAAATGTAAATCTCTTATTATGACTGAGTGATTTGTTTGATGATTTAGGTACAATTGACTCAGGGTAGGAGTCATTTGTACCAATTTTCCTTCTTCGCTAAAATATAAAATATTTAAACATGTTTTTTCTCCACGTCTGAGTATGATGATGAGCCAAAGAAACTAAGTATCAATAAAAAGAGACACTATTGTTGTGAAATAATATGTAACGCTCGAAATGATGTGTAAAAGTTACAATTTTACAACTGTCGCCGGTCTCCCCTAAGACACGCAATTTTCATTTGTAGAAGTTTTACAATGAAAATGTAGGTAGTTTACACACTAAACTTTTGAAAAATAGAGCTCCTTGTTTCTTAATTTGTTGCAATATACATTAAGTTTAAGGCTAGATTCGTTGCAAAATAAGGGTAATAACTATGCAAGAGCCGCCAATTAAGTTAAGTTTTCATCATTTGCCATTTTCCTAAAGAATATTTTTTGCTCGCCACTTACAGCTGGTAGCGAAATTATCTACGGTGGTTGAATAACGTTTAAAAGGTAGTTATTGTGAGGTTATAGGTTCATAGAGTAGGGGGTGAGAGATGCGGGCATGGCCGGCGCGCGCGCGTCCATTGTTGGCGTGTGAGAAAGTTAATAAAACAATAAAAAAAATTGTAAGTCGTAACGAATGTTGCCACCCGTATTATTGCGATAGTTATGTATTCACTGACAGTTCGTTTAGTTCTTGTTTTGCATAAGAAATCAGCTGTTGTGTTTTCTCGATGTTGCGAGGTCTGGCAAATTGCCTTTTTTTACTTAAAGTCACTATCTAAGTCACGAAACTGTCGTTATATTGCTTTGTTTATTCTACAAACAAAGCGATTACAGTGATTGAGAAATCAATTTTAATCTTTAAATAGAGCCAAACTTGGGTTGAGCCGCCACGGCCTAAAGGCAATAGCTTCAAACTGAGGAGGTTTGCTTTGAGGTAAAGGTAAAGAGGTAGCTTGTGAAAGCGTCTCCACTTCCACGGCCTCGGAGCAAGGTATATAGCCGCGGCCACTCGACCCGAGGCTGCCTTTAGTGGCCGAATCGGTCCGATGCGAAACAGGGTCTGCTTAACTGAGTCTCTTCGTTATTACCCATAATTGTTAGGACAACTCACTACAACTACATTGGTTAAATAGATGTTTTTAAATGTATTTTTAAAGCGGTTACACGTTTTGGCTGATAGGTTGGTAATTTATATCCTTTTTTTTGGTTTTCCCTTTGTCAATTTAGTTCGCCTACTAACACCAACTTTTGAAATGACGTACTAACGTAACAGAACCAAAAAAAGTATACGATTTGACTTAAATCCATTTGAACCAGGACGGTGGCCGGTGGCCTTGAATCATAAGCCTTTTTGGTTTCAGTTTATGTAATGTAAAAGAAAGAAGTCGGCAATAAAACTGGACAGTAACTCTTTTACTAATCCCCGATGCAGTTTTGCTGGCGACTGTTTGTGGTTTCATGTTGATCGTTATTGTTTGAAATATTGCAGTGAAGTAAGAAACTTACGTTTTTTTAGTTTAGCTTTAAAGCTATGGTACGTTCTGTTCCTCAGGTTTCCCGGAATTTTAATCGAGTATAATTAAAAAATGCTAATATGAAATTGAACTGCAAGTATGCGAGTTACCTACGTGTTTTTTATTGTTAACTTTGTGACTTTGTTTAGTGCAGGCACCAGGGCGATAGAACTATAAAAACCGACGCCATTTTAATTTGTGAGATATACTTATTATTATAATACCTAATTACCTATTGTACATTATTAAGTACAATACCTACACCTAGTGTAATGTACCTAAGTACGTTGGGTATAGGAATTTAGCCTCGGAATATTACTTCTATGAAATGCAATTTTCTTTGCTACCGACAATGGTATTTTTAAAGCGCGAAACCTTTCACTATATGGGTATTAGTACTATAGTGAAAAAAACGCGCCTTTAAAAACCGACAAACTGTTTATTTATCTCAAAACTGTTTTCAAAATAAACGATTTCAATAACATGAAGAAGCCACGAAGGGCTTAGGATCCAAAATCTTGTAAAATCCACGCCATTAACTTTGTCGCTCAATATTTAATCCGGGCCGATCTCATTTAATCCTTCTTTTGTTTATAAATAATGTTCTTTGATGGTGAATGTTTACTTGGAAAAGTTGTGACTTTCTCTAATGCGATTAGTTCGGACTTCGGCTACCTTTCAGGGGATTTGTTCGCTATTAAACATCTTGTTTCGACTTGAGTCTGGACGACTTCTCGCTATTCATAAAATTATGCTGATGAAACTGACACTAAATTTTAAATAAAGTAACTTAATAATTTAGCTGATAAATCAGTTAAACAGATGGAAAGATGTTGCAGGTTTCTTACCTCAACTGCAGCTTAACACTTAAAGAAATTCGGATCGATGAGTAAGTGTCACGGTAGCTCAATTGGGAAAGCAATCACCCGGCTTGCGAAAGGTGCGGGTTCGATTCCCGTTTGTGGCAGTTTATTTTTCTTTAAGTGTGTTTTAATTTCACTAAATCTTAATCGCGATTAGACTGATAAGACTTATGACAGTGGGGCACTCTTAACTGATTTTCAGTATTTGGTTTAGCGGCAATCGCGGATGAAATCCTGGCTGGCTAAAACAATTCTGAAGATAACATGTTTTTTTACCGTAAATATTGTTAGCACCTACTTAAAATACGTAGTTTAATTAGGTTCTCCACGAAATTCACACCTAATTCATGCTCACCTACCAAAAAGAATCGGAGGGAAATAGGCAACTGTCAGAGATTTTAATCCTCTTTTTGTAAGCACGTAGGCATTTATTTTCTTTCAGACAGGCAGCCTGCCCTTGATGAGATTAGTCGCGGCAGTCTTTCTAGGGATTTCGAAAACATCCCGCCTAAAAGATAAGGAGTTTCTTCTCCTTTTGCAAATGAATGTGGTAATTTGGAACGTTTATCGTTAATGTCGAGCAATTGAGCATAGTTGTGTCTACTGAACTAATTTCGCTTGCTGTAATAAATCCTACCTAATGGTAATTAGTTAACCTCGTTATTAATGTTAAGTTAGATGTCTTGATCCTTCCTTATTGATGGATAGTTTTGATGCGATAACAAGGAACACTAAAAAGGTAAAATCGTTATATATTTTGATTTCCTCCATATCTTGATTATTTTTAACCCCTGACGAAAAAGAGATATAAGTTTGGCGCCTATTCAGTTTATGTGTGTGTCTGTCTGTGGCGTCGTAGCTCCCGAATGGATAGACCGATTTCAATGCGGCTGTTTGTTCTGGTTCTTACCGTTAAAGTACATTCAATACTCATGCCAGGAGTTTTTAAAATTTCAAATAGTTTTTTAAGCTAAATTGTAATATACTTGTAAGTATCACATTCCTATGTATTCTGCTTCTGTTAGTAATTGGCACTATATACTCACAATCATCGTCCAAGGTTATTGGTGTGAGGAGGGCGGGAGTGGCCCTCCGTACCAATTGTCGCCCAGCCAGTCGTGTTCTCCGGAAGTCACCAATTTGCAAAATTGGCGGAACCACTGAGAACAATAGCCACAAACATTTCGCAACGGAAAAATTAGAAGAGGTACGGGAAAAGAAAGCATTCTCTATTTTAGCAAAAACCAAATGACGAAAAGATCTAGTTTCAGTGTGAAAATTGATGAAAACTCTTACAATTTATACAGTTTACAGACAAGCTTTGCAGGTACCCAATGACTCACTTTAAAGTTTATAAGTAGTCGCTTTGTCACTCTAGAGTCTTGACTTTATCGCAGCCTTTTGGTCCAGGTTTTGTTTGTCCTTAGCCAATTGCTGGTAGGTACTTCTTTAAATCTGGTTAAATTCTGCAAATTCTAAATTGTTGTTAGAGCTGGAACATGGCATGAGATTAACTCAGTAGTGTCTGTTTTTTAAAGACGATATTGGCATTTCGGTAGTACAAACGTCAAACAAGATCATCTTTTGCCGCTGCTTTCATAACGCGCAGGCCTCGCGACGCGGGTTCGATTCCCACCTCAGACAGCTGATTTTTTTCTACTGCAAAAATATTATCTTTAATTTGCAACGTAAATGCTAATCACGAAAAATCATAAAACTACTAGATCATCTTATTAACTTATCCGGCAACGATTACTTAGTTATATGTCGAGTAAGAGTATCTAGTCTACTGACTTTAGGTACCTACGTACTACCTATCGCTAAAAGACAGGCCGTATCTACTATAACACACAGTTATACCTACCTCTAACAAATATTACTTTTGTGTCAATCGTGTAGGTGATTCCGTAGCGTAAAAGGTTCGTTTGTAAACAAGAACAAACAACAGATCACTCGATTCATACATTTCATGAAGCTGTAAAACTGTCTGGCCCATCAAACGAGTTCGTTAGCGTCTGTTTGTGTGTTTCGTTGTTTGCGCGGTGCGGCGCGGGGGCGGCAAACAGGCAGCGATCGCTCGATCAAAGGGACATGTGGCAGGGGGATGCATTTTCACACAGATTTTAAACGTTTACATTCCTGCAAGAATGCTAGTTAAGTATAACATAGGTACCTAATACTACCTACGTACTTACACTTCATTCATGGGAAATTCTACATAAGATAATAAGAACTACATGGCATGGCAAGAAAGAGCAACCACACAGCTGCTGAACAACTTTCTAGAGAGGTAATCGAAGCTTTAGATAGCTTATGGTTAAAGTTAGGTAGAGTGTAGGGAGTTTCCTTGTCTTTGGGACATTTATACTGAATGTATTTTGGGATTCCAATCACTGCATAATAAGGAAGGTAAGTACCTATTTTCGATGTCTATTTTTTGACTCTCCTATATCTCGAAATGATGGGTCTTCTTCATATTATATTAACAGTTTGTTTTAGTTTAAATTTCAATTCGAATTCTGTCACGTCCAACTCTCGTTCTGGCCTCCTTACATAATATCCAGATCATTGTCTCTATCATCCCAATCACTATCGGCGACCGCAGATACCATCTCATAGTTTACCGTCCGAGATTCTGTCTGTCCGCTTGTCAATCGCAGCGCCTGCCCTCGACAGGGTAGATAACCCGTAAGCCTTCCACGCAACTCAAACAAAGCGATGGAATTAAACAAATCCGGGACAATCGCGTTCCGAAGCACATGAAAGAGAGTTAATCAAACTAGCAGGGGCGAATGGCGGGGGCGTGAGTGCCACTCATGGTCGACAATATGTCAACCTACCCTAAAATAGCGAAAATACTTGCGCTATTTACATCCCTATTTTTAACTAACCAGAGATTACTTTGAATTGAAGAAAATTGATGTTCAATAAAAGGTTGATGTGCTAGGATGTCTGTGCGAACGGTTGACCTGTGACAATGGGTTTTGATATGACTAATGCGATTGTGAAATGCGCAATTGAAACGCAGCTTTGCCGGGTGCGACGGAATTTGCTCAATATTCAAAGCTCATTCAAAACTATGATAGTATAGAAATATGGGTGTCATCAAATATTTATCTTTTTTTGAGTTGTACCAGTGACTTCACTATCCAATAAATTTATGTCTCAACCGATTTACTTAGCTATCCAATCCAAATTAAATCTTCTTAAAATGCGTAGTTACGAATTCAGATCTGGGAGAAGGAAAAGATTAATAAACAATGAACAGAGCAGTTAATTGCTAACTAAAATATTTCGGAAAACTCCACTGTTTATAAACGCGTTTTTCAAATAACCTAGGCTACCTACTAGTCAGTAGGTACAAACTGCTCGTCCGTCATGTTGGTCGCGCTAAGCAAATTTCCTTGAATATCCAATATCAGTGAAGTAGCAAGGTGAAAACTGTCATTAGGTACGGTTTTGTTGTGAAAGGCAGTAGGTGCGAGTGCTAATTTATTGTCACCCGTTATCTATAGGATGCGGGCGCGCGTGCGCATCCATGGAAACGCCCCCCTCCCTCTCCCCTCTCCCCTCTTCCCTCGGCCTTGTTTAACATGCACCACGCGACCAGCAACTACTGTTATCCAAATGTTCGAGGCATTTCGCATTTATGACTTCATTAGGCAAACACATCGATTTTTCATCTATTTTAAACGACGCTGTGGTTACGAACGAGAATGGTATTTAGATCGCTTTGGAGTTATAACTCCGTCTACAGTTTATTGCGGTAATTAGACTGAAACAGGCATAAATGTTAGCATAGTCATAGGAATACCTCGGCAGTGAAAAACTCGCTCTAGATCCTATGAAACATTTAATCTTTGAAATACGAGTTGGTATTACCTATGTGCTCGTTACAACATTAGCCAACTTTGCCAAGGTAGGAAGGTACTAGGCATGCTTTCATTAGTTCAATCAGTAGGGAGGTACGAGTAGGTACTGGAACTGTTCTATAAAAGACAGCAATCTGTAAAAAAATTCTTCTTCGAGTAATTTGGCGGTACAAATGAAAATCTAGGTAACCAATCAACTTTCCTATACTTAAACTGAAAATAAACGTTACTAGTTGAGCAGAGCACACACTGCTTTTGTGTTGCCTAATTTCACCCCATCATTTGTGAAATCATTTGAATTTCAAAAACTGCATGTTTAGCATAAACATGGGTTGGTAGCGATTTTTCGCATATAAATATTCGTTCGCTCTTCAGAGTGGAGTGATATACGAGTTTATTATACTAATTGCTATGTGTCACAGCATTTAGTTCTATTGTGCTCTCGATAGCGAGAAATTGGTATTTATTGTCGAAATTGTTCATTCTGTTAATAAAGGGGTAGGCAGAGACTGAAGATGTTAGAAGGTTTGTCAAAAAAACTGTACCCTTAACTATACCCCACGTCACATAACCTTATTTCATTATGTTAAAAAAAATTGGCATGTGTAAGTTTTTTATTCGTTTATCTGTGTTTAAATTATGGATTTAAGCCGCTTTGTCTTTTTTTTGTATCATGGAATAGAGCCAAGAGAAGTTGAATATTATTATGACTCTCCAAAAATTTTATTCAAACTCTATGCAATTTCATAGGTACTTCTTCATCTAAATCTATTTTGATTGTACAAAAAAATTAGCATACATAGCATAATTATTTCCATGGTGAAGTTATTAGATATGCCTAAGTTTCAACAACACATAATTCACATAAGTTAAAGACGTGCCAAAAAGCATCTCTGTCAAATTGCAAGAATATCACAATTTCACACCCCACCTTTGATTTGCCCACCGATTATGACTATCCAATATTACAAATGTAATTATGGTCTCAGTGGTTTGCCCATTTCACGCTCACCCCAAAAACAATGGGTTGAACCCCATAATCCATAAAGAATAAAGATGTTGCGTGATTTCGTGATACCGAACGTGGGAACCCACCTTGATTGCTAAGTTTAATTAATTGATGTAACTAATATACGAAGTGCATCGGCGGCGTGGGAAATCGGGTGAAAAGTTAAGGGTAAAGAATCATTGTGGTCATCTTAGGGGTTAACAGTTTGGGGTAGGATTATCGTTGGCGCAGTCTTTCATCAAAAGGTATGTTCTGTTCTTTATGATGTGAAGGAATAACGTTTCCCGTTTTGTTCGGTAGGTAGTAGGTGTTAATGTTCAGACAGTCCACTATAATGGTGTCACAATTAAATCATTGTGTCACCATTATACTCGTAGTACCAATTAAATCTATTTACGTGAGTTTTCAACTTTTGACTTCAATTTTGATTAGTCGTGAAATCTCTGGGCTAAAAGTTCAAAGTTTGTAACGTTTATTTTAATCAAAAATTAGGCGTAAAAGATTTTTTTAATGAAAATATTTTTTTTTCTTTATACAATTGACTGCGGTTACCCATCACATCACCGAGAATCCGAAACTTTAAAATACGGATGATCGTTTAATCGCTGTCTCGCACAATACCCGGAAATCCGATATTTCACAATCGCGCTTTTATAAAGCTGCGTCGGAATAGGTCTGGTGGACCATTAAATTTTATTTCAACCCGCGACTGCCGAGGGGTCTAACTGGCAGGGCGTTTCGCGAACATAAATAATGACAAAAAACGTATTGCGCTTGCGTTTGTTGCGCTCATTATGCGCAATTAGCCACGATTGTGACAGAGAGCATGTGAACGGATTTTGTTCGCCCGGTAATGGAATGGCTATGGACGCGTGCCACTTGAACATTACTTTTGCGCATGCGCTAAGTAATAAAAAATGCTCACTACTTTTTACGTACTGAGGCCCTATACATTTTTACTTAATGCTAAACATAAAATTAGCTAAATTTCCGTCACTAGGAGCTTCAGTATAGCTAAATACATAACTTTCATTCAAGTAGATAATGTAGTTTACGCAGTAACCTAATGTAGGTAACGCAGTTTTACTCACGTACATATGTATGTGACTTGGCTATTGCATGTATGTTTTAAGGCAGTTGTAAAAACATCAACGGTACTATTTGTTTTAATTAACCTAAATATCAAGTTCAAACAATTTGTAAGTTCAACCCTTAAACGTCGATTAATGCGTTCGGGGCCGAAGTGACCCCTTTGTTGGTTGTGCGCATTAGTAAAATTAGATCGGTGGGAAAGGGTTAACATACTTTATGTTTATTGTTATTCGACAATATTTGTACATCTCAGATGTACGGTTATGGTTATAGCCCGCTATCGACATCGTATCATATTTTTTTTAACTTTCACAAAAGCCGGAAAGTCAGTGGCGGTGTTTATAAAACGGTGGGATTTTGGTGAAAATTAAAGATGTATTCTTTACATGCAATCAATCAAGGTCCCCTGTGGTCAGTTGAAATGCGGAAAACGTAAATAGTATTGTAATACTTTAATGTCTATTTATGTCTTTGAATGGTCATTTTTGTATGGTCGCGTGCCGTAGTGGTGAGTTATTTGCAAAGGAATTTAGACTTTATTTCAATGATTGCAGTTTAGAATTGCAGATCCAGCTGCAGTAAACGTGGTTTTAATCACAAATTATTAGTAGTGCGATTGTTATTATTTACAAAATTGTGAATTTAAATGTGATTTTAACGAATTCCGATTTAGACTCGGTAAGAGTTTACCAGATGTAATAATAGCTATTTAATTTTGGCACGATTGTGACTATTTTGAATGGGACTTGGTGTTAATTTATTCGTTCAACAGAATGTAATGAATGTAAACGCAATGTAAGTAAGTTAGTAGGTATTTAATTGAATTTATGTACTTATGTAGAAAAGTACGAACTATTGAATTTTTTTACAAAGATTATTAAAGTTAAGTTTATGTTCTGGCGTTTATTATCGTGTCGATGCAATCTTCCGAGTTTATTTAATTTTTGTGATGTGCACTACACCTTTCTGTGAATACGTAAAATTAAACTTTTCATAGTACTGCGACTGATGAGTTAAAGATATTTATTTTAGTTCACTTTAAACCAATTCAGGAACCAGTCGCCGTTTGTCAATGCCGCGATTCGGCGCACAGTAGGTCATCATTAATGCTCATTACTTAGGGTTTTGTGCTAGTTCTATCTAAAATAATACCTATCGTTAGTGTATAATATTTTAATGGAAGACTTTCATATACATTTTTTCCCTTAAACTGATGTAATGGCTGGAAAAAAATCCGTTGTACGGAATGAAACAATAACTGCTCGATTATGCCTACCACGCCTTGAATATTATTGTTTATTAAATAATAAGTATTATTTTATATTTTATTTTTTTAGTATTTTTTGCGTTCACAACGCTATTCCTAATTTCGAAAAGACATAACACTTAAAAAACTCTTTTCGGCTCCGGTTATCGGGGAGGAATCGAACTCCCGACCTTTGGAAGTCCGGTCCAATGCTCTTAAATATATTTTGATATTTTTATTTTCATATTGTTGGGACTGATAACGTTAAGTTTTAGTTTCATTGTGGCATTATCATCAAAGCATGTTTAAATATTAATGTTAGTTCACTTACGAGTTCAACCATTTTAATGACGTCACCGCGTGACTAGTATCTGTCAATAGATGATCAATAGCGCAAGATGCGCGCGCGCCGATTCGGCGCGGTGATAAAGTGCACGGCTGACACCGCGATTACGCGCTGCTCATTTATTCCTATTTTGACGCCACACTTAATGATTGGAAGGTTTGATTTTGTATTGTGTAGCACTGTTTTGATTCGGTTGGTTTAATGAAAGTTTCTTGGATTCGTCTCTGACGTTCCTGACTAGAGTCTAATTCGAACAGCTGATGTGTAGCTTCAGGTTATTGGGAAATAAGCAACTCGCGTTACTATTTTTTAAATTACATAATTTACTTATGTAAGCTTCTTAGCTGACTATAAAACAACTGATTTATTGTCTTAATTGGGTGTCAAACTGTCAATTTTAATTTAAAAAAAATAGTAATATTTACTTAGAAGACACTATCAGTTCTATTTATACTCGTAGAAGTTAGGTTACTGTCACTTTCATAGAAAAATCTGATAGATCTTTCATAGAAAAATCTGATAGATCTTTCATAGAAAAATCTGATAGATCTTTCATAGATAAACCTCAGATAGCTGTTAGTTTGAAACTGACAGTTATTAAACTTTCAGTCAACGTAAGATAGGACATTGAAAGAGTAGAGATAGTAGGTTCAGCACTTGTAGAGCTGATCACGGGTGCTGATTTCACCAAGGTAAATTAAACGACGGCTTCGTAGCCGGTTAGTGTAATTATTTATTATGATTATTGACATTGCCACATCCATACTGAGACCACCGGGGAGACGAAGGCACATATAACTCGCTGGCTAGGTCACGTTGAACGTATGAAAGGGGATCTGCCCGGAGTGTCCAGAGGGCGAAGGATAGTCGGTCGCCCTAAGTACCGGTGGAACGATGTAGTCTTCAGGGACCTCTCCGAGCTACTGGGCCCTGTCAACTTGCATAAAGAGGCTAAGCTCCACTGCGGGCCGCTGGGCCAGCGAAGTAAAAACCGAAATATTATTCCCATAACTTAAGTGTTCTGAGTACGTTTCCTTGTAGCGGTGTGAGCACACGCCTTATCTCCGCCACGCGCCGCGCATTAGCTACCTGCGCGCGCGCACGTGGACGCGGCCGCGCGCGTCTCCGCTCCTCGCACCTGAGAAATGTAATGTTGTTAAAAGGAAATGGTAATATTTTATTTGGTATCTAAAAGGTTGAAAATATGGGAAGGTCGAAAAAGTAAAGGATAGAATGGAGCATTTAAAAAAACTATTAGTTGTTTGCACAACTAGACTATATATTTACATATTGAGTTGAAGAATTTAAAAAGGAAACTATGGTATTGTATTTCTTATTTTACGGTCATTCAAATTAAAAACTTAAAGGAAAACGAATAGACCACAACGATTCTTATATACTAACAAATGGGATCCAAGATTCAATCGTGAATTCAAAATTAGATCTACAAAAGGGTACCCGCTAACTATTTTACTAACTACTTACTTATTTACCATCATGTAGTAATACATGATGGTAAATTTTCTTTTAAGCTTCAACAATGAACACACGCAAGGGAAACACAAAAGTTAAGTTCTAGTCACATGAACCATGACCGAACATCGTTTTCTATTGCTCAAAGTGACGCGTGCGCGGGAACGTGTCAGCGCGTGTCTCCGGCACCTGGGCTCGCTTAAACAATAACAAAAAGTCTTGACCGCACTTAGGACCCTGTCATAACAAAATGATTTAAAAAAAGGTATGGGTCACTTCAGAAGTCCACTAAATCTATATAATAAAAATGAAACCCGTTTTCCTTGGTCACGGCATCACGCGTGAATGGCTGGACCGATTTCACTAATTCTTTTTTGTTGTATTTGTTATTATTAGGAGAAGGTTTTTACGGAAAAAAATATTAAGAAAATCTCTCAGAAATATTGAAAAATATACATTTAATTTTGCATATTAATTATAGTATTAGATATTGTTACGCCGGTGGGCTAGTGCTAAAACTTTGATCGTGTTTTTCCATGCCTTGGAGGCGTTTTCAGCAGGCTGAAATACCATTTCAGGCCGTTTCAGAGAGTGCTCTAACACATACTAGTTTATCGAAATTTCACCCAAGTTGCCGTTGTTTTCAGGCGCCTGAAACATGTTTTCAGTCCGTTTCAGGCCACCTTCTATCAGATGACGCCATAACCTGAAAACCCGTTTTCAGGCGTTTTCAGGACCCCTTATGGGCCTTTGAAGCCCACTTCAGTATATGACGTAATTTTCAGTAGGAGTGAAAGAGATAGCACGATTAGAGAGAGGCAGCTATACTAAGAACATTCCAGAAAGGTGTGACAGAGACAGCACAAGACAAGGATAGCACTATGATTCGAGAAAGGTCTAGGCTAGGCAAGACGGCATTTGGAAGGATCCCGAACAGTCTCGTACTGGGTAGTAGGTACCTACCGAATATTCGGGAGTCCTTGACGGCCGGTATATAAGGAGCCCGGGAATGCGACCGAGTTTGAGTTTAATTTGGGAAAGCGACGAGTAAACATCGAAGCGAAAACTGCGACAAGAAGATTTTGGAGTGCGATATAAGTGTTTTAAGGTAAAGTGTGTACAATAAATCCTACTCTACTTCATCGGTTTAGAAGTGCATTTCAATCTAGATCCCACACCCCTAGAACGTAACATTTGGTGTCAGAAGTGGGATTGAAAATGCCGATTACTCCGCGAGAAGAAGAGAAGGAGGGGATGCAGACCCGAAGCCGCACCGCTGCTGGAGACTCTGCGGGCACCGCCGGAACGTCAGACACAGCGGTACCAGCTTCAAGGACGCCGGAGATAGACGTCAACGCCATTCTGATCCTCCTGAAAGAACAGGCTCGAAGGCAGGAGGAACAAGCCAAAATCCTGCAACAAGAGCTACGGGTTCAGCAGGAGGAACAGACCAGAAGGCAGGAGGAACAAGCCAAAATCCTGCAACAACAGCTACGGGTTCAGCAGGAGGAACAGACCAGAAGGCACGAGGAACAAGCCAAAATTTTGCAGCAAGAGCTACGGGACCAGAAAGAAGTCCTCCGTGAGGTACACGAAGTAGCTGCAGAATGGAAAAAGGAGATGGCTGAGGTGCAAGACAAAATTGTGGGCGTTGAAATTAAAGTTGAAAACCATGAGAAGCGCCTCAATGGACTGAACGAAAAAGTGGAGGGCCAGGAGAATCGCCTCCAGAAGTTGGAGATCAAAGTGGCCAACAGCACCACCAGTGTATCAGGTGCACCAGCCACAGGAGGTGAAAAGTTAAAGGTACCTCCATTCGATGGTACCTCTTCGTGGGCCGCATACAAGCTCCAATTCGAGATGGTTGCCGAAGCGAATGGCTGGAGCAAGGACTATGCTAAAACGGCATTGAGTTTGGCGCTGCGGGACGAAGCTCTCACTGTTCTGGAAGCGTTAGGAAAGGAGAAGACATACGACCGTCTTCTTGAAGCTTTAGAGGCACGCTTCGGTGACAGCCATCTAGAGCACGTTTACAGAGCTCAGCTGAAGAATAGGACTCAGGGGCATAATGAGTCGTTACAAAAGTGGGCACTTGAGATAGAGAAGCTCGTCCGGAAGGCGTACCAAGGTTCCGCAGCGACTTTCATCGATGAAACGCTAGTACAGGCATTCATAGATGGGATTCGGGACTTTGAAGTGAGGGCTGCTGTACGGCTGGGACACCATGGGACCTTGAAGGATGCGCTCGCCCATGCCCTGGAGGTGGAAGCTGTACGCCAAGACTCAACAAAATCCTTTAGGGTGCGCGAAGTTGCGGCCAGGGAGCCGATTGCTCCACCTCGAGAAACTGGGCCTCGATGCTACAATTGCGGGGAAAGAGGACACATACAATCAGGCTGCCCAAAAAGATCTTGGAGGCAACGGGACTCAGACCGAACGGAGAGGCCAGCAAGCTCTGATAGTTCAGAGCGGCAGCAGCAGGGAAACGAGTAAAAGCCAGGACTGAGGGACGAGTGCTGGCTGGTGGTCAAAATGTCCCAGTTATAATCTCGCAGGCGAACGACGGGAACAGTCTGGCTGTCAAAGGAGAAATTGGTGGAGTACCATGTCACCTTACTATTGACACCGGAGCTTCTCGGACCGTGATCAGTTCTCGACTGCTGAAACACCTGTCCAGGGATCATCTAGTCCGACCAATGCATCTTCAGCTGCAAACGGCTACCGGCCAGTACATCTCCGTCCAGGGGGAGCAAGAAGTGTCAGTGAAGATTGGAGAAAAGAAGTACTGGCACAAAGTCATCATTGCTAACATCGTAGATGACTGCATTATTGGTCTTGACTTTATGAGGAAGTACGAGTGTAAGATCGACATGAAAGGAGGCGTGCTGAAATTTGGGGCTTATGAAGTTCCTATGGAAGGTGGAGTGAGTGGACATGTCTTCTGCGCTAGAAGGACTACACTTCAACCGAGATCGCAAGCCCTAGTTCCGGTGACATTGCCGCACGGTGCGAGACAAGGATCTCATTCCTGCGTGTTAATAGAGAAAATGGACGGCAGTAAACCATGGATGCCAGCTCGCACAGTGGTAACGACGTCATCTGCAGCATTTATAAGGGTGCTAAATCTAAGTGACACTCAACACGTCATAAGTAAAGGAACCCTTATGGGAACATGCGAGGCAATCTCTTGGATACGGAGTTGCCATGGGTCGAAGGAGAACAAGTTACAAGAAGAAGTTGTGGAAATTGGAAAGTTATTGGAAAACTGCCAAAATGATCTCACAAAGGAAGAACTTCTTAAGGCACGTAATTTGCTAAAGCGCTATAGGAGCGTCTTCTCTGCACATGACAGTGATATCGGGAGAACTGGAGTAGTACAGCACGAGATCGACACCGGAGATGTCATGCCTATTCGACAACGACCGCGGCGAGTTCCAGTAGCTCGAGAGAAGGAAGTGGAAGACATGATCAAGGAAATGAGGAGAGATAAAGTGATAGAACCGTCGACAAGTCCTTGGTGTTCTCCAGTAGTCTTGGTGAAAAAGAAGGATGGAACCATGAGATTTTGCGTAGACTATCGTCGACTCAACGATGTGACTAAGAAAGACAGTTATCCATTGCCTAGGATAGATGACACTTTGGACACTCTGCATGGAATGAAATGGTTTTCCACGTTGGATTTGAAAAGTGGCTATTGGCAAGTGGAAATAAAAGACAAGGACAAAGAGAAAACAGCCTTCTCAACCGGTAAAGGACTTTGGCAGTTTAATGTAATGCCGTTTGGATTGTGCAACGCACCAGCAACGTTTGAGCGGTTGATGGAGCAAATACTGGCTGGTCTCCTGGGTGATACGTGCCTAGTGTATCTGGATGACATCATAATTGTAGGCAAAGATTTTGATGACCACCTCAAGAAGCTGGAACAAGTTTTGTCCAAGTTGCGCGATGCTAACTTAAAACTAAGTCCGAAGAAATGCTCATTCTTCAAGCGCAAGGTTAACTACTTGGGACATGTGATTTCATCAGATGGCATCCAGACAGACCCTGTGAAGATAAGTGCAGTTAAGGACTGGCCGACACCGAAAGACAAGACGGCAGTACGTGCCTTCTTGGGACTTTGCTCGTACTACCGACGATTTGTAAAGAACTTCTCAGATATAGCAAAGCCTTTGCACCAGCTGACAGAAGAGAAAAGACAGTTCAACTGGGATGATCAGTGTGCAGCAGCTTTCTCAGAGCTCAAACAGAGACTTTGTGGAACACCGATTTTGGGATATCCAGACCCAGAGAACGAGTTTGTTGTTGACAGTGATGCAAGCAATACTGGCATTGGAGGAGTCTTGTCACAGAAGAAGGGTGATCAGGAAGTTGTGATCGCCTATTTTAGCAAGTCGCTATCGAAGCCGGAGAGAAACTACTGCGTCACTAGGAGAGAATTGCTGGCAGTCGTCAAAACTCTGCAGCATTTTAGTAAATACCTGCTTGGACGCAAGTTCCGAATAAGAACTGACCACGCTGCTCTAAAGTGGTTGTTAGAGTTTAAGAACCCTGAGGGTCAGGTGGCACGCTGGATCGAACAACTGCAGGAATATGACTTTGTCATCGAACATCGCAGTGGAAAGTCACATGGCAACGCAGATGCCCTCTCTCGAAGACCTTGTCCTGATGATTGCAAACACTGTTTAAGGCAAGAGGGTAAGGACTGCGTGAAGATGTTGAGGACAGACACTGTTAGCGAAGAATGGAGTGATGAAGCAATGCAAGAAGCACAACAGGAAGATTGCGATGTAAAGCCCATTTACGATTGGATCAACGCTGGGGCGCCCAAACCAAGGTGGTGTGAGGTAGCTCCGATGAGTACCGTGACAAAGAGCTACTGGGCGCAATGGGAAAGTCTGGTTATGCACAATGGCGTACTGTGCAGGAAATGGGAGTCAGAAAACGGAAAGGATGCTCATCTTCAAGTGGTTGTACCAAGAAAGAGAGTTAGCGATGTTTTAAGATCCTTTCACGACGGCGCTTCCGGGGGACACCTAGGAGTAAAAAGGACTCTGATGAAGATTCGGCAACGTTTTTACTGGATAAACTGTCGGGACGACGTGGAAGACTGGTGTAGGAAATGTACTAGCTGTTCGTCAGTTAAGGGACCACATACACGCAGTAGAGGTGCGCTTAAAGTTTACAACGTGGGAGCGCCTTGGGAAAGAATTGCTTTAGACGTCGCAGGCCCGTTCCCGACCTCTGACCGTGGAAACAAGTACATCCTGGTGGTCATGGACTATTTCACCAAATGGCCTGAGGTATTTGCCATTCCGAATCAAGAGGCAGTCACAGTAGCGGAAACTGTAGTGACTGAAGTGTTTTGTCGGTATGGTGTGCCTCTTGAGATCCACAGTGATCAGGGAAGAAATTTTGAGTCTCTGGTGTTTCAGGAGACTTGCCGAGTCATGGGAATTCATAAAACTCGGACTACGGCCTATCACCCACAGTCAGACGGAATGGTTGAGAGATTCAATCAGACTCTGGAACGACATTTGGCCAAAGTAGTTGACAACCATCAAAAGGATTGGGACAGGCATATTCCGCTCTTTTTAATGGCATATCGGACAGCAGTTCATGAAAGCACGGCCGTAACTCCTGCGTGTGCTAATTTTGGAAGAGAACTACGTTTACCTGCAGACCTTCTGACCGGACGTCCTCCAGATGCACCAAAGACGGTTTCGGAGTATGCAAGTGAACTGCGAAACCGGCTTGATGATGTTCACAGGCATGTTCGTGAACATGGATTGCAGGCCAGCGAGAAGGTGAAGACCAGATACGACCGGAAGTCTAACCAGACGAGGTTTGAGGAAGGATCATTCGTGTGGCTACATAACCCTATGCGTCGAAAAGGAAAGTCACCAAAATTGTCGCCGAGTTGGGAAGGGCCGTACAAAGTAGTCACAAGGATCAACGACGTCACTTATCGGATACAGCGCAACGCACGTAGCCCCTGTAAGATTGTTCATGTTGATCGGTTGGCCAAGTACCATGGAACGAATGATGCTCGGGACGAGCATGTCTAAGGAGGGGGTAGTGTTACGCCGGTGGGCTAGTGCTAAAACTTTGATCGTGTTTTTCCATGCCTTGGAGGCGTTTTCAGCAGGCTGAAATACCATTTCAGGCCGTTTCAGAGAGTGCTCTAACACATACTAGTTTATCGAAATTTCACCCAAGTTGCCGTTGTTTTCAGGCGCCTGAAACATGTTTTCAGTCCGTTTCAGGCCACCTTCTATCAGATGACGCCATAACCTGAAAACCCGTTTTCAGGCGTTTTCAGGACCCCTTATGGGCCTTTGAAGCCCACTTCAGTATATGACGTAATTTTCAGTAGGAGTGAAAGAGATAGCACGATTAGAGAGAGGCAGCTATACTAAGAACATTCCAGAAAGGTGTGACAGAGACAGCACAAGACAAGGATAGCACTATGATTCGAGAAAGGTCTAGGCTAGGCAAGACGGCATTTGGAAGGATCCCGAACAGTCTCGTACTGGGTAGTAGGTACCTACCGAATATTCGGGAGTCCTTGACGGCCGGTATATAAGGAGCCCGGGAATGCGACCGAGTTTGAGTTTAATTTGGGAAAGCGACGAGTAAACATCGAAGCGAAAACTGCGACAAGAAGATTTTGGAGTGCGATATAAGTGTTTGTGTACTAAGTGTTGTAACGTAAAGTGTGTACAATAAATCCTACTCTACTTCATCGGTTTAGAAGTGCATTTCAATCTAGATCCCACACCCCTAGAACGTAACAATATTTTCCGGCCAGTATAATTGAGTCAGTCAGCTATCATTAAATAGCATAAAGCAAAGTCGCTTCCCGCGTCTGTCCCTATGTCTGTATGTATGTAGAGTGATTCAAGAGGAAAAAATACGAAAACAGCGGTCAGGACAGCGTTTGCCAGGTTTAATTGTTTGTACATAAAAGCAAAAAAAATACCTTTAAATATGTTATTAGGATAGTCAGTTGGTTAAAAATATCCTATCACCTGTTCAAAATCGCTATGGTATCCAAAAAACCGTAACACGAGAACGATTGGCAGCTGTACCACCGGACAGACGACCAACTGACTACTTAATCTCTGTCATTGTATTGTTTTGACCATAGCAAAAACTTGGGGATGAAACAAAGTGTGTGACCACACATAAAGACCTTATTCTTTGCCTATTTATCTGTGAAAATTATAAACAGTTGAAAACAAGGAGTAGCGTCACGTATGCTAGAGCGTCACTTTACTGTAGTTAGGTTTACCTACCAATAGTTCATTTGCACTTTACAATCTGCGAATAACTAATGGATAATATTTTTATAAGGTTGGTTAGGCTATGATTGACATAACGTGATATACGAGTATCTTCACGAGGCCAGCCTGCGCCATGCCTGGGACCTACTGTGGATACCTACAAGGCAATCTTAACAAAAAAGATAAGAAAAGCTGGCAAAAATGTTTTGATGTCAAGTCTTTCATATCATTTTTATTGTAACCCAAACTAATATGAAAGTGAAACTATTATCGAAGCTACGAATAAGTACCCGCCTCTTGACGTTTGGCAAACGTCACTCAAGCTTACAATCTGACAAAGGAGTTAATGGGAGCACCGAAAGCGGTGTCGGATGCGCACGAGCACAATATTGGACATCAAACCGATGCGTTTACGTAAATATAGACTGCCCTTTATTATCTGCGGAGCTCGATTGTGGTCGACTGTCCCGATCACCCCTCCCTTCTGAATCATGATTGATCTACGGCGGATTGACAGATTTTTTATATAACCACCGAGGGTCGACACCAGCCAGCGAATATTAAAGGCAATTGTTGTTTAATTTTTACATTGGAAGGGCGATGCGTTGGAGTGTTGTAATAATGTTTTGATAATAGCAGTATCCGTTCGGCTCATATTTCTTATTCAGAGTGCGTGGGACCGATTGCGCAGCCCCATTTGAATTTAAAACGAATCATGAAGGCGGTTATTTTTGGTTACACCTTGTATCTGTTCGTTTATTCATCGCGCGTCTTATTTGTTTTTTTTACACTTGAAACACATTGTTAAAATTGAGTATACGTTCATTTGTTTTTGAGTTACACAACACGGTAGGTGTAGAATAACGGACCAGAAATGGCTTAAAAAAAGTTACAGCAATATTTTTGCAGGCTGGTCACATTGTAGCCAAACATTTAGGTAATTTAAAGGACCATTCAATCTCCCTATAATCTCATTGAATCTGTCATCCATCGACAGCTCTTCATAAAGGACCGCGGCTTATGATTTTTTTATTAATATTTTCGGACAATGGCCGATGGTTTCGCACAATGTGCCCACTGATCCTCATTGATCGCCAATTACCGGACATTAAGTACCTCGAACGCTTTTCATGTCCGTTATTTGTAGTAACAAATCAAACAGAGAAAAAACTGTGGCCGACAATAGGCCTTTCAAGATTGGTTTGGGGAGTTTTTGTGCGTAAATGCAGTTTGGACCAGCAACAATGGCGAATGGAAGCTAAGCCCGAATCCGGTGGCGATCGGATTTGCGATAGCGGTCAGGTCAAAAGGCAGTTCTTAGTCCAGATTATTTTATTGTAATGCTTATTTTGCTAAATTGCCGTAGAAATATTTTTGATTGAACACATTTTTACTTGAACCATTATAACCAATAGATCTACATCAAGTCAAAGAAGGCGCGGATTCATTCAAACCTTAAACATCGATAATATATATCGATAGATTGATATTTTTATTGTTCAAAGTGATGCGTTCGAAGGAACTTGTCAGCGCGTGTCTCCGGCACCTGGGCTCGCTACTATTTTTACATATAAGTGTCCAGTCTTTATTTATTGCAATAAATAGGTAACATTCTTGTACATACTCAACGATATGTATTTATTGACAGCAGATTAAGCTGGTTATCTTATTGCATCTTGTTTTGATACCTACGGTCTATCTACGGACTCTTGAGCTTTCGTAGCACGTCGACGTAGCGACGTAGCGTGCACTGCTACGTAGCTACAAGGTGCGCACGCGCCTATAAACAAGTTGAGGCCTCACCTTATACCTACTTTCGAGGCTAGCCCCTCTTACGCTCACATGTCTTAGCTTGCATGAGGGACAAGGACAGTTAGATATGGAACTACAGTCTTACGTAGTAGGCCTTCTGTGCCGGCGCATCCCCTTTGTTACCTTTGTTGCTTTTATTCGCTTTTTATGTCCAAAACGATGTATGCCTTCACGCGATAATTCGCCTACTCTCATTCTATTATTAGCCGACACTAGAGCCAAATCAAATATTGTATTACGTTTTTTACAAAAAAAACAGCGGAACGGTTTGTAATTGTCGGCATATTTGGGTTACTGTCGAAAGCATATTTGTACGATTTTTTTTAGTCTTTAGAGGTTGGCTAATATAACTTTTATTAGAACTTCAAAAAAGAATATAGATCACACTTAATACTCTTATTTTTAATGCAACTAAGTATTTGTAAGAAGCTATCAATATTTGCCCACCATTTTTAGGAATTTGTATTCCTGTAGTAAATTTTACGATGCAGATGAACAACGTTTGTTTTCATATCTGCGAGTGTTCTACAAACAAGATGTTAGCGCACTATGTTTTTATTTTTATCATACCCTCAACCAATAAGAGCCCACCAATCAAAAGGCCCGAGACAGGCAATTCCGTTCGCATGCTCTCTTCATTAAGAAAGTTCCGTGAGTCAGCTCTTGAGACGCCCGCCTCCGCCTGTGGTAATCTGAGTCACCGCGATTGGAGCCGAGCTGTCTGGCCCGAGCGTAGGGATGTACTGATTCTACTTCGGTACCTGTATTTACCGGTATTCCCACAACAAAAATAAGGGGAACTTATAATCGTTTCTGCGCTAAGAAAACAGCCAAGGAGGTAAAACTGGTGCCGGAGCTTTCTAAGGTCTACAAGCCTACAAGCCCTATCGTCATCAAAGTCAGAGAGTGCAAGAGTTTTTATGGAGGTCGAAGGGTCGATCGCTTGAGCCCAAGCGTTGTTTAAATAAGTCTAAATATAATTAAAAATAAATGCACAAAAATAAAAAAAACACGATTTAAATGTTAGGTTTTTTTTTATTGTATTCTAGACTATAGGCGGTATTAAACATGCTCTCAGCGTGCGTGCTGCAACTGAATATTTATAAATATTATACGTGGATAGGTATATTTACAGCTAACAAGGACTACTTAAGTATTCAGCCGGTAGGAATTTTATTTTGGCATTCGTCCTATTTTTGATAACTTTTCGGTACCACACCAGTTCCGTAAACTCTAGCAGAGAACATCACTAGTCTTGTCTACGTCTGAGAATGCGGGCGGACTCTGGGTCACGACTATGGGCAATGAAAGGCGCAGGTTGAGGAAGGTCGGCTGACCCAATTGGGCTGGTGATGTCGTGCTGTTGACCCCATGACCCATGGTAATTCGGTGCACTTGAGATAGACACATCTGTGGGTTGTAAGACTGTAATGCACGTAGATCAATTTTAATTACATTAATTTGGTTGAGAGACGAGTTAAAAAGTGAAACCCTGAGTTAAGGCTCCATTGCAACATGCTGACGTATCACGCTCGGCGAGGTATGGAGAGTTCAGTCAGAATATCCTTATGGTTATTATTAAACTTAGGTAACAATACAGCAAGAGCTAGAAAGCATACAACCATGTTAACCATAAGGTGGTTGGCACAAATAAAAACATAAATTGTATTGAAAGCCGTTAAGAAATAACATACCTCACATTCTGGCAAAGTTTTCTAATCTTTCACTCTATTTAGACTCTAAATAGATGATTACACTGTTAATAGATGATTAAGCATGTCGTTGTCACTGTTCATTGTTGAAAAACCGCGTGTCTCATGTTACGCCGCACGCCGTCAAATATTGTGATAATCCATCCGCCGGCCTTTGTCACTGGATGACTTGATAAAAAAATTCATAAAACGACCATCCCCCGGGACCACTCCGCTCTGGAAAACACATTCCTTCCCTCCTTCCCATAATCTATTCCAATTAACTGACAGCACCATATTGTGATATTAACACAATGCACTCAGTGCCCCCTCTGGTTTATGCAAGGAAAAAAAACAGGAAAATATCAGTCTAACAGACTTGAAACTATGGATTATATTCGTGTGCGGGGTTTCATTGTAATATTTGACGTATCTATATTGTTTAAGAGATCTCATTGAGCATGTATTACGTATTTGATTACTGTACTTGTGATGGAAGTAGCTATTTGTTTATTGTGTGGTTTTGTAGGCAACAATGTAGAGCTGCACCTTTTTCTCATTGAAAGTATTACCTATACCAAGTAGGTAATTTCTTTAAATGTGTTAAAACTGAAAAAAAAACAATTGAAGGTAGGATTTGCTTTTTTAATTCAGCATTTGCAACAAATTGTTTTTTTTTAAGACACGTATTGAGTTCACCAAAATACTATAAAACATCATCCCTTTTACAATAGAATTGATTAACGCCGACCGCGTCCATCTAAAGGTGAAATATCGTTATACCTATCTCCCAACTATCAGCAGGGTTACGCCGACTTCCCGGCTAATCCCGAGATAACGGTTGCACCCTTCATTGATGCCAGCTATTAACTGTGATATAATCGCCATTGTCTTTGTCGGTTCCCACAATCGCCAAATTAACGAGGGTGGATCGATCCCCTGGTGGAGTTGGCCTTGAGTTGCTGTTGTAGCTAGGTAGTGCGCGTAGAACGTAACAGGAGAGATCTGTGATAAATATTTTGTATGTTTCAACATAAATCAAATTAGTCTTAATCGCTTAAGGGCTGATTTTTCGATAGTCAAATAAAGAGTTATCCGACTGTTAAGTATGAACCAACATAATTTAGGATGACATTAGTTTTGACTTTCCACATATGCGGTGATGTCTTTTAAATCTTGGAAGTTTATCTGTCTATTAGAGCTAATTGACAATTGAAGTAAGTTTTATTCTCTCCCGGCGAAAAAGTTTGTGTGGGTATATGTATTTTTGTGTGTGTCTGTCTGTGCCATCGTAGTTCCCAAGCGGATGGTCCGATTTCAAAGCGGTTTTTTTTATTCTAACGATAATTTAATCGCAATGGTTCTTAGTTATAGCTGCTCAAAATTCGTTCAGCCGTTAAAGCTCACCAGCCGTTTTTCTGGCTCATTCGGTGATTTTTAATACTGTTACCGCAAACGTCGAACTTAACGGAACGACTAAAACAATTCCAGGGGCTATCAAAACAGCACAAATTACCTAAATGGTGACATTAGCGATTACAGTTGTAGAGTCAACCACAAGGTTATTACTTTTAATTGTATTTGGTGTATAGGCTAGGACAGCTGCTTTGAAAGACAAGTGTTAGTACTTATGCGAAATAGCACACAATAGTAATAGGTTTTTAGTTGAAACCACAAAAAGTTAAATAGCTGCACTGCGTAACCGTTACTCTTACATCGATGTACGATAAAAAATATGTTCAGACGACATCACATCACATGGGTTTGTTGCAATATTTATAAGCAGGTACTATCTACTTAATTTTTTAATTTTTCTTTTTAGGGTTTCGTACCTAAAAAGAAAAAAACGGAACCCTTATAAGATCACTTTGTTGTCCGTCCGTCCGTCCGTCCGTCCGTCCGTCCGTCTGTCAATACCGTTTTTCTCAGGAACGCGTGGAGATATCAAACTGAAATTTCTATATGATACTTAGGTCTACTGTCCCTAGAAGCTGTAGAAAAATCAACCATCTAAGCTAACGCAATCAAAATATACAGCCATTTAGCCGCAAATTTCTGCAAATTTTCGAAACTCGCACGGGAATCAAAACCTACAGGGTACTTCCCGTAAACTTAGAATCTTGAAATTTACTACGAAGTCACGTCTTATAGTACAGATATAGAAAAAATTACGAAAACCGTAAATTTTCAGTTCCATCATATAAAAAAAATATTTTTGATAATTTTGAAAATTTCAAAGTTACTACTCCTTATCTACAGGTTTGTACGGAACCCTCGGTGCGCGAGCCCAACTCGCACTTGACCGGTTTTTTTTTTAACAGCGATCTTATGTCTTCACAGCTTATTCAAGGTCAACTTAAAGCTAGTATCTGATGAAATACTTATCTGCCGAAAGTACTTTCTGAAATCATATTAGGAAGAAAGCACATTGCACGATCACTCATTACTAGACACAACTTTCCAAAATTACAAAAACTTTTGCCGTTTCCCACACTAACCGCAACATTTTTCTAACTGATAGCATCGATTCGACAATTTTAATTCGATATCGATATTGTTACTATCGATAATGAGTGACGTTCTCAGGAGCCGCGGGGTGCTTTGGGGGGCGTTGTATCTTCGTGTGAGATCGCGAAATTCGCTTTCAATTCGATATCTCAGAATTGTTGTTTATGCTATTCTGGTTTCGAATGCGGTCTTTTGTTAATCGTTGTTTGTTGTTCTGTGCATTGTTTCTTACAAACGGAGGCAGTGCTACTGTAGCGTGTATGACTTTTTATGTTATAAAAGTGTTTTGTTACATTTTACTAGTACCTAGTAAGAAATCAAGTTATGAGAACCAAATATTCTAAGTACGGAACGAAGCTAAAGAAAACCGATTTGTAAAAAGATACATTTTCAGTAAACGTATTTATAAATGTTACTTGAGCTTTCTACTGATAAAATTTACATTTTATATTCGCAAGCCAAAACTTATCCTGATAAAATATACTCGGCTGGATTAACTTCTTATCTTTCACATCTCTAATGATCCTCATTAAGGTAGCAAATGTCGTATCGGATTTAGGTAGATATATTAAAACCCTACGAGGCGAGATGAATTACCACGGTCATTGCATTATACCCTATTCGACCCTTACTTAGTCTTTATCTTTAATAAAGATAAAGACATCTTTAGTATATATAATATATAGTAACAAATCTTCAATTTCGGTCAGGCATTTTAAGTATCAACTTGTTAGATACATCGCTTGATTACGTTTCACTTATTCGTCAACTTTGGAGAAGACATTCACTGACTATCTCGTCACCGGAAACGTATCTTCTCCGCTGCACATCGCACTCTACATTCGTATTGCAAGTTAGATTTTATTACCAGCTGCATAAATACTGCTCAATTTTACCTCGACCTGCTGTCCGTCATCAGCCCTACTCTCCGTAGTATTCGGAATTCGTGATGTTAATCTTTACAGCTTGACCTTGCTTACGTGCGCTAGAGCCGAAAATATTAACAAATTGTCAAGAAGTACTTACGGTTTCGGCATTAACTTTGGTGTGCTAACCTTATAACCTCGTCACCAGAGACACATGTACTGTAAAGTAATCTACTCAAAGGCGTTGTCCATAGTTTCGGATGTTCGGATGTAGCCATCTTAGTCAATCTAACAAGCTTGAAGCAAGCAAGCAAATGCGCTGGATAGACATAAAAGTGAGTTCGAAACGTAAGGAAACACAGCACGCTAGTAACTATTTAGGCAGCGTTCACACCAAGCGTATTGTCCGCCGACGATTGTGAGTATACTCACTGTCTGTCACAGTGTGAACGTGGACGCTGTCTGCAGTACACGTTCTCACTAAGCCAACAATACACTATAACACAACGTAGCCTATACGCGTTGGCCCTGCGTTGTCGCCTAGTAGTAAAATAATCGGCAGCTGTGAGCCAGTGACTATGCATTAAGTAATTGCGTAGGTTTGGTGTGAGCGAAAAGTTAAATATAAGTATATGGAAAAGCGACAAACTGCGTGGTGTAAACGCTTGGTGTGTACGATGCCTTAGTTATCCGTTGTACGGACTCTGAGACGCATCCCTGCGCGGGCGCACCGCTGCTGCAGCACAAAGGGCGCGCAGGTGGCCGACACACGATACGTCGGGGGGCAGACTCCTCCGCTTGTCTCTGAAAAGAATTCCTGGCAGACAACGCGCAACGCGCCTAATTACGTGATGCCAAAGAGTACGCTTTGATTTGGGTAGATGGTGTACTGCTTTCAGATTTAAGTTTTGCCTATACTACGTTTGAATTGGATGAAGAATTAATATTATTTACCAACAAAGTGTTATACCTCTAAAGATGTTCGTATCCGAAGGAAAAGCGTACGGTTCTTTCGATGTTTCTGCAATATACGTAATTCATACGGACTGCTTCGACCAGATTTGACCGGATGTGTAAGGAGGCATCACTAATATAGGAAGTAGCAGGATATCAAATTTCAAAGTGTGTCGATATCAATTGCGGACCAAACCTTAGATCCAGTGCTAGACCACTCGTTTGAGAGAACACAATGTTTCTTCAGAATAGATTTAGTGAACACCGTTCAACTGACTTCACTTAATCTTTGCAAGCACTTCTGACTCATTTTGCGTAAGCGCACAAAACCGACGCATTGAAACGAAATGAAAAGCGTTTTGTGATGAGCCTCACATTGAGCTAGCATGTGCGCGCGCACAAAAGCGTGCACTCTTCGCGGATTTGCTCTATTTGCGATGCTGACGCTTGATGCTTGTCGCGTGATTCAATATCGATGAATTGTCTATGATATGACTGCTATGAAAGGGATTTTAATTATCTAACATTTAAATCTTTGTTAAAAGAACGAGGTAGAGATTTTTTTAAACAAAAATACAAGAGAAGGATTATGCGGAAATACTTATTTTTCGGCAAGTTGATTTACCTAGAATTTCCAATTCCAAATTAATAAGGTTTCTAATTCAAAAGTCAATAATCGTTAACTTTAAACTTACGTGTAATTTAGGTGCCCCAATGAAGCGTTTAAATTTATAGTCCAATGATGATAGAGAATGTCTCTGATCTCTGTTGCCTGAGTGTTGTTTGGAATGAGTATTCGCTGCATGTACTGCAAAAAACAATTTAAGCAGTTTTAATTCTAAGAAATTACAAATGTATAAACATTAGCACCAACTTCCGCATTAGTCATAACATTAATTAAAACCTAACAGGCTACACCTTGGACACGTGTGCCCGTATGGCCGCGGCAAATCCAACGATTGCTTGTAACAGACCAAATGCTGTATTTCCATTTTGTCATTAGCAATCGTCTATTAATGCCTAGATTATGGCTGGAAGAGGGCATAGGGGCTCGCAATTTTCACGGCGGCAGCTGCCGTGTATCTGTGCAAAAACTTTTCCACGAGGAAAGCACCTGCGCAGGATTGGATATCTCTAATCGATTGGCATGCGTCGCGGTCGTCATCGATAGTGGTACGTGCTAAACAAATAATTTGTGGCCGTTGTAAATTGTGTCGAGGATAATTGACGGGATAATTTATAGCTATGCTGAGGAAT
Source organism: Pyrausta despicata (assembly GCA_963921415.1). Lineage (NCBI taxonomy): Eukaryota > Metazoa > Arthropoda > Insecta > Lepidoptera > Crambidae > Pyrausta > Pyrausta despicata. Next base: position 11,661,784 of record OY992848.1, read on the forward strand.
CCCCGTGGGTTTGTCCGCGCTGATGACGGATCGGCCATATAAACTTTCATTACCTTTTTGGATATGTTTGTGTTCACTGACATAGCATGACTTAGGCATCGCACTAAGTTTTGGGGCATTATCATAAAAAAATATAGACTTTTGTAAAAACATAAAACACTGCTTAGGCGTTGCTTGCGCTAACGATTTCCGAGATATCGTCTTAAAGTAGGTAGGTAGAACTTACAATGGCACTCGTAGAACTTGATATTACTGCCTACATACCTACCTAATTTGTCATTCCAAATTTTCATGCAGCATCGATTAAATAACTTTAAACGTTTGCACATACTAGATATTGAAAAATAATTTTACAAAAAATTGCCTCAGTTTATAAATAAACGGTGGCATAATATTAAATCGGTGTATCAATAATAGCGAGTGGATTCTCGTAATGGGATAAACATGGTAGCATGCCATATAGGGTGGCCTTTGATAATTATCACATCGCTCCCATTATGTAATGTGTGGACTGTAATAAAATCGCTGAAACCTGTTTATCGGGTTCAAGCTTGAATTGTTGTTAGGGTTGGCAAAATTTAACTAAAGGAAAAGAACATTATTGCAAACAAAATCATACTTACCTAAGTATCGTAACTTTCAAAGTTAAGATAGCCAGTGTCTCAGTAGTTGAGGATTCTGGGAGTTTTGTGCATTCTCCCTCATCAACACTTGACATCAGACGTGATTAGGGCTAAATGCTACCCAGGTGTACCAATAAAAAAATGATATACTCAAAAATCTGCTTCTGAACCAACTACCAGCTAGTGGCATAACAATGGAACAGGTAATTTTGTAGAGTCTTTCGATGATTCAATTTCTTGTACGAGTAAGTATGTATCTGCGTATCAATAACAATTTTTATGAAGAGTTCTGAACCATTTAAAAACAGGGAGATATGCAGATAAAACTATGTGAGTCATTATCAGAAAGAGTAGGATGGTTCGTTTTTTTTGCGTATATATGTCTGAATTAAGTTCGGCAGTAATAGTGGCTGCCAATCGCCTAGCATACCCACTAAAAACCTGCGGCGAACCCTCTACGTACAGCGGCGCGACGTGAGATCCCTTTTTGATTAAACCATGCCGTCACTCATTTACCTACAATCTGTGGTTGACGCACTTTTTGTGCACTGCTAAAACGCCAGCCTCTTATAGATTGTATATGGCGATACTAGCTTTTGACGTCATCATTCACACTCTTCAAACGGTGTACTTCTAGTGAATTTATTTTCACTTAAAGATTGAATCGAAAAGTCATTCAATTAGGTTTGGAATTACAAGTAAATTTTGAGAAATAGGGGTTTGAAATCTATGATTGGTGTCAAATACCCAATAGCATATGTCCATGTTCATCCACTTTAAAATTAAATCACGGTAGCCGCAACCCTGCGCACCCACGTGGCTTATCCCGGCCAGCACCTGTTCGCTAAATATATTCAGCAATCAGCAGCGCATCTGCCGCAATAGATTATTACGCAATAATTCCATGGTAATGAACTGTCGCACTCCCGCGCATCTGGTCGCGGACTGGTTATGATTTTATGGCGACCGCACCCGATAAGCGCTTCCCGCCTAGGTAAATGTTAGTTTGTCACGTCTTGTAATGAGCTTCGATCAAACCAAAGAGGGAGATACAGTGGTGTGAGCACGATCATTTTCGTAACGTATTCGTGTCGTCCAAACGTCAGAAGCTGACAGTTTACCCATACAAATTGACAAGTTGACTATTCTCTCTGTTATTCGTGCTCACCCCACAGTACGAGCTCGTCGCACGTGGTCCTACTAAACCGAGTCCAAAGGACACATCCATTCCGCTCCGCTCCCAGTCGTCGTCGGTACTGCGAGTTGTTTACATGTGCGTGTGTGTGTATGAAGTTGTTTAAGCAGGCCTATTTTTAAGTTGATTGTAAGGACACACCGTATCTTTATCTGTTTGGTTTGATCGAAGGTAATAACGTACGAAGGTGGAAGGTACTCTCGTTATCTTTACTTGGAACTTCGGTCCTAGTTTCACTCTCTCCCAAGCTGCTATTGGAAAGATATTTATCACGAGATGACTGATCGAGGTCTCTTCATCCCGACTTAGCTTAGAAATTAATGTGTTAGTAAATTAGTGAAATCTACTTATTCCAAACTTCTCGTTTACATTTAGAAGTAGAGAAATAAGAAGAAATTTAACTGTACGGTACGTAACAAAATGAGGAAAACAGAAATTTTGCGTTGCGACTTGCATTAATTACTTTCCAAATTATTTGATGCTATTTGTGTTGCTTTACTAAATGATTATTTTTATTGTTTTTATATTAAATTAGTTTTAATTGCACGCAATTTTTTGTGCTCTGGGTGGTTGGTTTATGGCCATTGCACAGGTAAACTTACTTTTTATTGCTAGTTAAGTTTAATATACTTATGTTTATAAGTTAAATTATCTGTGTAGGTCAATGCTGCGTAGAATATCGGTTGGTACTTTAAATATTCACCCTGGTAGGTAACTTTCCCATTACTACTTAAATGTACATAACAAGCAAATTTCGTTTTATGCTCTTCTACAAGATTTTAAAAGAAGATAAATGTTTTCCAACGTGGCTTACTCCGAGAGCAATACCAATGGCAGCCGGCAATTTAATACGTACACGTGTAATTACAAAAAAAGTACAAGTCAATGTGTTTTAATTTAGCAATTTACTTACTGCAAAGTTCTAAGACAACAACTTTGTAGGTGGTCGGCGCAAATCGTGACTAAAACGGCGTTGAACTAGTAACTTATAATATCGGCGTAGTTATTAAGAGTGTTAATGACACTAAGGCTGCACACCAGCAACAACAGCAGCAACATTTCTCGACAACCACTTTGGTGTAATAGTCAAGAAGTTGACTTTTAACCAAGAGGTCGCGGGTTCGATCCCCGCACTGTACAAACATTTGCGTGCATTAACATGATTGTTTGTACTAGTCTGGGGGTATATGTATTTATTTAAGTTTATTTGTAATACCACTGTTGATTCTGATTTCTGTAACACAAGTGCTTAAGCTACTTACCACGGAATCAGATCAATGTATGTGATGTTGTTGTAACTTTTCTTTTGTAATACATCTTAGTTGTCAACGACATTAAATATCTTGAATTAAATTAGTGAGAAGATAAGTGATTTAGTTAAAGATTTACTTAACATCTGAAATTATATTGTTTTGACGACGGCGGATGTACGTATGAGGGACTATACAATCCAGCAAATATTTTTGCTTTTAAGTCATACTAACTACGAGTATAACGAGTAAGAAAACATGTGAATTAAGCCGGTCAGTCCAGTCAGTCGCTAGTGTGCAAGCTAATAGTAGCTCAGCGGACTTAACTCTTTTAAATTATTACATCGCGTTATCTATTATTGTGCGTTTACTTAAAAATATCTCTATTAGCTCTGGTTGTCAGAATCTCGGCAGATGTAGGCCTTTACATTTTAATATGATACTATTACTGTAATAACTGTTGTTGGGGTAAAAGCTTTGTACTTCGCAGTGGTGATTTTTTTTAAAACATGGCTCTACCTAATTGCTTCATTTGCTTGCATGCAGTTTAAAGACAACTGGAAGCCCATATTCACGTTTTATTTATTAAAAGAAGTTGTATGTTTCTTCTCTCTTTGTACCTAGATAGTTTGCTTATTAAATAATTTAATTCGGTTAAACTACATCCTACTTCATACTAATATTATAAACACGAAAGTTTGCAAGTATGTTTGGATGTTTGTAACTCTTTCACGCCAAAACTACTGGGCCGATTTGGCTGTGGAACATAGACAGATTAATCTGGAATAACACATTAATCCCGTAAAACTTCACGGTTCCTGTAGGATACGTAGAAAATTGGTTTTATGCGAGTGAAACCGCAGGGCACAGCTAGTACAAAATAATTGTCAGTGCGAAACAGGAACCAACACTTGTCAAATTTCGTATTTAATTAAGATAAAATTCGTTCGTTAATGTTTGCGATTTTTAGGTCCATACTGAAAATGTTCACAAACCGTTAATAACGGTAGGTCATATTTTTGATTCGGCGTATATGAGAATTTATTTGTATTCACATTCATTTGTTTGGCACGTGTTCCTAATTGCGGGCCCGCATCCACTGATTGGCGCAGTACCGTTACACTTTCCAACACCCCAAATGCAATTATTCACTGTTTAAGGAACGCTTAGGTTTATTAGCGAGTGGTGGCTGCTCTAGGGTCTTGTTCTCATTCCAACAGACTACAACTAGCAGTACCTTAATTGGCGAGAATATCAAATACGAACTAATGGGTATTACCTACTTCGTTTTCCAGATGTAACTTTTGTTTGTCGACAACTAATAATAATAATAATAAATGGAGAAAAATGTACAAAGGCAAAATAATAATAATAATAAAAATAATACGAATCATAATAATAATAATAATACTCTCCACTTCCTGGATTGACTATAAAAAGGCCTATGAATCGGTGCCTCATTCATGGTTGGTGAGGGTCTTAGAGTTGTACAAAGTAGATGCAACTCTGAGAACCTTTCTAACAGCGTGTATGAGGTAGTGGACCACAGTTCTTCGTCAACCAGGTAGGGGAGAGAGTTCTTTTGACCCGCTTGACCTGATAAGGATAGAGCGAGGTATTTTCCAGGGTGACAGTTTGAGTCCTTTATGGTTTTGCCTAGCACTGAATCCTCTTAGTACTCTGCTAAAGGATTCAGGGCTAGGCAGTTGTCTCCGTAGGAACAGAGAAGTCATTTCTCATCTGCTGTATATGGATGACTTGAAACTTTTTGCACCTAAACGTCCTGACTTGTTGGAGCTACTAAAAATTACTGAAGTTTTTAGTAGCGCCATCAAGATGGAGTTTGGTGTTGATAAGTGTGCGGTCATGCATGTACAGCGGGGGAAAGTTGTAAATTCAACTAATTTGCAACTTACTGAGACAATGTCTTTCCGGACCATATCAGAGGCAGAAACCTATAAATATCTTGGTATGTCACAGTCTTTGGGTATTGTGGATGGGGACATAAAGCAAGCGATTAGGGAGCGCTTTTTTTGTCGCCTGACAAAAGTGCTTAACAGTCTTTTGTCGGGGGGCAACAAGGTACGTGCCTTCAATGCTTGGGTTATGCCCCTACTCACTTACTCCTTTGGCATACTAAGATGGACTCAAACCCAATTGGACGCCCTGGATAGAAGAGTTCGTCTGCTGCTCACAACGCACCGCATGCTTCATCCACGATCATCTGTTATGAGACTGTACATCCCGCGTAAGTGTGGAGGTCGTGGCTTTTTAAATGCCAAGGCCCTCCATAATCGTGAGGTGTGCAGTCTTAGGACTTATTTCCTGAACAATGATTGTGGGTTGCATCGCGACGTTGTAGCAGTAGATAAAAACTTTACGCCGCTCTCCTTGGCTAACGAGAACTGGCGCAAACCAACAGTACTGAGTGCAGGGGATCGCAAAGACATATGGAAGAGCAAGGAGCTTCACGGGCGGTTCTACCGGGCCCTAACGGGGCCCGATGTAGATCTGCTCGCGTCGGTAAACTGGCTACGATTTGGGGACCTCTTTGGGGAAACCGAAGGGTTTATCTGTGCAATTGCTGATGAAGTCATGATGACGAATAACTATAGGAAATATATCCTGAGGGACGGAACGGTCGACATCTGTCGAGCATGCCGCCGTCCCGGAGAGTCACTCAGGCATATTACCTCTGGTTGCTCTCATCTGGCTAATGGTGAGTATTTGCATAGACATAACCTTGTAGCCAGGATTATTCACCAGCAACTTGTTCTTTGATATGGACTTGTGGATTCTGAGGTACCATACTATAAGTACATGCCTGTGCCAGTCCACGAAATTAGTCATGCCACGCTCTATTGCGATCGATCTGTTATCACGGACAGGACTATTGTAGCCAATAAACCTGATATCGTGGTAATAGATCGATCGATACGTCAGGCGATGCTCGTCGATATCACCATCCCGCATGACGAAAACCTCGTGAAGGCTGAGAAGGACAAGCTTAGCAAGTACCTTGACTTGGCCCACGAGGTGACCGCCATGTGGGATGTGGATTCGACGATCATTGTCCCGATAGTCGTGTCTGTGAACGGTTTAATACCGAAGAGCCTCGATCAACATCTTAAGAGGCTCTCGCTGGATCGTTGGGTCAAGGGTCAGATGCAGAAGTCAGTACTTTTGGACACGGCGCGCATTGTCCGGAGGTTTCTGTCTCTGTAGCCTTAACTGTCGGTAGCTTGAGCCCTGCCCCGCTGCTGGCAGCTTGCTAGGGTTAGGTTTTTATAATATATTTTTAATTTTATAATTTTATATTTTACTTTTATAATTATATTGTAAAAACTAACCCTGTGAAAAAGTTTAATTAAATGTAATAATAATAATAATGCACTACCCTCTGTCGAGACGTTTCTCTCGTGTACGAAAAATGTGGAGCGAAAAAATTTATAAATTCATCTGGCAGATATATCTTTATGCTACAAAATTAGACACTTAGGATAGTTGGACATTTTACATCAGGAATTTACACAGGCATTTCCACACATGCAAGCGACAAGACAAAGGTTAGGAGATCAGCGACGATCAGCGATAGTAAATAACAATTTACTCCACATCTCAGACAGAATAGAGAAAAGCCCTTCTTCAGAAAGCCGTTATACTTAGTACATGCCGAATCACGCGCAAATTTTTGACATCCAACTCACAACAGGCTGTTTCGCTTAGCTGAAGCCCGCGTTACATACCTTAAAAAATACCCATTGCTAACCACGATGGAGAAAATAAATAAATATATAAATAAAATAAAATATAGCACCATATACATTAAAAAAATATATTTTATCGACTTTTAATCAGTAGCAGTTACACGCCGGCCATCATCAGGCGTGAAACAGTGATAAAATATTTAATTCAAAACACCTTTCAAGTTATATGATTGTGTATAAAATAATTTTATTATGACTATTTTATGTCGCTTGTGTTAAAGGTGTGGTCGACCCAGGTGGGCCGGCGCCCGCGCTACGGGGAAATGTCACGTGCCCATCAATTTTGGAAGTGATCTTTGAACTGAATCCAATTTATTGTTTTGGGATCATTATCATTTTTTCAATGAAGATAGTGAGATTCTAACGAGAACGAAACGATTTGGCGGGTTTCAGTGATTGTTTGAATTCCGTTAGGAACCGTGAACTAACTGTTATGTCTTATGGAAACTCCTTTTATTAATTAATTATGTTTTATTTCACTAAGATACGGACAACAAGACACATTTTGAAAGGAAATGAGTGAGTAAGTGAGGAGATCGAGATCTCACACTCTCCCCCAGTAATAATAAGAGTTCTAACTACCTATCAGTACAAGTCAGTATTTGGTTCACCGTTTCCAAATTAAGCCGTCAACATCTACTAAATATGTACGACTTGGTATAGATTCTTTAATTATTATACCCGGAACCTTTCTGTAATCGGTTTGCAGTCCTTTCTGTAATCCTTTACCATAACCTTTTGACCAATAGTCAATATAATATTTTTAGGTAATAAAAATATTATATTGACTTATCTTTTCAGCCTTTTCTTTAACAACTTCACTCAAAGGTGGGGTGCGCAGAAAACTAAATTTGTTCCTAATCTTCCTCCCCAAAATTAAAGGAGCTGGTAATACCTACACTAGTTGTTCGCTGAAGTGAGCTACGATAATCAAATAAAAACAGATTGATTGCTGAATTGATGGTTGAGTTAATCTTCTTTCATTTTAATCTTCTGTCACAAATCTTTCGGTAACACCGTTTGTTGCTGGGTGAAAAGGCGGGGAGAAGGTATGTTTAATGTTTCCGTTAAAGGTATGTTTAACCTTTTGCAACACTCTTGAAAATCTTTATTAGTGAATGTCCTACCAGTTATTTCTTGAGAATAGGGCACGCCAGTGGTACCCATCATGAAGTCAGATGGCTGGGTTAGACTATGCTGTGATTACAAGTTGACAGTCAATCCATTTATGAGGGTTGATCATTTTCCACTACCTAACATTGGAGATATTTTAAGCACCCTACAAGGTAAATATTTCAACGAGCTGAATTTGAAAGAAGCATATTTGCAAGTTTCGCTCAGTCCTGAATGCCATGAGTGCTCAATATTGTTACAGAGATGGGAACTTTTAAGTTATAACTGCTTACACACTAACACCAAAGTGTTATTTCAGGACCAGGGGCTTTATAGCGTCCCATGTGTAACAAGCTATGTGTACAAAAACATAAGGGATGTTATTGTTTGTGTATTGACAACATTTCTATTTAAGGTGATTACAGCATAGAAACGAAACTTTATGTAATGTTTTGACAAGATTGATAGATAGTAAATTCATATTAGAACTTGAACAATGTAAATTGTTTACTAAAAGCATTGATGTAATTGGTTACCGGGTGAACTAAAATAGTGTTAGTGTAATTCGATTAAATATTAAACCTTTGCCTAATATCAAGACATCGACAAATCTTACATTATTGAAGTCGTTCCTTGGTAAGGCTAATTATTACTCGCGATTTTTAACAGAAATGGCTAAATAAAATGGTAAAAATTACTGAAATTTCGCTGTCCTGAATTAAATATATTTTTAATGTAGTGTATGTATGTAACTTTCTTAACTACCTGTTCTAAGTATTTTTTGTTTATTAGTTTACCTTGTTTACTATTATTATTACTGCGCTTCTGTAGTTACATGATCCCCTTATACAATAATATTAATATATCGGTTTATCTAAACGCGCATTAGCTAAATACGTTTTATGCGCTCGCGCAGATCGCGTTCGCGACCGCATAGTCGTAAGCTGCGGTCGTTACTCGTAAACGACTCGGCACACCTTTCGACAACTATTGTGTTCACTAGCTTTATGGGGTATGAAGTTTCATTTTTCTAAGAGCCTTTTATTGTAACAATAGGGTGTTGTACAAAATCAGTAGCACAATTTGGTAAAAACAGAGTGTAGTATTTATTTGTAAGGTGTTGAAATATTTCAGTTATACGTACGAGTACGTACTCGGTGGAAAGTCTGAAAATTACCGTTTGGTATCGCTTTGATACTGGTCCTAACGTAAAGCTTTTTTCAGGGATTCGTCGGTTTCTCTGTATCTACTGAAAAAAGGCAACGCTTCAAAACCAAGCAAACTATAAAAGGTACGTAAGAAGAGACCACCTTTTTGCAAAGAATCACATTTTTCTTTACTTCTTCCACCTACGTACCCGCACTACTCATGCCTAAACCGTATTCGGGAAATTAACTGAGGGCGCGTTCTCATAAAACATCAGTTTTACGGGACTCGTTTTTACGGATCCGTCGCTACTGGAGGTAGTATTCACAGAGCACTGATGGTAGAAATAATAATAGTCCTTCTGGTCGATTTCGACCAGAGATCAGTCAACTACGCAGGAGATATTAAAGTGCACAAGTATGAACGCAATACATAGGTGCACTCACTGTTCCCTCACTCTCAAAGTTCGGTGAGACGGCAATCCGACATGACCGGAGAGTGTTCAGGCGCAGGACCAACGGCTTAACGTGCTTTCCGAGGCACGGGGGTGTAACACCGCCAACTTCCCGACTCCAAGCTGTTTTTGAGAAATTCAGACCATAAAATCTCAAAAACAATTTTGGCTTGACCTGGTATTTGAACCCAGGACCTCTTGGATGTAAGGCAGAAACTTTGCCACTACACCAACGCGGCAGTCTGATAGTAGTAGATACGAGTACTATCCAATAAACGGATCTGTATACTGCATCCGAAATACTGTATTATATGTGAAATAGCTCATACACAACTATAAACGCTAATAACACGTACGTTTAAACAGATCTCTAAAACGGAATACTGCTTATTTCGTCGGATAGATATTTACTACTGCATCCGGAATACTGTATTATGTGTGAACTCGCGCATACAACATACATGGTTATACATTTGAAGCTTTAGGGCACATTCAAAGCACACAAGACTTTCCAGTGCTTACGGTATCTGGATAAGGCTTTCCTAATTACTCGTGGTGTGTTTTGTTTGGCGTTATCGCGGGCAGCGAGCCGCGAACGGGTCGCGATCGCGCGATCATGCGGGCCGCCCCCGCCGCCGCCCCGCCGCCGCCCTGCCGCCACTCCGCCCCCGCTCCGTCAAAGGCCTTTGTATGAATGAGGTGGAGAGTAAGGTGGGGGAAGTAGCGGTTTTTATGGGAAGAGCGATTTTGTTGAAGATGGTATTTGTTTGCGGTTGACGTTGAAAGGTAGTTTAGGATGGGATTTATTTAATGCCAACGTTGGGTGAATTATTTAATGCGTTGGCATGAAATGATGATAAAATGAGATAATGTATTATCTCAATTGTTTATGTAACTTTACGATATCAGGGAACTTTGTTTTGTTTAGCACATCGTCACGTGTTATAGGTAGGTACAATCAAACTTCATGTCCTATTTTAAATGCTTTCATCATGAAAAATGATTCAAGAAATTATTATTTACAACCGAGGTGGAATAAAAGAGCATTGTTTTCAAAAGAAACATCGACAAATGGCTTGACACTCATGGATATACGATTGTATGAAATAAAATATTTTGGTCGCAATTAATCAATTGAAATAAATGTTAAATGTGATTATGACACCATAATTAAATTAATAATGGTGTCATAATCACATTTAAAATTAACTTCTCTGGTTGCATGACCACCGACATTTTTAAACACCGTTTACTCCAACACAAATTCTTGACTTCTACACATCAAACAATCCCGATCCCAAATTTCCTAAACCGCTGTCGCTTGCACTATAACCGCACCTTCACCAGATAAGCCGGGCAGCTCTGGCGGAATCTCGCGTATATCCTACTAATGAGTTTATCTCATACGTGAGCAATTAGCCCTCGGATCTGGCACAAGGATTCACTGCCGAGAGATGTTCGGTCACAGTGATTTGTCTTCCCTACGCTGTTTTCTGGTAGATTCTTAACGCTCAACGAAAAGGAGGGGTGTTATGAGTCTGACAGAGAATCTTATTATGTTTATGTGTGCCCGTCTGTGGAATCGTAGCTCCCCAATGGATGGACCGATTTCAGTGCAGCTTTATTATTTGTAAGATAATTTGATCACGGTGGTTCTTAGCTACAGTTGAAATAATATCAAGTTATTTTTCTGGCTCATGTCGAAGGTTTTTTAAAATTTTGACGTGACAACGTCTTATAAATTGGTTTGCCGGGTGACACTTCAAGAAACTGCGTTACGCTCCGCTCACGTTCCGCGCTCACAATGAGAGCGAGTGAGAGGCACGCGTCCCTTCCACTCGAGCACAGTTAACCCGCCTAAGAGCGAGAGAGACATAGCGAGAGAGAGAGAGTGAGAGAGATAGGCATACACACCGGTTCATGTTATACGAATGAATATTCATATTAAAATTATTTTACCACTCAAAGTCGTTGTCACGTAAAACTTTCGCCCGTATACCGACTTTACAGGCAACCACTGTTTTTTTTTAAATTTTATATTTAGATTTTCATTGGTTTTCTTAAGTTCTCTTGACTACTGTTTGCAAATCTTCCAAATTAGCACGAACAACTATCGTAACGTTAACTTGTCAATTTTTATGGGGAAACTGTCAGTTTCTGACGATTGGACGAGACGAATTCGTTACGAAAATTTTCCATGTTGGTTTTGCGTGGTTGCTCAACAAAATATGCCTTATTTCAAACTCGGTACCGCGCAAGTTGAGAATTAGGGTTTTTACTTCAGAAAAAGCGATATGTTCATTTAACGTTTAACTATTTAGAAAAAAACTGTGAATTATGCATGGAATTGATTGCTTTCCATTGTGCTGCTTTACAAAACTACTTGGCCCAGCTAATTAGCCTAGATAACTTTGTAATTGTGCCTACAATGGAATTAACATAGGCTTCAACGCCATTGGCTAGTGGGAGGGGAAAATCGATTTCCCCACTACTGCATGCGTCACGGTAGCAGGAAAGTAGGTATGGCTGTGTTAGGGGAAATCCTCGGGAGTTTTGACTCTATCCTGCTTGGTTGGAAAAACCTAGATCATACTCGTAATCTATGAATACAAATGTTTCAAGAGCAAACGAGAGTAGGATTTCTTTACGTGAGAGATTTGAAGTTTATAGGTCCAAGGCTTTAGAAATTACAGGGGAGTGGGGGGGGGGCACACCGTGTAAACGACTTTGGCGGACTGTAACTCGCAAATGGTAAAGCTGATAACAAGTGTTGTATGGAAACCCTATCTTATTTTCATAGTGTTTTTCAACGATACCCCTCACAAGCGGGTGCACTCAAAAAATAATTCACCCCCCCCCCCCCTTAACATGTATAGGGAGGTACCTTTTAAGGGGTAATTTTAATTTTTCATATTTTTAAAAATGTGATCTATATGTGAAGTATCCTCGCACCAAGTTACATGCAAATCATTCCATAAACGTAGAAGATATTCTGCTGTGACAGACTAGGACGGAATGAACGATCTTATAAGGGTTCCTTGTCGGACTACGGAACCCTAAAAAACTAACTTTACAGTGATAAAAACTCCGAACGCGCCAGAAAAACAGCTAATGAGGTTCAACGGCCGGTCGGATCTTGACTAGACATAGCTCAAAACCACCGTGGTTAAATTATCTTTTGAATAAAAAAAAATTGGTTGCCTGTAAAGTCGGTATACGCGCGAAAGTTTTACGTGACTCTGAGTGGTAAAATAATTTTAATGTGAATATTCATTCGTATAACATGAACCGGTGTGTATGCCTATCTCTCTCTCTCTCCCTCGCTCTGTCTCTCTCGCGCGAAACGTGAGCGGAGCAGCGTAACGCAGTTTCTTGAGGTGTCACCCGGCAAACCAATTTATAAGACGTTGTCACGTCAAAACAACGCACTGAAATCGGTTCGACGGTTCAGGAGCTACGATGTCACAGATACACACAAAAATACACAAACATAAACTCAGATACTCACACAAACAGACGTAAGGGTCAAACTTATTACACCTCTTACTTACTTATCTACTAACTTATCACACTAACACATACACACATACGCACACGCACACACATCAACATCATTATGTTACTGGCATAACCATCGCATAATATTGTAAGCACACTATACTTTTTATTAAAAGGGAAGTCTGGTCTTCACGACACAGGGTATCCTGGTGTGCAGACCAGCGACACTGTTTAGTTTATGTGCTTATTTTAAGTTCGAATAAGTTATTTATAACGGTGTATTCTGTATGTATATTTAATAAGTTTTTGAACTGAAATAAAATTCTTGATTCTTATTTATTATTTTCGTCGGGGGTTAAAAATAATACTATTGAGTACTTGGCTTCCACACGCCTCGCATAACTACTGCATGCAATACGCATGATTATGCAGTAACAGAAATGCAAATGACAGCGCAATATGGCCCAAATCGCTCCCTTATCGGCCGCATCGGCACGCGACGCTTTACGCAATTGTTATTTTAAACTGTTCCGATGGACTTAATTAAGGGAAGAGTTTTTAATTTGTGGTTGGCGATGTAGTTGGACGCGTGACGTATTAGTTCGAATTTCACGGTCGTGTTTAAGTTTTTCGGTGGTATACCTACTTTATTCATATTCATATTCTTTTATTTGCCAACTAAGTGTTACATACATACATATAGCAGGTCTTATGCTAGACAATTGCACTTATAACTTAGTAACCCTTTCAGTTTGGGTATTGCAAAAAATATTAGAAATTATTAGAGGGTTATATTTAATTATTATTAGTTATCTTACAATAATTAATATATATTATTAATAATAACACAAATATTGCATTTAGGACTTATTACTTATAGTATATAGCGGTGTGATATCTTACTGCGTTGGTATAAAGGTTATAGTATGTAGATAAATTTTGTAGAGTCGTGAATGAAAATCGCATTAATATGGTGATAATTAAACAATTTTGCTACTAAAGTAAATACTAAACTTTCAGTGGCAATCTTTGCAATTGTATGCCGTTCGATCGAGGATAGTAGTACCCAAAAGTCTTCACTACTGTTGGTGACTCACCGATATGTACGGCCGAGAAACAGATGAGTCGAAAGGTACTTAATAGAAAAAGAAAGAAAGATTTATCAAAAAGTTGTGAAATACAGATATTGAGCTGCTGTTTCCAAAAAATGATACCAAACATAAGTAGGTAATCCAAAGCTTTCAAAAATCATAACAACAACCTGCTCTGACATATTTAGTGTAAGGTTAACTAACCTATACTTAAGTAAGGGCTCTCCTTCTGCATTGCGAGAATCTTGAAGGCAACTTACTAGCTTCATCAAACACGCAATGTTTGCTGGCGCGCGACCGCAGGCAGGCCTTGACAGTTCAAGAACAAGAAGCTCCGGTCCCCGCTCCTGATTTACGTTCCCGAAACCGCAGCGACGCAATGTGCCTTTGTTGCAACAACTTTTATTGAATAATAAAATTTTCACTCCGTAAAATGGAACGGCTTTATAGGTCATAATTCGATTTTAATGGGCGCGCTTAGTTACGATTTCGCGCTGTCTATTATTCGTTGATACCTCGAAGCGAGCTGTAAATCATGGCGGTTTAAAATTACTTTGTTTTGTAAGTAGTTTTCTTTTATTTGTGACTTCATAGAAAGTACCTACCTATCAACGTTGCTGAGACTTTACTTAATAAATAACCAACAAAATATATCTATTTCATTTGGTAAAATAAACGTTTACAGTTTTCGGTAATTTTCCTGGAACCAATGTAAAAAACTACTTACAAGTACAAAGTTAAACAAATCTTAACTTGAGCTTGAAAAAGCTAAAGAGTATATCATTGATCGTCATGTTACTTAATTTTAAACAGAAAATGGGATGAATGGCCATTAAAATAAACAAAATTATAAGCAGACACTTTAGTTAGTATTAGCGTGTCGATGAAAATGGTAAAACACATTCGTGTCGACGATACCATCTTATGGTAAAAAGTGAACATGGAGATAATGACTCGATGAATAATAATGAGTTAGTAAGTGTGAATCACCAAATATATTTAAATTGTTATCAATTAAAAGCAATATAATAGCGATTTAAGTTGCGTAGATCGGGCCATATGGCGCGCGTACGGGGACCAAGTCGTGGGCCCCGAAAATAGCGACAACGGTAAATTGACACTTACATTATCTGCACTCATAACAATAACCGATGAATAATAATGAGTAAAATTCAGCTTAAGTGTTCTTCTTCAAGATAGATTACCACTATTAGAATAATTGTTTTTTTACATATCTATTTATAGCAAAATCACAACATTCTTGAACCCTGTGATGAGTAAAACATAGGTAGGTATTTTGTTTCTTTTTGAAGCAAAGAGACAAAAGTAAACATTAAATAAATAAAAAATATGAGGTCATAGATACATCGATATTCAACCTTCCTCATTAATAAATGTTATTATAATATGCAAGAGTTCTTTAATGACAAAAATATGTAAGCAATAGTAATAAAATAATAATATATATAAAAATAAAGTTTAAAAACTAACACCCGACTACTTAAAAACACGCTCTAAAAAGTACGAAACAAGAAAACACTCTCCAATGAAATTACTTAGTATGTACAAACTATTAAATATTTACCGTTATTAAATAAACTAACTTACACATATTATTATATTTTAATATATTTTCAATTTATAATATTGATAGAGAAATGTTTTAAGGATAAAGCCGTGGTCGTATGCCATAAGAATAATAAATTAAAAAAAGTGGTATACGACCACGGCTTTATCCTTAAAACATTTCTCTATCAATATTATAAATTGAAAATATATTAAAATATAATAATATGTGTAAGTTAGTTTATTTAATAACGGTAAATATTTAATAGTTTGTACATACTAAGTAATTTCATTGGAGAGTGTTTTCTTGTTTCGTACTTTTTAGAGCGTGTTTTTAAGTAGTCGGGTGTTAGTTTTTAAACTTTATTTTTATTTAACATATTTTGGAGTTTTCAGCCCATGAATACAGGTAAAGTCACAAGCAAATGCTAGTAATATATATATATTCAAAATGTACAAGTAAAGCGCTTTCAAATGATACCAAACACGGCATATTTTATCTTAACTTTATTTTTTTACTTCGTATGTTTTGTCCGCCAGAGGGCGCCACATTAGATTTTGTGAAATCCCATATAGCCTATAACCAGCGGACAATTAAGACGCTTCTAATGATATGTCATTTGTCGAATTCTGATAAGTAGTTTAGAAGTTACGAGGGAACAGATGAACATCCATACCCACATACATACATACATACATACAGGTCAAAATCATAACCCTCCTTTTGCTTCGCCGTAGTCGGGTAAAAATAAATATGTATGATCTTATAGATATTTGATGTTAACATGAACATTATGATGACTTAGGTTAATGTTTAATTTGAAATATAATTAGAAGTATACATATTATGTCAAAATATGTTTTTATCTTAGTATTATAATATATTAGTACGATAATTATAATATAATAAATAATTAGATAGTTAGTTAGCCCTCAAAATGTTGCTATGCCCTGTGCAGGGCGTCACATGTACCAATATCATTAAAACTTTTATACCAACTTGATGTAATGTGACATGCAATAAATGATTTGAATTTGAATTTGAAAACGCTGTTGCTGCGGCCGCACAGTCCATGTAAATTTGTCGGGCTCAATTGAAGTTAATAGGTACGTCGGAGGGTGAGTACCGCAGCTGACGCGAGGTGTGAGGGAATGCGGCCCTCCCTGCTCGGGGACAATTGATGGTCAAATAAAAAACGCGCTGATAGCTCAAAGAGGAGGGAGGGCTGCCGCACGAATTTATAGGACAATCGCTGCGCTAACACATCTGTTTCAGAGCACTCTTCGTCGAAATCTGTATTTTTTTTTAATTCTCTCTACAGTCACTCTCTACAGTCAACCATAGGGCCAAGCAGAGAAAACTCAGGCGGTGGACAAAAATTAAATATACGTTCTTAAATAAATATAAATTACTTAATATAAACTGAATCCTATCCTGCTGCCATAACTTTTCTAACTAAGACCTATGTCAATCTATTTCAGAAATTGTTTGTGAGGTTACCTCTCAGAATTAAACACGTTTGTCAAACCCAACCTTTAGCTATATCTATCAAACAGTACATCACAAGAATTGAAAGGTGATAATTGCTACACTTAACAACAAATAACATAAGTATTAAGGGCGCACGACCATCTATTAGTTTAGAAGGATTAACAACCCCTAATAATGCACCCCTACTAACTAAATGTGTGCTTAAAGATTAAGATTCCTCATGAATGTTAAACAAATAGCTATCGAATGATGTAAGAACCGATAAGCATTAAGCATAACGCCAAGAAACCTGTTGTAGTGCCAAATTAAGGCAGTTTTAGTTTACGCCAAATATTGATATCAAATTATTTAATAGAATTCAGACTAGTACAATAAATGAAGATATGTCTGCAGAACAACATACGATAAGAGAATGTTAAAGAATTTATGCAACCTAAACTTACGTGTAGCATATACGGTCATTTTCGCCCTTGGTAGGTAGTTTTGTACTGGATGTAAAATAAGCTTTCTCAAGTACTTTTGTTGGTAAAAAATGGTATACCAGACTACTTAGAGTCTTAGCATTCCAGGTTACCTATAGTTAGAAATATATTTCTGTCTTTATTGATGAACTAGACTCTAGAGTCAACGCGCTTCGATTTTCGGTCAAGTTTTACAACAATAATATTATCTTTTTTTTATTCAACTAGCTGACCCGGCGAACTTCGTACCGCCTTAGCGTTGCAATGATTGAACAATGTCATCGAATGACATTGACATTAGTTACGCGCGTTTTTTAAAATATGCAAAATTAAATGTATAGTTTTCAATATTTCTGAGAGATTTTCTCAATATTTTTTCCGTAAGAACCTTCTCCTAATAATAACAAATACAACAAAAAAAGAATTAGTGAAATCGGTCCAGCCATTCACGCGTGATGCCGTGACCAAGGAAAACGGGTTTCATTTTTATAAATATAGATAGATAGTGCGTTGTATGCAGAGCGCGGGCGCGTGGCAGCGACAGCTGTATAGATTGGGATCTGTTCCGGGACATCACCTAGCTATTATCTTTTACCGAATGCACGTGGACATAAACATTGATGAAACTATAGGATCCTTAGAAAAGAGCTTTATGGTTTTTGGTATCGATTTAACTAAGGCATCTAATAATAAGTCTTACTTACCAGTTAACTTAAGTTATTAGGACATAACTATCTTCCTAATTATAAAGCAGAGCAATCATAAAATCAATATGAGATAGTAGAAACTTTTGTTAAAAACTTACTTAATCAACGAAAAGTAAATTTTGAAAAAGAAGTTCATTGAACTTTAATTTGCATACGGCTCAGCCGTCCCGAGGGCAAGCGTTCGAATTTCGAAATTCAAAATATTGTTTGGTGCCAGTATTTTCACCGAGTGTTTTATGTTTATAATGAAAACCTTCATTATGTAACTTCATGAGATTTTAAATGTTAAGAAAAAAGTAGCATATTTAAAAAAAAACTCATGGCGCTAAATTAAATAAGATTATAAAAGTTTCTTGCGTAATATCAGTTTTGTGTTCAGTACCTAAATATTTGAATGCAATTATAACCAGACTCAATACTCCGTAAGTTTTTTTTAATTACTTACTTGTTATTAGTGAAATACGCGAAATAAGTTTTTGCTGGCTTGAACCATGTATTTTAGGTGCCAATAAAAACACTGTTTTACCCACATTCAAAGCAAGATGTGTATCTTTTACTGCGTTTTAATATCATTTTCATTGGTTTTCTTATTGGCACGATGTTGCAGTTGATGTTATCGACACACAATGATCTAGGAATTATAAATTAGAAGAAATTTCTAGATTTAATTCTTAGTGCGTGTGAACGCAGGTGCGGTGTCACCTGCCGTTCGGACGCGGAATCTCAATCCTTGCTATATCCTAGCTGGTACCAGTTCCAATAGTAAAATAGCCTACTAATAGGAAACGCTGGTGGCCATATTAGATAAGCTCGCTAAATCATTTTTTAAATGCGTTCATTATCCTCATTATGCTTCGCTGGAAAAATAATTTGATTCCATACACGGGGTTGTTGCGTGTACGTATCTTACGTGCAGAAGAAGTCAAATAAGTATTGGCGCTTACAATCCATACTTTTTTTTCGGTTCTCTTGTACACGAAAGATCGACCAAGTTTTTAATTTTAGACATAATGAAATCGCAGCAAACATTTGTGGTTTAGAAGATGTGTTCTTAAAAAACACAAGTGCTAATTATGTTACTAACTTTGGAATGCGAGCAATTTAGGTGATGTTATTAGATGAGTTTAAGTGACATAGGTTTTTCAGAAAATGGTTAGTTTCTTTTTCGGTCGACGTTTTGTACAATAAAATACTAATTGTTACTGCTTCTAAGTACCTAGACTAAATTAACTTGTAAGCAAAGTCACAATTAGCTCCCTATAAAGTCACTCGTACATCTATCTCATTTGGCTTATTAGCATGCGAACTCGTTTAATGCAAGTGTAACAACGTTAACAATCATGCATAATTGGACGAGATCAAGACGTACGATTTCTAACGCAACAAATTGCATCCTATTTACATACGCCAAAGTCAGTGGCAATCACACTGCCAACACCTGTCCTTACTTCTGTCATTTACATTGCAAAGCATCGTGACTCGTGATACGAATAGATTAGGGCTTAGAGTCTGTGCCTTATTTGATAAAAAAAACAACTTGAAAAGCGCGGTTTTTTTGCAAATTAAAAAAAATAAAGATATCTTTGGATTGTGCGAATGATAAGCCGGACTCTAGCAAAGGCAGAAATATTCACACCTTATTCAATTAAGCCAGATAAACTGTTGAGTAAGTCTCTTTGTAAGTTGAATTAAGTAATTACTTAGGTAACCTACACTTATATCAGAGGCCACTCTCGTCCCCATACTACGTTGGTTCATTTAGTTTTTGCAATATGGTTTATCCTCTGAGTTAACCCTTAAATACTTGTGGTGCGAACGCCTCAAAAGCGCTCGGCTTTAGTGCCTGCTTCCGTAGATAAGTCTCTCGATAATGGCCCACTAAAATGTGCGTAAAATATTTATTTTCATGCATTTTCTAATGTCCATTTTACGAGCAGGCTGTGCGAGCCGCCACCTTACTTTGTTTGACATGTAACATGATATACATGTAACATTCTACTAACTTAGTATAGTTGTTTTTAAGCGGTATCCATTTATATGCTTACCAGATAACTTCCATTGCCTCAGCGGTGGCTGCTGTATTTAGATTTTATTATTATAAGAGTGCATGCATTTTAAAAGTTACGTTGTAGTTTGCATTAGTTGTCCCCCAGGTTTTTTAGCCACTTATTTAAAATACATCAAGTTTTGGAAATGCAACTGTTTGAAATATCCCGTGCACCATTAATCTTCTTCTTATTTGTCAAACTGCCACTTACTAAGATCTCATCGATATTGGAATAATAAAAATAAATGTTTTATAAGAACTAGCTAGGACTTTATTTGAATAAAATGTCGTATTGTAGGACATCAAAGTTTTTTGTTTAAAACAGTGTTAAATAGTTATAAAAAAATCAAAACAATTGAGCAACAGAAAAAAAAACAAAAGCTCCATCATAACAAAAGGCCACCTTATTGTTTATTTCAAACTGAACTCGTAAAGAGCAGTTATAATTGCATCGGATTATGAGAACTTTCGTATTAATTACCCCCAAATGAGCGTCGCATTCGTCGCCATTCTTTAAAACAACATAAAGGGTGGAGCACACTCGAGTGCTATTGTTTTTCGGCTATAAATCTAATACAGTGCGTAATAATTATATCGTTTAGTGTGTGACAGTGGCATTATGATGCAAATGTTAGTTCGCAGATAGGGTTGCCTACTTTATTTTTTTGAAGAAATAGAGTATATCTACTTTTAAAGGAGGTAAATAAAGAGTACAGACTTACAAAAAAGGTTCATTTATTTTGTACATAACAATTTTTCATTCTTTTTAAAGGAATTGTCCAAACATTCCAACTCTCAATTTATATTACAAGGCATTTTTGATCAATTTTAATAAAGCTCTTTTTCTCTCTTCACGCCACTTCACATTTATGACCGTAAAGACTTTCAGTAAATGCCAAGTGGCGGGAACATGCTGCGTTCAGGAACATTCGAATATGATTTGAGGAATCGGCGATTTCAAGATATTAACATTAAATAGTAGACATTTTATATTCTGATTACATATTGGTTTTTGCATTTTATTACAAACTGGCACAAGTTAAGTAAACGTTGTGTAAAAAAGAATATGTTAGCGTACTCTCTTTGTGTTACTGATTGTAGAGTTCGCCTACATGATATAGACGGCAATTACTCTATTTTAGAATACGGTTGGCAACCCTATTCGCGGGTGGGAAGTGAGCGGACGGGACAATATTGTGACTCTACGGGACGCCTCTCCACTGTCCGGGGGCGCTACTGTTATTATTTTTGGACTTATGATCGTTGAAATTAATTTAAAGCCTAAATGAGTTTTGTTGGTGAGAATTTTGTAGACCGCTCTCGAGATTGAACGAGTGCAGCGGTGGGAATCTGTGATAGTGCTCGTCTAATTCGCTCACTTCCGTCATGTGTTAGTGATCGATTGGCCGTGATTTAACACTTTATCGTGCAGTTGATTGATGTTAGCTATTGACGCTCTTCCCTTGGGTTTTGCTGGTATAAACACAAATAGGAGTAGAATAATTACTAAACAGAAACAGGAAGTAAATGTTCAGTTTCTGCTTCTCGCCATACAGAAAACATATTTAAATTACTTATTGTTGGGACTTCGCGCAACATTGTTGGCATCTTATACGATCGCGCCCGACCAGCTCGCGGCCGAGCCGAACGTTCGCTCATTCGCCCAGAGGCACTCGGACCTCCTACACCTTTATCGCGTTTGAGATTGATCCAAAACATTATCTAATTTCAGCACCTTTTAATTACAGTCCTAGCGGACTTTTATTTATATTATCGATAGGACCCGAATACTTATTTTATTTTAATTAACAATGAAAGCGCGAGCATTAATATCGTTATAATGTTTCACGCAAGAAACAATAACAAGTAATGTCTAATAAGCCCGTACACCACTTCAGGCACAATCGAACAGCAGACCAAAGGTATGTAGCGATTGTGCGCATTGTTCGCGCACAAAGACACTCGAATGTGAGAAACTTACTAGCGTTTGCGCATGTGGGAATGTGGGCTCTTGGAACACCGATACTTTGATATGCTAAGGATCGGTTATATGCTAAGTGCTCGCGAATTCAGATTAAGATCATGTTACTAAAAACAATTTACCTTTCTCATTTAATTTTCACTGCACCTATTGCCTCCTTTCTGCAGTAAGTTCACCATTTGTAAATTTCTAGTGCAATAAAGATTTAAATAAAAATATAAATAAGATCATTTTAACATAAGAGTTTTCTATATTTCGAGAAGTCAAATACCATGCTGGGATTTGCTGCACGAATAGGGTATTTTTATGATAAATGAAGGCGCCATGTAATTAAGTTAAAAAAATATTGTTAAATTAGACACGCCGCACCGGGAACGAACATCTTTTATCCGAAACTATTGGCATATCTTATAGGATAGGTCTAATGACACCTAAAGCGTTTTGATCGTCATATCAGTTCTTTTCTAAGTGTGTCCCAAAGCTCCTAATTACCAGCATTTTTCTTGGACGCAGCTTATAAAGCTCCGATAAAATCTACACCATCGCAATCATCGACTAGCCCAATCTGAATTCAATAACAAAGTATTAAAATAACGTTTGAGCGTTCAATTGGGCGGCAACGTATCTTCCATCGCTACATCGGATGGTGGTCCATTGTGGTCCGGCGCCCCGCGGCTCGCGCCACTCACGGACGGACGACAATGCAAACCCAGTGTTATAGATGTTGCATTTACGCCGCTTCGCTGACCATTCGAGGACGTACGTTTTGTGGGAAGCGAAACAGTGGATTTGTTTTTTTAATTATTTTTGAGGGGTATTCATTGGGGTTAGGAGAGATTGGTGTTTTTATGGTCAGGAAGTTGTTAAATTAGTCGGTCACTTTTATACTCTAGCTAAAACTAATCTGTTGGCACGTTTAAGATGGAAGGAGCACGGGTTAGGTTCACTATATCAGCATCTTCATATCAGTCTTTGACGCCCATCAAATCGTAAATTATTTCTTAAATAAGTCAAATGCTTTATAAACCTTCGTTGTCTACGCAATCTGCTACCGAACGGTGCACGGTGTTGCAGATCGAAATGCTTCCATCGCCATAAATTCTCAACCCTTAACGTCTAAAAAAGTCGTTAACCACTCTCGCAGTAAATCATAACAACAGCGCACCTTATCAGGTCGATATCATCTGTAATGGCGACAAAAAATAATGGCGAGGCGAATCCCGCGGCGACCTCCCGAACGTTACTTCACACTGTCGTCAAAGAGTTTGGAAGTATGATCGAGAGATAAGTGCGTTCTCACCTCCCCGCGGTCGCGAAAGGGTTCGCAATTTGCAACAATCAATTGGAGGAGCTATCGAACAATTCGTACAGTGTATGTGCGGGCTGGCTGCAGATGCTATCGACTCGCCTCGGGGAGCCGGCCGCGGGAACGCGAAGGGTTGTTTCCTCACACCTCAAGTCCCCATTTGCGTAATTGAAGACGCAAGTGAGCTTTCAACAGGTTTCAAACGCCACAAGTGAATGTATTAATCGTTGATACACTGATTTCGCTTTGAGGAAGAACAATAAGAAACATTGTTAATGATCAATATGATTTTAAATAAATGACGCTCTTCTGAGAATCACGGTGAATGCGAAGTTAAGTATTTAATTTACAGGGCTATTAAATAAAAGGCATTCTTCAGATTATCTCAGTGAAGTGGTACCAGGAATGCCAACCAAAACCATAAGTTACCTCAAAGTCCATAATAAGACATAAACATCACCTCGTTGCAATATGTCACTGGCAAGAAAGGCCTGCGGTAACGGTCCAAATCATTCGTCTGCTAGTCGCATAATTTATGGTCTCCTGCCGAAGATCGAGGACAAAAACGGGGCTGTTGTTAAATATTTGCCTTGAGACAAGAGGGGGCGATAATTCGAGGCTATTATGACGTCATTTCACGCCCTTTGTGAGGTCGTCACGCCGTGTCATCTGCTCCTCTAGACGCCTGCTTCCACTATCTCCCGATTACATCTATTGTGTCATTTTTTCAAAGCGTGCTAGGATGCGCCACCGACGATGATTTTGTCCCGTTCGCTTGTTCGCTCGACTTCGCTATAAAAACACTTGGCTGCCCTATTGTCTCCTGGCCCTTTTACGAGCTCCGTTTTGTGCTGTTATTGTTTGCGGTCGATAAACATCTCGCCACTAGGTAGGTAGGGATCATCACCACTTTTACTGGTGGCTCCTTTTAATAAACCCATCAGGTCGATTGTTAATTGATTTTCAAAAGTTTACAGACAATATGGATTTACTGAATAAGGATTTCTATAAATTAACAAGAGACCTGCAATCGAATGCGGTTCCAAGGTTCCGTCAAGATCCAAAACTTGTAGAAGCTATTGACAAGCTTTTTTATACAAATCACGTTAGGTTGTCTGACGCTAGAGAAAATGGACATAATATTGTGCTGCCAGAGAGGAAACTTCAGTTTCATGAAGTTCAAGATTTGTTAAAACTGTCACTGAATGGTAAGTCTAGTCATTTACAATGTTATAAGATCCTGTTAGACATAATAATTTGAAAAGGTATTCAATTATCCTCACAGCTTCCCTTCGAAGTCCTGAAGCAATACATAATAATGCACTCGATACGAAAAAGTCAGTAATAAAAAGAATAGAAGATCTTCTAACTGGAATAAACCAAAGTGCAGAAGCTGGAGATAATCCTAAACTTATTATAAGAAACCAAAGGCTTTGGAGCAACTGCATTTACGATTTGGACAGGTATCCTGTTTTATATATTTTTTTGTTACGTGAGTACTTACAAATATTACATTACAAATAAAACTTATACCTTTTGGATTGCAGGGTTACGTTGAAATCGTTTAATGATGCCAAAAAAACAACCGTTTCTTATTCTAGCAATGAGGATAAAAAAAGATTTAGTACAATTGTCTTTGTGCTGACAAAAGTGCATGAATTGATGTTGAAGAACTTGATCGTAACCAGAAGGTAAGTAATTACTTTTTATTTGTAGTTATTGGAATGGTGAAGAAGATACTTTGAGATTTTACGTTCAAATAACTACTCTACTACACACATCAAAAGTGTCTAGGGATCAACATATATTTTTGCAATAACTTTTCTCCTGATTGATATTAATTAAAATTTTCTTTAAGGATTCATCAAATAAAGTGTTTTCGTTTGTCTACACTAGTCTACAGTAACGATAAACCAAGTCACCTTTGCATTAATAAAGAAATTTGCCATTTTCCTAATAAAGGGATTTTTGACATTTGAACCACTAACATTAAAGTTCGAAAAAAAGACTGAAATAACAGTTTTATTTAAAATTTTATTGGGTAACTAAAACAATTAATAATCCGTGTTTCTACCGCGAACACTAACAACACAAGAACATCGGTTTGGCATACTCAAAATGAGTTCATCCAAATCACGCTGTGGAATGGCCGCCCATGTTCGTTGCAACAACAAAAAAAGGTCTTCTTGCGACTGGATACCCTCCATATTCGGCAGAGCTCTTCTCTGTAGTAGCGCCATACGGACCAGTAGGACGGTATCGCTGCACCACACGGAGACAAGACCGATACATTCAAATCACAACTCGAAGAGCTCCAACAATAACCGCCATGATGTTAGCCGTGAGGCTTCATCACTTTTCAGGGAACTTAATTAGCGACCAAACAGTCAGAAACGTTCATTCCCGAAGACCGCTAAGGGTACCACCTATAGCAATGCACAATCGTAGGATTCGATATCAATGGGCTCTTGAACACAGAAATTGGGCAGAAAAACAATGGCGTTTCGTGTGATTTTCTGATGAGTCTCGTTTTGGTATGAGACCGGATACAAGACGTATACGACACTGGAGAACCCCTGGACGCCAACAGCGATTAAAATCCTGCCAGGAAGTCCATCCTTATAGTGGTGGAACCATCATGGTATGGGCGGGTATTTGGATCGGCGGAAGAACTGAGTTGATTTGGATCAGAGGCAACCTCAACGCTCAAATTTATGCTGAGAAGATTGTATCAGACGTCATCGTTCCTCTACAAGTGCAAATCGGTCCCTTATTTCAGTTAATGCATGATAATGCACGACCGCACACCGCAAGAGTTGTAAGACAGACTCTCGCCGCAGCTAACATCAATGTCATGCCCTGGCCTGCTCAGTCGCCAGACTTGAACCCGATTGAGCATGCATGGGATATGCTACAGAGAAGAGCTCTGCCGAATATGGAGGGTATCCAGTCGCAAGAAGACCTTTTTTTGTTGTTGCAACGAACATGGGCGGCCATTCCACAGCGTGATTTGGATGAACTCATTTTGAGTATGCCAAACCGATGTTCTTGTGTTGTTAGTGTTCGCGGTAGAAACACGGATTATTAATTGTTTAAGTTACCCAATAAAATTTTAAATAAAACTGTTATTTCAGTCTTTTTTTCGCTTTAATTTTAACTTTAATGTTAGTGGTTCAAATGTCAAAAATCCCTTTATTAGGAAAATGGCAAATTTCTTTATTAATGCAAAGGTGACTTGGTTTATCGTTACTGTAGACAAACGAAAACACTTTATTTGATGAATCCTTAAAGAAAATTTTAATTAATATCAATCAGGAGAAAAGTTATTGCAAAAATATATGTTGATCCCTAGACACTTTTGATGTGTGTACTAATCTTGTATTCTTGTTGAGTTAAGTTAAGCATGCTAAAAACCCACAATAATTTTACGGCCCGTAGCAAGAGATCAAGATCAAGTAGTTAAAAACGACAGATTTTGGGATACCTAAAAGGTGGAAAGTAGCTGAATCACTTGTGTTACAGAAATCTGATTCAACAGTGGTATTACATAAAAAGTTAAATAAATCTGGTTAAATAGGTCTGGGTATCATATGATACCCAGACCAGTACAAACAAACAGACAGAGAAAGTGGTATATTCCAGAGAGCTCTTCTACCAAAACGTATCTCGATTCCGGAACCAAGCGAATTTGGACGTGGCAGTTCGAGACGTGTGCTGCTTGCTGGAGACTCCTCCGTGGAGCCTGGGCATAGTGGCCACCTCCAAGGGGCTCGTGGCCGGCCCGCTGACGATGCACCACCGGGACGGATCTGTTGTGGACTGTATGGCTTCTGGGGGTAAGAAGACATCAGTCTAAACAAGCTTTGATTAGCTATTCAAAATATTGGCTGCTTGCTTGAGACCTCTCCTTGGCGCCTTGGCATAGTCCTTGGCATCCTACACTGAAAGGGCAATGATAGTTTGACCCCAAACAGAGATCACAAAGGTGTTTACATAATAATGACATGTGGATTTTGTTTTTACAGGAGTCCTTATACCTCAAGATATTGAAGGTATAAAAGAATTCAAGTCAACAGCAAAATATATTCTCGTGGTAGAAAAAGATGCCGTATTCCAGAAGCTTCTAGATGAAGGTGCTTTGATAAGACTAGGACCTGTTATTATTATTACGGTAAAAACATATTATTTTGAATAAGATCATTCGAGTCACACAGGCACATTACCTCATGATGTAGTTTGCTATTGGGTATTGGTTGTTTCAGGGTAAAGGTTACCCAGATGTCTGCACAAGACAGTTGCTATGTCGTCTCTCCATAGAGCTGAAGCTTCGAGCCCTTGCACTAGTCGATGCCGATCCACATGGCTACGAGATATTCCTCACTTACAAATACGGCTCTTTAGTAAGTTTAAAATGTGTGCGCGAGCATTCACTTTTACTTATGAAACAAAAGTTTTGTCTACGACTGACCTCTTCGTTTCGAAGGTAATTTCTTACGTATGGAGTCTGTGCTTACCTACCTATTGGGTATAAAACCCATAACTAGTAAATTTTTGTAATGATATCGTTCTTGTTATCCTTAAGTCATATGCTTGTAATAGGTTTTAAGTGATGAATATCATCAACAAGTGGGTTTCAACTCTTACTCGAGTTTACCTCGATATAACTCCGACGGGATATTCCTTTAATTACATGGTTTGGTATATATACATAGGTACCTCATTTTTATACCAGGCTCAATCCCACTTATCATCATCGCTCGCCTGTGCGTCCCTGGTGCTACTGGGAGGAAGACAACACGACATCTTGACTCTCGCTCCGGCTGAAGCTCGCCTGCCCCTCTCCGATCTGGACAAGCGAAAACTGAAGTCTTTATTAAAGAGACCGTACCTGGATAACCCAGTAGGTAAGTGTAAAATCATCGTCATCATAATTACTTGAAAGACGTTAACTGTAAACATAAATATTCCCTATATTTAGCACATACGTGTATTAGCTTCGAACGATGGACGAACGACAGTGGATATACAGTATTTCCGCACAGCCCACTGTAGTTCAAAGGCTAGCTAGTCTTGGAGTGATTGTTTAACTATAGGAAAAGATTTAAAAATGTGCCTACATATTTCCAATCAGTCGACGTTCAAAAGGTAATAAGTGTAATAATGTAATTTGTCAGTGATATTTACTCATATTAATATATTTTTTAGGAACTAGAATAAAGCAAGAACTATCAGCGATGTTGGCCAGTGGATTAAAAGCGGAGATCGAAGCACTGGCGCCCACCGCGGCGGCGCTATGCGACTCGTACTTGCCTTACAAAATTATACAGGGTGATTACCTTGGAAACTAAAAGATGTCAATAAATTAATATATATTAAATAAATGTTACTATTTAAAAAAATATAACAATACTTATGCGGTTTATTGGTAGTTGACCACTGTGCTTGATTTGTAAAAATGGAATGAAATTTAAAACTCTGAACGCCCTCTAGTGAACGGCATACAAAGTAAGGTGTACTGTTTTATAACCAGCATTCCATTTGCTCGCACAGTGTACCTAATAATGCGTTTGAACTGGGGCTTGCTTTGTGTTCGCAACTTCGCATGTAGGGTAGACGGTTTCACCGATACATGAGTAGAGGGCGCTCTAAGTGATTTGGCTTGGTAGCGCCATCTATCTAAGGGCTTAGTATTGACAACGCCAAACCAACTTACAATTTTGTTGCAATCTTGTTTTTGGACCTAACGGTCCAGTCAAGTTGAAGCTGTCATTTAATTATCAAATCTAAAAGCAATGAATTTGCTACGCTGAGAATGCGAAGATTTCCCTAAATTATTCAGTTAAATTGACGAAATGGAAAATAATGACGATCCCAACAACGACAAGAAGTCTGTGAACAAAGCGAAGTCTTGTAATAGCGGCCCCTCGGCTACGTCAGGGCTCAAAAGCGAGGCCGTGAAGCGCAAGTCTTTATACGTGAACGACGCCGTCCGATCCCTGGATCTAGCGCTAGGCCGGCTCAAGAAGAGCAAGCTTGTCAGCGGAGAATACAGCACGAGTTCCCAAGCGAACTCCAATTCCACGAGGCAAGGCGCCATCGAAATGTTCATGGACGCAAGTCGGACTTTGAGCTTCAATCAAAGCCTCGAGAACTCCTCATTGATGTCTATGAATTTTTCGCACTACGAGTTGATGCGTAATCTGTCCGAGTCCAACTGCAACTCTGATGGCGCGTTAAGCGGCTCCACTAATAGCAGGTACATGAGCCCCGCCGATCTCACTGTTAAAGACGAACATTTGGAGAAGTACTTCCGCAGTATTGAGACGTGGAGCAGAAATCGGAAGGTCAGCGGCCCGACCAATGTCCACTTCGAAGTACCCGAGAAATAGTGTCCGGTGTTGAAATAAAACTTCAGGATGAACGATTATGTAAATTTCAAAATTTTATTTATTCAAAGAAACTTTACAATAATAACAGAATAATCTCAGAATTTACAAATGAAACGTACCGATCTATACAACACTGTAACTCTTAAACGAGACGATAAGATTTATAACACTGATTAACAATAGGTAACGTAGATTTTTAGATGCTTTTTCTAGGGCCATCAAAGAGCGCGACTTTGAATACAATTATTCTAAGCATCAATTTTTTTTCACTGAATAACTTGTTGATGAACATGCAATGAAATTGAGATAGGTATGTAGTAAACATAGCAAAGTGCTATCGCATAGTTTGAAATTTAATAGTTTTTGCTCCAACGAATGGAATTAAAAAAAAATCCAATGTTTAGAATATTGTGTTCTCTGTCGCGCGAGTCACCAATCTAACCGCTAAGGGAGCCATCCGCGGCACTCTAAAGTTACGATGGCGGACACTACGCTGCACCGAGACTGCACTCGACGAACTTACTTAGATATTGGTTGAAAAACTTTTCTTTTAAACAGAAGATATCGTTTCAATTAGTCTCCATCTACTAAATTAAACCTTGTAAAGAGTTGGTGAGCAAGCGTTGGCATGAAAAGCATTCATTCTGTTTTTTATATGACAATAATGATGTTTCTTGCGTTCGTAATGGTAGAAAGGTGAAGGTAATTCATTTATGATGAAGGATATCGTGAATGTTAGGTAAGATAGGACATTAAATTTGAATAATTAGATATATGGTTTAAACAAAACCGAAGTAGCAATAGCCAAATAAAATTTAGGTTTAGATTTAATTTTGACGGGTCGAGTACAGTCTGGAAAATTTTGCAGGGGATCCTAAGAACACAACATTACTGATTCACATTTATACCACATCCATTGAATTTGGACAAACTAGGACGAGAATCTAGATATATTTTTTTATAGTTGCGGAGGAGATTACAGATAAATTAACGTTACGTAGCTGATCGAGTTCGAATATGAAATAATTGACATAGTTGATCACAAATAGTTCCTACTTTCCTGCTTTAAGAATAAGACGAATTACGGAAGCTTTCGCTATACTGGAAGACCAAAGGACTATCAGTTTACGGAAGGGAGGAGGAGAGAAGCGGCGTGCAAACAAATTGTTAGAACGTTCGTCGTGCTAATCTGGCAAGAACCCGGAATACTAACTTGTTTTTTTTTAAAAAAAACACTACACGAATTTTTAATTTTGTTAAATTGGTGTTATCCGCTGAAAATTTCACGTTTAGAAATCCCACTTAGGTACGTTCAAAAGAATTATTTCTTAATTTACGTTAGCTTCAGCTTGCCCATGGCCGAGCCGCAGCGTGCGCGGGCGCCGCGCGCCGCAGCAAGTCGTACGATATTATTGTATAACTATAGAACAATCGCTAAAGAAATCAATACATACAACATGATGTAAAATTTAAAGCACCCGGTTTCCGAACTCTCTCGTAATTTATCTAACTATAAAATCTCATATGTTGTGTGACGTACACGTAGCCCGTATTATATTGTCTATGTTTGTTTCATAACTCCTGGAGAACAAAACAATATTGTTACATTTACAATGGAAGAATTTCAAAATATCTAAATTAAAGTTAATCTTAATATTAATTAATTTAATAATTACAACGAATTCGATTTCACTAGGCCCTACGTAGTTTCAGATGGAGATATTAATAATTATCCCATATAATTAATTAATCCAATATCGTTAAAATTATGCAATAGAAGAATCACAGCATCCTTAGACCATAACGGCAATTGAAATTAATCTCATCGACGTATCGTAGGTATTAATTAGTACAATGATTGTAAAATTTAGACCAAATTGGCAGTCTTCACAAACATGGAATGTGCGATATGCGTCTATGCAGGTATCCGATAACACTTAACAAATATCGGCAAATGTTTATAACTCTATACAACAACAATGAATTATCTAGTTACATTCGGTGAAATCAACAACCCCCGTGTATTAACCCGTGCTAGCCGTCGAGCCTCATTGCATCTGATACATCAGCACTTACGAGGGATCAGATCTTGAATTATCAGCTCTCGGGCTTTTCAGAGTTCAGCATCAGGTTTCTCTTGAATATTCCGTGCAAATGACGCAATAGCCTTCCACCCTTTGACTTGATACAAGCCAAATAATTATAAGGTATGTTCAAAAGTTCCAACAAGAGATTCAAGTTTCAATTTCAGTAGTACAGACTAATTCAGTGACTGCCTACACTTCGCTGAAATATCTATCAGAAAGGCAAATTCTAGCTCAATTAAATACTATTTTGTACAAGCTTATTACTCAAAATATATCGGTTTTGAGTTCTATAGTGAAATAATATTCACCGCCTACAAGTATTAAGATAATTAGGTAGTTATTTCGTTTACATGAGATTTTGGAAAGTAATTAATATTCTTAGCATTGATTTCACCCATGACTGGCATTCGGACCGCTCAATATTAATAGTGATCAACCGTATCATAAGATCGATATGAATGTCTAACGTTAGGTTGTAGAGGGATGTCATTATGTAAACTCTTACGGCTACGAAGAATAGTGAATGTGATGTGATGGAGCAAAAGCAGCTAAGGTAAGGGGATGATCAAGGTCACTTCATTTCTAATTATTATAAGTCACTATAAAATGCGTTTCTTTCGATCATTTACATAATTATGATTAGGATATTTTATCTACAATGTCGTATGAGGTATTTTCGACAGCACTATAAATTTTATAAAATTTAACGATCCCAAATGTCTGTTAGTAAACAAAAAATGTCTATAACTCTAAAGGCCTAGTAAATTTCCCTAAATGATAAGCTCCTCGTTATGTAATACATATCAACAATATGAACTTAATTCCGATACGTAAGAGTCATCTTACATCATTCGAGGACAATAAACTTGTTCAGTCACGATTGTTAAACTCATTTCTTTTACAAGTTTACTGAAAGTGCGTATGTACCTCTATAGAGAAGGTAAAAAAGCTTGGTATAGTAAAGGTGGCGGTAGAAAACATTAGTAAAAGCCTAAGTGACAAGCTCGAATTTCAATGAGTAATAAAGTAGTATGATCACAACGTACGTCCAAGGGTAGCTCGTTAAGCAGGCAAGCGCCCGAGGAGGAATGACCAGAGTCATACCGTTAAAAATTGATTCCCTATCTATGCTTGACTTAGAAGTAGAAGACACAGTATGATAGGTTAGCCGAAGGTTGCTGAAGCGAAGTTTTATGGAACGAATGAGGAAATATTCAAGTTAAGCAACTAGACTAGACGAAGTGTCCAATGCTCTATTTCAATCTCTGGCAAGATACCATATTATTGCCGTCATGTGTAGTATAGGTATATATTTCAAACTAAGTAGCCTAGTGGGATTTTCAATGTGATGAAAATTGAGTCAGAGCACGAGACACAATCGTACCCTTTGCTGCCAATCTCGCTTGTATTTAATACAAAATGAACCTAATTAACTATTGCTAAGTATCGTAGTTATGCGTCGTAACAGAACGGACTCCTTATTATCATAAGTTACGAACCTTAATCTAGTCACATTTACCTCGCGCCACTCGCGTCGTCGAGGCGTCGGTCTAAACGAGGGGAACACATCGTATTTAAAGCACTATCTCATGTACATATTTACACTAGCAATTCTTACATTTCACGAGTGCCCATGACGCTTGGATACGGATCGTCAGGCTAGTTTCACAGCTATCCGGGGGACCCGTGCGGTCGCGTGCGCACAAACTCGCGTCGCTGTGAAACGATGTTCTGGCATCTTATACGAGTATGTGCCACTTCAAGCGCCCGGACGGACGGACCGTACGAACAGCTGTGAAAACAGTCTCAGAGACAAAGACACGTGGGTTAGAGATTTGCAAGAAGTGTAGGAAGATAACAAGAGGGTGTAATGCTATGTTCGGTTATTGCTCGTTGCTCTATCTGTCGGGCGGGGGCAGCTTGGTGTCTTCGGGGTCGAGGGAGAGGCACTCGCGGAGGTAGTCCTCCATGGAACGGTACACGTGCTCGATCACGCCTTTCAGGTCGTGACCTTCGTCGGCGTAGGCCTGAAAGTTAATATTAATTGCATTAAATCATTTGCAGTAACGTCACAATCCACACCATTGAAGGGTGTCAGCAAACTGTATTAGATATGATTCTCATCCGCATCTGTGACCTACATTCAGCGATGCTTAACGAGCACCGTCGGCACATATAGGTCGTTTTATTTTTACGTGTTTACCTACCTACTGATCAGCAAGCCAGCGTCAGGCAGCGACCTCGCCAGCTGCATAGCGTATAGAGGGAAGGGTTCATGTCAGCCATGCCTTAGACCAAGTACAGCGCGGAGTCAGCTCTCGTGTCTCTGCCAGTTGGTATGGTATAAGATCAATGTTGTAACTTTAGACTTATAAATTTACCTGATACCGGAACAGCACGCCAGCGTCCGTGGGCGAACTCGACAGCTGTAAGCCATGAGGGTAAAGAACTCTCATGTCCGCCATGCTGCAGATGAAGTACAGCGTGGAGTCAGCTTGTTGTGACCGGTGGCTGATAGAGGCACTTATGGTGATATACTGCTCGACATTCATGATACTGCCCTTATACTATCTACCGAACCAGGACCCCAGCCTCCATCAGTAATCTCGCAAACCTCAAGGCGTGCCAACTGGGGCCACTCTTGTTAGCTATGCCGTGGATGGTCTTATGTTGATATTCTGCTTGACTTTCACGATACTGACCTGATACCGGAACAGCACGCCAGCGTCCGTCAGCGATCTCGCCAGCTGTAAGGCGTGAGGGTAAGGAGCACTCATGTCCGCCATGCCATGTATGAGGTACAAAGCATGGGGTGGCACGTGATGCGCTCTCTGCGACGCGTCGGCTTCCACGTAGCCCTTGTAGTTGACTGTCGGCTGGCCTAGGATGCGCTCCGTGAATGCTGCATCTGGAAAGATAGTCGATTGGTTTCAGTGCAAGATGCTAAAACGCCGTTGTTTAGTGTGCACATTTGGTAGCCAGTGTCCGTAAAGAGAAGACGATGATGCCGTTTTGATTATGGTTACCGTGGTCAGCTTTATTATTTCAAATCAAATTAGATATTGTACTACGGTTATCAGAGTTACTAATTTATATGGATGTTTCAATAAGGTTTATTTTTATCGTTATAAGCATTCACGCAAAATATTTTATTTTTCCACAATTTTATTTTAATCTTCTATCACCTCAGACCAAAAAATAGTCCTTCGTAGTCATGATCCAGAAGTTTGTTACATGCGTTTTGAGTTTTAGTTTTGTATTCGCCGGCATAGCATCATCTCACAGCGTAGCGTGCGCATCAGAACATTATACCTGTCTTAGAATGGTCGATGAACAAAAAGTTCCGAGCAACTTACTATAATAAAGCCAATCGGTGATCGGCGATACGGCTATCCCGCACTTGAGCGTGGACTGCTGGGATCCCAGCAGCATCGCCGTGACGTAGCCGCCGTAGCCCCAGCCCCACACCGCCACGCGGGTCACGTCCAGAAACTTGAACGTCTCTAATAAATATCTATAAAGAGAGAAAACACCCAAGTTATAAGTATCACAAGCCTTTATGAGGAGTTTGGATGGTACTTAGCTGGATAAGGACAGTATTATAGCGCAGCATTGGACTCGCTTTCAGCTCGCCAAAGACACAAAATAGCTATAATTCACTGTAGACACCACAATTATATAGTTTTAAGAGTATGCTACTAACACTTATGGACGTAGTTTCCAAAATATTTTTTACTAGCGGCCGCCCGCGACTTCGTCCGCGTGGATGTTAGTTTTTTGCGACCGCGCTTCATACAAATTCGCAACCCCTATTTTATCCCTTTGGGGGCAGAATTTATCATATGTAATATTATTTCTATCCTTCTTTACCTTCCAAGTAATGTTGAGTCAAATAAAAAAAAGTCCCATTAAAATCGGTTTAGTAGATTCTGAGATTCAATTTCCTGCCTGCCCCCTAAGTTCATCGGCGTGATTATTTATATCCCAGTTTACTCTCCAGGTGATACTGAGTCAAATAAAAAAAGTCCCGTCAAAATCGGTCCAGTAGATTCTGAGATTAGCCCGGACAAACAGACAGACAGACAGAGAGACAGACAGACAGACAGACAGACAAAAATTTTAAAAATTGTTGTTTTGGCTTCTATTACGGTAATTAAGACCCCCTGTAACAATTTTTCATAAAAATCTTCAATGTACAGAAATCGATCTTTTACAGTCTTATTATATGTATAGATATTTAGGTGTGATAGTTATTGCCTTCTACATTTGCGACACTAATCAAACACCAACCAGCTTGCATCATGTTGCCTTTTAATTTAGATTAAATGTTGTACGATGGGACAGCCGATGAGGGATGCCCCTAACCTTAAGAGACATCATCAAAAGCGTTTACATGTTATTATAATTAAAGACAAATTTGCCGGCTAGCAGTCATTAGACCATTCTGCGGCTGGAAAGCTAGCTGAATCATATTTATCTGTTTATTAATCTAAAGATTTTATATTTAGTGAGTAAAGTCTAGGTCTTACCTAATAACAGCCAACTGGTCCGCGACCTCGACGCCGCCGAGCCGGCCGCGCAAAAGCGCCCGCGGGAGCCCGCGCGCGCCCGCCACGTCCAGCTTCACGTACACCACGTCGTTGCGCGACGACATGTACGAGCCCCAGTCCACGAGGAACTCCTCCGTCACCTGCTGGCTGCCCGGCCGCCCGTTACTGGAATGTGTTAAAAGTTACACGTTAGGTAGTCAGTGAAAAACACCCCAACGCTTAAGCTACCGATACATACGGTTATTACGAAATTCCGACTTCGTAGCGGCCTCTCAATTTCGGTTTATGCTTTTAAATCCAATTTTTCAGCAAACAACTGCTTAACTTGCATGACCTTTAACGAAATTGGTACTGAACGAAGGTATGGATGATATAAGCAGTTGGAGGCGGGTCTTGGAGGCGCTACTCAGTTGAGGTGATCGCCGTAGCGCCAACGGTTTAATGTTTTTTTTTTTAATGAATGAGGGCTAACATCATCTATTTTCGCATTTTGAACTGCTTCTGTGTAAAAGTCCTTGCAATTCGAGCACGTGACTAGCACTACAACTGGAAGGTGGTTTGCACGGCTCCTCATGCCACAACGTGTAGCTGACTTCTGAAGTTCAATGTGACGACATTTTCATGAAGATTTGGCACCTATGGTGTGACGTATTTTTTAAAGACGTATTTTTTATTGTTTTCACCGTCTCCCGTTAAATTGGCTTGGTCATCTGTATGTTACCGGACCGAGAAGGCAGCATCCCGCAGCTCCTTATGCCACAAAGGTGACAGTAACAGCTGGACGTGAGCCTTGAAGCCGCTGCCCAGCTGCATGTCGTTGAGAAGGCAGTTCGGCAATACTGTTTTTAAGATACAATTACACGTGCACTAGCACCGGGAAGGCAGCATCCCGCAGCTCCTCACGCCACGAAGGTGACAGAAGCAGCTGGACCCGGACCTTGGAGCCTTTGCCCAGCTGCATGTCGTTGAGAAGGCAGTTCGGCAAGACTGTTTTTACGTGACACTTACACGTGCACTAGCACCGGGAAGGCAGCATCCCGCAGCTCCTCACGCCACGAAGGTGGCAGCATCAGCTGGACGCGGGCCTTAGAGCCGCTGCCCAACTGCACGTCGAACGACCGCCGAGTCGGGAGAGCCAACTCGCGGAGTCGTACCGATCTGGAAATTAGTTTGATAATTCGCATTTAGTATTTTTCATGTGATTTCTAAAACAAATTGTATGTGAAATACTTTTTTAAGGGTGCCATTATGAAGGTGGTGGTAGGTATACCGCTTAGATAGTTTTAGCTTGGTTAGCCTAAAGTATCTCACGTTAATGAGAGTGTAGTTTGTTGAAGGGTCGATCTCTTCTGTATGGTTGTACGCCGTTGTATTTTGTGTGCTTCGATGTAGCATGAAATGCAGCTGATATTGAATGGAAGTAATGTCCTTTACAAACTTAGCAAGCGATTAGAATAAAAAATTAGTGATATCGAAATATGGTGTTTCAAAAAGGATGTCTTGATTTCTGGACACATATTACACAACACAAGTCCGATGCATTTCCTGGTCTTCTTATAATACAAGGGTATAGTTATACAGCAACGAATTTACCGAAGTAAGATATTAACTGGGTTGCGCAAATATGTTTGTAATACCTTCTATCTTCATATTATGTTACACTTATGGTGAATCCATCCATTAACTAATTTTAAGTTGCAACTTGACACTATGATGTTCGTTCGGTGCTCTTGGCATTTTGCCATTTCTGCTAATCTATTGGGTCGTTACTATGCTTGTAAACGAGCGCTATGGTTATTACTGCGAGTTTAAAGCCTGGTGAACAGTGTTTAATGACGTGTTAGTGTATTTTATAGGTGGTTGAAGTCCTTACCTATAAGGCCTCGTGTCATATAATATTCTCTCTAGTTTATGTGTCCTAGCGTCATGGAGTCCAGCGAGAGGTGGTCCCGGGCCGCCGCATTCTAACACGTAATGCGAGATGCCGACCCTGGGCTTCGCCGGTGAGAAGGTGGCTCTCCAGTAGGAGCAGTTGGCGTAGTGCAGCCGGGCCGGCCACACTGCCAGCTCGCAAGTAAGGCACCGCGGTTCCTCGCGCTCCGCTCGGGCCCGCACGGAGTTACTGCCGCCCCCGTAGCTCGGGTCGCGGACCACATACACCTGCCTTTGGCCCGGCCGTTCTGCACTACCTGTATCGAAGCAAATATTCCGTCAAACCCGATTTAGAAGACGAATGATGTCATTTACAAAATGGGACGAACACACAGGTCAAACAAACTGGCCCTAAAATCCAAACGGCACACAGTGTTTCCGTCTGACATAAAGAACGGGAATAAGGTTTATTAGAATGACCAACGTGTCGGGTTAGTAACGTATTACGTAATTTTATGTACTGAAAATGAAAAACACTCAACTGCACTCAATGTAAATACTTAATTTGATTTGTTTCTTTCAGCATATCATGATGTAGTTTTGGTACCAACAACTTTTCCTTGTCTAAACCTTTAATGGAAACAAAATAACCCTTCAGTTAATAAGCATTAAATAAATTGGTTTACTTAATCAACATTTTGTTAATTCTTACCTAAATAATAAACTAAATGGTTCTCCTGGTCCCATGCCAGGATTTCTACCACTTCAACTTTGCCATGGGACAGTACTGCAATGCGCTGTCTCAGAACATCAACATGTTTGATGTGTGTGTAGTACTGCCCCCCGCCCTCCTGGACCGCTGCTAGAAGTAGAAATGCGCTTCCATCCTCTGAGTACACAGGCTGCTGATGAACTTCTAACCACGGTTCATCTGTCGCCTTTTCGGAATGACTCTAAAAGAAAATACAAGGTGACATATTTGTGGATACTTTTAAAAGAACTGATAGAAGAAGAGGAATAGAAAACAGTAACATACTCGTACCTCAGTGCAAGTCCAGTTAGGTGCGTAGCAACTACTATAGACGGTGAGATTCTGCGCTCGATTCATCCACACTACTCCGACATGCGCATTTTCTTTGCCCACCCACTGGGCTGATATGATGTAATACTCCCTGCAAAAGTTGGAAAGAAACTTTACGACTGTCGAAGTTGGGGAAGATTAAAGATTAAAATAAAACGGTTCGTACATTCCATCTAAAGTGCTCGGAGGTTTGACTTCCCATCTCGGCGGGGAGGTCGAGTTTTGTACGCCTACTATCCATAACTTCGCTTTCGGTATCGAGCTGCCAGGCTGAAACGGAGCAACAAGTGTCAGTTATACAGATGTTAGTCATGAACAGGAAATTGGGAGGCCCAATTCACAGGAGCCTGACACCATGATAAACACAGGAGTTTATCATGGTGTCAGGCGGTCTCACTTAGGATCGAACAATGCAATTAAGCTACTTAGGCCGTCAGTACGACCATTACACTCGTGAACTATGAGTGGTTTTCTACCTTAGTGAAAGGGAAATTGATCCAGTGATTTCCCGGGGACAGAACAGATATTGCATTCTGTTAGTCACTTTCCGCGACTGTCCCTATGTCTATAATATGTATGTATGCTTAGATCTTTGAAACTACTCAACGGATTTTGATGCAGTTTTTTTTAAAAGAGTGATTTGAGAGGAAGGTTTATATGCATAATATATAAGAGAACCGAATTCCACGCGAGCATAGCCGCTTGCGGGGAAGCTAGTATAGAAATAAAAGATTGTTTTTTACAGTACTGTTCGTCTGAATGTCTATAATTAATGTCTTCCATATTTCTGTTCTCTTCAGCAACATCATTAAGCCTTAGCTTGAACATAGACCAATACATTTTGGACCAGTACCAATCATATTTACCGTGGGGTATCTGATGGTGACATGGTCCGGGAACACAGTGGGCAGGGTGTTGTTGAGCGTGGGCAGCAGGAACCCAGAGCGGGCTGCGCCGGCGCCGCCGATCGCCTCCGAAATCCGTGGGAATTTCAGCTCGGAGACGGCGCTGTCGTCGTACTGCACGTACATCACGAGAGTGCCGTCGGCGGAGCCCCACATCGCTGATGGCACTTTTGTCACCTCCTCTGTAGGAATAAAATATTTGAGTTTTTTGGCCTTACTGAACTGACTTTAAACAAAACGTCATGAACTCGGAAGTATTCATAGAGGATCATCTAATCTTAGAACAAATTTATTTGACCATTGATCTAATATAATTCAGTCAGGCAGAGATTAAGATAGAGCGAGGAGTCGCTTGGAATTTTAACCGAAACATGGGGCTCTTTACGGAGGGGCTGGGACAGCACATCGGAATCGGTCAGCAGTACCTAGCTTTATGGTAAAGTTAGAGACGCCATTGTACACGGCGCCAGATGCCTTACTCCCTAACGTTTCGTCCGTATTTTCGGGTGTAGCCAGCGCGTTCGCTCGCATGGTCTAACTTGTAAGAGAGACAGGGATGGCTAAACCCGAAACCACGGACAACGACCTAGAGAGTCGGGGCAGGGACGGCGTCGTACGCAAACCGGAACAGCGGGGTTCGAAGGCGAAGGCACAGGGCGCGTCAAATAATGATGAAACCAATCTTGATACACCTTGTTAGAAACGCCATTGTAGACGGCGCCAGGGACAGTGTCGTACGTGAGCCGGAACAGCTAGGCCCACTTAAAGGGGGGCCCGGGGCGTGCTATCACCACAATGGCGCTAGTAACAGCTTTTAGTCAAAGTAACAACTTAGTAGTACCTTGATACATTCAGTCATAGACACCATTTTACACAGCGCCATTGACGTGAACTCAATGTCGCCCGTTAGCAATAGCATTAAGACAAAGTAAACAATGAACAGTACCTTGATACATCCAGTCAGAGACGCCATTGTATACGGCTCCAGGGACGGCGTCGTACGTGAGCCGGAACAACGGGGCCCGCTTGGCGGGGGGCCCGGGGCGCGCCAGCACCTCGTTGTCGGCCGCCAGCAGGAGCGACCCATCCGCACCGAGCCACGCCGCGTGCTGCCACTCCCAACTCCGCTGGCCCTCGCCGAAGAGGGGAATGTGATGGCTATGAAGGAAATTAAATCGAATAATTATTTGGTTTTGGAAACTGTTGATACTATTACACATACATACATACTTAAATACTTTTACTATTTGCTCTTCATTTGTAAGAAGAGGTTAAATTATCACACCTAAGAGAGAAAGATACAGCACGTCCTTACAATCCTCAAACTTAAAGTGGGCCGCTCACGCTACTCACGCACACGCAGGCACGTGTAAACAACTCGCAGTACTGACGACGACTAGAAGCGGAGAAGGTTCATTGGAAGTTTCTACCGTAATCTGTCTCTGCCTCTTTTTGGATTGATCTAAGATCAAAATGTGTGCCTTCTTCTTCTTGCTGACTGAGTACACTATTTGCTTCTCTTGTATTTTTTATGTCTGCTATTGTTAGATAAAGATTTTCTTAAAGTAATATTAAGGCCTACTCACTCAGCAGAAAAGAGGACAAGGGCGCGACGTGAAACATAAAAAGGTTGTGTGAAATGAGACATTAATACCGGCAAAGTCGCGATGAGTCACTAGTGGCAAATAAATCGGTAACTTAGTAGTCGTCTTAAACAGTTGTGTAGAAAAGTTAACGAAAGATACCTTCCTCATCTATCTTGTCTACTCACGAAAGTTAAGAGCTGTAGCGTGTTCAGTTTAAGGTTTAATTAAGTTACTGCGAAATTTCTAAAGAGTTTTACGGCTTAAAGTTTTAGATACCTACCTAAACAAAGGACCGACTGTGTATAAATATGTAAACCTCCTCTATTTTGCAGAGCATGAACTCTTTTAAAGTTGTGACTTGATTCTCTAATGTACACTTTGATCAAACCAAAAAAAAACAGATACGGTACGAGCTAGTCACGCGTGGTCCTTCTAAACTGAGTCCACTAAACCGACACCTGCTCCGCTCCTAGTCGCCATCAGTACTGCGAGTTGTTTACACGTTCGTCTGTGGTCCATTTATCAATTGACTAATTGTAAGCACGTAAGTACCGTATCTTCTTGTTTGGTTTAACCTTAGGTAGTACAGTATGTTTAGTTTACGTCGGTCACTGAAGACCGTAAAGTGTTGCCTCGGCCCGGTTCGAACCCGCATTAAAATGCCGCGCGCAAAATTTGAAATAAATCGCAAAACGTTTTCACGTAGGTATCTATCGCGTAATCGATTTCTTCACCCGAGAATGCGCTGGGAAAAGGAAATTCACAAATAAGATATGATTTGAAAGAGAGGAAACAAACCGGGAGGGGCGACTCTTTAAAATTGCCTTTTTAAAGCTATTTGCCTCGCGGAGACGCCTTTAAAAAGTCTTTATGCAAAGTCGTGCAATGAAACAAGGAAATGGGATAGGACTTAGTTGGTAAAGTAGCGATGGAAGTAACGTAAATCGCCAAGAATGCTTTTTAAGGTACAGTTAATGAGACGACCATAAAATGTTTTTCACTTAAATGCTTTTCACTAAACTAGAAATATAACGCTTGTTGTTCACATTATCGTTGCTTAAAACACGTGGTCCACATTATCAAGAACCACTAAAATCTTACTGCGCCTTAAATAAAATAGAGCAAATTTATCGAGATCGTGACGATATTTTATGTCAGACACTCCAACAAGAAAACTGGATCGGACCCCTCGAAGACATTTATTGTGCTTCTCGACAGATATCGTGGAATCTAGTTTAAATAAGAAATAGCTCTGCGTTCGTAACAGCCTCGAAAATCAATAATAACTGAGCATTAAATAAATAAAAAATCCAAGGCAAATATAGATGATTTTGGCTTCTGACAGCTGTAGCTCAGGGTAGATGGCAGTTACTTACATATTTATCGTGACATTCACCAAGGTGCGGTGAGCGAAAACCAATTTGCGATTCAGAAATTCAAGCGGAAACACAATTATGAACATCTTGAAGGGTCTTTATCGGCGACCTTTAACGGCGCTCAAGCGTCAAATATCAAACGCTACTCACTCATTTGTGACGTCATAAACGGTGTAGTGCGCTGTAAAAGTCCGATGATAAACCTGCAAATAATAAAAGTCAAATTACATCGTCGAATCGAGAGCAAAGATTTAACGATCGTCTTGTTTATTTTGGTAAGAAACCAATTAAAAAAGTTTTACAGCTCAATAGGTACGTACCTCCTTGATATTGTGTTGGAAGAGAACGTAACGCAAGTTGGGCGAGCACTGGTACCCGCGAACATTCAGCTGCCTCTGTGATAAAAGAGTATTCATTTCAGTTCGGCTGGCAACTTCGGCTTTTAATAAAGTCGTCGGGAAACTTCGTCCGGCAATCTTTGCCGCCTATCGCGGTGGTATCTACATTTTGTTTAACGATCTTAATTAAAGACTGTTTGTGTTTCTAAATGAGAACGACTTTAAGATTCACGATGTTTAGGTGCGATAAACACGTGCGTGAACGTTACTTGGGGGAATAATGGAGCATACATTATAGTTGAGAACGTTTTTAGTTCGTAAACTTTGTGTCTTCGTCATAGCATTACACATTTTAGTTCCTCCACGTGGGCGGGAGCCGCTTCGTCGCCAGAGGAACTTGCTAAAGCAATGAGCCAACTCACCAACGTGATTGGTGACGAGCACAATAAGCGTATTGCTGAAGGTGTCTGCGGCCAGAGATGTCAAAAACCAAGTCACAACTCACCAACGTGTGATTGGTGACGAGCACAGTAAGCGTATTGTTGAAGGTGTCTAAGGCCAACAGTCCTCCGTCGTCTGCTTGGTAGACGAGCTGGTGCGAACTGACCCACGTAGTCGGGAGCCGCTCCCCTGTCAGGTCCCCTCGGAGGAATTCGTCTAAGCGCATGCGCCGCCCCGACCAGTATAGAAGCTCGTCCACATATCTGGAATAGATCGTCTGTTAGGGTGCCTTCATAAAGAAACAGAAAAATCTGTACGGGTCGGTACCGATAAAGTAATAAGGAAACTGAACCTGTATCTTTATAATTGAGCGCGTAAGATAAAATAGATTGGTACGTACTTGCACGTACCGGTAACCTGCTATTCTATAAAAGCTCCCTAACCGTTTAGCGATTCAAGAAAGGGGTATTAGTTACATGTCCAAGTTAAACGCCCAAACATGCCACCGATCTCTGTTTAAACATTTATTCTGTGTTTATCTGTTTATTCTGTGTATAGCCAGCGACACATTTTAGATGTTATATTTGTAATGCTCTTGGACAAAAGTTCGTCTTCATCTTAAATATCATAAAAGTCACTTTTAGGTTTTAGCAACTGG
Source organism: Pyrausta despicata (assembly GCA_963921415.1). Taxonomy (NCBI): domain Eukaryota; kingdom Metazoa; phylum Arthropoda; class Insecta; order Lepidoptera; family Crambidae; genus Pyrausta; species Pyrausta despicata. The sequence continues at coordinate 11,706,764 of OY992848.1, forward strand.
CTTTGAATTTCTCGATCTTGGACATTCTAATTACAAGTAATTACATGTAAATAAACTTACCCTAATAAATAAATTGCAGTCACGATTCCGGCTATGACAAAACTGATGACCATCAACGAGAATATAATGCTTTTCCAGTTGTGTCCATCTCCTGAGTAGAGTTCCTGAAAACAAAAATATAACGATTATAATAAGCAGTTCTAAGTTACATCGCATCCACTGAAACATAATAAAACACTCAAAAATAACGGTAAGTTAACGGTAAGGTACATAATAAAGGTTTTATATTATAAAAAAATGCAAACTTCAAGCGTGGGGCGACACGATGGCTAATATGGGGAGAGTGGTGTAGCAAGAAAATTTCGCGTGGATTTTTAAGTCGGTAGTGTCATGTAATACGCAACTGCGAGTATGAACTTCACTGCTAGGATGTAGTTCATGGATGTTTACTAAAGAAAGTTAAGAAGTAGATAATAAATAATACCTAGGAATGTAAGACAAAACTGTTTTAGAATCTTTGTAAAATGTACAGACAACAGCATGTTAAGGTAAATACTGCGTCATTTTATGCGCTTGTGATACGGGCGATTTTTCAACAAAAAAGAGTAGCCTGATGTGCTGGCCGCCGTTCTTAGGTTCCCAACTACGGTTTCAATTTTGTCAGCGTCGAAGCAGAACTTCAACGTTTACTCTTAAAGTAGTGACGAGAAAAGTTAGCACTTCGCTTCTGTGATGGTTTTACTCTAGATAGAGTTTTAATTACTCTCTTGGTAAATGACAGAAAATTTTCATAGTGAACGGCAAAATGCTGAATTCAGACCAATTTTAAAATGCAAAGTGACTCCCTACGGGTACAGGTATGTAGATACTAGTATTATTCCAGTAGTGGAAATTAGGTTTACGTTTGTAAAACTGGAAATGATAAAACTAGCAGAATAGTAGGTGCAATACGCGTGCTTGGTTTTATACTGCAATTGGTATTCATACTCGTTCTATTTCGCAGCAATTGCATTCGGATATTGTCAATTTTTTTCTCTCGAATGGTAGAGCAACTGGATAGTGATAAATATTTAGTAACCAGGGAAATGGGAGCTTTAAGTTTTTTCAAACCCAATAGGTACTAACAGTAACCCACACTGCTTGCGGCGATAGTGTAGAGTCGATTTGAGGTATTTTAATTAAAAAATGTGGACATGCTATGAAAACACTGAGACTAGACACTATAAAGCTCTGCCATTGTCGTAGATAGACAACTTCATTTGTTTTAAAAGAAAGCTATCACATTATGCTTACCCCTTGCTCCTCGGCTACCATTCTATTACTTCTTCCCTAGCTGACTTGAGGTTAACGACCTGTAGCGTCGCGAGAAGCGGGAAGCGCCACGAGCCATCGTTGTAGCCGCCACCCTAGTGGTCCGTGTGGTCGCCACCGCACATCTACACGCCGTCGCCCCGACTACTGGTGATAACATTCGTACCTCTTCCTTCGCTGACTTGGGGTCGGCGACCTGCAGCGTCTCGGCAGGCGGGACGCCAGGAGCCGCCGCCGCCCAAGCCGAACGTGTGAGCACCATCGCACAGCTACATGCAATTCGCCGTCGCCCCAACTACTGGTGATAACGTTCTTACCCCTTGCTTCGCTGACTTGGGTCGGCAAACTGCAGCGTTGCGTGACACGGGAGTCGCCACGAGCCAGCACCCGAGCATTCCGTGTGACTGCCACCACACAGCTACATGCCACTCGACGTCGCACCAACTACTGGCGATGACAATTGTACCTCTTCCTTCGCGGTCAGCAAGCTGCAGCATCGCTTGACACGGGTGGCGGCAGGAGCCACCGCCCAAGCGTTCCGTGTAGCTCCCACCGCACAGCTACACGCCGTCGCCCCAACTACAGGTCGGCGACCTGCAGCGTCTATTGAAGCAGGAGGCACCAAGAGCCACCGCCTTAGCGTTCCGTGCAGCTCCCACTGTACAACTACACGCCACTCGCCGTCTCCTCAACTACAGGTGACAACAATCGTACCTCTTCTTTCGCTGACTTGGGTCGGCAAGCTGCAGCGTTGCGTGGCACGGGAGGCGCCAGGAGCCACCGCCCGAGCGTTCCGTGTAGCTACACGCCACTCGCCGTCGCCCCAACTACTGGTGATAACAATCGTACCTCTTCCTTTGCTGACTTGGGGTCGGCGACCTGCAGCGTCTCGTCGGGCGGGAGGCGCCAGGATCCGCCGCCGCCGCCGCCGCCCGGGCGGACCATGTGGCCACCACCGCACAGCTACATGCAACTCGCCGTCGCCCCAACTACTGGTGATAACATTCTTACCCCTTCGCGTGAGGGCCCACGAGCCACCGCCCAAACGTTCCGTGTGGTTGCCATCACACAGCTACACGCCACTCGCCCTCGCCTCAACTACAGGTGACGACAACCGTACCTCTTCCTTCGCTGACTTGGGGTCGGCGACCTGCAGCGTCTCGTCGGGCGGGAGGCGCCAGGAGCCGCCGCCGCCGCCGCCGCCCGAGCGGTCCGTGTGGCCGGTGGCGTGCATGCGCCGCCGCCGCCGCCGCCGCGAGCGCACCCGCCACCGCGCCGAGCTACGCGCCCCTCGCCGCCGCCCCGCGCCCGCCGCCCCAACGCAACCCGCGCCCCATCACTGGAAATAAAGAGAAGTTTAAGTTAATAACCGCTTGTTATCACAAGAGTCGTCTTACGGTTGTTTATGATGATGATGAAATTAAAAATTAATGTGAAAAACTTTGGTATGGGAAAAGAAAAGAAGGCCTCTTTAACATAAGTACAATCTCAGTGCGGATCGGTGGGGTAGTTTGTAAGGTAAGTAACCAACCTTACTGTAAGATATTACTGTACCACCTGACGGCCTCTGACCGAAGTTAACGACTAAAATCAATCGATATTAATCAGGAACAATAGCATCACGTGCCTGCTGAAAAAAAAACGTCGTGAAAAAAAAACTAACGATCCAAAAAGTATGTACTTGAATGGTATCATGGCTACTGATAAGGTAGGTATCACATTCATATATTTCCCATAACTTTAAGCTTTGCTTGAAATTAGGTAGAAATCAATTTGTAGATTAAGACTAAATTGATTTAGAAATAAATACAACCCTAATGATTGGTTGATTATAATATTGCAAGTTATTTCAGAGCCCAGATTAATTAATCATTAATCTGATAAATAATAGATAATGTTTCATATATTTTATTTGGCACCATAAAATACGAAAAGCAAACAAACTGTTTACAGTCGTAAAATCGCTGATAAAATGCCAGAAATCTATGTGCATTCAGAAACAGGATATTATTTCAATATCGCTATCATAATTGAAGAGAATATCCACAGAGGCGACCGCAACTCTTGCTGCATAATGCGTGGGCTCGCTAAACCGTATGAGCTTGACCGCGAAAGCGAATATCATTTGCCAATGATTGAGGCCTGCACAAGCGTACATATAATATTTTCGTGGCAACATCGCCTAAGTTGCAACTGTACTGTATTTCTTACTTATAACATGTCACATTGCTTACCAATGAGTTTAGGCAACTATAGGTATTGGTGTTCACTTCATCGTGATTTGATTAATCTGTAGTCCGTAGATTGTTTTTGTATACAAAATAAAAACTGTAAACGCGCCTTCACCCAAGTGGACACCGAAAAAAAATATGTCGGGACTCTAAATGCATATTAACAAGTGGATAATGTAACTAACATTAAATATTTGTTTGAAAAAGTAAAGTCAGTACAATGTTTTTATTTACAAAATAAAAACTGTGAACGCACCTTCACCCAAGTGGATACCGAAAAAAAATATGTCGGGACTCGAAATGCATATTAACAAGTGGATAATGTAACTAACATTAAATCCTTGTTTGAAAAAGCTTTACTTAATTATTATTTGAATGTAGGTCTTATATGTCTAAAATTGAATCTGTTGTAGTCATTTTATATCATTTGGTTTTGTGGTAAATGCCAAAACCGCAGTAGCTGTCGTTTCCAATAACGTGGGGTGAATTACCCACACGTGACGATCAATTAGCTTATACAATCAGGAAAAACGATAACAATTTGATTATTTCGATACGGGACAATAATAAGGTAGGAAATAAATGGGGTACAGTATACCAACATGCAGTTGATAACATTTGCCTACAAATCGTTTTATGATTTTTGGTGATAAGCATTCACATTGTAAACTAAAGATATTATTTTTTACAAAAAATCAACTATCTGAGGCGGAAATCGAACCCGCGGCCTTGGGAATCTAGTCCGTGTTGTTGTTGCCTACAGCCAAAAGTGCCACAATCACGGAGTTACTCGTAGAGTCACGGAAAAGCTTTCGGAGATACATTGCACGTACACACACACATATATAGTACTAGGTAGGAGCACAGTTACGTGACTATTTAAAAGGTTATCTCTGTATTAATTGAATAATTATTTCTGACTAGCGTATTCATCTCTTCAGCCTATATACGTCCCACTACTGGGCACAGGCCTCACCTCAATTAAGAGGTGGTCCAAGCCATATTCCACCACGCGGGCTCAGTGCGGATTGGTGAAGGGGTGTCTGTAAGTTAAGTGACCAACCTTACTGTCAGATGTTATTAAGCCGCCCGAGGGCCTCTGACCAGGCTTAACGACTAATATCTGTCGATATTAACCGGGACCAACAGCTTAACGTGCCTTCCGAAGCACGGAGATGCTTGTAAATAGACGTCACTTAAATGGTCAGAATGGTCACCCATCCCAAACATGACCGCGCCGTAGGTTGCTTAACTTTGGGTATCACTACCAAAGCGCTGCCACCACTGCGCCACAAGCACCTCCTAGCGTATTGAAGAAGGTATACCTTGAATAGAATGACTCATGAGGAATGCCACTATAGTACCAGAAAAAAGCCACAAAAAGTTGCACTCGACCCTTTAGTAGAGTACTCATAAAAATATTTAGATGCTTTATCAATCAGCATTTCTCTGTGTTATGCTTGTTTTTTATAGTCAAGAAGAGGCTTACATTTATCTGACATAAAATATATGGCTAAGGTTTATGAGTAATCAACTACAGTATGACTGTTGAGTCAAGTAGCATTAAATTGTCATATTGATTAGAGCAATCTCTTTTATTGATTTGGCTACTCGTTGTAAATTCAATGTACATGTAATTTAAAGGCCGCCTTTACACCTGTGAGTTACTTTCGTAATATTTCTGTAACTTACTTACGGTTGCATTTACACTTAAAATAAACTTACAGTAAATAATGCTTACGTAAATTTTGTAAGTTGTAACTTGCATTAATTATTACACGCCCATTTACATATACGCTTACTGAATCAGTAATAAAAATTACCGCTGCAACTCTTCTTTTTCTTTAATTATGCCACTTCTTGGTTAAATTGTCCTTTCAAATTATGCAACTTTCTAGCAATTTCCTCTGGAGTGGTACTAAATATTTCACTAAGTTCAACATTCAACAAATTTGTTTTAACGCGGTTTTTGTATTCCTTATTTCTGTAGTCCCACAGTATGGGACGTGCTTCAAAAGCGGTAATTAAAGTATCTACCTCGTCTGGTGACCAGGATTTGTTTTCTTTTTGTTTTTGTTTAGAGGACATTGTTTTGGTGTAATTTCTCAACTTATCAATTTAGTTCAATAAGCTGTGAGTTGCTTCCGTAAACAAACTCGAACGCGTTTAGACTTGTAATTTTCCAATTTACGAAAGTAGTAAAAAATTACTGTAAGTCACTTACAACTAGTGTTTACACTTGAAAATTTATCGTAAGTCGCTTACGTAAGTGACTTACGTAAGTAAAACTTACAGGTGTAAAGGCGGCCAAAGAATATATAGGTAAGGTGTCCTTTTGACATAGGCGATAGGCAAAGAAATGCTTTAGCTGCTTTCAAAACTGTTAATAATAATAATAATAATAAATTGTATTTATTTTCTTTCACAAAAAACCTTACAATTAAGGAACATATGCATTGTAATATTACTAGATTGTGAAAGACTGGTGCCTGAAATAGGTTCAAACAAACCTGTTCTACAGGTCACCAGGCCTCCCTCGCAGGTAATACAACTAAACAATATAACATAATATTTTATATTTGTGGAGAGCATGTAACATCATGTGTTAGTGTTGTGGTGATGATGATGATGTGTGTGTGTCTGTGTGTGTGTGTGTGTGTTTGAGCTGTGTATAAGCATGAGTATGTGTAAAAGCGTGAGTAACATTGGGGAAATTATGTGATGTGAAGCTGTGTGTAAACAAATAAAATTCAATGTATCTTTTAATAAAATTAAATCAGTAGGCATAACAACCTTTCCGTCTCATTATAATTTAGGGACTTTAAATATTCTGTGCAATTTTTTTACATTTTGATTTAAGGAGAGGATAGATATTGAGTTTTATAATGATTTAATCAACTGATACGCACGTAAATTTATCAATAAAGCCAGTTGGCTACTGGCTAGAGTCAACTTGAGTAAACATAGTGGAGAGCTGAGTATAATACCAGCCAAAAATATATCTTCTAATTATAGCCTAGATAAAATGGATAGCGGATGGATGACTGCACGAAAAAATTTGGCAAAGTATGACAATGCAGTATTGCTAAATACGGAACAATCTATTTTCATCTTGCGAATATCATTTCGTTGCCGAATCGCATGTAGAACTATCCAAACTAATATTATAAACTCAAATCACGCCTAAACTCATGAAAATTTAGTATGGAGATATTTTGATACCCTATAAATGACATACTCGTAGGCAAAATTTTACCACGGGAAAATGACGCATTCCCATGGGAAAATTCAAGTTTGCCGATCGCTTTTAGGCCTAAACTACTGAACAGATTTCAATGAAATTTTGTAAGGAGATAGTTTGAGACTTAAGAAAGGATATGAGTTACTTTTAACCTTAAAAAAACAACGCATTCATATGGAAAAAAATACTTCCCGGGGAATCTGATCGCTTTCATCTAAATTACCAAAGATTTGAATTATATTTGGATAAAATTGGTATTACAGTAAAACAATGTATTCCAAAAAAAGGTTAGGTAGGTCCATTAGGTAAATGCGGACGAAGTCGCGGGTAAAAGCTTGAAATTTTGTAACACAATACATTCTCCGTTATTGAATTGTTCGTAGGTATGTAGAAAACAGCAGAGAAAGAACTTTGAATTAACAAAACCTTAACCTTAAGTGTGAACCAAGAATAGCTAAAATGTTTCACGAGCTCTTGTAGTGTAGTTTCTCATGTCAAAAGTAATTCCACGACAGAAAAATTGGTAAGGACGGCTTCGAGGAGCAAAAGATAATTTGTTAATAGTTTTCGAAGACGCCTTGCTCCGATACGATAGAGTGCCGTTGGACGGGTGCCAGCAGGGCTGCGCCTGAAAACATTCGGATTACGCGGATTGAAAGTTGACGAGCTGAGGGAAGGCTTCGAAAGCTTTTGTGAGAGTTATGTAAGTGGAGCTCTCGAATAAAAGTGTAGTAAAAGTGTGGTAGGTTTTTCTGAAGTGTAATAGTGCCCTCCCGTGGGTCTTTTTACAGAAATAAATGACTCCAGTGGCTTTAATTACTTAGTCGTTAAATTTCTAATAGAGTAAAGTATGTAGTACCTACCCATGTTTGTCATTCATCTTTAGCATATATAAAATAAATAAATATAAATATACAACAACATCACATACGTGGATCTGACTCCGTGGTTAGTAGCTTAAGCACTTGTGTCACAGATATCAGAATCAACAGTGGTTTTAAAAATAAACTTAAATAAATACATATAACACCCAGACCAGAATAAACAGCCATGTTCATGCACACAAATGATTGTACAGTTCGGGGATCGAACCCGCGACCTTTTGGTTAATAGTCAACTTCTCAAAGTGATCGTCTAGATTTCTTTGGTATAGTTTTAGATCTACATTATAAGGTCATTGTAAGTATTCAAGCAAGAAAGCGTTTCACGATCCTTTATTTAACAGTATGTCTTCGACTTCCGAATTTTAATACATAGTTCATAATATTTTCGCACGGGCCGGATACCTGCTGGACTTTCTGCCTTGAGGCAGTTGATTTTTTCTACTGTGCAGATAGGTTTTTGCAGATTCTACGTTTCAAATCAACATTTAATCCAGCTGGCAACCCTAGCCAAAAATGAAGCACGTCCGCACTAGTCTATCTATACTATACGCCCACCAACTTTACGACTCACTAAAACTTATTCCGACTGATGCGATTTTTTATACCAACTCCGCTTTTATTACGAGAATATTCAGATCAGTCGGTCATTACACTACAGCGATACACTCACCAGATTGTAAATGTAAATAAACAATTATTCACATATTGTTTGCTTGTTCCGCGTCATTAATTTTACATATCGGCTTTTACAAATCTAGTAGATTAGGAGAGATTTTCTAAACCTAGTAGATGTGAAATTACTGCTCAACCACCGGGGACAAAAGTGAATCGTTGAAAGTTCCAATTGCAGAGTACAAGAAAAACCTTTTTTGAGATAGATTTTCTGCAGCAGCAAATATTCTCAATGGATTTTGTTATGAACCAAATCTTTTACCTACTTTGACTGAGTTACTCGTAATAGTCAGTTTAAATGAGCTTCTTAAGAAGGCAGGGGTTTTCTGCAAATCAGATGAGAGACTTATCCTTGGTAATCAATCACGAATGTTCATTTCTCTTGTTTGTTCTTGCAGACTATGTAAAAAAGTCAAAGGAAGAGATAGATGGTGGGTTTGTGCAAATAAATTCGAAAAAAAATTGGCACCTACATACAATTATATTGGAAGTCTAGAATCCAGCAGCACCAGTTCCGTTAAGTCTAAATAACCATTAGCGTTTGTCACGAGTTGCGTCGGAGGTGCCGACACATTTATATGGCCGTCGAATAGTTAAAAGTTTTATTTCACCGTTTTCGGGGAAACAGCTGCACCGGCCGAATCGTATTGCAGTGCCGTAAAAGTCGAAACTGGCCACCGAAAATGCTGATATACCACCTACAGGCACAGGAGACTGTTAATTGTAGCTTGCGGTGAATCCAAAGAGGTTTTTAGGTTTTTATTTTCCCAGCAATGTTGGCTCACTGAAATTGTTTCGAGCGGAATCCGCGGTGGCTTTGCGAAAAAATTAACCGGTTGAATATTTAAAACTCTCACCGCCACATTGCTCAGTGCGTTAGTTTTTAATGAGTCCAGCTTTCGTGTCGAGCTAACCTGTTTGTGGAGTGTTATTTTTGAATTATTTCAAAGGGTCTTATAATGTTCTATTTAGTATGTGGATCACACATACACAAAGCAAGTTACCGTTTTGCACTCTAGAAAAGTAAGCTTTTGTTTTAATCTTGTTTAGTTTTGTTAAACACATTTATCATGCGGTTATTGTTACGTTTTAAAAAAAAATATATAACTAAGTAAAATCAGTATTCGTTTACTGCTGCTACCGCTAATAAAGTCCAATAGACTAACTACAGTGAGGTGTGGTTTAATAAAAGCCTTGTTTCTCTGCACAGGCTTACACTACCTGTAATAATAGTTGGTCATTAGCTTTAAAGTAGGCTACTCGTTAATATCAAACAACGCTAATTTTTATCAAAAATCACCCATCCAATCACGATCGTGTAGTGGCTCGTCGATGTTATAACTAGACTCTGTAACTTTGATAATAAGACGTAAGGATACATTCAAAAGCGAGCAAAGTGAACTCGAAAAGTGCCAACAGCTAGCAACAAGAGGCACCCTAATGTTGGCTGGAAAAGCTAAGACATAGTCATTTCACCACATCGTGAACTCCAACTTTGCACTATGCAAATAATACTGGAGCTGCAAGAACGCGTTGAGTAAAACCGGATATCAAATTAACATTCACAATAAACTTTTTAAATATGGAAGCCCAAAATGTATGTGTCTGCTTATAGTATTGGTAAGTTATGTAAGTTTGTAAATTTAAATAAGAAAGAACGTAAAAATGTAAAAGAAGCACTCATCATGAGAGATCATGAGAATTACTAAATAACTTTAGTTTTTTGTCACCGAGTTTCATACACATTTGCGACCTTAAAATCCTTTTTAGGCGGATGCTACGTCATAACATCTACCTGCATGCCTAATATCGGCCCGATCCGTCCAGTGGTTTGGGCTGTGCGTTGATAGATTATCATGTCAGTCACCTTTGAGTTTTATAAGTGTGTTGACTTGCAAATGTTAGGTCTAAATTCAAATACACACACTTTTATTAGTCAAGCGATTGGCAGGCACAGGTGGCTTGATTACTGTGTTGTTACTGAGGCGGCGCTGAACACAGACAGTGCTATCAGTTAAAGTATACTCGTACAATGTACGTATACTGGTCTGGTATAGGAACTGGAGACGCATTGAACAATAAACAAAATTTTGTATAGACAAGCTACGAGACGTTTGCTTTCCACTTGAATTCCATCAGTGTGGCGACTGCAGGTATGTGTAGTTTCTAACCTAACGCATTTAGCTACATTAGATTCACTGAATGGGACTATTGAGAAAGTTTTGCAGGAGGCTGTTGTGACAGTAATGTTGGGTGCTCGGCGGGCCCAGGCCTCATAGTGGTCGTCATATTGCAGAGTGGAATTGGTATGTCTGTGACGCAAGGCAAAATGTATTTTCTGCGTATGGCATTGTCTGGGTGTTATATGTATTTATTTATGTTTTTTTTAAATACCGTCGTTGATTCTGATATCTGTATTATTTATTATTATTGGGTTTATGGACCTCCTTATCGCCAACTCGACCAAGTTTGATCTATTGTGGCAGCCCTTTGTATTTACAGTTCACTGCTTAGTCCCGTTGAGTCTATAAATTGCCAGACTCTTTGGAGCGTGACTTCTGTTATCTCATCCGGGCGCATGATGTGCCGCCCGAGATGGATACTTCTTTTGCTCATAAGCGGGCCGCATGAGCAGAGAATATGCATGGCCGTTTCCTCCTCTGTGTGGCAGAATCTACACAGAGCGTCTTCTGTCATATTCATGTTTGCCATATATTTGATGCCTGATATCTGTAACACAAGGGCTACTTATCACAGAGTCAGATCAATGTATGTAATGTTGCTGTATATTATATTATTATTATGTTCAGTAGTATCTACTGATACCACCCATAAAAATGTCTTTAGTATCTATATTAATGACACATTATTATATACGGAAAAGATTGCAGGAACTAACTTACGTATTATTATCAAGGACACTTCACGTCCTTTCCGCTAACTCCTCTGAAAGAAAATTCTTACACCTTCATTTGCCCATTACATTTTTCTCGTAATTATCCCGAGAGCTTTACACTGAGCCGTCTCAGTTTTTATGGCTCAAGGAATTTCGGCTGCATTGCAGATAATATTAGAACTGATGTAGATTTTGATAAAGTCCCGAATGGTAAGGCCGTTATGCTAAAATTATACGCGTTAAATTGTGTTTGTAAATGCCTTTCTACTTACATGTCTGAAAATTTTGAATGTAGCACTATAAAATAGCACTTATGCCTTTGTTAAGAAGTTTGGTTATATAGTTCGATGAATTAAGAAAAAAGTATTTACTATGTAAAGCAGTTTCGACTACTTATGTATCTAAAGTTTTATTGTTATTTTTAATTTTAGGCCAAGCGGGATTAGATCACTTTTTCCTCTTTTTCCTGTTTTGCTTTTCATTTTATGATAAAAAGTTTTTTTGCAATTTATAATAAACTGCTTTGCATTCGAACATTTTCACATATCCATAGTAATGTATGGGATTTTCAATATATTGTCGAGCGCGATTCCTGGCTGGTGGCCAGGATTTCATTCAATTTGTTGATCCTACATAAAGTATGTTACAGTGGCGTCAATCGGGATATTTTTAAGGCGCCATGAAAGCGATTAAGCCAGCTCCATTGATGCATCCATAAGGCTAAGAAAGTGTACAAATACAATGCCAATTCTTCGCAATGTTTACATAACACGCTCTTTGTAATCTGGGACCAAAGCCAAAAGAGAGAGGCTGTCATTTTGTGAAATTGTAGCGTGCGATGGGGTAGTCCAATTTTCCCTTTTGTCCGGAACATGTATTCCTTTGTCTTTTTGAATTCTATAAATCAGAACAAGAATTCGGCTAATGGTTTTAAGCGCAATCCGACAAAGCTTAAGTTTTGACAGAGGGCCAGAGAATCTAGGGTGTATCTGGTACTTTGTTATATGAGAAAGCTTACTGATATAAGTATTACACACGTAGGAGTGACCCAAACATTTGTAGAGTATCCTGTAAAAAATGGCAACACTTTCACATTGGATGATTGCCAATATTGAAATATCGAAACTCCCCTTTCAATTTGTTGTTTTATTGCTTCATCTATGCACCGACATAGGCTGTCGTTTGGTGTTTTATTGCATCATAACAAAAAGTTAAAATACGAGGCAATAAAACCACGCCACGGCGTGCGTATGTCCGCGGCGACGTCTTATTAGCTACATGGTTTCTTCAAGCAGTTTTTTTGCACTAAGGTTAGGTTTGGTTTGACAAGAATACATGAAATGGTTTCAGACTGTCACTTAATGTAGATATAAAAATATTTATCTATATCAACAAGTATAGTTACAACGTGAAGATAAAAGGACTGCTTCAACTTCAGTTTAGCTAGCATCTACATTTCTACCATAAATTTGAAAACCTCACCCCGACCAGTGATTGCACGGTGGTCCCGGCAGAACTCTAAGTTGTCTTGAATGGAAGTCGCAAGTCAACAAGTCTGAAAATAAATATTAGAAGGAGTTCCATCACCACTATGTAAACGTAACTATATTCATTTCATTTAATTTGAAATTCTCCTTAGATCATAGAATATAATATTATCTCTCTGTTCGGAAGCATTACACCATAATATAAAAATTTGGAGTGCCTTCTGTTAATGTAACCGGCGCACTTAAGTCTAAATATAGGGTTATGTGTGAATAGCAAAAGTCTGGCAAACAACATGGGGAGGGCCCTTATGACAGTAACGCTAGTCATCAACGCTTTTAAGGATATTGAAGGCAATACGAGTAAGGAGCTTTGCTTCTCAGTAAGTTGTTTACCAAGATGTGACGAATAAAATGTTGATAGCAAACAGTTAATAGGATTACAAAATAACTTGTATTTATCATAATGCAGTCCCAAAAACAACTCGATTGAGCACCATGCAACACATGGGTACGCACGGCCACACGTCAAGCTAATCACTGCGGTAACTTACGCTTACGTGATAAGGGTAATTTTGCAAAGAAAATGAGTAGCTTGATGTGGAGCCGGGCCGTGTGTACTGTACTCATTCTTATTCTTATGGAATTGCTGATGGCTAACTCCGATATATTAGTCGTGTAGGTGAATCCTTTTGATACGGCGTCTCACGAAAATCTTTCGAGAAGGGTGCATTCCGTCAAACGTTTCATCTCCAAATGCACTTGTAGAGTTGCGTGACGTAACATTGTGGCCGTGATCTAAAGAAAGTGTCTGATTCAATGTATGTAAAGGGAAAATACAAATCACGAAATTCTCTGAATTCGGCCATTGTGGACTGTTGAGAGTCCAAAATTCTAAACTTGCAAATGGATTATTTTTAAGGTTGACGACATGCAACCGAGTCACTTACAAAATCGAAGAGCGTTGTCTTTTCGAACCTCGTTTTTGCCAATTTAACATTTAATATTTTTAAATACCTACAAGGTTCCACAAGCATATTCCCATCATCATAAAATATATCTCTCGTAAGTCGTAAAGCTGCAAACTCTCTCGTCCTTGCAAAGGTGATAGCTCGCTGAGGCGAGTTGAAATCTCGTTTCTCAATATTATCATAAAAGTATTTTATTGATGAGCGTATTAGTCTTGATCGTAGGTAATTGTTACTATAACTACCATTCATCATGAGATCTTCAAATAATGCGAAAGTATACCAGAATATTGGTTGATTACTCATTTTCCCCAGACTATTCGTTCAAACAAGATAATATACACGACAACAAACTCAAAATATTACACGACTCATAATACCGTTACGTTATGACGTAGCCACACCCTTATTAAGTGAATCGTCACGCGCAATTTGCGTTATAACAAAGTATGGAACCGCCTCCGTGCTCAAAAGTCCTGAAAACTGAAAGAAGTAAAAACTGCGGCGGATACCGTGAAATTCACGCCCATGTCTAATAGCCCAGTTAATATTTTTATTAGAGCACCACGCGGTGGACGCCGGTCCTTTCCGTATTTAATTAAAATATAACGGAATATCAATGAATTTCGGATAAAATTAGGATTAAACTCACAGATTTGCTTTATGGTAACGTTGTTCTTTTTCAGAAACGAGTTGGTCCTGGCCTTAACTTCCGTACCGCACTTATTAGCGTTTAAACGCGTTTGATGTTTTTAATTTAATTGGACTTTACTTCCGTATATTTAGTTAGTTATGTGCTTTCAGTATTTTCCTTATAAGCGTGTAAATATTCTGACAAGCACGCTATGTCGTTCTCATAAATTAACTCATAAAGTATCTAGTAGTTCCATAAAGTTCCCTAGATCTTCACTGATAAATAGACAATCTTTATAAGTAGGTTCTAGATACAAGAATGAAGAGGGAGTCCATTTTATAGTAAAAACCAAACTACTCGTACTTGGAAAGCTGAACTAAAAAATCTAGTATCTTTAATCTCAATGCTTCATATTCTAGAATCGATTTTATTGATAAATTGCGTCATTTAATGCCCCAGCAGTCCCGGGTGACGCGCACGGGTTCGCGTGACCCGGGGTGAATGGGTATAAATCTACCCTCGCCCGGGATTTCACCTGCTACCGGCGTTGTTACCGGGATAAAGTTCCTGGACTTGAGACTGCGGGCTAAATGGGTTGAGTTTGCGTTCGGAATGTAATGAGAATGTTGGTGTGGTAATTGATAGCTGTAGCTAGATTTATAAAGTGCATGGCAGTTAGTGGAGACACTAAAAATAAATCCGGTTGATTTTTTAAAATTTGTTATTTGTGAACACCATGTAATAAATTTGTGTTAACAAAAATATTTTTTAGTTTCGGTTCGAAAGAGGCAAATAGACTGATACTCGTATAAGATGTGGTAGTGTCATTATCTGTGCAAGAAAATTAGATGGTTTCCTTCTTTGTTACACAATCTTACGCTTTTTGTTATGAATTATAAAAATCTGGACGCATGGAATCTGAAGAACAGAACAGAAGGATCTACAATGAACCCGCTCGCCTCTACAATCAAAGCATTCCTAATCGTAGCCGAAAGTTAGCACAACATACAGTGTCACTCTTTTTAATAAAACCAAAACTATGACCACCATAAAAGGTGATAGAGCTACAAACGAGTTTCTAAGGAGCACCACGGGTGACATCCATTTTCCGTAGTGTCTACTCCGCAAAGGGGCTTTCCGGGGTTTCCCGCTGCGAATACAACCAAGCTCTATTTATACTTTATAACAAGACTAGCAAGTCTTTTAAAGTAAAATGGAAATCCGTGACTTGATTGAAATGTTTAAAAGTTGCAGCAAACGACGCGGAGTAGGCAGGCAATCGAGTTGACGTCAGGATTTTCAACAATAAGTTTTATTCCGCTTGAATAGTGCTCGCAGGGGCGTAACTACCGCCGTATCTGCCGTAATTCTAAGGGGCCCTCGAGCCACGGGGCCCACACCCATACACAAGTGTTATTTTTTTATTTTGAAACTTTTGAATATCTAAATTTGGCAACACTCATGGTGTTGGTAGGAATTTCCCAGTTTAAGTCATTTTTTTTTAATTTGCTTCAACGGCAGAGGGAATCCCAGTAATCTATGTAATACGATGATAAATCACGGAGAGCAGTGTTTATTAAAGCGTTTTATTTACTATATTTTTTTTATTTAAATATACACATATAAAAGTTTTATTTAAATATATTTTTTGTGAGAAATTTTTACCCTTCCTCGGGACCCTATCATATTTTATACGGGGCCCCGCCGAGACATGCCACGCCACTGAGTGCTCGACTGTTTTCAATGAGCTCTGATTTGAATGCAGTGATTTAAATAACGATCCAGGGCGGTATGTACCAATCTCTCCACTAAGCCATGGTAATTCGGCTATTATTATCCGTGCCTCTCTAAATCAACAGTACGACGGTTCCCTTTGCCTTCATTGCGCTTTATGTGTACGTTATTTATGATAGGTACCTTTAATCTGTATTGTTTTATGGGGTTCATTTACAATGACAGCCATGATGACTTAGGAATAGGTACTGCAACGTTATGTCAATGTTTTTGTTATTTTCGGTTCCGATTTTTTCCGTCAATGTTTTTTAGATTTTGGAGTGAATCGTTTTAGTTGTAGTTTTTATGACAAACAGAACTAAACAATTACATAATTGGTCTACGATTTAATGCACGAAGGAGATAAATCATTCGCTTCAATTAGATGTCCCATCACAGCTTAATCCCTCATTAATCACAAGTATACTACAAGGATATATCCCATATAGTATAGTACCTATTCCAATTACAATTTACAGCGTATATGAAGTGATGTACAAAGGTTATCTGGAACCTTATCCTAAACTTTTATAGAAAAGGTATCTATCTATTTTAAGTGTCGGAAATCAAAACGGTTTGTTTGACGATGAAAAAGTCGCAGCGTTTCGCTATCGTTGAAAAAAGTGTTCTGTTTATAAATAGTGCAAAATAATACGTTGAGCTTGTAGAGTTAGTAAAGGGAACAAATGTGGTGTGGCAAGGCTGTCGCATAAGCTCCCATGAGCGTGGAGGAAATGAGTGTATCGTTCTTTGTAGTTGAAAATATATTTAGTTTTAGAAGTTTTTGACTTTTAAAGTTTTCAGGTTTTGGTTTTATTTCCGTGTGCTCTCGCCAGCAGAGCAGACAAGCTGTGGCATTATGATGGACAATATACATACGCAAGACGTGCTACACGCTACGCAGTGTGACAGCGTGATGGTAACCAAGGGTGTCACGCTGCGTCCATCTTTGTCACTTGATGTAGTGCTGTGACGATTTGAATAATTTGCATCCAATTTGAAAAAATGTATTTAGATTTACTGATTATAATTTGAGAAGTTTTCTAAAAGTATATTTTGATGAGGAGCCTTCAGTAAACAAGTCTGTTCACGCTTGTTACGACAAGCTAGTGCAACTTAGCCCGAGATTTGGCAACACTTGTCCGGAAAACAGATGAGCGCTGTCTAACATCAACGTCGGGTTGGTACGAGAACAAACAACAGCCGTCGTTTGTCAGCGTGCACTGCGACATACGTGACGCTGACTGAAGGCTCCGTCACGTCACGTCACTGTCTGCATAATGTTGCATGTGAGCTGACTCTGAATCTTAGGACTGGTTGAAATAATTATTACCTACAATATTATTTCATTAATAGCTGGTATATACTGGTTTACCGGAAACTGTAAGATGGGAAAGAACAGTGACTTTAAAGCTTTAGTTGCTTATTTAAATTCGGTCGTAGTAGATATATTAATTATAATAATAATAATAATAAAAAATCTATTAATTTATTGTACCAGAATGTATGCGGCATCGATGCCAAAAAAGATAGTTTTGAATTGTATTTAGAGACTCAAATACATAGACCAAACTATATATTTATATGCGAACATTTCTTAAAAAATAGCAATGTGCAATTATTTGATATGTTAAATTACAATTTAAGCGCTTTTTACTGCAGGACGAAGAAACAAAGAGGAGGAACTTTAATTCTATCCAGCATAGATCAGAAAGTAGAGGTTATAGACTCATGCAGTCGTTTTTGCAATGAAAACTATTTTGAAATTTGTGGAGTGCGCGATCTTGCCACCGACATTTGTTTCTTCTGCTGCTATCAAAATAATAATAACTTTGACCTGTTTATTCAGACGCTTGAGGTATTCCTGCAGCACTTTTACAATAGGAAATGTGTTATTTGCGGAGACTTTAATATCAACCTTTTGGCAGATTCTACAGAGCGGACGATATTTATAAACACTTTACAAAGTTATAATTTCAGACCTTTAGTAAATAACGTCACCTTCATGAGAAACGGCTCCGAATCTTGCATCGACAATGTTCTCACAAATTTATCAGATGACACATTTCTTGACACCGATGTTGATAACAATGGACTTTCTGACGGTCACGCGGCATTAAGAATTAGAATAAACAAGGAAAGTGATGGAAAGGTAGAGACCAAAGTGAAATATATAAAAACAAGAGTTTTTAATAAAAAGAATAACGAAAAGTTCAGACATGCCTTGACAAATATTGATTGGTTCAGTTTAGACACAGAAAACTTTTTGACTCGATTCTCTGATGTTTTTGGCAACAGTTACAAAATGGCAAAGAAAAAAATGGGCAGAGGACGACTCAAGAAAGTACACTGGATAACTGCCGGAATAAAGACGTCAAGTAAAATGAAACGAGTATTATATCACATCGATCGAAATCATATTGATCAAGGTCTGTATGAGTATCGAACAAAATATTTGGCGGTGTATAAAAAAGTAATAAGACGTGCCAAAATTCTAAGCAATCAGAGAGAGATACAAAACACACACAATCAGTCAAAGAAAATGTGGGAAATCGTAAACAGACGGACAAAGGGTAAAACCGGCAAGAGTACCCAGGTAGTAACATTAAAAGTTGACAGCAAAATTATAGATGATCCTTATGAAGTTGCAGACATATTTTCGAAACAATTTGACCATAGAGAAGAGGGACATAAAAATCATCAAGATGCGCTTTTACTATTACAAACGTATACAGCTAGGGTTGATAGAGTTCTTAAGATAAGGAAGACAAACAAATCAGAAATAGAAAAGATAGTGAAAAAAATGAAAAACAAAAGATCCACAGGATTTGATGAAATTCCCATCCATATCATCAAAGATAATTTAGATGTTTTAGCAGAACCTCTTGCCTCCTTCTTCAATAAGTGTATTAGCAATGGAATATTTCCCAAACAGTTTAAGATTGCAAAGATATGCCCAATCTACAAAAAGGGCAATAAGACTGAAGCTGCTAACTATCGACCAATATCCTTACTGCCCACGTTATCCAAAATTTTTGAAAACATCATTAAAACAAGATTAGTGTCCCATTTAAACTTGAATCAGGTGTTGAACGAGAGACAGTTCGGATATAGGACAGGTGTTGGCACAGCGGAGGCAGTCGACACTTTGATGAACGACATTTTTACCAAAGTGAACGAAAAGCTGAGGGTAGCAGGAATATTTCTAGATTTGAGTTCCGCTTTTGACACAGTTGATCATTCACTACTCCTCAAAAAGCTGGAACACTATGGAGTGCGAGAGGAATCTTTGGCCTTATTTTCATCATATCTGAGTGAAAGATGGCAGTATGTGGAAGTCTATAACGACACGGGCCCTCACGTAAAATGGGCACAATCAGGATATTCACAGGTGACACGTGGGGTGCCACAAGGCTCGATCCTGGGACCTATATTCTTCATAATATACACGAATGACCTTATTAACTATATATACAACACAATAGGCAATATAGATGTTATTGCATACGCCGATGACACAAACGCCGTAGTTTACGCAAAGGATATCAAATCGCTGAACGTTAATGTCAACAATGCTCTGAAGAGTTTCAATAATTGGTTTCAGACAAACAACCTTGTTCTGAACGCTAAAAAGACAAATGTAATCCTTTTCAATACAACTGCGCGTAATAAGGACACTTTGGAAGCCAATATAACAGGCAATAATATCGAGCCGAAGACTGAAGTAACTTTTTTGGGAGTTGTAATTGACGCTTATCTAAACTGGAAACCTGAATTAAAAGACATAGAGTCAAAGGTAAGTTCAGCCTGTTATGCCATACGTTGCTTAAGAGAGGAGCTGTCGAGGGAGCATCTTAAGACTGTCTATTATGCACTTGTAGAATCAAGATTACGTAGAAGTATAAAATTCTGGGGCTACAGCTATGAATACAACATGGAAAAGTCATCTGTTATCCAGAAAAGGGCCATTCGTGCCATGGTCCGTATTCCACCTTGGGAATCTTGCGTCGACTATTTTAAGAAGCTCAACATCATGACGGTTCCTAGTCTCTATTTATATATTTTGTTAACTGACCTGGTTAAGCATAGGGATAGATACGAGACAGAAGCCGATATGCATGAAAGGCACAAAACTCGGAGAAAAAACCTGAAGCAAAATGTCATACCTTGCCTGAATGTTGTGAAGCATTGTCCACGCAATCGAGCTGTAACGTTTTTTAACAGACTGCCAAAGGAATTAAAATTAGAGACTAGGTTTAGCGTTTTTAAAATTAAATTAAAGAGATTTCTATTGGAAAGGTGTCTGCACAGCGTGGAAGATTTTTAGATTTTTAGTTTTAAGTTATTTTAATTATTATGTACATTCAAACACAATGCATGTTGTTTACTGAATAAATAAATGAAAAAATGAAATATTGAATTTCAGGTATTCGTAACGTTTTAGCCACTAACTAAACCTTTACATTGAAAGCAAAATGTTTTCACCTAAATTCACAACCAAGTTTTATTGCCGGATTAGATATTCGCGCAGATTAGTAGAATTGGCAATTTAAACTCGGTTAGGATAGTTCCAAAGACATGAAATTTATAGACGCTCCGAGAAATGCACAGTGCACCGGCTCCGTTGCAAAAGGGTAATGGACAGTGGGCAGGGTCTACTTAATCCCGGGAATAAAAGCCGATGATAAATCAAAATGCTCGGGAAATTGAAGAAGGAATGCCGGGAACAGACCGCCGGCTGACTTATACAAGCTCCATTTCAATTCGCATAAAGCCGTAATCCTAAAACTGGGAAAACGCAGCTGAATCTCTCACAAAGGTCCTATAGAAACAGGCAGAGTTGATAAAACATCTTTTTATATAAATAAATGTACTACAACATCACATACATTGATGTAACGCCGTGGTAAGTAGCTTAAGCACTTGTGTTACAGATATCAGAATCAACAGTAGTATTTACAAATAACACCCAGACCAGTACAAACAGACATGTTCATGCATACAAACGTTTGTACAGTGAGGAGATCGAACCGCGACGCGGTCACGGTAATATTATTTACCGTGACGCGGTTGACGCGACCACTTGGTTAAAAGTCAACTTCTTGATCATTACACCAAAGGGGGCGTCAATATAATATAAAATATACATTTCCTTATTTACCGTAAGTTTGCAATAAAATTAAGATCTTGTCATACCATAAATGAACATTTCGTTCATTTCAAACTTCGATTGTCGAAGTTATTAAAAGTTGACGAACAGCGTAAAGTTTATCTGTACATCTAACATCTACTCAGTTGGAAGACAAATCGCACAATTGCTCAGCACCTCGAACTAGGGTTGTCTATGGTCGGTTGAGTTTATTGTAAAATTGTACAACTAAATTGTTTAT
Organism: Pyrausta despicata; assembly: GCA_963921415.1. Classification (NCBI taxonomy): domain Eukaryota; kingdom Metazoa; phylum Arthropoda; class Insecta; order Lepidoptera; family Crambidae; genus Pyrausta; species Pyrausta despicata. The sequence continues at coordinate 11,728,248 of OY992848.1, forward strand.
AATTGTAATTGTACAAAAAAGTACAGTAGAGTACAGTATTATTTAAGCTGAGGAGACTTAATTGGTTTATGTGTTATTTTAAATACCTATTTTGTTATGTAGTGTTAAAACTATATGTTTCCCAAAAACTAATTAAATAAAATTGTGGAACGTATTAAGATAACCAAACGCCGTTTTCGACTATGGCTATAATATACGGAAAACATTCAATAGGTACTTATTTGTTGGGTAACGTCGAAATTAACTTTTATTGCTCATACTACTTACATACACGCGAAATAGATACCAGTCCATTTAACGAGACAAATAAGTTATCCAACGATTCTCTTCATTTCTTTCCTCCATCGCGCAAAGAAATACCAAGCATCGCTCTCTTCTGTACTCAATGGGTGACACTGAGACCCATGGTGACGATGAGGTGGAGATCTTTGTTGGGAGGCCTATGCTCAGCAGTGGGCGTCGAACGGCTGATGTGATGATCATGAGTAACGAGACAAACACGTAAAAGGATGTTAAAGCATAGGTACCGATCTAAAACATTAACTTAGCTTGAATTTTCTAAGCATTCATTCTTTTTTGAAGCAGTAAACATGAACATTAGTACATGTACATGTTTGTGCAGTTAAGGAAGTTTAATAAAAGGCATTTTCAATATTTGTATTATTCCACATCTAGTTCTTTAAAGTCATAAAGTCAAAATTTAATAAAAAAATACTTTATGCAGTCAACAGTTTCGTATAAAAGGAAAGTTGTGGCATGGTAAACTCAATTTAAGATTTTTTGACATTTATGACTTTAAAGAATTTTAGATGTGCGGTGGTAACCCTAGGCTCTGCATAACTCCGTAGGTAAGTGCTCACGTTAAACACGTGCACTAAATCTAAAGGATCGCGGTAGAGATAAGAAAATTACGACCCCTCGGGGCGGAGATCTTTATTTTCAGAGACAACGCATATTGGGCAAATTCGGCTTAGAATCTTTAGACTTCTAAGTAATTTCGGAATTGAATAGATGTTTCCTATGGATGACGTTACTGGCAGTCTCTATTTTGCTCTAGCATAGTTTCATTTTGACGCCAATGATATAGGTTCAAAAAAATTGTAGTTTGAGAGGCGTTTTTCTAACATCACGCGTCGTCCTATAAGTTTAAATCTGAAATAATAAACTTATCTAAACACTACATTTGATTACAGCGGTGCATAACTTTTTAACGCGTTTTTATTAGCTCGGGCTGTATGTATGTAACAGAATCTTTCCACGCTTTTTACTCTACTTTAATATAAATTCTTTGTACTCATTATTTTCTTTTTTTAGTTAGCAACAAATGCAAGTTTTTTTACTTTTTTAAAACTATTATTTTTAAGCTCTGCTTGAATGCTGTGCGGATCAGTGGACGCTGGTGTATGAGTTTTTATGCAAGGCAAACTAGAATCCGTTACGTGCGATGCGTGCGATGCCGGGCCGTGGACGCTTGCCTTTATGCTCAACACGGCTGTCATGGTAGGCGGCCGACCACAACAGCGGCCGTAATCCCGGATAGCGACCGAATTGTGGCCGAGTTGCAGACACGTGTCGTTAGGGTGTAAATGAGGCATCACTCGACTATTTATCGCGTACTACTTAAGTTTTTTTCTCTGAATTTGATACTGATATTAAGCACTTTTTACGTCAATTTTGCAGTCTTGAACTAGATGCAAGTCGCTTTAACCATTCCAACTAAGGATTTTTGGCCTATGTTTAGTAGCACGTTTTGCTATTAATTAATGTAACGTTGCATATTATGATACAATAATTGATGAGTTGACCGATTTGGATAACGATTGTGCATCCGTCGTGTGCTCTTCATACAATCACCAGCTTATAGATACATATTTCCTAAAGCTAACGGAAATGCCAAAGAATTTATATTTGTAACCAATGTTTACCCGTATCTCGGATGTGTGATGAATTGCTAACCACGTTATTTTTTGGCAATGAAGAAGTTAAGTCTTTTAGGGATCTATCGTACGTACCGTTTTGCACTGGAATGCGGACCATTTAAGAAAACGTTTGATACTAAACATGTTTTAATTGTTGAGCAATTTAAAACATTTGAAGAAAATTATCGTGCGACTTCACACTTGGACCCAGTTGTAAGGACTCGTTGCACACGCGCGACAGGCTCACGTGACCGCTAATGCATCAGGTCGGAGCTGGTTTCAGGTGCTCGAGCCAGCCGAAACTTGAAGCCGATATCTAATTTGCGAGCGCACTTCTCGGTAATTACTCTGCGGTTGATTGCGCCAATGGAAGTTTAGTCTCATTACCTGGGATTAAATGGGGCTGAACTAGTTTGTTTTTCCTGTCTGCTTCCAAAGTTTTTTTTCTTACAAATTATGTTATGTTTATATTTTACTTTACTTTACCACGCCAAGCCCCTGCGTTTTTACGCTCTAACAGGATATTTTGTCACAATCGTAGTCTCACATTCAAACCGCAGAATATTTGATGACAGCGTTGGTATAGTTGTCTGAGGCAGGTACAGGCTACAAAACCGCGAATCCTGCTAGGGGCAAATCTCTATAAATGAATTTATGTATCCCTATCCGTTGTCCTAGTCACCATAGGACAAGCTTACGCTTAGTTAGGGGTTAGGTAATTTGAGTGTTCGTTGAAAGAATTTATAACTATACTTATTAATAATAATCACACAAACGATTGAATAACAAATAAATTTTAGTATTAGGTAAAACCTACCTACCTACCTAACTACTTACCTACCTACCGACCTACCTAGGTAGTACCGCGATGGATGGTGCGGTTATCCGCAGATTTGAGGCAGATATTTCATTTTGCAGTTAATTAAGTTGCAATGCAATACAGCTCGCGACGAGCTGGTTGTTATTGCATCAGATCCGCCCAGGATACGACAGCTAACGAGGTTGTTAGGCTACATGCTGAGTTATGCTATAGACAAGGCAGAACAGTCCGAAGCAAACTTATGGGTTGCGACAGGTTAACGATTTTTGAACGTTCTACAGAAACATCTCATTCCGTGCAAGTGTGATAGAAAGAATAAACAGTCATTGCTTTAAAAACCCTCCTAGTAGAGTTATGATGGTGTATTAGGTTACACGCTGAGCTATGCCATAGACAAGAGCAAAACAGCCAGCGCTTGCAGGATGCCACGAGCTAAGATGTTCTGAACGGCATACGGAAAAAATACTGGCACGTGCGATGACCAATGAGCGATGGGGTGGGTGAATCGTTGTTATTGCATCAGATCCAAGATCCAAGATACGGCAGCTCGGAGGGTAACGAGGTTGTTAAGCTACACGCTGAGCTGTTCCAGAAACAAGGCAGATAAGCCAGTGCAGTGGCGGGTTTAAAAAGTTTTAAGCGCCCTTCAGAAACAGCAAGACCTGCCTCCGTTGGTGGAATGCAAAACATATCCCATGCAGTTGCAATGTGTGATTAAATAGGTAAATTGTAATTGCATCAGATCCGCCTGAGGTACGGCAGCTTGGAGAGTAACGAGGTTGTTAGGCTACACGCTACGCTGTGTCACAGACCAGACAAAACAAACAACACTTGTGGGATGGGTTGCGACAGATTAAATTTTTTTTGAAAGCACGCTTAGCTGTGCCTAGACTTAGTGGTAAGAATGGCGAATAACTGTGAGCAAAGGTTGCGATGAGATGCGTTAAAATTAAGATTGAGAGAATTCAGTCGCTAGCTAGATTAACTTTAAATCTTCATTGCATCCTTTGCTTTAGCCACTTGTCACAAAATAATCCGAACAAAGTTTTTAAAATACCTGGTGACTGTATTTGGTACTCACTAAAATAAATACAACACATAATATTTTTGTCGTAAAAAAGTCAGGTTTAAGTACAATACGACCATGTAACGATTTTCATGTAACCTGGTTGAACTACGACTTTAATAAGGCAAATGAATAAATCTGTTTTGTGTCACACAATGGGTTGCTTGATCTCATTTTGCTGTATCTCTCTGTTTAGGGTTATAAACTTGTTCAGGTTAAGTCCTCTCTCAACGATTTGAAACTCTGAAAAGTTTGAGTAGTTTAAGTCCTTTTTTCATCGTTTGCTTGCTTACAATATATTTTACAGTAAAGATATTCCAAGACAGTTCCTTGTCTATCTAACGAGGTTGTTAAGCCGGGCTGTATTGAGCACAGTGCACCAGTGTAACGAAACGGGATTTGTAGTTATCCCTAATTCAGATTTGAAAGAGTGGTTGAATTCGTTGATGCACATAAAAAGAATGCAAAACTATGTTGATAACACTTACTGCAAGGTTTAAAACACAAATCTGGAACTAAATATATTTTAGGATTTAATTTGACATAAAAAAAAAGATTCTCAAAAGTAACAATGTACTTAATTGCCTCATCGAGCATACAAAGGTAGTCAAAAAATACTTGAATGTTTGTACATTTATTATATTGCCTTCTTTTCCATTGTTTTTCAAACAACTTACCAAAACTTATTTTTTTCAGTCTGAAGGGCTTGAAGGTCAGTTTTGGTACCCAGATTCCGCTTTGCCAAAATGCAAGGGCAATTTGTAACTATAAACTAAATCCTATTTATTGACACAAGCAGCTGTAATCGGTACGTGATAGGTAATGTAGTAGGTAGTTTGTCATTCAACACATTGATTCCAACCCATTAGCTTGGGAACATATTGGGCGACGTGAATTAGATCGTCACTCAGACATAGCTAGTCTGAAACTATTGGAGTGGCGGATTTAGAACAGATTATACTGTGGAGTTGTTAAGGTTTTTTTTTAAATATGGCCTATTTTGTTCCTGTCCTGGGTCCTGATTCCGCTAATCAATCGTTCAAAATTGTACTTGTATTGTCCGACAGAACTATGAATAGGTACAGGCGATTCGAATCCAAGAAATCAAATAACGATTTTGTTACGATTGATTAGCGGAATTAGGCCCTTGAGTGTTTAGACACTTGGTTACCAAACGAACTTGTGTGAGCCCAACGAGACGGGCGATTTTTTACTCCAATTATTGGGCTCAGGAAATAAGAGTTAGGAACACTTTGTTTGTTGCAAACGTTTAAAACCGTTTTAACAATGTTTGTTTTTAAAACACTTATAAGAATAGGCATGATGATAATTTTTAACAAACTGTTGTTTCGTATTCGAAAATATATACTTATTATAAAAAAACATCATATTTCGAAAAAAAACAAGATTCATATTGAAAAATGCATTTTAAATATTAAGTTTGAAAAATGACCTCACCAAAACGTTCCAAACTGTCATGGCGTCAATTGTGACATCACGTAAGAGTAAAAAAACAAAGCTCGTCCATATTTCAAGTTAATTTTCATTTTTGTTACATTTCATATCATAATAAAGCCACTTTCCGTCGAATCAATTCTAGGTAGATTATCACTGCTTGCCCTTATAAATCCTGGTTCCATAACTCACGTTATTATAGACAAACCGTTCCAAAAAGCAAACTTAATACTAAGAACAATTTATGGTGGATTAAAATCTGAGAAATCGAGAAGTACGAGAACAAAACACAGGTCATGATCATTTCTGTACTCTGACGTGACGTCATTTGCTCTGACTGGCGCGTTCAGAACATCATAACAGATTGTCTAATTTTGTAGTTTTATTTTATAAAATATTCAATATTTTGGCTTAAAATAAAAACTTGTTTCGCAATCTTTCATTTTCGTTTTATATCATGGTTAACATAGTTTTGATGTTTTATATTTATACTCATCTAGCCTATTCATACACGAATAGAATCTCATCTCTAAGCGCCGTAGAAATAAGCATTAAACTTACCTGATTCCTTTTAAGTCATACCGGGTCGCAGTCTCATGAGAGTATGACAGCCAGGAAATAAATAACTTGCGCACTACGATTTCTGCAGTTTGCCTTTATATTCTAGGAACTCGAGAGTATTATTCATTTCCCGCAAAAAGAGACCTAACGTAGTAGCTTGATAGGATCTAATCGAGCGCTCACCGAACAGTGATCGATTCCATGTGATTTAGTTGTTAGTTTATTTAATGCGGCAACATAATTTCAACTTGTACTAAAGACCGAAATCTAAAAGGGATGTAGTTCGTTTATCGTCATTTAAATGCAAATGTATTGTAGATATCTTTCAAGTTAGGAATAAAGAATGAATAAGTACTCGTAGATTTCTATTTGTTCGTAATGGCTTAAGCTTATGTACGTGTTTATCTCGGAGCTTATTGGATGTAGTTTACCTAGCACCGTATCTTATGCCTACTAAGGGCGCGTTCACATCTAACGTCCGTTCCTACTGGAGATAGTATTAACACAACACATTACAGAACTGGATATGAACATATTTACTGGATACGAACTATCACACTATATTATGGGTGAACTCGCTCATACTGATTCGATTTGGACGGTCGTTACACGTGAACGCGCCCTATGATATAAAGCGTACGATTTTTATTCTGCTTGACCAGTTTATTCTTCTGTCAGCTTTCTTTTGCTTCCAATTAATTTTTTTTATTATAAATAAAAGCAAACAAACGAAATTCCCAGCAGATCCGTGGCAGCAATTAAGATCCGACCGATTTTTCCTTAATTAAGTAATCCTGAATCGGAGTGCAGCGGAGTGAGTATTGCAATCCAGATTTATTAGCGCGCCGCGACACTGACTGACCAAACTGAAAGAGCAGAGCGAGCGAAGTGAGCTAAGCGAGCGAAGTCATTTAAGCGTTCCGCCGATTAGTTCGCCATTCATTACGACGGTATCAACAGAACTTGGGTATATTATGCTCTATTCCAAACTACTTCATGAAATTATAATGACATTCCCAAGAAACTAGTTTAAAAAATTTCATTTCTGAGCAAAAGATAATATGGCGCAATATGCAAATTGAAGGAGGTTAAGGGTTTATTTATTTAAGGCGTACCTTAAAAGTCAGTTTATTTAAATCCTATCTTTTGAAGCTTCTCAGGATAAAAGTTTGGTATCCGTTTCATAAAAAATTATACTTAATTTTGAATTTCAATTTAATTTCAATTATGCACTATAAAATTCACATTACGGAATTAAATACTTAATTCATATATCTATTCAAGTGCATGGCTGCAATCGTTTTTTTAAACGGTAAAACTTTTATTATCATACATTACAAATAGCAGTCGTCATATTAAGCAATAAAACGCACATGAAACGGGACATAACTTTTTGAAAGCTTGTCACTATAAATAGCTCGCGGTCGTTGGCTTTTATATCGTTCTTGATTAAAAAAGTGTGTACCTAGCCCCGAAGTAAAATACTAAGGAAAACTAAAAAATTCTTCTTCTCTTCTTCTTCTTCTTGCAGGGGTTCTCATTCTCATTCACAGCTGACGCCTGCGCTGCTTAAGTACCCCCACCGACACGGGTTATCTTAACTTCGACCACACCGGGTCCTCAGCCTATTTAGACTTCTCCAGTTTGGCCAAGGTTCCGTATAGCCTAGGGGCACCTTTTCATTGAGGGTACAGTGGATGTGGACGACTTGCCCAAAGACATCGGGGCCTCATGTCAGGGATTATTTCGGTAGGTAACTAAAAAAGGTTCTAGAGTAAAAAGATTACCAAAAACTTAGAAACTTGTTTGATTATAGAAATAAATTATAAATAAGTAGGTAAATGTATCTAGCTTCTTTGAAAATTTCCTAATTGCTGAGAGCAATAGACGGTAAACACCTAAAAGCGAATTCGGAGCGGGACGAGACGGGAGACGTGCTAAGCATCGTCGCCAACGACATTTTTTCCATCCACATTCCCGCTCCGATAATGCACCCGTGACATATGAATGGGTTTTCAAATACATTTTGTATGAAACGACGTTTCCAAGACTTCCGTACCGTCCGGATAAAAACCCGTCACGTATGCAGTGGCCTTAAGTGATTTGAAGATGATAAGGTTTTTCATGTGAAATGGCTACTCGATTCGCTGGCGGTTGATTTTTAATAAGTTTAGGTTTTTCGCAATATGCTCATCTCTCATTCTCATCAGCCATATCTCTCTTCATATTTATATACATTAAATATTCATACAGTTGCCGTTTATTTATGTCTTCGGAAAGATACTCTTCACTTTATCAGTAGGTGAGTGTAGATATGCATCAGACAATTTGTTATGTTTTGCAGAGTTTACAAGAACAGTAAATCTCCTTTTCACCTACTACTCGCTTACAGGAATTCCGGCTCTCGTAAAGGATCATTTTATGGAGTGCTCCGTTTTATGGCCTAGTTCATTTTGACGGAAGATTTAAGGATGATTAAAGTTGAGTATACCCGTAAACGGTGCCAACCTTACTCCCGTGCGCTTGGGTGTTGTGATGCATTGTAAGTACGAGTACGTTTTAAAGATGCAGGTTATTAAAATATAGTAATAAGATATACAAAGTGTTACAGAAAAAACTGTGATAACTAAAGGGTGTTTTTGTGCCACAAAATTTGGCTCTCCCATAGTAAAGTGATCGACAATTTTGTATGGGAGGACCGATCATTTTTTTTTAATTTTGACTTAAGTATCTTTGGGAATGTTGTGCAGTTTTCCACAACCTAGTTATTACGGAGTTTTTTGTAACACCTTGTATATGCTCTCTTTAGAAATATTATTATCAAATATTGCTGTCGTTTTGCGTACCTGTATTCACACGAAACTTACAATTTTTACCACATTGAATCGTTATTGGGCTATAATCAACTTTAAGCTTAGTTATTCCATATTAACTCCTTTTAATGCGTAATCAAAATTATCATCAGTACTGGAAAAAGTAAAATGCTATAAGGTTACGGCTACTTCGTTATAAGCGCAAACAGAGTAAATCTTTTCTACCTATATGCAGGTAGAAAAGCTTTTTCTTGCACAACACTCTCTCTATGAAATACGAGTACCCATTCCGTCCCAAAACAGCTACAAATGTTCAAACGTGCAATACGTGAATAGTACACGAAATATTGCAGTGCATTGAATAGCAGTGCTGATGTCGACTGTTGATATGCACGGTGCGGATAGCGTTGCATATGCACCGCGCGAATGGCCTGCATATGCAGGGACGGGGCGGCGCAGCGGGACATCGCTATGAATGCTGCGAAATATTTGATTGTAGAACATCATTGATTACACGGATTAAGAGCTTCATCCTCAGTCAAAATATACAAAGTATACTGCTGAGATGACGTTTAACGCACCCACGGCAATTTTACCTACTTAACGCGTTCATTGTCGAAATTGGATTAAATGCGAAATGGACATTTTGAGAAGTGGACGAAATGCGAAATAGACGTTTATCAAAGTGGACCTTTTGCAAAGTGGACGTTTTGAGAAGTGGACCATATACGAAATTGGCCAAGTGGACCCAATGCGAATTGGACCATACGCGACGAAGCGATTTTGCCTGGATCTCATTTTGGGCTAATCGTACAGTTTCTATGTGGTAAGCTTATTAGCACATTTTGGACATGTCAACGCTTTTGAAATTTTGAGTTATGGGTTTTCATTAAAACTAAATCTTGACTCTTTGGAATCGTATGCTAACATTTATGCAGAAAAATACCCAACTTATAGAGAATGGTACAAATAATGAAGTACAAATAATGAAACTCATAAATGAACGTTTAAGTCAAATTGATGAAGGGATGTGGGGTAATACTTGTCGACATGTACAAAAGAAAGAAGAAGAATACTATAGACATGGAGTCAGAAATCATAATTAACCTTGGTGAGAGCAGCGAATCCGAAAATTCATCATTAGATTTTTCAAGTAGCGATGCAGAATAATGTTCAATAAATAAACATTAAATTACGAAATAACTGTTTTTTTTAAACCCGTATATTATAACCCGTAAATAACAGTATTTGTATTTGTACCCGACTGTACCTCTTGTCACGCACACAAAGTCACTGTATATGTACAAGGTTTACCCACACATAAGGCCGCGCGCACAACTGAGTTGAACTATCTGTAAGTATGTATAGGCATAAATGACGACCGCTTGGTGCAGTGGTCTACTTCTAAACCAAGGGTCGCGGGTTCTATATTATACCCGCACAGCACATAAGTGTGCATGAACATGTGTGTTTGTACTGGTCTGGGTGTTTTCTATGTATAATATGAATTTATTTACACAAAACAAGTATTTAAGTATGTTTATCCGTTGTCTAGTACCCATAACACAAGCCTCGTAGCTAAACTTGGGACTAGAGAATTGGTGTGATTGTTGTGGAATATTTATTTATTTATTATTATTATTAAACTTTATTATCTATTTAACTTCAGAATGAGATGGCAACAAGCCTAGAGTGTAGCCCTATGTACTGGGAAATACCAACAAAGTCATACTCACGTGGGTACCAGGACATTCGAATATAGAAGGAAACGAAGTAGCTGATAACCTCGCCAGAGAGGGCGCCGATAACCCTCAAATCGGCGTAGAACCGTTTTGTGGCATCACCAAGCAACGAGCCACTACGCTACTAACCATTCTCTATAAACAAGAGGCAATTGAGTGGTGGAAGTCTACATCAGGACAAGAACACTCAAAAGCACTCATTCAGGGATACAGCAACAAAGTAACTAAAGAGCTTATAAAGTTCAAAAGATACAAAGCTTGTGCTTTGACCAGAATACTAACAGGTCACTGCAAACTAAACAAACACATGGCAAACATGAATATGACAGAAGACGCTCTGTGCAGATTCTGCCACACAGAGGAGGAAACGGCCATGCATATTCTCTGCTCATGCGGCCCGCTTATGAGCAAAAGAAGTATCCATCTCGGGCGGCACATCATGCGCCCGGATGAGATAACAGAAGTCACGCTCCAAAGAGTCTGGCAATTTATAGACTCAACGGGACTAAGCAGTGAACTGTAAATACAAAGGGCTGCCACAATAGATCAAACTTGGTCGAGTTGGCGATAAGAAGGCCCATAAACCCAATAATAAATAATAAATATAGTGTAGCCCGGTAGATACTTATCGCTAGACAAGATACGAATACTTGGAAAGTAGTATAGAGTATCCATTCTATCAGTTCTACCGTTGTGTTTGTGATGTGCCAAAATAATTTGCATGCAGGCGCATCGTTTCACACGACGACCCTAAATATGCATCGGGACGGTATCTCAAAACTCAGCAAACGGTCGCGCTCAGCAAAACGTTTTGGCACCAAATACAAATCGTGTAAAAATACGCTCTGACCAACCGAAAAGCATTTGCCGACAGGTTAGATTGTCACTACTTGAACCACTGCAGTCTGACCGGTTATGCTATTAAAATGTATCTTTGTTTTGTGTGTTGTTTATTATGGTGTTTTGTATACTAAAATTAGGCTAAGTCTCTTTTGTAACTAACAAATTGATCCTTTGTTGGTCGAAATAAATGATTTGAATTTGAAAGTCCTCGCAAGAGAACGTCGTTTTCTTCCTCGTATGTTTCGTGAGGCTATTGAAATTAGAAGACACCCTAATTTTAATATAAAAGATGGTTGGAAAATTCCACCAGCTTGGGATCCTGTTTCGGCCAAGACTCAAACTTGACCCCGCACTGCAAGACCTCAAGATACTCAGCTCATTATGTGTGAATAGGAACGTAACATAGATTTTTAATATTTTTGAATGATGGTAGTTTAAACCGAAGAAACAAATACAAATCGTGCATCGACATAACACTTTCGTTATATAAAATAGCTACAATAGCGGTGAGGTAACATTTTATTGTTATCTCAAACTATTTCAAAACTTCCGCAATAACACGGTAAAGAAAATTAAACAGTGCATTTACGTCGAAAGCTTAATTAAATTGGCAATTACTGAAATGGCGTGTTAATTTTTATTATTCGAGCAACTAAGTGAACGTGAGTATTCATTTTTTATAAAACCTTTAGTTTATAATATTTTTTTTCTGCAGACTATCCCATAGGAGCATATTCAGAGAGAATGTTTAATGAAGCTGAACTAATTTTGTATAGCTGTCAATTGATTTGATATAAACAGTGCTGAGATGTATTAATACTTAAAGGTAGGTAGGGTAGGTACCTAGGTACGTAACTTAGTATGCTTTATGGGTTACTTAAAACTATTATAAAAGTGAAGTAAAGTTAGTGGCAAGTTAACTAAAGAGTTAGTTCCAAATTAATTAAATTATTTTTGTTTAGAACCTAACCGTACCGTATCTGGTCCGGTTCCTATCGTAACGTACCTACCCAAGGTAAAAGATCCGTGATTTTTCTTTTGTACACAGTTGAGCAAAGTGGACAATCCTTTAATAGTAGATTTTACAACGAGAGCATAAAGCAAGTCATTTTTATCCGAGATCGTTATATGATGATGAAGTCGAGGATAAAAATGATTTGTGCACGAGTTGTAAACTCTGCTTTTCACTTCGATTGCGAGAAAATAAAACAATAATTTGAGAAAATTCAATACGAAAAGTTCACGGCTTCTTTCCCGCTACTTTACTTTTTTTTAATTTTCCTGCATAATTTTCGGGCAAAGAAAAAAAATATACAGCCTATTCTTAAATTATTTTGGAATAATGTTTTTTTTGTGGTAAACACGTTTTGATATTTAGTTTCTTTTTCGTATTATCTTATTATAAATCAAAAATGCAAATAGGGAAGGAAATATTATAAATTAGCAAGTTTTATCCATGTACAATTGATTGTTTTTGGCTGTATGGGCTAAATGGTCACTGCCTTAGTGTAGACACATTTAAAAAGCTACTTTTATGCACAAGTGCATAAAATTCAACTTTATGTCGCCTAGATCCTGCATAAAGTAGTACTTTTTCGAGCATGAGAAGTGAAAAATTAATTTCCGCCACACAGAATCCGATTTAGTTGGTGACACCCGGACATCCGTTTTAATGTTGTTGACAGCTGCACGTGATTGTATCGCGATCGTGTTTTGTCTCCGTGCGCGGGATAGCCACGCCACGCGTGACACGGTGTACAGTCAGCCTCAAAAATATAATAGCATTTTAGAATCTTCTCCTCGTCAAACTGTTGAAATATTTCAAATTAATTGTGCTGTTATGATACTATATTTTTGACGCTGACTGTACGAGTATATACACACACGTCGCGTGCAATTTGCTGCGGGACCGCTGCGTCTGAATGTGCACGTTCTAGATGTTTCCAATCGCAGGATGAAAGGATCTGGAAGTGTATTCCCGCATTTTATTTCAATCAATTCTCGGTTAGCGTTCTGGTATATTTGCTGGGACTGGAAGTAGCGCAGAGCAAGGGCAGCTAGGTACACACTAGTGGTAGGTAGTTACCTACTTATTTCTAGTATCTTAAGCACTTACACTTAGGTACCAACTCAGTTAAAATCTCAAATACACTAAGCGAACTGAACGTAATTTGACTTTTAACTGTTTTATTTCAAATTTCAAAATTATTGTATGATATTAATCAGACCTAAGTATGCTAATGGTGTGTACTTAGTCAATTATTGTTTATAGGCAGGTACGCACTTAGCAATTAGCTTACATTACATAGTACTTAATAAGCCTATTTGTCATTGTTACAAATAAGCCAGGAATTAGGTCTGGTTAGGTATAATTTATGTGGCAACAGTTGCTTGAGATCTATTTTAGTTTAATTTATTATGCATGCAACACTAACGCCACCTCCCAACTTTCCTAACTACAAAGTTACACAATTTGAATACTTTTTTTAGTTGGTAGAAGAAAAAAACTGTTCATTCATGGTTGAAATATTGCTAAGTAGGTTGCTTCTGATTTTAAGGATAAGATTAGCCCAAAGATAGTCGTAAATGATCATTGAGAGTAGGCCAGTGAGAGTTATTATTGAAAATACTTATTTTAAGTTTGTCATAATAATTAATGATAACTTTACCGTAGTATTTAAATAATATGTTTTTGCTGGTAGCATATTTAATAACACCTTACTTAATTCCTTACATGAAATATTTATAAAGTGTTGAATGGATACGGTCACCCAACTGCACATAAATATATCAGGTATTAAGCCGTATTTCGTACCCGAAACGGTTAGGCAAACAGCATTTTATTTTATGGCTATCTCATGTAATAAATAGTATAGTCACCTAGGCGACTTTAAGATTGAATTGGTAACAAGATTGGGACGTACACCGGGTGCGGATAATGGCACGCCGGGGACTCGAACTGGGGTCGGTGGACCGGTGGAGGATCTACTCCATAATGGTCTGCCTAGATTTTCGTCACCATCCATTTCGTTCGCTCGCTCAGTCTAACTGGTAGGAGTGAGAGTGATGGCTTCATTCGGAAATATGACTATCGGCTTAGGGAGTAGGGTCTCTGAATTTATGGTGGGTCGAGGTGCGACCATAAAAAATTTACACGGGCGAAACGTCGCTTACTGCGGCCGATTTGTAACCTCCACCTGTTCTGATTTCGAATCTTTTGTAGTTTGCAATAGTTTGTACGAACCTAAGTTGGCTAGAATGACTCAACTTGAAGATGATGTGCTTCTTTCTGAATGCAAAAGTGTAGATAAGTACGCAAACTCCACGAAATCAGTTCGCTTTTATATGTATAATAGTGTCCCAACTATACCGCATAAAAAAAGTTATATTTTAGACAGTTAACAATGAGAACACCATTGAAGAAAAGACTTATTTTCTGCCACTGAGTACCCGCGGAAACTAAAAATAACGGTGAACTCGCCAAATGAAGTAAGTCAACATTTCATTTTTGTTAAGCAGTGAATCAACGTTTGCGTTTCAAATAAGTTTATCCTCGCTTTCGCGTTGCACCAACTGTTCCTAGCTAGGTACAATATTTCTAAGCATTCGCCGTACAAATGAGAATAGAACGAAAGTTTTGCAACAAGCCAACAGCGATGAAACCGCTTTCAAAAACTGCGTTCGGTAGGCTCTCTAACTTTGCCTCCTCTGAATATTCGTACGGCCGAGAAGAAGAAGCAAAAAACTTAATATAATAAAAAAATTGCTATTGCCACATTAAACTATCTATTTGAATTGCATAATGGGCCCTATAACAAAAGCTCAGATGCCGCAGTGTTTAAGATGATGCGCAGCCGTCTCTACCTAATTTTACGTTTAGTTCAGTGCTCGTGAGCGTACGTAGCTTTAAATTCTTAGATATGAGACTCTCGATCCAACTGGCCCTAAGTCATCATACCATTTTTTAAGTAAGGTATTACGAATCACGCCGGGTGTTTAACCAATGCCTCTTACCAGTCATAACCTACGGAGCCGAAACGTGGAACATGACAGTCAAGCTGGCTCACCGACTGCATTTCACTCAGCGTGCTAAGGAAAGGTCTATGTTGGGGACCTCATTAAGGGATAAGATCCGGAACGTGGTCATACGACATAAGACTAAGGTAAAATGTAGCAAGCTAAAGTGGCAGTGGGCCGGCCATATCTGTCGCAGAACCGACGAGAGGTGGAGAAGGAAGGTTCCCGAAAGGAGAACACGCTTAGGTAAACGTAGTGTGGGACGCCCCCCGGACAGATGACCTGAAGAAGGCAGCTGGTAGTGACTGAATGCAAAGGGCGGGAGATCGTGCGCTGTGGCGCTCCTTGGGGGAGGCCTATGTCCAGCAGTCCACTGTAACAAGCTGATATTATGATGACTACGAATTACAAATATATGCAATAATAAGCTTTGTGTCCTTTTGAAGCCTTTCTATCATCATCGCTATACCTTGACCTGTCTGCAGCAATAGCATCCAGCCAGTTAGTATTACTTTAAGTTAAATATTACTTTTAAAAATAGAAAAAAGTTTTGATATGCACGCTTTTTCTGCGCGACGATTGTGCCAACGATTTGCCGTTCGCCTAACAAAGCCGTGTGTGCAGTTCTCTTGGCCTTGCAACTTGCCAATAAAACTTTACGGTGTTCGCATAACAACGTAGATTAAATGCATTGTAATATTCATAAAGCATATGCAATGCAACTGATAGCTGGAAAGGTCATATGACAAAAAATAAAAAGCGAAAAGTCGCGTTTTAGTTCCGAGTTTTTACTGACTGCGATATTTATGCAGGTCAGTATTCTGTGAAAAATATTGAATTCACACGCTTATTTACTAACTAACGAAGCTAGGTCAGTCTACCTACAAAATTCTGAAGTGTTTTTCAGCAAAGGTTCTGATTGGAAGTTTATAGCTTTCTGTTTCAGATTAACACTTTAATGGACAGTAGACTGCTATAGCAGTTGTAACAATAAAAATATCTATTGTGTCTGGCTTTCGTCCGTCAAATTGTTAACGACAAGTTGCAGAGTGTATGTCATATTTTGTAATGGTTATAACAGTACGTAGGCGATTACACGATAGGTGACGACAGTCCGTAGAAGGGAAACCTGTATTTTGGGCATAGCCGTAGTTGCATACTTTGTATCCAACTGGCCTAAGCCATAGCTATCGTACGGTAGGTTCTCCTACTATTTTACCCATCTGCATAGCCGTAGTTGCATACTTTGTATACAACTGGCCTGTGCCAAAGCCATGGTATGGCAGGTTCCCCTACTATTTAACCCAGCTGCATAGCCGTAGTTGCATACTTTGTATACAACTGGCCTGTGCCAAAGCCATGGTATGGCAGGTTCTCCTACTATTTTACCCATCTGCATAGCCGTAGTTGCATACTTTGTATACAACTGGCCTGTGCCATAGCCATAGTACGGCAGGTTCCCCTACTATTTAACCCAGCTGCATAGCCGTAGTTGCATACTTTGTATACAACTGGCCTGTGCCATAGCCATAGTACGGCAGGTTCCCCTACTATTTTACCCATCTGTCAGTTACATGACTTTAACCTCGAATCTCAAGCACTTGATAGACAGATCTCTCTTGCACTGTGACCGCGGCGTAATAGGTATCAGTAGTACTTTTGCGGGCACCCACCCACTAGTGCATGAAATAAAGCACCTGTATTCAAATGAAGCGACCCGCTCCACGTATTTCAGCTTTTTTGTCGCCCCAATTTATTTATAGCAGACCTGACCGTGGAATTAAATGAGCACTGTGCTATTTCCTTTTTTCGTTTCGCGTGTAATGCTGTACACCCACGCCAATTTTTTTTGGTGATGTCCTTTAAGCTTTGATTAACCGCAAAATTGTCTAATTTAGTTTTCATGTTTTATCAGGAAACTTTAATAAGGTACTAAGCATGCCATATTATTGGTATTATTAGCTTGTACATAGTTTTTTGTGTAACAAAGCTGAAATAAATGAATATATGATAAACACTACTTACCGGTTGGAAACCTAACCTAAGCATATTTGACATCTGATTAGGTATAATCAAGAAAAGTTCTAAGTCCTTCGATTTCACAAGTTAGCTTAGTACATTTATGAAATTACGAAATACTATTAAATGGTTCTTAATCTAACCTAAGAGTATAAGGCATCGCACTAGATATAATCAAGAAAAGTAAAAATGTATATATTTGTTTTTTTTTACAAATTTATTTATTTATTTAGTGTATATTAATATATATTATGTGTATTTATAAATATCTATTCTTGTATAAATCTGATATACATTTTATATTTCATATTGGTATTATTATTTTTGTGTTTTCTCTCTTATTTATTTTGTCGCACCGCCCACTAATCGTTTCTGCTTAGCCCAAAGGTATGACTGGTAGAGAATGCCCTAGGGCGTTAAGTCCACTGTTTGTACATAGTTTTGTTGTGCATTAAAGCTTAAATAAATAAATAAATTCCTTAGTTATTTTTAGTTAGCTTAGTACATTAATGAAATTCTGGTATTACTTATGCTAGGCTGAGTATTAATAACGTAATCAGATATTTAGTTCCAGCTCTGTGAAGGCAAACCGCAACCAATATAATATAAAAAAAATATGCTGTAAACTTAATATTCACAGGTTGAAAAAAATTCTCTTTATTTCATGCTACAGTAGATGTTTTAAAGAGCGATCAACAACTTCCAGCTCGTTGGGAAAATTTCAATTTCATTAAACGAGCATACAGTTGATTTTAAAGGGATGTTTAATTTCGCCACTGACGCTGCTGGCATCAGGAACTCTACTATGTAAGCTAAGTACTACTATCCGTACTGAGCCCGCGTGGTGGAGTATGGCTCGTACCACCTCATAGTTGAGGTGAGGCCTGTGCCCAGCAGTGGGACGTACATATAGGCTGACGACGACGACGACTACTATCGAATGTTTCAAAGTCATCTTTGAGGAATGATGATGACGAAATGAATAAATTGCTTGTATATTATATGTATATATAATATTTATTATCAATATTAATAATTTGATTGATATTATTTTTTTGGAAATTAGATATTATATTTATGTTTATTTATTTTTGCGTTATTAGCCACAATTTACGTTTCTCATTTAATTTTCACTGCACCCATTGCCTTCTTTCTGCATGACCTTGGGGTTGACTGGCAGAAAATGCTTTTAGCATTAAGTCCACCCTTTGTACATTTCTTGTGCAATAAACTTTTAAATAAATAAATAAATCTTTGGGGCTCTTGCTAGCTTGACGTTGCAAGACAACGTGACGGCTAGATTCGAAAATACGGACGAAACGAGACCAATTTAAAAAAAAGTATGCAACTACCTTACCAAAGTAAGAAGACATCTCTGTCTGTCACTGAAGCTTATTAACAGTGCGAGCGAAAGGGATGGCTAGAATCGAAAGAACGGATGACGCGTTTCGTAACATGCCTTTAGAGTAGGGTCTAGCACGAAATACGATATTAATTAGTGTTTTCGAGAAAGAGCTGTGCATTATGCCACGACGTAGCCGCAGCGGCCGGAGGATGCCGCAAATTGGCAGTTTTTCTTGTAGTTTTTGTTGCCAGTTTAATATTTCAGAACTGCAGCTGAAAATTGTTGATGAGCTGCTAATTTTGCCTGTAGAATCATAACCACAATTCTGGTAGTTTTTCTTCTACTTTCAAACAAGGCATTGTTATTTGTGACGTAGAGACTGCTAACCATTAGTTTCGACTTCTTACCAGGGTTATGTTACAAATTATAGCACTGGCCTTGAATGGAAAATAAACAAAATGTTTAATCTCCCGATGAAAAAGAGGTCCACTACTACATAGTATGTCCGTCTGTGTATGTTTGTATATGTGTTTGTGTTACTGTGCTTTTGTGTATGTCTGTTTGTAGCATCGCAGCTCCAGAACGGATGGACCGATTTCGAAGCGGTTTTTTTCATTAGAAATATTATTCAAATCACGTGGTTTTTAGCTATAGCTGGAAAAAAATCGTCCAGCCGTTGAAGCTCATCAGCTTTTTTCCTGGCTCATCCGGAGGTTTTTTTTATTTTAATGGAAAGTTAGTTTTTTGACTTTATAATGCTATGAATCGATGTAACTTCTACTTATTTAGGTATCTGCGCTCTCTCTATATTTAAACGTACATTGAGGGTCCAGACTACTCCCTCGAGAGAATTCCCCAGAGAGAATTACGATATACACACAGAGAATGGGCGTTTGCCAAAGCCTTGTACGATCAGGCTGAAACAGGCTGCGATTAGTGTCGTGGATCGGTGGTTGCCTATCTATAGCCAGTCAACATCAGTTTGAAACATCACACATCCTTGAGTGTCCTTCCTTGAGAAAGGAAGGAAAAATCCTTGAGAATCCAAGAGTGTGCCCACTCTTTGCTTTAAATAAAATACATTTAATTTTCCTGACGTCTGGCGAACCTCCATTTTTGCTCCCCCAGGCCCTCGTACCTAGCGTCCGAACTCAATGATTTATAGTTGTTCAGGTAAACCGTAAACTAGGTTCGTACGTTTATGAAACTAGTAGTAACAACTAAGTTTGGTAACCACTTACACAGGGGATGGGATGTCGTTGGGCTCCACTGAAACGTAACTAGATTGGGTTGGATCCAATCGGTTTCCCGCCACACACCTGAAAATAAGGAAAAAGGAGCTTATAGTTCCATCGGTAATAGGAATACCAACTACTTTGGTGAAATGGTTAAGTAGTTGACTTCTTAAAGACTACGCGGTCGCGATTTCGATCATCGCACTATAAAACATTTGTGTGCATGAACATTGTCTGTTTGTACTGGTCTGGGTGTAATATTATCTATTAAGTTTATTTGTAATACCACTGTTGATTCTGATAGCTGTAACACAGGTGCTAAAGCTACTAACCATGGAGTCAGATCAATGTTTGTGATATAGTAAGTGTGCACAATTAATTTTATGTAGCTCTACTTTTATAAAACCAAGGGTCGCGGGTTCGATCCCCGCACAGTACAAGCATAAGTGTGCATGAACATGTGTGTTTGTACTGGTCTGGGTGTTTTCTATGTATAATATGTATTTATTTACAAAAAAAAGTATTTAAGTATGTTTATCCGTTGTCTAGTACCCATACCACAAGCCTCGTAGCTTAATTTGGGACTAGAGAATTGGTGTGATTGTCGTGAAATATTTATTTATTTATTATTTATTATAGAAAGGATTCCTTTTATTTAGAAACGATCTGCGAACACGCTGCGCTAAGCCCCCGGTCCGCTCGCTGTGTGACAAAGCCATGATCGAAAAAATCGTCAATTTGAATAAAAACAATTACATGATTTGAAATAAGCTTTTTTAATAAGCTTGAATAATTATACTTGGCTAAAATGTGGTGCTTTCAATGTAATATAAATTTTAATACAAAAAAGGACGTCTCACTTGCGTCTAATCATTTTCAAAAGGGAAAATTCCAAAAGTGGCTGCTGTCTCACAATGCAATTTGCAATTCGTGATCCAACTTAAGCAGTCGCTACTACCGACTGTCGTCCTAGGGAAGGTCGACGCGCCGATAAGGGCATCGGGCGTGACATCCCGAGATGAGATGGAGTCAGGAGTCAACGAACTCGGCGTATAAAAAGCTGGCAAGTGCATTGCATATTTTTTTCTTAATGTAATGTGCTGTGCCAGTTAAATGTTACACTGATGTTTGTGATTTGCGTTAGAATAAGTACCTTAACGTTTGTGTGTCTGTATCGATTGTTATAAAGTCATATCCTTGAAAAAATTGGATCTAGCCTAGGTAAAGTATCTTCGTGAATCAAATAATTTTAAAAAAATATTAACTATGAATAAAAGCGTTAGCTGTTAAAACTCTGGTTCAAGTTCAGTCTGGTAAGACAAGATTTCAATGTAGGCCCCTTTTTATTGGAATAACGCAATGTCGGCATCTCCTCTACTATCTTATAACAGTTTTCTCATCATCACTGATATTAATAAAAAAAATTGATAGCCGAGCACCGGATTGCGATCGTTGAAACGCAATATCTTAGGGCGGGTCGCGCTAAGGGCCGGAGCCGAACCTTCGGCCTATCGGCCGAACCTCGCTCGGTAATTTTGCTAATGATCCCCGCGATGATACGCAACACTGATGTCCGAGGGTAGCTAAAAGCTGCCCACTTTGTTTCGCCCATTAACGGATAATACCAGTTATTTATAGACTACGTTTAATATAACTCATTTACTCTGTATTTTGGTAATTAAGTGGTAAACACGATGATGAGCGATTACACAAACAATGAACACACTTCAAATTATGTAGGCTCTTCGATGGAACTCTCTATTCATTAAGGTTAGCGCGTTTGTTTTGCAGTATGGTATTAATCGAACAAATCCGAATAATAAAAAAGAAGTAATTTAAACATTTTGTTTATTAATAAAATCCGCTAAAAGTAATCCATCCAAGACTACATAGATCTGTCTTTGAACAACACACAATTAGATTTCCAGCACTCATATGGAGTGGAAGAAAATAAACGTCCGCATTAAAGCGCGATTGGTATTTGATTGGATTCGACAATAATCGTCGCGGGTCGGCAGCAATTGAATGTCGCCAATTTATCGTCGGCGGAAAGCGTTTATGTAAATACGCTTTTACAATCGCAAATAAGCGATGTTGAAGATAAACCATGCGCGCTTATTGTCACATTAACTGTAAAGTAAAATGATCAATCAACTTACAATTTTCCGGCACTGATTTTTTCGGCCAAAAAACTTGTCCCATACCTACTTTGACAGGCCATGCAACTGGCAAACTAGTTAGTTACTGAACTAGTGTACGTTCGCGCGACCAGTATTCAAATAGCTTCTCAACTACCCAGATAACCTCAACGCTAACTCACATATAAGATGGTGAAGTTCAATAATGTGGTTCAAGATTTCCCCCGCGCTCAGTAACTTGGCGCCGGAACTGCCGGACAAGAAATTGGTTTTGAGGCAAAACAACGGAGCGAACGAATTAGGCAATAAGTCTTCCTGCCTCGCGTTCCGATGAAGTCATTTGTTAAAATCCCGGCCTATAGCCTTCGATGGCGAGCCGATGGGAAAAGATATAAATTTCCCTTCGCGATGTTTGATTCCGAAATTAATCAGCGAACCCCATCAAGATGATGAGACGGTCCTATTATTTATAAGAAGCATCACATCAGCCTACTCTTAATGCAACCTTTCGAATTGAACAGGTATTGATTAAAAATTAAATTTAAAAAACCGCCACATGTCCAGGAAAACAGTTGGGGTGCTTCAACGGTATGATGCATTTTGACCAGTCATAGCTAAGAACCTTCGTGATTACATTTTCTTTGAAAAAAAACCGCTCTTAAATCGGTCCATCCGTCGGAATCTACGTGGCCATAAACAGATACACATACACAAACAGAACTGGGGTCAACCTTATAACGCCCATTTTTTCGCTGGGAGTTAAAACATTGAGCCACAGTCACGCAAGAGAAATTTCATTGCTGCGTCGTCGTTACCGTCTTCTTGGTCGACTAGGGGTTATACACATTACCTTCTTCAGTTTCTTTTACCACGACGTGTTGGTTGGTACTTATGATAACCCGTACCAATCATTAGTAGGTAGGTAAGTAAGCAATAATCGGTAAAGTCATAAATAGTAAAGTCCATTAAACTCAGAGCTGCTTACAGATGTCCACTGTCCTCTTATGTAAACACTAGGCAGTGCCCTGCGGTTTTACACGCATAGAACCCTTTTTCAACATATTTCACAGGAAATACGAAGTTTTACAAAATAAAAAGTACCCTATGTGTTGTTCCAGGTTATAAGCGATCTATGTTCCAAATTTCAGTCAAATTAGTCCAGTAGTTTTGGCGTGAAAGAGTAACAAACTTTCTTACAAACTTTCGTGATCATAATATTAGTAGGATTTCTAGTTCTACCTAATAACCAAATACTTCAGGGTCTACATAAGGGTCTTCCGATAAGAATAATCATTATAAGATATAATATCTCTAACGATTTATTTGGGATATAGCCATTCGCGGTGCACATTTTCTCGGATCAGGCGGCGGCCAGCGCCCTAGGGACGCACTATCTGCCAACAGCTATGATTCAGAGTACAAAAATTTACATTTACAAAATTTCCTTTTTACATTCGCCGAAATGTATTTCTACATACTTGTGCTGCGTAAATGGAATCTGCACATCCATTCAGATATTTTAGTGTCACATTTCAAATGTTGGGTTGGAAAGTCATAACTAAATATGACCGGAATACTCGTGTACAAACGAAAAATGCTCTCTTATCCCTTGTAACGTATGAAATTAAGTTTGACAGAAAAATATCACAGATGATATTATGTCTAGTGGGATGTAGATTTGAAATAAGGAAAGAAAGAAAAAATATTTAATTGGCACATATTACATAACAATATGATGAAACATAAAATCAAAACTTCGTAAAAACAAAAAAAAGAATGTAATTGTATGACCAAATTGGTCCCCACTCAGCATTATTGCCACGGCAAGCCATGGCGCTGGCTTTCTGTGGGTTCCACTGAGGTATGTGTGTGTTTGTGTGTATGTGTGTGTACAGTGATCGTCAAAAATAAGTAAGTACCATGTTAAGAATTTTTCTTTCTGTTGAAATCTGTCAAAATTATTTAGACATGGCACAAGTGCCATAATGTTTTGGACGCTGACTGTACATTGCGTTAGATTTTATAAATAAAAACTCATTTCTCCCTTTCTAATTGATAGTTGCATGTTAAATGCTACTTTAATATCTCTCGTTGGCAACTGAACCGTATTTTTTAAAATTGATATTGCTTTTGCTCCGGAGTAATGAGGGATACAATTTTTCAAGCACGGAACAGGATAGTTCGGCCGGTCCCAAAGCAGTTTTCTTTGAGAGTGGTTGTTTCATAATGAAAATTTATGTTCGTTGCAATAAACGGCTTGTTCTCGTGGCCGAGTGCGCGTACTGTTGCAGCCGTAAATAAATCTCGGGGAACGCTAATGTGACTAAAATTCAGACCAAGTTTGGTGCATAGTTAAATCTTGCAAGATAAGATACGACGAGGAACGTAATAATACCTCAGTTATAATTTTGTGTTACCAACGTAGTTACGATAGTGAGTTGTTTTAATAATAAAATATCCATTGCCAAAGTTTTTAGATATTAATTACCAAAATAATATTCTATTTATAATTACCTTATTTACAAAATTATGATTCTCTATTTTATCATATCTAAAGGGATGTAGTATGATTTAAGAGGGCCTTTAAAGAAACTTAATAAAAACATGTAGGTGCCTATTGTGTTTCATTGCCTGACATTTGTTTCGTTATCTTGTCAAGTCTGTATAACTGCGAATTTTCCATACAAGGAATTTGTACAATTCCTCGTAGTGTTCTCACATAACCCTTGCATTCTTATTTTCTCTCTGATGTGTTTTGTCTGTCGGAGCATCGACTACCTACATCTTAAAGTTGGTATTCTGTTTCTAGCGACCGGCGCGACCGCGACGCGAGACTGTGCCTTACTTTTGGAGTGAGTCACTTTTGAAAGCTGGTTCGCGTAGTAGCGGTCGCGTCGCTCGCTAGGAACTGACTGTCAGCTTTAGGATCCCTGTCCAATGGCGCGGAGCAGAAACTGAGAAATATTTACTTATAAGATTACACAAAAACTCCGCTCCTCTTCAATGGACAGGGAGTTGCGTACTAGTTTAAAAATTCACACAAAACCGGTAAGCGAAGCGGAAAAGCTGAGTGGTTTCTTTTTTAATTTTAAATCGGAAACCTTTTTAAGAGCTATAATCGAGGCCGCAGCCGTGCGTGGGACCCTAAAAAGAACGCGACTCCCCTCCGGGGAAAATCAGGAGAGAGGACTATACAAATTAAAAAATACAGCCAAGACCTCACACCGCTCCGCTGCTTCGCTCCGCTCTGGCGGACAGACACAGTACGCATACCGTTGCTGCCCCGTCATACCACGGTTCTCCGCTCCACACCCTCGCGCCGCGCCGGTGGATAGGCACCCTTGGGCAAATCATATTTTCTACCCTTGAGCAGCCGCCCAACAGCATTCAGACGCAGGATTGCTGCAACGCATCTGCATCTTCAGAACAATAGAACGAACCCCAACGTTCTGAGATAACGCAGCTTATCTTCCCGTCCTTGTTTACTGCAGACAAGCAAGCCGCGGTGCAATGTATGCAGACTAGGGATTGTTTTTACTTTAGTAGAGCTATGTTTGAGCCTATGCATTTAAGACTGAAGACGTTCATGCTTAGAACTCTAGAGATGCTTTACTGATTATGTGTTTGTTTGGCAAGTAAACACTTTAGAAGGGTTGTGAGGAGGAATAAGGTTATCTTTTATATTTTAATTTAACACCACATGCAAATAAAATAGAAAATTTCTTCTATAATCTCCTGATGGATTGGGTTTTCATTCAGATTTCAGAGTTAAACTATATAACTATCACGTTCTCTAGATCAGTAACAGAATGAATTGCTTTTCATATCTGCGTAAAAACGTAGGCAATCACGAACGATATTCATAAAACAGCATAAAACCTAACGGAGAACAAAAACTTATAAATAAAATAAGACTGTCTGTAAAGAACCCATACCCAGACAAGATATTTAAACATTCAAACGTCTCTATACAGTGTAATAATCTTAGCCGCAAAAAGTGTAGTAACAGGTCGTAGTACCCTCTCGGAGGCTGCAACGTTATTCAATTAGGGGCCATTCGGCGTGAAGACGTGCGGCGAATGCTCGCCGATAGGCTAATTCCATTGCAGGCCATTGTTTTATGCATGCGAGTTGCAGTGCAGCTAAGGGGTTAAGAGAGTAAGCACCAATGGATCTGCTCACTAGGGCTTGTGCTAAGGTCATTAATTTAAGGATAGTAAACGGAGTTTCTTGTGGCAAAGGTGCTTGTGGCGCAGTGGTTGCTATGCTATGACAGTGATACAGAAAGTTAAGCAACCTAAGGTGCGGTCGTGTTACTAGGGATAGGTGACCATTCAGACCATTTAAGTGACGTCCATTTACAAGCTACACCTTTGTGCTTCAGAAGGGACGTTAAGCTATTAGTCCCGCTTAGTATCGACAGATATGTCTTAGTATATAGGCCTGTTTAGATGCCCTTGGGTGGTTAAATTACGTCTGACTGTAAGGTTGATCACTTACCTTACAATCCAACTGTCCTCCTATCCCGGCTGAACCCGTGTAGTGGGGTGTGGCTCGAGAGACCTCTAATGAAAGAGGTGAGGCTTGTGCCCAGCAGTGGGACGTATATAGGCTGATGGGATGAGATGAAACAGAGTCGGAAATAATCAACTCATGTAATGTCCGTGACGCTGGACGACGCTGTGCTGAAGCTATTCACATAAGTTTTAGTTCAATGGTCATATAAATGAAAAAACATTTTAACCTTCTTATGTTTATTCCATTACCTACGTTGCAGCCGAACCTCAGTTCCAAGCTCAGTCGGTAAGAAAGTTGGTAATGTTCGTACCTACACACAATGCGTTAAGCAAACTAACGCCTGCATGTGAGGATCTAGCTATGTCCCGCTCGCTCGCACTGCCATAGCAGCATGACTGAAAGGGAAAGCGCGAATCAAAAATACAGATGGTGCCTGACATAAAAGGACTACTTTTTGTCGGCTCTAGCAATCCCTTTCTATGACATACAAAAGAAAGCCATATTCTTGACTATTCAAGCTAGCAAGTATGACAGTGATAGCCACATTCAAAACTACAACATTGACTTAGAGAGTAGAGCCTCAGGTGCAAACGGATGACACGGCTGGCTGTAAGGTGATAATGGTAGAGTTATTTAAACTAATTTTGCTTAGCGCAGTAAGGATTCGCAGTAGGCACCCCGCGTTTGCTGTTTGCTTTTCTGATAAATAAATGTGAGACGAAAACTTGCATTTCGAAAATTAAGTACAACCAGCATTTATTTGGGAATACTAAGGCGTTGTCTTACGTGAGCAATGCGATGCGACCATTTATTACCTGTGTCAATGTCAATCATGCTTCGTCAAGTTACTTAGGACACTATCATAAACGTACATAAATTTTACATTTTCTTAGGACACTATCATAAACGTACACAAATTTTACATTTTAAGGCAGGTATGTATTCTAAAAGAAATAGCTCACAATACCCGGTTAGCCTGGGCTCGTCACATATTTCAATCGAATTGAATATTTTAGCTTTGACCAAGCAAACCCCCATAATGACGTCACGATCACGAAGCGATAAACGCGACAAATTGAAAACGTCGGCGTCACGGTAATTGATTAAATCCAGCCACTTTGTTAAAGCACTATCTTTAAGTAAAGCGAACTGAGATAAGCGCCATAAATCAGGGCGATAAAAAGTGGGACACTGCTACAACGATTATCTACACTTTCCCCTCTGTAAACAAAAAAGATCGATCGTTGTGTTACGTTAGTTCGTCCTCTTAGCCTGAAAAGAAATTCGAAAGTTTCTCGTAAGTACGAGAAACTTATGTTATCTCGAACTTGATTTCCCATAAATAACTTGAATTGAATTTATATGGCTAACGGACTTATTTTTAAAAATCCGAAAATCGTACCTTACATGTTTGTGCTTTAGAACGGCGATTTTTTTTTACCAGACAGTTTTTTTCCGTCTTACGCTAGCATTCGGACGCGACCGTAAGACCGCGGCTAGTGCCGTGACGTCACGTTTACGGCTACCTTCAAAAGTGAGTCGTGTGACGTCACAAGTTGCAGTCTCGCGGTCGCGTTGATCCGAATGCTAGCTTAATGGTCTTATAGCAATTGAAATTAATTTGAAATGATTTTATCCCTTCTCTCTGATTTTTCAAAGTAACTAAACTCCATTCGATCCGGAGTTTGCTTTGCCAAGTTTATAGGCGAGAATAACGTGATAGCGGGCTGCGATGTTATTCGCTCGTTAAACTACTGACGGAGCACTCAATAGCTGAGTTGCCAGCTA
The DNA here is from genome assembly GCA_963921415.1 of Pyrausta despicata. Classification (NCBI taxonomy): domain Eukaryota; kingdom Metazoa; phylum Arthropoda; class Insecta; order Lepidoptera; family Crambidae; genus Pyrausta; species Pyrausta despicata. The sequence continues at coordinate 11,756,527 of OY992848.1, forward strand.
AACTAATTGTGTGCGAATCATTGAGCTTTCCAGAGACAGCACTTTCTGCGTAAGTAACGTCTTGAACTGTTGAGTTGCATTAAATTTAACAGGTTATTCCTCAATAATCAAAAACTCTCCAGAAGTGGCCGAATCAACCATTGGGTCATGGTCATGTTTGTGGGGTTAAGATTCATAAAACGAGCACTTCTTGAGCGAGGCTCCTAGGGATGTTGCTATAAGTATCTAAATTTATTATATAGAACCAATCATTCCAAAGTTGACTGAAACATTAGCGTAGCGCGACAGTGTGCTAACCGCCGACTGTCGCGAGTCGCAGCGACAGGACGCCGCATTTATGCGCTGGCTTGTAAATACCAATTAAAATCTCACATATTTTAAGAATAAGTAATACCAGGAGAACTACCTTACTGAATAAAACATATTCCAGTCCTATGAATACGATAGCTTTGAACGTAACAACCACAACTTCGGGAAAGCGATCACAAGAGCTCGAAAATCAATTCAGACTGCGACGCATGTTGTTGGCAATATTTCAAATTCTCTTTGATGCAATATTCTTTGCTCCTTTCCTCTATTACGTAACAGCAACAACGTTGCAACATCTATTTTCCGAGCAGTTAATGTTATTCAGTAGGAAATAACCATATAACTCGTGTCTAGAAATCGCTATCATTTCTTAGTAGTTCAATACTTAGTACTTGTTTTTTTACCACGCAGGAGGGGATACTTAACGCTTGTTGCTGCTCGCTGTCACGAGCATACCAGTGGCTAATGTGAAGAAAACTCCCTTGAGAATTAGTTTTATAAAACGCCGCAAGACGTCTTCTGCTGAACGTAGACAATTCACCAACCGAAAGTCTTTGCAAAAGATTGTCGTTTTTTGAGGCCATTGTGATGCCCGTTTTCACCAGTAACCCCTACAGTTTAAGTGTCTCTTAAATAAATATAAGGGACACCTAACTCCAATTTTGATTTCCCCAACGCATAAGTGACACCTAAAGCGTTAAGGGCGCTTTGAAAATTAGGGGATGAATTGACGACCCCGTATCGCTTAGGTGACACATATTTTTAGGTTATTTTAGACTCTACTCTTTTAAAACGATATAAAAATGGATAGTGCCCGTAGTGACCGTAGGGTAGTTTATGAAGCTTTAGAAGCAATTGAAGATATACTCCATATTAAGTGATCAAAGTTTTTGTCGCCTTATTTGTGGCCCCATCTGTTTTTTATTCAGAACAGTTTCTTTGTGATGGAGCAGTAACTTTACCAACTTGTCTTTATCTTCGAGTGAAAATTTTTGTCCACGTTTCCTCTTTTCTGCCATTATTCTTAGTAATTAAGAAAATGCCACGGTTTGAAGTAATAATTTTAACACCAAATAAACAATCGAAATGTCGTGTCATCAAAATGTCAAATGACTTTTAGGCAATGGAATTCGTCACAAACATCCCAAAAAACTCAAACTCAAACTTATTATTATTTATCTGACATTTAAAAGATGCAGACCTTTACTACTAGTACTTTTAACAAATAATCTGAGTAAAATTTGGTTAATTAACAACGAAAATTAATTAATAATTTATCGATAAGCGTTTCCGCAGTACCTACGCACTAAACGTCACCTAACTAGGAGACTCTTCCTTAGGTAGTCCTTAGGATGGTGAAACAGAATTCAGGTAAGGGGATGATTTGAGAGGTCCCCTAAGATAGGGTAGCCTTACTTAGGTTACTGTTTAGGGGCTATTGGTGAAAATGGGCATAAGACACCCTAATTTTAATAGAAAAGACGGTTGAAAAATTCCACTAGCTTGGGATCCTGATCACTGCAAGACCTTAAGATACTGTTAGCTCTTTTTGTGTAGATAAGAAAGTAACTTAATATTGTTGAATGATGGTAGTTTAATTTTCTTCAAAACTACGTTATGACAACTAACGTCTTAGTTAACCTGTGACCACGGGCGTTGAAAATGGTCTAAAACATCAGGTTGAAATCAGTCGGGTTGAAATCGTCAGTCCATCTTGCATGTGGATTGGGCCCTTTAAAAATGGTTTTCAATCTTTGCCATTTCTAAAAAGTTCTTCTTAAAAATAATCTTCAGTCAGGAACTTTTGTACTCTTAACGCCGATCAGTTTTTCGCGCTATCAAGTTTATTATCTCAAAACGGTTTCCCTCGAATTATAATAATATAATATTATATAATATTGCACATCTGGAGAATGGATAAAGTATTTATCGTACCATTAGTTCTATCGAGTACAGGAGTTATTCCACGACATCTCATCACAGCCTTACGCACTCAGTTCTTGATTTGCCATTCAGGCATACCTACATAACTATGCAGAAAGCGGCCATACTGAACACGTGTCGTATCGTCAGGAATTTTTTGCAGGATGACCACACAACACAACATTTAGGCCATGAGGCCCACTTGGCTTAGGTCCGTGAGTCTCATTTTACTACCGAGACTGGCAGAAAGAAGCAATTCTTTCGGTCTGTCCCGAGAAAAAAAGAAAAGCTTAAAAAAAAATCCTTTTTTCAGGCAACAGATTTAAAAAAATACAAATAAATTGCATTGGACGAATTTCTCGGTTTAAAAAGATGTCTTTATGTACTTTAAGCTCCATTTCCTGTTTAAATTGTTCTGGCTTAAATTGTGACAGTTTTGTATGTGCTCATGGTACTTTAAAAAAATGTTCATAAAAATAAAGACCTAAACTACAACCTTTTGATTTATTTACATAAGTTCTTCATGCGATGTCTTGTTTTTGACCGCTGACCCGCGGTGCTAACCTTTTGTTCTTTTCGACCTTACTTCATGTGAAAGTATAACATAACTCACTCAGTTTTGACCATTTATTTTGCTCCGGTAATAAATCGTTTTGTCTTATCTTGCCAGTAATTTTGTGTTGTTTTTTTTATGACAGCCGTTTGAAAGACGGACTTATATTTTTGTAAGCTATTGAAATAACTTTTAAATACTAATACCAATTGCTACATTTTTTTACTTTTATGTTTCAAACAAAGCGGTTAGTGACATTGTCGAATAAACTACTTTTTATTTCTAGTGGTACTCTTTCTATAGGAAATGGGAATGGGAACAGGCGTTAATGGGATGAATTAAATATATAGCTGGTAAAACCTTGTTTTTACATATTTTAATTATAATTCAAACATTAGGCCATTGAAGTTCCGTTCAGCCGAATCCGGCATCCTATTAATAGGCTAACGATTGTTTCTATGATTTACACAATTTGTCGGTTAATTTATTTATTTTACATTTTTGGAAGACTTACAGCTAGAAAAATATTAAATAATAGTGTAAATGGAAGAAGGCCATTTACATGTCTCCACTGGTAGAATTAAAGTACTTAATAAAGTAAAGTGCTGGTTTAATCTAGGTAAATAGAGCATTGAGTCTTATTTCCGGAAATCCCTTTTACTTTTTCGCCAACAATCATTTGCTAATCGAAGGGATAACTCTGAAAATCGGGAACAAACACCCGAATGACAGAACAGTTGTAAGTTGCAATAATGCGTCGGAGCCCTCAGGGGTCATCTATCAACGTCGGACAGTCGACTATCTCGTTATAACTCGCCAGCTCTTAGACCCTACTCTAAAAGTAGTGTTGCCCAAATTCAGTCTTGGTCTTGCAGTCTTGGTCTTGTTCTTGCGTTTTTGCAAGACCAAGACCAAGAACAAGACCGCGTATTTTTAGCAAGACCAAGACCAAGACTGACCGTGCAAGACTTGAGCAAGAACAAGACATAGCCTGCAAGACTCTTGCGTCTTGCAGCTAGGACTTAGCGCTATTTCACTGAGTAGTTAGGTGTAACAGTTCGGTGTATAGGTAGGTACGCTTAGGAATTCTATGAGACGCAAAAAACTGTATCAAAGAATATGAAAAACTGGACCTATGCGCATTACGACTAATACCATAAACATAGCGAATAAAAAAATATCTATTAAAATCAAACTGAGTGCATGCATAGTTATGTTTTAACCATCGGCACTTTGATAATGCGGCATCAAAGGTTTTGTACTTACTTCTCAAAGAAATTTGCCGCTTTTCGGAAGTACATGGTTATGATACACGCGCCGGCGGCTTCTTTTGAAATCTAAAACAATCGTTGCCGCCACGCCGAAATCATAACATTTGACACTATTTGATTGCCGCCATAGGGCGTAGGTATACTCATGCAAAATAATTTCGAATTTTAAGAGTACCTACAGGTGTTCCAAAGAATAAATAAGTTTCAGAGTGCTTAGAATGAAAATGAATACATTATACTGATCACGCAAGTAGTATTATGATTAGGATAAAATGGTAAGGATAGGTAGTAGATGTCATATTAATTCATTCTAGTAAGTATATATTATAATATTGATTACTTATATGGTTTTAAACTAATTACTTAGGTACTATTATTGTACATTTAGTCATTATATTTCTTAAGTTTTTACGACTAAGATTTAAAGTAAACTTTAATAAATAGTAATAGACTAATAGGTAATTGCAAGACTTGCAAGACTCTTGCTGCAAGACCAAGACCAAGACCAAGACTGGGAGCGCAAGACCAAGACCAAGACCAAGACCAGGTGTATTGGCGCAAGACCAAGACCAAGACTGGCTAAGTCTCGTCTTGTTCTTGCATTTGGGCAACACTATCTAAAAGACGAAGACCAAATTTTCATATCCTCCTATCTCGCTTACATACTTTGCGAAGCTATTAAGAGGAACAAGGATGACAAGATTTGAAAACAACGTCATCTTCCTATCAAGTAGAACCTCTGCGATATCTCGCGATCTATCTACAGCTTTTTGAATCGGACAAATCGCCTACACTGACGATGCCGATTCGCCGCGTTTTGTTCGAGGCGATTGAGTGAGAAACTTTCCACTTTTCAAAGATACTACTTTGTATTGACGCCTGTAGATCGGACTTCTCAAACTATGTTGTAAGCAACTTTTAAGTGGCAAACAAACAACTTACTATTTCTATGCAAATTCGAAGTTTGCTTAGGTACTGATCATTTTTAATATACAAGATAAGATAGATATAAGATAGGAGCGATCTTATCCTTATTTTGTAGGTGCAATTTGTATTGAGAGTTCTAATACCCCATCCTGTACTAGAACACCGATATTCCAGCCAGGGTCAGGGTAAAGGTCCGATTTTTATAATCAAAATCAAAACATCAAGTATAATAACCTTATTTGTAGGCTGAAAATATTTCATATTAAAGCTCTTCTGGCTGTGGTAAACTAGAACTAAAAATACATATTAGTTGCGTATTTCTTTTGTGTATAGAAAAGGCAATTCAGCAGTTTAAATCTGCTTTAAAAGATTTTATGAAACAATGGTGTAGTAAAATAATATCAACACACTCGTAGGATTTTTTTTTTATTTGAAAACCAACATTTTTTTTTTCAAACCTTCTATTTTATTCAATCTACATCTTACAAAAAAATGATCCGATAAATTTTCCTATTAAAAAGGCTGGTTGGAAGAAATTGCTTTGAGCAATAAGGCCGCCTAGAAAATGATTTTTTTTTCTTTGTGGAATCCTTTTATTTTTCACCTTAGATTAAATTAAAAATAACGATAAGTAATTGAACTTGTCTCAGAACTAAATAAGGTTGATTTGTTGTCGCCTGTCAAAAAATGGATATGTAATTGATTTTTATGAAAAAATCCATTGATATACATCGTGATATATAACAATCGATATATGACCGCGAACCCTGGATTCCAGTAAGCAAGTTTTTCTTAAAAACTTTCCAATTCGGTCTCATATGTCTTTCTAGATATACGTAGGTCAAGCTAGTAGAACCTTAAAACGTCTTAGTAATTTTCAATGATTCGCAGTTAAACGTTGCTTAACAGCAATACGAATAGGCCCGGATTGTTTTATTGAGTCAAAGTTTGTTGCTCAAACAATAAAACTGCGCTGCTTTAGAACAAACAGATAAAGCTTGTGCTTTTGGATCAATAGATGGTTAGACCACTAGAGCCACAATATCTCGTTTACGAGGTAGGTACCTGTTGCTTGCTTTTATTGCGCAGTGCATATTATTATACAGCCTTTGCTTGTATGCATGTTGCACACATGATAACACGGAAGCCTTAGGTCTTTGTTTAGCAAGATTGTCTTTGTTTAGAATCTAGCCGGAAATAAGATCAGATAAAAGTAAATTAAGCTTGGTCTAAGGCTCACTTGGTGCAAGATAATATAGTTAATTAACCTACCTAACGTAGGTCTATCGGTCTATCTATAAAAGAGCCTAAACTTTGGCCAGACATAGTTTAGAAATCGTATTATAAATAGGTTATGTGACTTGGGTTTGGAGTTTTGATAATTTCGCAAAGCTATTTTGGTTATTTTTAAGGCTGACGCCCAAGATCGAGAAAAGGGAAGAGTTCTGCTGCGTGATCTGTCTCTAGTGAGGCATTGCAGGATATTACATCATTATTGGTTATTTTTAAGGAGTAAACAAAATATCTGCCTCTAGCATGGTCAGTAAGTAAACCAACTCTTCTAGATTTGACCTAGCCAGCACTTTCAATCCTAATAAACATATAAAAAATATCTAACAATAATTTTTAACAATTGCTATTTTATTAATTTCCAACAAAAGTCAATCTTTAGCCAACGAGTTCGAATTTTCGTGAAAACCTTTTAAAATTGGTGCCAGTTTGCATTTATATTGTAATAGCATTTTAAGCACAGTTGGCTTATCGGGTCGGGTTGAACAAAATGTTGAGTGCATGTTAATGGCCGTTGCATTTAATTAAGCCGGGCATTTGGCGAATGCGACGAGGAAACAATCAGCGCTTCAGACTAGCATTTAGGGCTGTCGACAGCATGTAACAAAAACCAAACCCAACAAAAAAAAAGTGTAGTATGTGGTGTGGCGCCGGATGTATAATGAAGGCCATTATTTAAGTTATTGCAGATTTTACCATCACCATTAGATAGCTAAATTTTTTAAACAAAATAATACAAAATTTTAGAAATCCAAAGAATTGTTTCCACGCAGTACTCGGAATTACAAACGATTGGTCCTTGATTTATCCCCAAGAGTGCTCGCATCCAAAAACGGCATGTGCATCAAAATTTATAATAACATTCCCTAAATTGTAGAAGACCTACATTCAAACAATTTAAAAAAAACATTACACAACTGACTGCTTTAGTATTTTTTTTAATTCTTTTTTTGACTACTAGGAATGATATTGACATTTGGTTTACCATCTTGATATTTTAGTTTTTGTATATACTGACATAAATTTTGAATGATTTTGACCTTTGATTTAATAGCACCTACCTATTGTTTTTGTATATGAATATTAATTTTGATTGCTGAACTAGATAACATTATATTTTCAATCTTATATATGTAGTTGTATGCGTTTTAAAAGATTTGCAATGAATCATGTTCAAGAGCAAATAAACGAGTTTATTCTATTCAATATCACGCTCTCCTGTTGTGAAAGTGATCCCATAACCCAGGATGAATCACGAGTGACAGACTTTTATCTATTTTTTTTTTGTCAAATATAAGCCCAATTCATTTTTTAAAGTAAATTGATAAAGGTTTGTATCCTTAAATGGGAACGTAGGATATAACGTTTTGTGTTTTCTATGGACCAACCCCGAAGAGTTCATAACACTGAAAAAGTCAAAAACCTTTGCTAAAAATTGCACCTTGACTTAATATACCTACACCTAAGTTGGAGGGTAATCAGATCCAGGATTCAGTTAAAATAGTTTTCTTCGATGCATGTAAATTTTATCTAATAGTGTTATTGCTTTGAATTAAATTGAAGCTAACGTTTGGCGAATGCTTGGCGAAAACAATCAACGTATGCAACGTTGCGGCCAAACTCGATGCATGCTAGGGTTGTCGCTAAGTAATGAAATAAGGTCCTAACCAAACTTATTTTATTGGCTCACTAAGTGCTTTATTAATATAAATAAAGTTACCCGAAATTATACTCAAATATTTGACAATTCTACGATCTTGAAATAGGTATGTTGTATCAAAGCGCTATTATGAAACTCTATCCGAAGTTGGTATAGGCTAGACTATTGGTAATGATAAATTCTATAATTAACTGTGTAAATACTCAGCAATGACTAAGTTCAATTCTTAATATTTTTAACCGACTTCAAAAAAAGGCCCGACCGTATTTTTATAATATTCAATTAAAAAAATAAAGAAGTCGGAAAGCTAGTATCAATGACCGATAAACCAAGCAAAGCTTGCTCACTAAACACACGTAACTATGCAAGCAAATACAAGTAACAACGTTCAAAAAAATACAACAAAACGACACGTTCAATAGGCTAGATGACACCACCAATCGTTGACATACTCTTTATTATCTGTCAAAACGGTCTGCCTCCATAGATTTTGTATGGGAATACAAAAACGTGTCGTCACGGTCATGTATCAGAAATCGGAGTCAATTGACCGAATATTTATTGAGATTTGTGTGTTTAAAAATCGGTTTATACAGCATTTTGGAATTATACTGCTTGTATTAATTGGGGCTATGTTTTTAAACGCCATGGTCTTGAAAATATATAAGATAGGTGTCATCATGCCTATTGCGACATCGACACCTTAGTTGGGTAGTGGTAGCCACTGTCAGCGCGCGTGTCAACTTTGGATCCGAATTCAAATGGACTCCTTTTAAAGTGTGACTGTTCTCCAGCTAACTTACAATACAATTCACAGCCCTATCCAAACAAAACCACTAGCATTCGGACCGCGGCTTATGCTAATGTGATTGGTAATGATAAATTCTATAATTAACTGTGTAAATACTCAGCAATGACTAAGTTCAATTCTTAATATTTTTAACCAACTTCAAAAAAAGGCCCGACCGTATTTTTATAATATTCAATTAAAAAAATAAAGAAGTCGGAAAGCTAGTATCAATGACCGATAAACCAAGCAAAGCTTACTCACTAAACACACGTAACTATGCAAGCAAATACAACGTTCAAAAAAATATAACAAAACGACACGTTCAATAGGCTAGATGACACCACCAATCGTTGACATACTCTTTATTATCTGTCGAAACGGTCTGCCTCCATAGATTTTGTATGGGAATACAAAAACGTGACGTCGCGGTCATGTATCAGAAATCGGAGTCAATTAACCGAATATTTATTGAGTTTTGTGTGTTTAAAAATCGGTTTATACAGCTTTTTGGAATTATACTGCTTGTATTAATTGGGGGTATGTTTTTAAACGCCATGGTCTTGAAAATATATAAGATAGGTGTCATCATGCCTATTGCGACATCGACACCTTAGTTGGGTAGTGGTAGCCACTGTCAGCGCGCGTGTCAACTTTGGATCCGAATTCAAATGGACTCCTTTTAAAGTGTGACTGTTCTCCAGCTAACTTACAATACAATGCACAGTCCTACCCAAACAAAACCACTAGCATTCGGACCGCGGCTTATGCTAATGTGTCATTTAAATTTATATCCGTACATACCTCCGAATTTGGCGCTGGTTGTGTCTGCCCAAGCCGAGCCGGCGGAGTGGACCGTGAAATTGCCCCTACACAGGGTTGTCAGAACAATTCGTTGGAGAGAAATAACAATCGAAGTGTAGTTTTATGTTATTAATGGGGTTTTTTACATTTGATAATTTTTTTGCAGGCGAAGAAAAGAACGCCATCTACGCAAACACTAGCAAATTTTATAAGACTTAGCCTACTTAGGTATAATCTGGGTGGCGCAGGAAGAGGCTATGAAAAGTCTGCACTGAATATACAGAATAGCAATCTTTAAGCTGAAATCAATCGTTTTAGGTCTGTCTCTGGATTAAAAAAAATAAATATAGATAAAATATATACATTCAGATTTCCATAGCCATTAGACTTCCTTTTTTATTCGTACATGGCTGAAGAGGACCTACAATATTGTAAAAACTTATTTTAAAAACACTTGACACTGGTATAATGTCATTTTGTTTCATAAAATATTTCAATGTGCCAACCCTAGCCATCTAAAGCGTATTTACGTTTAGTTAAAATTGTAGTTTGTTGGAGCGGATGCATGAAACTATTTCTTTTCCGACCGTCTGACGTAACTATAAAGAGTACCCCGCTCTATTTGTTCGATGGAGGTGGATGGACGATGGAGCACTTTACATACTCAGGCTTTTGGGTTCTTTTTGCAATTTAAGTACCAACAAAACATATGTTAGAGGTTTACGCCTTACTAATAATAGGCCAACGACTTTGCAATTTTTTTTGTTGGATGTCTTTTGAAAGATGATTAAAATCTAAGCGTTAGTAAGATAAGAGTGTACAAATGCTATAATAGTCTCCTAGCCGATTTCGACCACTGCGTTTAGTCTCAATAGAGAACAGCCAGCGCAGAAGATATTTTTGTGCTTAAGTGAGAGCGCAATACACAGGTGCACGGACTGTTCCTTCTCTCTCAAAATTCGGTGACGGCAATCCGACATGACCGGACCAAAGGAGATCAGGCGCAGGACCAACATCTTACGAGGGCGGTTTGATAACTCCACGACTTTCAGGCTGAATAGAAACTTTTTTTATTTTTAATGATATTTTCTTAAAAGTAATATTTTTGCGAACCTAAAATAATTCTATTTTCAAATATGGCGCGAAAACAATATTTAATAACAAAAGAAGTTTGGCGGCTGTGAAGGTGTTCTTCGAAAATGGAGAAATCCGAGTTTCGAGTCTTGATTAAACACTATTTTTTACGCGGGAAAACCATTAAGCAGACCGAAGACAAGTTGAAAAAATATTACGGGGATTCAGCGCCGTCTCATGGAATGGTACATAAATGGTTTACTGAGTTTCGTTGTGGACGTATTACAACCAATGTTGCCGAGCGCCCAGGAAGGCCGATTGAGGTAACCACTGAGGACATTGTTAACAAAATCCACGATATTGTTTTGGCTGACCGTCGAGTAAAGATACGCGAGTTAGGAGGCTGTGCACATCTCAACTGAACGAGTTTTTCATATTTTGCACGATATTTTGGGAATGAAAAAACTTTCTGCAAGATGGGTGCCGCGCTTACTGACAGTCGACCAAAAGCGAAAACGCGTGACTACTTCTGAGGCATGTCTGGCTATGTATAATCGCAATCCAAGTGAATTTTTGCGTCGGTACGTAACCGTGGATGAAACGTGGGTCCACCATTATGCGTCAGAGACTAAACAACAGTCAAAGCAGTGGACTTCTACCGGCGAACGTGCACCAAAGAAGGCAAAAACGGTATGTTTGGCTGGTAAAGTGATGGCAACAGTATTTTGGGACAGTCAAGGGGTTATTTTCATCGATTTCTTGGAGAAAGGCAAGACAATAACCGGTGCTTACTATGCTGCATTGCTGGAAAGATTTAATGAAAAGTTGATGAAGAAACGACCGCATCTAGCAAAGAAAAAAGTTCTATTTCATCAGGATAATGCTCCGGCCCACTCGTCTGCAGTCGCGACTTCAAAACTTGTCGAATTAGGATACGAATTATTGCCGCACCCTCCATATTCACCAGATTTAGCCCCCTGTGACTTCTTTCTCTTCCCAAACATGAAGAAATGGCTTGCTGGGCAAAGATTTTCATCCAATGAAGAGGTGATAGCTGCAACCGAGGCCTATTTTGCAGGCTTTGACAAAAAGTATTTTTTGGATGGGTTGAAGAGATTGGAGCATCGCTGGAAAAAGAGTGTAGAGTTGAAAGGAGAGTATGTAGAAAAATAAAATGTTTTTGTACACAAAATATATGTTTTTCTTTTCAAAGTCATGGACTTATCAAACCGCCCTAGTAATGTGCTTAAAAATGCCATATTTGGCTATTTTTATTAATACTAAAAATCTGGCTATGTTTAACAACTAGACATAAAAGAACAAGAAATCATTGTTTGACATAAGAACATTTTGTTCACCTTTCACGCTACGAAATACGTAAATCACGATTTTATATTCCTGTAATCTTGGCTATAATAATCACATCATAAATATTAATGGCGCAATATAAACCCAGTAAAAGCTAGTGAAAATTTGGTTCCAATCTAATCATAGTAATTTTATGTCAGTATAGTGACTGCCTCCGTAGTTAGTGTATTTTCACGAGATATTTAACACGAAATCGTAAAGTTTATGTCCCGGAACCGTTCAGTGGTTTCAGTGTACACTAAACTCACTCTCTCGACAAGGCAGACCACAGTGCGCGGAAATAAACCAGTACACTCAAAAGTCTTTACAAAGCGCAAGTCCGATCCTGCATGGAATATTGCAGCCATCTTTGGGATGGTTCCGCCAAATACCAACTTGCTGCCCTTGACTCGATTGAACGCAGAGCCAAGAAGCTCATAGGTGACGAGAGGCTTGTAAGCACGCAGCTCCAAAACTTGGCTCATCGTCGCAGCAAATTAAAAAAGAAGTCAGTCTATGTGTATGTGTTGCTTTTATCTTTATGTAACAAGTTTTCGAGTATGATTGCTACGTTTAACGAATACGTATCCATTTATTGCCTCTTCATTAGTAGGCAAAGTCATTTCGAAAGATTAATTTTTTTTTAGCCTGCAAAGTCAGTTTCAGCCTTATTAAAGTACTGTAACACGGTGCAAAAATGTATTTAAAGTATGCAAATTATATATTTAAACTTTACGACATTGTAGTAATATAATATGGTTTCTTTTTACGAACACCAATTATCTAATGACAAAAGTTCAAAAAATATTTTTGTAGTTAAATTATTTTTGGTCAATATTCGATAAGAGTACGGCGGTTTGTTTCATTTGGGCTGTGACCAGACCCAAGAGAATAGAACTAGTCGAACTGGCAACTTAGTCTCGGATCAATCAATGGCAAATCACGATGCAAATTGCTTCATTGAATGTGTCCTGTTTACATATTCTCGTTACGTTATTAAGGTTAGCTCATTATTAGTGCTACTGATTGTCATGTAAACAATGTTATAATGCAAGCTCAGCTTGACACTAACGTGCTTAATGATTTTAAGTATTTTAATTCCGCGTGTAGTTAATTGCATAGTTGAATAACAACAACATTTTATATTACTTTCAATTGAATGGTAATTTAAGCACGTACTTTGGTGGTTTAGCGCTATTTCGTGAGATTAATGCAATGTTTTCATTTTGAACCTAGGTTATAGATAGGTATGTTTTCAGCACTCCTTATAGCATCAAAAGAAACTGTGCCCACTTCATTGATAAGAAAAGATCACATATTAACTTTGTAGACCTTTTCGCACTATCCTCTCAAGCGTTTTATCACCAATCAATCTTTGACATCTGTACATCCAGGTTAGGCATTAATTTCTTTCAGATACAAAACCCGCCTACTCTCTAAGCCGTTGTTGGTAGTTTGGTATGTAGCCATCTCTATCACACTTACAAGCATTACCGTGCGAGCGACCGCGCTGGCTACACCCCAAAATACGGCTGAATCGTTAGGGAGTACGGCCTCACTTCAAAATTAGAATTCTTACAAAGTCCGTACGCATGGCTTGACGCCTTCAAGACTTCCGCTTAACTGATCCGTTGATTACAGCGGCCCGATCATCAACCGTTTGAAGCCCGAGGTGTGTTGATCCCTATCCTTCAACAGTAGTAATGTGATTTGCCCGGATCTGATTAGCGTAATTACTTAATTAGGTTACGCAACGGTCTGCCGCGCTTGAGAGGATAGTGCGAAAAGGTCTACAGCTGATAGTGTAAAGAGAAACCCTAAGACCCCTTACACACCGCAAATTTAAGCGTCTCGACACCAGCAATGAACAGATTTTAGCATCGATGCTGCTGCGTGACTGCATGGATACTAAGGCGTTGTCCTACCTGGGCAACGCGACGCGACGCGACCTATACTTGTGTAAATTGTACATCTTTCGGTGTTTGTTGATTTTCGTATTATTTTGTGTTTTGTCTTATCTTTGTAAAAGAAAAATAAATATTTTGTATTTGTAAAAAAAATCCTTTATCAAGCTTAAAAGGAGATACTGACCACATCTTGTTTAAGCTTATCTTGGTAAAAAAAAAATATATTTTGTATCTGTACTGTATAAGTGGTGTGCAATAAAGAGTTATGTCATCAAATCATAACTTAATATCCAAAGAAGCTAGTAAGAGGAGCGAGATAGAGAGAGAAATCCCTTTTTCAAAGCTAATAGAAATGCCAGATGAAGCCGCAAAAGTGTCAGTAAGCTTTTCCGTGTGGGGCGTCATTAGCAGGAGATAATTAGCCGCTCCACCACTCCCCTACTCTCTAAGCCGATGTCCGTGGTTTCGGTTATACCCATCCCTGTCTCTCTTATAAGATTGACCGTGAGAGCGAAGGCGGTGGCTAAACCCGAAAAGACTAAATAAAAATAAAATAAAACAGGTTTATTTCAGCCTATGCAATAAAAGTGTTAGTAACAAGATCAAAACTTTTAAACTAGGTTAGTGACGGTATTACATCAGCCTCCGCCATAATCGTTTGTTCGGACGGGAGTCCACAATTTTCTTTTGTATTTTCAATTTTTTTTCTACTTGATATACGTTGGTCTTTTATCTACTCCCAAAGGCGTTAATCCAGGGAAAACATATTATTCTGCGTTTAAATACAACGGGGTAACAAACTGAATTAAATAAACTGTTTTGGTGATAATAAATAACCCATTCAAAGATTCATGTTAAGACACATGTTTGTACGAGTGTTTGTTAAGTCACCTAAAATTGTAATGGACTGTCGTTCTTTAGATGCATCGCACTTATAAAGAAATAATAACAAATAAATCAACCTACTACAAATAAACTTTTAAAACGCAATAACTCATTGCATGTGACAAAGACAAGTTTTAAAGTTGTATCTAAGTAGAAAAAGAGCTTTGCCAGACCCATTACCCCAACCACTAGGGTTTACCGGCTCATTACCTCTATTACAAGGATGTAAAGCACAAAATCGAGTGATCAACGCACAACTTGGCCTATACAAAGGCGCGTTCATTAGCGCTCGCAGAACTATGCGCTCGTCGGAGAAAAATGAACGTAGCTTGTACAGTCAGAGGCAAAATTGGCTGTACTTCTGGTTAGGTACAAGGCTAATATTAATATTAGCCTAGCTTTTTTAACCCCCGACGAATAATAATATAAATAAAATAAATAAATATATAACAACATCTCATACATTGATCTGACTCCGTGGTAAGTAGCTTAAGCACATGTGTTACAGATATCAGAATCAACAGTGGTATTAAAAATAAACTTAAATAATTACATTACATTACATTACATTACATCCTACTACTATTATAAAGGCGAAAGTTTGTAAGTATGGATGTATGGATGTTTGTTACTCTTTCACGTAAAAACTACTGAATGGATTTGAATGAAACTTTACCACAATATAGCTTATACATCAGAATAACATATAGGCTACAATTCATAAAGAATTTTTAAGATAAAGGCTTTCCACGCCGACGAAGTCGCGGGCGGCCACTAGTAATTACATATAACACCTAAACCAGTATAAACAGACATGTTCATGCACACAAATGTTTGTACAGTGCGGAGATCGAACCCGCGACCTTTTGGTTAATAGTCAACTTCTTGACCATTACACCAAAGTGGTCGTCAAAAGAGGGGTGCTAAGAGTTTTGACCCCTATATCTGTTTGTGTGTATATAAGTTTGTGTTAAATCTGTCCGTCTGTGTCATCTCCCGGACGGATAGACCCATGTCAGTGCGGTTTCTTTCATTCGAAAGATACTTCAATCACAGTGATCCTTAACTTTAGCTGGTAAAAAAACGGTTGCCTGTAAAGTCGGTTTTACTGGCGAAGATTTTACGTGACACCGATCATGTTTGAGTGGGAGAGAGACGCAAGGCATTCGCCGGTCCGGCAGGCCTCTCTCTCGTTCGGTGATTCATCGTTACGTTACCGGGCGTTACACTTTTTCATGAGTAACTCCGACAACAGAGAACAGAGAGTTCACCTGTTGTGCTCACACTTGTGCACTATAATGAATATCTCCTGTGTAGTTAGCTGATCTCTGTTGAGATTGGCTGCCGTGGTAGAAATCGGCTATCAGGAACTTATTTACTAAGTAATTGCAGTTTCAAGACCCAATTATATGTGCATACTAAAGGTATATCGATATCAGAGAAAATTCCTTCCTATGGCTCGAACATCTCTATCAGAACAAGAACAGGACCGTAGAGACGCTAACTTGTTTGCGCGTGTTTCCCACCAATTAAAGTTGCCCCGTCAACACGCCGATAGGTGTAATTTGGGCCAAGACAAAGAGAACAGACTAACAGTTTTGCTGGCCGCAGTTTGGTTTATGTCTGCAGAGGTCTGTGAAAGGATGTAGGTGTATAGGGCGATAGTTTGAGCCTTGAAGGGATATAAGTTAACCAACAAAAAATTACCTAAAGAAACTCTTCATAGTAACTTATCCAACACAAATCAGTGAAACACCTATCCTTACAGTCTCATAGGCTAATGGATATCGTATTGTCAAATTTTATCCCCAAAAGACTTAAAATGACATTCTGCTTCTCAATACATCATACCTACATAATAAGTTAGATAGTATTTGACAGCATTAAGCAATGACTAAACAGGTAGATTTTGTGACGTGACTAGACCTAACCGAAACCAAATAACATACTTATACACTATGCTGAATCCAAAATCAACAAGTATAAATTCAGATAAAACGTGTCGTTACTTAGACATGCGGGAAGAATATTCTCGTTGTGAAAATTTAAAAATGGAAGCCTGATTGAATCGTACGTCACCACATTGGAGATACTAGATAATTCCGTGCCGTCTCCCGGGCAAGGAGTGACACCCCCTTGCTGGATTTTCCGACTCATATCTCCCGGAATGTTCCGGCCTTTCGGCGTGTACACTCTGCAACTGAAATGTGTGTGAAAGCACAAAGAACAAGGTCGTGTCTCTCTTTAAAAAAAAATTGAACAACCCCCGAAATGATCCAGGAACAGCTGATGAGCTTCAACGGCTGGATGGATTTTGACGTGACAACGTCTTAAATTAGGTCGGAGTTACTCATGAAAAAGTGTAACGCCCGGTAACGTAACGATGAATCACCGAACGAGAGAGAGGCCTGCCGGACCGGCGAATGCCTTGCGTCTCTCTCCCACTCAAACATGATCGGTGTCACGTAAAATCTTCGCCAGTAAAACCGACTTTACAGGCAACCGTTTTTTTACCAGCTAAAGTTAAGGATCACTGTGATTGAAGTATCTTTCGAATGAAAGAAACCGCACTGACATGGGTCTATCCGTCCGGGAGATGACACAGACGGACAGATTTAACACAAACTTATATACACACAAACAGATATAGGGGTCAAAACTCTTAGCACCCCTCTTTTGACGACCACTTTGGTGTAATGGTCAAGAAGTTGACTATTAACCAAAAGGTCGCGGGTTCGATCTCCGCACTGTACAAACATTTGTGTGCATGAACATGTCTGTTTATACTGGTTTAGGTGTTATATGTAATTACTAGTGGCCGCCCGCGACTTCGTCGGCGTGGAAAGCCTTTATCTTAAAAATTCTTTATGAATTGTAGCCTATATGTTATTCTGATGTATAAGCTATATTGTGGTAAAGTTTCATTCAAATCCATTCAGTAGTTTTTACGTGAAAGAGTAACAAACATCCATACATCCATACTTACAAACTTTCGCCTTTATAATAGTAGTAGGATGTAATGTAATGTAATGTAATGTAATTATTTAAGTTTATTTTTAATACCACTGTTGATTCTGATATCTGTAACACATGTGCTTAAGCTACTTACCACGGAGTCAGATCAATGTATGAGATGTTGTTATATATTTATTTATTTTATTTATATTATTATTCGTCGGGGGTTAAAAAAGCTAGGCTAATATTAATATTAGCCTTGTACCTAACCAGAAGTACAGCCAATTTTGCCTCTGACTGTACAAGCTACGTTCATTTTTCTCCGACGAGCGCATAGTTCTGCGAGCGCTAATGAACGCGCCTTTGTATAGGCCAAGTTGTGCGTTGATCACTCGATTTTGTGCTTTACATCCTTGTAATAGAGGTAATGAGCCGGTAAACCCTAGTGGTTGGGGTAATGGGTCTGGCAAAGCTCTTTTTCTACTTAGATACAACTTTAAAACTTGTCTTTGTCACATGCAATGAGTTATTGCGTTTTAAAAGTTTATTTGTAGTAGGTTGATTTATTTGTTATTATTTCTTTATAAGTGCGATGCATCTAAAGAACGACAGTCCATTACAATTTTAGGTGACTTAACAAACACTCGTACAAACATGTGTCTTAACATGAATCTTTGAATGGGTTATTTATTATCACCAAAACAGTTTATTTAATTCAGTTTGTTACCCCGTTGTATTTAAACGCAGAATAATATGTTTTCCCTGGATTAACGCCTTTGGGAGTAGATAAAAGACCAACGTATATCAAGTAGAAAAAAAATTGAAAATACAAAAGAAAATTGTGGACTCCCGTCCGAACAAACGATTATGGCGGAGGCTGATGTAATACCGTCACTAACCTAGTTTAAAAGTTTTGATCTTGTTACTAACACTTTTATTGCATAGGCTGAAATAAACCTGTTTTATTTTATTTTTATTTAGTCTTTTCGGGTTTAGCCACCGCCTTCGCTCTCACGGTCAATCTTATAAGAGAGACAGGGATGGGTATAACCGAAACCACGGACATCGGCTTAGAGAGTAGGGGAGTGGTGGAGCGGCTAATTATCTCCTGCTAATGACGCCCCACACGGAAAAGCTTACTGACACTTTTGCGGCTTCATCTGGCATTTCTATTAGCTTTGAAAAAGGGATTTCTCTCTCTATCTCGCTCCTCTTACTAGCTTCTTTGGATATTAAGTTATGATTTGATGACATAACTCTTTATTGCACACCACTTATACAGTACAGATACAAAATATATTTTTTTTTTACCAAGATAAGCTTAAACAAGATGTGGTCAGTATCTCCTTTTAAGCTTGATAAAGGATTTTTTTTACAAATACAAAATATTTATTTTTCTTTTACAAAGATAAGACAAAACACAAAATAATACGAAAATCAACAAACACCGAAAGATGTACAATTTACACAAGTATAGGTCGCGTCGCGTCGCGTTGCCCAGGTAGGACAACGCCTTAGTATCCATGCAGTCACGCAGCAGCATCGATGCTAAAATCTGTTCATTGCTGGTGTCGAGACGCTTAAATTTGCGGTGTGTAAGGGGTCTTAGGGTTTCTCTTTACACTATCAGCTGTAGACCTTTTCGCACTATCCTCTCAAGCGCGGCAGACCGTTGCGTAACCTAATTAAGTAATTACGCTAATCAGATCCGGGCAAATCACATTACTACTGTTGAAGGATAGGGATCAACACACCTCGGGCTTCAAACGGTTGATGATCGGGCCGCTGTAATCAACGGATCAGTTAAGCGGAAGTCTTGAAGGCGTCAAGCCATGCGTACGGACTTTGTAAGAATTCTAATTTTGAAGTGAGGCCGTACTCCCTAACGATTCAGCCGTATTTTGGGGTGTAGCCAGCGCGGTCGCTCGCACGGTAATGCTTGTAAGTGTGATAGAGATGGCTACATACCAAACTACCAACAACGGCTTAGAGAGTAGGCGGGTTTTGTATCTGAAAGAAATTAATGCCTAACCTGGATGTACAGATGTCAAAGATTGATTGGTGATAAAACGCTTGAGAGGATAGTGCGAAAAGGTCTACAAAGTTAATATGTGATCTTTTCTTATCAATGAAGTGGGCACAGTTTCTTTTGATGCTATAAGGAGTGCTGAAAACATACCTATCTATAACCTAGGTTCAAAATGAAAACATTGCATTAATCTCACGAAATAGCGCTAAACCACCAAAGTACGTGCTTAAATTACCATTCAATTGAAAGTAATATAAAATGTTGTTGTTATTCAACTATGCAATTAACTACACGCGGAATTAAAATACTTAAAATCATTAAGCACGTTAGTGTCAAGCTGAGCTTGCATTATAACATTGTTTACATGACAATCAGTAGCACTAATAATGAGCTAACCTTAATAACGTAACGAGAATATGTAAACAGGACACATTCAATGAAGCAATTTGCATCGTGATTTGCCATTGATTGATCCGAGACTAAGTTGCCAGTTCGACTAGTTCTATTCTCTTGGGTCTGGTCACAGCCCAAATGAAACAAACCGCCGTACTCTTATCGAATATTGACCAAAAATAATTTAACTACAAAAATATTTTTTGAACTTTTGTCATTAGATAATTGGTGTTCGTAAAAAGAAACCATATTATATTACTACAATGTCGTAAAGTTTAAATATATAATTTGCATACTTTAAATACATTTTTGCACCGTGTTACAGTACTTTAATAAGGCTGAAACTGACTTTGCAGGCTAAAAAAAAATTAATCTTTCGAAATGACTTTGCCTACTAATGAAGAGGCAATAAATGGATACGTATTCGTTAAACGTAGCAATCATACTCGAAAACTTGTTACATAAAGATAAAAGCAACACATACACATAGACTGACTTCTTTTTTAATTTGCTGCGACGATGAGCCAAGTTTTGGAGCTGCGTGCTTACAAGCCTCTCGTCACCTATGAGCTTCTTGGCTCTGCGTTCAATCGAGTCAAGGGCAGCAAGTTGGTATTTGGCGGAACCATCCCAAAGATGGCTGCAATATTCCATGCAGGATCGGACTTGCGCTTTGTAAAGACTTTTGAGTGTACTGGTTTATTTCCGCGCACTGTGGTCTGCCTTGTCGAGAGAGTGAGTTTAGTGTACACTGAAACCACTGAACGGTTCCGGGACATAAACTTTACGATTTCGTGTTAAATATCTCGTGAAAATACACTAACTACGGAGGCAGTCACTATACTGACATAAAATTACTATGATTAGATTGGAACCAAATTTTCACTAGCTTTTACTGGGTTTATATTGCGCCATTAATATTTATGATGTGATTATTATAGCCAAGATTACAGGAATATAAAATCGTGATTTACGTATTTCGTAGCGTGAAAGGTGAACAAAATGTTCTTATGTCAAACAATGATTTCTTGTTCTTTTATGTCTAGTTGTTAAACATAGCCAGATTTTTAGTATTAATAAAAATAGCCAAATATGGCATTTTTAAGCACATTACTAGGGCGGTTTGATAAGTCCATGACTTTGAAAAGAAAAACATATATTTTGTGTACAAAAACATTTTATTTTTCTACATACTCTCCTTTCAACTCTACACTCTTTTTCCAGCGATGCTCCAATCTCTTCAACCCATCCAAAAAATACTTTTTGTCAAAGCCTGCAAAATAGGCCTCGGTTGCAGCTATCACCTCTTCATTGGATGAAAATCTTTGCCCAGCAAGCCATTTCTTCATGTTTGGGAAGAGAAAGAAGTCACAGGGGGCTAAATCTGGTGAATATGGAGGGTGCGGCAATAATTCGTATCCTAATTCGACAAGTTTTGAAGTCGCGACTGCAGACGAGTGGGCCGGAGCATTATCCTGATGAAATAGAACTTTTTTCTTTGCTAGATGCGGTCGTTTCTTCATCAACTTTTCATTAAATCTTTAAGTCTTTTTCAGTTAAGAAAACACATGACAATATTAAATTTTAAATTATTTTAATTCGTACAAGCGAAACACAAATGAGTATCATGTGTTTCCGACACTGACCGCGGACAAAATATAAAAGATTAGGTATCAACGTTATAATTATGTTATGCTTATTCTTATTTCGTTCTAAGTTGTGGAGTATTTGTTTTTACAAATTTCATATATTGATTTTTTGAGACTAGGCAGGGAGCTATTTATTATACAGATCGATATTACTAAATTCATTGTTAAATAAGTTTAGAGAACGAGATATAAAACAGTTTCCGGTGTATTTTTTGCGAAAGAAGGGTGGTACAAAAGTAGGAAAAACACGTTGGGAGCGGGCTGGGAGACGAAATTTGCTTTTGAAATTTATTTTAGCTAATAATGAAGAAGCATCTAATTTATTATTCAGTATTTTGTACAAGAACAGTATATCAAAATATTTATGATGATCATTTAGAGTCAAAAGTTTGTGTTTTAGAAGAGAATCTGTGTAGGAATCAGCGTAATGGTGAGTACGATAATTGACAATTTTAAGAAACACTTTTTGTACTTTTTCGATTTTATCAATATCGCAATTGAAGTGAGGACACCAAACTGTACATCCAAAGTCGAGGATGGACCTCACGTATGAATAATAAAGTATCTTAAAAGTAATAATTTTATTGAATGGCTTACTTACTCTGTTGATAAAACCGAGACTCCTGACAGCTTTTTTAATAACGGCATCTATATGATTGTCAAATGTTAGTTGTTTATCCATGTAAATACCCAGGTCCCTGATATTTTTAACACGATTAAGAGGTTTCTGACAAAGAGTGTAGTCATAAACTATAGGCTTTAGTTTTCTAGAATATGTTATAACAAAACATTTTTCCGGGTTCAGGTAAAGTTGATTACTAGCACAATAATTGGTGAGACTTTCGATGTCTGTTTGTAGTTTGCGACAATCATCATAACTATTAACCATTCTGAAAAGTTTAGTATCATCTGCGTACAGTAAATGATTGCTTTCATGAATAGCATCTCGAATGTCATTTATGTATAATGAAAACAAAACAGGTCCTTAATGGGAGCCCTGTGGCACTCCCGAGGGAACAGCAAGAAAGGATGAACAATAGCCATTCAAACATACTGCCTGACTGCGATTACGAATATATGATTGGATCCATCGAAGTAAGCTGCCGTGCATACCTAATCTCAATAGCTTGTTAAGAAGTATATCATGGTTAATTTTATCAAATGCTTTAGAGAAATCAGTATACACGACATCTACCTGAGCGTTATTTTCCATAGAATTAAGAAGGAAGTCCGTGAACATGACCATATTAGTATCAACGCTGCGCGATCTGCCGGGTAACAATCTTTTCCAGATCCCAATATTCAATTTGGAATAAAATCGAACACACATTTGTAATGATAGGTTCATTTTATTTTGTTTTTCTTGTTTTTCCCATATATAAAACTTCGTTTATGTTCCTACTTTCACTTAAGTTCATATCGCAGTACTTTTTTATTCAAGACATTGAACATCATAAAAGTACGTACACGTATTGAAATTGAAAAACATCAATAAACCGATATGTAAATATTTATTTGACCTCTTCGTAAATAAATGTATCACAAAACCCCTTACCGAACTGTTTACCCACAAAAAACACGAATCCACTGTCACTTGATATCCTGAAACAGTCCGTGGCTCTCGAAGTGTCCGCGATAAACAGGTGGCAACCCTATTGTGTGGGACAGGCAAATGTTGCGACGAGACGGGACAAAATGGGACGGGCGAAACCAGTCATTAAAACTGGTATCAAAATGGTTGTATTTTATTTTGTCCAGTTATAAGCATACCTAATGTTAATCTTTGCCTAAATAAAACCGGAAAAGTAATGAGACTGAGCCTATTAATTGGAAAATGTCTGATGTTACCAGTATGTCTCATTAACATTTGACTCGTTAATCTGGTATCAAATTTTAATAATAAATAAATATACAACAACATCACACACTGACTCCGCGGTAAGTAGCTTAAGTACATGTGTTACGGATATCAAAATCTACAGTGGTATTTACAAATAAACTTAAATAAATACATATAACACCCAGACGAGTACAAACAGACATGTTCATGCACACAAATGTTTGTACAGTGCGGGAATCGAACCCGCTACCTCTTGGTTAATAGTCAACTTCTTGACCATTACACCAAAGTGGTCGTCAAATTACCCGTATTGTTAAGTAAGAATAGGTACAGGTTTTACTTTACCACACCAAAAAAAATAAAAATTCCAGAACTACATTCAGATAACAAAATCCTTATCGAAACGGGCGTCACGGACCCGAAAATTCATAATATCTATAAAAAAAATATCAGTACATTCTCAGAGCTGCAATCAGGAACCGTGATCAGGATACGGGTATCAAAAGTACCGATATACAACCTTATTGGGCGGGCGGAACCGGCACGTTTGTAATTAGGAGCACGGTGGCACAGTTCTCGTCGTGAGCGCCACTTTTTATCGAAAATAATGGCCCATCTTGACATTACTTGTAATTTAGATATATCTCCCGGGCGAGCTGTCGGGTTTGTTCAGCGAAATGTTGTAATGGTTGTTTACGATGTCACGCGTTTGTTCAAGATTCTGTTCGATGTTATATTTGCTATCAAATCAAATCAAATAATATTTATTGTATCAGTTACCAGTTATCAAAAGTCAGATGTCAATGCAATATAGAGCTATAACTTGCTAGTGCGTACAATCGAGATTGCAGATCGTTCAAACATTTTTGCTAGGTAGGTAAGCAAAAATGTTAGGCTGCTTTGCACCAAGCTATTTTTCCACACAAAGGGATGAAGCTAAACTGAACAGTTTTCATTATTGCTTTATATGCATGACAAGTTACTGTGCCAAACTAATTTTAATATGCAAAAAATATAGAGCTTCAAATCTAACCTAAATTAGTTTCTCTTCGAGTAAAGCTCCGCTATAAATTTACTAAATAAGGATATCGACTTAATCTATGGAAATGCAACGTAAACCCTAGTTTTAGCGTCCTAATGCATCAGACTAGAACCATCTTATTTGCTTGCAAATTAAAAGTGTCTTTACTAAATTGCTCCTTATGAACCGTACCAAAAAGAACCATTTTTTAAATAGCCCACCTGCCATAGTCACATGTACTATTCATAATACCTTTCATGTGCTGATAATTGATTTGGCATTACAATAGATACCATACTTTATACGTATCTAGTTTCACCTACTTACTCAACAAATGCATAATTAGCCGTTACCTTCTTAGTGGATTATCTGGTTGCATTCCCTATATAAGTAACTAAGGCATAGTATGATTAAATTGAACTAACAATCAAAGCTATTAAATATTTCATTCTATTAAACAACTTTCTCATCCCACCCTCAATAGCTCCGTACTCAGCAATAATATAATATAATAATAATGATTTATTTCGTTTATAACTTATTCCTAATTACATGGTTGCTTGAGGTCTCCATTTAAGCAAGTTATGGCTGTGTTTAGGGAACTCGCTCTTCCTTATCTAGATACACATAACAACAATATAAACAGAAATTTAACAAAATTAAATCAGGCTAGAAATCTACAGAATACAATCAATAAACCGATACATAATCAATCAGTAAACCGATGATCGTAGTTTAAAATACACCTATCCTTGTCAATTCGATTTTTATTAGCGAGAGAAAGCTACAGTCAAAAATACGATCAAATGAAATAAAGACTACTGACACATAGACATTTTACGGCTGTACGGAAAGTTCACAACAAATGTCCGCTGCGAACGCTCATCGAAGAGTTTCGCTCCGCTGATGAGAGTGCATTGTTTCGCGTTAGTTTTCAACAAGAACAAGCCCGAATAGTGATGCAAGTTATTGTGTAGATAACGTACTAACACGTCAGAATAATAATAATCCTCCTTACCTATTTCGACCACGGCGGCCAATCTTAACAGAGATCAGCCAACTACGCAGGAGATATTATAGTGCACAAGTATGAGCGTAATACACAGGTGCACTCACTGTTCCATCACTCTCAAAGTTCGATGAGACGGCAATCCGACATGGTCGGAGAAAGATCAGGCGCAGGACCAACGACTTAACGTGCTTTCCGAGGCACGGGGTTGTAACACCGCCAACTTCCCGACTCCGAGCTGTTTCTAAAAAAAATCTCAGAAACAATTTTTAGCTCGACCTGAGATTCGAACCCCGGACCTCTCGGATGTAAGGCAGAAACAATGCCACTACGCCAACTGATAATACAAATGACATAATCTGCAACTACCCAAATAGGAAATAAAATGTGTCATCTACTCTAGGATACAGGATTCTTATTTGAGGCGTAGAGGTTATTATCAAGATGTTACAATGTCTGTTATTTCAAGTCTTTATTTAGCGTCAGCAAATTCATAACATTCATAAGGCAAACTCAAATTCAATCTGTGAATAGATAGCAAATGCAATACCTGAACGTCAAACTCTATGTTACAAAACTTATTTTGTACCCTTTAAACTTCCTGCAGGGTGCCTATAAGTACCTTGGTTTATCTCCGATAGTCGATCAAGTAGGGAGAGGAACGTGCTACCCTTTGGCAGTCCAGGACGTAAGAATACGTGTTTTTTTTTAAATTAATTATAAATTATTCACACTCAAAAGAAAAAAAAAGCGCAATTTTTTTCTGACGAGTTCCAATATTCGGGCCAAAATTGTTTCTGAGATTTTCTGAAATGAATTTCTCAAAAACAGCTCGGAGTCGGGAAGTTGGCGGTGTTACACTCCCGTGCCTCGGAAAGCACGTTAAGTCGTTGGTCCTGCGCCTGATCTTTCTCCGACCATGTCGGATTGCCGTCTCATCGAACTTTGAGAGTGATGGAACAGTGAGTGCACCTGTGTATTACGCTCATACTTGTGCACTATAATATCTCCTGCGTAGTTGGCTGATCTCTGTTAAGATTGGCCGCCGTGGTCGAAATAGGTAAGGAGGATTATTATTATTCTGACGTGTTAGTACGTTATCTACACAATAACTTGCATCACTATTCGGGCTTGTTCTTGTTGAAAACTAACGCGAAACAATGCACTCTCATCAGCGGAGCGAAACTCTTCGATGAGCGTTCGCAGCGGACATTTGTTGTGAACTTTCCGTACAGCCGTAAAATGTCTATGTGTCAGTAGTCTTTATTTCATTTGATCGTATTTTTGACTGTAGCTTTCTCTCGCTAATAAAAATCGAATTGACAAGGATAGGTGTATTTTAAACTACGATCATCGGTTTACTGATTGATTATGTATCGGTTTATTGATTGTATTCTGTAGATTTCTAGCCTGATTTAATTTTGTTAAATTTCTGTTTATATTGTTGTTATGTGTATCTAGATAAGGAAGAGCGAGTTCCCTAAACACAGCCATAACTTGCTTAAATGGAGACCTCAAGCAACCATGTAATTAGGAATAAGTTATAAACGAAATAAATCATTATTATTATATTATATTATTGCTGAGTACGGAGCTATTGAGGGTGGGATGAGAAAGTTGTTTAATAGAATGAAATATTTAATAGCTTTGATTGTTAGTTCAATTTAATCATACTATGCCTTAGTTACTTATATAGGGAATGCAACCAGATAATCCACTAAGAAGGTAACGGCTAATTATGCATTTGTTGAGTAAGTAGGTGAAACTAGATACGTATAAAGTATGGTATCTATTGTAATGCCAAATCAATTATCAGCACATGAAAGGTATTATGAATAGTACATGTGACTATGGCAGGTGGGCTATTTAAAAAATGGTTCTTTTTGGTACGGTTCATAAGGAGCAATTTAGTAAAGACACTTTTAATTTGCAAGCAAATAAGATGGTTCTAGTCTGATGCATTAGGACGCTAAAACTAGGGTTTACGTTGCATTTCCATAGATTAAGTCGATATCCTTATTTAGTAAATTTATAGCGGAGCTTTACTCGAAGAGAAACTAATTTAGGTTAGATTTGAAGCTCTATATTTTTTGCATATTAAAATTAGTTTGGCACAGTAACTTGTCATGCATATAAAGCAATAATGAAAACTGTTCAGTTTAGCTTCATCCCTTTGTGTGGAAAAATAGCTTGGTGCAAAGCAGCCTAACATTTTTGCTTACCTACCTAGCAAAAATGTTTGAACGATCTGCAATCTCGATTGTACGCACTAGCAAGTTATAGCTCTATATTGCATTGACATCTGACTTTTGATAACTGGTAACTGATACAATAAATATTATTTGATTTGATTTGATAGCAAATATAACATCGAACAGAATCTTGAACAAACGCGTGACATCGTAAACAACCATTACAACATTTCGCTGAACAAACCCGACAGCTCGCCCGGGAGATATATCTAAATTACAAGTAATGTCAAGATGGGCCATTATTTTCGATAAAAAGTGGCGCTCACGACGAGAACTGTGCCACCGTGCTCCTAATTACAAACGTGCCGGTTCCGCCCGCCCAATAAGGTTGTATATCGGTACTTTTGATACCCGTATCCTGATCACGGTTCCTGATTGCAGCTCTGAGAATGTACTGATATTTTTTTTATAGATATTATGAATTTTCGGGTCCGTGACGCCCGTTTCGATAAGGATTTTGTTATCTGAATGTAGTTCTGGAATTTTTATTTTTTTTGGTGTGGTAAAGTAAAACCTGTACCTATTCTTACTTAACAATACGGGTAATTTGACGACCACTTTGGTGTAATGGTCAAGAAGTTGACTATTAACCAAGAGGTAGCGGGTTCGATTCCCGCACTGTACAAACATTTGTGTGCATGAACATGTCTGTTTGTACTCGTCTGGGTGTTATATGTATTTATTTAAGTTTATTTGTAAATACCACTGTAGATTTTGATATCCGTAACACATGTACTTAAGCTACTTACCGCGGAGTCAGTGTGTGATGTTGTTGTATATTTATTTATTATTAAAATTTGATACCAGATTAACGAGTCAAATGTTAATGAGACATACTGGTAACATCAGACATTTTCCAATTAATAGGCTCAGTCTCATTACTTTTCCGGTTTTATTTAGGCAAAGATTAACATTAGGTATGCTTATAACTGGACAAAATAAAATACAACCATTTTGATACCAGTTTTAATGACTGGTTTCGCCCGTCCCATTTTGTCCCGTCTCGTCGCAACATTTGCCTGTCCCACACAATAGGGTTGCCACCTGTTTATCGCGGACACTTCGAGAGCCACGGACTGTTTCAGGATATCAAGTGACAGTGGATTCGTGTTTTTTGTGGGTAAACAGTTCGGTAAGGGGTTTTGTGATACATTTATTTACGAAGAGGTCAAATAAATATTTACATATCGGTTTATTGATGTTTTTCAATTTCAATACGTGTACGTACTTTTATGATGTTCAATGTCTTGAATAAAAAAGTACTGCGATATGAACTTAAGTGAAAGTAGGAACATAAACGAAGTTTTATATATGGGAAAAACAAGAAAAACAAAATAAAATGAACCTATCATTACAAATGTGTGTTCGATTTTATTCCAAATTGAATATTGGGATCTGGAAAAGATTGTTACCCGGCAGATCGCGCAGCGTTGATACTAATATGGTCATGTTCACGGACTTCCTTCTTAATTCTATGGAAAATAACGCTCAGGTAGATGTCGTGTATACTGATTTCTCTAAAGCATTTGATAAAATTAACCATGATATACTTCTTAACAAGCTATTGAGATTAGGTATGCACGGCAGCTTACTTCGATGGATCCAATCATATATTCGTAATCGCAGTCAGGCAGTATGTTTGAATGGCTATTGTTCATCCTTTCTTGCTGTTCCCTCGGGAGTGCCACAGGGCTCCCATTAAGGACCTGTTTTGTTTTCATTATACATAAATGACATTCGAGATGCTATTCATGAAAGCAATCATTTACTGTACGCAGATGATACTAAACTTTTCAGAATGGTTAATAGTTATGATGATTGTCGCAAACTACAAACAGACATCGAAAGTCTCACCAATTATTGTGCTAGTAATCAACTTTACCTGAACCCGGAAAAATGTTTTGTTATAACATATTCTAGAAAACTAAAGCCTATAGTTTATGACTACACTCTTTGTCAGAAACCTCTTAATCGTGTTAAAAATATCAGGGACCTGGGTATTTACATGGATAAACAACTAACATTTGACAATCATATAGATGCCGTTATTAAAAAAGCTGTCAGGAGTCTCGGTTTTATCAACAGAGTAAGTAAGCCATTCAATAAAATTATTACTTTTAAGATACTTTATTATTCATACGTGAGGTCCATCCTCGACTTTGGATGTACAGTTTGGTGTCCTCACTTCAATTGCGATATTGATAAAATCGAAAAAGTACAAAAAGTGTTTCTTAAAATTGTCAATTATCGTACTCACCATTACGCTGATTCCTACACAGATTCTCTTCTAAAACACAAACTTTTGACTCTAAATGATCATCATAAATATTTTGATATACTGTTCTTGTACAAAATACTGAATAATAAATTAGATGCTTCTTCATTATTAGCTAAAATAAATTTCAAAAGCAAATTTCGTCTCCCAGCCCGCTCCCAACGTGTTTTTCCTACTTTTGTACCACCCTTCTTTCGCAAAAAATACACCGGAAACTGTTTTATATCTCGTTCTCTAAACTTATTTAACAATGAATTTAGTAATATCGATCTGTATAATAAATAGCTCCCTGCCTAGTCTCAAAAAATCAATATATGAAATTTGTAAAAACAAATACTCCACAACTTAGAACGAAATAAGAATAAGCATAACATAATTATAACGTTGATACCTAATCTTTTATATTTTGTCCGCGGTCAGTGTCGGAAACACATGATACTCATTTGTGTTTCGCTTGTACGAATTAAAATAATTTAAAATTTAATATTGTCATGTGTTTTCTTAACTGATTACCTAAATGACAAAGCAACTTCATAGTAAGTTTATTACTTAAGATCGACAACTTTTACAGCAACAGCTCATCATATGAAATTGTAAAACCCTAAAATGTATATTTCGGCGCTCGTTGTCTTTTCACTATATATTTAAGTTTACACCATGTTATCATTTTTGTAATGACTGTTTGTGCCATAATAATAAAGAAAAAAAAAGAAACTAAAAATGTCAAAATATCGGCTTTTATTACAAGATATTTCGCAATTCAGCAGATTTGGCAAGCCGGTTGCAACCCTAGTTAAAAAAAAACTTCCTTAAATATCAACCGCACCTACTTCTATCGTTTTTCTTCCGTTTTGTTCCGGTGACTTGGGCTGACGTTAAAAATAAAAATATTCCTTTTTATAAACGAAATTTGAGAAAAATAATACTTAATTTATAGCAGAAAAAAAAAGACAATGTGTGAAATAAATTGGTTAGATTTTTACTGAAATCAGCTTGTTTGTAGTATTAGTGATCCCTTCACCTCTTATGGACCAAGAGGACGATATAATTTCATACATGTTGGCTCTCATTCACTGGCTTAAAGGATGCTCGAAGGACAAAAGAAATCTATTTTTGTTACCTACCTATTATTGGATCAAAACACACTTAAATGGAACTACGGATTTAGTATTATTCAGTAGGTATCTCCCTAAACGACACAGTCGATTTGAATAAGTACCATGAAGTCATACTTAAATGTATATTTTTCGAAGGTTCTGCAACACAACGTTTTTGAGAGTACGATGATAAATTTTTTATTATTATTATGTAGGGAAATATCGAAGAATGTGACACAAGAGTAACATTACTGTAGGAAAAATAATCGAATGTATACGAAATAAAAGGGATTTATAAACGTTCTAAAGCCTTATAGACTATTGAAAAAAGGAAATGCAAATCGGAATAGCTAGCTAAAATAGTATGTAAGCATTATTTTAGTCTTGACTAATCTGAAACGTGTGTTTTGTTTTTAATCATTTCAATTTTGATAAATGTGCAAAAATTCAAAATCCTGTACAAAACATACAAAAAATTGTTAAAAAAAAAACGTTGCCAAACCCAGCCCACTTTATAACACCGCGTCATCACTCGATTGATGGATGGCGGCTGCGTGATTGATACACATCGCGCCGGGAACAGGTATACAATGCGCGGATCATATATAGTATATACAGTGATATACGCCCGACGGCTTACGAGTGACGGCGATGAAAAGTCGATAGGCTGGAGTTCTACACTTTAACTGTTTTTTCCGGAAAGGAATTAAGCTATTTAATATATTTTTTTATATCAAGTATAAATACGTACCTAGGTATTTCATACCTAGGTAAGTATTTCCTATTGAGGTAGTAAAGAAAGTACCTAAGTCCTTTAACTTAGGTTAATGCGGCTAGCATGGAATTTTGTCCAATGATATTAAGGTACTTATATGAGAGTTGGTTATCATCCTACAAAGAAATTCTTTTTTTCTGTTTCCGCCACTAATATCTACTGCATTCCCACGCTTCTAGAGTATGCCTTTTGGAATTAAGTCCGTCAATTGTATCCCTGACCGGTTCAATAAAGTTTAAATAAACAAGGAATAAGTTAGTACTTACCATCGCCATACGAGTTAAAGTTTAATTCAAACAGGGTGTTTTCACTGGAACATACCTGGAACAAAAATAAAGGAACATGAATTTAATTGTAAAATTAGCTACAAGTTATTTTAATCATAATCAAAAACACAATCGTCTCCGAAAATAGCAACTGTAGCAACAAAACGTTCCTCATTTCGCACGTTTCGCAGTAGGTAATAAGTCGTCGTTTTCGGCCGCGGGTAAATTAACACTCTTTGTGCCGACGTTCGCGTGTTCCGTTGATTTTAACCCGGAAATGGCATCGCAAGCGGTGGGTCACCCGGGCCCCGCGGCCTCATTTTAATATCAAACTGGTATTTTGTTAGACCAGGCGGCAGATTGAAAACGCAGTCAGCAATCGCAAATAGAAAAAATATATATACTCAAATTGAAAGCAACGAATTTAAAGTCATAACCATCACAAGGATAACGATGACGCGGCGGGTTAGCTTTTATAGAAATGTCAAAAACAAGCCTCTCTCATGCCAACATCACCCGTCGTTCCGCGAACAACTCCATGCATTTATAATAATAATAATAGTTCTCCTGGCCGGTTTCGACCACGGCGGCCAATCTCAAGTAAACAGAGATCAGCCAACTACGCAGGAGATATTATAGTGCACAAGTGTGAGCGCAATACACAGGTGCACTCACTGTTCCATCACTCTCAAAGTTCGGTGAGACGGCAATCCGCCATGACCGGAGAGAGATCAGGCGCAGGACCAACGGCTTAACGTGATTTCCCAGGTACGGGGGTGTAATACCGCCAACTTCCCGACTACGAGCTGTTTTTGAGAAATTCATGACAGAAAATCTCAGAAACAATTTTGGCCCGACCTGGGATTCGAACCCAGGACTTCTCGGATTTAACGCAGAAACTTTGCCACTACACCAACGAGGCAGTCAAACATACATTGCAATAGCAGTAAGCACACCAAAAACATGCCGCGCTACCGTCTCACTCTATGGCAAGTCCTTAAATGTAGCATACGTAATAAAGACTAAGTGAATAAATATGATAAATCGATAAATAGGCATTATTTCTACCTGATTCAATTGTTCAACCAATTTCTAGTGTTTTTTCAAAAAAAAAAATGATCACCCTTTCTGAGATATTGAAATCAATTAACACGCTCGCGCTTCCTCATAATTAATTGACGATCCCCGGGATGTTTCAAACGTAATTAACTCAAATTAAAAGCAGCTTTTCTCCTACCTCCTGGTCTATAAACACTATTTTGCACACCACAAGAAAAAATAGGAAATACAACATACACAAAAAGATGCACAACTATTTTTTTTGCCAAGCTTGAACTTCAGACGCAATTTTTTAAACTTTTCTTTGCCACTCCAGTAAAACGTTTTTATCAAACAGTAAAGACTTCATAACTCTTGTGCGCTATTCGCAATGACTTTTATATTTATTCTTCTCTTAAAAATAAATCAATTTATGAGATAATATATGTACACCATCTTATGGCCGATTTCACTGCATATTTTATTAATTGCATAATTAACTTTACTGAACATTACATCGTGTAACAAGAAATCATGTGTTTTCTATCAAATGTTTTGTCTATTAAAATACGGAGGCTTCTGGCATTGTAATGACAATGCGCAAACCGCGTCTGTAAAACTAATTTAATTTGAACGTGTTCGGAATTCATATCTGTCTCACATTAGGATATTTAGCGGTTTAATTATTCGAGTGGAATTTGTATGCCCGCGGACTCGCTCTAAAACTTAGAGAAGTAGGACTAGGAGAATATTTTAAATTATAACCATTTTTGGCAAGTTCGTGACCTGATAAAAATCTAATCGGTAAGCAACCAGTGTTTTGCTAACGCTTATCCTGCCTAAACTGCAACATCTGCATATGAAAAATTGGTAGACTTAACTACTTACATGGTAATAAAAACAATTTTTTTTTACATTTACTTAACAGTAAGTAAATTCGCATTGCAGCAGTGGGTTTCAAACGGATCAGCCGTTGATGATGAAATGCGAATTGAGCAGTATGATACGTATTTAACTACGATTTATTTATACCTATATCAATTCTACGAAGATGGCTACGGCAAAACACTATAGCTGTTACTACGGGTAGTGTCAGTAAGTAGTTACATACACACTCGTAGTATCGGTATAGTAGTAGTAGGTTTCGTAGCAGAATTCGTAGCACTGATTTACATTAATGTCGAATTCAGGTCATGCAGGGCTACAAATAAAATACTACAGTGCACTTCTCACGCCTAGGATTTTCAGTCATTTGTTTAAGAAATAACATGCTTACGTTCTTTGTTATTTTTGCAATTTAGATTTAACCTTATATTTGGGCCATCGACAATCTTGAAACACCAGATCGTTATTTATCAAAGGCTGCAGATAGCGCAGATTAGAATTGCTAAACATCCAATTGTGTGCCGGCCCCACGTAAAGCTATACGACCACATTTTATTTCCTTATCAATATAGATCAAGTAGGCTAACATTACATTTTTATCAGTCTTGTTGGTAGAAGAAGGTTTGTGTTCGTAAATTTGATAATTTCCTTAATAAATAAGAATATTATGATGAATGCCGGTTATGATAAACCCAAAACATTTCGGTTTACAAATACTTCTGGTAGTGTTTAACAAACATTCGTAAAAAACTACCAACTTGATGAAGCACCATCTATAAAGTTGTAGGGAAATAAGACTAGAAACTATCTTCTATCTTATATATATGTTACGGCTAATAGCCGAAGTGCGGCTACACCTAGTTTAAGCCGGCTACAACTAGGTGCAGCCCGCCACATGCGGTTAATCTTAGGTGTATCCTACTTATCTTCGGTTACAACTAGGTTTAGCCTTTATTATAGCGGCTAGAACTAGGAACAGCCACACATTGGTGGTTAAACTTAGGTACATCCTATTTATTATCGGCTAGAACTAGGTTTTCAGTTCAGTTAAGGATTTTGGTTTTATTTAGGTTTTAATTTAGGATTTCTCGTGGGCATTGTTGAATGTAATGATGATGGATTGTATAAATTGGGTAACCAGTTTGGCACTATTACTGAATTATTTTCTAGGAATCAATTCACTGTATGCGTGACGAAATTTTTAGATATTGATATTGTTTCTCCCGAAAAAAAAACATTACGCCAAATTGCTAAGGCCCAATCTACAACCGGAGGACAAGGATACAAAAGATGCCACTGCAAAAGAAAATTTTGTAATAGAAAGTGTTTCTATAAAGCAGTTGGTATTACGAGTATGTGTAACTCCAAATGCTATTCAAGTTTATCTTGTTCAAATGAGAGATAGACATACTTGCAACATACTATTGACATATGAGAGTTTGTTGATTTTTGTATAATTAAAACTGAATTAAAAAGTTATCCTATTTGTTTTAACATAAAATTATGAGAGAAGAGAACAAAGATTTAGTTGATTTTTTCATAATTAAAAAGTTTTTTTAATGTTTATTTTGTTATGTCTATTTCTGTTAGTTTATGTAGAGAAAATTTATAATATTTTCTGTTTCAATTACTTACAATAACGCCTTTTTTGTTAAAATATATTTTCCTGTCAAATAATAAATAATAAATGTCACTTAAATATCCCTGTCTTATATTTATTCCATGTAATTAAATCAATCGGGAAACGCAAAATTAGAATCTCAAAACAACTGAACTGAAAACCTTGTTCTAGCCGATGATAAATAGGATACACCTAAGTTTAACCACCAGTATGCGGCTGTACCTAGTTCAAGCCGCTATAATAAAGGCTAAACCTAGTTGTAACCGAAGATAAGTAGGATACACCTAAGTTTATCCGCATGTGGCGGGCTGCACCTAGTTGTAGCCGGCTAAAACTAGGTGTAGCCGCACTTCGGCTATTAGCCGTAACATATATATAAAAATGAAAACCGTTTTTCTTGGTCACGGCATCACGCGTGAATGGCTGGACCGATTTCACTAATTCTTTTTTTGTTGTATTTGTTATTATTAGGAGAAGGTTCATACGGAAAAAAATGTTAAGAAAATCTCTCAGAAATATTGAAAAATATACATTCAATTTTGCATATTTTAAAAAACGCGCGTAACTAATGTCAATGTCATTCGATGACATTGTTCAATCATTGCAACGCTAAGGCGGTACGAAGTTCGCCGGGTCAGCTAGTTAGAAATAAAATACTCCAATAACAAGCGCACAAAATGCCGTAGTGTGTTATATACCGTCGTCTTTACATGGTTGTTTAATTAAGAACCTTCGCTATCGTTCTAATCGGTGCATAAACTGCGCGGTACAGTGATCGACAGAGGCGGGTATCCTAAATAGTTCCTCTGGCAGCCAGGTAATGGCGCATCCATCATATGCCGTGATGAATGGACGGCACCGGCACTCACGGCTGGCGAATATTGCACTATTAATTTAACCGAGGCAAACCATACTTGCGAAAGATCAGAAATACGATTAGGTACGCTTTGGCCTTTTTTGTCACTCCGTTAATGTTATATTTTACAGCAATGAGCTAAGATAACTCTTAACGGTTTAGTTAGGTCAATGCACTCTGCCTAGGGTAGGGTAGGGTAGGGTAAGACAATGGCCGGTTAAAACGCGCTTAAAAAATAACAATCTGTGTAATAAATGGGATTTTTCGAAAGGGAAAACTGTGGTATTTCAAATAGCTTGCGATTTTCGAATAAATTATTAGTAACGTCTCTTCAGTTAACTACCAAAATCATTTAAATGCTTTAACAATCATGGAGATTGAACGATGCTAAGAGGATGAAAACCAAATTGCAACCTCAATAATGCCAACTATCGACTAAGACCAGTCTGATGAAGGGGATCTGCTTAGCGGAGACGTACAACCAAGGAAAAAGGAAATTAATAATTCATAATTTTGTCGTATTAAGTTGAATGCTAAATAAATGTACTCCTCATGAAAAAAAACGAAACACGTCCTTTTAAGTGTATATCAATTATTTCGTCGTAATCATTCAACTTCCGTGAGAAATATTTGCCATAAAAAAGTTTAGTCTTCACGAGCGAGCGACATTCCGCAAGACCTTGAGCAAATCACAATTCCATATTTAAATGGTACCAAAAGGCATTCCAAAGGACATGGTAGGCCGCAGGAAACAATACAAAATTGATTATCGGTTTAATTTCACCTGGGCTAAGGCTAAACCTTTGACCGCGTTTACGTCAGTCGACGTTTCGCCGTTCATTTTTCACAAGAGTTATAATTACCACGACTGCGGAGATAAAATCTAACGGAAAATTGCGGCTTACACAAGTTCTGTGGAATTTGTGGAACATAATACGCAGTAATAGATTGATTATTCATTCATTTATATATACTATACTTAAATACCACTGGTTTCAAACGGAATAGGCAAATGGAAAGGTTAATCCAATTCCAGGCGATCATAACTTAAGAGTGAGCACCAACATTATCGTAACGATTTCGTATCGTCAAAACGTCAGAAACTGACGGTTTCCCATACGAATTGACAAGGTAACAAAAATTAAACGCTACGAATTCGGCACGATAGTTGTTTGTGCTCACCTCACTGTTCAGCTGTACTTGTTTTCTTGTGAAGCTTTTAAAACATATACCAGCATTATTTTATTTGCAAATAAACCTATGCATCTACCTACGTACTTAATTCGATTTACACTTGATCATTGCGACAACAGAGACCCACCAGTGCGAAAACCAAATGAGACCACGGGTCACAACCCAATCTTTGTTTCGCACCACATACTTAGATTAGGATCGTGCTATAAATAGAATTACTACTTATTTAAAACTTTTATTGACAACTAAAAACTTCACCACTGTTTATTTTCGCAGCAATAAAACGTGGCGTGCTCACGCAAAACTGGTGAAAACTATTTGGTATTTCAGAATATGAAAGTTTGAATGAAATCTATTTGGGTATAAGAAGTGTAATAAAAACTTAGTCAAACGGTGTAGCATGGCTGTTTCCGTCGCCCCTAATGGTAAATAGCCTTATAATGGAGCAAGTTTGAGTAACGCAAACATGACGTCACGCACCCGCCCTGATACTGTGTACACCCCATCAACTAAGGTACTGATTTAGGTACAGCCTATAAAGTAAGGGGAAATGGCTAGGTGTACCTTTAACAACCTGCTTCAGCTGTTTTTTTTGATGTGTATTTTTTTAGAAGAGTTTATTTAGCTTCACCTGGTAGGGTGCTTGTTGTCGTCACTAAATTTTGCAAGCTAATGCTAATATTACCTATTTATCAGTATTCGAATAAGCTGCAATTACACACGATTTGTTTCGATGACGATGATCAATATGATTATAAAAGCTTGTAATTTTTTTTCTTTTGTACTTTTTAAAGCAAGATCCTCAGATAAGAAGTTGTATCATTCAAAATCATTCTTTCAGTGGGTTCAAAAAGTTTTCGTTTGTGCATTTCATATTTATGACAAATTATGTAAAAGCTCACATGGTTCAACCGGGTGTAATCAATGGATCATATCCGGGTCAATATCTACTCATGTGCATGCGTACCCCTAACCAATGAACTATACATCCGCCGTATTTGAATACAGCGGATGTTGGTTTAGTCTAATAAGCATTATGTTCAAAGCGAACATACTCGCAAGGATAGGAAGATGAAATTAACCGTCCATGAGTCTATGTAGTCTAGCGGCCCCTTAATACGATTTGGTGATCGAAGTACATTTACGGCATGCATAAAATAGGCGTAGACGCTTCTAATCTAAATTATTGAAACTTCAGTAAGGCTTCGTTTACGCAACATTGTTGTGCACATTTTTTGTATGCAGTATACGTCTCAACTTATACTGCAAAATGTACATCCATAAATGTAAATCCATTCGTTTAAATTCGATCCAGTATAAGCGGTACGTTTTTCTTACAGTTGAATTGACGTGTAAATGGATCTTTGTATTCATTTTATTTCATGGTCATTATTTAAACGTTAAGACAATACTGCAAAAAACGTGCAGGTTAATTCCGTGCGAACGAAGCCTAACCCTTCAAAAGCAACAACTAAATTCAGTGTTAAAAACACCGTCAAAATATTTTTGACGTACTATGACGATGATTCTGAACACTTCAACCACTGTTTCATAACCACCGAGACAATTTCGGTGTTGAGTTGAGCCTAAATGTGATCGCACACAGAATCGCAGAGATAAGCACTTACAAGTATGCCGTATCCATAGCAGACCTGCCGCTTAATTACGAAGCGATCCTGCTAATCTGACGAACAACGAAAGCCCGCGCAAATGCTGAACTAATCCGCGATGAAATTAACCTTTCGGTAGCTGGAGGGTCTTATCGACCCGTGATCACAAAACTAACTGAGTGGCTTTAAATCAATGATTTCCAATAATTAGGTATTATAAGCAAATTACTAAAACGGATTCTTCGTATAGAGCCTAACAAAGCAATTGAATTTAGTAATGATGGGTCAGATAAAAACGCAATGAAAACTTCATTGACTTGGGAAAATGCAAATTAAGTATGTAAAAATCTAATGTATAGTTATGTTGGTAAGTAGATTATGAATTGAATTGAATTAAAATTATCCTTTTCCTTTCTTTATCTTTCTGCACTCTCACGCGGTTAACTGGTAGAAAATACAATGAGGCATAGTCTTCGAATTCACTTTCGGTGCAGTAAATATCACTATCAGTAGTTGGTTAGGAATTGCATCATTAATTCCAGCTCAACTTAGTATTTTTATCATTTATTTTTCTGGCCTATTCGACCACGCTTGACTGAGGGTTAAAAGAAAATCGGCTGAGCCATCTCATTCCCTAAATGCATTCTGTTACGTAAATAACGAAGGGTGACTTATAGCGGCGCCGGGGCTTCCTTGTATCTCCTTCCTCCTTTCTTTTTATGTATCCTTATGTATGGCATTACGGTTCTCTTTGCCAATAAAATGTGAATGTAAGCGCATGCTGAATAAACATCATAAAATGACATGCGGAATCGTCTTTGGTAAATACAAAAACAGTGCTTGAGGCTTGATCTTCCCAAGTTTTGTTTGCGTAACGAACCATCACAAATATTTGAAATGATAGCAGTAGCAAAGGACTATTATTTTGAAAGACATAGAAGAAGGATAAATCGCTGTTTCGCTGCAAATTTAAAATAAGCAACATGTCATTCAATATATTCAAAAAATGCTAAAAATTACCAAGAAATGAGTGAGTAGAAATATATTTTATTTCCAGCAGGAAGCAAAACTGATTACATTAGAGTTTCAATTAATTAAATTTAATTTCAAATTTTACATTTTCCTTTAAAGTTACATTATTTTTTGGAGGCAAGAGAGGTGTTTCAGCAGATAACAAATTGAACAGCGCCAAAATAACACAGACCGCTTATTGTTACAACTAAATAAAATAACAAAGCCATGCAAACAATTTGATTGCACATCAGTTATTTACTGGTGAATACAGTTAATGAATATCACAATGCAAACGAGTATGTTGCACCAATTAATACGTTGACTGCCCCGGTTTAGTACCAATGGACATTCCCATAGTCAAGGGAGATAAACCAGCACACGTGCTTTAAATAACTTTCTAGAAAAAAAGCAGCTGATGAACTTTGACGGAAAGACTGATTTTGACCAGCTATAGCTTAGAAACACTGCTTGCGCAGTTTGGCAGATACTTATTAATGTAAAGTGATGTAATACTTAAATAAATAAATTAAAAAAAAATAAAAAAAACAATGTGATTAAGTTACTTTTCGAATGAAAAAAAAACCGCTTTGAAATCGGTCCATTCCGTTCAGGAGCTACGATGCCACACACTCAAAAACACACCAACAACAAAAATACACACAAAACAGACATAGGAGTCAAATTTATAACACTCCTTCTTTCATCGGGGGTTAAAAGGAAGGTGAACAAATATTTATTGACTTTATGACCAGGCTAAGTTAAATTTTGAATACTTTATCAATTCATTTAAATGAGAAGCAGACTAGACTTAAAATCAATTAAAAGTAAAAGATATGTCGGAGCGGCGGAAAAAACAGGGAACAAGAAACCAGTGTAGGTACGCGCCTGTACCGCCAAAACTGGCAACGAATCGAGAGCATTCGGACGATGCATTCCGTTTGCATCGCGCCACAAGTGTGCTATTTTGAATGGTAATTTGATTTATATTTTAATAAAGGCTTAATAAAGTTACAGTCAACAAAAAAATAACAATTACAGTAACATTTAAATTAATTATAATTATATTAATTATATTATTTTAATTATATTAAATTTATGATTGTAATTGATTATAATCGGTATTGAGAAACCGCTGGAATAGTTATTTAGCAAATCCTGTCGCCATTGACGAAGAAACCCGACCACATGGTATACGCATCTCTGTCAGATAAATATTGTGATTACCACAGATGTGATAGCAGTTGTCTGGAATGGCATCAAGGGTCCCCGACCTTTTAACAATTTACTCACAAAATTAGACACTAAGGAGTAAAATCCGTAGCTATAAAGCTGACCATCATCTCACTCATGAATAAAACCTCCGATCACGTTCCAACTTTACTAGTATTAACATTGAAAAATTACTTAGCTTTAGATTTCCGCTCAGTTACGCCGGCATAGGTAGGTAGGTAGGCCGCCGAGGTAGTCTTAGTCGTCGGAGCGCAGCCGAGGCGACAACATCTCCTCCTGAAGATGCCGCGTGAGGCGGCGAAACGCGTTGAGGTTTTCTTTTGCACGTCGGTGTTGGTACTAATTATTGCATTATCTGTTTTGCATGCGATTTGTGGGAGGGCGGGCGGTGCTTTTTGCATGTGCTTGTTCTCTAACATAGTCGGTGGTCACAGGTAGTGTAGTTGGGTACTTATGCCGGCGTAACTGAGCGGAAATCTAAAGCTAAGTAATTTTTCAATGTTAATACTAATTATGGATTTCCGCAAAGTAACGCCTGATACTATTAATTCCAACTTTACGTCATCGCAAGACAAATTTCACACATCTGAGCTACATTTCGAGCCAAATCTCGAACATTTGAGCTAGCTGTTAACCCCGGGCTGGTCACGTGTGCTGAATGTAATGTCAATGAATCCAGTGTGGTAATAACTCTGTGCGTTTCCCAGTTACGTGTAATCGATGTTTGATCGACTACTAAGCCTGTGATTTACGAGTGGACCAATTGGTTCGATTGTAAATCTGTCTGATTAGCAGTTCTATTGGATTATGTGGGTATAATCATGACGGGTGATTTTAATAAATCAAAACCACAGAGCGATATGAGTTTCGATCATTTGTGCGTCATTTGTACAAACAAAATAAACTCAACGAGATAACTTTAAAAAAAAAATATCGGGTTTGTAAAGTACCAAATATCTTAAGAATCCTGATTTTTTAATACGGGTAAATATTTATACCGTTTACACAGATTCATAAGAGTACTGTCATTGGTTTTTTACCATTTTTCTCTCTCTTTAGCCTATCTATTTCATAATCAGCTAAGTTCCTACAGAAAAAAAATAACTTCGAAAACTTTAGTGTGCCAGTAATTTCCAAGTTATTAGTATTTGCAAGTAAGTTTAGCAATTTATGCATTCAAGGCACGGGCGGGAACTAGGTTGTTTTTTTGTATTGCCATTATTTCCCCTGTGCAATAATTTATCGGGATTGTTGGTTGAGTTATAATTTATATTTAGCCGTTTGCGGCGCGAACCAATTTCTTCTTCCTTCAAGTGGCTTCGGGAAGCCCCTTCCACACTTTTTGCGGGCTAAAAAGTTTCTGTGTACATTTAATCTTAGTTTTACAAACCCTTTGGTTTATACTTAAAGCTATAACGACATTAAGTCAAATTAAGATTTAAAATGTTCGCGTTGCATTATTACAATGTATACTAATACCGGGGACTTAAACGCGTTATCAGTACGCGTTAAAGTCATCGCGTGACCACGGCTGTGTGCAATCCACCCGAAACGTCGAGCAGTGAGTACTTACGTAATAACTCATTTCATTTAACGCGCTTAAGTTAATACATCACGTGTATTAGTATTCATGGTGTACAAAAAACCTTACCAAAGCCGTCAACCACGCGTTCAGTACATCACACGAAATAGTATGAAAAATACATTTTGGCTGGGAAACAACTTTTATTTCTTGACATCAAAAAAAAACAATTTAATTCTAACCCGCAATGTAGAGGTACAGCGTGCACGCGGGGCGTGTTGCTATTCGCCGCCGCGACGCGGTTCGGTTCGAGTGTGCGCTGTTCATTGCGGAGAGTGCCATTTAGAGGCTTTTTATGAAAGAACTAGTGAAAATTTGGATCATGTTTTTTTTGAAAAAAAGTTAAGTTATAACGGACAGAAGACATTTCTGTAAATATCATCAATATTTTTTTCAAACTTTAACCATCAATTCGTCTGTAACCGTTAACTTCCCAGGTATGGTGTAAAGAAAGAAAACTGATCGTAACAATTGGTAGAATATGTGGTATTCGGCTTCGATAAGGTTTTTTTACACCCTGTACATTAAGTCAAATAACTTAGTTAATGAAATGAATGAAATTGCATCAGGGTATGTTTTTCTGAAGAATGAAGAATTGCATCGTCAGCATTTTCTACAACTTATCGAATTTCCAAGATAACGTCTCTCAAATGCCACGTAAAGGCACAAAGAGTTAGGTGTGTACGAACTACTCCATGTCAAAGGTCCTACTCAGTAAGATGATATCCCTTTTTTGAACCCCCGCAAAAAAGGGGTTTGTCTGTTGGTATTTTTGTGTCTTTGTGTTTTTGTGAGTGGCATCGTAGTTCCCGAACGGATATACCGCATTTCAAAGCAGGTTGTTTATTAGAGGGATAATTTAATAACGGCAGATCTTAGCTAGGTATGGCTGGTTAAAATCCGTCCAGTCTTTGAAGCTCGCCAGCTGTTTTCGTGGCTCAAAAGTTTCTGTCTGTCTCTGCTACTCGTGCCAGTTCGACTCTGCGAGCAAACGAGACGGAAGAGTTCAAAGTACGAACAACTTCGTGCTCTAAGTTATAGTTCGGTCCATAATTTAACTTGTAAGAGTGACAGGGATGGCTAGATGCGAAACTACGGACTACGGCTAAGAGGTCTAGTAACAGCTCGGCATCTTCAGCGGATCTGCAATCAGTCGGCTATTCTCTTTTTCGCGATCCGATAGACACTTACAAAGGGCTTTCCTCTAGGAAATATACCGGTGAATCACTCGAAAGGAAGTGGTGAGGTGAGCACTGTGCGCTTTAATGACAGAAAAGAAATCCACTTACGTTTGAATAAGGTGAAGTCG
The DNA here is from genome assembly GCA_963921415.1 of Pyrausta despicata. Lineage (NCBI taxonomy): Eukaryota > Metazoa > Arthropoda > Insecta > Lepidoptera > Crambidae > Pyrausta > Pyrausta despicata. The sequence goes on from OY992848.1 coordinate 11,801,164, forward strand.
CATTTTAATCTCGGACTATCTTCTTGTCTAGAACATCGATAGTGCTGAGACCTAAAGACACCGGTGTATCATGCTACCGATACCAATTATCCAATGATTCAATAAAGCCCATTACGTGTATCTAGTTAAGCAATGTCTTTACACTTACAAATTCGTAAGTAAGCAGTAGGTAATAAATAACAAGGCTATTTTTGATTATATCTGCACCGAAAAAAAAACATAAAACGAGCAATAATGTCGAATGCAAAATCCAAGTTTAATCACTCCCCGTAACGACACAGCTTCAGGCATTATATCAAGAAAGTTAACTCGTAAAAGTCCACCGTTTTCGGACGGAACGTGTAGGCCGATGGAGCCCTCCCCCCCTCCCCTTCACATCTTGCCTAAGTTCCGAAGTTACTAGCCGAATTTTAATAAACGAAGCCTGTGCCGCAGAAATGATTTCTGTCGCCTGCCACCGGTTACAAATTATAATCTTAGTTTGTACCTTCAAATTGAAATTTTCATGCCTTGTGCAACAATCGCTGAGAATCAATAATGGTAAATGTAACCTACCTGTACCTATGATAAATGTAAACCAACCCCATATGGTAACCCAATATGTACCTACCTATTTAGTGATTTACTATCTTGAAATCAGAATAATTGTCCAATTTAGCGACTTACTACATGCACAAATTTAATTATCAGTAGCATGAATTGCCAAGGCTTTGTTATTTGCATAAGTTCAGGCCAAGGGGGATGAAACTTAAAAGTACAACATGACACGAAATAAAAATCTCGCAAGAGTATTGTTTTGCAATAAGTCATTCCAAGTTGTAAAGTAAATAAGTAGAGTTGCTACAGTTAACACAAAACGCAGTGTCGGACCGGTCCCTTGCATTGTGAATGCAGTTTGAAGTTCCAATCAACTGTTGTGTGCTGTTCAAGTTTGAATGTTGAACCGAACTGCGTCGTTCTAAAAGTATGCAAACACTCCTTCGATAATATACCGCCAGCGCACACCTGTGGCATAATAATAGTCCTCCTGGCCGATTTCGACCACGGCGGCCAATCTCAACAGAGATCAGCCCACTACGCAGGATATATTACAGTGCACAAGTGTGAGCGGAATACACAGGTGCACTCACTGTTCTATCACTCTCAAAGTTCGGTGAGACGGCAATCCGACATGACGGGAGAGAGATCTGGCGCAAGACCATCGGCTTAACGTGCTTTCCGAGGCACTGGGGTAATTCCGCCAACTTCCCGACTCCGAGCTGTACTTGAGAAATTCTTGACAGAAAAACTCAGAAACAATTTTGGCTCGACCTAGGATTCGAAGTCGAACCCAGGACCTCTCGGATTCAAGGCAGAAACTTTACTACTAGTACTTACTACACTACTACTGTCGCTACGACTCGCGAGTCATCTTATCACAGCGGACAAATTGCGTACAGTCACGAGTACTCGATTCTATTTGTCAAGTCATTGAGAATTTATTGTTATGCTGTTTCATTACTTGACCGGACTGCGGCGAAGTTAAAAAGGGGGCCATCTTGCTGCGATTACAAATACGAGGAATTGTAAACAAAAAGTCAAAAATAAAAAGAAAAGGGATGGGATGAGAGTTTTCCTTTTATTGAATCTATCTAAACAAAGTTCAATTTCAGAGATGTACCTTGACATTCACATTTAAATTCATCAACGTTTGTTGTCCCGTTTGTGAAAATTTCGAACAACAAGCTGCCGAAGTCGTGCGATGATTACTGCCCTGAAAAATGAAATCTTTCTGGCCGAAAAGTCAGACCGTCGAAGCGGACTGGAATATTACATCACGGTCGACTTGTAATAACTCTTTTCACTTTTGACTTCCTTTCCGTGGAATTTAAGGGCGTTCGCAAATTGAACGTCAATAAAAATGTGTGAATGAAAATTCAATTTTCCTCGTGTTGGAAATGCACTTTTAGCTTATACAGGTAAGCGATGTTGATCGAGCGAGAGTGCAAGATGGAAATTACCTAATTAAGCTAAATTAAAACTCAAAAATTATAACGAATGACTTTTAAAGAATTATTATAAAGTTTTATGGTTGTAAAAAAGTGTTCACTTGTACATGAACAGTACTTGAAGAGCCTCTGTATATTCCATTAACGTGTGCGTTACTTTAGCTAGCCAAATATAAATAAGCCACGAAAAATATGTAAATTTCTCGTCAGGTATAATATGACAGATTAGCTAACAAAACTACCTAACTTCTAAAAACTAATTACCTTAAAATAGTCTACTAGGACCCGAACTTATTTTTCAGAGTGACACTGTAACTAGAGTTGTTGGATTAAATTAGGTTAGAGATTATACCTATATAGTTGTGCATATTACACTCCAAGACTGAATTTATTTAATACACAATTTTTTTTATTTTTCCATTCACTTTCCATGTCTGAGTTATCTTCAAACATGAAACAAAACGAAACAGTGCGTTAACAAAACGCTCAACGTGCACCCGCTCTAAGTCGGAATTTAATTAATTTCAGCCGGGGCGATCCGTCCCCGCGACTGAGCCATAAAACCTAATGGACTTTCGTTGTACAGTGGTAATTTCGAGGCTCTCAGGACCTGCAATCTTGCTGCAGATAGATTCTGCTATTTGCCCGCTGGCGAAACGTTCCCAATTTTGACTTTTACGGCTGCAATGCAAAACTACCCAAATTATTGTGGCGTGAAGTTGAATAAGGAACATACGACCATGTTTAGTCAAGTACTGAGTGACTACAATGTTAGATACGTACTTACGTTTTTTTTTCAGGTTATACATATGTTACTCTGGTCTAAGTCTAAGAGGCGTATTTTTTTGAAGTTTGAAAAAAAATGACTGCAAACTAATGCTTAGTTTGCATAACTCAATTTTAGGTATAAAAAACATTTAAAAATCTGACACTGGTGCTGTATTGTAGGGTGTTATATATATCATTGAAATTTTTTTTTTTTCGACAGCATAGGTAGGTACTGACACTGTAATATTGTAATTAAGGCGGAAGAAATGCATTGAAATTGTATGCCGTATATGAAAATATAATAATTGGTTTCATGTTCTCAAGGGGACTACGTCCCTAATGATTTTATCCTAAATCAAAGGTGCAATGCGATACTTTCGTTTATGACGTTGAGATTCCTACAAAATATTGTATTACTTACATCACAATAAAAACATGTATTTTTACTCTTCTTATACTTTTCGTAAGAGGATCACTTTTGTCAACCCTATCCATGAAAACATCTTAAGAAATTTAAATAAGCCCATGAACAAAGGTCTGCTGCATATTTTGACTTGAAACACAACCTCGTTTGGCAGCAGAGCCTACTGAACACAGGAGATCCGTTGTTCCGACCGACAACCCTGTGAGACGGAGAAACATACGCAATCAGCTGCGAAATCCCTATGGGAAAAGGGTACAGGAAAAGGTGCCTTTATACTCGTACTGTCCCACTCTTTGCCATCGTTTTATTTCTAGTTAGCAAGCAGTGGAGGTAAATACGACTTTTATGCAGTTTACTCGTATTAACTAGTTCATAATTTACATAGTCATTTCAGTTTAAGTAAAGAAAGTTTTTAACAACATTTTACCGTTTAATTAGTTTACTCTTTATTATTTAAGCTGAGGGAATGTATTTGGTTTATGTTTTATTTCAATTACTAGTGGTCCCCCACCGACTTCGTACGCGTGGAATCCCTTAGTTTTCTCAATCGCGGTCGAACGGGATAAAAAGTATCCTATGTCCGTTTTCTGGTTCTAAGCTATCCACCAATTTTTAGCCAAATCGGTTCATCCGTTCTTGAGTTATAAATAGTGTAACTAACACCACTTTCTTTTATATATATAGATTACTTCCTTGGTTATGCATATAACTGTATTTTTTACAAAAAATAAGATAATATGTATATAATAAAATGAGTAAAAAGACTTTTTTATTTAAACGGTTTTTTTGGCGTGTTGTACTAAAAGCTAAAAAAAATACCCAAACCCCTTTCAATTTGAAAATTTAAAACTTCCACACCCTTCTTGTCTTTGATACGTATTTGAAGAGAATGCTTCATAACCCAAATTTTTCTGCTACGTCACAACTTGGCCTTAAAAAGTCGGATAAAATACCTAGTAATAAACCCCCTTTTACTAGACTGTAAATAAGTTCCGAAGAAGCTAAATCCAACTGTGCCTACAGTTTACGACGCCATTGATTAAATTAAAATGGAAAGTAGACTTTTACTTATTTCAGCTGTTGAATTAGCTATCACTGTAGGATTACTGTTGTTAAAGGTTTTACGGCCGAGTTCATTATTTTTAAACCAGGGAAAACATAAGACAATATTGGATCAGAACTTCGAAAAGTCACTAAAAGATTAAAAAAAATGTATTCAGTCTTGAAAGAATTTAACTGGCTGAAACTCATCCTCTAAGACAAAACCCTGAGGTCAGAAGATTCAAATTCAAATCATTTATTGCATGTCACATTACATCAAGTTTGTAAAATTTTTTTAATGATATTGGTACATGTGACGCCCTGCACAGGGCATAGCAACATAGATCCTAATTCTGAGTCACGATTATTCTGGTAACGACACAAAAACTTTATATAAGTAAGCCTTACTTATTTATTGTTAAAGATCCCCTTAAGGTCCAGGACGCACCCTACCTACTGTTGCCGGGACTCGCGACAATCAGCGATTAGGCCGCAGTTATTGGTTGACATACTGTCAGACAGCATGCCACAGTTGTACTTTGCTGGCGGTAAAGTAACCGAATAGGACCCAAAGCTAAAGGTTGCTGAAAATGTGTATATGAGAATATAAACATACCAAGCACATTTTTGTTTACAACCTAATCGCCTCTAGCCAGCAAATCGCCAACAAACTTTACCCAACATTGCATGTAGTCAGCCATGTTAGTGTGAAGTTATCAATTAAAGTGCAGGGCGCGAGTTTTGGCTCGGTCGCGTCGTGTCGTTGATCCCGCTAAAGCCCATGTAAAGGCGCTGCCACAATTTGGCGTTCGGTTGCGCAAACATGGTATGACATTATAGGGCCTAAGTAGACGGCGTATTTCAAGCGTTATTGGCGGACTAGACTCTTTTTACGGAGCTCGTAATAGTAGTAAATAATGTAAATAAAAAGATCTGTTTCACGAAGAAGACGTGCGTTTCTCAAATTGCCTCGAGTCTATATACAAGGCTTTAATGGCGTTCGAATAGTGGTTTAATGAGCGTAATTCTCGTATATGCGTCTTTTCGAGCTTCAAGATTTTGTCACTCAGGCTGCGACGACTTAGTCGTGGACCGCGTACCAACACAACAACATATTTCTGACTAGCGAACCCGTTAGTAACATCTAGTTAGTAGTTTTAAAGATGTAAGTTCACATACAGATATAGACAGATGCGGGAAGCGACTTCATACTATATAGTGTACAGCACATGTAGCATGATGCCTTGCTACTCACATTTTGATATTTTCGTCATATACATGGACAAGCCAAGATCAAAACGCGCTAACGTCACGCCCTCTCCCTATTTATGAAGAGTAAGATACCATCTTCTTACAGTGTATGTTCATTGGGACCGCCTTAAGGCATAGCGTGTTCGCCCGCGCTTTGCCGACAGCCTCTGCACTAACAAGCGCCTGCAACTTGCTAATACGTTTAAAACTGTTTCAATGGAGAATCCAACCCCATGTAAGGATACAGGGTGAACAGAGAATAGGCGTGATGACGCCTATCTTTAACATTTTCAAGAACATCCCGTTACAAGTTAACAAAACCAATTTAATTCATAAAAGCAGCAAAAAACATTTTTTCATTTCATTTTATAAATTATCAGTCAATTGACTACGATTTCTGATACTCTTACATGACGTCAAGTTAGAGTATTCCCATATATAATCTGTGTTTTAACAGACTGATAATAAAAGTATGTCAACGAGTGGTGGTGTTGTCATCTCTATTGGATATGTTCATCAAGAGGGTGTAAGGACCCAGTTACACTTTGCATTTTTAGACTAAGAGGCAATGGTATTAGAAACCCAAAGTTTGTAGAGCTACGCCACATGTGGCTTCATGGTAAAAGAGGCAGAATGAAGAAAATTCCATAATCACGTTTTATACTTAATATTACCGAAATCCACTAGTGAAAACATGGCATTACCTAAAGCTGACAGTCGGTCCCAGCGACTGGCACGACCGCGACGCGAGACCACGACTAGTGACGTCACGCGACCCACTACTTTTCAAAAGTGACAGAGTTCATAAGTTAGTTGTGTGTCATGAGCCAGGAAATCAGCTGAGGTAAGCTTCAACGGCTAGACGAATTTTGACCAACCATGGCTAAGATTAAGCGTAATTTAATTATCTCTAGATTAAAAATTCAGCTTGCATTGAAATCAGACCACTCGTTCGGGAGCTACGACGCCTCAGATCAGACATATCCAAAGAGAAAATAGGTCAAGCTTATAACACCCCTCTTTTTCATCAGGGGTTAAAAACCTGATGCTTCATTCACTGGACACCCTGTATACGGAAGCATTCGGCTCATGCCGACCAAGCACGCGACCGGTGAACAATATTACGCCGCTATCTCTACACGCCCTATTTAAAGCCGTGACGTGTATTTATTTGCGTTGTGTACTCCACTCTTTACTACTGGTTACTAGATAATGAAACTAGAACGAAATTTTAGCCAGACTAAAATTGTACGCCGTGTTTTTACCACTTTGTTAGCGTGAAAGCTGATATTCAATTTTGTTAGTTGTGTTATGCACTTACTATGTTTGTTTCGGAGCTTTTTACTCTAATCTCGATGCATGAGGTCGTACCTGGAAGCAAACATGAGAATTAGTGCCGAGTTGTTGCATGAGAGTTGATGCCTTAAAATATGTACTTAGATAACATAGATGCTTTAGCCAGTCAGTACACATCACAAGTATTGTTATTGTTATTTTTTTTTAACGAACACATCAATTATTACCTAAACCCGAACTAAGCGTTAGCTTGTGCTATGGTGACTACTACCAGTCTTTTATAATGGATATGAATAATATGTTCCGGGTGGTGGTGGGACTTTAGCAGCGCGTCTGGCATGTTTGCCGACGCTCACGTAGGCAGCTTTATGGATATTTTGAATTACACTAACATTTGCGCCCAGCATGAACTTACTGTCGGCCAATTGTAGTTTCGTCAATGTTATGGGCCCTGCATATTATACTAGTCTCGCTTTCGAGTAATTCTTTGTGAATTACTCGAAAGCGAGACTAGTATATTCAGGTGAAAAATTAAGTAATAACCTCATATTTTATATTTCAATTTATTAAGTTAATTTATTTTTGAGCATTGACAATGAAAATTTCTGTACAATGTGAAATTAAAACGCACTTAAAGAAAAATGGACTGCCACAGGCGGGATTCGAACCCGTACGTCTCGTAAACCGGGCGATTGCTCTCCCAATTGAGCTACCGTCACACTTACTCGGTCCGAATTTCTTTAAGTGCTCCTTATGCTTCAGCCAGCAGGCTACAACATCCGAATGAAACACATTTCAATTTATTTTCCAATAACAAATTCTGTCTGAACCGACTTAGTACTGAAAGTTGGTCCTAGAGCTTTTCCATTCGCGCTTCTATTCCCTATAATCTAGGGCCCAGATGATTGAACATTTCAATCCCACTGCTGACAAGCCAACACTCCTTTCATCTGTATTGTATTGTCGTAGTCGTTTCGGTGTCGCTTAATCTGTATCTGCTAACGTAAAAAAGTGATAGTAAAAAAGCTTAGCCCAATTTCAGCATGAAAAGCATTTCACAGCACACTAAATGAAAAAGTAATCACCATCGAGTCAATTGTACTAAAATCAAACAGATAATTCAATAATATGTACATACTACATACATTTTGCAATATTGCTCAGATCATGATTTCTATGGAAAATATTGAGTTTTCATGTTTTTTTTTTGACGGACAGTATATAATTTTGACAATGATTAAAATTAAAGACATCTTTTTCGTATAAAAATATATTTCTTTTTGAATTGTTAAAATTCTTGTACGCTGTTAACGCTTCTAACTTTACTTGTATCTTCCCTGTGAACGTGTGTGTTGTAGTTATGCTCTTTGGTGTCACAGTTTATGACAAGCGTAACTCCACTGCGCTACAAATAATTAAGCATCACTACATTGTATAAAACAATGCCGCTTCCTGCGTCTGTCCCTATGTTTGTATGTATGTGATACTATTCAACGGATTTTAAGGAAAGTTTAACATGCATAATATAAGTATAAGGGAACCGAATACCACGCGAGCGAAGTGGCTGGCGGTAAGCTAGTCTATTCCATAGGTAGGTAAAGTTTTGTTCTTTCATGATATTTTTATTTTACTTTTTTTAATAATTTGTTGTTTTAAACTTAAGTGTCAGTTTCCGTGTGAGTTCAAAGCTTAACCCTTTCGGTACCATTTCCACCAACAGGTAGGGCTGGGTCTCGTTGCGTGTCTAATCTCGCGCGCGCCGTGTAAACGACATCTCGACTCATAATCAAACCCTTGCTTTACGAGCTTTACGACAGGTTTTCACGCTTCGCGCGTGCCACAGTAAACGCAGACGTAGTAAGGTTACTACTACAATACGTCTAACACTTGTGATAAGAATAAAACTGTTATCTATACATATAAATATAATAAAGCTGAAGAGGAAAATAAGACTGTACTTGAGAGATATGAAAAGAAATTGGCTAGGAGGCGGGCATATCCTAGTTACTAATTAAATTGAAAGAATTTCTGAAAATAAACGAGAGTAATCAAAAATAGGCTGAATATACAATGTAACATATAGACCAAGCATTTTAAAATTTGGCTGCCATTTATTATAGGGCCTATCAACCAATGGGGCTGTTTTCAAACAGTGCACTATAAAATAATAATGCAATATTCAGTTATAATATTAACTCAATAAATCAATAATAATCCCGCTTTTTTCACAAAGCAAGCAGCTAGATGAAGAACACCGATCGAATAAGAGGCTAGACTTAATATCGGTATGCTTTTCAGTTTCTTAAGTTGAGGCGTATAAAATTAGGAAACTTAAAGGCTTATTTTGAGCTTCGTTTTCACTACAGCACAAAAAAGTTACTAACTATGATCTTACTGCATCTACTGGTACTATGTCAGCGTTCACCACCGAAAGCATTACAAATTTGCTAAAACATTTTTTATGTGTGTGGCGTGCGGGAACAACTTTTTACCATGTATGTTTTAGTGCGTGCCGTCTTTGGCATGTACCCGCATTAGTGTACGGAAAACTACACTTTTACTACTTAGCACTCTAGCTGTTATTGATATGTGTTACATGGCCAGAGAAACGTATAAAAGAAACAATATTTGAGGCGGTTTATGTAAGAGTTATGACTACATTTCGTTCTTATTGTATGACTATACGTAAATGTATTGTTCTCGTAAAATATCGGTGTTTTCGGTGAAATATTATTTCTATTAGTTTGTTATTAAGTACTTTGGAAGTAGCACACAGAAAGAAACAAAAACGAGCCCGTATTTAGTATCGGGAGTGCTGTTAACCTCGTTTCGGGAAAATTTCGCTTGTTGGGTTATTTATTCCATGGTAATGCGATGGGCTCGCCATCTGACGGCGATCGATACACTCACTTTTCCTTATCTGTGGTTTTTGAGGCATTGAATGAAAAGGTCAAAAGTAGGGGTCAAAAGTTATGTCGGTTTGAAATGGAACACTATAAGGTTAACACAAATTGGTAGTGGTTTTTGCGAGTTCCGGGTTTTAGAATTTGAAATGGTAGATATTAGGATTGTAATTTGGATACTTGACGAAAAAAAGCAGTGTCTAAGTTAAGTTACAAAGAATGCGTCACATAAGTACTTGCAACTTTTTATAAATAAATCAAAAGATATGCAAAATGTTGTTTATGTTAGCCTTAGTTTTAAAATAAAGATAACTTTTCTGGAGGACTTGCTTGCCTTAGTTAACAAATTTACTCCGCTTGAAACCACGTCACCAAGTCCAGATCGATTTATAGCCACTTTAGTTCAATTTCTCAAAAAGAAAAGTCGCTTATTGCAATGAACAGTAACTAATTGCTTCCCAGTTAATTCGCTGGCAGATCATTTGTTGCGCTTAGTACCAGCATCGCGCTGATAATATAACTAGATGCTTAGGCGGGATCCACACTAAACTAGGAGGAATTGGCAGCTTGTGCAAGAGCCGCGAAAATATCGGGACCTCATTTCTGATACCTCTTGTAGGTATAAGAAAGAAAGAAAAAATTAGCAAATAAGAAATCACGTTATATAATATTATAATGTTAGTAACCATGAAAACTCACAAATATTACAATTGAGAGACAGTTGAAGACCATCTTGTTGCGTAAATTAAAAGCCTTGCCACAATGCGAGTTTCGTCACAGCTAAAAACGAGAATGCTACCTCTGAAACCAGTGTGCATCCACCTTTAGTATCTCCACATCAAGTCTAATACATCAAGTAGTGGTGTTCATTTATCACAAGGGAGGTACTTGTAGGTTGTAGGTAGGTAGGCTTTTGAATATTTACCGAGTTAACGAGATGACGGCCGGGTAATAGAGCCGCGTTCCCGTGTTCCACGCTGGTGATTTAATTTAATTAGGTACCTACCTACCTACTAACTAGGAGCTGCTATAGCTACGAGTCATATCAGTTTGACTATGGTGTTGGGTTAACAGCGCTGAACGATTAATTTATAACATGCTAGCTGTGCCCTGAGGTTTATGTACTATCGAAACATGGAAGTTATTTCTCTCAGTTAGGTAATTGAAACTTGGTGGGTAAGGAGATGTATTATGTGGACCTCATTAAGCTTTTACACAAAAATAGACAAAAGAAATAAAAACTTTGGGGGTAAAAAGTAGGGTAAACTGATATACATTTTTTTTTCATCAAACCCAATACATATGGACACCACTTCCAAAGTGGTGTGTTCAATATGTGTGTTCCCCCCCCCCGTTACTTCTAGAATAAGAGAATAAAAAAACTAAATTAACCACCATTACACCATTACCATTTCACCGAAAATTGGTTTGAACGAGATCTAGTAAGTAGTTTTTAAAAATACGTCATAAAAACAAAAACTTTTATATTATGTTGCTGCTACGGAACTGTTCATGGGCGACTCCGACTCGCACTTGGCCGGTTTTTTTCTAGTTCTCCATACTACAAGGGCTGGGTGACGCGGGACCGACCATACAAAAGTATTTTTTTTAATTTTAGCAAAAATAATTCAGGAATCTAAATATTGACTCACAAAAATTGAATCATTTCTCTGACGGAAAACTACCACTTCAATTTCACCCTTTAGAAAACAATTTATTTACCTATTGAAACTAAAAGTTTTAAGTTTGAAAAGTAAATTATTGTATAACTTACTATAAACATTTTCTTACTAGCACGATATTGCATAGTAATGCAGCGTGTATCATTACATAGTAGCTCTTTTTAGTTTCGTTCGCGAAGTTCACTTTAAAGCCACGTTATTTTTAACACACTTAAATATGGTTTTGCAATATAAGCGAGGCTATTAGTAATTCAAGGTTGACCGATAGCAGGGTCCTTGAATGTGCAATGGGCGGCAGTTGTTGATTGTAAATCGGCGCGCACGCCACAGTTTAAAGGTAAGCGTCCATAGCCCCGCATTGGACGCATCGCACGTAATGGATTTTACTTTGAATTGAATGAATAGAGGTGCTTGTGGCGCAGTGGTTGCAGCGCTTTGGTAGTGATACCAAATGTTAAGCAACCTACGGCGTGGTCATGTTTGGGATGGGTGACCATTCTGACCATAAAAGTGACGTCTATCTGCAAGCATCTCCGTGCTTCGGAAGGCACGTTAAGCTGTTGGTCCCGATTAATATCGATAGATATTAATCGTTAAGACTAGTCGGAGGCCCTCGGGTGGCTTAATAACATCTGACAGTAAGGTTGGTCACTTACCTTACACACACCCCTCCACCAATCCGCACTGAGCCCGTGTGGTGGAGTATGGCTCGCACCACTTCATATTTGAGGTGAGGCCTGTGCCCAGCAGTGGGACGTATATAGGCTAATGATGAATGAAAACTTCGTATTTGCGGACGCTGTTGTATGAGTTGTTAACCTAACCTAACCTAACCTAACCTAACCTAACCTAACCAAAATCCGGGCGATGAGTCCGAAGCGTGTGATGTGGGCATGTGGACGCTTGCCATAAAACATGTCTTCTATTATAGCTGAAACGATTAGAAACCATTTAACCAACCAAATCGGGCCGTGTAAATGCGCTGGGCCACATAATCATGAAAACATAACTTTATGCACGGAGTCAAAAGGTATCCATTTTTTACCTAAGGTTTAATACAAAGTTGCATGTCTACTACCTACGCAACGATTTCTGGCCTTGGCCAATATAAAACAGGTTTGGAATGTTTTGACATAATTTCAGTGGGAGACGGTTGAACAAAGCGAAGAAAAAATGTGTGTGTCAAACAATTTGTTATGCCGCTTCCATCTAAAAAAATCATCCGAGGAGAGTTAAAACTAGCTTCTTAAACCTCGCTCTTTGATGGAAAACGAGCCTTAGTAAATGTCGTCGTATAAAAACCTGATTGTAAATTCAACGTCGCCTGACTGTAAGTGCAATTGAAACGTCGCCTGACCATATAAGTGCGATTGAAACCCAATTTGCAACAGAAATGACAGTTTACGTTCTAAGAACCGTAAACAGGTATAAATAAATGCTCGTAACGATTCTAAAATTGCTACGAAAGCCGTAGTCGTAGCTTGTTGCTACGAAGAAAATCCAGGCAGCACACATTTTAGATTACTTTAAATTGATACGGATGGAACGTAACTTTATTCTTATCTGTTTATTTGAACGTTTTGAATGAAAACTTAACCAATCTGTCGACAAAATTCTCGTAACGATTTGATAGTGCTACGAAAGCCGTCGTCGTAGCTTATGTTGCTACGAAGCGAGCCAGGCCGTCAGACATTTGAAATTAATTAAGACACTTGAAATTAATATGGACTGTACGTAACTTTTTTCTGTTAGTTTGCATCCAGAACATAACGTAACGATTTCACAAGTACTACGAAAACCATAGTCGTAGTTCATTGTGTTACGAAGAAAGCCGAGAATTAGGATATTTTTATTTACTCGTTTTATTGATGGTTATCATCTAATCTTATCAGCCTATATACGTCCCACTGCTGGGCTCTCACCTCAAATGCGGTGGTGGTGCGAGCCATACTCGGGCTTACACGCGGGCTTAGTGCTGTTTGGAGAAAAGTTTGTTAGAAAGGTAATTGACCAACCTTACTGTCAGATGTTATGAAACCGCCCAAGGGCCTCTGACCAGGTTTTACGACTAATATCTATCGATATAGCTTAACATGACTTTCAGAGCAATAAAATGCTTGAAAATACATGTTAATTTATGCTTGGAAACGTAAACACGACTGCGCCTTAGGTAGGTTAAATTTGGTAATCACTAACAAATCACTGCCACCACTGCGCCACAAGCAACCTGCGATATTTTTATTTAATTAAACTGTTATGGATAGTACGTTAGTTTTATTCAGCTGCTATTATTATAGTACAAATATAAGAAGATGAATTCAAGGGTAATACACGTAGTGTCTGTTTACGTTACTTTTGCACCCAAAATGGTTTGCCTATCGTATTTTTAACACAAAGAATACAACTCCAGTAAAGTCGGCCTGCAATTAAAACTTTTAAACACATAAAGAAGCACTTGCTCACGCCTCCACAGCTAAAACTAATGGGAAGTCTTCCTTTCCTAGACTTCTTTTCGCAATTCAGTGCTGCAATTTTAAAGCTTAACCCTAGATTTAGGGCACTTTTTATTCAGTCGGCCCAGGCAAGAATACGTACTGGGGGCGATTAAAAAGATTTGTTGGTGTTTCTTTGAATGTGTAAACATAGTACTTTGCGTTGCAATACCACTTTTCGCCAACTTCCTGATAAAATTACGCCTTCCTCATATATTGCATGTATCCGGGTAGGGCAGCAAAAAGGGCCCTAGAAGTAATTGTGATACTTCAAATTTATGACAAAAGTTAAGATCTGCTACTGCAACTCGTCAAATATCTTTTCAGTCGTATGCAATAAGTTTTTGGCATTCGGAAATAACGAAAATAACATTATAAAAAAACAAAAAAAGTTGACATGCCGTTTCAAAGCTTGCAACATTTTACCATCCAAACCAAAATTCTTGTAGGTGATAATTATATTCCGTTAGATCGCGTGCCGGTTCTAATAGAATTTCGTCGGCGCTACCAATACCAAGATTGCATCTAAATAGCTACCAGCGCGCTTTGGGGTAGCGCGTGCAGCAAATACGAGTATCTAACTTGTGATGACCGTTGACTTTTTTTTGACGGAAAGATAGCACTTAATTTTTGTATTAGAAGATGCTGTCTGAAAGAATCAGTGGTTGGTCTTTGCAATCACAATGAATGAGATTGTACTTCATTAAGACTTCGCTAAATTATATTCTTTATATATTTTTTTGTATGAAGCCTTGTCCTGACAGTTTTTTTAAAATACAACAACATGTATGTGTGTACATTGACCTGATTTCGTGGTAAGTAGCTAAAGCACTCGTGTTACAGATGTCAGATTCAACAGTAGTATTACAGATACACTTAAATAAATACATATAACACCCAGACCAGTACAAAAAGACAAAGAACCTGCGACCTCTTGGTTAATAGTCAACTTCTTGACCATTACACCAAAAAAGTGGTCTTCATACGTAACAATAAGGAACAAATAAAAATAATCAGCCAATTTGGTGCAGTCGGTCTGTAGTTATACGCAACTATACATTTTGCCGATCAATTTTTAATAGTACAGATAAAAACTAGAACGTCCATCTACTGCTTGGCTATGTCTCTTTTTGTAACATATAAACAGCATGGTTTTAGGGCTCATTTGGTGGTATGTACGTATCTATGTTTTTAATTTTAAAAATTTAAGGAGTCTCTTACCCCAGGTTAATTAGCACTATTTTTGGCAATTTTACTACTTTTGTATTATTTTTTTATGAACTATTTAATTAAACTATTTTACTATTTATTTTTTTACAGGATACCTACATACATTCCAGAATAAATAATAAAGAATTATTTATTATTTCACAAAAAGTACCAATTTGGTAAAAAATACTGACTCCGATATACTACGTAAATACTGAAACATTTGACTTACAATGTTTTCACAAAAGTTTGCATACACAGTTCATTGTATAGGAAGTATAATCATTTAACCTGTATTTAGGAGCATCAGATTGCATCTTAATAGTGTAGCCAGCGGGACAAGCAAACCCGCGTGCAGCGCTTATCGTCATCGCGATAACGCACAAATAAATGGTTTTCCGCTGCGGTAAGTAATAACGCTTAAAATGCTGTAACAAAAGAAAAAGCTGATTTCGGGATTAAAGGTTACCTACCCATTGGTAAAGAAGAACAGCTATAAGTTAAGGAGTAGAAGGATACTTAATTCATTTATGCCACTTACTAATTAGTATAAAGTAATAAAATATAAAATAAATATATTTGTACAATAAAGCTAGTTATTGCTTAAAGCAATCTTCCCACACTGTTCACGTTGAAAATAGAAACGGTAAGAACTTGAGGCTGCTAATGTCGTCATTGAATTAAGGAAAATCAGGAATAAACACAATAGGTAAACATTAATTCTCGTTCATTCATTCTCCATTCCATTAAATGTTAAAGCACAGGTGAAGGTTTAATACAATCATTAGCTCGCAAATATTTTATTAGATCATAAATATTTGTCAAGCACAAAAATAAAGTGCCATAAAACTTTACGATTGCAATAAATTAATAAAAATTATCACATCGTAAAACAACAGTAAAAAGTGCGCGTGTAACCTAATCAGACTCAATCACTAAATATTACATTTAATAAAGTTAAACTGCGAAGTAAAGTTACTAAAACTAAAGTTATTGAAAGTAGTTTCATGAAGCATTCACAAAGTGCTTGAAAATTACTTAACTTGGTACAAAAAAATAATTCCGACTGCCACAAATATGTGCTCAGTGACAGCATGCGATTAAGATCTGCTAGTATATATACATAGATGTATCCAACCTTACAAAGGTATCTCCGGACAAAGCACCAACGGTCATGTAGCATGTGCCTAGAAACGTGTGAAATTCAGGATTAAACCTTACGGTAGAACGTCTTAGACAGGTGTCAAAGGTATTAAACCAACCGTGAGCGTTTAATGAAACGCATCCATGGTTACGAGTTAGGATCTCTCTCTCCCACGATCAAGACTTGGACTGACGAAAAAAATGGTGCCAATTTGCAAATTAAATGAACTTTACTTACGAAACGAAACAAAAATAACGAAAAAGTTATCTACCCACCAACAGAACCCTAGTCTTGCTTGATTGTCTACCATTCAATTGACCGTCCTCTTTAATTCCGCTTTCAGATCTCGGAACTGTATTTTTCTACCTCAACGTGTAAGATCGGCTTACCCCAGGGTGCAGTGGCGAGACTTAACCCCTACCCTTCCGCTCAAGATAAAGGAGATACTCAGGGGCCCACGCAATCGCCCGAATTACCGAGGAGCTTACGTTGGCTGACCAAACAGAAATTGACCGTTGCTATTTTTAGATAGGGGTCGGCAGCCGAAAATTGTTTGTATGGGGGAAATTTCGCGTAAGGAGGCGATTGGATGATGTGCCAAATTGCGTCCTAAGGAGAGGGATAGTGGAAAGTCTTTGATAGTGGTGGGAAAGTAATTAGTATACAAGAAAGGTAAAAGTTGTTTTACATTGATTGATTGATCATATAAAAGTGATTTAGAATGTGAATCTCAGATTGTTCTAAATTATTCAATAAAAAAAGTTAACAAGTAGCTGAGAATTATTAATGATTTTACTGATTATAAGACTTTACAATAATTATTATTAGTTTTTGATAGGTACTTATGATTAACAGCAATTTATAGTGTGCCATCCAAATGAAAATAAAAATGTTTTTTGTATATGTAAAATGCACACAATAATGCTACTGAGATAACAATAATGCAGTGGACAGTTGTATCTGATCAGCTCGCTCTAATAGCAGCTTATTATTTACGAACAATGGCCGTAATTGAGCATTATTGTAAAATGGCTGGCGATACGCTCGTTCATAGTCCAACATATGCTGTGAATCTCGTTTATGTGTTAAAATACAGAACCACAAAATTTTGATTTTTAAGCGTAAATTTGTCCCAAAGATTACGGGACCTGCTATCGTCCCTTAATCTCCGTTAAATTACGATTAAAATCATAAAATTAATCAGTGCTAGTAAAAAAAACTGTTATCTATAGTCTGATTTCGAAACGCTGCAGCCGTAAATGTTCTGAATAATAAACAGGATTACTATAATATTGCATTTCACTACGTTTA
Source organism: Pyrausta despicata (assembly GCA_963921415.1). NCBI lineage: Eukaryota > Metazoa > Arthropoda > Insecta > Lepidoptera > Crambidae > Pyrausta > Pyrausta despicata. The sequence goes on from OY992848.1 coordinate 11,818,673, forward strand.
TTCCAATTTTTTCGATCTCTATTTTTTTAATGAAAGATTTTGAAGAAAATATCGTCAGAAGGGTAAGAAGGAAGAACTCATAAAAATATCCGTTTGCCTAAATGCGGAAATTCGGGAGCGACTCTCTAGCAAAAAAATATTGTGTATAAAGTAGTACTACTGTGTGTCCACGTATTGTCTTCTCAACAAAATGAAGATTCACTATTTTTTGCTCACCAAAATACTCCCATATCAATTCGTAAAACTGGTAATTGAAAATGGATGTATGTAGGTTTTGTATTGCCGTGATAACAGAAAAAAAAACATGCTTTATGCATTTTTATGTATATATAATGTAATATGCGTAAACTATTACACAAGTAAGGAAACCTTGTAATTGGCCCTATTTAGTGGTAATTATTAGCAGCATATTTTCCAAAACGCTGTATGGTTTCTCAATAAATAAAAATAACATTGAATATGTAAAGTGGCGTTTCGCGCATTTGAATTCGTCCGTACCAAATATTGTGTGATACACAAGATTGGTACACTACAAAACTTTTTACGATATTTTAGTTCCACGTTGATAATTATTTAAAATAGTGAAGGATTCTCTACCTGAAGGAGCCGCTACCATTATTCACTTACAGAGTTTCTTGAAACTGTGCGACGATTTATTCAGATAGATCATCATGTTTCTTCCTCGCCGCCGAAACTTCGACCTATTCTGTATGTAATTCCGGCGCGAACTTCCAGATTTATTGAACTCGAGTCGCTACAGAATGTGTGAGACAGCGGTTCCCATTTGCCGGGTTGCGTTCGTCGGTACATGCCCACTACTACCGACTACTACTGATATATTATTTATGATTTTTTTGACATCCGTCAGGATTGTCACTTCAAAAAGCTTAAATTTATCTTCATCTTGTACAATAACTAAAAAGATTTCAAGTAATGATTCAATATGTTCCCATAATATAATAAGAAATTGCCGAAATTAGAAACCTTACATACCTTAATTTTATTGATAATTATTTGGTCGTATTTTTTTAATATATTTTTTTTTTATATTGATTAAGTTTCATTGTTTCAGCTTATGGCCACCAGTTTGAAATTAAAAGTGAAAGGTGGGTCACGAAAACGCAGTAAGAAAACGCCAAGGCAGAAAAAAGTTTGGGAAGCGCTGGTGTAAGATAATACGAGCACGCTCCTTCTGCGGTATAAGCTCTGTAACCTTTGATCTTTGCTAACACCGCGCGTTGAATTATGTAAAATACGTCTCAACATTTTCATTTGTGGAATTGCAAATATATTCAATAGACACTTAGGTAAATGTTATCAACTTTGCTTGACCTTTTGGGATTGTTGAAACTGAAAGAGTTGCCGGAAAAGATGATTATTTTTCGGCTGGAAACTCAGACTAAAAATTTTTGCTTTTTGAGTCAGAGCTTTCTTCGTGTCTGCATAAATGTATCACTTAAGTAGTTGAAATTAAAAACGAATTATTTTTTATCTTATTGATATGGAGCACGGCTGCATCGTGAAACGTTAATTTTCATGACGTGTCGTTGTGTAGTCGTAAAAAGCGAAATTCTTCGTTCTTACTAGAAGTTAGTCAGCCATGTAAGGCTCTTTATATCATAACTAAACTGAAGCCCAGGGCACATCTGCGGTGAACTGTCGCCGCAACTCGTGACTGGGAGCGTGTCATCAACATCACCGCGCCAAATCACTGTCATAGTCCATTCAATTAAGCTTAAATCTGGTAAGTAAGAATCTCGGATTACGAGATACTTAGGTGTAAGTCTGTACCTCTATCTGAAAAACGGTTAACCACGTAAAAAAAATAAACCAAATTTGTAGAGAATTTTGTATTCTACAATATTGAAATTATTTTCAATAAATAAAACAAACAAAAAGCAAAAAACCTATGGGATATTCTTTACCAAAAAACACTTTTGACCTTAAAATTTAATAGTCAGGTATACCCTACCATATGTAGGTTTCAATATTAGGGTGGTAACTTTTAGGGTGTATATACAAGTTTTTACAGACTTACAGCTGGGTATCTCGATTCCGAGGTGAACTCACTATAATGACTGAATTATACTCGCGTGGCGAGATTCAGCGACAGTATACCGCGGATGTTTCCTAGGGATTTTTTCCAATGTCCAATAGCCTTGAGAACAACTAGACACGAACATTGACAAGTCAAGATAAATTCAGCCACCGTAGGCGTTCCAAAGATAAGGGCCAGCGCATGACGATGCATAGGTGCTATTTCAAATTTAGAAAGATTCCACTCCGGCATCCGGACAAATCGGATTTGCGTTCAATTTTCCTAGACTTTCAGAAGCTTGCCGAATTCGCCCCAAGAAAACCCAAACCAAATGGGAACGGAGGAAATTCAACGATCCCCGCCCTCGTAACTTAGAATTTGAAGAATTTAAATCTTCGCTGAGTTGCAGAGATTGACCCAAATCGACGCTCGTTTTTTTTTTCGCATCGCCCCCAATCATCGTTATTTGAAATGTTACTTTTCTGTGGTGGTCGGCAGAACTCGGCGGTGTTTAACAGGAAATAAGCGTTTTTAATAGAAAGTTATGTAAATAATCTTGGACGCCTTCTGTTTAGTGCCCCAGAAAATAAGCTGCATTTTTTTTCTTCGAATAGGTATCTAAGTGGCCAGCACATCAGGTGCTGTCACCTATCACCTATTTTGTTGCGAAATCGCACTTGTGTGTGCGACATTCGAAATTCATACGATTATTAATGAATTCGTATCAAGCTAGACACTAAAATCGTCGAGTGCCGAAGATTTGCGTAGCCTTGTGTGCGAAGGGCTTAGTGGAAAAATAAATTGAAAATTAAAAGAATTGTACGTCTGAACAACTCTAGCACAAAAATCTGGTTCAATCCTGCAGACACAAAGATAAAGCCCAGTTACTTCTCGCTCCAAATTTAAAAACAGGCACAAGAAAACGACCAACAGAAATGACGCAGCTATTTCCCCGACTTAAGACGTACGAGTATTCGCAAAAAGAATATGAATGCATACTAAATCTCCAACACTATTGAAAAACAGGAAGGAAGAGTCGCAGGTGGATATCGCATGATGGCTGGCGGCAGTTTCGCAGCACTAAATAAGGGAAGTCGACAAGCGACGCGAGTATATGGCTTTCGTTGGTAGGGGTACCAGGCAGGTATTTTAAATTTGATAATGGTGTAGATTATAAGTTAAATAGCTGTGCCCTGCGGATTCACCTGTATACTCGTAGAACCCGTTTTTTACTTAACCCACAGGAACCGTGGAGTTTTGTGAGATAAAAAGTTGTGATGCGCCGGATCGTTAAGAATGTATATCCGCGGATAAAGGATCCGAATACGGGTATTTGGTGTCAAGAGCCGCGCATACGAATACGGATCTTCATTTCCTTATCAATCGGTGACAGCGCGCGAGACCTCGAAACGATAGTTCATGTCTCAGGCAGACAGAGAGGCACGACATGTTTCAGTAATTTTGAGTTATCTACTTATTTCGATAAATGTTTGCATTATATAAATATTTAATTTTAAGCAAAAATCAGACCAGTAGTTTTGTCATCAAAAAGTAACAAACATACTTAAAAACTTTCGAGATGTAAAAATAAGAAATTATCATCATCATCAGCCTATATACGTCCCTCTGCTGGGCACAGGCCTCACCTCAACTATGAGGTGGTGCGAGCCATACTTCACCACGCGGGCTCAGTGCGGATAGGTGGAGGGGTGTGTGTAAGGTAAGTGACCAACCTTACTGTCAGGTGATATTAAGCCGCCCGAGGGCCTCCGACCAGGCTTAACGACTAATATCTATCGATATTAACCGGGACCAACAGCTTAAAGTGCCTTCCGAAGCACGGAGATGCTTGTAAAAAATAAGAAATTATAAAAATGAATTAATATGAAAAGAAAGATTTAGGCATTGACGCAAGCAATCGTGACGTGACGGATTGGGGTCAGTGTTCTTTTGTATAGAGTACGTTCGTAAACATTAATTAATTTTCCAACTACGAGTAGTATGATAGTGTACTTGTAAGATTTGATCATCTTAGATCTTTTCCAATCAATCTACAAACGAAGAACCTAGCTTGAAATTTTACATTTTTTTGCATTCGCTTATGGAATTATCCAAAGGCTTGTTCCGGAAACGCCGTCCCAATTAGTGCCGAAAACGAAATCCCCAAATACCTTTTAGGCTAGCACATCCCTAAACATAAAGCAGCGCTCGCCCGCGCACATTTGTTACCTTTACGAGCAACATTTATAACGGCTTGGGGTTCTACTCCAAAACACGTTTTCGTATTTTCGATTCTTGACGACCTTTGACGACCGCTTGGTGCAGTGGTCCGCATGTCGGACTTTTAAACCAAGGGTCGCGGGTTCGATTCCCGCACAGTACAAGCATAAGTGTGCATGAACATGTGTGTTTGTACTGGTCTGGGTGTTTTCTATGTATAATATGTATTTATTTACAAAAAAAAAAGTATTTGAGTATGTATATCCGTTATCTTGTACCCATAACACAAGCCTCGTAGCTTACTTTGGGACTAGAGAATTGGTGTGATTGTTGAGAAATATTTATATTTATTTATTTATTTATTTATTCTGCTATCCCATGCACTCGCACGTTTTAGCTTGCATGGATGATAGAGACGGTTATGCTTTGAAATACGTACATGGAGTTAAAGTGTGGGGTCTTCGAAGCGACCGACCCGCCTGTGCCGGTAAATATGCTTAATTAAAATTACCACACGCCCCCAAGGATTCACACGCGAAGACGAGATAAAACTTTCGAGTGTAAAGGTCGACCGGTAAATTTGATCCTTTGCTATTTTTATGGGCTGTTAAATTAAGGGTGTGCGGTGAGCGTTTCCTTGTAAAGTAAAGAATTTCCAATCCAGAAATAAGTTCTACCATTCCAGATTTATTTCAAGCTTAGGCAAGCAAAAAACTATATGATTTAAAGGCCTTGGTTTGTAATATCATCAAGAAAAGCTTTTCTTGATGATTTCCGGCGACAAGATGATTGAAACTTGCAAAATAAACTTCCTAATCTACTTATTTATTTTTCATTTTTTTGTTGTAACACTTGAAATACGGGAAAATATGATCGTCGTAAGAGTATCTATCATGTACAGTCCAGTTGATATGTCGTTCCTCGTTCGTGTATCAAAACTACGACCGCTTGGTGCAGTGGTCCACATGTCGGACTTCTGATCGGTCGGGTCGCGGGTTCGATACCCGCACATTACAAGCATATGTGTGCATGAACATGTGTGTTTGTACTGGTCTGGGTGTTTTCTATGTGTAATATGTATTTATTTACAAAAAAAAGTATTTAAGTATGTTTATCCGTTGTCTAGTACCCATAACACAAGCCTCATAGCTTAATTTGGGACTAGAGAATTGGTGTGATTGTTGTGAAATATTTATATATTTATTATTTAAAACTTTTCCAAATACGATCAGTGCAGTATCTCTAAAAACCACATGTTGCACTTCGATACTTTAACTGTCAAGCGAGAGGACTTATCATGTCAATTTTCATTTGGAAAAGTTAAATTCTCCTAGCGGAATATTCTCAAGCGCCTGGAAAGTTTACGCTAGCGCTCCTAAGTTAAAAACGCAAACAAGACAACAAAACAAGCAAATTGGTTTTGCAAGGGGATGTACTCGTGAATTAACTAATTTAATAACGGTACTTATATAGTTTACTCCAAATAAGTAACGTTTCATGAAACTATAAAGTTTTAATGCTACTGGGAATACTTGATATTTCTAAAGACCACCACTGATACCAGTTATACCCTACGGTTTTGACATGTTACTAAAGTGTTACTATATTGAACCTGCGAGTATATTTTATTTTTCTATAATACTTATTATTCAAACACAAAAACAAGATTATAAAAAATAAAGTCGGTTTTACGGGCGAAGATTTTACGGGAGAGAGACGCAACGCAACGCATTCGCGGTCCGGCGGGCCTCTCTCTCGTTCGGTGACTCATCATAATTTAAGACGTTGTCACGTCAAAATAAGATTAGATACCTACATTTTATTAGTGAATTCCCCTTTTCAATTTTTGGTTTCAGCCACTTGTTAGAGAATGCCTTTTAGCTTTAAGTTCATCAATTGTGTAACTTACGATTGGTACAATAAAGCTAAAATAAATAAACAAGACAAGTCAATATCAGAATCAGAATCAGAATCATTTTATTTCGCTTGAAAGTGGTACAAAGAAAGTACAAAAAGATCGCACATTTCACCAGAATTGGCATGCAAATTAAAACATAACATGTAATTAATTAATTAAAATGTCAATTCTCTCATAATGTTACATAAGTCAGTGGAATGCAAAATAAGTGGGTTACAACATCCGGGATTTAAATGATTTAAAATATTCGTCAATTGAGTAAAAACATTTTTATATTAACCATCTTTTCAGACTACCTTTAAAACAGTAGAAACTATCAATTAAGTCTGTGTTGTTTTACTGTTGCAACCTTACCTTCGGAAAAACTAAATTGTTGACTGGCGAATGTTGCTTGTCCTCATTCATTTACAAAGTGCACAAAACAAATACATTCGTAAGCTTATAGTTTTGTATTTTCTGTCCCTGTCAGTAATACTTTTTTGACCGTGCGAGAATGCGACAGCAAGAGTCGAAATTATAGACGAATCGTTACAGAATAGGGCCCCAGAGACAAGCGATCTCTTTGTTTTGTTGCACCGCGACGTAATGTAAGTACAATGCGTCACGGTAAACACTGTAGTATCTTTAGCGCTTGTGATACGGGCGATTTTGCAACCAAAATGGGTAGCCTGATATGCAGCACTATACATGTTCAAATTCAAAAGACAAATTCTGCAAGTCGCTCTTTCACGGAATGCGCCATCCGTAGAATACATAAAAAAGTAGCATTTTAAAATGTTGTAGCTGCTTTTTATTTTATTTATGTCGTAGTTAAGCGAAGGTAAGCGAAGCGATAATTAAATATAGTCATACCCGCGTTGACAGACGTGCCTGCCGCCTTTGGCGGGACGTTCCGTTTTTTGAAGTGAAAACTTCTTTAGCGGCGTTGAGCACTTTTGTGGCATGGGTAGAAACTGTGAAACTCGCGTCAGGTCACGTGATGCTGATCGAAAAACCGTAAGACGGTTCAAATAAATCAAAAATGCACAACGTTAATAATCAAGTTTTCACTTCTGCCGGCACTCCCGGAGTGCAACCCGTGTTTTTTTTTTGATCTAGTCACTTCCATATTAAGTATCCCAACATCAAACTGTTTTTCTGAGCGAGTTTATTGCTTTTTTCTGTAAAATTATGACTAACTACCTACCTACTTATAAAATGAAATTATGTTATGTGACAGGTCGTTACATTTTCAATTATCAGTGTATTCATAATCATTTATCAGAAAGGTGTGTACTTTTATTCATTTCGTATGTAGATTGTAACGTATTTATATATTATATTATGTAACCATCGGATATTAGTTAAGTCATTTTAGCTTTTAGCGAACGTGCATTTTGTCGAATTTTTTATCCTCCCCCAGCTTATTCAGGGGTTCCCTGACTAGCGGCAAAATAAACAAACAGAAACTTTTTTAATCCTGCATATCGAAAAACTCCATTTTTGTACATTTCCGTTTTGAAATCAATGCAAGTGTGCAGGTCAGAGGTGAGAGGTCAGTTAATATAAATAATGAATTAATTTTATTATTAATTAGTCGATCATTTTCAATCTCGGGGCCTTTGGAAGGCTCACATAGGGCCGAAGCCAACACGCTGAGGCCCGTTAGACACTTTAATCAATTACCGGCGATTATCCCCCCCCCCCCCCCCGTGAGCCTGAGCCCTCTTGGGATCCACGTCGGCAAAACAACGACGACGACAGCTTTGGCCTGAGGTGCGGACTAAAAAACCGGCTCGCGGGTTCGAATAATAAATAATAAATATTTCACGACAATTACACCAATTCTCTAGTCCCAAATTAAGCTACGAGGCTTGTGGTATGGGTACTAGACAACGGATAAACATACTTAAATACTTTTTTTTTTTGTAAATAAATACATATTATACATAGAAAACACCCAGACCAGTACAAACACACATGTTCATGCACACTTATGCTTGTACTGTGCGGGGATCGAACCCGCGACCCTTGGTTTTTTGGAAGTCCGACATGTGGACCACTGCACCAAGCGGTCGTCTAATCCAGCTAGAAGTAAATGTTTGTGTGAATGGTCACGAGTATTTGAACCTGAGTCATGGGTGTTTATAAATGTATTTATATTTTATTATATCCACTAACCTCGTCACCATATTCGTTTGGGGCTAGGTACCTAATTGGTGTGTTCGTTTCAAAAATTAATAAAAACAATAAGAAAAATAAGACAAGGGCCTTGAGCGACTCTTAGGAGAGCTCGGATTACTAACCCCGTGGTGTCACCACTCACCACAGCCCGCCACAAAGCTGCACTGCAAAGGGGTTGTTACTATTGTAATTAAATAAAGAATTTTGAAATCATATCAAACTAATAAAGACAACATCATAGAGTTCGAAATCGTAGCACCTACTTTACGTTATAAAAAGTTCCGTACCCATTACACGAAATAACTTAAGTATCCCTAAAAATAAAAATGCTTATCCCTAGTCACGGCTGATGAAAGGTCAGCTTTCGATGACAGGTAATTAATTAAGAAAATGTCAACATAAATTTTCCAATGCTACACGGGAGGGTCCAGCCGGTACGAATGTGATTAACAGCTTCCAGACCCTTGGAATTATTTATACCCGTTTGACATTTTAGGACGACACATAACCACGGAGGATGACAATAAACAGATAAATAGAACATGTACACGTTATGTTAGATACATAATTATGAGGTACGGACAACTGTGTACGTGGAGAGTGTTAATATCATGTAATTTACGTTATCATGTAATTTAAATTATTTATGAAATAAGATAGATAAGATATAGTGAGGAAAATCGGCAAAAGCTATTTTTCCTGAGATTTGTTCGATATTAATATTTAACTTATAAGTAATTGTAAACACACACGATAGCACATCAGGGCAACACTGCGGTATCTGAATCATTTGTAATAAGGGTGTTTTTGCAACAAAAATCGGTGACCAGATACGCCTTTTATTAATGTTCGGAACTCTGTCAGGCTATACAAAACAAAATCAATCATTCAGAACAAATTTTCATATCAACTCCACCCTACAATCTTGAGGCAAACGGGATCATTATCGCGAACACGTTTCATCAAGGTTTCATTTGCCCGGAGCCACAGTACAGATATTAACACAGTAAGGATGCAATTAAATGCTCGATATGACACACGCACCCAGCTCTGCAAGGCTTCAATCCAATCTCGCTAGTTAACAAAATCGAATTGCCTGATTTTTATAGTTCAGGTATGGACAAATGACTGCCTCGTTGGTGTAGTGGCAAGGTTTCTGCCTTACATCCGAGAGGCCTGGATTCGAATCCCAGGTCGAACCAAAATTGTTTCTGAGATTTTCTGTCATGAATTTCTCAATAACAGCTTGAAGTCGGGATGTTGGCGGTGTTACACCCCCGTGCCTCGGAAAGCACGTTAAGCCGTTGGTCCTGCGCCTGATCTCTCTACATGTCGGATTGCCGTCTCATCGAACTTTGAGAGTGATGGAACAGTGAGTGCACCTGTGTATTGCGCTCGCACTTGTGCACTATAATATCTCCTGCGTAGTTGGCTGATCTCTGTTGAGATTGGCCGCCGTGGTCGAAATCGGCCAGGAGGACTATTATTATGGACAAATTTTCAAAACGAGCCCAGAGCAATAATCGCGATCCTGACAATAGCGGTAGCGCGTGTCGCGTTCGGCACATGCGCATGCATCGACGCATGGATGTTCATGTGAACAAAAGGGCCTAGTTCCAAAACTGCATTATATAAATATACTGTGCCGGAGCCGCCCTGCCGTAGTGCGGGATAAAGTTATCAAAGTCCGGCAACTTGCGCCTTGTGGTATCGCGGAAATGGCGCTTTCGCGTGTCCCACTCATTCAATTTGCTACCACACTCGTTGTGCTTAATTTGTGCTGCGCTATATTTTGTAAAAAAAAAATTCCGCGAATTAGTAAGGCATTTGCCACCAACAATATTCGTAAGTAGTTGATGTACTTTTAAAAAGAGGTGTCTAATAGCGCTTCTCCTAATAGGTTTTGTAAGTAAATAGCAAGGCGTGAAATGCCATGTAGGTACTCGTACATAATACAGTTATTCTCAAATTAAATGAGCAATTCGTTATAAATTATAATCATTTAAAATTATTATTGAATTTATAACAAAAGTGTCAACATACCAAAATTAAAAGAAGTTCTTTTAATAAAAATGTAGACGTAAAAGAGTATTTTTAAATGTGAAATTAAAACATGCTTAAAGAAAAAACGAACACAGGCGGGACTCAAACCCGCACCTCAAGCCAGCCTGGCTTGCGAGCAAGAGGTGGCTTTAATTTCACATTGTAAAAAAAAATACATCGTTAATGCTAAAAATATAGAAATTTAATGGACTATTTAAATTTACGTTATATTGGATCGTAAGTACAACATTAGCCTTTGCTGAGGTAGGTATGGCATTTGGTGAAGTCTAAACAAGATAAGGATGCAGTCTTCTAATAATGGTATTGCATTATGGCGTAGTCTTTTGGTATTATTATGTTAGTATTATGGCGTAGACTGCCACGTTGGTGTAGTGGCAAAGTTTCTGGCTTACATCTGTGAGGTTCGAATCCCAGGTCGAGCCAAAAAATTTTTCTGAGATTTTCTGTCACGAATTTCTTAAAAACAGCTCGGAGTCGGGAAGTTGGCGGTGTTACACTCCCGTGCCTCGGAAAGCACGTTAAGCCGTTGGTCCTGCGCCTGATCTCTCTACGGTCATGTCGGATTGCCGTCTCACCGAATTTTGAGAGTGATAGAACAGTGAATGCACCCGTGTATTGCGCTCACACTTGTGCACTATAATATCTCCTGCGTAGTTGGCTGATCTCTGTTGAGATTGGCCGCCGTGTTCGAAATCGGCCAGGAGGACTATTAGTCTTTAGGAAACACAACTTTTAATTTACAAGATAGTACCTACATTAAAATCTATCTTTTTTCTATTTTCTCGGTCGGCTGCGGGGAAATAAGTTGATTCTGTAAGTAATTTGATCTTGTTATGTCGATATCGTAAAGTGAATTGGAGATCGCTCAAAACCAAAGAAAATTCGTTTCAGAACTTTATGCAGTTGCTGATGTATCTTTTTTAGAGTTCCGTAGCCAAAATGCAAAAAATGGTATAGATTCGTCATGTCTGTCTGTCCGTATGTCACAGCCACTCTTTTTCCTAAGGAACTAGGTAAGTAGATGTATTCTGAAAACCCCATTAAGATTCTACACAAAAAAAAGAGTGTAAAACTAGGATTTTATTACTTAAAAATATTATATAACAAACCCCGTAACTTATATAACAAAAGAATGAAAAATCTAAAAAAATAAATGATGTATATTATTACTATCTACAGTTTCACCAAAAAATGGTTTGAATGAGATCTAGAAAGTATTTTTTTATACGTCATAAATAAAAAAACTTTTATACTGCTTCGCAACTCTTCATGGGCGAGTCCGACTCGCACTTGGTCGGTTTTTTAATCTTTTCGTGCTGCAACATGAAGCTGAGACTCTGACAAACGTCAAAAAGCAAACCCTCATTCAAATATTATTATTATTTATTATGAAAACAACATGGTACATTTTTATAAACAAAGTCCTACAAAAATATTTACACAGTTTGTCTGTAGGATCAAGTGAGTTTCATTTAAAGTTATTTACAGGTAATATTTATGTATCCAGTGTGCTGAGGTAATATTTTTATAATTTTTTATATATTTATTCTTACTCACTACAGCATAGTCAACTTACAGGAAAAAAGTGCTATAAAACTGGCCCTTTTATTCATAACTTGACGCCCGCGACTTCGTCCACGTGGAAGCCCTTTATCTTCCCAGTTCTTTATAAATGTAGTCTATGTGTTATTCTGATGGATAAGCTATATCCTGGTAAAATTTCATTAAAATCCATATAGTAGTTTTTACGTGACAGAACATCATACTTACAAAAACTTTTGTGTTTTTAATAGGGATTAGTAGGATTCTTACAAAACCAAGAGAACACTTCACTTTTAATACAAGGTCACAGGGTTGTGCTAAAAATATACATAGCTCATGTACACCTAAACCCAGTTTGTTTTCCCTCGGTGTTTGCGTTACAAAGTTTTAATTGGGTGAACAATTTACTCTTAACGAACCACCGAAAGGGCGGCCCAAATGTTGCTAATAGTTTTTTATTTTGCCAAGGGAACCATAAAACAGTTTTAAGATTCTTCTTCATTTTGTGTCTGGCTTTAGAAAAGTAATTTGCAAGTAATTTTATGCAGTAACGTGCAAGGAGTTTTTGGTCAAGATTTATAACAATGAATTGACCCATGAAAGCCTTTATAATGTTTGGTATTCTTAACATAAGTAGGTATACAGTTGGACTGTAATTTTTACATAGATTTGTGAGTAAATTGCGAGTGTTTCAACAAAAAACTAATAAAGCTCATCGTACGTTACAAAGTCTTTCACTGTGGCGGCAACGCGGCTGTGAAACTCACTACCCTTTGGACCTCTAAAGATCAGACTCGAAGCTACCGTTCAAGAATAAAGTTCGAAAATTTCTAAATGAATAAATTGCATGTATATTATATTTATGGTGGGGTGTTTTCTATGTATAATATGTATTTATTTACAAAAAAAAAAGTATTTAAGTATGTTTATCCGTTGTCTAGTACCCATAACACAAGCCTCGTAGCTTAATTTGGGACTAGAGAATTGGTGTGATTGTTGCGACATATTTATTATTATTTATTTATATCTTCAGTGGAAAGGGAAAACGGCTAAAGCGCCAAAACGGTACTCATGGAAAAAGAGTTCAAAAGTTTTAACTTTAAACCTCTTTCGTTTCGGCGCTTTAGCATTTTTCCCTTTCCACTGACGATATACTTTTACTATCCATATTAATTAATTGATTGATTTTTTTGTATATTATAATATAATTCAACATTTACTTTTATTTATTGATTATGATATTATATCTATACATTATGTTTATTTATTTTTTGCGTTATTAACCACAATTTACCTTTCACCTTTTCTTTAAGTCCACCCTGTTGTCCACAATGTTTTTAATAAATAAATAACACGTCGCAGTGTTGTTGTTGTCATCAGTCGCTCTAATATAATGAGTTATAGTACATCAGTCCTGTCCTGGCCAGAATTCGAGGAAGCTAGTTACAAACACAAAACACTGTTACTTACTTCACCACCATTTTAATACATAATTCAGTACAGATAGCTAGTTACTCGTCTAAATGCTACATTATCTGAGCCCGCAGTGACAGAAACGTGCGGCGTGAACGCGCGCTGCAATTATGCAGATGGGGTGACTGAACTTTTCCGAGGCACAGTATTAAATGTAATATCGACAGTATGTAGGATAAATGAAACAGAAGTGCTTAGGTTCGGTTATTACACGTTTATTAATTAATATTTATAGGAACTAAAAAGCTGAGTTTAAATATTAACAAAATATTTAATTATAGCAATCATTATATAATCAATAATTTATTCAATTTAAACACAATTTTGGCATAATAAGTACATAGTAACAGTTTACCTGAAGAGCTCTGTCCGCGACGACCGTCAAACAACAACTGACTGCCCAAGCGCAGCACAGGCGCTTTTATTGTGCGACACAAACAAGTAGTGAGTCGGGTGGGGCGACAAGTGGGGTGAAATCACGTGTTATTTACTTGTTTGCTATTTTGTTTAAACATGAAAACTTGTTATTTTTATATTTAGACAGGCTTATTAATTAAAATTAGAATTTTTCTCCCACACGGCCATACTGACGAGCAGCCGTCACAGACAGGCTCGCGAATTAAACTTAGAAATAGATAATATCAACAAGATTAATCAGGATTTAACTATACATTTTGACTTAGTAGCTAACAGAAAGAGAATCCCTACTATGCTATGCCATTAGTTCATATAATGGCTTGATAAATTTTATAATACCTAATTATAACACAGAAGTATTGCCTCGGTAAATGATGACCAACATAAGTGGTGCGGCATTACATAAATTCTATGTTTAACTGTGGTATTGTTACGTGGACTTGGAAAAACGTCAAATTATATGACACAGCCCTTAAGTATTGCCTCGGTAAAAAAAAACCACTTTGTGGCGCGGCATTGCGATGTGGCCTCGGTAAAACAGTGCCTCAAAGGCGCGGCCAATACAACACATTTATTATTCTACATATTCCCAAATATCTGGCCAGGACTCGGGAGTATACAGAACAATAAGTGTCAAAAATGCACATAATTTATACGATCGAAATTGACAGTTGTATATTATTTTATTAAACAACTAATTTTCGTCTAGCGATTCGTATAGTTCGCAACCCATTTCGGGTGACACGCGTCTCAAATTGTCATGCGAGACATATAATTCGTTACCAGTATCATGAACCCTGACGGTATATCTCTCATTATCGTGAACTTCAGTGATGACACATGGACCTCTAAACTTACTGTCAAGTTTATTAATAGATCTTGGATTGTTTTTTACTAGGACAGAATCTCCGACCTTAAATGGAACAATTTTAGCTTTGCTTCTGTCAAATTGTTTCTTTTGTTCTATTGCACGTTTATCAATTTTTTGTTTGGCAATAGCTCTGCTAGCATCTAAATCAAATCGTTCAACATCATTGACAAGAGTAGCAATAGCAGGAGGTGATCGATTGCAACCGATAAGTAGCTGAAAAGGAGTGTGGCCGGTGGTCTTATTAAATGTGCAATTGATTGCCAATTGAACCTCTCCAACCGCATCCTTCCAGCCTCTACCAGAGGTGTTCTCAGTAACTGTGAAGCAGTTAGTCAAAACTTTCATAAGTCTTTCAACTTGACCGTTCGCACGACTGACACCACTTGCTATGAAATGAAGCTCTATAGACCATTTAGCACAAAAGTTCCGCAATTCCTGGCCAGTGTATGATGCCGCCTGATCACAAATTATTCTTTTAGGGGTGCCAAAAGTATAAATAAGATCTTTTAAGCAATTTACTGTAGCCGCTGCTGTAAGATTAGCGACAGGTTTTAAGAGACAATATTTTGAAAATGCATCAATAAATACTACCGCATACTGTTTTTTGAGGTTGCTACCGCTAAGTTTGCCTGTTGTATCCATATGTACTGTATGGAAAGGCACTGGGGCTTTGTCAATGGGATGCAGAGATATTTGTCGTGAACCTGATTGGCTTTTGTTTATTTTGCATACTAGGCAATTCTCAACAAACTTTCGAACATTTTTTGTTATATTTGGGAACCAAAACTGCTCTCTGATTTTCTCTAAAGTTTTTTCCCAACCTAAGTGTTTAAGAGAGTCGTGGTACGTTTGGATGATACACCATCTGTAACTTTTAGGGACAAATAAGGCTTTCTTCGTCTTATTATCTTTAGTGGAATAAATTCGGTACAGCAAGCCATTTTGAATTTCATAACTAGAAGCTATACTTTTGTCAATAGTACCGTCCTGAATCGATTTTACTATAGATTTAGTTTCGGAATCGTTCTCCTGCTCAACCTCCAGCCAATCGCGATAATTTGTAACATTATTTATATCTAGAGTTATAGGGTTTCTACTCAGAAAATCTACGTGAGGGATACGCTCACCTCTCCGGTATTCAATTTCAAAGTTAAACAATTGTAGGAATGCCCACCAGCGATGGACACGAGGTAGAAGTTCCTTTTTATTACGGGACGCTTTAAGAGAATTGCAGTCTGTCACGAGCTTGAAACTTCTGCCGAATAAGTAATGTCTAAAATGTTTTATAGCTTTAACAACTGCCAAAGTTTCAAGCTCGTACGAATGGTATCTGCTCTCTGTATCAGAGGTGCGCGCACTAAAGTATTCTACTACTCTAAATTGGTTATCATGTTTCTGAAAGAGTACTGCGCCAAATCCCGTGGAACTCGCATCCGTATGGAGCTCTATTGGTTTCGAAGGATCAAACAATGCTAATGTTGGTTCCGAGGAAAGGTATTGAATTATTTTTTGCCTGGCATTATCATGCTCTGAAGTCCAGTTCCACTTAGACTCTGCTTTAGTTAAGTTGTACAATGGGCTCATAATAAGAGAGAAATTAGGGATGAATTTCCTAAAATAACCCGCTAGTCCACAAAACTGTCGCACTTGTTTAACCGTCGTTGGTACGGGGGAATTGATTAGGGCCTGTACTTTCCCTTGACTTGGCTTTACTGAACTATTCGAGATAACACGACCCAAGTATTCAATTTCTGTTTTGAGAAACATGCATTTTTTAAGATTCAGAGAGAAACCAGCTTCCTTCAGACTCATAAATACTTTATTTAAGTTCTCAAGGCCTTCCTCTATGGTATTAGAAAATATTATGACATCATCTACGTATATAAGGACAAACAAGTCAACATATGGTTTTAGAGCTGCATTGATGGCTCTTTGAAAGACCGACGGAGCATTACACAACCCAAACGGCATACGCAAAAATTCATATTGCCCGTCTGGTGTGACGAAAGCTGTTTTCTCAATGGAATCCTTAGCAATGGGGATTTGATAGAACCCGGCGGCCATATCTAATACACTAAAGTATTTTGCATTTACAAGTTTACCTATATGATCGTCGATCAACGGAAGGGGGAAGTGATCTCTGACAGTGTTGCTATTAAGTTCCCTATAGTCTACACAGAGTCGATCACTTCCATCCTTTTTGCGAACTAATAGCATTGGACTCGAAAAAGGTGAATTACTATCTTGTATTATTTCATTATCCTTCAGATCTTGAATAATATTTCTGACACTCTCACGTTCAATGGGAGCTAAGCGGTATGGACGCCTTTGAACAGTCTTATCGGGGTTCTTTAGCCGAATTGATAACTCTCCAGTATTTACTTTAGTGACAGAATTTCCAGAGGTAAAGAGGTCTTTGTTTGAGTTTAATAAATTTAATAACTTGTCTTTTGCCTCAGAGTCTACGTCAGTATCAATGTGGCTTGAAAAGTTAATTTTCTCAACAAAATTTATACTGTAACTAGTTCTAGAAATCTTTGTACTAGTTTTGGACAATACAACTTGTATATTAGGAATATCAAAAAGATTTTCGCCTAGTAAGATGTCGTACTGGATGTAGTGATCTGGCACTAGTATAAATTCGAGTTCTAGATTCAGACCATCAATACAAATTAATGTTGTTTTACGACAAGTCGAGCAAAATGAGTTCTCCCCAACTCCCCGCAAAATAGTACTTTTATAAGACATCTGGCCACTAATGGAATTTCCTATGCTTTCTCGCATTAAGGAACACTCGGCGCCACTATCAATCAGACACACAAAGTCGCGACCACCGATTTTAGCTATCATTGAACGACTATTGCCTACTATTAAGGAGTTCACCTTTTTAGTTGGAGTAGGTTTATTTACATTTCGTTTAAAACAGTTTTCGAATTTATGTCCGGGTTTATGACAGAAACTGCAAACAGGTAGCGGTCGAGATTGTAACTCTCTTTTCTGAGGAGGAGCGTTTTGAGGTTGAGCAGTGACAGAACTACTGGGTACGGGGATAGTATGGTTATTATTCATATTCGTTCTACAGTCCCTTTGCAAATGTCCTAGTTTAAAACATTTTTGGCAGCGCCTTAGCTTATAATCAGAATTATTAAACTTGGTTTTCTTTGACGGAATATTATGATCGCGTTCAGCATCAGGCACCGAATGTTTTCGCTTATAAGAATTTAGGCTTTGTATTAATTGAGGCAAGGTCTTAGGTGTCAGTCGCAGCAAATCAGATCGAATACGAAAGTCAGACATACCTGATATCACGGCCTCTACCAGATGCATTTCGGTCACCTCGATGCCAACAGCTTTTTTCGCCAACTCCCATTTGCGAGTTGCGTACTCTGCCAGGTTGCTCGCCTTGTCACTCGTATACTCCATAAAGGCGGTCAGGTCATCGTAGTATCTGGTTTCATCTGCGAATGTTTGAATAAGACTATTTTTCAGGTCTGCCCAATTAGTTATTACAGCATAATTACGACGCGCCCAATCAGCGGCTCGTCCTTTAAGGTTTTTTCTTGATAAGTTTAATGTTTCGCGTTCATTTAATTGGTATTCAGATTGTAACTCTTCTACTTGGCGGCACCAGACTTTTATAGTGTCGGTACGGTCATCGGGATCAAATGTTGGAAGGTAGATGTGGTCTAAATTTCTTGGTTTTGGTATAGTTTGCAAAGTTTGAGAGGTTAGGGTATTCGTAGTTTGAAGAATGGTAGATACCATTTCTTTCATCATGCTCTTCATAAATTCAAAAGGAACGAAATTACCTCCATCCATACTTAGTCCAGTAAAGTTGGACGTAGAGGGCCCATCCTGGTTTGTACTTGTACCGGGAGGGTTGCTTGCGTGGACTCGTGGCTGCTGGTGCGTCGACTGTAAGCCGATCACTGGGGAAGCAGGCTGGTCGCACTGGAGCCCAGGGTCAGGTGGTTCGGAGACTTCATTAGCCCGACCAGGTTGGTGCTCAGGAGCACGCGGCATAGTGTTGTGTCTGAAACTCAAAACAAGTTTGTTAAGTAAGCAAAATTTTGTTCCGATCCCACTTCTGATGTAGGATAAATGAAACAGAAGTGCTTAGGTTCGGTTATTACACGTTTATTAATTAATATTTATAGGAACTAAAAAGCTGAGTTTAAATATTAACAAAATATTTAATTATAGCAATCATTATATAATCAATAATTTATTCAATTTAAACACAATTTTGGCATAATAAGTACATAGTAACAGTTTACCTGAAGAGCTCTGTCCGCGACGACCGTCAAACAACAACTGACTGCCCAAGCGCAGCGCAGGCGCTTTTATTGTGCGACACAAACAAGTAGTGAGTCGGGTGGGGCGACAAGTGGGGTGAAATCACGTGTTATTTACTTGTTTGCTATTTTGTTTAAACATGAAAACTTGTTATTTTTATATTTAGACAGGCTTATTAATTAAAATTAGAATTTTTCTCCCACAAGTACTTACCTACTACCGTTTATTATCACAGGAACTGAATTTGGTACGTGAATATAAATAAAAAAATATATTAAAAAACCATTTATTTTTCACAACACGATCTGATTGTTAGTATCAATATCTCATCTCCTATGTTAGTTCAATTTAGAAAATGTAGTGTTTAGCAACAGACTTGACACGTGGAATTAGTTTGCCAATTAGTGGACAGTCCCCACGTTTGGCTATAGCGTTCAGAACACTATTGCAGCTGCCGCGAACCCGTTTGAGCAAAGAACCAGCTTTTTTGCGCAGTATTGTCGGGAAACTGTCGACTTGCGCATCCGCGAACATGTATGCAACATGTAAATAACATAAAAGCCGTGTATCTAAACATTTCAAAAATATGATCTGCAACAATGATGTATTTTATTAATTTCAAAAGCCTATTTGTATGTCATTGCGTTATAGAATAAAATACTATCTCACATCTCAGAGAATAAAAAAATGACTTCCTGCTTCGTAGAATTAAAGTACGGCACAGTTTCCTAAGAAGTATATGATACCAAATTCAATATTGAACTATTTTATCACACTGTGCGTTGTTGACAAAGTTACGTTTTATGTTTTATTTCGATCCCAACCTGCCTTCCAAAGTGAAATTCTGTTGTAATGCGATCGTTAGCGGTCGCATGGGATACGATTTGGGTGGCAGCCATGCCGTTTTCGGTTAATCTGGTGATTAAAAGCAAGTTCCGGAACCGTGGTCAAATGATTTTCAATATAGAGTTACAACTGATTGTTATTAAGAACATTTTCCATACAGCTATACATTTTATCGCTAGTAAATAAAACTAGGTAATGTTCAATACGTTGTGTAAGTCCACCAAACACAGGGATGTGAGTTAACACACACACGTTCTGCGTAAGAAATCCTAGCAAGCTTTCTACTGATACAATGTAACGTAGCTTGTTGAAAAAATTACAATTAGTATGATAAATCAACCATCTCATAAGTTAAAATGTCAAACCAAATGTAAAAAAAAATAGTTTAAGTATAATAACGTCATACTAAATGAGTTACAAAAACTAGAACTAGAAGACTTAATCTTGCCTATCAGATATCTGGTAAACGGAGTATTCAGATGCGACATATCCCATAAACACGGCAGACATTTTATGTCGGTTACACTGCGTGTAGATCGCTAACCATCCTGCATGTTACATAATACATAGGCAGGCCAATCTAGGGACATCTTGGCACATTGGGGCGATGTGAAATGGCGGTGTAGGCAGTTCAATGTTGACCAATATTGCCAGGCCACAAACTCAAACATACAAAAAATATTGCAGTTACATGGATACTCTCGCAAGGCGCATGCATAGAAAAAATTCCAAAACAAATAACGAATCCGTGTCTGAGCTGCGTATGTACTTTTAGAGTAGGATTTTTACTAATACACAGTTCCCTCTTTCTTTTACTAAAACACAGAGAAAATTCCCTTCTTTTATTATAACAGCGAGATCATCAAAAAAAATCGCTCCACTTATTTAACTTTAAAAGTTATGTTAACATGTCGTTAACGGTGATAGGGCCCAAAAGATGAGCAAACATGTCTGTTAAAATGTAATTTTGACGCTTACTAATTATGTCTAATAAAAAAAAATTGAATGTATGACATTGACTATTTTCGTTTCTATAAAAACCATGAAAGCTACATTGCAAAAATAAGTGGGTTGATTTATGTGGCGGCCATTTCATTAGTATTAGGTTTTCATTGCTTTCTCCATATTTCCAAATTTTGTACATCGATAAATTTTAAATAAAGCCACTTTTTCGATGAAAATGACTTAGTTCAGAAATTTGTAACGTAAATTTCAAAATAAGATGGTTTGACGTGTATGATAATATGATAAATCAACCAACTTGCAGCAGCTGCAATCAATACAGCCAGATGAGCAGGTAACACCAACTAATAACAAACTTACGTGCTCCACCCGAAAGTTTCAATGATGTTTCTACTTGGTTACGGCTTGCTAGCTAAGTCCCGTATTACAAAACCGTACTTAGTTTCAAACCTAGTTTTAGGAACGGACAAAGTGTGCGCTGAGCTGCGACACAATTTAATTGGTTTAGTGTAAGCAGGTTTAAATTTTATGTCCGAGTTTAGTGGTGCACTATTTTAAAGACTAGAAAATGGTGGACAGTAAAAGCCATTTGAAAAATGGCAGTTAACCAGAAAAAAACTTTTGCAAATAAATTTTTGCATGCAGATGAGTTACAATATAGGTTACAAACCTAAATTGATATATCATCTCATAATAGCTGCAAAAAAATCAGTTCAATGGCAGACTGATTTAACCAAACGATCAGAACACTAAACTTGTAAAAGTATCAAGTATCGTATTAGCGTATTTCTAATATCACTGTTTTAAACAGTCGTACTATAGTTATGACATAGTAGGTACATGTACGTACATTTTAAAAGGTATGAATAATGTATGTCTGAAGAATAACTTTATACAACTAATGTACTCTTTCATCGCTCTTAAGTGAAGCTAATTTTCAATGCCCCCATAAATTATAGTATGATTAGTTTTGCTGGGTAATATTTATATGACCTAAAACTATTCGCAACATCAGGTTCCTAGTAACGTTTAGTAGTACGGGCCTAAGTATACCCTGAACTTATGCATAGTTGGTCGAGGCTAGGCGCCGTAAGCCCTAATGTGTTTTCATTATGCGCCGCTCTTTCTAATTTTTACTTTTAGTAAGTTGAGATGAACTATTTTAGACGAAAACATTTTAGCACTATGATTTCTGGAAATTGTGAAATATAAAAATAGTAAATAGACAGATGCCATCGCTGAGTCTACAGTGCATCATTATTACACTTCAAACCACAAACAGGTGGTACTTATGATAAAGTATCACGACTAATAAATGGTCACCATTAATATTTTATTGCAATCATAGCTCGATCTACTCATGTTAAATTCTTATCTGCACATTAGCACCTACCATTAATAGTCCCTGCCGTTAACTATGACCTTCATGTTTGCATGCGATTCTATATAGGTACGTAGTTGCACTTTCAATAATGGATATTGCTAGTTAAAGGCCAAGCCGCGCTGCTCAATATTTCCTGAGTTAATTTATAATGTAGTATAACAAAGTATTTGATGTTAATCTTAAAGTGCGTAAAGTAAGTAGTAGCATGTTGTATAACTTGTGCCACATTATCTGTCGTTGTTGTAATGTGGTCGTCAGTTGCATGACTTGTGTTTTATTACATTCAGTCTCCAAATTACTGAAACATGAAAACAACATGTTTATAAGAAACACATTATTTTTTTGTGTGTAATATTGCAATGTGTCCTTATCTGTACGCACCCTTAGAACGAGCCTGATGTATCGCCGAAACCCCAAAACTTAAATAGAGAGATTAACTGTTTATTGCACACCACAAACAATACAAAAAAATTAAAATACACCGAAAAAATATAATTGTTTAATGCGGTAAAATGTACTAACTATCCTTCCTAACTAACGACTAACCATCTAAGTATGTACTTGACACAAGTAGGTAGGTATTACTCGTACTTAAGTACATACGAGTATTATTTATGTTATATTTATAGTATATTTTATACATTTTAGGCTCACAAGAGGAAGTATCGAGAAGCAAAATCAAAAACATGATCTATAGTACCTGTACGTGTGTAGGTAAACCTAAAACTCTGTATAGGCTAAAATCTATTAGAAGCTTCAATGCTTGCCAACTGCATCACCACCTATAACTTACATTATACTGAATTATTTTCCACTTTTAATGCATTTCTATTGCAATAATGGTATTGCCTGCAGTCCGATCCACCTCTCAACTTGATTGGATCGCGGTCTCGCTCTTTTGAGGCAAATGCCAACTCATGTAAAACCGTATTATAGTACAGACGACGGTACGTCAAGATAAATATCTATTGAGGTATTTTATGCAGTTGCAATAGAAGCGATATTCATAGCAACTTATGGTCTGAAAACTTATCTGGTGACTGTACTTACTGGGCACAGGATTACTTCACCTGTGATATTTTTGGCAGCTGCTAAGTTTGTGGAGTATGGATTAATTGGATTAAGATTTCAATGCATTCTACAAAAAAATAATTAAATGTAATTATCATGTTAATTAGATAAGACGTTTTAAAAATAAGTATAAATAGCTAGCACTTCGTATTGGGAGCTTTGAATTGAGTACCCACAAAAAGTCTTGGCACATCATGACAAAACCTTCAGTTCTAAAACTGTCAGTAATATCTTCCTCGCTTAAAACGCTGAAATTATTGCATGTCATAATAAAAATCAGTACTTTAAATTTAACAAAAATAAGCCACGTTTTTGTCTACCTTTTCTACCTGGTACCTGTGAACATGCGCACAGTCTTAAACACATATAAGAGTGTCTTAACCGTAAAATTCGATACTTCGAAAATAAGTAACGTCTGGGGCCCTGGGATCTTACTCTAATAGGCTAAAAGCTATTAGAAACATTAGCTTCAATGCTTGCCAACTAACCATATAGGTAGCTCAGTGGTCAGAGCATTGGACCGGACTTCCAAAGGTCGGGGGTTTGAATCCTTCCCGATGACCGGAGCCGAAAAGAATTTTTTAAGTGTTATCTTTTCGAAATTAAAATATAGCGTTGTGAACGCAAAAAATACTTAACAAATAAAATTAACCATATCATACCATATCATTACCTGCTCGAAACAGAAGCGCTAATTCAAACTGCGTAACCTATTACGTAAGTGATCGCATCTATACATATAATAAGACTGTAAAAGATCGATTTCTGTACATTGAAGATTTTTATGAAAAATTGTTACAGGGGGTCTTAATTACCGTAATAGAAGCCAAAACAACAATTTTTAAAATTTTTGTCTGTCTGTCTGTCTGTCTGTTTGTCCGGGCTAATCTCAGAATCTACTGGAGCGATTTTGACGGCACTTTTTTTATTTGACTCAGTATCACCTGGAGAGTAAACTGGGATATAAATAATCACGCCGATGAACTTAGGGGGCAGGCAGGAAATTGAATCTCAGAATCTACTAAACCGATTTTAATGGGACTTTTTTTTATTTGACTCAACATTACTTGGAAGGTAAAGAAGGATAGAAATAATATTACATATTGATAAATTCTGCCCCCAAAGGCATAAAATAGGGGTTGCGAATTTGTATGAAGCCCGGTCGCAAAAAACTAACATCCACGCGGACGAAGTCGCGGGCGGCCGCTAGTTATGCATAAAGTTAATGAAGTTCTAACAACCTGAGGGCCATTAATAATCCCATAATACACTTGAGTTCCATTCTGCCGTTATGGCGAGCGAGCGGAAGAATTTTACGTGACGAGATTAGTGAACGAAATTAGGCACAGTAATATGATTACTACCGAACCTTGTTTAAGAGACAATTACCAAAAAACCTTTGCAAAGTAGAGAAGGACACACGTGTATGATGTACCTACTCTGTACCATTTTTTTTAAATGGCAAAAAGTTTGTCGGTAGTATGGAAGCTTCACCGAAATATTCCTTTTATTCTGGTATTACTATTGTTGTACCGGTAACTGAAATACTAACATCGATTGTGAAATTTCGCACTATCTAAAGACATGAAATGACAGATGAAAAGCGGATTTAAAGTAATAGAGTCCCGATTTTACCCTTTATTGTGTGTAAAATGTATGAAAAACGTAGGGGGTTCTAAAAGTCATTTATTTCTGTAAATAGACCCACATGGGGCACTTTTACACGTCCCATAAATCCCTAGTTTCCGCATCATTACTAGCGGTCCGCCCGCGACTTCAATTACTTTAATCGGAATAAAAAGTATCCTATCACTTAAGTCGGCTCATACCCTGTGTGTATACCAAATTTTATCAAAATCCGTTCAGTAAGTCAGCGTGAATGATGGACAAACACCCATAAATTCAAACAAAAAAAACTTTCATATATACAATATTAGTGTGATTCTAAGTATCCAATTACC
Organism: Pyrausta despicata; assembly: GCA_963921415.1. Lineage (NCBI taxonomy): Eukaryota > Metazoa > Arthropoda > Insecta > Lepidoptera > Crambidae > Pyrausta > Pyrausta despicata. Next base: position 11,843,900 of record OY992848.1, read on the forward strand.
GATTTTAGAAGAGAGTTTACATAAATAAACACTTTATCAACAATATTGTTACGAGCTGGGGTTCGGGATAAATTAATTAGTCCAATTAACTCGAAGAAACACTATATTTAAGAAAACAATACACGCTAATTAACTACAACGATCACACACTAAATTCACAAAACAATCACTGAACAATTCACTGGTGTCTTTTTATCTTCACTTGTGTCTTCACTGTATCGCTTCCAAACTTAAAACTCAATTCGCGGCGCAGGCGACCCTCTATTTAAATGCCGGGGCACTCGACCTAGATATATCTAGAAACTTCTAATGTTAGAGCGAGATAGGTATAGTGTTAGAAAGAGATAGATATAGTTCCAGAACATTCGAGTATTCTGTAGAAGCTTCTAGTAGCTACTAGTACGTAGTAGTAGGTAGGTAGTTTACTTCCGGAACATTCTTTCTTTATGTAACCTACCGACCTACGTGACACTATATTTGTCCTAAATGAATCTATATTTAGATATTCCGCAATAAGAACAGGTATAAGACCTGACCCAGCGCTCCCAAGTCAAAAACATCCTTATTTTCGGGACGGCTCGTTTGCTACGCCGTAGCAGAGAGCTCTACTTCGTAACGCTTCATCCTTTTCGACTTCCTTCACTCGCACTGTCACACTGCACATGAGTGACAAGAAAGGTAAAGAGCTCGACAACGATGATTATTTCGTTCCCCATACTAGACGAACCCCCTAACGCCAGCAGACTTCGTATGCGATCTTGGACACAACAGCCCCACAACTTTGGTTGCGTCATTGAAGTGAAACTAAAACTTGCCATGAGGAAGTTTAATCGATGCCGATTGCATTATTAGTTTTTTTTAAATAAATAAATAAAAAAATCGAATTAAATGTCGCAAATAATGATAACGTTGATCCCAGCCATATCACCACATTTATATTCGTAACGACGAACATCAGCATACACAGTAGGCCCCAGGCCGTAGCCCGTAGCCGTGACGTAACGGCCGCACCCCCGCCCCGCCTGTGCGTGCGTCACTCCCCCCTCAACTTCCTCCCCCTCCGCGCAAATCATTTGCAAAAACAACGGATTACCTGCTAACTGACGAAAGGTTTCTAAAAATAGTCACAACGTAGTTGACAAACGATCGTTAAAAAAAATTAGTTGATTGGTTCGTCAAATTTGTAATGTAGGGGAAATGGCAGGCTTTGTCTTTCACTGTAGATCTTTTACTCTATAATCTCTTCTTTTCAAACACTTTGATTCAGTATCCGTGTAAACTAACCCTACTTCTTAACACGTGTTAAAGTAGTATGTCATACTACTTTCACACACGTAAATTAAGCAGGTATTGATTACACGGATTATGTTTGCAAATATTAAGTTCATCTTACGTTGAAATTTTGAAATATTAACTATCGTATCTTGGCCAGTTGTTTAAAGGTTTATAAAGCTTTGTCATACCGATCCCGCGACGTTATCGAGGTTTCTTACAAAGCCTTAATAATGATTTCGAAAATAAAGTAAAATACATTTGAATCCAATAAATATATACGTTACACACATTATTATTTGAACAGTAAACAAACATTTGTATTGATCCGTATCTCAAAAATGGGGCAAAAATGGCCGCCTCTAACGCGCGGAATGCGCTTTAGGCCTAAATCACCCTGATGAGTGTTGAAGAATTTAATACCTACATGATATTAAAACGGCCATTGTCCTTTTCATGGGGAAAGTAATATGCTATTATGGTTCACGAAGCAAATTCAGCTATCAAAGGGAAATTTTGACGCGTTAGTTTGAGGTTTGAAGAGATATTTTAAAAGTCTATGTGATTTTAAGAGCTTGTCAAAGTTTTGTACCCAATAGGTTATCAACGGGAACAACAAAGGAAGCTTGAAAATTTTAACATGTTTATTATGATATTTTTGACTTTCTGTCTTACTTAAACTAGTTAACTTAACTCAAACTAGTGACTTCCCCCCCCACGACTTCGTTCGCGTGGACTTTAGTTTTTTGCCATCGACTTTCATACAAACTTTTATTAATATCCTTTCTTAGCGGATGCCTACGTCATAACATCTAATACCTGCATGCTAAATTTTAGCCCGATTCGTCCAGTGGTTCGGTTTGTGCGTTGATAGATTAAGATCACTGTGGCAGTCAGTCAGTCAGTCAATAACCTTTGAGATTAATATATTTAGATAGGACCATTGCTGTTATAAAAGGCCCTAATACTTACAGCTCATTTAACAGAATTAAACACATCGCCGCGGCCGATTCTTTATTGTTTAACTAAAGTTGCAGTAAAGGCTTTGCTAAAGACGCATATTAATATTACAGTAAACAAAACTTATATATAAGTAAAATATGCATGGTTACGAGGTTTTCTCTTAGGTAAGAGCAAGTATTCATTTTCAATGGAGCGAAGGAAATGAGATTGAGCTACCGGCGGCTAGGTCATCGTTTTGACATTTACTCGATGACGTCATAAGAACCGCTCCGGATATTATCACGTTTATTTTATTCATGCTTTTACCACTTTTTCATTTTGAATTTCAAATAGTCACGTTTCACTTTGAAAAGAAAGATGTTTTTCTCTGAAAAATAACTAAGTATCATTTTATTCCAAAACAAATATTTGTAGTTGTAGCTGTAACAAGCTGCAACTACATCTAAATACATCAAAGGAAAACTGACTGACTTACAGACGCACGCACAGCCCAAAGCCTTAGGAACTTGAAATTTTATATCATGCCACCTTTAGCAGTGCAGAGAAGAACTAAGAAAGAAAATTCATCCCCTAAGGGGGTAAAAAGGGGGGGGGGAGAAATTTGTATGAAACTTCGTCATTTTTGAAGATAAATGAATACAAATTGGTATTTAGGTACTTGGTCTGAAGTAATAAATGACGTGTTTCAGGATTTCTTTATATTTACCATTTAATGGGGTAAGTAACCCTTCCTTGGCAGTCGGGTAAAAAGGGCGGAAAAGTTTGTATGAGCTCACGTCATTCCTTGGTATAATCTTCTTCGCGCGGACGAAGTAGCGTGCTGGCCGCTAGTCAAACTAATTTTTTAAGTTCTTTGGCATCTATCCCTAATATACTTGCATACGTTGTCGCTGGGGCTTTAATTTTTAGTTGCACAGTATTATGAAGCAGTCATTATAGTCTGTCTGTCACTGTCAAATTCAAGCCGTGTATTCCTAAGCATAGTTTAGCAAATGTAAGCCGTATCCCTCGACCTTTACTTAAAACTCACACACTTCACACCTTTACAATGTGATCCTTCCTTCACCTACATCCTTCTAACAACATAATACAATTAAAGGTGACACGGTCATAATTCAAAAGGTTGCTAATAAAGCGACCCAGCCCAATTTCAAACCTCATGCTTCGGTCTCAAGGCACGAATTAGTCCCAACTCGTAATGTTTTGACCGTAGCGACAGTTCTGGGAACAACTGAGGTCAAATGTATGCTGACAGTGACGTATGTTTGGGCAGGACAATGTAATAGGTAGGTAATTTTGAAAATTTAATATGTAGAGTACAGTTTTTGCCCAGTTACCTCGTTGGTGTAGTGGCAAAGTTTCTGCCTTACATCCGAGAGGTCCTGGGTTCGAATTCCAGGTCGAGCAAAAATTTTTTTTTGAGATTTTCTGTCATGAATCTCTCAAAAACAGCTCGTAGTCGGGAAGTTGGCGGTGTTAAACCCACGTTCCTCGGAAAGCACGTAAAGCTGTTGGTCCTGCCGTGGTTGGATTGCCGTCTCACAGAAATTTGAGAGTGATGGAGCAGTAAGTGCACTTGTGTATTGCGCTCACACTTGTGCAATATAATATCTCCCGCGTAGTTTGCTAATCTCTGTCCTGGCATTGTTGGGTACGCAGATGACAGTACTGTCATGGAGAGGTACGTGTCCAGTGCTGGAGCTAAACTAGAGGAAACCCACTCTCTTCGGGAGAATTTGGTGAAACGAACGGATGATTCTACGACGTGTCTCCCAATGGGGAGACAACAATCTGGTAACGTTCAATGCTGCCAAAACCCAGGCATGTCTCTTCACCGCAAAAAAGAGTCCGTTCAACTGGACTCCTACTTGCAGAAGTGTGTCTGTACCCAAAACCGACCATCTTGAGCTTCTTGGTATGGAGTTGTCAGCCAATCTGAACTTCAGCGCTGCCATTGAGTCCAAAGCTCAGACTGCGGCCAAGAAGCTGGGCATCCTTAACAAAGTGGAGCGGTACTTCTCTCCTGAACAGCTTTTAACCTTGTACAAAGCACAAGTTCGCTCCTGCATGGAGTACTGCTCTCACCTGTGGGATGGCTCAGCTAAATACCAACTAGCCGCTCTGGACTCCGTGGAGCGTCGAGCCAGGAGGTGGTGGAGACTAAGCTTGATAGTCTAGACCACCGCCGTAAAGTTGCCTGCTTGTCGGTTTTCTACAGACTCTACTTCGGCGAGTGTGCTCATGAGCTCCATATGCTCATTCCACCAAATGCATTTTACCAGAGGACCACCAGACGTACGGCGGATTACCATCCATACTTGGTTTATACGCACTAAGCGCTTCGCTTCATCCTTCATAATGCGCACAGCCAAGGAATGGAATGCACTTCCGCCGACGGTGTTCCCTCTTTCTTACAACTTGAGCTCATTCAAAGCTAAAGTCAATAGGCACCTTCTGGGTAAGCTCGCTACATCTTCGACATCTTTTTTACCTCTTAGAGGGAGAATTATTTCAAGAACGAACCCATTATATAATAAATAAAAAATAAAAAAAACGAAATCGGCCAGGAGGACTTTTATAATTAGTTTTTTCCCTTTCTACTAGCTCCTACGGGGTTTTTTGCGCCTAGATAATATGGCTAAACATGGAATAATCATGGTGGTTCTTAGCTATAGCTGGTCAAAATCCGTTTAGCCCTTTAAGTTCACCAGCCGTTTACCTGGTTCATTCGAGGGTTGTTTAACTGGACAGTTAGTTTTAAATTTTTCACGTGGCAAACGATTATCTTCTCTTCTCTCTTATATATAAAAATGAATAGCTGTTCGTTAGTCTCGCTAAAACTCAAAACCAACTGAACCGATATCGCTAATTTTGATTTTGAATTACTTATGGAAGTTCAGGGAAGGATTTGGAAGGAATAGCGGGCAGGACGACGCCTGCCGGGTCCACTAGTTGATCCTCAAAAAGCTCTACCAACACATATAAAACACAATCTTAAAGCAAAGTGCAAAACAATGCTGCACCGCAAACGGTATGCAGCGAAAGCAGAGGCAAATTTTTTTTTTTAATCACGATCAAAGGAAGCAGCCCGCGACTAAACGAGTCCTGAAATTAAATATAAAGAGGGCGGTGTGGATGCGACGAGAGATCCTTTTGTCGGCGGGACGTGCTCAGAATGCGGGCCATGCCCGTAGTGCAATCGAGGGGCCTACTGTGGAGGAATAAAAAAAAGAATTGAATACCCTTTTTACCATCGGATCACCAGACGTACTGCGGGTGATCGTGTCTATGTTCCACTGATACGAACCAAGCTCTTCTCATCCACATCCGCACTGCAAAAATGTGGAACTCACTACCTTCGTCTGTTTTTCCGTGCAATTACAACCTAGGAATTTTCAAAGCTAGAGTGAGGCCTTTTTCTAGGTGAGCTCGCTCTACGTAGACTCAATCTTTGCCTTCTTGGGCTCTTTAGATCAAGAGCAAACCGATCCCAAATAAAAAAAATGGCCAAACACGATTGTTGTCTTTTATTTATTTGAGCACTTGACATTGAAATGATACACCTATTACGGAATATTTCGTAATTTATTAACACTTAATTTTAACCTGACAATTCGAGCCCTTTTCAGCATCTACCTATAGTAGGGCTCTACCTGTGACCACGAATGCTGTGATGTGTATCTTTTAATTATGCAACGCACGCAAAAACGCAAGGACTGAAAAAACAGTTCATAAGGTACAGATGACAGCACGTCATGATAAACACTGTTGCATCGTGTGTGCTTGTGATACACTGAAAAATACACAAAAACAACTTAGAAAACACGCTTTTATTGCTAACTAAAAAGAGAAAATAATTTCTGAGTACCAAGTATTTATATTACAGTAAAATAAAAAGCGTAGTAAAGTAAAAGCGTTAGTTAGTTTTTTAAACTATTTTTTTTTAGTTAATAAGGATAATTGATGTAAAAGTAGGTGCCCAGTTGAAGGAAAGACGTTGGTGTTGCTTTGAGGTGTTTACTGTGCGCTGGTCGCGAAAAAAGAGCTACATTACATCGATGAAATAATATATATAGAATCAGCGAGCCCAGCGCCATCTATTTAAATTGGTTTGAACTTATTATCCTTTCAAGTGTAGTGATGCTATTCTTGGTTAATGAACAAGCCATCTTAATGCACTGAAGGTTGGATAGATGGCGCTGTCTTTAACAATTGAAAACAAATTATTGCATTGTCATCGGTACTTGATATGTGTGCAAAGTTTCAAATCAATCCAATTCCTGGAGGTTGATGAAAATTGAGTTCAAAGATTCCGTTACATACATACATACATACAGCCCGAGCTAATAAAAGCTTTTGTCTTTTCAAGGTAAGCCCCCACCCATAGAGGTCGGGACGGAGCGATTCGTGGATAATGCAGTCCCGAAGACCAGCCCTCGCGGGACGCTGCGCACTGTGCTCCCTCGCATTTACATGGATTTCGGATCTAAATAATGATTTTATAGCTCCATCGCCCATTTTGCTTGGGAGAAAAATGTGGCTACTTTGAATGCGCGCAAGTCCCTTGCCCTTTATAGACAAATTTGTGTATGATAATTCTGAAATACATCATCATCCTAATTCTAATCAAAATCCTGTGATACCGCATTCAAAAAACCGGTCAAGTGCGAGTTGGACTCGCGCACCGAGGGTTCCGTACAAACCTCTACAGGTTTAAGAAAGGAGGTTTAGGTACTAAATTTCAAGATTCTAAGTTTACGGGAAGTACCCTGTAGGTTTTGATTCCCGTGCGAGTTTCGAAAATTTGCGGCCTAAATGGCTGTATCTTTTGATTGCGTTGGCTTAGAAGGTTGATTTTTCTACAACTTCCAGGGACAGTAGACCTAAGTATCATATAGAAAAACGGTCTTGACAGACGGACGGACAACAAAGTGATCTTATAAGGGTTCCGTTTTTTTCTTTTGCGGTACGGAACCCTAAAAATTAATTTTAATGTTTCTGACCACACACTTTGAGTACCTACTGCCAGCGCACATCTGCGAAATATTATCGCCGTAACTTGCAACTGACAGACAGCTTGTCAACCAATTATTTATTTATTTATTTAAGCTTTATTGCAAAACAATACTTTGTACAAAAGGTGGACTTAACGCCGTAGGGCATTCTCTACCAGTCATACCTTTGGGCTAAGCAGAAATGATTAGTGGGCGGTGCGACAAAATAAATAAAAGAGAAAACAAACAAAAAATAAGAATAATATGACACATAAGATTAAATATAAAATATACAATATACATAAATATATATATATATATATATATATATATATATATATATATATATATATATACGCAAAAACGCAAGGACTGAAAAAACAGTTCATAAGGTACAGATGACAGCACGTCATGATAAACACTGTTGCATCGTGTGTGCTTGTGATACACTGAAAAATACACAAAAACAACTTAGAAAACACGCTTTTATTGCTAACTAAAAAGAGAAAATAATTTCTGAGTACCAAGTATTTATATTACAGTAAAATAAAAAGCGTAGTAAAGTAAAAGCGTTAGTTAGTTTTTTAAACTATTTTTTTTTAGTTAATAAGGATAATTGAAAACAAATTATTGCATTGTCATCGGTACTTGATATGTGTGCAAAGTTTCAAATCAATCCAATTCCTGGAGGTTGATGAAAATTGAGTTCAAAGATTCCGTTACATACATACATACATACAGCCCGAGCTAATAAAAGCTTTTGTCTTTTCAAGGTAAGCCCCCACCCATAGAGGTCGGGACGGAGCGATTCGTGGATAATGCAGTACCGAAGAACAGCCCTCGCGGGACGCTGCGCACTGTGCTCCCTCGCATTTACATGGATTTCGGATCTAAATAATGATTTTATAGCTCCATCGCCCATTTTGCTTGGGAGAAAAATGTGGCTACTTTGAATGCGCGCAAGTCCCTTGCCCTTTATAGACAAATTTGTGTATGATAATTCTGAAATACATCATCATCCTAATTCTAATCAAAATCCTGTGATACCGCATTCAAAAAACCGGTCAAGTGCGAGTTGGACTCGCGCACCGAGGGTTCCGTACAAACCTCTACAGGTTTAAGAAAGGAGGTTTAGGTACTAAATTTCAAGATTCTAAGTTTACGGGAAGTACCCTGTAGGTTTTGATTCCCGTGCGAGTTTCGAAAATTTGCGGAAATTTGCGGCCTAAATGGCTGTATCTTTTGATTGCGTTGGCTTAGAAGGTTGATTTTTCTACAACTTCCAGGGACAGTAGACCTAAGTATCATATAGAAAAACGGTCTTGACAGACGGACGGACAACAAAGTGATCTTATAAGGGTTCCGTTTTTTTCTTTTGCGGTACGGAACCCTAAAAATTAATTTTAATGTTTCTGACCACACACTTTGAGTACCTACTGCCAGCGCACATCTGCGAAATATTATCGCCGTAACTTGCAACTGACAGACAGCTTGTCAACCAATTATTTATTTATTTATTTAAGCTTTATTGCACAACAATACTTTGTACAAAAGGTGGACTTAACGCCGTAGGGCATTCTCTACCAGTCATACCAGAAATGATTAGTGGGCGGTGCGACAAAATAAATAAAAGAGAAAACAAACAAAAAATAAGAATAATATGACACATAAGATTAAATATAAAATATACAATATACATAAATATATATAAATATACATATATATATATATTTATATTTATATATATATATATATATATATATATATATATATATGATTACAAATTTAAAATACACATAATATATACAAATATACACTAAATAAATAAATAAATTTGACGAACTGTTAAAGGAAGATCTATAATGACGGTTGCGATAAAGTAAGAAAGTGGGTGCGAATGAGTCTCTTGAATGATAATTTGCTGGGAGCCTGTTTTATATTTTCGGGAAGAGCATTCCAGAGCCTGATGGCCTGAATGTGGAACCAATGGCCGCGACTAATTCGCTGAGAGTCGCGAGACTCGGCGACAGTATCACAGCCTAGATATTTCTTTACTATGACAGTATGCCACATGACTGCCTCGTTGGTTTAGTGGCAAAGTTTCTAGCTTACATCCAAAAGGTCCTGGGTTCGAATCCCAGGTCGAGCCAAAATTGTTTCTGAGATTTTCTGTTATGAATGTCTCAAAAACAGCTCGGAGTCGGGAAGTTGGCGGTGTTGCACCCCCGTGCCTCGGAAAGCACGTTAAGCCGTTGGTCCTGCGCCTGATCTCTCTCCGGTCATGTCAGATTGCCATCGCACCGAACTTTGAGAGTGATGGAACAGTGCACCTGTGTATTTCGCTCACACTTGTGCACTATAATATCTCCTGCGTAGTTGGCTGATCTCTGTTGAGATTGGCCGCCGTGGTCGAAATTAACCAGGAGGACTATTATTATGCCTCATATGTGTCATTGTTCTAACTTGTAATTTGTAATACAATGAAAAAACCGTTTGAGTGAGCTGAAAGCTAGCACGACCAGGGCTTTGTATTATCTCAACTCTGCTTTTTAGCCGTCTGTCGAAAGAGGGTTACATTTTTTTCTACTATCTTTTCATCGCTAAATTGTAAACAAAAAGTCATGTTTAATTATTTTTTTCCTTAATTATGTTCCGCCACTAATTCACTTTCTGCTTTCCCACTCGGTTGTCTGGTAAAGAATGCCTATAGGCATTAAGTCCGCCTATTGTACACTGTCAGTGCAATAAAATTTAAATAAATAAAAAGATACCGTTGCCATTAATACAGTTGGAGAGTCTTTTGGCGCATTTCGAGTAACTTAAAATAAATGAATAAATCTAACTGCTGTAACTATAATACTGCTTACATAGATTTCCCAATACACACGTCCAAAGCACTTTTGTCTCGACAACACGCCTTAGATAGAAGGCGACGTGCTTATTGGCAAGCTTTGTTGGCAAATATGTGTTCAATAATGTCGCTATTGCATTCTCTAGTAAAATTTTAATATCATGTACTGCTCTTGCATATGGCAATACCCGCTCAAACATAACGGGTGCACAGAACAAAAACTTCTGTAAAATACGTTTCGTTTTTGCCTGTAGGTATAGATAGTATCGCTATTACATTTTGAGTAGTTTGACTGACGAAAACAATCTCTTGGCACAGGTGGTTTCAGTATTATTAAAAATCCAACACGAGTATAAATTAAATATAAATATACACAACAACATCACATACATTGATCTGACTCCGTGGTACGTAGTTAAAGCACTTGTGTTACAAATATCAGAATCAACAGTGGTATTACAGATAAACTTAAATAAATACATATAACGCCCAGTACAAACAGACATGTTCATTTACACAAATTTAGGGGATCTGACCCGCGACCTCTTGGTTAATAGTCAACTTCTTGACTATTACACCAAAATGGTCGTCAAATAAAATAAACATGGAAATTGTACCCTGGATCTGTAAAAAGCACTTATAGAGTTTGATACTTTTAGTGACCCTGATTAATTAAAGCAATATCTATGTAGTGTTTGTACAATGGTCTGATTCTTCACATACTGTTTAGATTGGCATACTACTGCAAATCTTTTGCCCATCAAGCTTCTTAAAACAATAATCCAGTACTTTATCTGATTGATGGCATCTGTTTTTGTTGCCTACACGATTTCTGTTTAAAAAAATAAAAACCATTATTACAAAATCACTTTTTTCACCACAAATTACCTATGTAGTTTTTAAAGCATGTTCAATTAATAAGTAACATTTTTCATAACTCCCCTTGCCTATTCGAACTGACAAAAATAATGCTTTCTAAAATGGCCTTCATTTATTTGCCCGGCTTCAGTGCTTTTTTTCCCTGGAGCTTAAATTCATATGACATGATGAAACGCTATAAACAGGAAAAGAGATTGAAAATTCGGTCAAATGCGTGACTGGAACGTATTAATGTAGATTTGTAGAACTTTCAAAATTAATGTAAATTTACTTGTGCTACATGGCATTAAATCTCAACGATACGAGCAACTTCCTGACATTGGATGCAGCTAGAGTTGATGCTAGATGCATCTCTTTCGGGAACAGCGAATGGGTTAATGCAAAAGCAAACACGTAGTAGAGATATGCCTAAGACCTAAGTAAACCTAATACGCACCTTATATGAACTCGGTGGGATTAATTTCTGCTAGTCCCAATAAAAATATGTAGTAAGGATCACGTTTTTTTTATTAACAACCTTATTTCAAATATTAAATGTACAAAGGGTGGACTGAAATGCTAAAAGCATTTCCTGCCAGTCAACCTCAAGGTCATGTAGAAACAAGGTAATGATTGCAGTGAAAATTAAATGAGAAAGGTAAATTGTTTTTTTTAACGCAAAAATAAGTAAACATAAAATATAGATATAATATTCTAATATTAATAAATAAACGTAAATATAACATCAATTTATACTATACAAAAATTAACGTTTCTACATATTTGCCTTTCATATGCAACCAAAAGAAGTTCTTTAAGACTTCTGCGCCGAAAAGATCAAGCCTCACTGGCAGTTGTCTTAAGCAAATAAACCTACTACAAAGTGATAACGCTGTACCAATGGTATCCCGAAATAGAAATGTTTAGCCAACACTGAGCACTCCGATAGCTGGGAATGCTGGGATTAAAGACGCGCACCTGAGATACACGTTCCGATTCGGACAAATCATTGCAATAAAATGGTTGCGTTTAAAAGATGGGCTTTTGTTCAGCAAAGCGCATACGAGTAACAATTACTCGTATGCGCATTCCTTGTTTCGCAAACTTTTTTACTCGAACGAATCGTTAAGAAATATTCACTTTTTAAACAGGCCAGTGTGCCCAAAGTCGCGATGGATCCAAAAATGTACAAGGGTATACAATTAGCAAGCGGTGGTCCACGACAATTTTAGTGGCTTGGGTGATAGGTGAAGATTTTTGATCCCAAAAATTTGACTCAAAAGTTGTCTCAAAACAAGCGAACCTGGCAGAAGTTGTTCTGCCCGCTGTGTATAAACTTTTCTCTTGAATCACTTTATCTATTAAAGAAAACAAGTTTTAAAGATCTAAGCATACATACATATTGAAATTGAAAGAGAAACTATATGTTCACGGTTTTAAAATACCTTATTCATTTTATTATTATAAAGTTGGATGAAATCATATTTTTTTATAACTTTACTTTTTTAAGTTCTCTTACAGAAAAATCAAGAAAATTATGTCAGATCTTACTTTTTTTTTTGAAGAAAACAGTTCTATGTTGGAAAGCAGCCGCAGCACAATTTTTTTAAGTTCGATCAAACGATCGATTTTATCGGGTTTTGGGAACTAGAAATTAAGCTGGTAGAGAACCAGCGGAATCACCAAATTCCCTCAAGTGGTCTATGAAAATAATAAGTTTGGGTACCTCTGGTTTAAACCAACACGGCGTTCTGTAATAGCCCGACGTGATGCAGCATTTGTTAGACACAAAGTGGCATATTTGTTAGTGAAACCTAACACAGCAAAGGCGTATAAGGTGTAGTACCAGTGACGTTAGTGAAACGTTCCGTTTCAGGTGAGCATAATGGAAATTACGTTCCATTTCCGCACTATGATTGAAGCCTACAGCCGCGCCCATTACCGGAGCTAACTTTCGACACAATAATATAGAATTGTTCACGATAGTATAAAGCCGAGTAGAATATTAGCACTCCCGTTTCGGCTACCAATTTGTCTAATATAATGTTTACCAATGTTGAAACGTTTGGGCATTATTTTGTATCTAAATGTCTAAAGCAATAGACTGACAATTTAAAGCTCAGTAGGTGGCAAGATATGCACTTGGCACGGATCGCGTTTAAATCAGCAGTATTATGAGAGTGTAAATTCGAATGTTAAACTTTTGTTATTTTGCATACGTCCTTATGAAACTTTAATCAACCATTTTTTAACCAGTTGCAGTGTCAATTCCCATAACAAAAACCTGCTGGGTACCTACTAAATTAACGTGGTGAAATCCGGTAAGTCCTAAGTTAAGATATTCGCCGTTCCATGGGAGTTATATACATTTTCAATGATCGAGTTAGGTCACTTATGCAAAAGCTCTTTGAATGTTTTATTGTAAGTAGAAGAAGGATCCGAAAATATACCAGGTTGAATTACGAAATTTGCTTTAATTTCTTTGTAATTAACCAACAAAGTTACACCATCATAGGTCATGTCAATGTAACTAACATTTATTATGAATGTAACGTAACATTTTTGATAAAAAAACAGTTAGAACAACATATAAGTGCTTAAGGTACAACGTTGTTCCCCGGAACATATATTTTTCTTATTACTGGGTGGAAACAAAGCCGTGCACTGGACAGCGCGCCAGTTAAATATTAACCGCATCGCGCGGGGAATTACTAAGATAAAACGGAGTGTTTTCTGGTAGAGTCGAATGCAAAAAAACAAGAAAGCTTTTTAAAAAGTAGTCAGGTAGAAAAGTAGTAAGTAACTACTGTTAGAGAATAGTAGTACATATTCTAAATATTATTTGAAATAAGTACATTATTACCTAGCTATCGTTAGGTTATCTTTTATATGGTGAGGTGGTTAAAGTTGTAGTAAGACTGCCTCGTTGGTGTATTAGCAAAGTTTCTGCCTTACATCCGAGTGGTCCTGGGTTCGAATTCCAGGTCGAGCCAAAATTGTTTTTGTGATTTTCTTTAATGAATCTCTCAAAAACAGCTCGGATTCGGAAAAGTTGGAGGTGTTACAACCCCGTCCCTAGGAAAGCACGTTAAGCCGTTGGTCCCCCGCCTAATCTCTCTCCGGTCATGTCGGATTGCCGTCTCACCGAACTTTAAGAGTGACGGAACATTGAGTGCACCTGTGTATAGCACTCACATTTGTGCACTGTAATATCTCCTGTGCATTTGGCTGATCTCTGTTGAGATTGGCCGCCGTGGTTGAAATCGGCTGGGAGGAGTACTAGGTACTACTATAAGATTAATGAAATTGAGAAGGGTACAGACGACAAGGTGAACAAAGTGGTATCTTATGCATTTGTGATACAGGCGATTTTCCAACAAAAATGGGTAGCCAGATGTTCTGGCCACTGAAATTTATAAATGAATATAGACTTAAAAAGTCTCATTTTAGTCATTTCTAGATTTTTTTACGAGAACTAATTACTAAAATTTATGCTAGATTCTACATTTCGAGGGAAACGTGATAATTTGTTCTGTCAAAACAAGCCGTACATGCAAATTAGCAAATATTTGCAAATCAGGTGCAAATAATGAACATTAAGATCACAAACCGCTGGTCCGCTGCCAACTTCCCGGCGCGCCGCGGCAACAAATTGTTAAGGTGTAACTTTTACGTGACGATACATGTGTTGTTACCTGTGCCTTACTTATAAAAAAAACAATGTCATGTTCGCTTGACATTGTTTTTAGGGTTCCGTACCTCAAAAGAAAAAAACGGAACCCTTATAAGATCACTTTGTTGTCCGTCTGTCCGTCCGTCCGTCTGTCAAGACCGTTTTTCTCAGGAACGCGTGGAGGTATCAAACTGAAATTTCTATATGATACTTAGGTCTACTGTCCCTGGAAGCTGTAGAAAAATCAACCTTCTAAGCCAACGCAATCAAAAGATACAGCCATTTAGGCCGCAAATTTCCGCAAATTCTCGAAACTCGCACGGGAATCAAAACCTACAGGGTACTTCCCGTAAACTTAGAATCTTGAAATTTAGTACGAAGTCACGTCTTATAGTACAGATATAGGAAAAATTACGAAAACCGTAAACTTTCAGTTTCATCATATAAAAACAAATTTTTTGAAAAATATTTTTGACAATTTTTGAAAATTTCAAAGTTACTACTCCTTATCTACAGGTTTGTACGGAACCCTCGGTGCGCGAGTCCAACTCGCACTTGACCGGTTTTTTTTGCTTAGCCCTTAGGGGTTTAACGAGACGACGTTTTAGAGAAACGAAATGAGTAAGATGGGCTCTGTTACTTAATTTTCTAAATTGATCTTTCGTGGCGTATTTTTGTGATAGTGAGGTGGAATTATCATCATAATGTATAACTGAAGGAAAACAATAGATTAAAAGTAAGAAATAGAGTAAGGTGCTCCGTACTGAACCGATCGATATTTCCGCGTAAAACTCCATTTCTTGAGCATTGAAATGTGAACCATCCTCTCATTTCAATGAGTTAGGTTAGGGTTTAGATTAGGTTAGGTTGTATAGTAGTTGTAAGATTAAATTAATTAGAAATGTTTTACTGATTTAACCATACAGCCTGGAAGGCTGCATGGTTAAATCTTTCATTTTTAATGATTTAAAATTAAGTGATGTCCTGTTCCATTTATGTGGTGCCTTTTGTTCTACTCGTATTTCATGAAATATAACGAAATTGTTCATATTACTCGTATATAGGTAATTAGTAAGATGAGATTTCTAATAGGTACAATGTTTTGGAAAGTTATGATTTGGGACCATCTGCGCTCACCAATGTTAATGCTAACTGAATATTAAAAAATTAGGTACTCATTATTACTTCAGCCTGCCTAACAGAGTACTATTTTATAACTTTCTTTAAGTGCCTTTTCTATGACCTTTTTTCCATTAGCGCACATGCTATTTTGTTACTAATAGTAGGTATGTACTAGAAAATAGCTTTCTAACAAGCAATACGAACTAGAAGTTATAAAAACTAACATAAAATTACGTAGTTGTTGACGGTATTTACAATTTTATTTTAATAAGCAAGAAAACAAATTGATTTAGAAATATTTAACTCGGGCGAAAAAAATAATAGATATTTCAACAACACTAGTAAAAAAACTAAACCTTAATTTAACAGCTTCATCATTTTTTTTATAGCTTCATCATTGCTTAAAACGTGAAAACTTTTTTGTAAACAGATAGAAATTAGGCACGATATTGTCTTAATGAGATCTATCTACCTTACTACATGCCAACTTTTAAGTCCGTAAGGCCGCTTCTACATATTTCTTTTTATCACCGGACACTGGACCCTTTTTCCGCCGGATTAGTGGTGGTGTATAGTTCATAATGAGAGTGCGTACATGCACCGGACATGGAGTCCATTTCATCATTCCATCAAAAGTGATAATTTTTCGGATTCTGTGTATCTACTGCCTTAGGAAGGTACCTAAAAAGCTCTTCCTATAATGTTTCTCTGACTATACTCGCGATAACAAGTATGAGCAATAATACCGTGATTAAAATAATTAGCCTTGCCGAAGGCCAGTGCGAATGTCGCGACTGCTGGCCCGATGCCAACACATTAGCACTCAGTTCTATCAACCCTAATATTAAACAAGGAAATGGTGGATGAAAGTATGACACGTTTCAGAAATTAAGGCTTTGTCACACCGGCAGCCCGTCGAAGCTCGGCGCATGTTCTTAAAGCAAGCCTTTGGGCCTTCTTTTTCCACCACGTCACGTTAAAGGCTACCTTCACGAGTGAGTCATATGACGTTACTTTGAAGGCTACCTTCAAAAGCAAGTCGCGTGACGTCACGAGTCGCGGTCTCGCGCTCGCGGTGATACGATTGCTAGCTTAGCGTGATTCTTATAGAAAAAAACCGGCCAAGTGCGAGTCGGACTCGCGCACCGAGGGTTCCTTACAAACCTGCAAGGTTTACAAAGTTCGTTCATTACGACAATCGAGTCATAACTATGGTATTTTTATTGCAAAATGAAATTCATAACATTACAATGGGGAAAGATGGAGGAGCATAAATTTAAGACAAAGATCTCTTTATCGTTTATAATAATGTCATTGAATTTAATTATAAGTATAACACTTTAAGCAGTTAGGACGCATTTAGATTATACAGCTACATTCACCAAAACATCGGGATTGAATGACGATGAGTGAGGTCGTCTTTGCCGTTTGAAAAATGTTGCCCTCCCCATACATAGTATAATAACTCGCGGTCATTGCTGTAACTACAATTATGTTTACAATCACAATTTTTTGGTGGTATAACTACTTAAAATTTTAAGCTTTTCGGAATTTTTCTGTTACCTGTGCTGTAAGCTATTGCTTCTTACCAAATTTCGAGATTCTATGTCAACGGGAAGTGGTCTTTAGGTTTTAATTCCCTTGCGTGTAGTTGCGAGTTTCAAAATATGCGGTATCAATGGTTGTACTTTTGCGTTTTGCGTTTTTGCGTTGACTTAGATTTTTTTTTTTCACGGGTTAAAGGCAATTAGATCTAAGTATTTGATATGAATTTCAACTTGATAGCTCTACGCGTTCATGAGGAAAAAAGTAATAAGTTTATATTTATTAAAAAATATATATTTTGTAATGTAACTAAAAATTTAAGGTTTTCGGAATTTTTCCTTTATGTGTGCTATAAAACGTTGCTTCATGCCAAATTTCAAGATTCTAGGTCGACTGGAAGTACCCTTTAGGTTTTGATTCCCTTGCGAGTACTTGCGAGTTTCAAAATATGCAGCTTAAATTGCTGTTTCTTTTAATTGCGTTGACATAGAAGTTTGATTTTGTTACAGCTTAAAGGTATTATAGACCTGAGTATTTGGTATGAATTTCAATTTAATACCTCTACGCGTTTATGAGGAAATGGGTAGTAAGTTTAAAATTATTAAAAAAAAAAATATTATGTGATATAACTAAAAATTTAAGGTTTTCGTAATTTTTCCTTTATCTATGCTATAAGACGTTGCTTCGTACCAAATTTCAAGATTCTGAGTTCACGGGAAGCACCCTGTAGGTTTTGATTCCCTTGCAAGTGTCGAAAATTTGCGGCATAAACGGCTGTATCTTTTGATTGCGTTGGCTTAGAAGTTTGATTTTTTCACAGCTTCAAGGGACAGTAGACCTGAGTAATTGATATAAATTTCAGTTTCATACCTCCACGCGTTCCTGAGAAAAAGGGTCTTGACAGACGGACGGACGGACAGACGGACAACAAAGTGATCCTATAAGGGTTCCGTTTTTTCCTTTTGAGGTACGGAACCCTAAAAATGGTAATATCGAATCAAAGGATTAACGGTCGCTAATCAATTTGCTTGTTATGAATGTATGCTATTCAGAAAATAACTGAGTAGGTAAATATTATATAAGGAGTAAGAGAATAATCATCTTAAGTTATTATACAAATTAAAGTTATGATTATGGCGGAAAATGAAATCAAAATGAAAGATAAAATTCTGTGTGCCTGACGCAACCATTGAACCCATAACCTTTCGCCAATCGTGACTGCTTTACCAGTAGAGCTACACTGATATTCCGTCATTAATTTTTGTTGAACACCATAGTTCAAAATGTGTAAATAATGTATTCATGCCAATTCATCCGTAACAAGGTTTTATATTTTTATAGCTTGCGCTTGCTGCTGGACATCTTCAAAATCAGTCATTTACTCGCTGTAATAACTAATGTTTCTCAATTATGTTCTAAATATAGATCAGATAGTTAAAGTTTCTAGATCTAGTTCAACATCGCCCTCTCTTAAATAATATTTGTAACTCGTAGCAGATTTTTTTAGTACTTGCTTCAATTATCACTTCTTTCCATCGTAAAAGATAGCATAATACAGTAATTATTCGTAAAATGTAACACGCGTTAACAAGCAGCTGATTCATAATAACCTTCAAATCGGCCGACATTTAGTAGCCGCCCTAAATCAGTTTTTCTGTATGTTGTGTCTTCATAGTTGCCAATGTTCGTAAATATCTACGGCGCATTTTATATTTTGTTCGTCTTTGAACTCGACCCTTAATAGCATTTTGAATAGCACAGCTTTTATACAGACGAAAATAAAGCTGTTACGTTTGTGGTGTCACAATCACAACTCTACTAACGAGGCATGGTTCAGAAAATTTTGACTACGCTAATAGAAAGCTAAGGAGCCTGTTTTAAACTGTCTTTCTCGGAAATTCAAAATATTAACTTAAGGATCGATTACGTAGCTATTACAAAAAAAAATGATCATGCATTCAATTACCGTTTCATACATATTTCACCCGATGTTACATTTAGTAACTTTTTGAAAGCTCTGGTTTGCTGTTAGATTAGCAAGGCATCATCATATTAAAAGCAATTCTGAGCCTAATACGAGTAATTTCATATTATTAGTAAGATGTTTAACCCTAAGATAAACAGAAGACTTACCTTTATAAAATGCCAGAAGAGTCAATGCTGCTGTTGTCTGGTATTTGATAAACACTTCTCACCAACTTCCCCGTTCACGATGAGTCAAAACGCGAGTCCACACACAAACTACACTTTACTTAGTCGATTATCTAACACCAATTTAACAGATTTTTTAATAATTCAAACCTGAACAGGCACTTAAGAGAACGATACAAACCAGCGAATTAAAAAGCACACGAAACGCACTACAGTGTTATGTCCCCGACTATTTTCGATTAAAGATTTAATTTTAGATTAAAGTTCTAATGTCGCTCCGATTCACGCGGCACGCATTCAAGACCTGAAACAAATGATTTGTGTTATTAAAAATCAATTAAACATTTTAACACAAACGCGCCGAGTGAGCCCATGAAGGGTGGAGAGAAATCAAACTTCATGCTTATTCACAATTACCAGTGTTCAAAATACTTGTACCAATTTTTTATACAATTACTCATTATTTAATGTGGCCCTGTTACTTAGTTAATTTTTCCGTAGAATGTGATATCAAAACGATAGCGGATTTTTTCCATTTGATTGTTTACCGTTCCGCGCCACAGACAAAGCATGACTAAGGGATTCATTGGAAATGTATCTCAACTATGCAATCGTACCACCGGGATACATAATCATCTGGACCACAATAGTCTGACGTCACTCCGGGATCAACATCGCAAAGAATTTGCAAAAAATTCCTCATCAATCTTCACCGTGCAAAAAGCCTCAGGCAGGACTAGACACTTGATTTATCTATTTGAATATTAGCCCGAGAAGTAGGTCGTATCCGAATACTCGGATGGCGGGAACTGTGGCCAAGAATTCTCATATTATTATGGTACGCATCAGAGGAAATTTATGGCAAGTGATTTTATTCACTTTTACTGGACAAGGACATAGCGTTTCGGGTAGATACGAGTACATGCGAGCGGCTAGGCCGAGAGAATATTTGGCACTACCTCAGCAAAAAATGCCGTGATATGGAATGTTGTATCCGTCTGTCGTGCATCATTTTTGCTGTCATCGAGTTACCTATATTACATACATGTCACTTTAAATCAGCATCACTTGACTGTAATTGAAAAATGGTATTTCCTGGTGTCCTTATTGTGCTGACATATCGACACAAAAATGGAACGCCAAATCTAATTAATCTAGATGGTACCTAAGTAAATTTTCAAGTTTGACCCAGATAACGAACCACCATTCTACCAAAGTTAAATTACAGGTTTTTAATACTAAATTCTACATTCCTTCCAAACATTTTGTGAAATACGTAGAGTTGTGCTTATTTATGTAAAGGCTCCTTCTTTTCGATGGCCGCTCTACCGGCGTCGGTAACGAGGGCATTCGCGATCCGGCAGAGCTAAAGTACCTCCATACAAACCTAGACTTTCGTTAGGTATGTACAGTCAGCGACAGAAATATAGTTGCACTGCACGTCGAAATAGCAACTCTGTATTATCTTATAGCCGGTTTCAATATCCTATCTACCGTTAATTGAAAGTTAGATAACAGCTATCTTTCGTAAACCTGAAAAGTCAGATAGCTTTTAGTATAAAACTAAAAGTAATTTAAATTTCAGTCAATGGTAGATAGGATATTAGGACTGGTCATTAGTCAATCAGTTGATACTCAAATTTGTTATTTAGAGAGGGTTATAAGAGCCACTTTATTTTTGACACTGACTGTACTTTAGTACAGTATGAGTTTGATACAAACACGAAGTACCTTACTTAGGGTTTATTATGTGCTGCATAATCTTCACACAATGATTCAGAAACAGTAGCCTGAAATACTTGTGATGTCAGTTTTATAAATAAAGAAAATAAGATGACAAGCAATGAACATGAGGCTCTACAGGCCTGTATCAATTAATACACGTCATACACCCAAGGCAAGAAAATACCTAGTTTGAATTTAATTTTAGTGATACCTACAGCATTATGCTATTGATGTGAACTTGTGTTTAAAAACCTGCACAAACATTAAATAAAAAATAAATCATTGATAAATAGGTAATTAATAAATAGGTAAATTTATTTAATAGGTAATTTAAAAAAATAATAATAATAATTATGGATAATAATATTTAATAAAAACAACCTACTACATACACGCTTTTTTGTTTTTCAAATCCCTATGAAATTCAAGACTCTAAATGCCAATTGAACAGAAGAAAAACATCAAAACTGAAATGATAATTCAATAAGTCCTCCAGAGATGTGTTGTTCTTGTCACAGTCCAAATTGAACATCTATCTAAGGGAGGCAAACTGCAAATGGGCATGCCAAAAGAACCTCTTCCCAGTTAATATTTGCTCCGTATAACATGTAGAACAACGTAATAAAGGGGACTGGGAGTAGATAATTTGCGTTAGTCTCGCTTAAATAATAGCCGCTGACATATGAAATACTAATGAGGTTGGTAATTTTGACCCGCTACCACCTTGAGCGCTCGGAATCGGCTAAAATTTGAAGCTTTTAATGGAATTTGTAAAATATAGATCATAAAAGTGTTTTTAGTGCCGAGAATACGTATGACTGGTAGAGAATGCCTAATTACGTCAAGTCTATCTTTTGTGAGAATGTTATTGTGCAATAAAATACTAAATAAAAATATACTATATAAGTGTTCTAGATAAAACTTAAAAATATACAGTCAAAAATCAAATTCGAATATTTTTAACACATATCGTTTTCATAGCAATCGGACTTTCCGAAAACTCTGAAAAATTATAAAATTTTACTGAAAGGCAGTACAAGTAGTCACGTCTATTTTGTTTAATATTATTGTCTTGGATTTACTATTTGCTCACCCATAGTGCTTCATTACAACATTAATCAGATGATATTATTATCTCGGGCCTAGACTGTTTGGTAATTTGCCGAAACACGTGAGTGAAAGTTATTTGGCAAAGATGATACATACTTATAAATGCGATTGAACAGACAAGTACTCAACACAATACCAATTAGTTAAAGCAGGTCTACTTTAAATAACACACATAAATTGGTATCAAAAATGTTAAAGCTGAAAAAGAGTGTCGAAGCGACAACATCTCCTGAGGATGCCATGTGTAGTGGCGAAACGCGTCGAGTGTTTGTTGGTGTCAGTGCTGTGATTTCAGGTGCATCTTCTGTGTCACGTTGTGAGTTGTAGGTATTGTAAGTCCTGCGACTTCCAGCTCTAGCTTTTTCAGGTGATTACAGTTGGATGTATTTTGGTTTCTGCGCTGGCGTCGTTTAGTGGAAATTCAAAGCAAAATAATCCTCTTTTTCAGCTTTAGTCATGGATTTCCGCAAAGCAACGCCTGATTCCATCAACAATATAAAAAATGATACTATAATGTAATGGTAGATACAATTTAAGGTTTTAAACTAAGTCCCGTGCATTAGTATAAACTTTGAAAGGAAGACGGGAGGAACTTAGGTTACCTCTACTTACTTGAACATAGAAAATTACCGAAATGAGGTAATGGAGATGATTCTACTTCGGTGCTTCCGTGCCTCGGAAAGCACGTTAAGCCGTTGATCCTGCGCCTGATCTCTCTCCGGTCATGTCGGATTGCCGTCTCACCGAACTTTGAGAGTGATGGAACAGTGAGTGCACCTGTGTACTACGCTCACACTTGTGCACTATTATATCTCCTGCGTAGTTGGCTGATCTCTGTTGAGATTGGCCGCCGTGGTCGAAATCGGCCAAGAGGACTATTATTACTTCGGTAAAATTTCTTCGTCACGGTTCGGTAACGCCAGAATCGCAAAAAGATTAAAGCGAAAACTCGATTGATACTGTCGATATTTTACAACTGGAAATGCACCCACCTGCAATAACATCAGCTCCTGACTTCTCGATTTTCCGGCTAATATTGACTTATCAAATAAAAATTTCCACGAAACCAACGGGTTGGATTGAGCCCACCGCCGAGCTGTTTTAATTCGTTTGCTTTTTTTATCTGAACACCATTGAAATTTTATGGGCGTCCGTCAAAAAGCATCCTAAAATACAGGTCGTCATGAATAATTATTAAGTGAAACTATAGTCTGCTGCTGTCTGTTCGATGCTCAATCGCGATTCCGTGAAACTGTTTTTCATACGAATTTATATTGCAAACTCAGTTATTGGGTTGATTACCATTTACCTGAATTTCAGTACCCTTCATGTTTTTCTGACTGTTTTTATTACATTAAATGCTATTAATACTTATGTTAATAGCATTTAATGTTATAAAATCACAATTTCTCGCATTTCCCAAAATTAAATCTTTTTGGGTGTTACTAGTATCGGTATGAAGAAAAAAGTTGTCCTATGAATACGAAAAGCAAACCTACCCAACCATTTGAATTGGTCAATAAACGGTTTTACCATTCGATTCTGTTTTAAGAATACTAGTTTTATATTTAGACTTGATCTTGATAACTATTTAACATTTCACGCAAATCTATTGTAAATCACGAATACACTTTTTAGCTGCTATCAAGACAGGAAGCCCATTTACTCAGTGGTCGGTTACCACGATAGACAATTTCAATCTGATTATTTTAAAATACGGCATCCAGATTAAAAGGCGCAAAAAGGCCTTACACACGCGAAACATTTCAAAAACGAACTATGTATTTATATAAAGTCCCTATTAAATTACGCAAAAACCAACTTGAAATTCGATTTATTTCGGAAAAGATTTAGCCTTAGTTTTAAGGTAACTAAAAAGCAATATAATAATTGTTCTTCGTACTTATCCAAATCTGTTGAACTGTCCATTCTTGATTTGTAAATCAAGAAATCTGCTGAAAGAGTAGCAAACAGTAAATTCCAATTAATCCATGTCAAAACGGGGCTCTTGCTGGTACAACCTACTTAAGGGCAAACGCCTTAAGATAATCAAAGGTTCATTAATCATTGATCCGGGCATCCCGCCCGTCACTAATACACCTTGAGATCGGACACTTCCTGGCACAACATCCTACGCATTCTACTAGATTTAATAAAATTTAAGATGCTGTCAATACACACACTTTTTCAAAAACCAGCCAAATACGATTCGGACTCGCCCATGATGGGTTCTGTAGCAGCAAGTAACACGATAAAAAAAGTTTTTGTTTTTATGACGTAAAAAAACTAGGTACTGGATCTCGTTTAAACCATTTTTCGGTGGATGTTTAAATGCTAATACTTTTTTAGTTTTTATCATTCACTTATTCCAGAAGTTTCACATATTTTACCACTTTCGGTAGAGTCTCTCGCGCAAATTATTCAGTTGAGAAAAAAATAAGTTAGAAACCTAAATATCATTTTTGAAGATCTATCTTCGGCTGAACTTTATTTGAGAAGCGAACATTTAGCTGAAATAATGTGGGAACTTACGTAAAAACTTTCAGTTTTTTTTTTAAATTCTGAGTAAACTAATTGCATAGACTTATCAATTCTGAATTAAAAATTAGAAATAACGTTCAAAATCTAACCAAATAGCACGACAAACAATTTCTTAGGGTTCTGATACGTAGCTAGCTAAAATATTTCGGCAAATGGCTGCCATGAAAATCTCATAGCTACCCCATGCGGCATAAACCCGGCGAGTAGGCCCACCTTTTTCAGTTTCTTCAGGCCAATCTCGGCATGAGTTATATTAGACATGACGTAATTGATTGGGGTCACAAGGAACGTCCAGAGGCGCGAGTAGCCCCCAACAGGCGCCTAACTAGCTTTGTAGTAGCAAGCCCCGGGACCAATTAGGCTTTAGAGGAAATTGCATCTCTAGGGATAGCTCACAAATTGGCCAAAACGTCAGCAACTCTCGAATCGAAGTGACAATTTACCGTTCAGCAGTTCGGCTGGGTCAGCAATCGAGTTTCTGCGACGTCGACTTGCCGATAATTCAGCAGCGAAAGTTTTGAGAGCTATAACGTATTAAAGGGTATCGAATATCACCACCTTTGTACAATTTGACAACATGCAACATTTTGTTTTAAAAATCCACTTTCATCAAGGTAATTAGGAAAACAGGTTCAAGAAAACTGCTTTCGATGAATTAAAATAAGGGATTGTACTACTACTTTTAAAAAATCGTCTAAAATGAACAAGTATCTAGAGCATTGTTTGTATACAGATTAGTAGACAACCAAACTATTTAAATTTTGGAAATTGAAACAAAATTCCTATCCACCCAAGGAATTTTCACCCATTCGTTACCGTTATTCTGTAACGGCTTAGAATACCTTTTAAAATTCATAAACGGGAGCTATACTGACATCTCTCTTATCCGCTCATACTAGCAGACATGTTTTTCTTATTCACATTTTTTGCGTTTGAATGTAACGAAACCCTGTAATAGTCGTATGAAATGGGAGACGAAACCTTTTTGACTGAATTACGTTGTGATTGATAATGAAAACCTACGACAGCGTCACGCCTCTCCGCTGAGGCAAAAATGCTGCGGCTCTGCGTCTAAATGCTTTCTCACATAAAAAATGTCTGATATTTCTGAAATATTTCGTTACAGAAAGATGTGTGTCGCGGTCGGCGCTTGGCAGCAGGCCAGTACCACTGCTCTCTTCACCCTCGTGACAACTCGTATAAGATAAAACGCAGCACAACCTATGCGTCTTGGAATACAAAACTACGCAGTTCATTTACATATAGTGTTATGAAGTTTAAGTACCTACTTTTAAATAATGTAAGCAATCTAAATAGATTTTCTATGTAAACCTTGCCTCACGTACCTATAACTGATTTCAGTTCATCAAAATAATTTTACGAAAAATATGAATTGTATAATTTACACGTCGCCCTTACCTTTTCAGCTCAATAAATTTCGCTCGGGACTCGTGTCAGAAGAACCGGGACCGTTAGGGATAGGTGCGAGCGACCGCAGCGGGCCGGGTGCGTGCGGAGAGCCGGAAAACAGCAGAGAGATGAATGAAAATCGCACAAGTGTTAACAGTCATGTGTGCAGCACGCACTCAGACGGCGCGTCGCTCCACACGGCGCGGTACCGCGAGCGCAACGATGCAACGTGCAGTGTGCGAACGCAGGGCGACGCGAGCCGCCCGCCTGCCTCCGAGCGACTGCCGCCCGGGCGGCGCTCGCCCCGCGCACACCACGCACCGCCTGCACCGGCGCCACGCACCGCTTGCACCACCACGCGCCAGCTGCCTCGGCCGAGCTCGGTTCACGCACCGCGCGAATCGATGTATTCTGCGAGAGATCGCGCGGGGTCCACGCACCGCGGGGGGCCGGTCCTGCGCGCTGCGTCACGCATCTGTCTCGGCGGCTCCTTGCGTGGCCCGCAGCCCGCCATCTGCAGAGACGCCCCGTGACATTGCGACGGTGTGAATGCCCTACGCAACGGTTTTTTCAACGCAACTAATCGTTGACAGTTTGTCACCGCGGTTCCAACTGCTGGTTATGTACGTGGCGTTTTGAAAACAACAATATTTCTGCTCCTAAAATAAAGTCAGTTTTTTTGCGTAGCGTTGCGTGATTCTACGCCGTTTTCTTATGAAATGTAGGTTTGTTCATTCAGTCTTTTAAAAATTATGTACATATTTATTTAATCGTATGGCACTTTAGATTTTGAAGGCAATGCAAATAAATAACAAAAACAATTCATATCAATACAAAATATTAAAACGACACAACAGAGTAGAGATATTCGGAGGTCCACATCAAGCCTGCGCAACCGTTCCACCGCTTCCGGTGAATAATAAAAACCGCTTGATTAAATTTCCACCATCCAAGTGCCCTTTATTATATTTTTATTATGAATAAAAATATTTTGTAGTCGAGTGTAGCAGTTCGAGTAGCTTTGTAACTGATGTTAATTGATTGACCTGTTACTTAATCTCGATAGAGCACATCCGTCAGCCGCTGAGCACGCGTTCAGCGGCGGCATTCGTCTCGGTGGCACGCGACATCCATCACTATTACACTATCACAATCAATTCACAGTGAATTAGACGCAGAGCTAAAGCTACTCTATAGAAGACGTTGAACAAGACCGATGGAGTGCACATTGCTGCAGAACGATCGCTTATTTCCCAGGTTGACGGTTTTTGAAGGAGCATTTACAGCGCTTGCGTTCGAGCTTTTATTTTTCTGAAGGTGAAATGAAGTAGGTAATATGTATTTCACTATGTTTTATGAATTCATTTTTAAATTATAGGTATTGTGGAGAATGAAGATATAACAAAGACATCGGTGACATCTTGATGTATGTAGTATCAATACTCTATAGCCAATCCTAAGAAGGCTATTTAAAAACCAAATCAGACATAACTATCTGCAGCAGATACTTAAATACCTTCATTAATGAATCATTAACTTCCAGGTAAATGGAAAGGAATTAAATACCTACTGAAACTCGACTATCTTTTGCAGTAACGGATTTAGTAGAAAATCAAACTACCAAGCACGTCGCATAAGTGCGGAAATAGAGTAATTGATTTATGATTTTTCTGAAAATGAAATCAGTTTGGGACAGACTGGTCAGATGAAAAATAAACGATTTTCAAAGTATTTGTTAGTAAAGTAGTAAAGTAATCAGACTTTAAAGGTCGTCAGAAAGCAATGTAAAATTAGTAAATTTTTTCCTAATTTCTAAACAAGAGTATGCTATACATAGAGATCTATAATAAGTAAATATCGTAATAGTGCCGAGGTATGACAGACCCACAGAAGAGGGAAACTACTCTTACTTAGACGGACTTATGGTAACTAACTTTTTTCTCATTTCTCACATTTTGGCCTAATTAGCTCGTTAAGGACGGATTTATCAGACAAAAGCCGACATTAGAATGGATAAGACTTAAGAGGATTAGAGGGGATATTACCGTAGTTACAGTACTTAACAGTTAGACTCTTAAGTGTTTTTAGGGAAGTCAAGTTTATGCAGCATCCGATACATCGCAAAGTTTACGTACCTATCCTAAAATAATAAGTAAAAATCTTTATTTATCAGACAACTGAGATCCATAAAAGTTAGTAGCACAAAAAGACTTTACTTATGTTAGTATTTAATACCTAATTTAGAGAGACAAGCGGGCGGTCCACGCTGTCGGCGATGGCTTGCAGAACTTTTTTCGCGGCTGCCACGAAATTGCCGTAAAAGTGAGCTTGCATTTTTACGTTTACGTTGGGAAACTGTCAACCCCTGACACCCCGAAACATACTAGAGCTAAAGCTAAAGCTTAAATAAGTTTACTAATGGTTAGTACTTTAGTTGCCAAACCATAGAAATGATCTAGAATACCTAATTCCATTAATTTAAATTGAGAATAAATCAATCCCCGATTTCAGATTAAAGCCATTTTCAACTTACTCTTAATAGGAGCCGCCGAAAATCCCCGAAATGAATTCGTGACCGGAACTGCAGATTTCGGTGCTTTAATAAATAAACTTCAATGAGGTAATTTATACCGTAGCAAAGTTGCGCTGACCATTTCCTAGCACCCGGTGCTGAAATATACTGAACTCCGATTAGGTCGTTACTGCACCAAAGCAGAGGGAATGGTGTAATAGAATCCATATCAAGTAGATATTAAGATGAGGTGTATCATAGGCTATATTTAATACTAGCGGCCCGCCCCGGCTTCGCACGTGTGGAATAATAATAATTAATTAATTAATTGTTATTATTATTATAATAATTGACAGTTATTGACCATCGGTGCGCAACCGGGACGGGCTGATAATTATACAGTATGTTACAAAAACTGCTGTAATAGGTAACTGAAGGGTGTTGTTGTGCACCTTATTTGTACTATACAGCAACTTTGATTAGTTTTTTGTATTAAAATTCCTATAAAATAGGTTTAGTCATAAAAAAAAAACTACGTTTCTGGCAACTGATGGACAGCTCTCGAAATCATCATAAATATGATATAACTATCACCTGTAAAGCTCCCAACATAGATAGATAGATAGATAGAGAACACTTTATTGCACATCACAAAAAATAATACAAAATCAACATATAAAGAAAGATGCACAATTTTTGACGGTCTTATCGCTAAGAGCGAACTCTTTCAGACAACCTTCGGGTAAAGGATATTGTTACTTACAGGATGGGGAGTTTAATGCAAAAGTAAATATTACTAAAGATGATGAACATTAGCAACAAAAAAAATATATCATAGTATAGATCTGTTTAAAGACGAATTGAATGGTTTTATATACTCGTATACGAGTACCTATTGAAAAAACTTTCTTTGCATTATCATATCTATTGAAACTTATGCCGCGCGTGCAAATTTGCCTTCATTTTCTGCAACGGCGCTCCTAACACAGGGGCATGTTTCGTTTAAATTATCGTATGATTTCGTTATTGTAATAATTATTATAATACTAAAATTACGGCCTGTTTAGTACAAGTTTATTTATTATCTACTAGCGGCCTGTCCCGGCTTCGCACGAGTAGACAAAATTTTTACACGGATTCTTATTTTTTATCGTATTTAATAAAGCCTAAAAGTTTTTTTGTAAGTCGGTCCAGAAGTTTCAGACCCTATTCAATTCAAACAAACAAACAATAAAATATTTCCTATTATAATATTAGTGTAGACTAGCTTCCCGCCAGCAGCTTCGTGAAATTTGGTTCTATTAAGCATACCTACCTATTAACCTTCCTCTTGAATCACTCTATTAAAAAAACTGCATCAAAATCCGCTGAGTAGTTTAAAGATCTAAGCATCCCTACTAATATTACAAATGAGAAAGTTATTTTGTTTGTATGCTGTCTCGTTCACGACGCAATGTTTCGAGATGTTTTTTTTGTGTATGCTAATGAATGACATGGGCTATTTTTTTCCGCGATACGATATCTCAATCTATAAAATAATTGAAAAGATCTACTCATAGCTGACTAATAAATGGCGACACTTGGGGATGAAAGTTTGTATGATACTCGGTGGCAAGAAGGCGGCTTCTACATACATCCATATTACATAGATACAGTCAGAGACTTTGCTTAATACTATGTGGTGATAAGTAAAGATAAAGTTGACCGAAACAATAACTGCAGTTGTTTCGCTATTATTAATTAAGGTCTCTGTCCTTTAAAAAAACAAAGAAATTGCGATGGTTACAATATAAGTTATATTTTTGACAGAACACTACTAGAGAGTACTTTGCATGACAATGAACCACGGTATTTATAAGGCACACGAATGTTTATATACATAATTCATGGTTAACTAAAGGCAAACATCAAATAAAGTTACAAGTATCATCCGAGTTTCAAAACTAACAACAGGAAGTCCTGGAAAAGTTGTCACAGATAAGTTAGTAGTTACGCAGACATGACTCTCTGGATGAAAATATTAAAGGAGTAGAACAACCGAGCGCAAAACTTTACCCATATTTCGCACCCTCTGACACGTAACACCCAGCCCAACACTTATTCCACTCGTGAATAATATTACAAAACTCTAATTGGCTGCTTTACTTTGTTTTTTCGGCGGTGATTCTATCATGGGCAAAGGAGGTCCTTTATATTGCAACGTCAACTGCACGACCCTTTCGGCCTCTCTAACGCCACTTAATCTTGCTCCGGAGACAGTAGCATAATGACCAGGGACAGTTGCTTCCCCAGCGAATAACAGAATTGGCGGTATCGACTCACGAGGGCTAGGTAAAGGACATGCTAGAGCTCTCTGTGCGCTGCCATCTGTACACTTAAGATCGTAAGAGTACGCACCGTAAAAGAAAGGATCCGACGTCCAATGTGACCTCAATATCGTAACAGGATATGGTATAAAATTGTTCCCTGTAGCAGTCCTTAGAAGCTGTGTTAGCCCCTCCGCCACATCTTTGTCAGAGAGCCCTTCCATCATCATGGCTTCGTTACCAACAACCCATGCACATAGCACATGCTTGCTATTAGGAACAGGCTCTATCGCGGTCACACCTCGAGTCCAGTCCCCGCGACCAGATTGGCCGAATTTGAAGTCCAAGTCGCCTTTATGCCAGAACCAAAAAGGCCTGCAATATTCGAGATAAATCTTATTGCAAAATCCAAATCCCAGGCAGCGCATCGCATCAGTTTTCGCCGCAGGTAGGGCCGGGCAAAACATTCTTGCGGCGTTAGCAGCTAATACGCCGAGGGACACTGTTATGATGACATAGTCGGCTGGGAATTCCTCGCCGTCTGTAGTATTCACAATAGCCCGGTAGCCACTCTTTTGAGATGTGCCCCAGTATACGCAGTTAACGGGTTTGCAGTAGCGAATGGCGCCTTCCGGTATTTGACGGAGTAAGGGAGCTAATATTCCTACTAATCCAAGTGGAACGCGAACCTCCCCTCCTGGCATGTTCATAAAGCATCCGATATGATCAGCGCACAGCATTGCTGTGTCATCGCCACACCGAGCGCTGAGCATGTGTGCGAGACCGAACATAATCCTAGCCGCGTCGTGCTGCTGTTCAGGAGGATATTCATGCAATTCTTGTTGGATTCGAAGACTCATAAAGTTAATAAGAGAGCCTTGCTGTTTGTTTCCTCCTAAGCAGTAAATCTGAGCTGTCTCTTCTTCGATTTGTCGAAACTTGTGATATGCTGTTATAGTCGGTGGGAACGGCATTTTACCACACACGATCCTGTTGAAGAGACCTCTTGTGTGTTCAGCGCCTGGAACTCCAGGTCGCGGGGGACTTTCGGTAGCAGAAAGTGTGTACACTGGATGTGTAAATGAATTGTCTTGTTTCCAGTGCGACCCAAGTTCTGCGACGATATCTCCGAGCCAGCAAGAATGGATACGTCCTCCGGGCCTGAAATAAGATTTTCCATAAGTAAAATTCAACGATTGTTACATGTTGCGCAATTGTAACTATTGGCTGACTTAAACCTTTCATAAGCTTCTAGGACAACGATGTTGTTGATGCCACGTTGCGCCAGTCTGGCAGCAGCTGATATGCCAGCCATGCCAGCACCGATGATGACGACGCGCGGCTCCGGGAAACACAGATCAGCGTTACAAGCGTCCACGCCACAAATCCCGCGGTCTTCTAAGTCTGGTCCGCAGTCTAATATAGCTGTAGATCTTTCCGACATCCTTGAACAAAGGTATGTTATGCCTCATAAGATACCTATGCCTTTTATTGTAGAATCCCATTTTTCTTACATACCATCTTCTTGTTAGAGGCCATATCCTTGATATTGACCCGTATAACCTGTTACTGAAAATTTTCATTAGGGCTTTTGTAATAAATATTTACGAAAAATTTAGAAAAATGATTAAATCACTTTGATCTTGTCATGAGTGGTGAGTGTCAAAAACTGTCATAGAGTAATACAAAATAACATAGTGATAATCTAGTAAATCAATGAGGTTTCGTGGGTGGTCTAGAAAGAAGAAAAAAGAAGAAGGAAGAAGAAGAAGAAAAAATATTTATTTGGCACATATTACACCACAATACATACAAACGAAAATTAAAACTTAAACTTAG
Source organism: Pyrausta despicata (assembly GCA_963921415.1). Lineage (NCBI taxonomy): Eukaryota > Metazoa > Arthropoda > Insecta > Lepidoptera > Crambidae > Pyrausta > Pyrausta despicata. Next base: position 11,876,772 of record OY992848.1, read on the forward strand.
CAAAACAAAAAAAAATGAATGTAATAAAATGACCAAATCTACACCACCAGACAAGAATTGTGGTTTTCTGAATCCCCTAAAGAGCCCTCAAACGGTAACAATGTGTAGGCTCTCTCTGTAACAGACGTATTAACAACTACGTCTGTTACTGTAAGAAGATACTTAAAATTGTGGCATCTGCATTAGCAAAGATTCCATGCTTTTCTAAACAAGTGCGAAAACATCTACTGATACTGCGCGTCACTATAATCGACCAACTGACACTCTGCTCTCAACTGCAAATGGCGCACATGCAAACCTGAATCGCGATATTTTAGCTTCAGCCCTGACTTATCATTGTATAGACAAACGAACACGGTGAACACTGCACCGTAGTCCCAGACCATATAACCTCGGTTGGTACTCGTAGTAACCGCTCTCCTCCCATTTATTGCCCGGTTTATTATCTTATGCGCAGTTTTTAAGCCAAAGGGAAAGTTAAAATAAAAAAAATACATCAATTACGTACTATTTATTCTTACACATTATTTATCATATCTTAGTGACTGATCTTATTCAGGCATTCAAGAACCTACATGTTGTTTGTTTAGGTATTTCGAGATCATGTTTAACTCTTTTTCTCTTAAATTCAAACCGCTTGTACCTAAGGCGTCGGAGCCACGAACACACTTGTGGAAACGTATTTCGCTTAACGTTAAGTCACACTAGGTAGCTTTAACGCGTTGTGTCTAAGAAGTAGTTTAAATATTATTGGCATTTTGTGTCTGTGGCTTTACGCATTAGGTTCATATCTTTTAAAATTTTGTTTGACACAATCATATCCATAAAATTTTAAAGTCCACTTCTAATTTCCTATCCTACAATAAACTACTAGTTGTCTATTCAGTCGTTGTTTCATGCTCACATAACAAAAATAGGCATGTTTCGATTACGAAAGTTGAAACTTTTCCGCCAACTTGCATGTTGTGGGCACAAGTTTGTTGTCACGAGCACTTGTCGTTATTCGTTACTTCGTTCGGTTGTAGAAACATTCCGTCCAAAAGTGGTCGAGTGTGTGGTAAAAGTGCCGACTCACGCCGAACAGCGAGTGGTTCTCGTCCGTGTAGCTCTGGAAATTAAAAAGTTTAACGCAATTTAAATCTAGTCAGGCTGGAGTGGAAAGGGCGCTTTGACAAATTGGACATTGCACGTCAAGCAGTAGGTTACATAACTTCACCATAAGTTAATGCACGTAAACAGATGGGGATAATAAACGCTTATCAGTTTAATGGTCTATATAATTTGTTCATCATCAGCCTATATACGTCTTACTCACAGGCCTCACTTCACCTATGAGGTGGTGAGAGCCATACTCCACCACGCGGGCTGTAAGGTAAGGTAAGGGGTGTAAGGTAAGTGATCAACCTTACTGTCAGATGTTATTAAGCCGCCCGAGGGCCTCCGACCAGGCTTAACGACTAATATCTATCCTTATTAACCGGGACCAACAGCTTAACGTGCCTTCCGAAGCACAGAGATGCTTGTAAATAGACGTCACTTTTATGGTCAGAATGGTCACCCATCCCAAACATGACCGCGCCGTAGTTTGCTTAACTTTTGGTATCACTACCAATGCGCTGCAACCACTGCGCCACAAGCACCTCTAATTCCTCAAAAATTTGTTCACCAGCTTAAAAAAAACTTGACCAATTCAAAAATGATGTCGATCAGCTAGCTAAACATTTAACTTCGCAATTGTAAGTAGGTACACAATGAGATTCATATCAGAAAGGAATAACCAATAAATGCAAATCTTATTTTGTTGTGTGATATTTAGGGGAAAAAGGTTTTGCCGCATTGGCTTATTTATTATCTTATATCCGGTATCCCAGATTCTCAAAATGGGATTACTCTATTCGATAGCCATAGTAAATTAATAAGCACTGCTAAAATAACTACCCTGAAAACCTTGCAATAATCCGATTACGGATCACGGTAGTACTTATTAGGAATTAATCTTACCAAAACAAGGTTGTGTTTCGAATCTAGCTTAAAATATTGTCGTGTAATGTTAATTACCAGCACTACAGCATTACTGTCATCGTAGAACTGTTTTGATTCAATCATTTACTGGCTAGAATTACAAATTTCACAATGTAGATCTTAAAACTATTATAATAACCTTGTACTCGGCCTGCCCTGCATGCAGGCGTGCAAATGTTATAGTACAGTGGCCAGCATATCAGTAATTTTCAAAGCGCACGTATGTCATATGACATTATTAAACATATTTGCAAGGAAATAAATAAGTAAATACAATACAGCGAAAAGAAAAAGCGCGCAAAATAATAGCGATGCGCTATTTTATAATTTATTTATAAATGTTTTTTATGCAAATATACAAAACAGCCAGGATAATAAAGTGAATTAATATTTTTGTGTTTTTGTTACAGATTTCGGTCGAAATTTACTGTCAAAATTAATTAACTTCAAGAATTCAATGTTTGTAAGTATGTAAGTAGTCATTTTCAGAAAGTCGTTTTTAAAATCATAAGTAATTAAAAGAGTTCTACTAAAGTTCAGACTACATGGTATTAACCTTTGCCTTTTCCACACAAGCAAGTGGCAAGAAGCGCACCAAAAAAAAAATTACAACACTCGAACAAGTGCGTAATGAAATACATTAGGATATCGAAATTGGTGTAATTACAGTCACTTTATGATTGAATATGTTATTAAATACATTATTACAATAAATATCAGATGTATTATAATTGAGCAAAACATGTCATAAATTGAATTTACAATGTGTGAAAAGTAATTTATTGCAACCACACCCAAGCAGATACCATAGTGCTCTCTGTATACTCGTACATACACATTTTGATGGCTGGTTTTGTTTATATGTACTTATAAATGCTTAATGCCACGCAGCGAGCAAGCCGAAAGCATTCACTAACTCGCTTCTATGCAATACGTACAGTACTCAAAGGTCCACCAAGATAGCGTATTATGTATTTCAAAAATGATTAAACTGTCTCATCTACTGTAATCGATGAAAGTTTATTAGTATAGAATACATAAATACGAAACTAAGGTAAATACCATTAAAATTTTAAATATTAATAAATTTAAAACAGACTCAAAGCAAACTATCCAAAACGTTCTAGCTCTGCCAAACATATTATTCGGAAATGAGTTGTGTGGCGACGATCTGCATAATTAGTAAATTTTCAACTGCTACTTCACGGGTAGAACAAAAGGAGCTAACTAGCCGACACTAATGTTTTGTCGAGTGAGAATATTGTATTTGTTGCCACGTGTATTAAGTCTGGGTTGGGATACACTGAAGACAAGCTAAGATGCAATGATATAAAAAGGTAAATAAATATTCAAAGAGAAGATGCTATTTACCAGTAAACTAGCGGGCGCTCGCGTCTTCGTCCGCATGGACTTAATTTTTTTCTTTGCCCCTATTTTATCCTTGGGGGTTGAATTCATCAAAATCCATTCTCAGCGGATGCCTATGTCATAATGTCTATCTGCAAGTCAAGCTACAGCCCGATCCGTCTAGTAGTTTAGGCTGTGCGTTGACAGATAACTATGTCAGTCAGTCACCATTGAGTTTTATATATTTATTTAACCTCTAAATACTGCAACCTTGCAGTGAACAGAGTCTTCATCAGGCAGCAATCCTCTTTCAGACGGAAACAGGTTCGATTGCGCGTTTGATCATCATTAAAAAATTCAATAACTTTGTGTTGTTAAAATTGTAACGTCATCTGCTTCTATCTAAAATCTAGAATATCTCATATGCCATCATCTCTCACCATCTGCTCAAAAGCAGTTGACGTAGTGTTTCGTGTAAAATGCGTCTGGGTTGTAGTGCACTACCAGGCTATACCACTCTGTCGCCCCGTAAGAAGGACGCGCAGATCATGTTTGCATAGCCTCTAGTCTAACAAAAGGGGTACCTGCTTGGCCAGCTGCATGCTGTATTGAAGGTGCACGTTGTCGTCCTCTATGCTGTAATGCACTATATCCAGCCACACCATTGCACTATACACCCCTAATACCCCGCCATCGTCTGTAGCTTCGCAAAGAAGGTCGCCCTCAAAATGAGCTGAACAGGCTCAGAAGATTTACCCAGGTACTAATTTGAACTTACCATCTGCTCAAAAGTGATATCAGCATGTTGCAATTGCTTGGCCAGCTGCATGCTGTGCTGGAAGTGCACGTTGTCGTCCCCCGTGCCGTGCACCAATAGGAACCTTCGGTCACGCAGCTTCTCCGCCAAAGATGTCAGATCTGAGCGCTTGTAACCTTTGGGGTTCGCGGTAGGAGTGTCCATATAACGCTGCATGTAGATTGAGTCTAGGTTGTAATGCACTATATCCAGCCACACCATTGCCCTATACACTCTTAACACCTATAATACCCCGCCATCGTCTGTAGCTCCGCAAGAAGATCGCGCACAAAATGAGCTGACTACAGGCTATCAGACAATTTACCTAGGTACTAATTTGAACTTACCATCTGCTCAAAAGCGATATCAGCATGTTGCAATTGCTTGGCCAGCTGCATGCTGTGCTGGAAGTGCACGTTGTCGTCCCCCGTGCCGTGCACCAATAGGAACCTTCGGTCACGCAGCTTCTCCGCCAAAGCTGTCAGGTCTGAGCGCTTGTAACCAATGGGGTTTGCGGCGGGTGTGTCCATGTAGCGTTCTGTGTAGATTGAGTCTGGGAAAGAAGAAAGCAACTTTAAATGGACAGCTGTATTCAGAGACATTACATTATTCTGTAGTTTCGGATGTATCCGAATACGGACCAAATATAACGGAATCAAGGCCGACGCCTTAGTTTTCAAAAATTTCGAAGAGTGAAAACGCTAGGCGGTGTAAGTAAATTTAGCAGATATGTTTTATTTTGGGTTTCTCTAATCATTGCATAACGGCTAGGTATTATGATCTTAAACGTTAATATTGCAGGTTTTTTTGGGAATGTCAATGTCGACCCAATGTTAACCCCACGCAATTTACAAATTGTTTTTATTTCGTCATAAAGACTTTCTGTTTACTTTGCATTGTTTTGACGTTAGGTAGCTACCATTAGGTAATTACCTTTTAGTTTTTCAATGCAAACTTTATTTACAATTAGGTAATTTAGCCATTCGAAACCTACCTGATTTTTCATGTTTAGCAGTAAGATGTGTGATATTTAACAATAAAAACATGATTTGTGAATGACACTAACGGTGACTTTGAACCTTTCTATTTATCAGCGAAACCGAACAATTACTTACTTACGTAAACATTAACCTATCAATTTGCATTTATTATCTTCTTGATTAATTCCTTTTCATAAATAGTTATGTCTGTATTATCGCTAAGTTACGACAAAGATGTATGAAGCATCTAGGTAGTTATTTATACCCACGTAATCACATACATATTTAAGTAAGAATGATATCGTTCAGCTTTAGTCAAACCGTCGCCATTCCATCTAATGAACATCATTAGATTAGGATCACTGCCCTAACTAATCCCAGGTCGAAGCAAATTTATTATGTGAATTAATTAATTTTGAATTTAATTTATTTATTATTATTTCTTAATTATGTTTACTAATACTAGACGTAAGAACAATTGTTACTAACAATATTTGGATCTAAAGTTATCTGAAAATAAATAATTTGAATTTGAATTAGACCGATGTGTACCATAGTAATATATTAGTTTAACTTGTGACTTAAATCGGAATATTATGACGCTGTGATGATAATATTATAATTCGCAATTTGATAAAATTGTAAAAAAAATTGCATGCTATTCTTATAGCTGGAAAAGCTGAGCCGAATCATTTGTACCCTACAAAAATGTACCCTTCCAAAAGCAAATAAATATTCATTTCATTTCATTTCAATGCTGTGTACCAGCTTAGTGACAGACGGGGCTTGTCGTATATCGTATACACCCGTATCAAGAATGTTTTAAGTTCACTAGAATTTTACCTTGCCTTGCCCTCCAAGCTTTTCACTTTCAGTGCTGCAAAGGAAAAGCCTTTTCTCATTGGAAAACATCTTAGATGTTTGGTACCATAACATACAAATAGAAGTTGTCAACTTCTTCTTCTTCTTAGCGTGTCGATGGAACACGAGGAATTACATCGTGGCAGCCCAGAATTCAGCCACTTGTATTGCGGATCGGCTGCAGTTCATTAAATCCGCTGGCGTGCAGGTGTTGGGGCACGCCGGGCACGATGTTAAGTGACCCATAGTTTGCACTGCACCGCAAACACAGTCCACATCGAAGCTTGTCGAAAATCCTCACCTGGTCATGTTCTCCTTACTTCGACCAACCTGAGTCCGAAGCCTATTTAAGGACTAAAAGATAAAGAAGTTGTCAACTATTTTAGACACTTAACTCCAAACTGCACTTACCATAATACAGCCAAGAAGTGACTGGGGCCACAGCCGCCCCGCACGCCAGGATCTTCTGGTCATCCTGGATCAGCATCATGGTGGTGGCGAATCCGCCATAGCTCCAACCCCACACTCCAATGCGCTGAGGGTCGATGAAGGAATAGAGCTCCACTAGACGCCTGATGAAAACAAGATGAGCACATAATCCTTATTTAATTAATTAAATAACGCCCAATATTTAATAATAATAAATAATATAATAAATATTTCACAACAATCACACCAATTCTCTAGTCCCAAATTAAGCTACGAGGTTTGTGTTATGGGTACTAGACAACGGATAAACATACTTAAATACTTTTTTTGTAAATAAATACATTTATACATAGAAAACACCCAGACCAGTACAAACACACATGTTCATGCACACTTATGCTTGTACTGTGCGGGGATCGAACCCGCGACACTTGGTTTTAGAAGTCCGACCTGTGGACCATTGCACCAAGCGGTCGTCAAATATTGCATTGTCTGTATTCTGTAATTTATTCATGCATATTATGTGGGTGAGCACGAACAACTATCGTAACGTTTTCGTAGCGTTTACCATTTGTTAACTTGACAATTTTAACCCATACCCGCAAGATCTCCATTTACCCCGTGATCATGGCTCTTGTAACAGGGCTGAAATATCCGGAACTCGTAAACAGCAAGGTAAATGGTAAAAATCCCGTTTTTATTACCTATTCCAGTTAGTGACCATGTAATTTGAAAACAATAACTTGTCAATTTGTATTTGAAAACTGTCAATTTTTTCCATTTTGGCAATACGAATCCGGTACATAAGAAACGCTTATAATTAGATAACTTTAACATTATTGAAAAAAAATTGCAAGGTGGACTTAACGCCACGAAGCATTATCTCCCAAGAAATTAAAAGGTAGGCAGTGCGATAAAAGATAGCCGTCAGTCAAATGATTTATTAACAGCTGATAAGTTAATTTAAACAAGAAACAAACAACCAAACCGTTTCTATGGGAACCAAATATTTCGATTTTGAAATAGACTTTTTAGTGAAAAAGGAGCAAGTTTTTTGGGAAATTCACGCATCAACAATTCACACGGCACGTAGGTAGGTAGGTTTGTCGTTTTTTTTTCGGAAACCAAACCTGAAAGCCTTACTTTAAAAATCGTGATTCAACAATGCAATGAGGTTGTGTTGTACTAAGATAGACGTCCATTACACCAGAGCCACGTCAATAGGGGATAATCATTAATTAAAGAGTTTACTTATGTTTGTAATTATGGTCGACGACCAGGTAGTGTGCGACCATCTTTGCGACAGCCATTAGTAAGTACTTGGTTTTTGGTAGGTGCGAAATGTTCTTGTGAATCGCAAGCGCATTACCTGAGATGATGCGCTTATTTGGGTAGGGAAGTAAATACTTTGCGCCACTTCTTACGATCTCATGCAATAGGAAAACAAATGCTACTTGCATTTTTGTCACCCTATTTAAGAAGTTTGTATGCCAGAGTTTGAGAGAGACCTTTGATTGTATCGCGTTGTGCGCGAACCAGACAGGCAACTGTTAGCGGTCGGACTGTGAAGGCGACATTCTTGATGATAGTGGTGAATATGAAGGTGACGCAGCCTTGTGCTTTGCGTCGGTTTTACGTCAAGCGTACTCATACCATATCTCCCCAAGCAAAATATTTGTTAAGTTTTTTGGTAGGACGGTCACTCAATCCGGCGGAGCCGCGGAAGAAAAGGCTTCAGCCAGTACTCGTAACGCCACTATTTGGCAAAGACGCAACACCGAGGTGCCCTCTGGAAGTGGCGACAGTGCGTAAAGCATTTCCTACCGTGTCACCAAAAAAAAGAACAAAAAGGAGTTTCACGCACATACTCGACGTGTAAGAAGTGAATTGGACGTGTACCTGATAGCAGCCAAAGTGTCAGTGATCTCGACGGTGCCGAGCGCGGTATTGACGGCGTGCATAGCTTCAACTCCCATCGCGCCCGAGCCGCGGACGTCGATCGCTGCCACTATGAAACTCCGGTTTGACGATAAGTACATGTTGTAGAATTCTGAAAGAATGTCAGTATGTTAAGTACATCAACCACTATCTTGTCCATTGTGGACCTATCTACTGTTAAATAAAGATCTAGAATGACGGTTGCGATAAAGTAAGAAAGTGGGCGCAATTGAGTCTCTTGAATGATAGTTTGCTGGGAGCCTGTTTTATATTTTCGAAGTACAGCAGCTTATTCGAAAGTCTCATCGTTTTCAGAAGACAGCCTACTCAAGAACGTAGGTAAGTACTTGTATTTATCAGTCACATCAAGTACATCGCCTTTCTTGACTTCAGTAGTCCACAAACACACATAGACCCAAACGGCAATTGAATACTATGTGACGTCACGTCATCCCTCAACAGCGTACTCTAAGTCATTCATATTATGCGACATTGCCTGGGTCCTCTGAAGACATCTTACCTAAGTCATAACTATCCTTGACCCTCGTGGTCCCCGGTCCAGCATAGACCCTCACGACCATCGGGTACTGTACTCCCTTCTGCATGTCTTGAGGCAGCAGAAGCTTCACGTGTGACGTCACGTCATCTCCTAAGGGCATCACGCTGAACAATGGCATCGGAAGCTTGTAGTAGCTTAGCTTTTCGGCCAATGGTGCGTTGTCCTTGATCAGGCCAAACTTGTCGTCCTGAATAACAATAAAACTTTATAATACCGGTCTTGCTTGCAATAAAGAGTTGAAAAAAAATCCAAAATTACCTGACAGCGATACAAATATATTTTCGGAGGGGTGTTCGACGCGCTGCAAGTGACAATCCCAAAACTGGCTTCTTTAGAGAACATGGCCGTAGTGAAATGGCACGCTGGTTCCTTGCACGACACACACCGCACGATGCCGCGCGTTGTCGCCCACAGCTGTCTCTGCCAAGGGATCGCACCTGGCGCCACAATATAGTAGACAGTGTCCGTATCCTGGTCCCATCCCAGAATCTCCGTCACAGTCGAATTCCCAGGACTCAAGTCCTCAATGGCTAGCGTGTCGAAGTCCAGGCGAGAAGCGTGCAGGAACCTCTGGTCTTCGTGGAACAGGGGTTTGATCTCAACCATTTTCGTGCCTGTCCTATCGAAGAACGGTTCTGGAATGTCGATCCACCCATTATGTTCTGTTTGTTCGTGGATCATACTGCACTTGTCTTGCTTCAGGTCACAGTTGACGAGGATGCTGGTACTTTGACGACGGTTAAGCCAGAGTACCACGAGGTTCTGGTCGGACGCCCAGTTGACTCTGCCCAGGATGTGATCGATACCGACCACATCAACTGGGGCTGGTATGATCCAGGGTTCGCTTGTTGGGTTGTCCAGTTTGACGACACGCAGACCAACTTTCGGGTTGACGCGACCTGCCTAACATAAATGTTGTTGCTATCACTACATTATATAAATAAATATAAATGTAAAATAACATCACATACATTAATCTGACTCCGTGGTAAGTAGCTTAAGCACTTGTTTTGCAGATATCAGAATCAACAGTGGTATTAGAAACAAACATAAATAAATAAGTACATAAAACATCCAGACCCAGACCAGTACAAACAGACAATGTTTGTACAGTGCGGGGATCGAACCCGTCGCGGGTTTGTCTGTTGGTTAATAGTCACCTTCTTGACCAAAAAAAACTTATATTGGCATCTATTGGCGCGACCTTAGAGGGTAGCATTCCTCTTTGGCGAAAACACAGGTGTTTTAGAAAACTTTTTTATGGATGAATAGTGATAACTAACCTTTGGATACTTAAACTGTACCAAACTTATATTGGCATCTATTGGCGCGACCTTAGAGGGTAGCATTCCTCTTTGGCGAAAACACAGGTGTTTTAGAAAACTTTTTTATGGATGAATAGTGATAACTAACCTTTGGATACTTAAACTGTACCAGCTCTGGGTACTGTTCGGACGAGTTCCCATAGTAAGGGTAGATGGCAGACTCCACCAACGTATCATTGAACGACGCTATTGCCAAATAGGTGCCGCTGGGTGAAAACCACATGGCCTCCGCTGCGTTGAACACTTCCTCTGAAAAAAAACATTTTACCGTCACACACCGAGCCGCAGCAATGTAAGGTAAACCCTTAAATGCATAGCGTACCGTTAACCACACTATAGCGATGTATCTCTAGCAGTACTTTTACAGTATTAAGATTAATTCTAACGAACGAATTAACTTCGTTCACTTAATATGGCTCAGTCAGAAGTTAGAAATTATATTTAAGCTTAATAATACTTCATCCACCAGGAAACCTCATCTTGTTAGCCTGCTTTAGTTATCTGAAGTTGTTATGCAGTGTTATTTAAACTGCTCCTAAACGCATAAATTACAAAAGATAATTGCACTTTGTCCATTCGTTACATTTAATTTGTAATAGTCTCGCTATCGTAAATTCAAAACAAAATTATCATTTTATTATTACACGTGTCATGCGTGGATTTATTTATTCTATACACGACATGTTTTATAACAAATTCACATTCCTAAATTAAATAATCTGCGGGAGTAATTAAAAACCTACGCACGCACATACTGCCAAATTAAGATGTAGTAGATAAAAAATGCCATTACGTATGCTTTATGTACAGTTATTATTTAATCGCTTCAAATATTATAACGAGGTACCTTATGCCTTCATTGGTTTTTAACAGGAATCCTGATCATTTTCAAACTAAACCATGTTTTTTTACATACATAGATCATCCTGTATAGTTTTTTAAAAATTAACAGATTTTTAATTTATCCTAGCAAGCCGACAACTAGTCCCATATTTTGCTCTAATTTTTTAACCAAACCTTGCAAAGGGCTCCTCAGGGACTCCCTGCGTGGTAGACGGTCTTCGGGCGAGACGCATCGGCTACAAAGTGGTTGCTTATGTCCTCAAGACCGCTGCTCTATACCACTACTTACATGCTTATGTTCTATTAACCGTCATTTATCCAGTCGGTTGCTCCAAAGTAGACCTACTCTGGGGCTCCCTGCGTGGTCAACTGGAGGACGGTCTCCAGGCGAGATGCGTCGGGTACAAAGTACACATTGTTGTTATACACGTAGGCTAGACCACTGCCGCTGCTCCAAATAACTATGTTTTTTTTAGGGTTCCGTACCTCAAAAGAAAAAACGGAACCCTTATAAGATAACTTTGTTGTCCGTCCGTCTGTCAAGACCGTTTTCCTTAAGAACGCTTGGAGGTATCAAACTGAAATTTCTATATGATACTTAGGTCTACTGTCCCTGGAAGCTGTAGAAAAATCAACCTTCTAAGCCAACGCAATCAAAAGATACAGCCATTTAGGCCGCAAATTTCCGTAAATTTTCGAAACTCGCACGGGAATCAAAACCTACAGGGTACTTCCCGTAAACTTAGAATCTTGAAATTTAGTACGAAGTCACGTCTTATAGTACAGGTATAGGAAAAATTACGAAAACCGTAAATTTTCAGTTTCATCATATTAAAAAAAATTGAAAAAAAATTTTGAAAATTTTGAAAATTCCAAGTTACTACTCCTTATCTCATGGCGCGTTGAGATATTTAATAAAAATTTATGTTAAATACTTAAGTCTATAATACCGGTGATGGGTGAACTTTTACTTATATACCTACAGGTTTGTACGGAACCCTCGGTGCGCGAGTCCAACTCGCACTTGACCGGTTTTTTATTTATTGAGAAAACCAACAGCTTTACAAATTGCATATCTTATAACTATATTCTATCTAGCATTGCGAACAACAGGTTTCCCTAAAATTAACAAATGACACTGTAATAATCTTAACTTAGTGCTTTAGTAAAAAGGTAAACTGCTGAATTCAAGGAGGCCAACCATACACAAGAAGTAATAAATTAAATATTCAAGCTCATGAATGTTTCGCGCGCGCATATCTGTGTGTGTGCGTGTGTGTATGTTCAAGCATATGATTTCTTATTTACCTTCATATATCCAATCGGTGGCGCCAAAATAGACCTCCCCAGGCACTCCTTGTGTGGTCAACTGGAGGGCGGTTTCTGGTCGAGACGCGTCGGGTACATAGTACCCATTGTTGTCATACACGAAGGCTAAACCACTGCCACTTTTCTAAACCACAATATTCAAGCATATGATTTGCTATTTACCTTCATATATCCAATCAGTAGCACCAAAATAGACCTCCCCAGGGACTCCTTGTGTGGTCAACTGAAGGACGGTTTCCGGACGAGACGCGTCGGGTACATAGTACACATTGTTATTGTACACGTACGCTAGACCGCTCCCACTGCTCCATACCACCACTTGGAGTGGTCTTTGGCTTATTGTGTGGATAGACCTAGGACAAAAGGTTGAAAATTTACCTTTAGGGTGTGTAAAAGTAAGAGAAAGGGCACCAGTAACTTATGGTTTTAAGGTTATTTGTGTTCAAGGGCGACTATCGGCGCGGTGTAAAGTTGGGCTCAAAAATATACAACTGGCAAGTGGCAATCTACATACAAATAAAAGTTGCACTCTTAGATTTACATTAAATCCGCCAATTGTACGCTCTTGGTGTAATCAAGTATAAATAAATAATTTTGCTTGGCAATTAGATGTAAATAAATAAAAAACGATTACATTATGATTTTCCCTTTTCATTTTAACTTATATAAGTTGTATTTTTTGTTATGCGTCGGCAAATCAGTTGCCTAAGCGATATTCTAAACACTGTCTTATTTAAAAGTCAAGGTGGTACACGAACGCCATTCCCTTTCAAGATACAGTGTCTTTAACAACGTTCTTTATAATACTCGTAGTATCTGTAAACTGATAATCTTTTTGTATATAACTTTAAAAAAATATATAACAGTTTCAATAAATAAATCAATTTGGTTTGTCGTTTTATTCAAAACATCCATAATCTTAATACAACATTTATTATTTTGTATTAAGATGTTGGATACCTTGCGTGTTTGTTTTTCAATTTATTATTTATTCAAAATGTTAAAGTCATTATTTGCTACAAGGAATCATTTTTTTTATGGACATAACATCTTGACCAAAATATTTTATTTGCGCATTCGAACATAATCCGTTCCGTTATCCTTTAAAAAAATTAAAAAAGCAAATCCACTCCCGCTTGAGATATAAATTTCGACATAAACGTCCGATGGTCATGCACCGTCTGCACCGCTCACATTTCGCGAAGTGGATTTTGCAATGAGACGGACGGACGATCGTTAAACTTCGATCGGTCTCTTATTTAACAAGTTTATTAAAGTATTATTTAGTATTCAAGTCTGAGAGGTTTAGGATAGCTCCATAGACTGGCGTTTTCCGGAGACTGAAGAAGTAGAACCGAGTTCTGCAGATATTTATTTCAATATTTTTATAGAGTTGCTGCATCTTTTCATTTTTAACTCTTTAACGTTAGGACGTTAGCTGGTTAAGGCAGAATAGACCCCTCATAAAGAATACGCCAATTAATTAGGGACATGTAATTGCTTTTTTTGTAGTATAGTAGTCCCAAAACACTCATTTAAAGTTACGTACTCTAATCTGGAGTAGCTGCGCACCATTCTCAATAAAACCATTTCGAAATGTCATGCATAGTACCAAAAGTTGGCATAAACATGCCTGCATTGCCTGCCAACATTTGAAATTATTTAATTATGAAAATTATAATATTTCGACTTACTTATCTTCAAGGTCGTACACCGAGTATTCAGCTATGCTCGAGTAGCGATACACCTGAAACATAATAGCACTATTTAAAATAATGTTAAATAATCTATAATATAAAAATCAATCGTAAAATGTATTGCTAAGCGCATAACTCAAGAACGCCTGGACCAATTTGGCCAATTCTTTTTTTATCACATTCCTTAAAGTACGAGGAATGTTCTAAAGAAGAAAAGACAAAAGTAGGACAACGTCTGCGGGGTCCGCTAGTGTTAAATATAAATTGATTTCACACGGTGACATAAAAACTAAGAACAACGTGACCTCGCTATCATAACGGTGTAAGAGATGTAATAATAAAACACAATGCAGTTCTCTCATCCATAAACTAGGTTTGTAATTCCTTGACCTGTAGATCTTTTAATGTAACTTGTGAGCGACTGAGGGAACGTACGTGATAAATACGTAAATGTTAACAACCATTAACTGAGAATGAATTACTTAGCCCCAGGTCAGTGATGCATTTAAAATGAATAAGGTAATTATTAGAGATGAAACGGATATCCGGTAACTATCCGGTATCCGGCCTATCCGGCGGCCTTAATACTATCCGGCCGAATACCGGATAACTACTATTCGGCCGGATAGACATCCGGCCGAAATAAAAAAAGATCTGGATAAATAAAAATTGTTTAGTAATTATTTACTTTATTTAGTAAGACTTAAGAAACATAATTAGGTATTGTTTAAAGTAGAAAATTGATTAATTAGTACTCATACTGTACTAAGGGCAAATTATGGTGAATAAAAACCAATTTTTCTGCATTGAGAGGCAGCAGGCGGTTTCGCTTCTCTTCATATATAAGGCCAGCTTCAGAAAAAAGTCTTTCGCTATACACACTACTGCAAGGTGCTGAAAGATAGATTTTGGCAAACTTTGATAAATTTGGGTATTGTTTGGCATTAGCTGCCCACCAAGTCGATCCGTTGCTTCGTTTCGACGTGAAAGACGGACAAACAAACAAATAAACAAACTGACTTTCGCATTTATAATATTAGTATGGATAGTATGGAAGTATGGACTATTAGATTTATTAGATACATACCTGCTTTTTTGCCTTCGCCGCCACGTGAAATGTTAACATTGCATAATAAACAAACAGCTAACTTATTATTTTCACTGTTTATGTCAAAGTATTCCCATAAGGGCGACTTTTTCTTCGCCGATGCCATTTCTAGTTGTTAAATCTTTTAAAATTCAACTTGAAATTTTCAAATAACAATAGCACAATGAAATAATAACCTAAAATCACGCACGTGTCTGCACTGCAATCGACACAATAAGTCAATGAATGAAAGAATTGCTAACTTCGCTCATCAACGAAAAGACCCGAATCAAACCGAGGTCACCCGATCGTTCGCGCGTCGCCTACGCCAAGTGTGTGTGCGCTGCACCAAACGGCTAAGTTCCGCCGGATATTCGGCGGCCGGATATCCGGCTATCCGGCCAGGTGGTAGGCCGAATATCCGGTATCCGGTATCCGGCCAAACTGCTATCCGTTTCATCTCTAGTAATTATGGAATTATATTTTTGGAGTGTAATAATAGTCCTCCTGGCCGACAGGTGCACTCACTGTTCCATCACTCTCAAAGTTCGGTGAGACGGCAATCCGACATGATCGGAGAGAGATCAAAGTGCCTTTTGATGTGTACAGTGATTATAAAATATGAAAACAAGCGTGTGCCTTAAAATTTCCTACGATCGAATTAAACTGAAGCACAGTTTAATTCAAATCTCAAAATTCTGAATTTCCAAAATTAGAGGTAGGTATGATATGTTACAGACTCATGAGCAACTTAACTAAGTTTACTTTCTTTGACGACACGTTCACAATAACTTCTTTAAGTTTTCTTAGCATTTCTTACTATCGTTTCTCACCCCGTTCAATGGATAGAAACCAGATGAAAAAAGTGTGTAACATTCTCATAACGTACCTAATGCCACATAAATTAGAAATAGAGAAAATTATGCTTCGTTTGCATGCACGGGCAATTGAGCATATCGCTATGATGAGTGAAATTATTTCTAATCAGTTCAAACTTACAGCGAATTCACACGAAACATACCTACTTGAGTACAGTAGTCGTGATTGTAATCTTTTAATCTGATATTGTCATCTAGAATAACACACTTTGCGATTTCTAGAACGATTTTAATGATACTTACAAGTACTAATTGGCTTTCTTGTTATAAGGAAAATACTCAAATTATATTTAACTGATTTATAGCGGTAACTTAGGTTGGTACCATTTTTAATTACTAATGCAATTTGGGTTAAATCAAGTTCTGAATCTGGGTTTACATTTTGTATGCATCCTATTAATACTAACTTACCTTCTTTTTGTTGGAGGCCAGGAGTATGTATCTTCCGTTTTCAGAGAATGAAGATACCATGTTGTTGTTTAAATTGTACTGTAATAAAAATTATAATTTAATTAAGCACGATCTAAATAGCCATAAAAATAGTCAGTTTTTTTAAGTAAGTGTTTGAAACAGAATTGTTAAAAGGTATACTATCGCTATGACAAACACACGGAATGAAGTTAGCAACCTAATCAAGGTTTATTTCTACCTGTTCCTATAAAAACTCAATCTAAGTACATATTTAAGAGGCAAAGGAAACCCCACCGCATGGAATATTGACTATGTCATGATTGAACTCTAAACATTCAGTGGTGAACTAAATATTTTTATTACGTTTTAATTCGTTTACGTGATAGTTATTGTATGTAAGTCTTGTCTTTGTTAAGGTAAAGGGTATTGTCTTGGCACTTACCAATTCGCTCTCAGTCACAATCGTGACCAGGCTGTTCGTAAGTGCGTTAAATTTTAATATCCCAGCACCAGTTTCTCTACGGATAAATTCCGTGTCTGCAACAATGAAAACAATACAACTATTAGGCAAAAAAATCAAGAAAACTCGACTTGTAGATCTAGATATACGAAAGTACCTATATCTTCAAATACATTTTGAAAAGTCACAAGTGAATTTAATCGGCCTACTTTAAGGCTTTGTCATAAAAGTAGATTAACTGCAGCAATACAAGTTTTACCATTGTATTTTTCTTGGAAAAGTCACGTTTATCCGTCGCGCTTGACAAAGCCTTAAATTTGAACGATCTTAATTAATGTCTCACGCCAAATATCAAGAAACAAAAGCACACGTCAGTCTACAACGATCGTACGTCATTAGCCAGTTAATTTTGGAACACCTTTGCAAATAAACTTAACATTAATTAGACACACCTGAGATCCATTGCACTGTCAGTCTGTCCGGGTAGAAATCCTTCAGGGGCACAACCTCTTCCAACGTGAAAGGTTTCAGGATTCGCTGGGGGGACGATTCTGTGAGGCAACACAGAATCGCCGCGGTCAGCAGAACCTGCACACTTCTGGCCCCCTATAAGAAAAATAAAGACCAAAAAATTAATTGAAAATTTGCTGCTTCATCATACGATTACCTACAATTGTTTTATTATGATTTATGTACGACAGTAGAAGACGTCGTACTCGTAAAATAACTTTATATTTAAAGTTAATTTATTAAGATACTTAGCCCAAAGGTATGACTGGTAGAGAATGCCCTACGGCGTTAAGTCCACCTTTTGTACATAGTTTTGTTGTGCAATAAAGCTTAAATAAATAAAAAATAAATAAGTTAGGATAAATACGCACACAAAAGCTGATATAGCAGAAATACATATAAGTACGTAGAGAAAGTAGGTTGGATATATCACAAACATACTTTATGAATAAATTTCATAAATATAAGTATGTTTGTATGTTTTGTACGTTGTTACAGTTATTCGTAACACTTGTCTCACTTGTCATCTCATTACTCTGTTTACTTTAAAGAAACCAGGCCATTTCGACGTTAATACCTCATCGGATTTTAGTTTATAATACCTAAGTACAAGAAGTTACGGTAAGTTGTTATGTGGGATATTGTTTTCAAACTAAATTATTTATTTTGCCCACAACAAGGTACTGAGGTATATCTGATACTCGCAACTGAGCTCCTTTATTTATAGGTATTTATTCATCGAAAATTTCAAATTATGAACAAACATTTGTACAGTTGCCGATGCTCCTGATTTAATCCTGAGGGCAACTTACTGCCAGTCAAACATGTTTTTCAAAATTACTCGCCAATTTAGCGAGACCGCGAATCTAACAATTCGGTCTGAACAATCTTATTATTACATCACAAAGATAATTTACTTACCTACACTACAACATAGGTAATTTAAAAACCAAAACCTTGATAATACATACGCGTTATTAGCACTTCATAAATGTGTTATTTTGGCGTGTTGAGTGGTATAATTTTCATAATTTTAAGTTCAGTAGCAAGCATTGTTGTAGATAAAATAAAGGTTAGTCAGGTCGTGACCACGGTTGTATGCAATTCAGCCGAAACGTCAAGCAAGGAGTATCTAATACTCGATTAAATATAACGCGTTTAGACCCGATAACAAGTAATTAGTGTTAGATTAAAGATGTTTAAAAACAACTAAGTATGAAAAGTTAGTAGTTGGTTGATCTGCTGAGATTGGCCGCCCTGGTCGAAATCGGCCAGGAGGACTATTATTATTATTTATACATATTTTAACGACGAGTGGATGAAATGGTAAAAATATTTGATTGGCAGGCATCAAATTCAGTTTTAAGTTCGACATTAATGCTAAGCGTCCGATGCGATGTTTATAGTCAGAGTTACTTTCTGAGAAATTCATGACAGAAAATGAAATTAATCCCACATTCAAAATGCGGTCTCGTTTCTTAAAATAATAATGCAATAACTCAAATGCAGTAAGGTTTATTTCATTTCAAATCCAGTCTAATAAATAACCATAAGGCATCATGTTTATCCGCATGAATGCACTTAACGATAACGCCAATATCACAAAGTAAATTTGTGACTCCATGCGGATTCCAGCCCAGATAGAGTTGGCTGGAACATCAACCCCCAAATGAAACAAAAAACCTCGCCCCGACTTGGCAATAGTACAATGAAAATAATGGACACCAAAAACAATTTAGCATTATGTCCCAAGATAGATTGTAAAACAAAAATCACTCTTTTAGGACGAACGCGTCGGCTGATGGCCGTGAAATTAATAATTGTTCTGTTATTTCTATAAAAAAATATATCTATTAAACATCGCACGTGCATTATGTTCAATTGGTGCAATAGCACGTGACATGACATAGCTTAGAGATAAAATGAAAAAATAATCAATACGTTATAGTGCAACAAGAATCGTTGACGTACTTTTTATAACTCAATCGAGACGTCATTCTTTAATAGACTCAGTTTACGAGAGTAAATAACGTCATACGTCGCTACGCTGGATTAGAAAGCAATTTAAAATCAACAGTAATAGTAATAAAAAAACGATTTTATTTAGGTATTTACTCGTAGCAATACTCGGTAAGCAATGGTTTCATTAATTATAATCGTGAGGAGCATTGTCTGTACGCGAGATATTCCAGAAATACTTAGGTAAACTACCTACTATCCAGGCCCCGAGGAAGCATCACGATCACGATTAGTACTACCCAAAAAAAGTTTAAGCCTGAAACTCGTACAAAACCTGTGAGAAAATAATTATTTTAGGACCGCGCTCCTTATTTTTAACACCATTTTAAAACAGTAATTTTTAATACTTAGTCTAGTACTGGCTCACCCTGTATATGTACTGTTCTTTTTTTTATTTTTATTATTTCAAGTATGCTAAGTCAGTAATGTACAGTTCTAATCCACTCTCCCGCTAATATCCGTCGCATGACGCCCGAACATTCCGGACTCTTTCGCATTTTCGCGGAAAAGCTTTCAGTTATTAAACGCTTAATTGGTACTATTATTTTCGTTAATGTCACCAACCGTTCATAGCTTAAATCCCTACGGTGAAGTTTCCAATTTTACGCCTTCGTAACAAATCAATTATCACTGTATTTACTTACACACGAATTTGCAGCAGTTAATGAAAAATTGTTTGGAAGTATGCCCATGTGGATACTCACACAATATATTCAAGGATTTTATTGCTCCAAAAGTCTTTGTTTTACATCAAAAGTAAACTAGTACGAGTACTAAGTCGGTATTAAAGTATTGTTCAGTCGAAGATTAAAAATTAATTATATTTTTAACACCGTGCCTTTATGTACTATTTGAACTTAAGTTATTCTGAAAACGAAAACTGCTAAAACACTTTGTTTATTTCATTTTGAGCTATTTCGGTTGTACATTGTTTTAACTCACAGCTGGTTAGGTTTTCGTGTCTAAAAAGGTAAATTCAGATAAAAGATTGACGTAAGTATGTATTTATTATTGACATAAACAAACGCATAGGAAGCGAGCGATGAACCACGGAATCTGTGGCTTACCGACCGGGAGACGCGAACGCGACATGCATCGTAATACGCGGATAATCGTTACAGTACATTATAAGTAAGTAGGATATTATACGGAAGAACTAATAATTCCGGATCCGGCCGCGAGTGATGGTTCCGGACTTCCGGGTCAAGTGTGCTCGGTGAACGTTCTTAGATGAATTAGGCTATCAATACCTATACATTCTTAGATGGTAGGTTACATAGGCATACTCGTATATTTAGATAGGTAGGTATATTTAGTTCGTTATTTACTTGATTTTATTTGTTTATTTCATTGGCATCATAGACAGAATGGTTAATAGGTAGAAGAACAAACAATCAATTATAATAGAGCGCAACCTAAACAATGACCAAAAATTGTATAACATGACGTCAAACCAATACGTCAAACCAAAACAGTACCATAATTATAACTAAACTCACTTTTTATAAATAAACTCACTGTAACGTATGAGACTGGATGGATGTCAATTTCCGTATTTTTAATTTTGTTTTTGAGTGAAAAGAAAATTGAGTTGAAAAACTTGTTGAATTTTCAACGCCTACTTAGTTTTCCTGTAAAGTTACACTTCTGAATATTTTAACAATGATGTTTAAATACAAGTGAAATATCAGTCTTGGATATAGTATCCGATTTGAATTACTTAAGTTTCCCATTTTTCCCTACGTATTCATATTATCACCTACCAGCAATTACTTCATTACTTTAAAAAGAAAAAAAAATCATTAAAAAAACACTTCTATTCAACACACTTCACATTCCATTCATACTCACCATATCACGTGATCTCACAAGGATTGACAGGACGCTACACTCGTGTTAAACTATCGTCAATGAGAAGTAAGTGGTCCCAATCATACGCATCACACAGATGGAGGTTCGCGGCGCACGAGCGATCGCGGAGCCGTGCGGTCACCGACTGCGCGCACTAGGGATGATCGATATTCATCGATGTTGAATAAACATCGATGTTTAGCTGGAAAACATCGATGTTTTGACATCGATGTTATGACTTCGATATTATCGACACATCGATGTTATATGAATAAAAATATCGAAAAAAGTTTTGAGCGTCATTTAGCGTATTTTGGATGCACTACATTACATGACTGACATTTGTCAATAATATCGGATGATGTCGTATGAATAGGTATTTCATTGCATTTCTTGACAGATTAAAAAAAAATCCTGTCAGCGTCAATTCAATGTTCACGTCGCTTCATTCTTGTAGTTAGATAGAAGGACAGGTATCGTGTTGTGAGTGAACTTGTGAAGTGGAAACAAATTTGATTTACTATTATTTTTTTAAAATAATGAAACTTCGGAAACGAAATATTAATAAAACATCGATATTTTACATATATCGATGTTTTTGAATCGATTTTTATCGTGAAGTGGAAACAAATTTGATTAACTATTATTTTTTTTAAATAATGAAACTTCGGAAACGAAATATTAATAAAACATCGATATTTTACATATATCGATGTTTTTGAAGCGATTTTTATCGTACATCGATACTTTTGATTCGATGTTAACATCGATGTCAACATCGATGTTTTCTTAATATCGATCATCGCATCTTGCAAGACGCTTCTCTCTCTTACATATCTTCGAAGTCCCTAAATAAGTAATGCAAATAAAAACTCCTTTTCAAAATATATAAATGATCTTCGTTACAGGTTTTGATATTTAGCCTTACAATGTAAAGAAGTCTAATGGAAATCCAAGCGTAATAAAACTGTTTAAAGAATGTCAAGTGCAGTTTAACAGCTCATGAACGGTGCGCGTCCGTTTTATTATTTGTTTTTTCATAAAACAACAGGTCAATGCTCAAATTTCGATAATACCTTCTCCGAATACTTAGGTAAGTACCTACAGGTCCAGCAAGGATCTGATTTTAATTTCATCCAGGAAAGAATTTTCAACCGTTGCATTCAAGTTAGCCTTACAATGTAAAGAAGTCAAATGGAAATTCAAGCGAAATAAAACTGTTTAAAGAATGTCAAGTGCGCACCAGCTCGTGAACGGTGTGTGCGTTTTATTATTTGTTTTCACACAAAACAACAGGTCAATGTGCAAATTGAGATAAAACTTTCTCCCAATACTTAGGCACCAACAGGTTCAGCAAGCCCGGATCTGATTTTAATTTAATCCAGGCAATAATGTTTAGCCGTTAACTGTTGCATTCAAGGTTTTTTGATGGTTCCAAGCTTTAATCTACTATTTATTTATTTATTTAAAACTTTATTGCACAAGAAATGTACAAAGGGTGGACTTAATGCTTAAAGCATTTTCTGCCAGTCAACCTCAAAGTCATGCAGAAAGAAGGCAATGGGTGCAGTGAAAATTAAATGACATTGGCTGTAAGACATAACTAGTCTTATTTCACTATCCAACAGGTGATGCTTATAAATCTGCAGCACTGCAAATAGAAGACAACATTTATAACCTTCAATTCCTGATAGGATAACAAGGGGTCCAGCAATGAACAATGTCAACAATTGAATCTCTAAATAGGGCTAGGACACACTGGATACACGCAACTTCCTTTGCAATTTGCATCTGAATAGAATATTCGAAAGGCAGGGATAGAAAGGAGCAGGAAACCAGGTAACATTCATAATAGAAAACAAATATACTTAGTATACCTTATAAGTAGACCTTATACCCTTTCATCTAAACACGGAAGGCGAGTAGCGAATGGAAACATTCACTATTGTAAATCAGTTGTTTAAAGCCTATTCATCTCCAACTAGTAGACAAAGGCCTTCGTATCATTATGAGAAATCACTACCTATTCTTCAATGCTGAGGGGTCATTGACTGATAGGCATAGGATAATATGATTGGCTAACTAATACTTACGAGTATAATAGATTCTTTGCACTTCTGTCGCAGTCTAGTAAAAATATAAGTAATTTAAACTTACTTTAGAAAATTGTTGGCTTAAGGATCTCACTATTCAGTTACATTATTAACTTTCCTATTATGAGATATAACTACAAATTAACAGTTTTTTTTTAAATTTTACTTTTGGCATTCAAGTTTATCTAGTAGGTAGGTACGTACTTATGTTCCTTGTTAATTACGACAAACCTCTTCAAAAACGTACTTATCGCCGCGTTCGGAAACCGATGAAGTCTGAAAAAAAGGTTGCACGGATCGGAGATTATGCGATACGGCGTTTGGCATTAATAACTCGAGTCATTGTTTTTTTACTGCAATCGGCGAATCTTTTTTTAGCAGCAGAAACCGCAAATCGACTCACGCGCAGCCTCCGCAGTGACGCAACCATTGGCCGCGTTTGTCGTGTGTAATGTTATGTGAGCTCTTATACAACCTTAGCGTTATAGAACCTTTCCAATGATTGCACTTGGTAACCCAGATGACTGATGCACCGTGACGTCACTCGTCGCCTTAAGTCAATGTCCAAGAAGGGCAGTGACCTTTGAAGAGTCGGTCGTAACCTCTTAAGTAGGTATTCGGTAGCATAATTGAATAAGCCGAACACTTGGGAAAACACCGCACTTGCTATTTACAGGCCATTAAGCAGAAGTTCATATCTATTAGGTATTTATTAGCATCACTCAAGGCACTAAGCAAAATACTTTATGACCAATCTTACATATAAACAAAAAATAAGTTCACATGGATTGTGAACCCCCTTTTTTAAGACGTCGCTTAAAACCTGACCCACAGATAATACTGTTTCGATGTACAAGGTATTTAGAAGAACGATGACCACGTTGCCCAAGATTACGCGAATTAAAAAAAAATGAAAGAAAGATAGATATTCGAAACAATCAACCAATCCACTATCAGCTATCAGAACAATATTACGTTAATCGAAGTCATTAAGGAATGCGGAACTATAAGCATTGCGATTAAAAAATCCTAGCAAAATTACACTGTGTGAGAAATGTTTAAAAATGCTAGAACCAAACAACGTTGTCACCGGTCTCCGCGTTCGTCGTACCTACTTTCGTTGTTTCTGATTCCCATGACATAAGTGCTTAAGATACTTACTTTGGGATCAGAGCCATGTATTTAACAAAAAAAAAACCGTTGGTAAAAACAGCACACGATGAATTAATTTTAAGGTCAGCATAGCATTGCCTTTGCCAATTGTTGATGTTGACGATTGATCTTGAAAAAAAAATTGCGCGCCATTTCCCAATTTTCCCATACTTAATTAAACGATTTATGCAATACATGTTTGTTTTTTCCTCGCAAGTGTGTCGAAAAACGTCGTATGATACACGTGTGTATTGATGATTACCGTCCTCGCCTCTCTTAAGACCCTCACCTGACGGCTCGGGTCTCAATGGCGCCTCAGCGGTAATCACCAACATTACAGACTTGTACCATAATGTACTATTTAAATCTACAATAATCTGCATCAAAGAATATTTATACTCAAAAAGAGACTGATCTGCATGTAAGGTATGTTACACGGGTATATATAAGGCTATTCATAAAATACTGGCTTACAGTGAGCTAATGGCCTCTTACTCAACTAAATTACTTCATAACAATTTGCAACAATATCGTCGTGATATGTTAGGTCGGGGTAATAGCGTCACGATGTTGTTTTATTGTATTATCTTGCAGCACGCGATGGGGATTTTTAAAGTGCGAAGGTGCTGCAAAATAACGAGGGTTACTTCAAGGATCAAGGCTGTGTCCACTGTTTTAACAACTTATTTAATAGAGGTGTTTGAGTTACAATAATCATTGGCAACCACGCCACGCTCATTAGTACCGGCATTTAGTAATCTGTGGTACCGGGGTGACACTCATTTTTTTAAATAATAATAAAGTAAAATATCATGTTCCAAAAATAGACCGTAAATAAATGTTTTAGAGAACAATGGTGACTTGATAAAATCGTGCGCTTACCATGGATTTAGTTAGTACCATGATTGTAGATTTGGGTATTATTCATCTCGAATCTTTCACATTCACTGCTGGTCTAAAAAAAGTTTCGTTTTAAGCTCCGAATAACAGTCTAATCATTAGACTCCATTAGACTCTAATGGAATATCCAGTTTATCCATTCCTATGTTTCCTTCCTTCCTATGTTACCTTTCAAATATGATATATTATGTTACACCCCCGTGCCTCGGAAAGGACGATAAGCCGTTGGTCCTGCGCCTGATCTCTCTCCGGTCATGGCGGATTGCCGTCTCACCGAGCTTTGAGAGTGATGGACCAGTGAGTGCACCTGGGTATTGCGCTCACACTTACGCACTATAATATCTCCTGCGTAGTTGGCTGATAGGAGTAGGAAGAGGACTACCATTATTATGTTTCGGTAGGGTAGAGATGTTGATCGTATACAAGTAATGGAAAGAACAAAGAAAATGTATAGAAAAAGGGTTTATTTTAAATAAAAAATAGCACATCAATTTAACTTATATTACCAGACGATTGTTGATTGTCACTGTTAAGTTTTCCTGTTATACCAAAATGGATTGCATTCTTCACATCCGATCCAAGGACGTCTACCTTTATTATCATGCACTGGTCTAGCGAGACTACTATACAACTTTTACTACAAAATGTTTTATAATCCTGTTAAAAAATAACATAAATATTATTATTAATATAATTATAATCTTTCGTATTTACTATTTTCGTATTTACGTCGCAGAACCGACGAGAGGAGGAGCAGGAAGGTTCTTGAATGGAGACCACGCTTAGGTAAACGTAGTGTGGGACGCCCCCCGGCTAAATGGACAGGCGACCTGAAGAAGGCAGCTGGTAGTGACTGGATGCAAAGGGCGAGAGATCGTGCGCTGTGGCGCTCCTTGGGGGAGGCCTATGTCCAGCAGTGGACTGCAACAGGCTGATATGATGATGATGATGATGTATTTACTATAGGAATCAAACGCGCGCCGCGGGCATTCCTATACATCTCCCGAAGTACCGGTTCATAGTGTTGTATCTGTGCAGGTTGACGCCTGTTAGACTGTGCGCTTCATCTGGGTACGACTGTGAACAAAAAAACTCGTGTACATTTTTCTATTTCATTATCACGCTAATTTTCAAAGTCCAATGAAGGCATGTTTAATGACCTATAAAATTTAAATGCACAATTTTATGAAAAGGAAAAGTTAAAACCAATTAAATCTTATAATTACATGCTTGAAGAATGTCGCTCACATTTGGAGTCAGATTATAAAAGTCAGGAAATGACATTTAGGTAGAATCG
Organism: Pyrausta despicata; assembly: GCA_963921415.1. NCBI lineage: Eukaryota > Metazoa > Arthropoda > Insecta > Lepidoptera > Crambidae > Pyrausta > Pyrausta despicata. Next base: position 11,903,556 of record OY992848.1, read on the forward strand.
GTTGTAAGTCTATGAGTGTATGTCTTATACTATAAAACAAGAAAAAACAATAGACATCAGAAATTGATTTCAGAAGTTCAGTAATATAGTAAAATTCTAGGATAAAAAATGTATCATATGTCTTTTCCCAAGGTTCACTTCTATTTGTGCACCAAATTTCATCCAAATCGGTTCAGTAATTTAGATTGGAAAGCATAATAGACACACAGACAGAGTCTAGCTTAAAAGAGTTACTGATATCAAAGCTAGTTATTAGGCAAAACTTTGACAAAGTAACTAACCTAAACCCTCTAGCACATCGAAGCGTTCGCATGCGCAATAGAAACAAGGAAAAAATATTAAAGTAAGACAAAGCATATGCAAAACGCCATACAACTGACAGTATTTTCGTTGTTTCGGATTCGCATGCGAACGGGTCGGTGTGCTAGAAGTCTAAGACACGACAGTGGGGCTAGGAGCTAGAGGCATGCATGCTGTTGCCTTCAGACCAAACATTCTGAAGTACTTACTGACAACTTGAATCAATAACTAACTTTCCAGTTAAAAAACCTCCGAATGAGCCAGGAAAACATATGCTCTGCTTTAACGGCTGGCCAAATTTAACTAAAAAAAATTGGTTGCCTGTAAAGTCGGTATACGGGCGAAAGTTTTACGTGACAACGACTTTGAGTGGTAAAATAATTTTAATGTGAATATTCATTCGTATAACATGAACCGGTGTGTATGCCTATCTCTCTCACTCTCTCTCTCTCGCTCTGTCTCTCTCGCTCTTAGGCGGGTTAACTGTGCTCGAGTGGAAGGGACGCGTGCCTTTCACTTTTTATGTCTGTCTCACTCGCTCTTAGGCGGTCTAACCATGCCCGAGTCGAAGGGACGCGTGCCTCTCACTCGCTCTCATTGTGAGCGCGGAACGTGAGCGGAGCGTAACGCAGTTTCTTGAAGTGTCACCCGGCAAACCAATTTATAAGACGTTGTCACGTCAAAATCAGACCATCCGTTTGGGAGCTACGATGCCACAGACAAGATACACATGAAAACACAAACAGACATAACGGTTAAACTTATAACACCCTTCTTTTTCGTCAGGGGTTGACGACTGCTAACTGCCACTACGAACGCGACAGTAACTTCGACCTACTACCTACCATATTTGTTGAATATGTGTATGCGCTTGCTATGCTTTTTATTAATTATTGTTTTATATTTCTAGGGTTTTCTCTGTAAGTGAATATGTATTAATTCTTTGTGAGAAAGTAAATATGTATCTTAAACCTGATAAAGAGCCTTACCATTTGTTCGAAGGGTATGTTCAGTTCCTGCAACGCGGTATACAATTTCGCTGCATTCTGGTAATGCACATTATCGTCGGCGTTCCCGTGCATTATGTAGAAGTCGTGGCCGCGTAGTTTCTCCGCGAGTAGGGTCACATCGCCGGCTTGGTACCCGGAGAGGTTGTCTTCTACCGTCGGGAGGCCCATGTAGCGCTCAGTGTACATCGTGTCTGTCATGTAAAATGAAGCAGTGTTTAGGAAAAAAAGATAAGTATTATATATTTCATACGCATTAAGCCCTCGAACCACATAGTTGAGACAGGAAAAGAAGAAGAAAGTTTTCTTGACACTATCACCTGACCACCTGTTGGTTGGTTGGTCGATGTTGGTTGGACCTTTACTGTCATCGAGAAAAGATACTTAATATGTGCTATTTCAATCAATAACAATGTTTTTTAACCAGCTCTCGAAAAAGGAGGATTTTATGAGGTTGATTGACATTAAAACTGTCATTTTACGGGATAAAAAAAAACCATTACCAAATCACTTTTGAAAGGTAACGAGTAACTTGTTAAAGCATTTTGGACTTGAATTATAGAAGTGTGTTAAAGAATCTAACTTAGAAACTGGTAAACACTTTCATACCGCGACCGCACCTACGCATAGTTTTACAAATGGTAGGGTCCAGGAAACTTACTGTAGCACAGCCAAGAGATCACAAGCGCGGCCAGACACTCAACACTGGGACATGGTGTCCTCATCATAAGCTAGTGTGAGAAACGTCGCGTACCCGCCAAATGAAAGGAACGCTGGATGACAGGATTTTGTGCATGAGAGCAGTCGCTATCTCGCTATCGCGCTCGCGGCGGCGCGCACGTGCGGCGCGCGACATGCACGCTTCCTCCCCGCTCCCTCACCGCTTCGTACCACCAATCAGATCCGTATATCGTGTAGTGTGATATGGAGAAAGACTGCCTCGTTGGTGTAGTGCAAAAGTTTCTCCCTTACATCCGAGAGGTCCTGGGTCCGAATCCCAGGTCGAGCCAAAATCGTTTCTAAGATTTTCTGACATGCAAATCTCAAAAACAGCTCGGAGTCGGAAAGTTGGCGGTTTTACACCCCTTTGCCTCGGAAAACACGTTAAGCCGTTGGTCCTGCGCCTGATCTCTTTCCGGTCATGTCGAATTGCCGTCTCACCGGACTTTGAGAGTGATGGAACAGTGAGTGCACCTGTGTATTGCGCTCACACTTGTGCACTACAATATCTCCTGCGTAGTTGGCTGATATCTGTTGAGATTGGCCGCCGTGGTCGAAATCGGCCAGAAGGACTAAGTGCGATATATGGCTCGACTAAAAGCTGTGGCGCCAGATGGAACCTCGTTGTGTCGATGTACAGTTGCTGCAGTGAAATAATGCAGGAAGCATGCCACTTACTGTAGTAGAGCCAAGACGTGACAGGCGCGCCAGACACACCACACTGGAACATGTTGTCCTCATCGTGAGCTAGCGTGAGAAGTGTCGCGTACCCGCCGTAGCTATGGCCCCAGATGGCAACCCGTTCGGGGTCGATGAACTGGTACCTTTCTAACACTTCCCTAGAAAAAAAAGTATTTTAGATAGGACAACTATTTTAAATATTTTCAAAACCATGGCGTTTAAAAAACATAGCTATGAAGTAATTACAATCAGTATATTTCCAAGAAGCTGTAGAAACCAATAAATTCAAAACTCAATAAATATTCGGTCGATTCCGATCGGACTCCGATTTCTGATACATGACCGTGACGTCACGTTCATGTATTCCCATACAAAATCTATGGAGGCAGACCGTTTTGACAGGTAATAAAAAGTCTGTCAACGATTGTTGGTATCATCTAGCCTATTGTTTTAATAGTGTAAAAGATACTGTAAAAGCCAGTTAACGACGGAAACAGAACAACTTTATTAGATTTATTGGGCACTTGGTGTAACCACATAATATCGGTATGACAAATTATACTTTCACACACACAGCTTTAGACTATTTTTTATTTAAGGAAAACCTAGAATTGGCCTACTAATAAACAAGTACTTAACAAATTAGCATAAGATATTGTTGCTGTTGGTTTTCTAAAATAAATAAATAAAAAGAAATAAATAAAAGTAAAATACTTTTGACCTACAACCACAATCTGCACAGGAACCAATCCTATGTTTATTAGTGACCGTAGCTAAAACTCAATTGTTCAACTAAATTTTGTTAGGCTGCAGGACTTACTTCAAAATGACAAAGTGGTCATCGATCTCGACGGTGCCGAGGGCGTTGTTGATGGCGTATAAGATGTCCTGCCCGTTGAGGCCAGCCCCGCGCCCGTCCGCCACCATGTAGATTGTATCGTGGTTAGTCGCTATGATGGAGTGGTACCCTGTTATGAGACGAAGAATATTCAATAAAACTACTGACATAACATGCCATCATTTAGTAGTATTATCTCAACAGAGATCAGCCAACTACGCAGGAGATATTATAGTGCACAAGTGTGAGCGCAATACACAGGTGCACTGTTCCATCACTCTCAAAGTGTGGCGAGGCACGGGGGTGTAACAACGCCAACTTTCCGACTCCAAGCTGTTTTTGAAATTTTCATGAATTGAAATTCATGACAAAAAATCTCAGAAACAATTTTGGCTCGACCTGGGATTCGAACCCAGGACCTCTCGGCTGTAAGGCAGAAACTTTTCCTCTACACCAACGAGGCAGTCATTATTTTTTTATACAGCCCATGTGGAATACAAAGTTTTCTGCTATGTATTTTGTCCTAATACTTAGAACACCTAAAAATGTTATACGAGCATTGTTTCCTAAATGACGCCGACACGTTGTAACTGGTAAGCAACATAGTTTCGAAAAACAAAATATTGTTGAACACCTTCACACTAAATGAGCGAAAAAAAACTTATGACTGGCTCTCAAGAGGTTTAAAGCCATAAAAACATTGTCACTTTTAAAAAAGGAAAGCTTTAGAAGAATGTGTGTCGTGTGTATTGGTAAACTAATAAATAAATCATAAATTAATGTCAAACTCACCAACAGTAAACTGATCGTAGACCGTATTCGTTCCAGGGCCCGAATACACATAATACACCAAGGGGTACTTGGTAGTTGTATCATTCAGGTCAATCCCAGGGGGCAGGTGCAATCTCACAGGAGCGGGGTGGCCAGATTCCAATGGTACTGTGGTGATGATGCTTATTGGCTTGGCTTTGGTCCTCAGACGGTCACGAACGATTTGGTTGTCCTGCCATGTGTAGAGAACTTGGCTGGTCTGGAAACAAGTGAAGTGTTATGGACGCCGTGCGTGTTAAAACTTAAGAACATGGATTGGTAGTGTTATGTCAATGTAGGTGTGTGCTGTTGATTACATCTTAATAGGTTTGTTCAGTTGAAGATTGAGAATATGAAGTATACACAAGAGACCCAAAGGTGCTTGGCCAATGAGGGTCTTTCAAATAAATGGTAAAGAAACCTTTTCATTGCCACATAGTACGCAATAGACATTTCAAAAGAAGGCACATCTTTAGTATACTCCTTATTGCATCCATGAAACAATTAACTAACGGCTCGGTGGTCGACGAACAGATGACGGCCAAGTCTCTAGTCAAGTCCCAAGCATCAGAGCTGGCACTGGATGAAGCCAAGATGCAGAGGCCACTAGGCAGCATCTTAATGCTGTAGGTAGCTAATGCATTAAGAAGCAACATAGTGTCCACGTTGAAGGTGGTAGACGGTTCGTGTGTCGCCGAGCAAGTGCTCGGTCAAGTATCTAGCATTACAACTAGCACTGACGTCAGCAATCCAAGTACAAACTCAAACATTCAGCATCATAGTACTACAGATGGTAAAGAAGCCGTATCCTCACCATAGCGTCCAGGATGAAGGTGGCGAACGGTTCATGCGTAGAGAGGTAGATGAGTATCTGGCATAAGAAGTGGCATTGGCCTAAGACACAGATTTCACCTTCCGGCACGACGTCATCATAGGCCTTATCCGTCTATTACAGACGATTTAAGCAGTGTCTGCTGCAAGGCACTTTTTATTATGGCTGAATAAGCCAATCCGGAAGCGACAAACTTTTCCGCATTTAAGGCAAGGGAAGGCAGCGGCAGGTGGATCATCGCCGCTCTGACGCCTTCTTTCCTTCCTGTCAGCTAGTACATTGAACCACGACGATGTAAAAGCTAATTCATCAATAAAAATAAGCCAACTGATAGATCAATAAGAGCTATCCATACGATAGCCTCGACGTTAAAGGCAGCAGACGGTTTGTGTGTTGACGAGCAGATGATAGACTGGCTGCAACCCAAGCATAAACTCCACCATCTGACATGACAATGTTGCAGCTGACGAATTCAGAAGAACAACCCTAACCAAAATGCTGGTGCTGGCTATGTATCTCGCATTAGAGCTGATGCTACCTAAAGCTCAGGTTCACGTAGCCCTATCCAGCATCTAAATGAGGAAATATCTTTAGTCCCCTTACCATAGCATCCACAATGAAGGTGGCAGATGGCTCTTGGCTCGACGAGCAGGTGATAGCCAAGTATCTAGCATTAGAACTGGCACTGGCAGTAGCCCAAGTACAGACGCCACCGTCTGGCATGACGATGTTGCAGCTGATGCAAGCTTCTGCACCCGCGCCTGCGCGGCGGACTTGAGAACGCCACGGCGCGCCGGCTACTGTGCGAGTGAAGTAACTGGAAAATTAAATTTTAATTATGTTATAAGCCGACAAAGGAAGGAAGGCACGTTAAGCTGTTGGTCCCGGTTAATATCGATAGATTTAATTTTCACTGCACCCATTGCCTTCTTTCTGCATGACCTTGAGGTTGACTGGCAGAAAATGCTTTTAGCATTAAGTCTATCTTGTTCATTTCTTGTTGTAACGTTGTGAAATTTTGGTTATTAATAAGGATAGTACATTTTGTGTTATGTTTTGGATGTATGGCATTTGATCCCTTTGCCCAAAAAGAAAGTGGATTTGTGACAGCTGTGTTGTCTGTGTCTTCGTGTTTTGACAAGTATAGGGTAGCTGTTTAGGGAGTTTTCTCCAAAAGGTGGGAACTTTAAGGATTTGGTATGCTTGTTGGATAAATTTTGGTAAATTCAGATATTGGTAAAGTTCAGTATTTTGGCTTAGTTTAGATAGTGGAGTTATGATATAGTAATAACTTTGATTAAAACCGTATTCGCCATTTTACTCTGTCTAAATTACGGGATAGGGTAGGAAATGTTGGCGGTGGGTTTCTGGTCCATCAGAATATTAGACATTGAGAATTTTTTTCGGGTCATTGGTTGCCATTTAAGGCATATTCAGGTAAACCGGAAGTGCCAAAGGATCCAGAAGGTTCTGGAAGGTTCGAGAAAATGGGAGATTTCTGAACCTGGTATCCCTACATTCCTGGGGAGGTTGATTTCCGTTTTGAAAGGACGCTGGGGGTCTGACGCTTCAAGAGTAGTATGGCGTGAAGAAAAAGTTAATAAATTTTGGTATTGTATTGTCTCCGGGTCGGGGCTTGACCCCATAGAATCCTACAAAAGTGCCCCAGAGTCATGCCTGTTCCTTGGTGAATTAGTTTCGGCCGCGGCACATATTTTTTTATCATGGTAAGTCTATTGCCTTGAAATTTGGAGGTGACGAGTAGCGTCATGTGTGAAAAAAACAATAGTTAAAACATCGATTTCTTGTTTCAGATTTTGTTTTAAAAACTCTAAGTAATAAAATACAGCAATTGTTAAGTATTAATCCAGGTATGTATTTCAGGAAATTTTATTCTATAACCGAGATGTTGATATTTCTTGACTTTAATCATCAGAAAAGATGCTATACCCAATCTAAAACTAAACACGCAACATTTGCCTCGTCCATTCCGACAAACTTGTTCACAGTTGACAACCCTGGCATGATAGAGCTTGACATTATAGCACTAATTACCCTCACATAATATCTGAGCTCTCACAGTCTCATACTCGGTACAAGTGTTGGCATATAGTCGTCAGCTGAGATATAGTAACAAGGTTGAGACCAGCGGGTAATAGAACTTACTATACAACATTGTCCGCGTCCATGCCAACAAGGTTGTTGACAGTTGAAAGCCCTGGCGTGATGGAGCTGGATATAATAGCACCGTTCACCCTCACGCTCAGGTACAGATGTTGCCAGATGTAACCGTCGGCTTGGGCTCGGGACCAGCGGGTTAAAACGATACAAAGGTAGATCCTATATACTAGCACTTACTACGCAACATTGTCCTCATTCATGCCAACAAAGTTGTTGACCGTTGACAGCCCTGGCGTGATGGAGCTGGATATAATAGCGCCGTTCACCCTCACGCTCAGGTACAGATGTTGCCAGATGTAATAGTCGGCTTGGGCTTGAAACCAGCGGGTTAAAACGAAAGAAAGATAGATTCTATATACTAGCACTTACTATGCAACATTATCCTCATTCATGCCAACAAAGTTGTTGACAGTTGACAGCCCTGGCGTGATGGAGCTGGATATAATAGCGCCGTTCACCCTCACGCTCAGGTACAGATGTTGCCAGATGTAATCGTCGGCTTGGGGCTGAGACCAGCGGGTGGAAACGTAGTAAGAACCGTCTCTGCTGAAGCGGGGCAGCGCGATGGGTACCCATCCGTTAGGTTGCTCGCGGTGTTCTTCCTGTAAACAAGATTGATCAATTTTCAATGTTAATTAGAACTTGAAGCTACTTTCATGCGATTTTTATGTTACTGATCATATGTGTGCATTCAATAAAATTATTTTCTAAATGTCTACGGTAATCGAAAAACTAAGGTTTGTTTGTGTCCCCTAAAATTTTAATTAAATTATGGATCTAGAACAAATATCATCACATTCGGACATTCCCCTCTCTATCGTATCTCTTGCTTACACGCTTCGGAAGTCCTACTCTGTGTTCCGTCGCTGTCACTTATATTAGCAAAACCTTACAATTGAACAGGATGGCAATTACGTGGTAAAGCGTTAGAGAGTAGGACTCTCTTTAGAAATTAAGCAACCAACATTAATGGGTTTTGTCAGAAAATTTCGAGGTGTTTTTATATTGTCGGCACACATATGTTCAGATACCCCCATTGTATATTTAGATATACTTTAAAAGTAGTTGTGTATAGACTTTGAAGTCTGTGTTTGAGATTTATTTCCATGAGAGGATGAGCGGGAAGCGTTCGAATAACGCTGCATCCCTTTCCACCCGAAACCGTGACAGCCGGCCGGCAGTCATTACTGGTCCATCACCGATATTCAAAATAACTCACATCGCAAACATCAGTATCCAAGTTACAGATCCTCAGCACGGTCTGATTCTGTCTCCTGTTCAGCCAATGGGCTGCTATCTCGTTGTCCTGTGCCCATATCACACCACCCAGGATGTGGTCGTCGGTGACGATTTCGGGCGCTTCTAGAGTCAAATAGTTCCTGTTTTGAGACTCGACCAAGGAGGTCAGGTTGACAACGCGTAGTTGCACTGTCGGGTTTACTCGGCCAACCTGGTGAAAAAGAAAAAAAGGAAGGAAAAAATATATAAATGAAATAAAAATAATAAGTATTCACTAAGTGACTAGGTATTCACATGTATTCACTATAATTTCAATATTTCAAAACAAGTATTGATTAGCTTGCTTGGTTTGTTCGGAACCTTACTAGTATCTGATTAGCTTTAAGCTAGTAAAACTACACAAGGTGCTTAAATCAAAATTAAACAGGGTTAATCTATGTGATCCAGGAGGTGGAGACCTGGTGTCTTGTACTACAGATTGTTTCACAATTCATCACAAGCACCAGTCTTCACAATAAGTTTAAAAATTACACAATGTTTTGCAACAACAATTTTGTATTACCTACTGTTGTGATGAAAATAAATTACTTTATTATTATTATTAAATATATAAATTAAATTAAATTATAACAAATTATAAAGGAGAAACATAGATAAGTAGCGAACCACTTTGGTGTAATGGTCAAGAAATTGACTATTAACCAACAGGTCGCGGGTTCGATGCCAACAACAACATGTCTGTTTGTACTGGTCTGGGTGTTATTTGTATTTATTTAAGTTTATTTGTAACCCACGGAGTCAGATCAATGTTTGTGATGTTGTTTTATATTTATTTATTTACTTACTTACTTACAACTGGCATTAGTGCTGTACTCTGTCGGAAGATAACAAGTAATAATGAACTTTGGGTAGGTATATGAACAACCAAAAAAACCTGTTTCATTTCACCTTTGGGTATTTAAGGTCCACAAGTTCCGGATAAAGGTCGTCAGGATCAGTCTTGTCTTCGTAAAAGTAGAACGAGTACGTCTCCACTAAGGTGTCATTGAAGCTGGCGAAAGCCAAGTAGCTGCCGTCGGTGGAGAACCAAGTGGCATGGCCGGTGTACATGACATCCTCTGCAACAAACACGACCAGAATCAACAATATTAATCAACCATTATACAATATTGGAACCGATTAAATGTAAACTACGACTCATTTGACTTATGCTTTAGATGTAAGAGGCAGAACGGCGGTTTTTATTTTATGTCTGTAAGCTTTATTGCACAATAAAATTAACACCATGAGGCAATATCTTACAAAGCTTGATACTTAAAATTAATAATATTAATCAAAATAAAATTAAATAGAAAGAAAAAACTTGGGAGAGCGGGGAACAGAAGAGCGTCTTATCGCGATCTTTGCGTGAGTCGCGTAGTCATTATGGTAACCGTAACTTGACTACACGACTCACGCAAAGAAGAAGGTTATGTGGATGGCCTGGATGCTGCCCTCGGATAGCTGAGCTAAGTAACATATTGCCACCGCTGGAGATTTCACGTGGTAATTTTGATACCCTCGTGTAGAACACCGCCAACTTCCCTCCGTGCCTCGGTAAGCACGTTAAGCCGTTGGTCCTGCGCCTGATCTCTCTCCGGTCATGTAGGATTGCCGTCCCAACGAACTTTGAGAGTGATGGAACAGTGCGTGCACCTGTGTATTATGCTCACACTTGTGCACTATAATATCTCCTGCGTAGTTGGCTCATCTCTGTGGAGATTAGCCGCCGCGGTCGAAATCGGCCAGGAGGACACTTACCCTAGTGTACCTATCTTGGCTATGACATACCTTCGTACACCCAATCGGTGTGCCCATTGTATATGATGCCGGGCACCCCATCGAAGGTGATCTGGATGGCTTCGGTGCTGCCCTCGGGTAGGTAGTACACGTTGTTGTCCAGCACATAAGCCAACGAGTGGCCGCCACCGAAAATGCAGAGCTGCAGCCGTGCGTGGTTCGCGACGTATAACACGTTGCTGCAAATAAGGGAAGTAAAACATAATAATCTCTCTTTATATATAAAATTCACGAGTCACAATGTTCGTTCTCTTACTCCTTCGAAACGGCTTGACCGATTCTCATGAAATTTTGTGAGCATATTGAGTAGGTCTGAGAATCGGCCAACATCTATTTTTCATGCCCCTTAGTGATAATAAAAATATTGTTTCAAGCAAAACAACGTCTACTGGGTCAGCTAGTAAACTGTAACATCGGCGATAAGGCAAGGGCGCAAAGGGGGAATGGTTCCTGCCACCCGTACCTGTCGCGGCCTCATTTCTCGTCATGGCGGGGGGCCCCCGCGGTCTGCAAGCGAAGATTCATTTGGTCGGTATACCTAGGTGAAACTTTTGCCAATCGTAACAGTCACTTAAGATGACAGCTAATAAAGTTGGATACTAAATAATGGTTCGTATGCCCTTTCGCCTTAAGTTTATGAGTATAAAGTGTACTATAAAGAAGGTAAAATTCCGAGGCTCAATTAGTAAGGATGCTACCTCGATCTCAATCCCGTATGTGACTAATTGTATTCACTAGTAAAATATCTGACAAGAAAATTAAGAATTATCATGACACTTAACTCACCCTGACTCAATCTCATAAAGCGCATATCTGGCTGTTGTGGAATAACGGTACACCTGAAAATAATTCAAATGAGTTGTTCTTACCATTCCAAGTTTCATGGCATGCGAAACAGAAACAGTTTTTTATTGCTTCATTAATGCTTGGACTACTTATCAGTAAAATTTTATAATCTTTATCGTTTAATTTATATTTTTATTACACACGACGATAATATTGACGATAGCTAGACTGCTATAATCAACCTATACGAATGAATGAATGCCTTGAAATAAATCAAGAGCAAATTAAACATAAGCGATGTAACAGGACTCTCCTACCTCTTGTCCGGTAATTACTTAGATATGTATTGTTATTGGTAGGTCTCACCTGCTGAACTTCGCTGGAAGCTAGGATGTACCTTCTATCGGCAGACAACACCGGATTTGAAGTGTTGAGGAAATTCTAAAACATAATGATTCAATTAAAATAGGTAATAAATAAAATAGGTAAAAAATAAGCGTTAGATTCTGTAGCACAAGCAGATGGGCTAACGCACTTGCCTGTCCGTGCAAAAGCGACCCTTAGAGGTCAGACAGGGTTGATGTTTCTATAGTAATACCTAGTTACTAATAACATCTTATTGAAATACGAACCATAAGCTCCCCGGAAACCAGAACACTGCTATTCAGTGTGGGCACATCGAACACGTTGATGCCAGCCTCCCCGGGTATCGTGAATGTGAATTCAGTGTCTGAAAGCACAAAAATGCCAATAGAAAACTGGAAATGGATTTGTAATGGTTAAAACAAAATCTTATCGTAGATAATAGTACCTATCATAAAATCAAGTTACTTTTTGACGGTCGGAAAATATTAATAAATAATAATTAATATTTCACAACGTTCACACCAATTCTCTAGTCCCAAATTAAGCTACGAGGCTTGTGTTATGGGTACTAGACAACGGATAAACATACTTAAATACTTTTTTTTTGTAAATAAATACATATTATACATAGAAAACACCCAGACCAGTACAGACTGCTTTTATAGTAATTAAAACGTCTGTGTTTGTGTCTGGCATAGTTCTCAATATAGGTACCTACCAATACATGATGTCTACCAGGTAAATGAAATCTCGTGTGTGATCCAACGCATCGTTAGGAAAAATAAAAACCTATAAATAACCTTCTGAAGACATTATTGGCAGTCCGATGGCCTTGGCAGTAATTTAGTCAGCCCTTCAACCTCTTTACATTAAGTTCAATCTTCAAGTTGGACTAGGACGTTCGCGAGGATATAACCAAGTAGGAAGTATCGCCTTCTACAACTTTGGGATAAGGGACTATTGGAATAACATATAGGATTCTTCAGGAATTGAACCTGTAGATCGTAATATCACTAATTAATTAAATTTTATTATGTACTATATTCCATTATGTACCCACCCACCTTTACTTCAGCTTAGATATCCACATTTATAAAGTAATACTTGCCTGAAATCCATGTGGCAGCGAATCCTCTCTGCGAGAACTGTCCAGTCAGAAACTCATTCAAGGTGAAGGGTTCCTGGTCCTGCGCAGCGGCGAGCGCCACCAGCACGAACCATACAAACCACGAGCCCCTTACCTTTCCCGAACAACCACATTAGAAGATAGAATAAACAGTTGAGTTACATGATTTTCAGATAAGTCCCATTTTTATTGCTGATGGCCGCGCTATCTTGCACCGCTTGCGGGATTCCTTACTGGTCGGGAGTATTTATCATGTAGTTGCGGTCTGTTGTGAGTCTCGCAATTTCACTTTACGCTCGACAACACTCGTAGGAAATTTTAGGACTCATTATTTTTAAGTCATGGGAGAATCTTTGGTATAACGAGGTAGCTTGTAATACAGCGACTTATCGCATTTTCGGATGATTAATTACTATTACGATTTTCATGTAAATTCCCATAATTTAGCCTCGAATTATTTAACTTTAGATATTCCCGCTATCATAATCGTGACGATGGCATTTAAAGATAACTGAATCAACTTCAATGACTGCTAAGATTCACGTCTATAGCATGGTTATAGTATAGAAACTACACTTTTAAGATAACTATTAAAAATACTCACCATTTTTAAACTAAATTTTAAAGACACCACTAACTTCACATAAAACAGTGGTTGGCGATCGTAATCCGCCAACACAACTGGTTTAAGTTTTATCAAATAAAATTACTACCTCTTCTTATCCAATGATAAGAAATAATCTTAAGATAATGTAATTGTTCAACATTCTGATCATGTTATTAGGACGATACAGATAAATTATTTATTAGGCAATAATTAAGGCATAATTATCGTACTACAAATATAGAAACCCCATTATTTCTATTGTAGTTTAAACAAGACATCAACGGATTTTAGCTGCGGCTGGTTTTACTGGGATACGAGACAAAGAGATAATTAAAAAATGCATATAGGATAGGAAAATGTTTATTAACATCAATGGAATATCATTATGCCGACAAAAACAATTCTCATAGAAATTTAATCACATTGGACCTGACTACATCTCAAAACCATCACGCTAAATGTCTATATCCGATGCTGCAGGCTACTCCAAAAATCGATTCAAATTCAATTCCCGGACTAAAGCACATGTGGATATCCAAGGCGTGTCTAAAATTCATTAAATGTCATACATAATGTTCTGAAGATCTCACATAAAGTCCAAGTCTGTGTTTGATCTCGCTTCATCGTTTTGTCCACTTTATCCACTTCACTTTCAGTATCTTGTATATGTGATTTTAAAGGTGTTTTTTCTATTTGGTAAAAATGTGATACTGAATAAAAATGTTTTCTTTCTTTCTTTCTTTCTTATCCCGTACAAATTGTCTCTGGGTGGGTCATTTTGTCAATGGTTTATTTGACACGTCCTGTTTATTTGTGGATCACGTCGCAGAGCACGAATAATTTTGTGACTGCACAGTCGAGAAGACATTTGCACTTGTAGTTCAAACGCCAACGCCGTATGGCTAAGCGGCAAGTCAGGCCAGCGTCGACCGCAGTTTATTCCCAATGCGGAGTCCCGACAACGTCCCTCCACGGATTCGAGTGACTGCGTCACTCCGTCGACGATTTAAATCATAGGATTTCCTCCAAGCGTGCCTTTCTATAACATTTCGTATAAAACATATCATTTATACATCTTCTGTTATGTCCTCGCGATGAATATGCCTTTAAACCTAGATTATATGCTGCTATCAATTAAAATAAAACTAACAAGCTCCTCTAATGAGCGAAATAATAAGTCGATTGTCTGTGACAAAAAAACCTGAAAAAAATATGTCGTAACGACACGGTTAAGATGAGAATGGGTGGGTGTTATGTGTTGATGGATGTCTGTGTATGTAAATGTGTTGTTTAGTGTGACGTTAGTGTGTGGTGTACGATGGCATGAATGGTGTGGGACGGACCATGCTAGTGGCGGCGGTGGGTGCGACGCAACTCCTGCAGGCGTCGCTCGTGTTCCGCCATGTGCTGGCGCCGCTGTTCCTCCTTAATGGCGATCTGAAACAATATTCCAAAAAATAAAAATATATACATCACTAGCAGCCCGCCCGCGACTTCGTCGTTTTATCTCAAGGGAGCATTTAATAATCGGTATAAAAAGTATTCTATAACCCAAGTCCGCTAATACCCTGTCTGTATACCAAATTTCATCAAAATCCGTTTAGTAGATTCAGCGTGATTGATGAGCAAACATCGAAACAAACATACTTTTACATTTACTAAATAAGTGTGATCATTTGTTACAAAAAAAAATCAAATGCTTGAAGTCAGATTGAAGATCATTGTATGCGTTGTGTTGGAGCAGCATGACAATTCCTAAATCAAATACTGTGACTGCAGGGAACCAGCATCAAAAGCAAAGCATGAAGGAAGATTGCATGAGAAACTTAAGTAATGGAAGTCCTGTAACAAGCCACAAACTATTTATGACAAGTGAGTCAGTAAGGAAACAGAAATTACGCATGTTTATGTGGTACGAAGAACTTACCGTCTCAGCCGATAGAGGCAACCAATATATGCAAGGTGTGGTCTTTGTTTTCCTGAAAAGGTCATCCAATAACTTGGCAGGAGCTTCTTCTTCTTTTTTCTTGAATTTTCTCGCTGTGAGTTACGAAAAAAAAATCATCAATAAGCTTCACAAACTTAGACAAACCTTTAATTGTTATCATTTCAGATGACCCATTAATTTGGAGCTACTGTTGCATGTTCATTTTCACTCTCTAGATACAATAATCTTAGTAATTCTATGGTTTAATGGTATAATACAGTACTGTGGGGTAGTCTGGGTACTGTACAGTTTACAAAAGATTTAAAAGACTTAAGTGAAAAGTTTCACAACTGTTACCTGGTTCAGGGCTTCTTTCAGGGCTGCGGTGTCGCCGCTTATCTAGCATTCTGGGTCCAAAATCGTCTGGTCTCTTTAGTTTATCTTTATTATCCTTGTCCTTGTCATTTTTACCCACGTCCCATTCACGCATTGCCAATTTTCTTTCGTATGGCTTCTCCTGAAAGAATATAAATTTGAATTAGTATAATAGTAGTAATTATATAAGTATAAATTTGAAAAGGAAATAATCAAAAATATTTTGGTAACAAATTGCCAGAGATAAAAAAAGATTTATATATTTCAATATAGTCTGACATTAATGTGCAAGATCTTCCTTAAGGGCTCCGAGAGGAAGGGCATCGCACCTTTCGCGCGCTTTTCTATACTATCTTTAGCTAAAATGCCCCGTAGTGTCTGTCATCCCACTTTTTGGCAGGAAGGGTCATATCATACACTAGTGTGATGAAGGTAGTTGCGAGTGATCTCTTTGAGACATACTTAAAATACTTACTATTTCTCCCCTCTCTCTTTTCAAGTCTTGTTCTCGAAGCCAGTCTTCCACTGTGCCAGGAATGGTTGAAGTTTGGGCATTATCTGCATCCTCATTCAATTTAGCTTTGTCGAAAGCTTCATCTGTGGAGAAATCCACTTGCAAAGTCTTTGGATTTGATACAGGCCAAGTAACACCATGGAGAGCATGCCTCGTTTCCACAGCTTGACTGCAAAGAAAAGATATGTTAAGTTTTGTGATACACAATATAACCATTTTGGATAAATATTTGTTTTACAATAACTTACTCTTCAGTTTCATATTTAACATAGCATTTAGATTTTATTCTGTCTATCCAAAACCCATCTTCAACTATTCTTCCCGTCCGTTGCAACAAGTTTTTCAACTGAGGCAATGTAAATGGCCTCACCAGATTTGTTATGTACAAAATGCATGATTGCTTATGCCTAGGGGGACTTGGTGGCCTTGCAATAATACTATCATTGTCCTTAACTATAGATATTTTCCTATTCAATGAGAGATGAGAATCTCGAGGCTTTATGTCTCTCTCTGTATCTTCACTTACTTTTCTGTGCTGCTCAATATTTTCTGTATTGTCTATCACAATTTTAGGTAATACAGGTCTTTCAAATTTCTCTGTTACTTCCCTTTTAGTTTTTTCTTCAATAACTTCATCAAACTCAACAGGTTTCACATCAGGTATTATCTCTTTGAGAATGTCAGTAGATATTGTAATGGAATTTTGCTTTGCCACTTTAGGTCGAGATCCCCATCTCCTCTTCCTACTTATAACTATAGGAGCTGCTGATCCATTTTGAATGTTATCCTCTTGAGCTGAATTAGTTGACATGGAGTGCTCCATCTCCTTGGGTGGCTCTTGGCGCTCACCATCATTCTTACTGGATTCAACAAATGATTTTTTCACTTCATTTTCTTTCTCTGAACTTTCTACAACATTAGTTTTATCAGATGACTTATTATCATCATTGGAATCACACTCTGTTTTCTTAGACTGTTCAGTTTTATCTTCAGTATTACTTACCTCATTCCTGCTGGAATCCGTGTCCTGGGTTTTGGCTCCTGATTCCTCCTTTACATCTTCAGTCTGGGATTTATTTACTTCAGTGTCCATAGACTCACCTCTGTCCTCAGCATGTAATTCCAATACCTCAGATTTGTCCTCTGTATCTTTACTTGATTCTTCCATGCTTGAATCATTAGGCTTACTTGTTTCAACATCTGATGTGACAACTGTTGTTTCCACTTTTGGAGAAGCAACAGTTGTATCAGCATCAGATGTCTTGCTTACTTCAGAATTGTCTTTTAAATTTTTAGACTCTGGTTCCTCAGTAGAGTCATTCCTAACATCATCTTTGTCTTTTACATCTTCATTGGTTGTTGACATAGGTGTATCATCTGAAATTTTGGAAGATTTGTTGTCTGAACTTTGAGATATTTCACAATCCGAGTTTTCTTTAGCATTTTGTGAAACCGCATCTGCTTCATCTTCTTGGCTGTCGTGATTTTTCTCCTCGTCTTTGGATTCGCGGGTGGATCGTTTGGAACGATGCTTCTTCTTTTTGTCTTCAACTCCTTCACTGCTAGGTGTGTCACTAGAACTAGTGGCCCGGGAATGCTTCCTTTTGCTACGCGGGGACCGGTCAACCCTTTCCGGCGTAGAAGGGGGTCGCGTTAGGCATATTTTCAGTTTTTGAATCTCTCCGACATCGCCTCCCTCGGCAGTTTTTACCTGCCACACCTGATCGGGTTCCTCGGGACTATCCTCTTTGACAGGCGTCCCCGGCGGCTCTTTCTCTACTACGGCGGTTTCCACTTCTTGAACAGGAGTTGGTTCCTCAGCTGACTCATTGTCTGATGACGTCGACTGCTTCCTGCGACGAGTTCTAGTACGCTTCACCTTCTCAATTTTCTTTTCAGGAGATTTGGTTTTCTTACTGGCGGTACGCTCACTTTTACGACGCATTTCGGCCTAAAACAATATAAATGTAAATGTTATTAGTTTTACAGTAACTTCAAGCATAAAACAACACGCAAAGAATTAAATTTTAAATACATTTACCAAGTATCAATATGATATTTTTTGGAAATATTTTCGACACAACAAGCGTGCTTCAACTTAGCTGCAGTCAGCCATTTTGAAACGCGGTGTTGCCATTTTTAAAATTCATAACAATGTTGTCGGTTGGACCTGGTTGGACCCAAGGTTATCCCGGCTACACACCATACAGGAAGTATGGTGTGTGGCCGGGATAACCTTGTCGTATTGGTATACACCTAACGACACCTAACGATTGGAAAAATTAGAACTGATCAACTGATCTATGTGGGCGAGGATTTGCATTACATTCGCTAAAATGCAAGCGCCAAGCATGCTTCTTACTTGGCAGCATGATCCATCGATGTGCTACGTGTGTAAAGCGTCCTTGCTATTTTACCTAATCTATGTTTCTTCTTCTTTTTCTGCGGCCTCTCTAACTAAAGTGACGTTTACTAAACGTCAAGAGGCCCAAAAAAAGGTGATGAATGAATGATTCCGCTTTAGAATTTAAGGATTTCTTTACAGTATCTTGAAAAATATGTGTAATTACAACATGATGACCCAAAAATGTTAAGGTATTTTTTATTTTAGATCAATAAAACTTAACACAACAATGATTCACTGCCAACGTTATAGATTATTCATGCAGTTTGCTATTGTTTCAGATATGGGCCTTCGTCATTCTTGTGGATCGGCATACTTTACGTGTGTCTAAAGGTGGTACAATAGGTGTAGAATGGTAATTAGTGATCTGTAGAGGTCATACTATATCATTACGATATGGGAAACCAAAACAGTTGCTGTTGTTACCGGAGTCCATCGCCGAACAGGAAAGACATCGTCAAACTTGAGGATTACCTGCCCGAAGGAGAAGTTAGTTCCAATAACATCCAACACATTAGTGAAAGAGAACCTGATGATGGAGACATCGACCCATCACAAGACCCCATAGCAGGTACCATCTTCATGGAACGTTCTAAAGCTTCTATAGAAAATGGAATGACTAGAAAACGTAGTCAACACCAGATTGCTGAAAATAAGCTCAAAAAAAGCAGTTCCTGTTCAACTATATATTTAGATGATAGTACAGTGTCTCAGCCTAATCTTAAAAATACTGTGAAATGTGTTGCATTGGCTATTTATTACCACATTAAACATAGAACTTCTGAACGCAAGTTAGACATCTTTGATGAGAAACTTCACCCTCTCAGCAAAGAAGGGGTTAGTGATGACTATGACAAATACAACCCTGAGCATAAGCAGATTTATAAATTTGTAAGAACTTTATTTAATGCTGCCCAGTTGACTGCTGAATGTGCTATCATAACCTTGGTTTATTTGGAGCGACTTCTTATATGTGCTGAGTTGGACATTGCTCCATCAAACTGGAAGAGGATAGTATTGGGGGCAATACTACTGGCAAGCAAAGTATGGGATGACCAAGCTGTTTGGAATGTAGACTACTGCCAGATTCTAAAAGATATCACCGTTGAAGATATGAATGAATTAGAGAGGCAGTTTCTGGAAATGTTACAGTTCAACATCAATGTACCATCAAGTGTGTACGCTAAGTATTACTTTGATTTACGCACACTAGCGGAAGCAAATGATCTGGCATTCCCAAGTGAACCTTTGAGCAAAGAAAGGGCCCAAAAGTTGGAGGCCATGTCTAGGGTTATGGAAGATAAAATTGCAGCAGAAGTTGTTAAAAATGGCATCAAAAAGTGGTCAAGCTTGGATAATGTGAATTCAGGTGCTGGAGTGAGGCGAAGTGTGGCCATATTGTCATAATTTATTAGTCACTCATGAGCCAAATTTGGATCCAAATATAAATCACAAATTACTTGATAATATTTGTGTATTTTGTAAGGATGTATTGTATTGAAAATTTTGCACCAACCCAACTTTACAGTTTTAACTGAAAGCAGTTGATTTTTACTTAAAGGTCTTTCCTTATCATCTAACTAATGAGTTGTGAGTTACATAAAATGTGGGGAAATTATTATAAAAGTTGCATTTGATGTTTCCCTCATGTGATGACTTATTCAATTACTAAAATTAAGATATACCACAAAATGAAAAATGTGAAAGACTTATTAACAATACATTCCAATCTGGATAACCCAAGATATCAACTTTAATGTTAATTTATACAAAAAGTTTGCAAATTGATTGCAAAATTTACTTATATTTTTTGACTCCAAATCATTGTATTTTAATTCCCATGGAAACAAAAAGTTATTTGGTGCAAGAAATACTAGCTCGGAATTAATTTAAGTATGCTTCTTGAATATTATATTTAATGAAGGAAGAGAAAATAATTATACCTTATCCCAGTCACAAATGGAGAAAACAATCTAATAAAGAAAATTATTGTTTTCACATTGTCAAAAGAGCACAAGAAAATTGAGAGTAATTTGATCTTTGGACTGGAAATATCAATGTTTTATGTGTATATTAATGTTAATTTGGTAGTTTCACAATTTTAACTCCAAATGAAATCACTGAATTGAAAGACTTGTATGTGGTCCAATAACTGTTTTTAATTTACAAGTAATACCTAATTACTTAATTGCTACTTACTCAATTTATTTATGATTGTATTTAACTTGACATTGGCTTCCATTTTATTATTTGATTAACATTTTTGAAGCACTAATATAAATAGGTTGCTTCCAAAACTATGCTACTTTAGGGTTTAGATTGTTAGAATGTGCAACTGCATTTTGACTGAAATATGAATCTTGTGATTGTGGTATGGATGTTTTACTTAGTCAACAGCTGTAATTTTATATGATTTTACATTGTAATAATGCATTTAGAAACTCTCAAGCTAGTTAGAAATTTTATGCCAAATTGTTGTTTTAAATATATATTTGATTACTTATTCAAATAATTGATTTGATCTTACACAAAATTGATTTGTAATAATGATGAATGACAATATGTTTTTTTAATGGAACAAAGACATGTAATTAATTTAAATATTTCAGTATAATTTAGATTGAGATTGCAATATACAGTTAAATTACATACTTTATGTATCTGTTATAATTTAATTAAGCAAAAGTAAACATTTTATATGAGACTTTAAAATTGTTTATTTCATAACATAAAACCATTACACTAGGTTCACTGATTAAAACAAAAACATTATGTTGAAACACTTTCTCAAAAGATTTATTTTAGTGGTTTAAGGTCCTTTAAGAATGCACTATAGTTCTCAAATATATCAGTACTAGTACTCTTTTTGTTTGTAAGGTCATCATGTTCAGGTCCCACTGACCATAGTGTTTCTAAGTCATAAGCTTCCCTAGTTTTTTCAGAGAAAATGTGAAGAGCTATGTTACCTGTAATCAAAGAAAGAAAGAGATAAAGTTAATAATATTACAAACTTAAATATAATATTTTTTTAAAGTTTGCATACAACCTAAATCAAGAGCCATCCACTCGTTAGATTCTTTTCCTTCAATCCTAGGGATTGGGTCATCTTTAAAACATTTTTTCTTGTAAACTTTCCGCACAAATTCAGCAAGTGCCAGAACATGTCTTTTACTACGTCCACTAACTATGCATATGTACTCAACATAGTTTATTTCAGGTGGAACACTAGCTACAAATATGTCTTTCGAATTTTCTCTTTGTAGTAGTTCTACAAGATCTTCAATATCAAAGACTCCTGATATTCCCCCTGCAACAAAATTTAAAAGTCCAGTGAACATTCAGGCTTACACAATTCAAATCAAGAGTTTTATAAAGAAGTACTGGACTCACTTTTAAGATTAATTCCATCAAATTCATCACTTAGTATTGGATAAGGACTTTCCGAATGAAACTCTTCGGCTGTATTCTGTATCACTGGTGAATTGTCTTCATTTATAATCTCATATTTACTGGCTATTGCAGGAGAAGGGATAGTGTTTGATTTAGACGTTTGCCGAGGATTTCTTAGACAAACTCCGCAATGTATTTGCCTGCAGATTCCGACGTTGTCCACTGAACTCTTTACTAAACGCACATTTGCACAGCGGCGAGCAAAAGCTCGAACAATAATGTTTCGAAACATTATCAAATATTTGCTCTATCTACTTTGGTTGCACGAAATAATGGATATTTTTATATTAGTTATCACAAGATGTAAACATAACCTCTCTTATTCCTTCTGAAATAGTGCTGTAACTTTGAAGTTTAGCGTTGCGCATTATCGAATCTAGTTAATAAAATTTTCCTACATCTATTTTTTTGCTTAGGTAATCATAAACTTTGCATACGTAAAGAAACAAAATATTGTCCAAAATTGTTAAGTGAATTTTTTTTGAAGTGAAAACTTCTTTAGCGGCGTTGAGCACTTTTGTGGCATGGGTAGAAACTGTGAAACTCGCGTCAGGTCACGTGATGCTGATCGAAAAACCGTAAGACGGTTGTTAAGTTTTCACTTCTGCCGGCACTCCCGGAGTGCAACTCGTGTTAGTTTTTTTTAATTTAGACAGAACCAGCTCGCAGCATCGCAGCTAGGCAGCCGTGTGTATAAGTATTTTTTTCGCTACCCAGATATACAAGGCCTGTTAAACTCTTGAGGATCCCGGCGACATTACAATACAATTATGTACTGTGTCTCTAAACCTTAAAGTATCATCATCTTCTCATCATTTGACGACCGCTTGGTGCAGTGGACGTGGTCTACATGTCGGACTTCTAAAACCAGCGTCGCGGGTTTGATCCCCGCACAGTACAAGCATATTATGTGTGCATGAACATGTGTGCTTGTTCTGGTCTGGGGTGTTTCTATGTATAATATGTATTTATTTACGAAAAAAAATATTTAAGTTTGTTTATCCGTTGTCTAGCACCCATAACACAAGCCTCGTAGCTTAATTTGGGACTAGAGAATTTGTGTGATTGTTGTGAAATATTTATTTATTTTTATCTGCTATTACTTTTCTAAAGAGCATGGCACTTTCCCTGTATCGATATTTGGAAATATGTTTCCTATCTAAAAAAAAATTATTGCTGTTAAAATAACGTTAATAAAAGTGCTAAAAAAACTTTTTAAAATAATACTACATGAAAACGAACAATGCAATCTCGCGCATTTGTCGATATTTATATAACAAACTGTATATCGTGCATCACTATTATGTAGTGACAGCTGACAGTTTATTTGATTGTCTAGACTTGTCAAATTGTTTGGTCCGAAATCACAAAAATACATTTTATTTAATTAATTTACATATGACTAGAGGAGAAAGACTGGTGGTTAAAGTAATGAACCTTGCTATGTCCATCCTATTAAATGAAAAGAAAATGTTATTTAGGTAGTACTTTGAATCAATTTGGAGGCACGAGCGTAATGAACATAAATGAGAATGAAAGAAAGTACCTACCTAGTCGATATTAGCACTGAACCAATTGCCGGAATCAGGACCATGAATGGAACGCATCCATTTATATTCGATGCCATGCGCCGACGCCTGGACATACCAGATACCAGACCTATTAGACCTAGTAGATGCCAGACCTATTATTAGAACTTAGGACGGATAATTTTTATTTTGAGCATTTTTTTTTGAGAAACCTTGATTATCTTATAGTAGGTACAAATGGTTGCTTTAGCATGGTTTTTGCTTTAGTTTTTTTTTTTTAAGTAAACGTTCAAGTTATGCACCTGCCTCATTAATTAGACTCTCACTATCTTTAGGCCAACTTGTTAAAAAAATGACCTGTGATTCCTGCATAACTGTGCCATCGAGTTTTATCTATTTGACTCAACAATCTTATCAGTTACGCTATCAATGGGTGTGGGGAACAAAAAACTACATTTCAATTTGTACGGTTTCAGAAAGAAAACAAATGTTTTACAGTTCTTAAAAATCCAGTGAGTTAATAACTTAGATGATCATCAATTGGTTAATATTTTAGTCCAACTGTGCCTTCAGTGGTTGTCTTAGGGAATGGTAAAGACCAGTGATGTGACACCAAATCAATAAGTGTTATCGAAACGATGAGTGTTTGCGGAACTGAGATACGATGGTAGTATGCGAATTGGATCCTGAGGTTTCTGGGGAGGTGTTAGGATGGAAGCTTCCGGCGTGGCAGGCCCTGCTATTGCACCGAGTGCTGCCATCATGCGGGGGACTAGTGGTGTACCTCACCCTCATGTGCTTTGACTTGGCGCTCGTTTTTGAACACTTTCAAAATAAACAAAACGTGTAAGTTGGAAGATAAATCTTTAAGGACATGACACCATACGGGCTGTTCTACGACTAGCACTGTTTCTGGCCATTCACATAAATTAAACTAACCTTGCACAATTTTCAGTATGTTTAATTATTTTCCCCTTTGAAAAAGCAAGCAGTGATAGGCGTAGCCTACGCCGCGTAGGTGGTCAAGAGTCTAGCTGTATTCTTAATTAATTGTTTATTATTTATAATGTACATAGGTAGCAACTTAATTTGATTGCGAAGACAAGTTTATCTATCTTTTTTAAATAAAAATTTGTGTTCTTTTGTATGACGAGATGAGTAGTGCTAAATATCTACCGATATGAAGGTAGGCTTGACGTCAAATCTATGATGTGACATGATTATTAGAGATCGCCCTTGGCGATAAGACCGCCTAAATTGTGCATCTTTCTGTGTATGTTTTCTTATGTATTATTTTTGTGGTGTGCAATAAAGTATTCTCGATCTATCTATCCATCTATGATTCTTTTCCCAACAGGTTAGGGTCATTCTGCCTCATCCTGATAACTTGGCCAGCTGTAATATCCCTCGTGTTCACGCTGGCGTCTCCCCCTCCAGGGCTGCAACCGGAGGAGGGAGCCTTCACCGTGACCGTCGGGAAAAAAGACCTCAAGTGGATTGGCAGGCAGCTGGCTATCTGCCTATTCTTTCCGATAACAGCGATCGGCAGGTAAGGTTATGTTATGTCCATGACAATAGCTGCAACTTTTCTGTTGTCTGCGCTGTTCTCTCCCTCTACCCTTCTTTTGTAACAAAGTAGAAAGTTACTCATTTTGTCATCGTATTTTTCATTATAACTACGCCAAGATGCGTCGTGCTGGCTGACTGTAGTAGTGCTTTAGCAGGCCGAGTTTTGACATGGTCATTTATAGAAACCACGTAAGATAAGAAAAAGAATCGCGCTGCAGTTTAGTTGTTCAGTTAGCTGTTAGGTAGGGCCCTACTTATATAACAGTTAGTTAGCTTAACCCAGTATCCATTGTTCCAATCTGATCAATCAGATCAATGAGTCAATAATTAAACTAATTCCGTGTGTTTGTGCATCTAATCAGTATCGTGCACTGATCTACATAATTTTAATAAGACATGATCTTGGTTAGTCTTGTTGTCTTGACAAAATGACGTAGCTTCATAGTACCAAAGATAATGGAAAAAGGGAAGATTGTCAATGTAGAACAAATTGCTTACCTTGGCGAAAACTTACAACGTTCACCGGTACTTGCAATACCGACTTATGACATATAGCTGGCATTACTCTGCTTTAACAATGTGCTGAAACTTACTGCCATCTATGTCACTGTTGTTGACTCATCTGCATAAAATTCTCTGTTACGCGGCTACGTCTCACGAGATGGCGTTCAACTCGAACGACAAAGTAACTACTATAAAAGCTATAAAGATATGCTACTAGAACTACTTACTAGAAAGCTACAAATTCGAATCCCTTTTTTAAGCGTGTGCTGGTCTAATGGTCGAGACGTGGGAACTAGGAATCAAGTTGATACTTAAATTTAGGGTTTTTGATAAAAGTTTTTTTTTACCTTGTTGTCAAGTTTTACCTTGTTTTTTTACAAATTCGCTTGTTAAGAATGAAGATTAGGTAATGTTATTGTTATTAAATTAGAAAAGGGGTTTGGAAGGCAGTTACGCTAACTCACTTTACATTTTCTTTTACATTAAAAATACTCGTATAATAATCATATAATAAGTTAGTACATTTACCAGGTATTCTTGTTATTTTGTAAACTGGCTTAGATTTCATGTGTTATGCATTTACTAGGCCGGTGTTATTATTTTGCACTGACAACCTTTACGCAATGCTAGCTCACTCAGTAGTTTTTAAAAAACTTTGTAGGAAGGTAGTCATCGTTTGTTCGTGTTCATAAATGAAACAAACTAAGGGCGGCTTGCTTGGGCATCGTGGTTAAATACAGTTTAAGAGCGACGTAAATACATTAACCGCCGCACTCAGATACGTCAATTATTTTTAATGCTTCATTAAACATCATTCTGTCTTCTTTTGTTTTTATGGAAAAGAAAGAGATACCACCAATTTTAATGGAGTATTAAAACTAATAGACGTCTCTGAGTACGACAGTTAGTCAGCTAATTAAAATTAGCATCTTGCACATCAAAAATATAGGCACTAATCACTTTTAACGAACTGTCAAAGTTAAAAACCCAAAGATGGCTATTTAGCGTCACGAAATACGTTTAGTAGCAATCGCGCGTCTTCATTTTGAGGTTATAGAAATCTTACTCATAGGTAGGTATTTAAATCAAGACTGTAAAGAAAAATTCGGTTCACAAATCATTACAACATAATTTGTGTGCCTTGACAGCTCGGTTGACTTGATGTGACAGCAACCATTTTGCTTAAGTGAAGTGTACAACGCACAAAAAAAAATGGTTGCCTGTAAAGTCGGTTTTACGGGCGAAGATTTTACGTGACACCGATCATGTTTGAGCGGGAGAGAGACGCAAGGCATTCGCCGGTCCGGCGGGCCTCTCTCTCGTTCGGTGACTCATCGTAACAGACGTGAGCGGGCGTTACACTTTTTCATGAGTGACTACGAACCACAACCTAATTTAAGACGTTGTCACGTCAAAACGTAAAAAGGAACGCAAGAAACTGATTTACCGACTTCCTAATTACAATTAGTTAAATTACCATCCTAACGGACGTGAGCAAGACCTTTTTAATTGTATTCAGGCTAAACATATCAGACAAAACATAACATTCGTTACAACCATCAAAATTAAATATTCTATTTTCTTTTTGGAATATTTTTTAGTTAATAGCTAGTTGATCTATTTGAACATTATACGTATGTAAGTATTTTGGATTATAATAGAGGATTTATTATTTTTTTAAACTAAAAGTGATTGCCTTAATTTATTTTTTCAATAATTTTTACATGACATTTCATAGTGACAAAATAATTGCTGAGAATACAATTAAGAAACGTCTTTACCTATGAAATTGCTGTTTTTACTTTGCACTTGAATATCTTTGGACTGGGTAAGAGTTTAAAATTCAACTTTGTCTTAAATTAAAGCTTGGGGTAAATTGTTTAAAAACATGCATATTAATTGTTTTATATAATTTGAATTAGCCAGGTTTGGGCTACGACCGCAAGCGTGGAAAACTGAAAAAAAAATTGTTCCATGGTGTCATTAGTGCTACAGAAACGGTAGAAAGTGTTTTGAGCCTTTATAAGCAAGGCAATGCTACCCCTTGCATGACTTTTTGTTTTAAAAAATTAAGTTTTAATTTAATTAATGTAATTGCTTTTTGTATGAAGAAATTCATAACTTTAATTGCTTATAAAGATAAGTTTTTTAAAGCATGGTATCCATTGATATACCGTTGGATTTTTGTTGTGTTAAATAACCTATTTTGGTAAACCAAACACACAGGATGTGTGATTTTTTCCGTTTTTTTTTTTCTATTTTTTTTATGTAAATCCAAAAAAAAATCATCAAAAAAACATGCAAGCGATAGTGAAGCTTAGATTAAAGATGTCCAGGACAGATTGAACCGTTCCTGTACAACTATCTACGCAGAGTAACAAATTTGCAAAAAAATTACATTTTTTTATTTTATTTTTATGCTTATAGATTTAGCTTATTTTCTTAGCTTAATCAAATTATTCAAAAATGAATAAAAGGTTAACACTATTTCAAACACTATTCTCCTAGCATTCATTTTCGATAAGCGAAAATTCAACTAAGTTTAAGTTAAAAAAAAGCGTGGGGTCTTTGGTATAGTTGTATGTGAAAATCAACCTATTATTGGCACGTATAAAAGAAAAGTATCAAAACGTTAATAAAAAATCCAATAAAATCCATTTATTTCTGTAAGTAGGCAACAACTAGTACTTTTACACTTTTACGTTATAAAGTGCACCCCACGCTTTTTACTCTACTGTTATATAAATTCCGTGTACTCAGAAATTATTTTCTCTTTTTAATTAGCAATAAAAGTGTGTTTTTTTAGTTATTTCTACTTTTGAAAATTTGTAATAACTTCAGTGTACCCTATTCTAAAGCAAATAAATTATTCTATTCTATTCTATTCTACTATTATTATTTCAAATTGCATGTTAAAAATAATGCCAATATATCTTTATTTTTTGACTATTAAAAAAAATAAGGTAGGTAATACAAATATAACACCTAAAGGTTCATCATATAAATTGTGTCGGGTACTACGCCAAAACGCACGTAAACGGCGAAATAAATATAAATCACGCCTTTATTTATGTAAATTTAACACTTTCTAACGTATTTTATTATTATTTGGTTATTATTGTAATGTCTGTGTCATGTCACTAATTACTTATTTCGATTGACATAATTACTTAATGCATTTAATGGCTATCCCAAAATTTCGGGTAGCAATTTAATATATTAATGTCCCGGAAAAAAAAATGTCCGAAAGAAGTCTCCGTTTTTTTGTTCCGCCTTCGAAGTTGAGGCAAAAAGCACTACCTATTCCTATCACTGATAAAGAATGACGTTATTTAGGAATTCTAAAAATTAAATAACCCTTATCTAAAGTGGTTAAAATGGTAGCAAAAATTGTAAGGTTAATTTTTGTTTGACAACAGGTTTACTTGAATTTTTTTTAAACTAAATAAAGTGTTCTTTTGTGGAATGTATGTGTGTGACCACACGGAATTGATTAAATCACGAAACACGATATTTATGTTAAGTTGATTAGGTATTTCACAAACGTCACGGGAAGTCTAACAACACACACAACTGAAAATGATAGGGAAAATTGTAAATAGTAATTTAGGTATTTAGTGAATGTTTAGACTTACGACTACGGTCCTAACGATTACGGTCTAGGTATTTAAATTAATTTTAACAAAAATATTATGATTTTAGGTTTTTTTATACAATGCAAAATATTTCAAGTACCTAGGTAAACCTAATGATAATGAATATTATTAAATAAATGTGATGGTACGCCACAATTAGAGTTGCCACCCGTACTTTATAATAAAGTACCTACCTACAATACTTTATTAATTTACAATACGTTATTTGGCAAATTGTACTCTTTACTTTATGATAACAATAAAGTACACGAAAATACTTTCTTTCATTGTGATATCGAAAAGTTTAGTCGTTAGGATCAATATGTATAATTAATATAATTATACTTTGGAAGTATAATTAATTATTTGTTGCATATGTTTTTAAATATAATAAATAATAAAGAAATATAAATCGTAGGTACTTTATTTTGATACTATGTACTTTTTTTTCGTACCTATAATAACCAATGTACTTTGCTGTTGGTAAGAGCCTAAGAGCATAATTCGAGAAAGCCTAGACCAATTTGGCCAATTCTTTTTTTATGACATTCTTTTAACTACGAAGTACGAGGATGGTTCTTACAAAGGAAATTAAAACAACAACGAGCAAGCCATAGGCTTGTAGTCTCCGTGGTCTTGTACACCACAGAGGCGTTTACTTTTCTTTATTATATTATAGCAAAGATAATGGATTTTCATTATCTTTCTATTATCTTTGTTAATACCTAGCTTTCTATTCCGAAACGCGCTGACAATAGGCTTATCAGCCTGTAGTCAGCGCGTGCTAGTGTGCGAGAAGGACAGAAGTGTTAGCTACCTAGTCTAGCTAGAAGGTGTACCGTCTACTAAACCACATTCAGATTAACAAACACTTCGATATTTTTTTATGTAGGTATCACATAATAGTTCTTATCTTTAACGTGAAAAGGTCAAAATGAGAGTGACCAAAACGTTGTATTGGTTGTAATAAGTAGCAGGAAGAAGTTTATTTTCGCTTTTCTATGAATATGGTGAATCTTTTGAAAATAGCTGCCTACTTAAATATTTTTAAAATTTATTTTACTTCCTTTGAACTTGGTAATATAGGTACCTAGCAGCTATCTGTAGTTATATGCGTAATACTAATAAGGCTGCTTTGTTTGACGGTTTGTGATTGATGTGATGATTATACATCTGTGTGTAGGTATTTTGATAGTGTGAGGGTGGCGACACGGCGCGGTGACGAGACCTACTCACCTACATCACTTAAGCCGTTTTCCGTAGTTTCGGATGTAGCCTGCTGATGTCCCTGTCACTCTTACAAGCGTCTCCGTGCGAGCAAACGCGCTGGCTAGATTCGGAAATACGAACGTTTAGGGAGTATGTATGGCCACAGGTTCTAACTTCGAATCTCGCTAATCTATGTTAAAAAATGCTTTCTGTTACCCAACTGCCGAAGGAGGGTTTTTTTTACTTTTTACGTGTTTATTTATTATTTTCTAGAGATTCGGTTATCTTAAACTAAAACTGAGTTTGAAGGTAAAATAACATGATTGTAATGTGAGTCTGCGCCATCTAGCGGTTCTAGCAAGTGAAAAACGCTCGCTATTTGGCATGCTTTAGTTTTAAGCAATAGGTTTAAGGTGAAAATATTGAAATTTAAATACATTATTTAAATATAGCTTGTTTTGTGCGAAAAGTAATAAATACGTGCATGAATATTAATCTTATGAAAACATTGAATGATAAGTAACAAGTTTATGCGTAATTTCGTGTGTTTTAGAGATTTTTCGTTACTTGGCGTTTCTTCAGTGACCGGTAACGCCATCTTTTGAAGATTAAGGGGAGTTAAATCAGGTTTCCTATACATTGACAATCTTCCCTTTTTCCATTATCTTTGATAGTACCCAATAATTAGCACCAAAAGTGATTTTGTTTTTTTTGAGGAATTTCCCGAAAGTTTTAAACCTTTTCTCATGAATTGTAACTCACCTACATTTTATCATGTTTTTAGGTATTGCTACTTAATATTCTGGTGGACGGAGGCGGTGTGCGCTTCATACGTCGACGACAAAGAGCGCACCATGGACGCTATACTCCGAGCCCGATCGTCTTCCCCGATGGAGCTGTATCTGTTCCTGCAGTCATTTCTGCATGCAGCACCTCATGCTATTGTCAATATTTTGGGTATATTTGGAAGATTCTCCAACCCGACCTATGATACAGGTAAAACAAACTTATTTTGCAATAGCATACAGTTTGGGGGACAGGTCTACTTAATTCACGCTAGGCACTCATCTACGAGTAATAAGTTCCGTTGTTTTGCTATAGTATTGAAAGTATGGCTTTTGCCAAATTTAGAACTGTACTGTAATTACGCAGATACTTACAGAATACTAATGATGTTCTCGTATCTTTTTCCAGTTGCAATGCAGGCGGTGAGCGTCATCTTCTCATGCATGCGAATGTCCACCACTGCCACTATTTACAGAAGGTTTGAACGGGAGAAACTAAATGGCCGTAAATATCCATGGAACAAAGACTGCAAGCCTCTTATTAGCAACTACGGAAATGCACCCACCAACGACAATAACAACAAAACCGAACCAATATACGAGACTGTTAAGAAACAGCCATTAGGATTTACTTATTCTATACCATCAGAAGAAATTCCGTCAGAATATGAAAGAAGCACCAAAACTAATAGCGACATGATACAGTTTTCGCCAAGAACAACACAACAGGAGATAGATTTCTACAATGAAATGTTGACGGACTCCGACACTAGCTCTGATTATTACTCCCCAATTTCGAGGGCTGATTACGTACTGTCATCACCTCAGTCAAATAGTGACGATGAGTACGTTAGACCGATATCAATCATAGACAGAGTGGCCCCTAGGAGAGCAGTTAACACTGAATATAACATAGAAAGAGTGGAAATAGTGCCGCCGCCAATCATACCAGCTCCAAGGCCTGGCTCTTTAGCCGTATGGGCGGAAAAAATGGTGGAGAACGCGGAATCTATACCGACATGGCTGTCAGCTCCTCAAAGAAGGAAATACACAGACGAAGTTGTCCAGGACGAACCAGATATTCCTCGTCGCGTTCCCAGGAGTAAGATACGAGGTCTAGAGCCGCAAGATGCCACAGCAGCTCTGGTACATTATTTGGGCTGGTATGCCTTCTTCATATCCCGTTTGCTCTCTATAGCTGTATTTATAAACACTTCTATTATAGCGTCTGTGATCATTTTGTTCTCGCATTACCAGGTAATGTTGTTGTTGCTGATTGTGCCTCAAGCGAGTACAGTGAAGAGAGGGTTCTATATTTTTCTGGCGTTTGTCTATTTGTTCTGTTTGATGGAGTTTAAGGTGCGTTTTCGGCACGTGAGAGTGTGGCATGTATTTTGGATAGTTGTATGTACCATGGAGACCGTGATCTTCACAGGTGTCTGGGCAAGCATTGACAGAGGAATCCACGACTGGTGGAAAGACTTTGTAGTCAAAGTGATTTTGGTTAGCATGCTGATAAGTTACATGTGTTTTCTTTTCTTTTTCGTCCTTTTGCAGCCGAGAGAGACAATTGTGTATATAAAAAACAAAAATAAAGAAAAAGACTACAAGGTTTAGCGAAATAATAGCTTTTAAGTAGCCACATTATTTATTTTTTGTTTCTAAGACTTTATACACGTATATTAAACAAAATTGAAAACTACATACTTGGTTTATTCATGAATTTTGCACTAGATGAATCCATAGGTACGCACGGCCACACGTCAAGTTAATCACTGCGGTATCTAATCTTACGTAATTATAAGGGTGATTTTGCAACGAAAATGAGTAGCTTGATGTGGAACCGTGTGCACTTAATTGTTATTTACCGTACAGCTAGTGTAAAATGTTAGCAAATTGCTATTTCAATATACCTACCGATATTCACATTCTCTCAACCTCTTACCGCTGTTTCATTTACCTAGGTACTATAGATTATAATTCCGAACACAAACTGACACTTAGTGAAGTGCTTATAATACAGTACCAATAATAAACATAATGCTGTGCCACTTCAAAGGACGTTACATTTGAAGTCCGGATTGAAGTGTACCTTTTGGCCACAGCTGTAAAATTTTTGGTTTGAAATGTTTGTATTGTTCTTCCGATAGTTCTATAAAAGTAACACGGTTTTCGGTATAGGTGAATAAATAATCGTGCTCAAACAAACGCTACTTAAATCTATGATTGAATGTGGTGTAGGGCGACAAAAAATGTAAACTATTGTTTATGAAGTAGAAAGTTTAAGAAGTAGAAGAAGCAGTAGAAAAACCAATACAACGAGCTACTTTGTAAAATCACGGAGTGTAAAACCGCGGATTCTAAAATATGCCTGCGACATATCCGTTACAAAGAAATGCTTCACATATGATATGTGATTATTTTGAAGCTTAAGTTACTTTATAATCTAGATAATAGTTTTTGCAATAGGTACTTAACTCGATAAATTTTCAAGCGACCGCGAAAAATGATGACGGAACGAAGTTTCATTCTCACAGGTCTAAATCGTTATACTGTGGTAATATTGAGGTAATCAACAACTTGAATATCGATATGAGTGGTGGTGAGTATTTCATAACATGGATGTTATGATGCGTTTCTTAAGTAGCCATTTTTTTGCCGTCTCCGAAGCTGGAACGTGAGGTCAGCAGCCTCGCACTAGCCACATGAAGCGCTTTGTATCAAAATACCCATCATACAGGCCTCCATTGATTCCGATGCGCTTCACATTCACGTACAAATCTATGGATGCGGTTTTTATTAACCACAATGAAAAACATCTTAGAGTAACCTAGATAGATAGATAGAGGTAGGGAACATTTTATTGCACACCACAAAAAATAATACAAAATCAACATACAAAGAAAGATGCACAATTAAGGCGGTCTAACCGCTAAGTGCGATCTCTCATAGACGTAGCTTTATTTTTCAAACCAATTTTCAACCCTACAACGCGGCTTCATCACCACTGAGGACGTAAAAGTTTATTTTATTAGAAGTATGATCGTCACAACTTCAAAATCATGCTAACCAAAGCTAAACAGATACCTTTTACTAATAATTTCAAATTTACTATTAACAGTAACAGTCTTGTTTCTCAAACAGGCCCTGGAAAAAGAATTTATTTCAGTCAATGACTGCAGAAAATTAGAAGTGCAATTTGTGGTATTCTATGTAAATTATCTGAAACACGGAAATTTTAGGAGGGTAGGGATTTGGCTTTGTATTCGAGTGAATTATAGGGAGCATTAAGTAATTGAAATAACAAAAAATACCCTTGTTAAAGCTTCGAGAGAAAAATAAACATTAATTATTTGTTTCTAGCGAACCCGGCAGACGTTGTCCTGCGTCTTGTTTTATACACATAAACCTTCCTCTTGTATCATGATGCAATACATTTAATTGAATTCAATTATAAGATACATGTATCTATTTTTTAAAAAAACAGCTTCAAATTCCGTTGAGAAGTTATAAAGACCTAAGCATACATACACACAAATTACAGACATAGGGACCGAAGCGGTAAGCGAATTAGCTTTATACCACGGTACTTACTATTACTAATATTATACTGATTAATTTCCCACATCCAATATTTTCTCACATCGTCAGCACACGTACAGGATGATACGGGGCGATGCGGTCATATTGAAAGAAACCGCGTGCGCGCGCGCGGCGGTGTCTCGCCATTATTTTTTGCTAATTTACCATACTTACATGCCAGCACAGGCCGATGCATTGATCAATTTTGTTCCACGGCGTATTTTGATATTTGAGTCCATTTGAGCCGACTGCTAAAGGAGGGTAATGTCTTTTACAGGACCATTTCACGGGCACTCGATAAAGTAACGATGGTCTAGAATTGCGTCTAAGAACGTAGATATAAATTTAACATTATTACATAGGTACTTATTTAGTTACGTAGGGGAGAAGGGGGCACCTTTGAACAGGGAACAGCTTTGCACATTGGAGTTTATGGAGCTATTTTAGAAGCTAATTTTGTGTTAATTTTTTGGGCGTCGTTGAGTTATGATGAGGAGTTTTCAATTTCGAGTGCTAATGCTAAGTTGTTTCAAATAAGCGCGTGAGGATCTTTGTCATCCAATTCAAGGTATATGAAGTGTTGGTGTCCTCTTTTAGTCATAATATTTTTTAAATCACGCAATGGACTAATGGATCAATACCATTTTCAAACTTCTAATCGTTTTAGATTTTACGTATACCCATGGCAAAAAAAGTCATAATGAGTGTTGATCTAGAAGTATTCACTGTTCAAATGAAACTCGAATCTTTTTCATTTTAAACTTTATATTTGTTATTGATTATTAATTAAAAGTGTGAGAAATCTCAAAATTTCGTCGAATTTATTGATACTTTAAACCTGCCCTCGTGCGTGTTCAAAGCTTCCCTAGAGAACAGCTCCAGGGACCGCTTTAAACATATGACTTCATTTTCTAAATTGAATTTGGGTATGATGTCTAGCGATTTAATAGCCTAATAGTTAGCAAAGCATTGTGAAACAGTAAAAAGGTTCAGAGCTGGAGAATCTGAAGTTATGACTGAAAGTGTAAAAAGTGTTTAAAGGTGCCCCACTCTCCCTTACGTAAACATGCGTGCGTTACATATGAGTTCAATTTTATAACATTGAGATCTCAAAATTTTATAAGACTTAGGTACAAAACAATAGATCTTAAAAAGAAAGTTGTGAGATGCGAGATTCTTTCGAGTCTAATCGCACTGTAGATATTGAAATGAGACACTTTTTTACGGATTATTTCGCGATGTATTTTTCTTTTTTTTAACCTGACGTTTTGGACCCTTTTCATCGTCCGAGGTCACAGGTAGACTAAGGTGTTGGTTGTCGTTACATACTTTTGAAAAAATTGTTACGTTCATATCCACACAAAATGAGCTAACAATATTTGAAATGAAAAGATTCATGTACAATGTAGATTATAAACATCAATCTTTTCAATCTCAGAACTGCCGTTATTTAGGAGTTAATGCGAAAATTATAATAAAACAAGTAAACTTCTGTTGAAACTGCTTGGATTCTTTTCGCAGTAAGCATATAAGTATTTATTTTATTGAAGTCAAGTGCAAACCATGCACCGTTGCAATAATCCGATTTGGCAATAATTGCTCGTCATTATACCCAATTTCGGTATCGTAATGCGTGTAATTCCATCGTCGATATCAGGTCTGCAGCGAAGATCATACGTACAAATGGAAGTACAAACGGCCGCGTATGTCGAATAATTTTATTTAATTGAGATTTGTGTGAAATACTTTCTTCGTAATCGTTGTGTATGCACTGGCGATTATTCCAGAGTCATGTTTTTTTTTACAGAATGAAGAGTAAGTACTTTAAAATACCTAACTTTATATATCCTCGATGACATTTTTTAAAACAACGACAGACATCCATCATTTTGCCCTCACTTCTCATACATTCAGCCCATCTCTTAATCTCATGCGAGAAAATGCGAAAATATTCAACTCAAACAATCAGATCTAACTCTACATTTATATCTAAGTTATCAGTTTTGATATGATTCTTTATCTGATTTTGAGTGTCGTAAAACAATGATGTCAAACGCAGTCACATATTATTTTTGATAAAACTGTAAAATTAACAATAGATAATCTAAAGTACATTTTTCTAACTTTATTCGGTATTAATTGAGCTTTCAATTAAGTACCTAAAATACTGAAAAATAACAGCATTTAATTGTAATACAGGCTGAAAGAAAAAATATACCACCGCTGTCCCTAATTAGGTGACCAGGACTGTAGAAGTAAGTACCTTCTGTCAGCTCAAATCATCGCCCTCGGTTATCAATTAAAAAGTTCCGGTCCCCGGATGGATCTATTCGGTCCAATAGAAAGATACGGAAATGAGAAAATCAACAAGATGGGTGGTCAATATCCTGAAGGAAAGGGATATTGATGTTATTAAGCTTCCTTTCGAAAAGAAATAAAGTCTGCTTCTGAAAAAATACTGATAGTCTTTTATTATTTCAATTGTCAATGTATTTTCTAGTAATCAAATATTCCAATAGGTTTCAAGAATCACAAAAAACATATTTTAATGAAGGCTTTACCCAATCAATACAAATAATAAGGCTGAAGAGGGAAAAATTTATGTACTTAGGAGATATTTAAAAAAAATGTGTAGGGGTATTTAGAATCAAGTACAGAACACGTTCCACTACTTTTGAGAATGCTTTTATGTTTGTCTGTTTATATGTACCTACGCGTATCAACTGAAAACGGCTCAATGGATTTGAATGAAACTTTTGCCAAACGTCACGATAAATTCCGGCCAGATTATAGGCTACAATTTATTTTGAAGATCTGAATATCTGAGGTGGACTCCCAGCTTAAATGCAAGAGTTATGAATATTACAACAGAGGAAAATTTATCAACATGATAAGCACTCTTAAATGTAGATCTGAAGTACCTGACGTGACACATAGAAGCCCAGCTAAACCGTTAGAAGTATGAATATAGCGTTTAAGGAAAAGTTCTTAAACGTCACGATTAATTTATGTACATCTGATGATGGACCCTAGCAACCCAGCTCAATAAAAAAGGTATAAATATGACGCTTTAAGAAAAGAAGTTCAGCGTGATAAGCACTTTCTGTCCCCATATCAATAATGAAAATCTGATGTGATACGGTAGCCCATCTATCTATACCGCGAGGAGTACGAATGTATAACCCCGGAAAAAGTTGTTCAACTTATCGCGAAATTTCTCCTCATACCAAAAAATATACTTGAGATCTGAATCTGTAGCACTGAATGATACTGTCGGATCACTAGCAGACCAGCTTAACAGTGTGAGGTACGAACATAACGATATAGGATTAAACT
Organism: Pyrausta despicata; assembly: GCA_963921415.1. NCBI lineage: Eukaryota > Metazoa > Arthropoda > Insecta > Lepidoptera > Crambidae > Pyrausta > Pyrausta despicata. Next base: position 11,941,707 of record OY992848.1, read on the forward strand.
TTATATGTAAGCCCCAAATATTGGAGAACGAAGTTCGCAGGAGTCGACTAGTTATCCTATAAACTTAACTTATTAAATAGGTCAAGTAGATATAAACCGAGATTATTTTCCCTTTAATTGCTATTCATTTATGGTAGGTATTGAGTATTTCCAATGAAAAAGATGCTGTAGATACAAATGTTTTTATACCCGAACCCTATTAGTTGATTTTCAGAAGAGAGGATTCGTTGGAGTAATCAAGCTTTCTTGTACAGCTTTTGCATTATTCATAATAGGATAAAATATACAATCTAAGTACAATACAATTTTCAGTGCGATACAAATGGTTGTGTTTAGTTCGAAAACAATTCTAAAGCCCATAGTACACTTGTACTCGTAGTATAGATCGCGATTTACATGCGCTTATTTGTTAAATAATAAATTTGATTTATGTACCTACTACATGGTGTGCTATAACCACAACATCGGGCTACCATAACTTTCTAACATCTGTAAGAACCTTACATTAATGCCAAAAAAATCGTGATTCAATTTAGTAGGATCTAGCTTACAAGTTCTTACACAAGGCACAAACCAAACCGAGTTCTTTCATTACGTGGGAAAGGAACCGACTCTTGACTTAAAATGGATTGTTTTATATTTATTTGTTCTTAACAAGTTATCATAACAAATATGGGTACATAACTATATTTAAAGGACTTAATTTAAAGATGGGGATTATTGACGTCTATACTAGTTAATAAATAAACTGTGTGACAGACGCCACGATTGTGTAGAAACTATTAGACTACAGAGGCGGTTTAAATTTAGTTAGATAAGATTTTGATATCAAAAAGTTCATCAAAATACACATTATCATCATACACGTGAATACGTGATAGATTAGATAGATTTTGGCGCACATTGTTTGTATTGCGGCTAGACTAAGTCAAGGACCGCGGTCGCGCCGGCCGCCGTAACTCGACACTTCTTGTTTTCAATCTTCTTGTTATAATTCAGGGTTGCTGCTAATTTAAAATATGATAGCTTGATATAACTTGGATTAGCCGCTTCGAAAAGGCTTCTGTTCTGTTTTGGAAGGTCGTATACCTTCTAATACCTATATCTAAGAGTTTATGGGATGTTGCTAGCATGTAGTCACAAGAAAGTTAGAGATGCGAATAAACCAATTGAAAGCTAAGAAAGATCCAAAAATATACAATGTGAGGCTTCATAAAGTCCACATATTAAAATATGCGAAACCATGTTTAAAGTTATTGACATAAAATCTTTCAGGGAAGTTCCATCCCCTTCTGTTTTTTTTTAACGTCAGTCAAACTTGTTTTGTACCTTTTACCAGGATTTAGTAATTTTAAAACAATTTTAAGTATTCTAATTTCAAAGGATGTATGTCAATCAAATTAAGCATTGTTTCGCATATTTTTATAATATGTTCACTTCATGTGAGTTTTCATAAATGTATAAGAATCGAATCATCAATTAAAATCAATATTCATAAGAACATTTCGCGGAAACTGATACTCCTATTCTAGTTGGTAGGATTTCCAAATGCTGCAGTTTCAATGTTTATGAAACGGCCTCTCAATTGGCGTAACAAACATGTACCACGAAATAATACAAATGGGTACGTAACAGAACGTGCAGTGTAGCAGTGCCAATAAGATTTTATAGGCGACTGGACAAGTTCGTTAGAAGGTACACGGATATCGCGTGCAGATAGCTCTGCTTTGGATTGCCAGGTCTTAAAACCAAAAATGTGGATGACCGTCCAATTCAATAGTATGTACCTACATTTGATTTACAATCCGGACACTTTCACTTTTGGAAGTTTTTTTTAAATTTTAAAAGTAAATGAAGCTCCACTTGCAGGCAGCACGCTTGGCTTGATTCTAGATTTAAACGTGTTCTGCCTTTATTCCTATTGATATAAAAGCAACAACACAGCGGTACGCGTTTTAAATCTAAGTAGTATGTATCAAGATCAAACTTGCTCCCTACAAGTGGGCTGATATCAATAAAATAACTGTCGTGAAATAATTAATTTAAAAACATTTTAACAACAGCCGGCTGGTTAATCCCAGCCAAATGGTCCGAAAACGCAATCAAATATCCTAACTGCGTCCGACTGCCTGGCAACCCTATCCTCACCAGTCGCGGTTTTTAGTGTAAGGAGGTGGAACCAAACAAGGCAGCCCTTGTCCATTGCTACATTACTCTGTTCGTATTTCTAAAGCTATAGATGCCAAAATACCCCAGCATATGACAAGTAATATGTGAAGGCAATGAATTGAATTCTGCGATGACAGCGCGAAGATTAGGGACTAATGATTATGAGGAATCTCGCGCCCTCGCCTCTACCAAGAGTAATTTGTAACACAAGAATGCATTTGCCTTCGGGTGAGACAGCCGACTTATAAATCTAATCGTAAATAAGTAGGAATCCTTACAACTATTGCCCTCTGAGGCTAGGTACTTGCAAATGGCGAACCGTCTCATTTGAACTCAATTTTGGACGACAATGCGGCAAACTAAGTTAACATACTTATGTATGTGTCACCCGAAGGCAAATGCATTCTTGTGTTACAAATTACGGCAAGGGTGATAGCAGTGGATCGATTTACCTCCTTTCTTATAATCTGAGGTAGTTAATATTTGTAAAATGTTTTTTGAAAACTTTTGCTGATATTTGAAAAAATAAAATTGAAGCGATCCTGGCCATCTTTACCTAAACATATTGAAAAGGATTCCAGGCAGGATGATAAACCGATTAAGAAATTAAGTTCAAATGTTTGAAACAACAGTGGGCTAATGAATTCGTTAACTAAGGCTGATTTTCACAGAAAAGGTAAATTACTTACTTAAATATAAATGGAACATTATTTTACTCTCGTTCAGCAGCAGATAAATTAAATTCAGTTCTGAGGAGACTCTGTCTGAAGGACATTCTAAAGTTTTAGTGAAGCATTATGAATTTAAGGATGGATTTATTACATGAGCAAGTCATGTCACCTCTTATCACTACACAGTATACGAGTAAAGCAAAGTTGCTTCTCACGTCTGTCCCTTTGTCTGTATGCATGTACGTATGCTTAGAACTTTAATACTATTCAACGGATTATGATGCATTTTTTTGATAGTGATTCAAGAGGAAGGTTTATTTATATGTCACGGGCTTTCGCTAATTTGGCTATGAGAAATATGACGAATATGACAAATACGACAAATATGACAGATTTGACAAATATGACAAACAGACAAATATGATAAATATGACGAATATGACAAATATGACATATACGACAAATATGACAAATACGTCGAATATGAGAAATATGACGAATATGACAAATACGACAAATATGACAGATATGACGAATATGACAAATAATACAAATATGACTAATGTGACACATGTGACAAATACGACACATGTGACAAATGTGACACATGTGACAAATGTGACACATGTAACGAATGTGACACATGTGGCAAATGTGACACGTGTGACAAATGTGACGCGTGTGACAAATATGTCAAATGAGACACATGTGACATATGTGACACATGTAACAAAATAGACACAAGTAACAAATGTGACACATGAGGCAAATGTGACACATTGTGACAAATAAGACATGTGACAAATACGACACATGTGACAAACGTGACACGTGTGGCCAATGTGTCACGTGTGACAAATATGACACATGTGACAAATACGACACAAGTGACAAATGTGACACATTGTGAAATATAAGACACATGTGACCAATACGACACATGTGACAAGTGTGACACATGTGAAAATGTGACACATGTGACAAATGTGACACATGTAACAAATGTGTCACATTTGGCACATGCGTCACATTTGTTACATGTGTTTTTTTTGTTACATTTGTCACAATGTGTCACATTTGCCTCATGTGTCACATTTGTTACATGTGTCTATTTTGTTACATGTGTCACATTTGTCACATGTGTCACATTTTCACATGTGTCACACTTGTCACATGTGTCGTATTGGTCACATGTGTCTTATATTTCACAATGTGTCACATTTGTCACATGTGTCGTATTTGTCACATGTGTCATATTTGTCACACGTGACACATTGGCCACACGTGTCACATTTGTCACATGTGTCGTCTTTGTCACATGTCTTATTTGTCACAATGTGTCACATTTGCCTCATGTGTCACATTTGTTACTTGTGTCTATTTTGTTACATGTGTCACATATGTCACATGTGTCTCATTTGACATATTTGTCACACGCGTCACATTTGTCACACGTGTCACATTTGCCACATGTGTCACATTCGTTACATGTGTCACATTTGTCACATGTGTCACATTTGTCACATGTGTCGTATTTGTCACATGTGTCACATTAGTCATATTTGTATTATTTGTCATATTCGTCATATCTGTCATATTTGTCGTATTTGTCATATTCGTCATATTTCTCATATTCGACGTATTTGTCATATTTGTCGTATATGTCATATTTGTCATATTCGTCATATTTATCATATTTGTCTGTTTGTCATATTTGTCAAATCTGTCATATTTGTCGTATTTGTCATATTCGTCATATTTCTCATAGCCAAATTAGCGAAAGCCCGTGACATATAAATAAACCTTCCTCTTGAATCACTATCAAAAAAATGCATCATAATCCGTTGAATAGTATTAAAGTTCTAAGCATACGTACATGCATACAGACAAAGGGACAGACGTGAGAAGCAACTTTGCTTTACTCGTATACAGTGTAGTGATAAGAGGTGACATGACTTGCTCATGTAATAAATCCATCCTTAAATTCATAATGCTTCACTAAAACTTTAGAATGTCCTTCAGACAGAGTCTCCTCAGAACTGAATTTAATTTATCTGCTGCTGAACGAGAGTAAAATAATGTTCCATTTATATTTAAGTAAGTAATTTACCTTTTCTGTGAAAATCAGCCTTAGTTAACGAATTCATTAGCCCACTGTTGTTTCAAACATTTGAACTTAATTTCTTAATCGGTTTATCATCCTGCCTGGAATCCTTTTCAATATGTTTAGGTAAAGATGGCCAGGATCGCTTCAATTTTATTTTTTCAAATATCAGCAAAAGTTTTCAAAAAACATTTTACAAATATTAACTACCTCAGATTATAAGAAAGGAGGTAAATCGATCCACTGCTATCACCCTTGCCGTAATTTGTAACACAAGAATGCATTTGCCTTCGGGTGACACATACATAAGTATGTTAACTTAGTTTGCCGCATTGTCGTCCAAAATTGAGTTCAAATGAGACGGTTCGCCATTTTCAAGTACCTAGCCTCAGAGGGCAATAGTTGTAAGGATTCCTACTTATTTACGATTAGATTTATAAGTCGGCTGTCTCACCCGAAGGCAAATGCATTCTTGTGTTACAAATTACTCTTGGTAGAGGCGAGGGCGCGAGATTCCTCATAATCATTAGTCCCTAATCTTCGCGCTGTCATCGCAGAATTCAATTCATTGCCTTCACATATTACTTGTCATATGCTGGGGTATTTTGGCATCTATAGCTTTAGAAATACGAACAGAGTAATGTAGCAATGGACAAGGGCTGCCTTGTTTGGTTCCACCTCCTTACACTAAAAACCGCGACTGGTGAGGATAGGGTTGCCAGGCAGTCGGACGCAGTTAGGATATTTGATTGCGTTTTCGGACCATTTGGCTGGGATTAACCAGCCGGCTGTTGTTAAAATGTTTTTAAATTAATTATTTCACGACAGTTATTTTATTGATATCAGCCCACTTGTAGGGAGCAAGTTTGATCTTGATACATACTACTTAGATTTAAAACGCGTACCGCTGTGTTGTTGCTTTTATATCAATAGGAATAAAGGCAGAACACGTTTAAATCTAGAATCAAGCCAAGCGTGCTGCCTGCAAGTGGAGCTTCATTTACTTTTAAAATTTAAAAAAAACTTCCAAAAGTGAAAGTGTCCGGATTGTAAATCAAATGTAGGTACATACTATTGAATTGGACGGTCATCCACATTTTTGGTTTTAAGACCTGGCAATCCAAAGCAGAGCTATCTGCACGCGATATCCGTGTACCTTCTAACGAACTTGTCCAGTCGCCTATAAAATCTTATTGGCACTGCTACACTGCACGTTCTGTTACGTACCCATTTGTATTATTTCGTGGTACATGTTTGTTACGCCAATTGAGAGGCCGTTTCATAAACATTGAAACTGCAGCATTTGGAAATCCTACCAACTAGAATAGGAGTATCAGTTTCCGCGAAATGTTCTTATGAATATTGATTTTAATTGATGATTCGATTCTTATACATTTATGAAAACTCACATGAAGTGAACATATTATAAAAATATGCGAAACAATGCTTAATTTGATTGACATACATCCTTTGAAATTAGAATACTTAAAATTGTTTTAAAATTACTAAATCCTGGTAAAAGGTACAAAACAAGTTTGACTGACGTTAAAAAAAACAGAAGGGGATGGAACTTCCCTGAAAGATTTTATGTCAATAACTTTAAACATGGTTTCGCATATTTTAATATGTGGACTTTATGAAGCCTCACATTGTATATTTTTGGATCTTTCTTAGCTTTCAATTGGTTTATTCGCATCTCTAACTTTCTTGTGACTACATGCTAGCAACATCCCATAAACTCTTAGATATAGGTATTAGAAGGTATACGACCTTCCAAAACAGAACAGAAGCCTTTTCGAAGCGGCTAATCCAAGTTATATCAAGCTATCATATTTTAAATTAGCAGCAACCCTGAATTATAACAAGAAGATTGAAAACAAGAAGTGTCGAGTTACGGCGGCCGGCGCGACCGCGGTCCTTGACTTAGTCTAGCCGCAATACAAACAATGTGCGCCAAAATCTATCTAATCTATCACGTATTCACGTGTATGATGATAATGTGTATTTTGATGAACTTTTTGATATCAAAATCTTATCTAACTAAATTTAAACCGCCTCTGTAGTCTAATAGTTTCTACACAATCGTGGCGTCTGTCACACAGTTTATTTATTAACTAGTATAGACGTCAATAATCCCCATCTTTAAATTAAGTCCTTTAAATATAGTTATGTACCCATATTTGTTATGATAACTTGTATACTGTTAAGAACAAATAAATATAAAACAATCCATTTTAAGTCAAGAGTCGGTTCCTTTCCCACGTAATGAAAGAACTCGGTTTGGTTTGTGCCTTGTGTAAGAACTTGTAAGCTAGATCCTACTAAATTGAATCACGATTTTTTTGGCATTAATGTAAGGTTCTTACAGATGTTAGAAAGTTATGGTAGCCCGATGTTGTGGTTATAGCACACCATGTAGTAGGTACATAAATCAAATTTATTATTTAACAAATAAGCGCATGTAAATCGCGATCTATACTACGAGTACAAGTGTACTATGGGCTTTAGAATTGTTTTCGAACTAAACACAACCATTTGTATCGCACTGAAAATTGTATTGTACTTAGATTGTATATTTTATCCTATTATGAATAATGCAAAAGCTGTACAAGAAAGCTTGATTACTCCAACGAATCCTCTCTTCTGAAAATCAACTAATAGGGTTCGGGTATAAAAACATTTGTATCTACAGCATCTTTTTCATTGGAAATACTCAATACCTACCATAAATGAATAGCAATTAAAGGGAAAATAATCTCGGTTTATATCTACTTGACCTATTTAATAAGTTAAGTTTATAGGATAACTAGTCGACTCCTGCGAACTTCGTTCTCCAATATTTGGGGCTTACATATAAAGTTTAATCCTATATCGTTATGTTCGTACCTCACACTGTTAAGCTGGTCTGCTAGTGATCCGACAGTATCATTCAGTGCTACAGATTCAGATCTCAAGTATATTTTTTGGTATGAGGAGAAATTTCGCGATACGTTGAACAACTTTTTCCGGGGTTATACATTCGTACTCCTCGCGGTATAGATAGATGGGCTACCGTATCACATCAGATTTTCATTATTGATATGGGGACAGAAAGTGCTTATCACGCTGAACTTCTTTTCTTAAAGCGTCATATTTATACCTTTTTTATTGAGCTGGGTTGCTAGGGTCCATCATCAGATGTACATAAATTAATCGTGACGTTTAAGAACTTTTCCTTAAACGCTATATTCATACTTCTAACGGTTTAGCTGGGCTTCTATGTGTCACGTCAGGTACTTCAGATCTACATTTAAGAGTGCTTATCATGTTGATAAATTTTCCTCTGTTGTAATATTCATAACTCTTGCATTTAAGCTGGGAGTCCACCTCAGATATTCAGATCTTCAAAATAAATTGTAGCCTATAATCTGGCCGGAATTTATCGTGACGTTTGGCAAAAGTTTCATTCAAATCCATTGAGCCGTTTTCAGTTGATACGCGTAGGTACATATAAACAGACAAACATAAAAGCATTCTCAAAAGTAGTGGAACGTGTTCTGTACTTGATTCTAAATACCCCTACACATTTTTTTTAAATATCTCCTAAGTACATAAATTTTTCCCTCTTCAGCCTTATTATTTGTATTGATTGGGTAAAGCCTTCATTAAAATATGTTTTTTGTGATTCTTGAAACCTATTGGAATATTTGATTACTAGAAAATACATTGACAATTGAAATAATAAAAGACTATCAGTATTTTTTCAGAAGCAGACTTTTTCTCCTCATTTCTGATTCGATCTCGTAGAAAAATACCGAGCATAGCCCTCTCCATCGCTCGTTGTGTTATCTTGAGCTTCTTTATAAGGCCCATAGTTAGAGACAATGTTTCGGATCCGTATGTCATCACTGGTAACACACACACACTGGTTAAAGACTTTCGTCTTCAGACATATTTGTCTTATTAATTTGTCGTATTTGTCATATTCGTCATATTTGTCATATTCGACGTATTTGTCATATTTGTCACATTCGTATTTATATTATATTTAACATATATATTATATAATCATATATATCATATTTGTCTGTTTATCATATTTGTCATTTGTCATATTCGTCATATTCGTCAGATTTTGACAAGGTAAGTAATTTGTTCTACATTGACAAACTTCCCTTTTTCATTATCTTTGCTACCCACAAGCAAAGATAATGAAAAAGGGAAGTTTGTCACGGAACTTCTTTCCTAATCGACGTATATATAGCCAAATTAGCGAAAGCCCGTGACATGTAATTAAGCATTATGAATTTAAAGGATGGATTAATTAAATGAGCAAGTCATGTCACCTCTTATCACTACACAGTATACGAGTAGAGCAAGGTTGCTTCTCACGTCTGTCCCTTTGTCTGTATACGTAATAAGTATAGGTAATAAGTAAGCATACGTACATGCACGTATGCTTAGAACTTTAAAACTACTCAACGGATTATGATGCATTTTTTTGATAGTGATTCAAGAGGAAGTTTAACTGAAACTTTAGAATGTCCTTCAGACAGAGTCTCCTCATAACTGAATTTAATTTATGTGCTTCTGAACGAGAGTAAAATAATGTTCCATTTATATTTAAGTAAGTATTTACCTTTTCTGTGAATTTCAGCCTTAATTGATGAATTCATTAGCCCACCGTTGCTTGAAAACATTTGAAGTTAATTTCTCAATCATTTATCATCCTGCCTGGAATCCTTTTTAACATGTTTAGGTAAGGATGGGCAGGATAGCTTCGATCTTATTTTCTACCAAGTGAAATGCTCGCTATTTGACATGCTTTAGTTTTTAGCAATAGGTTTAGGGTGAAAATATTGAAATTTAGAATACATTATTTAAATGTAGCTTGTTTTGTGCGAAAAGTAGATAATAAATACGTGCATGAATTAATCTTAATGTAAAATTAATCTTATGAAAAAATTGAATGAAACGTAACAAATTAATGTGACATTTCGTGTAAAACGTAGTGATTACTTGCTCAGTGTTTCGTGTGTTTTAGATTTTTTGTTACTTGGCGTTTCTTCAGTGACCGGTAACGCCATCTTTTGAATATTAAGGGGAGGTCATACAGTTTTCCTAGACAATGACAATCTTACCTTCCATTATCTTTGCAGTCTTTGCTACACGTAAGGTATCTTGCTTTTCCCTTGGCTAATGTTTACGAAAGTTCAAGTATTTATTGGCCTCATATAAACAACGCATGTACTCGATAAGAGGTATCAGGAGGACATGCCCCTGCGTCGTGAGTGCATCAATTTCTCCGCAAGCTAACGTATGATAACATAACGACTTTCTAGATTGAGTCACGAGCGTCTAACTCATGTAAACACATGGGTACATAAGTAAATTGGGTTCTACGAACTCTCGGTGATATACCGATGTATGTCACTCGTTATCGTCTCGGGAAGGAATTTTGTAATACGCTCGCTTTCCGGAGCTACTGAGTGCGCTCAAGGCACTTCGAACACAGAGAGTGCCTTAGGTCTAGTTAGGTAAAGCAGGTTAGGAGTCCTGGTAAGACTCGTAAAAATGAGGCAAGGCCGTATACCAACAACTGTACAATCACTAATATTGTGTACACAAATCCTACTCTGCTTTGAACCTAACCTATCGCGGTAGAGAACCTTGGGGGAGGTCTATGCTAAGCATCTTGTAGGGTGCTTAAAGCAGATTTTGTGATAGCATGACTGCATGGGCAATGCTTATCTTACCATTAGCACATATCTTCTCTTTCTTTCTTACCCTTTCATAGAATGTAACAGTTAAAGAACGTAACATGAAATATAGAATCCATCACGTATTTGCCCAAAAGGTTATCCATGCTTTGGTAGGTTCACTCTCCTTGTTACTAGTGGTGACTAACGTAAATACAGCACGAATGTTTTCTGATAATATTCGTACGTTTGTAGGAGTACATTGTTGTTTGTCGAACAGTTTCAAAACTAGTATACTTGTATACCGCATAAACCACGGTCTATCATCTATGCGATATGAAATTCCGTACATAATTAATTAGTTACGCGGCACATATCTAATCTAGCGATGTGTGGACAGGTGTCAGAGTGATAGACAGAGCCTACTTAGCTATGTTGCAATTTGTGGACTTGCCGTCGTGAGTGATCGTGACAAGTCAACCTATTCGGTAGTAACGTGGCATAAAATTAAACATGACCAAAGACATCTGTCTACACTTAATCTTTTTGTTCCCAAAAATTTTTTGAGGACTGTGTGTGTCCTCGCTTAGTTTAAGAAGGTGAAAAATATTCTGATTATAATTCCTGATTAATTTTATTTTCTCATAAATTCCAATGTTGTTGGAAACTAGAAATCATCGATAACAGCAGCATCGTGTAGGTAAATAAATGGTAATTAGATATTTAAGTGTCGGCCTGTGAATATTGTATGTTTTTGGTCACAGGCTAAAGAATCCAGTTCCTACTGAGCGTAATTGTTTTAAATATGAGGAATAAAAACAAGGTTAAGGAGATTTGATATTCTTTACTCTAATTGGTCCCTTATGAAAGATCAGCTAGAATATCTGACTGTTAGTTTCAGTGACAATTTAATGAAACACAGTGGGGCATGGAAAAAAGGCCAAGGATTTCATTACATAAGCTCAACGTGGCAGTCTCCCATGGTCTCTCTCTCTCGCGGTTAGAGTTTGCTTGTTCCGAAATGAAGTGCCGCACCCGTAACACGCTCTTGGTTGTGAGTTGCAAGATTTGACTGGCAGTCAAACCGCAATTGGTCACAGTTCTCACTATGTAATGAATTTGCGTATATTATGATTTTTTGGTTGTGTATTAATGATGTTGTCATGGTAACACATTGACTGTTTTAACTGATTCCTCGTAGTCTGTGGCGCTTGCTGGTCTGGACCGAATATGGGTCGCAGTACACACGTACGCCACGTCCCTTCGAAGTCCGTTACTATTTTTCTCAGCCTGTTGCACTGCTGTTATCTTCAGCCGCTGGTCAGAGAGCGATCACTGCTTTTACGCGACTTGAATTGGATATATTGGTTGTGAAGTAACTAGTATTCATTGTTGAACGAAGTGCACGGGTCTACCTGTTCAAAGATATAGGGTATTTGAAAGCTAAATGCCGAGAGGCTGCCTGATGGCGAACGCAGTCCCAAATTTATGAGTACCTATACTGGCCATCAGTAAAAATCGACCCCCCTGTTTTTTGAATAAAACTATTCAAAAAAAGTACGTATACCTCGGTAACACCTTCTATTGAACTGCAAAGGTCAATCAATAATTGGGTCAGTGAAAGGCTAAAAGGATTTGTTCAATTTTAAAAATGGGAGTGTACACAAATGTTCACGGCATTGTTCATGATATGGCATGATGAAGATCCAATGCAATTATAAAAAGGTGGATGTGGTTTATCTTGAGTGGCAAGTGGGCACATGATGCCGGAACCTTTGAGAAGCAAGTGATTGTTTTTGAACTTCATCTCGAGGCAACGAACGAACCAAGCAGGTAAACCGCCACCTGCCTCTTTTTAATCGCAGGCAAACCCTTTTAAAAGCCATAACTGAGGCCAGAGCTCCTCAGCCGTGTGTGTAGGTGGTTTCGCTCCGGGGAATATCCGGAGAGGGGACTACCCACCAAAAACCTACAGTATCCCTTCCCTGTCTAGGAGGTGACATGGGTGTTGGCTAATCCTTCACGTTCATGACAAAAACCACCACCTGCCTGCCTCTTACGAGCTTGACCATGCTATCATACTCGTAAATCCAAAAATAAGAACGACACTTTAGGTAGTGCGACCTATGATACGATTAAGTACAGTTATGTATACCCAGTCATTTAAGTAGCTCAAAGTGACCTTAATCACGAACAACCAGCCATTATCTTACTAACATCGCACAGGCAACTTCTGTTATTGATAATTCTGCGGAACTGTGATGCGTAGCGAATCCGAGTAACGACATCTGAAAACAGTTTATATATTAACAAGTGGACCTGGCAGACGTTGTCCTGCCTGCTATCTTTTTTTTTTCTCATCGTGTAAACCTTTCCTGGATTTCCACGAATATTTTTAGACTAAAACTATTCAGCCGTTCTCAAGTTTTAGCGAGACTAACGAACAGCAATTCATTTTTATTATAAAGAGAAGAAGATTAGGCTAGGTAAGTTCCAAATAAAATTATAGGTATGCTTAAAGCATTGAAGTAATGAAGTCTATACAATAAAAAACATTTTACAAACAGTAAACATAATCGGTTTAGGTTTAATTGAAAGCGATCAATTACTTACGATACGACAAGTAGTTTCATAAGTAGGTATTTGATTTAATTTATCATGATTTTCTATGACACGCGGGATTAGTTATCTCATATCTATCAAGCATCACAGATTCTCGATATCCTAAATATGGTAGCACGGATATTGTTGTGGACACGATCAAACATTTTAATCATCAGAGTGTTACTGCCTAACGTTACGTCCGTATTTTCGAGTCTAGCCAGCGCGTTGGCTCGCACGGTCACTCTTGTAAGAGTGACAGGGATGGCTACATACTTAGCTAGCCTTAGAGAGTAAGGTAAGGGGCCAGTTTAGGAACTATGACGCAAATGATATCGAAAAAAGTGAAACGGTCCATTCGCGGGGACATTGTTATCATACAGTCGACCACACACGACGACATTGACGTATGTGGGATTACTTTGGATTACCATTAAAAGGATTATTATTGGGGATTGTACGTTTTACCATTTAATATTGAAGAAGCGCTGATATCTGGCATGGGACGAAATAGTTCATGTTGAATTTTTATGCAATGATGACCGGAATGCGAAAACTGTATTGTAAAGGTTGTCTGGAAGAGATTGCTACAAGCGTTAAGACCGCCTAAATTGATCATTTTTAGGGTTCCGTACCTCAAAAGAAAAAAAACGGAACCCTTATAAGATCACTTTGTTGTCCGTCTGTCCGTCCGTCCGTCCGTCTGTCAAGACCGTTTTTCTCAGGAACGCGTGGAGGTATCAAACTGAAATTTCTATATGATACTACGGTATACTGTCCCTGGAAGCTGTAGAAAAATCAACCTTCTAAGCCAACGCAATCAAAAGATACAGCCATTTAGGCCGCAAATTTCCGCAAATTCTCGAAACTCGCACGGGAATCAAAACCTACAGGGTACTTCCCGTAAACTTAGAATCTTGAAATTTAGTACGAAGTCACGTCTTATAGTACAGATATAGGAAAAATTACGAAAACCGTAAATTTTCAGTTTCATCATATAAAAAAAAAATTTGAAAAATATTTTTGACAATTTTGAAAATTTCAAAGTTACTACTTCTTATCTACAGGTTTGTACGGAACCCTCGGTGCGCGAGTCCAACTCGCACTTGACCGGTTTTTATTTGTTAAACTTGTCTGTAACAATTGTTTTGTGTTGTACAATATAGTGTTAACCTAACTATCTATCTATGTTAAACGTCTTAAATTTTTTTTCCTTTACGATTTTTCTTACTGGTCAATCTTTGGTTAGGTAACTTATTGTACCAGGAAGCGAAAAAGCAAATAATTAGCTAAAGATGATAATTCACCACACTGTTTTCGATGTGCCAAAGACAAAAGTGTTTGTTGTAGATGCTCACCATAGGTCATCTTTAATAATTATCACTACGGATCGGTTAACATCATTTGTGCTATGAACCCCATTAGAGTGTAGCTTAACTGTCAGTAATGAGACTCATTAGCTAAAGTGTGTTTATGTAGAGTAGAGCATCTTGATACTCCTTAAGTATCTACTGTTATATTTTTGTTATAGGAGCATTTATTTGTTCGATGCCAACGCAAAAAAAAAACTATCAATTTAAAGGGACTATGAATTTTACCTACAACCACAATACAACCACAAATTTATAGAGTAGAGGTATCAAAAAAAGTAAGTTACTTTCAGTATTGAATCGTCAAAAATAAGGTTCAAAGGTACCTATAATTAAGTACCAATTTACGAATGCAAGAAAACTGCTGATCCTGATTTGGTGACATTGGTAAAGCAAAATTTCTGTGCTACACTTTAAGGTGATTTAAGATACTACTAATATTATAAACGCCAAAGTTTGTATGGATGTTTGTTACTACATTTGACACGAAAACTACTGAACCGATTGAAATTTGGTACATAGATAGATTATTACCTAGAATAACACAAAGGCCACTTTTATCCCATAAAACTTCACGGTTCCAGTGGAATATGTAGAAAACGGGTTCTATGCGGGTGAAACCGCAGGGCACAGCTAGTATTCTAATAAAGCTGAACGAAGATTCAACTTTATTTTTAACACTTAGGCTGCCGCGCCGGAGTCTTCATTACGACCTTTCTAAAAGGCCTCCAATGAAGCAATAACTTTAACACTTAACGAGAGGCACGAGTTCTAAATCAATATCTATCTACTTACGATGTAAAGAACCGAGATTAAGACCTGTTGCAAAAATGTAAGTAGGTTTGCTGCAATTATGGTCATGTCTTATGATTTTCTCAATAGGATTTTTATGCCAAATATAGAAGAATACGTAAGCTGCCAGGCTCTTACTTGCTGTATTTGGTCTTCCATAGGAACGATAGATACTGTTAGATGTAAGATGGTGTAAAAACCTATCTTACCAAAGTAATATTAAAATCAACGGCGTCCAAGTAGGCTACGACCACTATGGATAAAGTCTTACCGATTTCCATCCTTTTATTTATACAACAGTCACCATTATGTGTCCCATTCCTCTGGCCTAGGAACGAAAACAGTGACAAACCAGTGCTTGAAAAAATATCGTAGTAGGTAAGGTAGATATAGACATGCTTTTGACGCAGTGGTTGCAGCGCTATGGTAGTGATACCCAAAGTTATGCAACCTAAGGCGCGGTCATTGGGATGGGTAACTATTCTGACTATTTAAGTGACATCTATTTACAAGCATCTCCGTGCTTCGGAAGGCACGTTATCCGCACCGACCACGCTTGGCGTGGCTCGGACCACTCAAAATTGAGGTGAGGCCTGTGCCCAGCAGTGTGACGCATATAGGTTGATGATGATGAAGGTAATAATAATAATAATAATAGCTGCCTGGCTACCATCTGGTAGCTTTTGATAGGCGGCCCATTTAGTAAGCGGCGAGTCACCGTCTGCCGTGATTATCAAGATGAGACATTTGATATGGCCGGCGTCCCGTTGTCTCATCAATATCCCATCAACCAGTCCAGCAATTTGCCCTCCATAGACCCATTATAGTTCCCATCTTCTCTGTAATAGTCCTTGCACCTAGCGGGGGCTGTCTTTGGTTGTATCTACTCAATAGTGCAGACAGAGATAGTATCCGCTTGGTGTACACATCCCTATACATTAATGTATCACTAAGGGGCCTCTTCGTGTTGGATGCATATCCCCACGAACGGCTTCCAAAAGGACCAGCCTTGTGCTGCGATATTCTAAAAGATACTACAAATAATAATAATATTTATTAACCATAAAGACAAAAACATGTTACATAGAGTTAAGAAAATAATATATAAGAATTTTAAGTGCATTACATGTCGATAGAATGGCGAGCCCCTGCCCTCTAAACTAGGATAGATCCTGTTTCTTAGAGAACAGTGATTCCTCCAGAGACATTGTAAAAACATTACTTATATTAACTAATGTGGTTTTAAATTTACACTTCATGTGCATGATGTGTCTGTTTATGTGTGTGAGCACCTAATCGGAAATGGTTTGGGGTTGTGTTAACTCCTTTTTAAGTTAAAAGATTTTCAGTCTCATTGTAATTTAGGGCAAGTAAGCGTTATTTTACTACTCGTTTGACCTCGTGTGTGGTTAGTGAATAAATTTGTGCAGTGTTGTTAATTACATTATAAAGTTTAGAGCTCAAGGCTTTGTGCTGTCTTTTTGCCCATGATGTACGGCATCGAATCAGAGGGCAAGCTCTAATTGCTCCCTGTCGCCTCGCTTAGATCTGGCGATAAAATTGCAATGTTTGGTGTCGGCGCAGAACCAATCGTAGGTAGGTAACGTTTCGAGCATTAAGGTGCTTACTCCTAGCCATACTACATGCTACTACTCGTATGCTTGAAATTTATTTGTAGCGTATTTATTTGTAACCTACGCATTGCATTGCAACCTTTTATCAAAATACTCAATTTTGAATATCTTTACAAAATAAGCAATGCAAGTTACTAATTTATACAAGTAAGCGTGCACGCATTCCGCAGCTCTACAAGAAATCAACTATTCAAAAATCAACACGTTCACTTGATATTCCTCGTCCGTAGTCTAGTTCCCTAAGCAGCTGCCAAAAAGCAACTGCATAAATCAACATGAGTGATAGACGAAAGCCGCTCAGCGTTATAATGGACTCAATTTTACCATTTCACTATGCGATGCGCCGTGTGCATACTTAACTGCAGCACCGTAATATTTTAATGAGGGCGTTTGCTACTTTTCTGCCACCAGATGGCGCTTCGTAGCCGTCTTGTCCAAAGTCGTACTAAACTGTTTTCTTTACCCTCACAGGCAGTCTTTTCATCTAACAATCCTACTACTATTATAAAGGCGAAAGTTTGTAAGTATGGATGTATGGATGTATGGATGTTTGTTACTCTTTCACGTAAAAACTACTGAATGGATTTGAATGAAACTTTACCACAATATAGCTTATACATCAGAATAACATATAGGCTACAATTCATAAAGAAATTTTAAGATAAAGGCTTTCCACGCGGACGAAGTCGCGGGCGGCCACTAGTGTGTCATATATTATTAAAAGATATTTCTAAAATATTATCCAACAGTATAAATAAACAAAAAAAACTTTTGAAAAATACACAAAATGTATGGCTTTTGACGGTTCATTGGACCGCCACCTGACGTCGGTCTTTTCAGAAAACCCTCATTGACTCACGCTACTGCGTAGCGCGTTTACCTTATTGAGGGTTAATAAGAAAAAATCATATTTTATCGATTTTCGTATCCTTTGATTGACATCAAATGTGAAAGTTGTCTGTTCTATTAAGTTAAATTATTTGGATGGCACGGTAAGGTAATTTAAATGTTGCCGAGTTTTAAATCTGGCTAGGTACTCAATATTCACCGCTAGGAAAATTCTTAGTAGGTGCGTTGATTGGTTATCTCTATATATTAGGTATTTGTGTAAGAGCGTTCCTTTCCCGCTAGCCTGCGTCGCGGTGCTAGGGCCTAAAAATATGATTGAGGTACCATTTTAAGGATCATGGCGAGTAGACTGGGCCAAAACTCTAAAGCCCCATATTCATGGTAAACATTTGTGTAGGAACAGTTGATTAACATTGCTGGTGAGAGTGACGAGAATGTTGCTAGCAACAATGTTTAAATCAATACAGGTTGTCCACACGCCAATCTGCGTTTAAATGTTGCCCTATGAGATAGTGATGTTGTGTTCTCTGTATCATCTGATGTATAGGATTTCTAAAAAAAATGAGAAAAAGATGGTGGATTCGAAACAATTTTTTGCAAAGAGGCAATTTACTTTAGGAATACGGGGCCTAACATTTGATCGAACTTGAACACGTTTGCTCGAACGAAGTTGCGGGCCGACCGCTAGTGTTTTCCAGTTTCGTTCGATTTTATGTATACTGATTGTTTATGGGTAATTACGACCAAGTGCATCTGATGTTCTATTAGATCTGACAATGCACAATAATTATAGTCCCAGTCTAAGGCTCTGACGGCGTTATTCATCGTGTGTACAATATTGTAAAAGGAATGAATAGAGTTGATGAAATTGCGCTTGGTCTCGGTATTGCGGGTATTGGTAGGTATTATACAGGTTGTTACAAAAAAGCCCGTAATGCCTGAAGGGTAATGTTGTGTCCGTGAAACTGAGCAACTTTCCCAAAAAAACCTAGGTCGAAATCTTAATAAATATTTTGGGCGTACCATACAAAATTGCCAATCAGCTGATCGATTTAGTATGAGAGAGCCAATTTTTTTAAAGATTTCGACCTAGGTTTCCTTGGGGTAGTTCTTCAGTTTTACGGGCACCACAACACCTTTTAGCCATTACGGGTTTTTTGTAACAACCTGTATTTTGTAAACTAAAAGTGTGAATAATGTTTGGGTTAAATTATCAACAGCGAATCTGTGAGCGACAACTCTTAAAATTCATAAGGTATAGGATATTAGATACTACCTCACGGAATAAATCTTGTAAGTCTTATGAAGTAAGATAAGCCGCTCTCCATCAGCCATATGCACGCACCTATTCACTTTTCAAAGTTATAATAAGGGTTATACATCTCTTGAAACTAAGAAGGTACGGTAGAAAAATCACTTCAGTCCATAAAAGAAATTAATTAATAATAGGCCTGACTGAAACCCGGTCTGAATCTGAGTATTTCAGTGATAATTCCAGTTCTCTTTCTTGCTTGTGTGTTTTTTTCACTAAGTATCTTTATTAACACGCTTTTATAATAAATCATTGTTATGTGTTTTAAATTTAATTATAATAATTGTATGGAATGTAATCTTTCAAATTATGGGTTGTTATGACCTGAAATAAACGTATTTTAATTTTTAATTATTGAGGTAATGGCCGCGCGGTAGTTTACATACTTTTTACTTAGCTGTTACCGCGATCGGATAGACGCAATAATTTTCAATAAATTATTTAAAAGGACTCCTGGAGATCATTTTTGTTTATTGGGTATGGCTGACATTTTGTCAAAAAAGCTATAGCAGTAATTGATATGAATCGTTTGTGCGATAAATGTGCGGGTGATGTTCAGACAAGATTTTACTAGTTCGTCTTTTTAATATTCATTTCGCGGGTAAGGAAAATTAGAAAAACGAACAAAGATCTCAATATATAATCAAGATAATCTCAATATACGGATCCTGAGATTAAGTTAGAAATAGGACCAGCCCAAAATATATTATCTCGTAGAAAGCCCAACCAACATAATGCCAATTTTTTTTCTGAATTTTGATCTAAATTTAATACTAACTCCTTCAGATTGTAAACTACCTTGTAGTTGTTTGTAGATTGTAGGTTACCTATTTTCATTCACATATGTGAATGAAAATAGGATGGAGTATCATTCTATGATAAAATATTCTATCATTTTAGAAAGAGTGTCTTTTCTAACCCTTTGTTTTTTATTCCTCGCCTCATAATCAGATGTTATAAATAGAATTAAATATTTTTTAATCTACTTAATAACTCAAGTAGTTAGTAGTACTAAATAATAATCTTTATGAAAAAAGTTAAATCTAAATACTATCAAAATTAAGATAAATGCTACAGTGATGATGAGTCAGACAACTGCCGAAGATTTCAATCGGTGCTATCAGAAATATCATAACGAGATGTCTGTTCTCCGTGTACTTAGTGAGTGAATGTGCGTCGGTGTAGATTACTTCCTTCCAAGGGTCGGACATTATACGTATATTATTTGTTTCACAGCGTAAGTACCTACTTCAATTGCTCATTAATTAAAAATAAAAACACCGATGGATAAGGAAAAAGCTGCTCTCTCAAAGTAAGCGCTCCAAACGACACGGCGCGCGTGTTTCAAAGCGAATCAAAAAGTAACAATAATATATTTCCTATTCTTTTGACTCCTGCATCTGACCTACAACGTCCCTACTATACATCACCCAAACAGGATTGAGAAGTGCAATTTGTATGCGGTGTCGATGTGCGTAGACATTTATCGCGGGCCGGTACCAATTAGCTTTTAGCAACCGCCGCTACACGTCCATTACCATTGCAACTCAATGATCAAAACGACGCAGTTTACTTAGGCGCACATTCATAAAGTTCTTGATACAATTTAGCTCAGATGAAACCTGCTGTCGATTTGTATAAATATGTTGTGTAAAGCAACATTTAGATACTAAAGTTATATTCTTACGCTAAAAGCTACCGGCTTGAAAAAACCTTTAAATGTCTGTAAAATTCTTTAAACGTAATACACAGTTGGAACAAGTAGGCATTAATGGAAACTCGAGGGCAAAAGTAGATTCTTACGGTTTTCCGGGAAAATTTCATATCACTTGTGAAAGTATTAAACATTCTAGGAATATGTACAGTACATATACATAACATACGAATGCTACAAACATTTTGAGTAAGTAGGGGAGAGGAGTTACGGAGTTATTTTAGAACACACACCAACCTGCACAACAGTCAGTTGTCACTACCTACTGTCGTTTGCCAGCCTGTCGTTGAGTTATGAGGAGTTTCCAATTTCGAATGCAAATGTTAAGCTTTTTCAACTAAGCACGTAAGGATCTTGATCATCCGATTCAAGGAATATGGAGCGTTTTTTCTCTCTATTAGTCAGGATAAATAAATAAATATACAACAACATCACTACATTGATCTGACTCCGTGGTAAGTAGCTTAAGCACTTGTGTTACAGATATCAGAATCAACAGTGGTATTACAAATAAACTTAAATAAATACATAATAACACCCAGACCAGTACAAACAGACATGTTCATGCACACAAATGTTTGCACAGTGAGGGGATCGAACCCGCTACCTCTTGGTTAATAGTCAATTTCTTGACCATTGCACCAAAATGGTCGTCAATAACTCATAAATGACTCATATATCACGCTATGGACTACAGATCAATGCCATTTTTAAATTTTTACTTGGAAAGAAATCGTTTTTCATTTTTCAGATACCCCTGGGGCAGCTTTGAACACTTTTACGAGGGCAGTACTAAAAATTGCTGAAAAAAAAACTGAATAAGATATTGACTAGCAAATCATAAAGACTGTAGATCTAGAAGTACAAACTGGTCCACTGGTCAAATGAGGCTCGGAACTCACTTCAATTAAAGTTATGTCCATTTACTTTTTCATTTTATTAAACATGTACTTTGTAATTTTTAACTTTATACTTGCTCTTAATTTTTTTATCCATCCATCCATCATTCCATCGTTTCTAATGTTGAGTTTGTTAATATTTTTAATTAAAAGTATGAGAAACCTTAAAATCGTCGTCGAATTTATTGATATTTCAAAACTGCCTCGGGGTTGGGGCTTGAACATTTGAGCAGTTTTGAACATTTGACTTCTTTACTACGATTTAATAGCCTCATAGTTAGACTAAGCATTGTGAAACAGTAGATAGGCGCAGGACAAGAAAATAGTTATGAGAGAAAGTGTAAAAAGTGTTCGAAGGTAGCCCATTTCCCTTACATTTTTTAGATCTTTAACAGTGCAGTGAAAAACTTACCTAAAGTAAAAGTTTTTTGCAGAATAAAAGATATGAAAGTGTAGGAAACTCAGCTTATACGCAGGTTGATAAAATTATGATCATATAGATTCTAAATCTACTTACTGTTTTTTGTTTATTTTGAATTCAGCAAACATCCCTTGAAATAATTTGGTGTTATTGCTAAGTTCAAAATATGAATAAAAATGATAAAAGAGTAAAAAAATAAGTACGAGTAATTCGAATCATAGGACGATAGGACAATCATTGTCCTCTGATTCGAATTATTTGACTGTCTGAGGTCTAGTCTAGAAAACGTTTTAAAATATAATAGCGTTAGTGGAATGAAACTTGGTGATTAAACACTTGGTCAAAAGCCTTCGAGTAGTCCACGAAAGCAATATAAAAAGGCTTGTTATACTCTTTGAACTTCTCAATCACCTGGTTGACAGTGTGCAAATGGTCTGTGGTGGAATAATGACATCTTAACCCAGCTTGTTCTGGGGGCTGATGACTGTCCAGCGTGTAAGCAATCCTGTTTTGGATTATTTTTACAAAGATTTTATAAATATGTGATATTAGGCTGATTGGTCGATAATTACCTATATCAGACTTTTCGCCTTTCTTAAAAAGCAGAATAATATTTGAATGACAGAATTTTTGTGGTAGACGTCCTGTCAGTAAAACTGTGTTGAAAAACTTTGTGAGGTCCTTACCTTGCGGCCTTCCGCAGAGCACGTTTACCCAGCTTGAACACCTCTGTAGTAACACCGTCCTCCCCAGGGCTCTTGCTAAACTTTAAGCTTTTTATGGCAACGTTTACCTCGTGTTCAGTTTTGAGTGGGATATTGTACTCACAGCGATATTCTACAAAACGATAGCAAGCGGACGCATCGGAATAGAGCGATTTATAAAATTCTGTGCAAATAGCCAAAATTTTGTCGCGACTATTTTGTTTTTTCCCCCAGAGTCTTTTAGATTAGTCATCCAGGTTCTGGTTCGTGTGTGCCCCTCCTTTGCTGCTCGCAGTAACGTATTGGCTTGCAAAGCAGTTTTAACTAGGTGTGTGTTGAAATTTCTAAGATCTTTCCTGATGTGTCGCTTAACCATCTTGTTTATCCTACAATGTTCCTCTGTCCCAATATCCATCCGAAGTCTTTGCTCAATGAGTCGTTTTGTATCGATTGTCAATTTGCTGGTATTTCGTTTTGATTTAGGTATTTTGCTGACAGCGGTTTTGATGCCAGACAGGATCGCATTGTATTGCGCGTCCACATCAAGGGAATCTTCGATGCTTGGTCTGCTAAAATAATTTGACAGTTCCAATTTAAATTCCTCATAGTGGTAGGAAATGGTGCTCTGATCTAATTGCTTTATTTATTTGTTTAAATAGCTTTTCTCTGTGTAGCCTAAAGTTAAATTCTAATTTTGCCCGTATTGGTCTGTGGTCTGCATCGAATTTTATCCTATTTATTGCCGTTAGGTCCCTAATAATACTTTGTCGGATGTTAAAATGAAGTCTATCTCGTTTCGAAATCTGTTACCAGGTGATGCCCAAGTCCAGCGTCGCTGTGGTTTTTTGTAAAACATGCTATTCGTTATCTTGAGATTCTGCCCAGACGAAAAAGAGAGTAGTCGTGTACCTCGGTCGTTTCGGTCTCCTGTACCTCGGTCGTTTCGGTCTCCATAACCAACCAAAAACATCGATGGGGATTCAGAAAAATCTAATTTATTTTTTTATTTCTTATATTATCTTTTGATTGATTTTTAAAGGTTAATTAATACACGAAATTCAGTCTCACAAAGTTATCACAATAGTATTCATCAAAAAGGTTTAAATGTGGATTTGGCATAAGCGCCGTACCACCACGCCGCGATCTTAAGTCCTAGCATAGGGAGTCAGTACATTTTAAAGGCAAAATGTCTGCACAAAGCATTGAATATCATGGAAACCCCATCGCATTGCTCAATGTAGCCATTCTATAAAACGATTTACTCGCTGATCTCTACCATTTATATACCATTTCATTTCTGTTGGTGGGTGGGGACGAAAACGGTCATGGTCCTTTGGCATGCAGATAGATGTTATGACGAAGGCATCCGCTAAGAAATGATTTTGATAAATTATACCCCCAAGGCCATTAAATAGGGGTTGCAACTTGTATGAAACACGAACGCAGTCGCGGACAGTCTCTAGTTTTCAAATAATATTTGTCAGTATGTTTTTCTTACGCACAATCATCCAAACAATCTACATTGAATCAGTTTAATCACCAAATCCCGGAGTCCATTCATCTACCTCATTTACGTTTTTATATAACTATGTAGTTTATAAAAGTATCTCTTTCAATTCAAACGTAGAGCAGCTACAACGAAAAAGTGGTCGAAATCTACTCTAAATTTGCTCATAAAAATTAAGTATATTCAGAAGTCTGTAATTATTTTTTTGACAATAGGACGTAATTATTTAATATATTTGAGGGGTGCTGATAGGCACTCGTGGGGCGGGCGGGACGCGAGCGAGCGCAGTACGGTGGACCAAATCATTCCATGTCCCGACATAGGCGCGAACCGACGCGCTTACCCTTACCTTGCGCGCGGGAAAACGCCATGTAACTTTCGTCGAGTGAACATCCCATCGGATCTAATTTGTTTTCTTTTGTGGCAGTGTCAAACAAAAATGAGTGTTGTGAAAATAGTTCAGTGAAATGCACTTTTTGAGCGGATTCTGACTGCGGTGTGGAAATGGGGACTATTAAAAAAAGAACGCACACCCAAGCGACGGAAAAGCCTAAAGGAAAACCTAGGGTAAGTTTACAATGTAAATATTAGCCAGTCTCACTTGACATCTAAACCACGCCTTATTAAATCGATCTGTATTTGTTGATTTATGGGTAGGGAGTATTTTTATTGCGTAGTTTTTACTTTTAATTTAAAATAAATGGTACCACCTAAGTTTTTCTAGGGTTTTTTGCAAAATAGTAATCATGTAAGTTGAGATGATACTCGAGTTTTTAAAAAGAAAAGTTAAGTCGTTATAAAACTTTCAATGGTTGAAAAAAATTACCTACTAACTTGTTGCTTAGGTAAGTATTCGTTACTGAGGGAATATTTTGATAACACTAATAGAAAAAAATACTACATTGTAGTGTTCTTGAGAAGCCAAAATTTGAAATGAAAAGTATTTAAATAATTTATCTATCGCCAGTCTGCCTTATATTTAGATCTAACTTAAAACAGTCACGCAAATAAAACACTGACTTAGGAATCTTAAGAAAAAAAACTATCATTATTATTATATTGGTACCTATCACTACTTCAGTTCGCAAAACAAATACAAAAGACGTCATTGTATCTTAATCTCGTGGTTCATCGTTCGTTTTTTCAGCGACGCGACTGTATAAAAACGTAAATATCAAGTTGGATAATGCCTTAAGTCCCCTTCTAATCCTGTTAGATCTAGTTACAAAGTCAAATTCAAAGAATTCATTTCTATATTTTGCATAAATAGTGGTACAGATACAGATGTCAATAATAACAACAGTCCCTCAAAATTTACCAGACACTGGCATGCAATATATAATTGGTTAAATGTCAGTATAACATCCGAATCAATTAAATCCAATGTAGTTAAATAATGTCATGGCAATATTATCGTATTATCATTATCTTTTACTCCCGTCGAAACTATTACATTAACTATTAAAATATTCGTCATCAGAATAGAAGCATTTCTCAATGAGTCAGTATTTCAATGTTTTCTCAAACACATGTAATGGTAAAGACTTCATCTCTTCATTAAGTCTATTGAATACTTTGATGGCCATTTGGTAACTATTGTTACTGTTGATCACTGTGCTCATTGGTTGCAGCTTAAGTCTGTTGAAATGTCTACAAATGTATTTAAATGTTTTGGCTCCGTTTTGTGAGTGAGATTTGACAAAAGCACATATTTCCAGTATATATAGACAGGGTACCGTCAGAATTTTTAGCTCTTCGTATAATGGTCTAAAAGATGTTAGGGGATAGACATTACATAGAGCTCTAATGCATTGTTTCTGGGCTTTTAAGGCTTCCATCTATGTAAGATGAATTCCCCTACAGAAGAATCCCGTAGCAAACAAAGATACCACGTATACAGGTTACGCCTGTATGACGACATCTCTGCTGCTTATTTTTGTTAATTGCCATAGTGCATATTAGTCTAAGAGCTCGCGACGCCCAGACCTTAGTTATACGAGTATTATAAAAGCTGATAGTTTGGCAGGTGCCAAAGCCTAGGTTTCTTATACCTGTATATAACGAAGGTCTGGGCGTCGCAGGCTCTCACTCTATATGAGAACCTGTTTATTTTTTTGCAAGTGCTAGTGATATGTGCTTCCCAACTACATCTATCATCAATATTGACCCCTAGAAATTGAATTCCTTTTGTTTCACTTTGATGTTCGATTTTGCCTTTATACTTATTTACTCCAAACAGTAGTTACACATTCAAAATATAGTTTAGCGGGTAGTAAGGTTAAGCCGATTTTTATCCAAGTGGTTGTTCCCACGGAACGATAGCTAAAAGTAAAAATCGGTTGTGGTATCATTTTGAAAATCTTTAACCAAAATTTAAGTGATTGGAAATCTTAAATTAAATTTATAAATACTAAATTTAGACCGCGGCATAGTACTGGGCGATAGGAGAATGCGCTAGTCGCTACTCTACGGCTTTATGAAAAATTGGCAACACTATATACCTTTGGATGGATGCTGATGGGGCTCCCCAGATTCTGCAGTGCATCAACAATGTTTGCTGAAGCTCATGTTGATGATTTTTATGCAATCATTCGAACGCAAGCCGCCTTAATGTACTGCAGTGTAAGGTAGAGCAACAACAGCATCCTAGGGGTAACTAACAAGATGTCCTATCTATAGACATTGGACCGAGCTGCAAAAAGAGAGTCGTGTTATGCTTTAAATTAAGTAAACTGACATAAATTTCAAGTATTATTGTTTTTTTTTTCTTTTTGTTTGTATTTCTTTGATGTAATATTGTAATGATGAAATGAAATGATATTGTTATTGATGAAATGTATTATTATTATAATAGTGTCAAAACCCTAATGGACATAACTTCCAATTGGTAGGATAGGTTTTACACAAGCTTTCATCACACAATTAATATGAGCCTGTTGTGATTTCACCATTCAACATTTCCCAGAAGAGGAACATTTCCCAGAAGAGGGAAATCTATACACTAACACAAACAATTCCATGGTTACCAATTAATTTTCAATTCCTAGTATTGATAAGCGAAGCGAAAACAAATATTTTTGGCAAAAACAAATAGAAAAGCCTACCATACACGAGTAGGTACTTGTATCTCAGATATAAATATAAGATACAAGAATCTCCTAATTTATAAGCATTTCGTTCGTAACATCAAAGATGTATACATTTTACGACTCAGTAATTGCTTTTGCTTCTAACTAAACATAAAGGACCTACCTAAGTGAGTTTTCCCTACTTATACAATGCACTTGGATCAAATTCTATCGAATCAAAATAAATAGTGTTTAATTACTTAGTTTATTTCTTCGTAATATATGAAATGAATTCCGTGAGTACGAACATAAAGAAGTGGATTCATAGGAACTGTAACGGTCGTGTGTTTATATGATTGTAAGGCAGTATAATTTCCGGGACTACTGAACCGATATTAAAAGTCATCATTAGCAGTGGACCGTGGATCTATAGGATGCTGGTATTGAGTATATTTGAATAATATACAAGGTGGTGGCCTTTTATGCCACAGCACCTGTGAAACCTTAGCTGAACCTTGAGCAGAAAATGTGGTACCTCCACAATTTTCATCCCCCCAGACTGACCTTGTTTACAGACGTTCATGGCAATCTCAGCCTTCACCTGACAACTCACATTATTTACAGTATCTAATTTATAAATAAATACCACTACTGCAAGTACCCATTGCTATGATTCTGTCACCATCCTTTATTTCACACCCCTTATTATTGAAAAACACACCATATTTAGCCTTTCTATTTAACTTACTAACTGATAAAAAATTTGCAGTTATATCATAAACATTGCTTATCGTCCTTACACCACTTTTTAACAACACTTGCACACTACCTATATCTTCAGATTTAATTTTATCACCATTTGCTACATTCACTTCCAGCAATTTAATACACTGAAACTTCTTCATAATTTCCTTATTGTCATATGGTTAGTGGCTCCGCTGTCTATGTAAGAGGTGTCATTGTGCAGCTTCACTGATAATGCATTTAACAATGCCTTCCTCCATTTTTGGATTCGGCTTACTTGAGAGCAAGCGGAATCCAAGCTTCTCAAGCCAATCTCAGCTTTCTTTCGGCAATTTATCTTTATGTTATCCATCTGCTTGCACCAAAACACCTTGGAAGTTTCTTCTTCACTGCTAACGCATTAGGCTCAGTATTTTCTTTTATACCATCGCGACGCTGCTGTACCTGCAGAAATTAAAATTTGTCAATTTCTTGACCACTCGGTGTTGGTGTTCTCCAATGCCATGATAAGTGGATCAAAGTCCGTCGTCAAACCGCTTAGCATAATCACAAAAACTAGTTGTCTAGCGGGTTTCCTATGTCCGTACAAAATATATCATTACATATTTTAAAGCCCATTACCTAAAAGGTAATATAGGGCAGCAAGTAAAACACCAAGAGCCCGTATTAATAAAGATTTAGTTTATTCCAATAAAAAAGTTCAGAGAGCGTGAGAACGAGTGCTATACGCGTGACAGAGAGCTACACAATTTAAATTCAAACTGATGTATTGTATTCGTTGTCGTAAAAAAGGTTCCGTTCTAATATTAGAAGCCTCTATTTGCTCACAAATAAGTCGCAGGGGAACGTTAAATTTATTTTACAAAAACGGAATAAGTATTCGAATAATATTTTTTTATCATGGTAATCAAGGTTATCGTTGTAATTACCTTGCTTTTAAAACATGTTATAAATAAACAGTAAACATATAATATAATAATTAAGTGTAATAATCCTATGACTTGAATATTTAGAACCAACCATTATTTTATATAATGTTTCTCTAAGTGTGTTTTAATTTCACATTCCACAATTAGTAGTTAACCTGGATAATATTTACGAAATTTTAAGTGGTTCTAATTCTAACTCTGCACTCAAGTTTTAAAAGACAGTTGAAATACGTTTACGAATCTAAAGACTAAATCCAATAAAGGCTTAAGTCTGCCAATTACATAATTCGATAATCGTGACCGACAAAAATCATCTATGATTTAGTTTTATAAACAAGAATAATTTAGATTGGCTATAGGAAAAGGTAAAGAGGTAGAAAGAAGTCTGCTTTTGCCTGATCATCATGGGTAAAAATTTACCTAAAGTAGGTGCACATTATATAAGCTGCCTACAAAACGAACAAAAACAGATTTCTTCTTGAACACCTGGCTAAAAATAATTATTATCTGAAAATCTCATTAGTTTCCATTAAACTTGCGCATTAAATAGCAAATACATCAAACGACAAACAGCACATAATTAATGAGCGAACCTGTCCACAAATACCTAAGTACTAGGAGGTAGGTACCTATTTATTTTGTAACTTACGGAGATTGTGTGTGCGCGAGAGCCGCCATAAAAGACATTCAAATTCCTCCATAATGCAAACTTAGTGGATGGAACCAAATCTTCAACACATATTTTAATGGGTTTTTTTCAAAAACACAATTTAGTTTCAACAATTTGTACATGGGAAAGTTTTAATTTTAAACTGTTTTTTAATCTGTTATTTACGATAATTATAATTAATAAAATTTAAACTTTTATTCAAACATACGAGTAGCTATTTTAAACATACTTTTCATTGCAAAAGTTATTATAGGTTATCTCAAGACTTTCTTGCCCTTCTTTTAAGGCTACTAAACAACAAATGTAATAAATTAAAGTGATCAATATAAAATTACAGGGGATAAGTGCTAGAACAAAAGAAAATGTTCAAAAACCCCTGCAATATTTCAAGCTTTATTTTATTTAGAAAGGTACGCCAACAGTACACATATACACACATTAGATACTTCAATATCATCTAGGGCTAGCAATCTTATATGTGAACCTATTACAGGCGTACACAGCATTGATATATAAACAAACAACAACACAATTAACTCTATAACAGATCCTTTACACGAGGGATAATAGCTATATCTAATGTTGATGATGTATGAACCCTGGAAATTATTAATGACAGACAACAAAATGACTTTGTTTTGATGGAGCAACAGTGAGAAAGTAAAACTTATTTACCCGAATGAAACTAATAAGGAAAACAAATAAGTAATTTGGGACGAAATTCTCATCGGCTACTAATGTGAATGCGTTATCTTCAGTAACCTTACTGTTGCGTACTTTATCTTTAAGTTTGGTTATTGCATATAACAACATTGTTATCGACCTCTGCCCCCTATATCGGCGAATACAATGAATTGGAATAATGTTAGTAAAGCAACCGACGGCAGTCCGACTAATATGACCTAACGATCACATAAAAGCTGCCGACTTCACTTATTCCCTGTTTTATGGTAACGATACTTAGAAATAGTAACAGGACAACTAAAAATAAAATAGGAAGTTTCGTTGTACTTAATAAATAGGTAGGTAGGAATCCTAACTAGTCTGATCTGAAAATCTCTTGACTTCATTGAGCACACATTGATTGGATTGAGTTCAAAAAACTCAAATATTAAATCGTATACAGGTTTACACTTATCAATACAAGTTTCGTTTCTCTTTATTGAAAACCAATAAAAAAGGAAAAAATCAATACATTAAGGCGGTCTTATTGCTAGGAGCGATCTCTTCCAGACAGCCTTCGGGTTAAGGATATTTTCATACAAAGGAAGGGGAGTTTGGTGCAAAAGTCATCATGTAATGAGAAACAAATTACATAATAATAATACTACTACACGATGATGAATTTCAAATTAAATTAAACGAAATAATAAATGCCCTAAGTATATAATAAATAATTGTACATAATCATACAAACACTTAATGCAAACAAAATACATAAGTGTATCAGATATTACAATTTAATTAGGTGTTAGATTCAATAATCAATTCTTTTTACTCCTTACTGTCCCTGTTCACAACTTTTTTAACTTTCAGTTTAGTTTACTAGGTATGTATGTCACTGTTTTGGAAACCTTGCGACGTGTACGCTCTCTTATCGCTACTAATCTATATATATCTTCTATATATATATATATATAAAATTCTCGTGTCACACACAATGTTCGTTCCCGTACTCCTCCGAAACGGCTTGACCAATTCTCATGAAATTTTGTAAGCATATTGAGTAGGTCTGAGAATCGGCCAACATCTATTTTTAATACCCGTTAGTGATAAGGGTTGTCCGCAATAACGAATATGGCAAAACAACGTTTGCCGGGAAAGCTAGTCTTCTCTATATATATAAAATTCTCGTGTCACAATGTTTGTTCCCGTACTCCCCCGAAACGGCTTGACTGATTCTTATGAAATTTTGTGAGCATATTGAGTAGGTCTGAGAATCGGCCAACATCTATTTTTCATACCCCTTAGTGATAAGGGTTGTCCACAATAATTTATATGGCAAAACAATGTTTGCCGGGTCAGCTAGTAGCTAAACAAAAATCAGACATCGAGAAGTAAGCATAGGAAACGTAATGCATTGCCAAGTATACTGCGTGCACCATTGAAGCTTGCCTTTAAACTAGCAATCAAACGATTTGCAGAGGACACCCACGTGCCGCGCCCGCGCCGGGCCCCTCGCCGTAATGTCCGGTGTGGGCTATGAGTTAAGAGACGTCGGTACGTCATTTTGGGCCATTTTTAACGTCATTGCATACTAGAACCACAGCTTAAGACGAGTATTTGCAGCAGGGGTTAGTAGATAATGAAACTGGTCACTACCTTATGTGTCCTAAAATAAACCATACTCTGGCCCCAGCACAAAGCAAAAGCTGTTCTAATCCAAACTTTTCTAAGTTAATACATTTCCATACTAATACATTATGTAATACATTTAATAATAATAATAATAAATATTTCACAACATTCACACCAATTCATACTTAAATACTTTTTTTTAAACGATTTTATTTAGCTCACCCCGTTTGTTTTATTTTTCTTGGGTCAAATTTAGTAATTCAAATTTCACCCTCTTCCTGTCAACCGATTAATCTGGAATTTTGTATACACTTTGGATTTTGGTGACAATACAATTATGTTTATTCATTATCATTATAAATTCAAGATGGCCGCCGCTACAAAATGGCGGATAATTTATGTTTTATTAATCCCATCAATATGGGTATCAAATGAAAGGGCTCAACAAGCAGAATACAATATACTATAAAAAATTGAAATCCAAGATGGCGGCCGCTACAAAATGGCGGATAACGTAGGTTTTATCAATCCCATCAATATGGGTATCAAATGAAAGGGCTCAACAAGCAGAATACAATATACTATAAAAATTGAAATACAAGATGGCGGCCGCTACAAAATGGCGGATAACGTAGGTTTTATCGATCCCATCAATATGGGTATCAAATGAAAGTGCTCAACCAGTATAATACAATGTACTATATAAAATTAAAATCCAAGATGGCGGCCTCTACAAAATGGCGGATAACTAAGGTTTTATCAATCCCATCAACATGGGTATCAAATGAAAGGTCTCAACAAGTAGAATACAATTTACTATGCAAAATTGAAATCTAAGATGGCCGCCGCTACCAAATGGCTGATAACAATAAAATCCAAGATGGCGGCCTCTACAAAATGGCGGATAACTTAGGTTTTATCAATCCCATCAACATGGGTATCAAATGAAAGGTCTCAACAAGTAGAATACAATTTACTATGCACAATTACGGGACGGCTGAAAGAAGAATGTTGCCTTTAATACTATCATGGGCTTCTACAATACATAAAATGCAGGGCAGCACTGTGGATCACGCAGTCGTATACTTAGGTGCGAAACTGTTTGAAGAAGGTCAAGCCTACGTGGCTCTTAGTAGAGTAAGATCTTTGCAGGGACTACGTATAGAGGAGTTGGACTGCAATAAACTAACGGGCAAGAAACCTTGCAATAATGAAGCACTAAATGAATTAAACAGAATGCGAAATAAAAACTAAAAACTAGAAAATAAAAATAGGTAAAAAAACTTTTTAAGTTAAACGGTTTTATGTTAAACATACATTGCAATGTTTAAGATAAATGTACTAAAAACCAAAAAATAAATTACAAAACAAAATAAAAATAGTCAGAAATAAAATAGATACAGTCGTGGGAATTATAAACATATGCATAGACTAGACTAAAATAAAACCGTGGGGCACGTCAATTGTCTACAAATTATCGACTTAATGTGCGATAGAAGAATCGTTTAATTCGTCGTTAAAATAGGCAGTTGGCCCGCAGACAGTGAGGAAATTACTTACTATTTTCTTGCTCATGGAAATTCCAATACTTAGTTATACACTCCATGTAAATAAAAGAGATGTTTCAACTAGTTTATCGTTGGACATTCACACTGCTGGCTGGCGAGGAACCGTTTCACTGCTCGTAGTTTGTCTTTAATCGACAAAACATATGATAAAAGTACTACTCGCTCACCACTATGAAACCCTAAAACTCGCTTATAATCTAGCTTGCTAGCTTGTTTCCACATTCTAGCCCTACTTATCACACGTCCATCGTTGTCGGTTGAACAACTGCCTAATTATAGTGTAACATTACAAAACAAACATTTTAATCAACGATTGTAGACAATTGACGTGCCCCACGGTTTTATTTTAGTCTAGTCTATGCATATGTTTATAATTCCCACGACTGTATCTATTTTATTTCTGACTATTTTTATTTTGTTTTGTAATTTATTTTTTGGTTTTTAGTACATTTATCTTAAACATTGCAATGTATGTTTAACATAAAACCGTTTAACTTAAAAAGTTTTTTTTCCTATTTTTTTTGTGAATAAATACATATTATACATAGAAAACGCCCAGAACAGTACAAACACACATGTTCATGCACACTTATGCTTGTACTGTGCGGGGATCGAACCCGCGACCCTTGGTTTTAGAAGTCCGACATGTGAACCACTGCACCAAGCGGTCGTCAAATATTATATTTACATACATATTTACAAAACCTAAACAACTTTAAACTTGAAACACCTATTCAATTGGATAGTGTCTGTAATATGGGGGAAAATAGCATTACAGCTTCATCAAATCTGACTAGTACATACTTCTTTGAGTTTATTTCACTGACGCACATATATTTTTTTGTAATAAAAATATAATTATTACATATTATGAATATAAAATTCACAGCTCTTGTTCTTAACAGCAATAATAATCACGCACCAAGTGTGGTGGGTGCGTCGGAAACCAAGGTCGGAAATGATGAGTGCATTTCCCAAGCTAAAAATAAAATCTTGCAGATCTATTTTTATAAATGGTTTAATAATAATGTTCTGTATTTTGATTCTTATAATTACTTTGTAGTTTATTTATGGATTTAGTTTAACGTAGATATCAATTTCTACACGTAGCTGACGTAGCAAAACTACGCTTCGCCTACGCGTCGCCGTAGTTTGTCGTAGCAAGGCCGTGACGTCATCTCTGATTGATATTAATTATGTTGTTCGCTCAGATAGTTCGTTCAAGTTACTGATTTCCCCTTACAAGCACTTCAGGAACCTATAATAAGCAGTTTGTCAAACAATTAAGGGGCGTTTGTTCAGATGTTATTTATTCTACTAAAACAGCGAGCATGTTTTTTTAATTATTTTTAAATCAAGGTTTAAACGCGTATTAGCCTTTTTGACGCCAAATGTTGGATCATATGACCTCAGGTCATTTCATATTAATGTCCTAGTCGCATTGAAAGGAATCTTAATTATGCTTTACTTGGGCCCTGCCTCTTTATGTGTCAGGAAACCTCATTCTTGTTTGTTTTTTTTTAATGCTTCTGTTAGAATAAACTTCAATTTGCGGTTTAAGTTGGTTGACAAGGTTTGTGTTTATGATATTGTTTTTTTATTAATTTCAATATCCTGATGCGCACTGCGAAAAGAGCTGAACTCACTGCCTGCTTCAGTGTTTCCCTGCAGTTACAACCTAGAACTTCTAAAGCTAGAGTGAACAGCTGCATCATCTAGGCGAACTTGCTCCATCGTAGACTTAGTCTTAGCGTCGTTGGGCTTAGTCTTGGGTCAAGAGCAAACCTATACCAAAGAAAATAAAAATAAAAAATCCTTCCCACGTGCAAAAGCGGCCCCATACCTCGTAGCATTATGTCCGGTTCAGAGAACATACTCCGTAAAAATTCTCCCATAATTTTGAGTCTAGTCATCTCGCTCGCTCGCGAGGCGAACCTAGATTAAAAGACAGGGACGGCTACATTCTTAATTACGAACATAGGCTTACAGTGGGGAGAGCACGAACGTTATCGTAACGTATTCGTGTCGTGCAAACATCAGAAACTGACAGTTTCGATTTGACAAGTTAACGATTGGGTAACGCTACGAATACGTTACGATAGTTATTTGTGCTCACCTCACTGAGTAGGACTTAAATGCCGCGTCACTACTACGAATAACAAGCTACACCTATTTTAAGATTGCTGCCCGTACCCGTTAAACTGACAACCGACAATACAGCTATGATTAGGTATGATTGATCGCTTCTTTACGAATAAATAATTCGACTTAAACGGACTTCAAGCTAGACGAATTGCGCCATCTAGAACGTCTTTGGTTAAATTTTCATATTTATCCTGGTTCCGTTCAGGGTGAGGTTAATTCAATGCGAATTTAGATGGGAAAGTGTAAGACGGATTTAATAATTGTGTTTTCTTGAGTTGTCAAGAAAACACAATAATGTTGTTGTTTGTTAACAAAAGTTGTTCTTAACTAAATTATTTATATCTGTTAATTATTTTACTGGAAATTTGTTAGATGTATTCAGCTTAAAAATTTTAGTGACCAACATCGTAACGTTTATATTTTACTAGCTTCCCGCCAGAGCGGCTTCTCTCACGCGGAATTGGCAATACGCATGTTAATATACATAGTATAAACCTCTTGAATCACTCTATCTATTTCAAAAACCGCATCAAAATCCGTTGAGCAGTTTTAAGAATCACGCGGGAAGCGACTAAGCTTTTTCACTATGTAGTGATATAGTGATAACACAGGCTAACGTAATATAGAAGAGAAAAACAAAATGCTAAGTAGGGACGACAGAATTAAAATTGACGTCGCTCAGCACCAAAGAAAATATTCACACAAAAGCGGGCGTGGGTTGGAATAGGACGTTTAATTAAAATGAAATACAAAAGATATAACATAACACATCCTTTCAATTAGCAATCAAATCGTTGTTCTCTAGCAATAAAAATAGAGATTAAAACCAACATTCAACGTCTGTTTGCAGTCGGTTTGCAGTCGGTTTGCTTAGTCGCGCAATTTAGGTATGGCCTTCTTCAATCACTAGCCATTTGAGCGCGCATATATTCTTAATAAATAAATAGTTCACAACAATCACACCAATTCTTTAGTCCCAAATGAAGCTACGAGGCTTGTGTAATGGGTACTAGACTACGGATAAACATACTGAAATACTTTTTTTGTAAATAAATACATATTATACATAGAAAACACCCAGACCAGTACAAACACACATGTTCATGCACACTTATGCTTGTACTGTGCGGGCATCAAACCCGCGACCCTTGGTTTAGAAGTCCGACCTGTAGACCAAAGACTGCACCAAGCGGTCGTATATTATTTCGTCGTATATTATTTTAATGAAAGGACAAAACACAAGTATTAAGGTTCAATATCCGCAAGTCAGAATTCATTTTTATCTCGGCTCATCTCAGACGGCCTTATCTTCCGATCAATTAATAACACGGCGAGGTGGTCCGCCCGTGAACAATCGAACGACAGTTCGGCATCTCCAAATTAATGGCTTTCGCCGAATAAATTACTTAGCCCGAGTCCGCAGTGATTTCTCACGATTGCAATGAATGATATGGTGTGGGAGAGTGGGTAACGCACTGTGCTATGGCATTTATTTGGTTAAGTAAAAAAAACACAACCTCATAGATGCTTATATCATGGCCAATTATGTCACTACTACCATAAGAATAGGTAGTAAATAACTTACTTCTAAGTAGTTATTACCTATTCTAAAGCTACTGCATAAAAAGGGAGAGTTAACACCACCTATCGTTATCGTATTTTTTTGTGTCAAAACACTTTTCTCCATACAGCTTGTACGGGAATATTACACTATGACGTCAACTAAGTGACTTTATCAATTTAAGATCAATTAAAAATCACATATTCCTAACTCTAGAAAAGGTCCCTTAAATTCAATGGCGATCCTAAATTATGAATTATTTCTAAGAAAAAATATAGTCCATGTCACATCAATTCAATTCTGTCATAGTGGCAACAAGCTTATTTGTTAAATAACCGATATTTTTCATATTTTATTCGAAAGATTACCTAGTGTTATGATTTTCAGTAGTTTCTTGTAGTAGAGTACCTAGTTTCTTGTCTCTAACTTAGAGTTCTTAGTGGAACATACCATACTTCATAATAAAGAACTCATTTACCAACTTCAGTAAGTTGTAATCTGTTCGCTAGTTAGTGACCGGTATTTGCTAAGGAACTGGTGAGATGGCGGCCGGGAGCAACAGATAGCGGGGTCACGTTCCCGAGATAACCGCCGATAAGGGCCCGTCTTCGCCCCGATTGTCTCAGCCACGCTCGATGTACACTCGCAGACAAAAATGCATAAATATAGCAATAATAGTCCTCCTGGCCGATTTCGACCACGGCGGCCAATCTCAACAGAGATCAGCCAACTACGAACGAGATATTATAGTGCACAAGTGTGAGCGAAATACACAGGTGCACTCACTGTTCCATCACTCTCAAAGTTCGGTGAGACGGCAATCCGACATGACCGGAGAGAGATCGATAAATGTAGTACTGAGCACACGGCAATAAAGCACTTTGTTTCACGCCGGGAATATGATTCACGCATACCAGTCTTGACGGTTGAGAAAAAAAGTTATGATGGACTCTCTTATCGGGAAACAGCAATACAAGCGTACCCATTAAAAACCTACGGCGTACCCTCTAAATACATATAGCGGCGTAAAGGGGATCCAGTTTGGACTCTACCATGGCACGACAACGTAGGTACGGCTCATTTTTATTCTGAAAAACGCCAACACTCTCTCAACCGTCATCAGTAGTTTCAGTTGCCATCCTTATCACTGTTACAAGTTTGACCGTGTGAGGAACACGCTGGCTAGACCCAGCCTTACGAAGGCAACATTTAGGAGTACGGGCCTCAAAAGTAACCAAGTAGAACAATATTTTTGACGTCGACTGTACTCGTAGTAGAGTAACGTCTCGTACGGCTGAAATTCTAGAGTGAAATGGCCACTATAAGCTGGACTCCGATTAAACTGACCGCCATAACAGTTACGGATCAGCTCAAAGTGGATTTTTAATGTTATGTGTACAAACATGCGTTGACGCCGTTAACAAACGTACACACGATGCCTCAAGACCTCATTGTTATGAACACAGATCTCTAATTAAAACAAAACGCTTTTAATTAAGTTATCGCTGCGACATGATGACAAACAATTCATTAATATATGCGCCTAAGCTACGCGCGTGATCAAAATACAAATTATTTTGCGGACCTTACGTAAGTACTTCAGGTCCTATTTTACGAGTATCATTGGTTAAGTAAAATTGGTATCTTTTTGGCATCTTCAAATAGGTACCTGGCTTCCCTTCTAAAGATAGGATAGCTACCGAACTTCTGTTTAAGATCACACAGAGTCACACAGCAAGTAGGTAAAGCACATGATCTAATAAGCATATATATAATATGATAGTTTTTTTAATAAGTACCTATGTTATCTTAAACATTTTTTTATTTATCAACTTTCAATTCAAGTCTATCATTTAATTAAATTGAGGTAAACTGCATACCATAAACATAAAAATCAAACAGTAAGTTAATAAATAACGAACCAATTGATTAAGCGACGTTGACCACTAGCGTATAAATCAGCAGCGTATTTAAATTAAAAAAAGAATTAAGACGTCAACATCGAAGATAAATATGTCATCGGGCCCAAGTCGCCCAAGTCATGTTCCGTATAATAACTCAATTATTCATCATAGAACAGGTTACCCCTAAGTGGGTGCGGATACGGACACATTTCATGTAACTGTAGACATTTTTCAAGCAGATATTCGTGTATTATTTTGACCCTGAGGTCAGTTTGATTTATTGAAACCAGCTGCCAGCTCCAGAGGGTAATGATCAGGTGTTTCTGAGAAGCAGTTGGATTATTAACCATACGTCAATTTAATCAGGGGGCCAATTCTCTCGAGGAGATCAAAAGTTCGATCGATAACCACTCGAACGCAGCGTGTGGTGCTGACAAGTCGTAGTTTAAAATTCGTATACGAAATATATCTTTGTAACTGTCATTAAATGCAAATTATTGAGGTGCTTGTGGCGCAGTGGAAGCAGCGCTTTGGTAGTGATACCAAAAGTTAAGCAACCTACCGCGCGGTCATGTTTGAAATGGGTCACCATTCTGACCATAAAAGTGACCTACTTACAAGCATCTCCGTTCTTCGGAAGGCACGTTAAGCTGTTGGTACCGGTTAATATCGATAGATATTAGTCGTTAAGCCTGGTCGGAGGCTGTCGGGCGGCTTAATAACATCTGACATTAAGTTTAGTCACTTACCTTACACACACCCCTCCACCAATCCGCACTGAGCCCGCGTGGTGGAGTATGGCTCGCACCACCTCATAGTTGAGGTGAGGCCTGTGTTCAGCAGTGGGACGTATATAGGCTGAAGAAATGCACCTGTCAACAGTAATTTGAAGTTATGATTGTAAGCCTAGGTTTAGTTCGCTATATACAAATTACCGTGCGTAAAAAGTACCAATGCATAAGAATTGTACCTCAGGTGCCATACCTTTTAAGATGCTTTTTGGGCTTAAACATTTGGCTGTAATTGCAAGAAACGAAATGGCTTAAATTAGTTAACAAGCAAATGTTTAACAGTCTATAAACGCAAATAACGTTAAAATATAGTCTGTTAGAATTGCTGTTCAACGTTTCGAACTACAGCCCACAGAGTAATTAAAAATACTAAGTAGAAGACAAAATTATAATAAAACTAGCTGTCCCGGCAAACGTTGTTATGCCATATAAATTATTGTCACTAAGGTGTATGAAAAATAGATGTTGGCCGATTCTCAGACCTACTCAATATGCTCACAAAATTTCATGAGAATCGGTCAAGCCGTTTCGGAGGAGTATGGCAACGAAAACTGTGACACGAGAATTTTATATATTAGATACTAGCTGTCCCGGCAAACGTTGTTATGCCATATAAATTATTGTCACTAAGGTGTATGAAAAATAGATGTTGGCCGATTCTCAGACCTACTCAATATGCTCACAAAATTTCATGAGAATCGGTCAAGCCGTTTCGGAGGAGTATGGCAACGAAAACTGTGACAAGAGAATTTTATATATTAGATTGATATTGCATGACTGCTGCTTTTATTTTATTACAGGGTTTTGAGAAATATCGAGCGAGGATGAAAATTTAACATCAACAACTCACTTTACTTGTTAATGTTAATTGAAAATATTTTTTAAGCCAGAATAAATAAAACTGAATTGATGTAATTTCATGAGAACGCAGCGCTTTTTAAAGTTGTCAATTAGTAGTGAGTTAGTGCTTATTTAATGTCCGAGGCTATGGTCAAGGTGTTGGCTGGCCTTTAGGGAAAGAATAAACCTCTTAAATAGGTAGAGTAAATCGGG
The DNA here is from genome assembly GCA_963921415.1 of Pyrausta despicata. NCBI lineage: Eukaryota > Metazoa > Arthropoda > Insecta > Lepidoptera > Crambidae > Pyrausta > Pyrausta despicata. The sequence goes on from OY992848.1 coordinate 11,982,863, forward strand.
GTGTAAGTAGGTAACTAATCTTAATTGATGGATTGTCTGCTTTACAATATGGACGATAAAAAGGTCCTACAGATATGGTTTGTTACGCAACTCGTCATAAGCTTGGGAAGAATGGAATGATGAAATGAATATAACTACCCGATAAGAAGCCAAGTTAACCAGGATAACTTCGTATGACACAAACATACTTTATTTAAAGTATTAATGATATGTTTTTAATGCCAACCTTACATTATTTCGTTGAGCACTCATGACTAAATTAAGGCACCTCCTACACGGTGTTGTCCAGCAATTAAAACCAGTCTTAAGCCTGACAAGTTACTTTAATAGCCAAATAAAATTGCTGTTGAGTCACGAGTGTGTTAAAAAGTAAAGTGAGTTTTTCTTGGTTTGTATCGCGCAGAAATAACCAATATCGACGCCGGCGTTAAGTGCTAGACGACAGTCGAATAAACAGAGCCGGCTCAAGGGCGATCGCGTTTTTCTAGCCGTGCGACTGCGCACAGGGCTGAAAGCAATGAAAGCTTAGTGCAAAAACTCGAGTCTTAATCTAAGTACCTACTTACTTTTACCAGAATTTATTTCACGTTACCTACTTTTCATAGTTTGACACTTCGTCGAAGTTTGACACCTGCGCATATAGTGAATGAACTTTATCTAACTCGTTGGTCTTATTGAGCGGCAAACGCACCAAGTGCAACGCGACGCGACAATATACGCGTTACGTTTATGATAGCGTCTTACGTAGACCTGAGCGCCGATATACAAACGGCGACGGCGCGCCGACTTTTTGAACTTTAATCACGCTTCCAATTTAAGACTTGAAATACCTAATAGATAGTCAAGCTGGTCTACATAGGTTTTCAAATAGAGGAAAGGCTTCGTTTATGGATTTCAAGACATAACTAAGGCTTTTGGTCTTCGGTATGCTCCGCAATCCCGGATAAGCTATTGCTCGAGTTCTCATGCGCGCTTGTCGGTAGCAGAAATCAGTTTTATCTACGGCGCCTTCGAACGGTGCCCAGAGAACGAGCATCGCCACCGCGAGTTCTATACTACAGTGAATGAGAAACTGTCCGTGCGACTGCAAATTGTTGTCATCATCATCGTATTAGGTGTTATGCCAGACCGCAATCCAAACAGAGCCATGGAGTGCACCGCGTTCATATACAATTCTTTTAGTCTGAAAATAGCACTCGATGTGCAACTAGGAGCAACGAAACGTATGTTAGGTCTTGCCAGCCACTCCGGGTAGCAGATGACATGAGCTTTTTCCGTGATGCGCTTGTCTTGGCCGAACCACGGAGTTGAACTCTTATCAAATCGATGACTGTGGGTGTAAATCTTATTCATATCAATACACATGGATACTTTATAGTACAAAATTAATAAATGTCAGCAAAATTTTAATAGTTATCCGCCAATAGCAGTAGTCGGCGGCGGCGCGAGTAAAAGCTCGGTGGCGGCGGCGGCGCGCCAGCGCGGCGCTCAGGTCTAGTCCAACGTGACAAAGTCGCGTTGCGTCGCACTTGCCGCGTTGCGTTTCTATCGAGGGACAACGCCTAAAATTGACAAAATCACTCATGGTCCTAGCATACACCATGAAACAGGCGTCATTAAACTTTTGTTCGCTTTCGCTTGATAGAAGTATGTTGTCTTGATTTTCTAGGGTGACTTTGTTATTTTACATGTTGTTCGATTTTTATGGAAATGCTAATTAGCAGAAACTACCTCGCCTTGTTGCACGAAGCACCAATCACAGAGAGTCAAAAGTCTAACCTAGTGCACATAGCGATCCTTTAAGTACCAACCCTATAGCCTAGCCGTCCTACGCATCCGCGCTAATTCTAAACTAACTAGGTAACTAAACTATGAGTACCAACCCTAGTCTAGCCGTCCTACGCATTCGCGCTAATTCATACTGACCGAGAGGTACTCGCAACAATATTTCAAATGATTATCCCGCAGGCCTTTCAAAAGTGGGCAGACATGGTCGCAGGCGCAGCAGTGCCATTACTTGCTTAAGACGATTGGGCGGGGCTAGATTTGTCTTCGTTAGTTTAACTTATATTAATTTCATTTTTAATTAGCTATCGTAATACTTGCTTAGATCCTTTTACGTGCACAATTTTACAATTGTACCAGGTGAGCCTTAAACCTGTGTCAGAAACAGTCTAAAGATTTTTTCTTAAGAGTTTGCAAGAACCAGTTTTCTGTTGGATTTATGTGTACTTTATCAAGATTCATTTAAATAGAGCAAAGATAAGAAAGTGTTTTAAGCGTAGGGGAAACAGGGGAATACTGGATAGTCGCACGCTATCGCACCTACTGACAATACTTATAAGATAAATAATCTTCTTGTTAATAAATTGACGTGATTCGCTGGGTACCCGTGTTCCAGTAAACAAAACATATCCTACTTTTGGCCATGCTGCATGATTTTACGCATTCGCACTTATTCATACTGGCCGAGAGGTACTCGCAACAATATTTCAAAAGATTATCCCGCGGGCGGTTCAAAAGTGGGCAGACATGGTCGCAGGCGCAGCAGTGCCATTACTTGCTTAAGATGATTGGGCGGGGCTAGATTTGTCTATGTTAGTATAACTAATTAATGTATTTTTTTAATAAACTATGGTAATTTTTTTTCGATAACTTTACATGCACTACTTTTAGCCGGACACACTATGGAAAACGAGGCAACCTTGTAAGAAACGGTCTAAAAAGTTTGCACAAACCACCGTTCTGTTGGATTTATAGGTTTGCTATTAATCAAAGGTTATTCTTACAAGATCCATTTATACTTAAAGAGCAAAGAATCAGAAAGTGTTAAAAGGTTATGGGGAGACCGGGGAATAGTGGATACTCGCATCTACTTACAATAAATAATCTACTCGTTAGTAAGTTGCCGTTAATTCGCTAGGTAGGTAGCTACTCATATAACTGTAACCAAAACATATCCTGCTTTTGGCCATGCTGCATGATTTCACAATTTGGTTTTTATGTGTACATACATTTAACTACGCACCATACAGTTACTTAAATGTAGAATTTTAAAACGTATTTTACTCTAAAAAAATTGATTATGTTATTTTGCACATTCTATTCTCGTTCTGTTCAAACAAAATCAACATCAATTTTTCAAACAAAACCAACATCAATTTCTTTTCAGTTTGGGACAACAGAGTTTCTCTTGTGGACTTCAATTATGAAAATATTACAAAAATTCATTATTTAATCTATCAAAACAAGTCTTCTTATCTTTTGAGCCCAACGCCTCCATACAGTAATGTTCTGCTTATGACAGCAGAACATTACTATAGAGTACAATTAAGCAATTGCAGATCGATCGAATCTGAGTGTGAAATCAAGTCACTCTAATGTCTATACAGGCCGTGCGCCAGACTCGCTCTTGACCACCTAGCTTTTTAAATTTGTTCAACTGAGTGTTCTTAGATACCTTACATAAACAAAGGAGTTCGAGATCTACATTTAAATTCCACTTTTTCGCGCGGAAATTTTGACCTCAATAAATTGTTTACGTCTCGATAAATTGAAGCGTTTGTTTACAATAGCAAAAAGCGATCTTGAAATAAAAGTGATCGCATTAATCTGTTGCTTGCTACTCACTTTTGTATTTTGGTTTATTTTTCAAACCGAAACATTTCTATTATCACATCACTGTTTACTCATACAAGTGTTGTGTGGTCATCTCGAGTGGACATCTCAAGAAGCAAAGATCTCCAAATATTTAATAAGTTAAAGAAATCAGACACAAAATAAGTCACAGAAATAAATATACAGAAATTAATAACTTTGGAAACATTGCTGAAGTTTGTCCACCATTTAACGTAGCAATAGCAACAATTCGCATCCCATATTCACCTTCTTTTTGTTCTTTATTTGGCAATAAAGAAAAAATAAATTTTGTAGAATTATTATAACATTACAAAATAAACATTTGGTATAGAATTTACTAAGAGATTCAGACTTCCATTCAAACTTTCTGTGCACGTAATACATTAGCCACACGTACTTTATTTTGTTAAGGTAAATCTATCAGCAGACTAGTACCTACGAGTACCTTACTTATTGAAAGTCGCTTTGCCTGATCTCCCCCGTGATTGGTTTGACTAAACGTTTTTTTTTTTCAGATTGAACATGATCAATTGACAATAAAGCTCCAGGCAACACTACCGAAAAATAAGCTTTTTTTTAAACTACGCCACCTACTTCAGATTTTTAAAACTTAATAGATAATATTACTTTGATATGACATAAATCAGACTCTGAGATCAGACTAATTTATTGAGATTGCTGATAAAGTCAGATCGCATTTATGGGATGCAAATGTCACAGATCAACCGCGTGACCTCGGGGACCATGTTCAGTGGTGGAGCTCTTGCATTAGCCAGTAGCTAAAATATATTACTATTTTTAGGGTTCCGTACCTAAAAAGAAAAAAACGGAACCCTTATAAGATCACTTTGTTGTCCGTCCGTCCGTCTGTCAAGACCGTTTTTCTCAGGAACGCGTGGAGGTATCAAACTGAAATTCTATATAATACTTAGGTCTACTGTCCCTGGAAGCTGTAGAAAAATCAACCTTCTAAGCCAACGCAATCAAAAGATACAGGCATTTAGGCCGCAAACTTCCGAAAATTTTCGAAACTCGCACGGGAATCAAAACCTACAGGGTACTTCCCGTAAACTTAGAATCTTGAAATTTAGTACGAAGTCACGTCTTATAGTACAGATATAGGAAAAATTACGAAAACCGTAAATTTTCAGATTCATCATGTAAAAAAAAATATTATTGAAAAATATTTTTGACAATTTTGAAAATGTTAAAGTTACTACTCCTTATCTCATGAACGCGTTGAGATATTTAATAAAAATGTATATTAAATACTTAAGTCTATAATACCCGTGATGGATGAACTTTTACTTATATACCTACAGGTTTGTACGGAACCCTCGGTGCGCGAGTCCAACTCGCACTTAACCGGTTTTTTAGCACCAAGAACCAATTATAAAATGGTAGGATATTTTAATAGGTCCCTCGGTTCTCTTCAGTGCATGAATAGCCTGCGCGTGTCAAAGCTAATTAAGTATGACGAAAGTGCAAAAGAACTTAGAATCAAAATATCAACTTGCATTTAAAATCTTTGCCTCAAAGCTTTGCCCTCTCTCAAACTAAATTTAAAATTGTTTCTGTTGATCATATATGGAGCATCAAAAGACTACTCAGTTATTTCATTTCAAAGCACTTTTTAGTCCAGAGAAAAAAAAACCCAAATGCAATTTCAGACGGGTATCCAAACTCAGTTCAACCGTCCAATTTTCCTTGTAACAGAATCATTGTAATTAAAGTGTAGTGAAAATCGGAGCATCTAAATGTAACATATTGCGCAAGTGCAGTGCTAGTTCAATGCAATATCTAATTAAAGGTTCATTGTGTGAAGTATGTGGGCCAGGCAAGTGGGTCGTGGGTCGGGCTCTCGCGGCCAATTCGCGCGCCCCAAATGTGTTTCCGCGACGATGCGGGCGCGTGCGCAGGTTCAGGTGACGGGATGCGGGGGTCAATGTCACGGGATAAATAGACAACTGAGGATAGAATAGATTAAAATATATAGCAGCTCACAAGTCTTTCGCTTACCACGAAGTAGGCCGTAATAATAGAATACGACTATCTACTTAGTATCTCGTTTACGGTAGGTGTTCTTCGTCTAATTTCAGTCACGCTCTTTATTTCTCGATTGATTACTAAAACTGCTGATTTCATTTGAAAAGTAAGTAAAACTAGCAAGATTATGCATTGAGTTTTGAATTTATGAAGAGATAAAATTTTGAGCGTGACGGAAATTTGATTCGCCGAGATGGAAATGAGAAAATAGCTTTAAAATAAATAATAAGAACCGCAGATTACTTATTTCAAATATAGTAAATAGACAAACTTCAATGTCGTGTCTTCGAAAACTGCAATCCCAAGTGTAACGCTTTACCCTGAATATATGACTGCCGGCGCACATGGAAAGCATTATCGGCAAAGTGCCCTGTCAAAGTTTGCACAATGAATGATCCGGCTCATCCTTTGCTACTTTCTCTCAGATGCCGCGAAAGTGCCAAACACCTTATAAGCGCACTTTAGCGCACACATCATGCAATTTTCTCTTCAATGTATCGTTTGAAATTCCGATTCTCCAACAGACCATCTTTTGCTCAATTCATTGCTCAGATAATAGCGGAATACAGGAATATTATAAACCTAACTAGATACTTTACCTTAACAGTATGTCGACACCTGTATTTATTTAACGTTCATAATATCGCACAAATTACAACAGGATAAACAAGGCTTACCAAAATAACATTAAGAGAATTCAGGGCAGAGCGTTAAAACATTCCCAGTAGAATTTTATTGAAACATAAACCTGAATGAGCCATTTCGTTAAACCGCAATTCAATTGTTTGTCAAACTGCATTACAATAAATTTATATAAGAAATGTTAAAACTGCGATCGGTAGATCAAAGCTCAGTTCGGCCTTCGCGGAAGATTTATTAAAAATAAACACTAACGTTGCGGGGAATCGCGCGTTTACGGGTTGATGGTATAATAAAGTGTTCGTTTTGACACCAATCTGGTGTTTATTATTTGGGACAAATGTGACCCGCCGACCGTAACCCTACACCGCGCCGCCTGTCGACCGACGCCACTCATGTTGTTTGATCTACTGAGAGCTTTTTAAACTTTTTATGTCATAGTTTAGTGCGCTTTAGGCGCCTTTATTGCTGAGTAAACATCTCGGGGTGATCTGTCACTCCGATGCGCCCGCGCCTCCCCTCGCCGCCGCAGATATCTTAACGAACCTTTCTTCTATTCTCACTTCACTCATCATTGTTATTTCTATTTTGACAGGCGGCTCACTTTTATTTTTAAGTGTCCGTCGTCTGAGTGGGTGCTTATGGTAATTAAGCTTCCAACCATTTTGTGTCGAAACGCACATTTTTTTTAAATAGTAGCGCAGTCTTAAACTTAATAACTAACTGACTACTGTTATGAATGTTTATAATTTTCATAAAAACATTGATTTATTTGTGATTTTCACAATACTTGTAAATTGGAAAAAGACCCAATTTTGAATGAAACTTATCTTTGTTATTACGCTAAATGGTATTTATTATTTGGTATTTGTCAAAATATTGCTGTCTTTTTGTGTAACATCAATAATTGCATTGCATTTAATTGTAAAACAAGTGAAAATCAACGTTCTCATTTGTTTTAAGTAACAAGGTTTGTAACCGCGATCAATTCTCATGGGCAATTACGTAAATAAAAAGGGTTGATTCGTTTATATTTCCAATACGAATACAGTCGTTGATATGTTGTTGGTGTTTCAGGAAGACTTTTGTTATGCTGAAAGCAGTTGGTTCGCTGGCCGATGTTCCGACACATTAGGAAAATAGACAGACCATAATGTTATAGTGGCGGGAGCGGTTTATGCCGTGTGCACTATTCACAATCAAATACTGAACATTTCGTCATGTAGCTTTCTGCTTATTTTGATTTTCTGTAGAGTAGGGCTTTAATGATTTAGTTCAAGCGAGTAGTAACGCTAATCCCATTTCGTTAAAAATATTTTCTAAAAACTGATACTCTTAAAAAATAAATATTGCAGTAGCGTTAAAGCGCAATCAAAGGGCATAAAAAATGAACTCGTAATGGAAAATTCATTTTTAACACTAAGAAAATAATCACTTCACTTATTACCAAGTTGAATACAAAGGGACACCTACATGTTTTTAATCGTCAGTACCTATTTACTTTTTAAATCGTATACACAAGCATCGCCTAGTCGTCTCTGAAAAAAAAGATAGTTCACTCTCGTCCAACCCCATCGGGCGCTAAGCGGTCGGATTTTTAAATAAACATTTTTAATGATCGGCCCGCGCTCGCCAGGTGCGCGCAGGCGGCGCGTACGCATACGCACCTCCCGCCCGATCCCAATTCCCCTACTTCTTTTGTTCCTAAAACAGTAACCCACATATTCTAAGAATTCTAATTCCCTTGACATGCTTCATCTTTATTCAATCAGATGAAAGCGAACAACGTGCAAACATTTATTTGATTATATGCTAATTGTGCCACGTTCACCAATTAATTCACTGGCCATCATGAGGTCCGAGGTAGTTAGTAAACTTCGAGCGCCTATTTAATGTTTTCCCAAGTAGCTTTTCACAGAATGGGCACATATTCAAACACTAAATGGTACTTATTGACATGTTAAACGCCTCTGTTTGTCAGTTGGTTCGGTTTTACCTAATGTCGATGATTGCAGTGGCTATCTACGGAGCGAGTTTAAGACGGGAACTTTGATTCATACGCTTATTATATTCTTATTTATCTTTAACGAACGATACACACTGCATTGATCAATATGTCGTATGTATATTGGATGGTGAACAATAGCGTCGATAATTTGTTGTATTGTTTCGCTGCGACTTGTTAAGTTTATTAAGGGTTACACATTGTGGTCTGTCAATGCCGTGGGTGCCGTTGTAATTTACATGTCCCAAGATGAACCGAAACCCATATCCGGTAATTTCCAAGACAGAGCAACCAGTGGGCGGAGGTGGGTGAAAATGACGGCAATTGGTGTAAGGAAATGCGTGACGCTTCAAAACACCTATCATCATATTGCATAAATAAAAAAATAAATCATCATACGCAATCGCTGGAAACTACAAATTAGCTATTGTTTGAATGAAATATACCTATTGTGGGGGCGTTTGTTCGAAAACAGTGTGGGAAGTTGGGAGATGGACGTAGTATCGTAGGTACTATGAATTTTGGGTCATGTTCCACCTTTCCCACTCTTTCGCTTTGATCACTTACAGAGCCCTGAAAAGTTAATCTAGGCTGCTCATCATTTGATTTGAAGAAATGTAATTAACTGCAATAGGCATTATTAAGAGGCAAGAGAGAATATAAAGTTAACATTTACCTAATCACATTTATGATTTACTTACTTAATTAAATTTATTGACACATCGTTGAGTTAAACCTAATTTCTAATATAAACAAACAAGCAAAACAACAATAAAGACGATACCGCATTCAATAAACTAACGTCTAAAGTAGAACTATCAGGCCAGCAAAGGTTACTTTGTAAATTGATAGAGTTGCCCAGTGCTATGTGTTCCAACTAAATGGGAAGAAAAGCTTCATGAAATGAGATTTTATAGTTTGACAGCTCTTTACTTGGTCTTTACTTACTTGTGATTAAGGGCATTTCAAAAATCAGGTAAATAGTTAACATACTGTTAAATATAGCCTGACCTAATTTAAGATGACACTCGGTTCGACCTTCTACATTATTCAAGTTTGACATTTCAAATCAGCCATCTTGGAATTTATCGGACTGATAAAATTTATCGGTAGACAGGCCTATTGAAAAATCGACCCAAAATGAGAGTGAAAATAGCAAAATACGACCTGACGTAACCATGTCGCATTATTAGAGCTAATACATTTAGCTACGGGTAAGCGAAAACTTACCCCTTCAAAAATTTAAGTTTCGTTTTCGTTGTCATAGAAAATGGTAAACCAAAAAAGATCTTGCTAGACTCCACCAGACAAGGAAATAAGAGAGCTTTATGAGATGTTTTCGTAATTGTTAATTAATGCCACTGTTTTCCTGCCTTGCCTTTACTAAAAATACCTTAATATGATACTAACTGTCTTTAAAATATTATTTTCAATGCCGATCTGAAGGCCAGTAGAACCGGGTTTTAACAGAACGTAAAATCTAAGATCCGATTAGTAAAACCGTAGCCGAGAATTCCTCATGCCTTTAGCAATTGATTTCCCTGTCTCGATACTAAAGTTATCTGACTTCACAATAAATAGAAATGCTAGTGGATAGCCGATACATTGTAAGTTGCGCTTTCTTCCTTATAAACTTCAAAGCCGTTGTTGGGGCTGGCAGTTTGAGCTTACTTCAGGTTTTCCTGGCTATAAATTGTTTGACAAATTCATTCCCAAAGTACCTGTAGGTGTTTATCGCCTTGTATGTGAGCAATGCTATAAATTGGCCATAGGCATGAATGAATGCCTTAAACATCTGGACTTAAAAAAAAATGTTACCCTTGCGTTGCCCTTGTGTTACTGGTAATAGACCCATGGTCTATCACTGTCTCTCTGTCTATCAAGGATATATTTTCTTTTTTTTGAAGTGAAAACTTCTTTAGCGGCGTTGAGCACTTTTGTGGCATGGGTAGAAACTGTGAAACTCGCGTCAGGTCACGTGATGCTGATCGAAAAACCGTAAGACGGTTGTTAAGTTTTCACTTCTGCCGGCACTCCCGGAGTGCAACCCGTGTTAGTTTTTTAATTGTTTTAAACGAACACACCAATTACTTAGCCCCAAACTAAGCGTTAGCTTGTGCTATGTAGCTAGAATAACGGATAGAAATACTTAAATACATTATGAACACCCATGACTCGGGTACAAATGCTCGTGCTCATCACACAAACATTTGCCCCTAGCAGGATTCGAACCCGCTAGAATATAAGAACTTATTGCATTATATCATTCATTTTCTTTGCAGCAGGACTTTTTACAATATGAAAAAAGCGTTTCCATTTCTCTTCGCAATATTAAAATGGTATCTCTTTTTTGTTGACATTTTCCTTTTACATTCTGATAAGCTGACAGATTCGTTTAACAAGAATATGACTACGTTTTTGCTACATGCCTTCGCTTTCTTATTATATATTAAATACACATACTAACTCAGGGGTTCCCAAACTGTGCGCCGCGTAGCAAAGAGAGGCGACGCGCGACGCGACTAAGTCGGTCCACATAATTATGTTCGCGAGAATATTGTTGGTACCTATTTTTTTTACTGTTTCTCTTTCTTGGGTAGGGCACCGTTATATAAGACTTAACTTTAAACTGCGCCGCGAGTTAAAAAGATTGGGAACCCGTGTACTATACAGTAATAACAATAACGTTCGAATCCATACTTCCATACTAATATTATAAATGCAAAGTAACACTGTCTGTTATTTAATCACGCCTAAACTACGGAGTATATATTGATTAATGTATGGAGATTTGGTATGGAAATTTGGTATGGAGATATTTTGATACCCGAGAAAGGATATAGGCTACTTTTTACCGCGAAAACGAATTCCCATGGGAATATTTAAGTGGGCCGATCGCTTTTGCGCCTAAACTACTGAACAGATTTAAATTAAATTCGGTTAGGAGATAGTTTGAGACTTATAAAAGGACATGAGTTACTTTTGACCGCGGAAAAACATCGCATTCCCATGGGAAAATTACTTTTCGGGAAATCTGATCACTTTTACTCCTAAATTACCAAAGATTTGAATTATATTTGGATATAATTTGTATTACGGGAAAACATATTATTATATATATTTGAAAGTACAATTTGTTGCCAGAATTAAAGCTTTCTTGTTTACCTGTGTCATCTTTGATGAAGTGATAATGGAACAGCATTACTTATCATGTCAAACTGCGATAGAAAGACCGTTTATCTCATGACAACCATTTTTTATCCGCACGAGTTTGAAATAGGAAAACGAGTTCCCAGTCAGACATGGCTTTAAAATGTTGCGCTTGCTTCCCAATACAGTCATGGCCATTGTTGTACTGGTCGCCAGCATCGATCACATTTCAGCCACAATGACTCGATCGTTAACCACACTTACCGTTAGATGAATGCCCACTGATTGTGTAATGCCTAAGAATCTTAGATCTCAGAATATGGATTTTGTTACACGCCCCGTGGAATATCCGATCGTAAATCCATATTATCGTGTACATAATCGAACGATTGAATGGAACTATAAAACAACATTTACGGTTTATGCGATCAAGTAATAGCACTCGATTGGTTGCGGTTATAACCAATGAATAACGTTCGTTGTGAAAAATACTTTGCGCGTATTGATTTTTATCGTCATTGAATGGGTAGATAATAAATGAAGTTCCCTGCGGTAGGTAAATGTATCTGTGTCGCAATTTGTATGATATATTTGTGTAAGTGCGACCTGCAGGTATGTAACCCGCTTTTGAACTTTTACTTTATACCTACATAAAAGTCAAACAACTGTGCGTGCAGAAATAAATTCGTTTGCATTAGTTTATAGTCATAATATGCCTCGCGTAACAACTACGTAACATGCAATAAAAGTTGGGTGTACCTGTTGATCCAAACTTCCCACGTGGGTTACTGCAAGTAGAGATATCTACGTCATCTCTACATTTCCTTCATTTAAACAAGGATTATTTTACTGTATAAGTAAAAATACAGATGGCAAACATTATCTCTTCTATTGTATTCTATTACATTTTTGGTATTTCTTTCATCCTTTTACTTTATACAAAAGATTTTTGATTATTGTTCATGGAAGCCCAAGGACCTTTCCCTTCAGAAGACGTCCTAAAATTTCACTTATATAAAGAAAGATTTCATTTCGTATCAATTCAAATCTTTTTACATTATTTTCTCTACATAAAAATATCGCTAAAATTGACTCGCGTCCTCCGAGAAATTATATCAGTCGTTTTTTCGAGTTCAGTAGGTGCTTTGATAAGTACACCACGACGGTAATGAGATTCATACACGTGTCCATCGAAATGAGAACTGCAGAGAGGCTTACAGAATAAACATGCCCTAGTTTGTTGGCACCTGGCAATTTCATTTGACGAGAATCGCAGGTCACCGTTATGATTTGGGCGCGTGTAGTGTTTTTTATCAAGGCTTGAATTAGTTTCCTACAATTGATATTTTCCTAATGTGTACGAAAGATTGAGTTTTCAGAAATCGCTTTACGTAAAAAATTGCACATTCGATGACATTTCTAGTCCTAGGTATTTTATATTTACTTTCTACGTAAATTATCTATCTGTATTACAGAAGTTATCGTAATCAAGGTATATCGGCGTAAGTACTTTAACTATCCCCACGCTGGCAGATTGCAATGATGAGACACTGCAAGGATGTGGGTGACAACAGGTGACATTTAAGGGCAATAAGACAGTACTGATTACGCAGCGGTAGTTGGCACTCGCGCCTAGCTGGAATGTTATTGTCGCTCAACACATAAACTTTGAATTTATATCAATAATTCACTTATGTACACTGATATTATTGATTTATCGTAACCCCGGTCCGCCAGAGTGCGCCTCTTCTCGATAACGTGGCCAAAATAGACTCACGGCGAACATCTTCAGCGTTCGCCAGATAACACGCGCTCCATCGTCTTATTTTTATTTTATTATTATAAACCACTTACGATACCATACAAAACGTATCACGTTGAATAAAGAGCCAGGCAGCCGTAAATCATTCGAAAGTCCAGGACGTCCTACTCTGAAAAATCCCCATACGCAATCCACTTTAGTGGCGAGCCGTTCGAAGTACGATACGAGTACCATAGTAGAGCAGCCAAGAGTAGCCAAATTATTTACCGCCAGGATTTTTATAAATCGCCATGGTCACCTAAAATTTGATCAAAAAAAAATTTGTTTATATATACCACAACGAATACCATTTACCTATTTATGTGGATTTGAATTAACTTTTAAAAAATATCCTACTTATTTTGCACAAGTCTACGGCTTACAGAGTAGTCAGGGCCTCGAACCCTAGCCAGTCCCGCTAGATCAGATAAGTCTGTTTACCTTAACAGCGACAATAGATGCATCAGCTAATTAGCAGTCCGATGCGTGTGTGCCAATTAATATGAAAATGTAAGGACATTTTAATTGACAGCAAATGAGTTGCGCAAGCTCTTTGTTATGGGTGGCGGGTGTGCGCCGAAGGTTTCATGTGGGAATGCGTATCTGATCGACCGAGCTGAGATTGATAATGTTTGTGCGCAGAAATCATCGATGGTTCTTTATATTTTTTCAATATGGATTGGCTTTCACAGTTTCTTCATACCGCTTTATGGGATTCTTATAAGGAGAAGGCCCTTATCTTCGAAGTAGATACACATGAACATTTTCAAAATAAATATTTTAGAGTTGTTAAAATGCTTAGGTAATCAACTTTATGTACTTATAACTATGAAAATCGACCAAAGTTAGACAATTCCTACATTTCGGAAAAGCTCGTTATTACGTTTAATATACATGTCGAATTAACAACCTCCTTTTTTGATTTGTTAAGTATTTTTTGCGTTTACAACGCTATTTTATTGATTTCGAAAAGACATAACACTTAAAAAATTGTTTTCGGCTCCGGTCATCGGGGAGGAATCGAACCCCCGACCTTTGGAAGTCCGATCCAATACTCTGACCACTGAGCTACCGAGAACCTTAATGGAGTCGTTGAATTTCCTTTTTTGAATTCGGCTAAATGTAATTAAAAAAAAACATTAGTCCAGCTCAGCCCCTCGTTACGATTTAAGCATATAATTAATTAAACGTATGTACTTCTTGTTTCAGAGGCTTCGTGATAATGGAGGAAAGAGGGCGAGGGTCGCCAGGGAGGAGGCGAGGGAGCAGTCGGAGACAGGTAATACGAGTACGTAATTTATTCGTCAATGTTATTTGGCTTATAATTTCATTTACCTAGGTACATTTGTGAACGTTTAATTAAGTTTTCAGTATGTAAGTATTCTTATTAGCCCAATTAGGTCTTTGTATAGTTTGCATTGTAGAACTAGCGCATAAACTTGACTCTTTAAACTTACCTGTTTAACCTGTTATGGGTGTTTGGGTTGGCTATGGACCATAAGGCTATCGGAGCTTTTATGTACGGCTCGACTAACCAATTCAATTATATTTAAAAAAAAGACATGGTTATACTTCAATTGACACGATATCAATACAAATAATATCATCAATTTAAATAACAATACAATAACATCACATACTTTGATCTGACTCCATAGTTAGTAGCTTTAAGCACTTGTGTTACAGATATCAGAATCAACAGTGGTATTACAAATAAACTTAAATAAATACATATAACACCCATACAGACATGTTCATGCACACAAATGTTTGTACAGTGCGGGGATCGAACCCGCGACCTCTTGGTTGGAGTCAACTTCTTAAACATTTACACCAAAGTGGTCGTCAACATTTAAACTTTATTTATGATAAAACGATCAATCATACCTATCATCGCAAACTTTCACGATATCGAAAAAAGAGCTTTATCATTTCCAAAATGATTAATAACGCGGATGTACTCAAAAGTGGTTATTTTTTTCAGGGAAACTATTTAAAGGCCCGTGTTTACCTCAATCCTGTTTTGGGGGAGTGGAAGAGGTGGCTTGTGTACCACTGAAGAACAACACTACACACTACTGCCTGTGTACCTCGAATGGACTACCACCCACCAGCGACTTCAAATGTCCCAGGAGCACAGGTAATATAAAAGTTAATCCCGACTACTTCTACAAGAATGAAACAATTTCGATGTATTATTTGTGTGAACATTTCTGTCTGAGTGATTTACAACATTCGCTCAACAGATGGCGCTGACAGCCACTTGACTCGCGCAATAGATGCGATTTTTCCTCACCTTATATACTTTGTTATTTTTATTTTGATATCAGTCTATAGTACAGATATAATCTT
Organism: Pyrausta despicata; assembly: GCA_963921415.1. Classification (NCBI taxonomy): domain Eukaryota; kingdom Metazoa; phylum Arthropoda; class Insecta; order Lepidoptera; family Crambidae; genus Pyrausta; species Pyrausta despicata. The sequence continues at coordinate 11,998,495 of OY992848.1, forward strand.
ACAATCGGTGCTTCGGGGACCATTCCTTCTCCACCAGCCCGTATCGCGCTTTGCTAGGGCCTAAAAATATTTAAGGTACACTTTTAAAGATCTCGGCAAGCAGACTGGGCCAAAACTCTAAAGTTTGTTTGGACTTGAAAGCGGAAAAAATCGCGGGCGGCCCGTTGGTAAAAAAAACAGAATCCCAACTACTAAAATGAATAAAACAAGATTCTTATTGATGTTCAGATGTTAGCCGTAGTCGTAAGCCAAATCTGTTCAAGCAAACTTTAAAACGAATGTTAACAGAATAATGGTATACGACCACGAATCGGATTCAAACATGCATACCGGTCAAACACATAACACTCGTTTTTTCTTTGCTATAGTCGGCTAAAAGAAGGCCTATGTAGTTACAAAAGCTATTCAATATATCGTATCGAGCAAATGGATAACATATTGTGCTGATTTGATGTCGATATTATACTCGTACAGGGTTCGGGGAGATACATATATCGACGGATATATATATTGACATGATATATGATTTGTAATGGATAATAATCTACGACAAGATATATAACGAAGACCATTCAATCATCGACTTTGTAATTTCTAATAAGATTCTTTATAATCCCCGACGAAAAAGAGGTGTGTGTGTATACATATGTGTTTGTGTTGGTGTGTTTTTGTGTGTGTCTATCTGTGGCATTGTAGCCACGGTAATATTATCTATAATAGATAATAATACATAGACAATATTACCGAGTCGTAGCTCCTGAACGAATGGACCGATTTCAGTGCCGCTGCGTTTATTCGAAAGATAGTTTAATCACGGTGATTCTTACCTATGGTTGGTCAAAATCCGTACAGCCGTTTCAGGCCAACAGGTGTTTTCGTGGCTCATTAGGGATTTTTTTTATGTGACTGCTTGTCACATTAAAAAATATTTTTTTTATTGAAATGATACACTTTTTACGGATTATTTCGCGATTTATTTACATTATGTTTTAACCTGACGTTTCGGACCCTTTTCAGCGTCCGTGGTTACAGGTAGACTAAGGTGTTAGTTGTCATAACATAGTTTGAAAAATTTTAACCTATGTTATGACATAGGAACTTAATATGTTATGGGAACCTGTTTTAGCCAAGACTCAAGCTCGACCCCACACTGCAAGACCTCAAGATACTGTTAGCTCATTTTGTGTGGATAGGAACGTAACTTAATATTTTTGAGTGATGGTAGTTAAAAAATTTTTCAAACTATGTTATGACAACTAACACCTTAGTCTACCTGTGACCACGGACGCTGAAAAGGGTCCGAAACGTCAGGTTAAAACAAAATATAAATAAATCGCGAAATAATCCGTAAAAAGTGTATCATTTCAATGTCTACTGTTCGCGTAAACCGAAGAAACAAATATTTTTTTTTATGTTAATCACAAATGAGCTAAAAACAAATTGCACAGAGAAAAAAGTTAATGTGGACTTATTGTCAAACGTTTCTTAAAACTTTCTTCCAACCATTATATTAAATAGAAAATCAAAATTTCCACATCAAAATTTGGATTAGATACAATTAACGAAGGTTAAATGAAAACCAATGTAATTGTTTACATTAAAAATTCATTTAAGAAAAATTTACTACGATAATGTAAAGATAGCTATTTGTCATAGCCAGGAAAAGATTTCAAACCAAATATTTGCAGCCGTTATATAAGGTACACAAACTTGGATAAAAATCCAATACATATCGGATATATGTATATCAAAAACCAATTTTCGAACCATGTAATTAAATCAGATTCTGTGAATGTGACAAAAAACGGTCTTGTAGGTATTGCTTATTTGCTGTTCCATTTTCTGAATTTGTTTGTCGAATATATTAATAGAATTTGCTCCAAATTAACGTAAGCAAGTAGGTATTTTATTTTGAAGATTTTTTTTGCCTTCTCTTCTTAGAACCAGATTTTGTTACTCATTGAGGGTTTGTCACACAGATATCGCGACTTGACGGTATCTCTCTTTTCAATTCTATGAACAAAAGACACCCCGTTTTGTTTTTTACATGAGTAAACAGGCAAAAAATAACTAAGACAGTAATGCTTACTTTTTTTTCAGTGCCAGTGACCCCAATGCCGATCCACAACATCATCCCACCTACCACCTCGAACACTTCCGCGGAGAGCCGGTCCGCATCGCCGAGCTCAGACGAGGTACATGCATCCATCTTCATTAGATAGACTCTTCATTAAGGGTTCAGCAAGCTTGTGGGATCGTTGCACAGACTATAAAAAACATCGCCGTTTTCCGTGTATTCTGTGACTTTTTTTGTCAATAACTCTTAGAAAGGATACTTGGTTTGATGTTAAATGTTAAGTGATGTTTCTCTCCGATCCTAAAGAAACCACTGACATAGCTTCTTATTTGTTTTGTAAATTAATATTGATGGAACCATTCTTTGCTTAATCTTAACCAACGTGTTAATAAAATTAACTGCCTTAACTTTTGATATCGGTATATTCTGTAAATGTCACATAAATGTTTTGAGTTAAGTGTTAGTTAATTGGCTAAGGTAGAGTAAGAGTTTTTTGGTCTACACCAATACAATGAATTTATCCCTCTTTTAGCATAGTAAAAAATAAGGTAATTACGTATCCATGTCACTTCTTAAAATATTTCATGTCTTTGGAGAATCTTAAGCACGCCTACGCAACCTTCGGGACCTAACTTCAACTCGATCTTGGCCAGTTTTATCACTTTATCTGTTAGTCTCGTTCATCCGCGTGACACATTAACGCAAGTCTGTCGAGATAGGAACAATTTACGATCTGTTTACAAAACAATTTTATTTTAAATTGTTTGCCCTCGCAATCTGTGTCCTGTGAGGAATAAACCCGAGATTGACAGCAATCAACGGTGGAGTTCTTAGTTTGCTGTGGCAATGGGCTCGCCTGCTGTTCCGATTAGTCCTATCTAAATATTTAAAACTCAAAGCTGACTGACTGACAGACTGACATAATGATCTATCAACACATAGCCTAAATCATTGGATGGATCAGACTACAATTTGCCATGCAGGTAGGTACTGTTATGTAGGCATCCGCTAAGAAAGGGTTTTTCGAAATTCCCTCGGGAACGAGAAATACACGCAGACAAAGTTGCGAGCGACCACCAGTTCTCTATAAGCTTGAATAAAGAAAAAAAATAACAAAAAACTTGTTCTTGAAAATATTTTTTTTAAATCATGATGTGTTAACTTTAAGCCTTAGAGCTCAAATAAAGAGGAAATTGCCCAAAACACAAGTCCTAACGAAACGGTTATTATAATTAATGAATTACGAAGGTATGAGGCAAAATTCACGACGTGCACGAATTGCAATAATTTTTCATTCTTTTTACACAGCCGATTTTTCCCGAATAAACACCTAAACCTGCTTATATTCTATTGTTTCTTGCAAAAAATATCTACTCAGATCTTATTACCTTTTTAGGGTTCCGTACCTCAAAAGGAAAAAACGGAACCCTTATAGGATCACTTTGTTGTCCGTCTGTCCGTCCGTCCGTCTGTCAAGACCCTTTTTCTCAGGAACGCGTGAAGGTATGAAGCTGAAATTTATATCAATTACTCGGGTCTACTGTCCCTTGAAGCTGTGAAAAAATCAAACTTCTAAGCCAACGCAATCAAAAGATACAGCCGTTTATGCCGCAAATTTTCGACACTTGCAAGAGAATCAAAACCTACAGGGTGCTTCCCGTGAACTCAGAATCTTGAAATTTGGTACGAAGCAACGTCTTATAGCATAAATAAAGGAAAAATTACGAAAACCATAAATTTTTAGTTACATCACATAATATATATTTTTTTAATAATTTTAAACTTACTACCCATTTCCTCATAAACGCGTAGAGGTATTAAATTGAAATTCATACCAAATACTCAGGTCTATAATACCTTTAAGCTGTAACAAAATCAAACTTCTATGTCAACGCAATTAAAAGAAACAGCAATTTAAGCTGCATATTTTGAAACTCGCAAGTACTCGCAAGGGAATCAAAACCTAAGGGGTACTTCCAGTCGACCTAGAATCTTGAAAAAAATCACACATAAAGGAAAAATTCCGAAAACCTTAAATTTTTAGTTACATTACAAAATATATATTTTTAAATAAATATAAACTTATTACTTTTTTCCTCATGAACGCGTAGAGCTATCAAGTTGAAATTCATATCAAATACTTAGATCTAATTGCCTTTAACCCGTGAAAAAAAAAATCTAAGTCAACGCAAAAACGCAAAACGCAAAAGTACAACCATTGATACCGCATATTTTGAAACTCGCAACTACACGCAAGGGAATTAAAACCTAAAGACCACTTCCCGTTGACATAGAATCTCGAAATTTAGTAAGAAGCAATAGCTTACAGCACAGGTAACAGAAAAATTCCGAAAAGCTTAAAATTTTAAGTAGTTATACCACCAAAAAAATTGTGATTGTAAACATAATTGTAGTTACAGCAATGACCGCGAGTTATTATACTATGTATGGGGAGGGCAACATTTTTCAAACGGCAAAGACGACCTCACTCATCGTCATTCAATCCCGATGTTTTGGTGAATGTAGCTGTATAATCTAAATGCGTCCTAACTGCTTAAAGTGTTATACTTATAATTAAATTCAATGACATTATTATAAACGATAAAGAGATCTTTGTCTTAAATTTATGCTCCTCCATCTTTCCCCATTGTAATGTTATGAATTTCATTTTGCAATAAAAATACCATAGTTATGACTCGATTGTCGTAATGAACGAACTTTGTAAACCTTGCAGGTTTGTACGGAACCCTCGGTGCGCGAGTCCGACTCGCACTTGGCCGGTTTTTTTTTTAAATATTAACAAATATTATTCATAATAAAAATGAGTTCAGGAGCTTTAGCAAACAGTAAAAAGCTTTTTTGATTAATCTTACTAGAGTTGTAAATGAGGTAAGGTAGGAAAGCTACACGAAAGGCCCTTCTAATTCAACAATGCTGATGATAATAACGAATTAAAATATTCTATAAATAAAGCCCTTATTTCCCAAAATACTGCCTGAATTTCTACGATTAAAATTTTTCTGTAGGAAAGTTTCAACAGCAAAAATTTGCCTACGTTCGCGTTGTGTATCTCTCACTCATGCATTGATTTCGGTTTATTTTTGTCTTGTGATTGATTTAGCCGATGGAAAAAACACTGTGTTTTCCCCTGAATTGATAAATATTCATGTTCGTAGGGGACAGCGTGATAACTTTGTTGTCATCCAAATTAAGAGACCGCCACCCACAAAGTTCATTTAAGCTTTTATGATTGTGATAACAGCGTAGCCAGTCTTTGCGATACAATACGAGTATGACAGTGTATTAAATATAGTTTGTGAAGTAATCAATACATAGGACTTTGTCCTACCTGTCTGACCGTCACTCCATTACCAATCACTATGGTTGGTCTAGCAGGCAGGAACATTCTATGGTCGAATGTAGGTAGGAATATCAAATTACTAGATTATATCTAACTAACTCATTATGAAATCTAGTCCATTGTTATATACTTGCATCGAGTATTGTGGGACTAGAACATAAAATACTGATATTTACTATGTACTACCAATCACGGTACCTGTAATTAAGTTATTTTAGTTTACTTACCTCTTAGTTTTAGTAAAAAAAATATTTGAACACGCAAAGTACGCAAAGTTGGTGCGTCTTAATTTGATTTCGCCTTTAGAGACTTCCTTCCTACGTACAGTCAGCGCCAAAATTATCGAGGTGCCTAAAGTAACAACGCAACACTTTGATTACTTAGATATTTTTGTGTGATATTTAGATGCAAGTAATAATATGGTCACTTTATGTGCGTAGATATAAATAAAGAATTTTTTGACTACTTTGGGCGCCTCGATAATTTTGGCGCTGAGGTATGTAATATACCTTACCTTACCTATCTCTCTGCTAAAGCTACTTCTCTCCGGCAGGTTTCCAAGTCTCTCGTCAGTCGGGACGTCTTTGCCGACTCTACTGGCAACGAATCACCAGTGGCTGGTGTCAACGGAGCGGGTGTGCTTCTAGGCACAGTGGTCTTCGGGGCCCTAGTCTTCATCGTGCTTGTCATATCCGTGGTACTCTTCTACGTCAGAAGGAGGATGCGAAGGGTCGACGGCAAAGCACAACCGGTAGGCCAGCCCGAGAATGTTAACAACGTTGAAAATGACGGTGCTAACCCTACTTAACGCTTTTTTCTTCTCTTTTTACCGACGCACTGTGGGTCTGACATAAATTTTGCTCAATTGTGTTGTGATTTTTCTACTGTTATCTTTATTTTTTTGGTTCGAATAAAATAAAGCTTGTATAGCAATGTTTTATTTTTATTTTGCCCAGACTAAGCAAAATAGGTCTTCAAAGCGTCTGTTGTAAAAAAAAAATTCAGTTCTATTTCGTTAAGTCTGAGTATTTAATTAATGTCTTTTTGTCAGATTCAGTATTTGACAAAACAACATAGACCGAAAAATCAAAGTGAATAAATTTTCAAAATTCGACTTTGATGTCAATAAAATAAAAAAGTTGTTCTGTATCAGCAACTTCTGTTGAATTTTCATCGGTGAAAAAACAAAGTAAGCTAGCATTTAAGTAGCATTATGAAACGCTTTATAGCCATTTCATTGTGGTTCAAATTTCATCAGCCCCACTGTGCGACGATCCATTGACTGTCACGTGCTATTTTGCTTGTGCATGTCTTAATTGTTCTACCGACTGAGTCTAAGAACAAACCAAACAGATGAAGATACGGTACGTCCCTACAATCGTCAATTTAAAATGGGTCTGAATCTTGAGCCTGCATTCACAACTACATACGCACGCATGCACATGTAACCAACTCGCCGTACTAACGACTTCTAGAAGCGGAGCAGGTCCCACCGTATCTCCTTCTTTTTTGTTTGATCTAATTAAAGTAGAAAAGCGCCTCGCTGTGTAATTTTGGTGCAACTCTCCTGTTTGTAGCGACGACCTGGAGAGCCATTGCTAGCTGAACGGTATATAACGAACCCCCAGTACGGCGTCTACGGAGCCCCGACCGGGAACCCTGGCGCGGCTGAAGAAGCGGTGGAGCAGGGGCCGCATATTGACAGGAACGCGCTGACGTTCTTAGAGGAGGTCGGCGAAGGATGCTTCGGGAAAGTGCATAAAGGTAAGATTCATGAGTTTATGTTAAACTATTGACAGGGAGTCATCACCAATACTATTCTCGTAGTAATCGGTGTTTTCCTTTAGTAAATTAACAAGGTAGATGACATTGAAATAATATTACTACGAAGTAATGTCATGAACAAGATTGTGAAAATGTTCGCCTGTCCACATTACACTTAAGTTAAGCTCATACTAAGTATAAGGGCCATTTATTCTTGCTCTCTGTTTGAAGTAAACTTAATTTGTTCTATAAATTCTTCCTCTTGTCTTGCCGACTGGTGATTTTCGTATAACGTGATTGTCAGAAATTACAACCAGAATCATGTAGCTAGTCTAGATTACTTTGTAAACCATCACGAAGATTTATAAAATCATCTTATTACAGGCTTACTACGGGCTACCAACGGTGAACACATCGTAGCGATCAAGGTGCTGAAGGAGAGCGTAGGGCGGAGTGCTGAGGAGGACTTCGTCAAGGAGGTGTCCATTATGTCAGCTTTCCGGCACCCCAACATCCTCACGCTGATCGGTGTCGTGCACAGAGGTTAAAGATCCTTTTAATAGCATGTCTATGGTTTTTTTTTAATTTTAGAAGTATTTTTATACTTCTACACACACACATTTTAAACCTTATCTTTCCTATTTTCAGATGACATTGGAGCTAGTCCTTGGATGGTGTTTGAATACATGAAATGGGGAGATTTGGCCAAAGTACTTCGAGGGTCAATAGGAGGAGGGCGACCTGGACCACACCTGGACGATCCGTCACTCCTCCACGTAGCCCTGCAAGTCGCTCGCGGCATGCAGTATCTTGCCTCTCGCCATTTCGTACACAGAGACCTCGCGGCGAGGAACTGCTTAGTTGGCGATAATCTAACTGTAAAAATTGCAGACTTTGGCATGTCTCGAGACGTCTACACTTGCGACTACTACAAAATGGGCGGAGAACGACCAATGCCAGTACGATGGATGTCCCCAGAAAGTATAGTATACGCGCGCTTCACTCACGAGTCAGACGTCTGGTCTTACGGGGTGGTGCTCTGGGAAATCTACACGCGTGGCAAACAGCCCTTCTACGGCTGCAACAACGAGGAAGCAACGAAACGGATTCTTCAGGGTATACTCCTCATTCCTCCTGATGACTGTCCGCGGTTCGCTTGTGACCTGATGCGCGCCTGCTGGAAGACTGATCCGCGGGAGCGAATAGGGTTTGATGAGATATGTAGGAAGTTGGAGGTGGCGGCGGCGACTGGGGGAGCGCCTGTGCAGATGCGTTTGCCGATCCCGCCGCCTCCGTCGCAGGACTCGGCTGGATACTTGATTCCCAATCAGCAGCCGACTGTTGACTATATTCGCCCCTTGCCTGAGCCGGAGCAGGATACCGAGTCTGAGTCTAGCGAGGAAGAGGAGGAAGAGGAATATACCTGACGGGCGCGGCAGGCTTCCTCGACGCGATATGTGCCGATTTCCTCGCCCGAGGCCCGAGCATCGCCTTCACATTTCGTCCTCAATTAGGTCACTGAGAAATGCTGAGGAAACTGTTGATACACTGGAAGTCATCGAAGGTGATAATACTCATTTATCTATGTGTGATATTTTTATTTAGGTACCGTTAATAGGTAGCTATAATCAATTTATCAGGCCCAAACTATTAAAGTGGCCAGTAGGTACGCTATATACCTAACCCATCGTTGTTTAACATGATCCATTGTATGTGTGCCATATACCAAAAAGAAAATAGATTAAGAAATGTACAGTTTATTTAAGTAGTGATATTTTATCTTATATTATAGTTGTCGCTTTAATTAGAAGTAGCTTAGGAGCTGCAATAAATAGCTCTACAGAGTCTATACGACTTCTTAAAAATATTTTTGTTACTTTTATAAAGTGCAACGTAGGTATAAAACGTTATTTGGTGTGATTTCTCAATGAAATGTAGTTCAAAATTTCTTTATTAAGTTCGTGTTACAATTAAAACAAGGTACTCGTAGGTAAAATACTTGTAGGTCTCTATAAAGTTTTCTATAAAAGCACTGTTAAAAGTTACAAATTGCAAGATTTTACAAATTTACCTACATTAACATCTTGATAATAAAAACCTACGTACCTAAGCAAAAAAATGTGTATAAAATCCTTATTAATGTACGTTGTTACGTACATGAGTACCTACATACGGGGTAAAATAAAAATATATAAAGGTTATTCTTACGTGTTCAGTCATAATAAAAATGTAATGTAAATAATAAAGACTTGTTGTTATAAATAAATAGTAGGTAATAATTAAGATTATTTATAAATTTAGTGTTAATTATCTTTATAATTACCAACTATCCCATCTATTAATCTAAATAAATAAATGATTGGAATATTTGTCAGAGTAAAAGGTAGGTTTAAAAAAAAATGTGTACAAGATTATTTGTCGCCCTCTTTAGTGGGCTGAGTAGCGGTTTCAAGGTTCCAGGTTCGATTCCCGGACGGAGATAAGTTTAATAACCAATTTCCAATGTTGTCACGTTTAGGTTTTGGCTGGCACCTTCGTTGATACTATAAAATAAAATTAATATAAATAAAATGTACCCATTTATTCTTTTCAAATTCCTATTATAGGTAGACCATGAGAGGAATCTTGTATGGTGTAATGGGACACACGATTTTGACAAAATATAATCGTTTGTATTAGTCAATAATTAATTTTCTCTTATCATGTCTACACTGCATGAATTGATAAATTTGCAAATAAACCTTAAACTTGCCGCACATGGTTGCCCTGCTTTTGATAAAAATATGTTAAACACCTTGTTGTAAAAAATGGCTATATTAAATGTAGGTCCTATTTGACCAAAAATATAAAAAGTTTCATAATAAACTGTTTTATTCAACTTTGAACTGCATGATTCCCAAAAAACAATCAATAAATAACGTAAAATAAATGTGTGTATTTCTTGTTGCAATTTCTTATTCTGCAATGAATGTCATATTTTTATTGACCAAATAAGTATAATAACAAAACATAGTCGATGTGTCCGCTTGGAGCCGAACAAACTTGCAACTTAAGCCAACACACGCTTTAATCACTATAACACGAAGGCTTCGAGTCAAGTTAATACAAACCAATTGACTTCCAACCTATCGGGAAAACTCGTCAAAATATTGTGATGAATGCTTGGTATGTATTAATCGAAAAAGAAAAGGTCGGCCTTGTTACCACAGAGTCCCAGACCTTTGAAAGGTATCATGCCATGCCGAAAACAACACACATGTCCAGGCATGAGAAGCACAATTAAAAAAATAAATTTCTGTGCTGCATGCACATTGCAGACTTGCAGACTGTCCGCCACAAAGGTAATTCCTGTTTTGCCATGACAGCAAACGTTTGTAATTTCTCGGTAGGTATCTGTAAAATTAACATCATAATATCAGTGAAATCAACCCCTGCTCGCGCTGAATGCCCTCGCCCTTTTTTTTTTTTTTTTAACGTCAGGAAATGTCAATTACGCACCGTACCCCTCCGTCGGGGACCGGAGGGGCGTGTGTGGGACTCCCCCGTCTTCGGGTATACCCACTAAAACCTGACGAAGCCCGCTGCGTGTGTCTGTGACAGCAGGGGCCGCGGTGTCTCAACAGTCCCGCGACCCTTGCCAGCAGCAACGTCCGCCCTCTAAGCAGGAGGGCGGATCTCCACGGAGTGGGGTGAGGAGATCTCATCCCACACCAGACGGCACACTGGCGCCGTCTCTCAGGAGGGTCCGGGCGGTTAGGCCAAGACCCTCGTTTCGCCACGAGGACCAGAGTCCCAAGGACATCCCCTGCCTCCTCTGATAAGACAGAGGGGTGCTGGGAGCCACAAGCACTTCGGTGAGCCGCCGCTCGATGCGAGACAGACGCGACTCACTAGTGTCTCTGCCGCCCGATACGGGAACAGACGCAGAGGCACTCTCCACAGAGCATCTTGGCTTCACCTGTCGCTGGATTGCGACAGACTACTGAGCCCCCTCGCCACGGCAAGGCGTGCTCTATTCGAGGGGGGAATGCCCTCGCCCAACCCAACTCCCATCTATTAAAATCCGTTGCCAGTGCGACATTGAAGCTGCTTGCACATTTTATGAGACGAGTTTAGACGTACGTGGACGGACGCGTCAACAGAAGCGATCTTAACAATTTTTGTAAATTAAAAACTCCACTGATATTTGCACAGCACTTTATTCGTATAACACTGTCTTGCTTACAACAATCACAATAACGTATTCGTCCAGAGCTAGTGCTCGCTTCGTGCCACCGACTAGAATGACTCGAGAAAGTTTTGTCGGAACTAAGTCACCACTCAACATCCATCCCTCCCTGTTCGCCAATCAATCAGAATCAAGCTCGTACTACAGAATCAGTTAGAAACTTATAGTTTTACTTATAATTTAAAATACAACAAAATATGTAAAATTACTGATAAAAATCAAATGACCCAAATATCGAAACAGTATGAACAATTAATTAATAATAAACTCAATAAATTATCTAATAAATTAAAAATCAATTAAAAATCTAAAGGACATAATACTTATTCTAAAAATCACAACACCATGATATGTATTAAAATAAGCATGCATATTATTGCGAAGTAGCAGGCAATTTTTGACCAGAGTTGATAAAGCTAAGAGTTTGCATTATACGGCCAACATTACGTCCGAACGCGTCCAATAATGTGCAAGCGCCAAGCAGCTTAGCCGCGAAACAATGATGGAAGTTTACCGGCTGTAGCCAGACGTAAACAAGTGCAAGTAATGTTTGAGTCAATAAGTTTGTGAGTTGGTCTGAAAAGCAAGGAATTTATCTAACTGAACATTCGTTTAATTATTATACTAAGAAGTTTTTCCACATTATATTTTTTATGATTGTAGGATTTATGATCTGAGTGCCTTTGCTGGTGTTCGTTCAGTCGAATTGTCAAATTATCCAGTCGATATTGTCAAAACCAGGGTTGCTATAAAATTATCCTGGTCCACGATAATAAGGAAAGATTAAATTCTTATAAATTATAGGCTTCACTTTTACGGAATTAAAACCATTTACACGAAGATGTTCACCGAGTTCCGTTATACCGCGAAACAATGGTGTACCCCGCGGGAGGTTTACCGGCTATTATAATAATATTACTAAAAAGTTATTATGCGCAATCAAAATAAATATCACTTAATACAGGGTGTAAAAAAGTACGAGCCAAATTCGCGGAGTTGATTAAGAGTCGAGTCTAGAATTCTTACAGGAAAAATATATTTTTCTTGTTGCAAACTAACTTTATGCTTTTATTTACATAAATGTTTGAATGTTATTTTAACTCTCAGTTTAGCTTGCTACAAGGTTCTTTATTCAATCGAAAGCTTTTTTTAAAAAAAGTAGTTACAAATGTACTTACCTAACAATCAAATTCTTTTGTTCCTGGCATCAAGAAGTTGCTATGTAAATGTACGCAAGTGTGGTGACATCGTTTTTCTGTCAACATTATATGGTCAGGCCTGTAAAATGCGTAATTTTCCAATATCAATAATTTTAACTTTTTGACGTGACAACGTCTTATAAATTTGGTTTGCCGGGTGACACTTCAAGTAACTGCGTTACGCTGCTCCGCTCACGTTCCGCGCTCACAATGAGAGCGAGTGAGAGGCACGCGTCCCTTCGACTCGGGCATGGTTAGCCCGCCTAAGAGCGAGTGAGACAGACATAAAAAGTGAAAGGCACGCGTCCCTTCCACTCGAGCACAGTTAACCCGCCTAAGAGCGAGAGAGACAGAGCGAGAGAGAGAGAGAGTGAGAGAGATAGGCATACACACCGGTTCATGTTATACGAATGAATATTCACATTAAAATTATTTTACCACTCAAAGTCGTTGTCACGTAAAACTTTCGCCCGTATACCGACTTTACAGGCAACCAATTTTTTTTCAGTAGGAAGTATGTATACCTACCTACGTACGATACGATTATTTAAAGTGCGATAAAGAGATGGGAAACCCAACGAGTTGGTATATGGCAACTCAGTTCAGAACTGTCAGTTGAACGACTCGTACACTCGTTTAGCTTGCGGATAATTTTCTTATTCCTTTCGGCGATCTAATATCTTGTGCTTTTAATAATTGTTTTTCAACAAAGCTTTGCCGTGTAAAGTTTCCTAAGTCGAATTCATTACAACCAGTATCGGAATCCACCGCCATGCCTCCTGTTAACTCGAAAACCAAGAAAAGTGGCGCAGAGTATGAGGTAAAATTATACGAAATAAGCAGTAAAGAGCTCTAAATAAGTCTAGGTTACTTCTTTCTATAGATAGCAAACCTCTAACACACACTGTATTAAATGTCCACCAGACTGTGGGGAATACTTTATAACGTGTATGTTTTCTGTTATGATGAATACATTGCCTACTTTCTTTCAATCCCAAATAGATAAGCATGCTTTATTCTTATTTTCTGGTCCGTAGAATCTGTCTCATTCTATAGTGTGTAAAGTGGGGACTTGTTTTGGGGTAGAGTAGAGTTTTTTTTGCAGTTATCTTAATATACAGTGTGAGTCTTCATAAACTCCACATATTACTTACTGTACTTTTCAAATTTCTTTATTTAAATATAACACATAGGATACAAACATATTATAACATGATACACTCACACTTTGTTTTTAATAAACACTTTTTACACTAGATGTTTTTTTGTCTAGCTCATTTGAGAATGTTTTTCATGTTGGTGGTGTAACATTGTTATGAGGTTTTTGCGATTAGAGTTATTGCAAATTCTGTGTAACATTGCCTGTATAATTAAAAGAAATAATAAAAAAAGGGATAAAATAGCACATTTTTTGTTAAAAAATGCAATGCTTGAAAAAAAAACTGTTTATTCTGAAAATTAATCAATAGATAATTTTATATCCTTGAAATTGTTCAAAACAAAATGTTAATTGAGCGCATATCAACTGAGATATGACACACTTAGTCTTACAGTACTGTTGACTGGCAATAAAAAAGGGGATAGACCCCACCTTCAAAGATTTTATGTGTATAAAATTAAGCTTACTTTCACTTATTTTAATATGTAAACTTTATGGAGATTCATACTGTATATTAAACACATTAATTTTTGTGACTAAACTCAGTCACAAACATGAATGTGTTTTAATTAAATTAAAAAAATAATTTTGGATATCTAAATCTCAGCAAAAGTTATTATTATCCAATAGGAATTAAAATGACACTAAAACAATGTTTAGTCTAGCTCTAGCAATAACTTATTGAATATAACATACACTTCAATGTAGTTTACTTAAGTAAAGTGTATGTTTATTAACATATCTATAATATTTAATGCATAAGCATGTCTGGTTGCCTCATTTAATATTAACATAACATAAGCTGCTGAATATTGTAAACAGTGTGGAAAGAGCTCAGAACCGAGCATCCTTTCACTCTAATGGCAGTTTGTCAAGTTAGTGTTATGAAATTTTGCCGATTACTATATTTAATTTATTACTTATGAATATTCATGCATGTCATGACCATTCACATTCTTTGTGTCTCTATGATTGTTTATGTTTGTTCTTTTCATTAATGCTACTTATCTTTTGGTATGCCTGCCAAGAACTAAACTGTCCATCTATTAGGCATTGTATGGTTTTTGAGAATTCTGATGAAATACACTGTATACTGTGAATTTTTTTACAGAACATAATAGTGAATAAGTGTACAGCCCTGGATTTTGAAAGATATATTCAGGAAAATAGAACATTGCTGATGAATGATCCACTCAGGGATATCTTATTGTACCCTCCAGACGATGTATCTGTAAGTTTACTTTTTTTATAAGTAGGGAAAGTATTTAGAAATTGATTAAGTAAATGTTTGAAAACTTAGAAAGCTTAAAATTATTTAAATCTTTAAGTTATCATCAGCAGACTTGCCTATTTGCCTCTTCATATTATGACACTGAGCTATTTATGTTCCTTTCTTATCAAATTTTGATGACTCAATTTTGTGCTCTAGTTTTCCAGACACAATATTCTTAATTGTGTTGACCATGCATTATCTATCAAGTTATAACTTACTTTACTATATAAATCCTTTTTCAAGGTAGCCTTTTTTAAATGCAATAATAATAATGTAATAAATAAACTTTCAGAGTGTAGTGCTACCCAGGCGATGGAGGACCGTCACAACAGCAGTCCCAGATGTGAGGACAGCCTCCACCTGCCCACTGCTGACCAGGCAAGCCCTGCTCAGCTATGCATCCAGTTGGAACCTCATCCACTACAAATACAGCTGCTACTCGGGCACTTACCTCAACTTGCCAAGGTAATACAACTCAAGCTATAAAATATTTAATCCAAGAAGTTCTGGAAATATCTCATTAATATATTTAGTGCAGAAGCTAAAAAGGGGATCTCAAAACTAGTGTGTTACAGGGCATAATGAACCCCTTTAGAGCTTTCGACAATGGTTTGTTATGGGGACCCTTTTACCTTAGTTGCTGAATTTTTGTTATAGTTTAATAGGTTCCGTAAAACACTGTGTTATATTATAAATAGGTAATCTACTAGATGGTTTCCATTAGATTTATTAGCAGTTAATCTCACAAACATATTATAATGTTATGTTAAACAGCATAATGAGGTAGGAAATGTCAATGCCACATCCATTATTCTGCCGGGTTTTGTGACCGTACGGCCGCCGTAGATGCATCAGTCGATGGCGCTGATAAACGTTAAA
Source organism: Pyrausta despicata (assembly GCA_963921415.1). Taxonomy (NCBI): domain Eukaryota; kingdom Metazoa; phylum Arthropoda; class Insecta; order Lepidoptera; family Crambidae; genus Pyrausta; species Pyrausta despicata. The sequence continues at coordinate 12,014,435 of OY992848.1, forward strand.
CGCGAAACAAACAGTTCCGACCAAACATTAGTACATAATTAACATACTTACGCCGCTCCGAGTGCATGGACAACAGTTTTGATACTGTTTTACAAGGCTACTGTTCCAGTTATCGGATTTATGACTCACAACCGCTCAGCTAATTATGCTGGGATATTTTTTTTGTATAATAATACGATTTTGCAACAAAATGCCAGGGTCGTGAGCTTTGATACATTCGTGATGGTCACTGGATTCCGAATCGGCATAGTTATTTAATTCAATGATAGCGAAGTTTTAGACATTTGTTAGTATTTATCGAACACAATTAAATATAACTATTCAACATAATTTGTTTACAAACAAATAATCATAAATTTATCAGACAACATTACTGTGGTATCTGAGCACAAGGGAAGAACGAATAGATACAGGGTTAACTAAGTGAGACGCGAGTAGTTGGGTCACAGATCACCCCCAATAGATTCCGTATGTTGATTGTTTTATATTGTCTTAAAGTCTCCAAAGTTTGAGGTAGGTGCGGGTTGCGGGAATCGTGACCATATTGCTATGATTGGTTAGTTCAAGTGAGGTCAAACTTGCATTTGCAATAACTTAGGATAAGATAAGTAGGAGACTTATTTATTTGACACCAGCAAAACCCAACTGAATTGAATAACGCATTAGAATTCGTTTATTTTTAAACTACTTTTTAATATTTAAGGCACACCTGGTGATAAAAAACAATAAATTAAAAATTTGGCAACGACTAACACGATAGATTACCTATATTTTATGCCTATCTCGATAGATTTCATAAGCAAGATACAATAATCAACGTTACTTATACCTTGATATAAATTTATCGATAATCGCAATTTAACCACACATTTTAAATTTTATTGCACTTTAACAAAATACATCGACAAATATTTTTGTCAGTACTGAGCAATCACTAGTATTACGTTAGAAAGAGATAGCTTATTATAAATGTCACTTGAGAGAAAGAGACTTTTCAAAAAGACATCAACGCGTGCTTGTTTTAAAATGCACGATTACTTTTTTCGACCAATATAACTTGAGCTACTTGAGACTGGTAATTACAAATTATTATACTTACCGATGGAATGTGGTACCATCCACCACCATTTTTTATATTTGATGTTCTCTTCGACTTTCCACACCATTTTATTGCACATGTAGCCATTTTCAAACACTTTAATAAGCTACAAATATTTTCTATGGTATTAAAACACGCGTAACGCACGGGTCCAATGTTTGGTCGCTACTAACTTAGCGTCTCGAGAGATCGGCACTGATAGCAGCAAAATAACCATGTGCGGTGACTATTGATGGTCCGCTATGCGGAATCTATTGGGAGTGATCTGTGAGTTGGGTTGACGATTTATTCCCGACTGTGGAACCTACGTACATCCTTTTCTACCTTACAATATAATTAATATTAATGTGTAAGTGGCTACCAACATCACAAATTAGTTTAATTATCGCCAAAATACGAGCCTTGTAATTGATGTCTTTTGAATTACTGCATGTAATTCCAGCTTTCTCTGGCTCAATGATACGTCTTCTAACGCATTTTAAATTTCCAAATTTCTACCAGGCCGTTAGCGATTAAAATGCCAGAAGAAGTCTACGACATAGACACGGAGACTGAAGGCGACGAAGCTCAAGCCGCCAAGGTGGATGTGGGGACCAAAGAGGGCCACCTGCTCAAAGGGCCCGAGATCGGCTCGGACAGGATCTTCAGCAATCTGGCCTCGAAATCGTTTAAGAAACGATACTGCTCAATGGTCCGCGAAGCTGATGGCACGTACATACTGGAGGTGTATAAGGATGAGAAGAAAACCGATACGAAATTGACTGTTGTCATGGATTTCTGCTCGGATGTTGTAAGGGTATGTATTTGTACTGATTAATTGATTGATTGATTGATTAACACCTTATTGTACAACACAAAACAAAAATTACAAACAAGTTTAACAAAGAAATGTACAATTTAGGCGGTCGTATCACTTGTAGCAATCTCTTCCAGACAACCTTCGGTTAAAGGAACATTAAATTAACAGGAAGGAAGGATTAATGTTTTATGCATGACTACCTATATCTACCTGAGCCAAAATAAGCGCCTGTTGTACATTGTGTGAGATATTCAAATAGTCTGTACTTAGAACTGTTAGTCTAGTGCTCAGAACGGCACCCTTACTCTCTAAGCCTTTGTCTGTTATCTCGGATGAAGCCATCCTTGCCTGTTATTTCCGATGATACGTACGAAGCGTAAGGGAGTATGCCTGCCACCAGTTTAGGCTGACAAAGTAGTTGCTACTTTTCGCGCAAGGTACAGCTACTTTTCGAGAGCCCATCGCAATCAAAACAAGTACTTTATCACCTCGAAATGCATCCAAAATACTGTTGTACTGGTCTGGGGGTTTTCTATGTATAATATGTATTTACTAACAAAAAAAGTATTTAAGTATGTATGTTTATCCGTTGTCTAGTACCTATAACACAAGTCTCGTAGCTTAATTTGGGACTAGAGAATTGGTGTGATTGTTGTGAAATATTTATTAATATTATGTTTATTTAAAATGTGCAGTTATTTAATTTGCTTTTGCCAATCACTATTACTTTATTATAATTCTAGAATCCGAAGCGCGGAAGGTTTTGTTTCGAGTTGCGCATGGCCGGCGGGAAAGGATACACATTCGCAACTGAAAACGAAGAAGATATGAACGATTGGATTAACGCTTTCAACGCCGCACTCAGAAAGAACCAAGACAGTGAAGAAAATAATCAGAACGACGAAATTTTAGATAAAGGTATGTTCACAACTACTACTTTGTTAAGTGTAAAAGGTCCAGTATACTGCAGTAGTTTTAAGACGACCAATGATGAATTGGTTAAGAAGTTGACTATTAAACAAGAGGTCGCGGGTTCGATCTCCGCACTTTAAAAACATTTGCGTGCATGAACATGTCTGTTTGTACTGGTCTGAGTGTTATATTTAGGTATTTATTTAAGTTTATATGTAACACCACTGTTGATTCTACTCGTAATATTTGTAACACAAGTGCTTAAGCTACTTACCAAGAAGTCAGATCAAGATGAACTCATACATGAGTTGTGTGCAAAAATGACGTTATTATTAGCACGTGAGTAATTACATTGATTGAGTACTACTTTAGGTATTTGTGTAACAATTTACCATCAAGGAAGTTTTATCCTGTGCATGAATCTAAACCACGAAGTCAATCACTTGACATAATAGTGTTCTTTTAGGGCTAGGTAATCGAAATGTATCTCTTTAACAACGCATGCCGGAATACGGTAGTTGACACCACCAATCGTTGACGTACTTTTTATCAACTGTCAAAACGCTTTTCTTCATAGAGCTTGTATGGGAATAACACGCTTTGACGTCATCGCGTGCAATGCCGATTGAGTGACTAATTATCATTTGAATTCCAATTAAAAATCAAATAATACGAACTGCAGACAAATATTAGTGTAAAGGCATCTGAAATTATGAATTATTTTAGAGAAAATCAGTTTTTGAATATTTCTTTCATAGTGGAAACAAGCCTATTATAGTAAAGATTTCTCGATTATCATTTTCGTCACATTTCATACGACGAAAATGTGTAGCATCGTTACCAACCTCGAAATTCCGAAAGAAGATAAAATTTGTGCATTAGAAGGGTAGTTTCAAGTCTGTTTCACTGATTTTTTAAGGATTAGTGAGAGAGAGAGAGAGAGAGAGAGTTATACGATTTGTTTACACCACAAATAAAGCAACTGTTTTAAATGTTTCTGTCGTAGTTGTTTTTAATATCGTGAGGATTTTATCACGCACGCAGGTTTGCCCCGCATGCGTAATACCCGCAAATCGCCTTTTTAAACAAGTGTTTATATGTGTGGTATATGCACGCTGGACGTGTGTGAATGTGGCCGTGGCCATAGTCTCGCGCGGGAACTGCGCGCGCGTGAGCTCTTCAATTCTATGAATATCTGTGAGCGTTTTACTATCATGCGTGGTGTACGCGCGCGTATTAAATGTTCCGCATGCGAGCCAATCCCGCGTGACTTATGAAATCCGCATGATATTAAAAACACCCAAAGCTTTATAACATTATTTACACCTCCCAAATTAACCTTGCCATAATAATTAAATTTCCGATTATGAAAACGGAATTGTTAAGAAAGAATTGTTACCCTATGACCATAAGAATTTATAACAAATTACCAACATTGATAACTGATCTACCTTTAAATCAATTTAAGAAAAAAAATTACCAATGGCTTGTAGATAAATGTTTTTATTTATGATTTTGTTAATTTGTAATTTGTTTGTCATTATTTTTAAACTAAGGTCAATACGGGGAAGTGTAGCTATGGGGCAAGTGTAGCTGGTCTGTTTTTCACGAAAACCATTTGAATTATCGTTGCGTACGCCATCTAGTCTTGTGCACGAAACAAATATTGATTCTCGATTTTTGACTCAGATGGCGCTGTCGAATAGTTCCGAAGCTATCGCCATTTTGAAATCAGTCACATTTTTGATACGTGTTCAGGTTTGACGTGGCATTTTAAAGCAATAAAAATCTTTGTGATTTTTACGAATTCGTACATTTTTCTTCGGTTAGTTATTTTATTACTAGTTATATTTTATGTTACACTAATTATTTTGATGAAATTCTAAAAAATAAAAGATTTATGTCTTTTTGAAAAATCTAACCTCAAAATTAAAGGTATGGGGAAGTGTGGCTAATGAGTACGAGGCAAGTGTGTCTATATGTCACACTTCCCCATGGTCAGGTGTTGAAAACAATTTGTCCATGTACTATGTGCTTGCTTATTTTTTATAAAATGGTCGAGCAATACTGGATTACTTTAATTAAGTCAATGAAGATGCTCAGTCCATGATATTCAACAACTTTTGCTATGGAGTCAAATTCGAAATCAAGAAAACGATATTTAATAAAAAAGGTATTTAATTTTGTATGGAACAGGAGATGTTTTTGCGATTTCGAGGTTGACACTATAGAAAAGTTTTTTAATATCATGGACTTAGCTCAGGTACATAAAATATGTTATTCCAAATTACGCGAGACATAATTATGTCTAGTATATATAGTATATCTATATAGTATTTTTTATTAAATTAAGTTAGTAATAATTATTACTAACTTAATTTAATAAAAAATACTATATTAATAATATAGAAAATTTGGTTTAGTGGTTTTAACTCGGCCTTTATTTTTTATATGATCTGTCTATGTATCAATTGTAATTTTACTATTTCTTTTCAGTTTCTTTTCAATTAAATTAATTCAAGTAAAAAGTTATTTACCCCTGATTGCGTCATCATATGACACACTTCCCCTTATGCTATCAAAACGTTTTACTTTCATAAACTTCTGTGTAATAGACACAGGCCACAAATTTTTTGATATTTTGGTTTGGGAGCATGCATTTTAATTTTTTTATTGATATCATTTTTCTACGTTGCTCAAAATAGGTAGTCGCACTTTCCTCGTTTTGTTGGGAAAGTGTGTCTAGCATTGTACTTTCATTATAGACCCTAAAGTAGAGCATTTTATGAATTAAATTACATAAAACGTATTATTTTTTGTTGAATAAAAACCCCGCTACATTTTAGTGTAGGTGACAGTTTAAATGGAACCTTAAACTACTTAATTTTTGGGTTCAAAGTTAACTTTGAAAAAAGTATGACACACTTCCCCGTGTTGACCTTACTGAATTTAATAATGAAACTACTGACATTAAAAATATTGAATATAAATTGTAATTTACCGAAATCTTATATACATAATTGTAAAACACATTTATTTATATTTGCATGTCTGACAAGACAAAACATGCTGAGCTTATACATATTTGTGATGTCACTATTTTTTACCAAGTTTTGTGCAAATAAATAAAATTCATTCATTCATTCATAATTTCAGACGCAGACGTATCACTAACAGCGGAACCGCCTCCCCCCACGTACGGCACCCTCAAAGGGCTCGAGCACAGCATGAATCCGCTGCTTTTGAGATACTCGCGGGAGACTGACATGTCCATAGCCGCCGCTAGAAACGAGTACAGATCGAATGTATTTATCATGCCATACAAGCGGGAACCCTCGCCCGAACCTCAGTTAGAACCATTCAAGTGAGTAATGTTCTAGTGAATATAAAAAAAGAATCTGGTCTGTTACTGTTGAAAAGTTAAATAGAGGGAACAATTCTGTTGAATTTGTATAGATAACAAGGGCTTTGACATTTATTTAATTGGACAGTTGATAAAGCAGAAAAATTATTTATGAGTCACCTTTAATTTTTTTAATTGTCCTTAATAAAATATCGCTATTACTATATCACTTTCAAAAACTTAAATCAATCATGTATTTTTATTAACAGTGAAAAAAGTATATTTATTTGAAAGCCATCCAATACGTTATTAACATATTACAGACATATAAGGTCTGTATATCTATAAAAAGCTTTTAAAAAATGAGTTGAAATAATAACAATCTGTGTTAACTTTTCAGAGAACACTTCGGCCAAAGAATATTGCTCAAATGCGAAAGCTTAAAGTTTAGGTTACAAGCGCCGATAGATGGCGACAAAGAGCTACTGTGCCAAGTAGAGCCGTACTACACGTATCTCGCACTGTACGACGCTAGGAGCGGCAGGAAACTAACAGAGAACTTCCATTTCGACCTCAACCACGCCGCGGTGAAGGATCTAGTCAAAGAACCGGAATGCACAAAGTCACTAGTAGAGAATTTTAGCTACGACGTTAAGTTAGATGTTAATCAAATACCGGAGGAGTGGTTCAGGTCTAGAAAGCAGGTATGTATCTTGCGGTTACGCGAAATTAGAGTCACACACTCACTTTGTAAATAACCTCATATTTAGCTTCTGTCGCAGAGGGCGCTACTAGCAAACAGAGTTATAATAATAAACAGAGTTATAATCTTCATGTATAAATTACTGCAAAAAAAGGATTGCAATTCAGCATCATTTGCAATATACCAGTGCAGTTCATTCTAGCTCGATATGCGGATCCAGCTTGTAGAATAATTTACTGGATTCAGGTGGATTTCTGGATGCTGAATACAGCAATTAAAATGTATATTTTAATTGATTCATTTATTCTGGCCTGCCCCTATCGCTTAGGAATTATTTCTGTAAAGGACAGATGTATGTATGAAATATAAATAAAATAAAATAAAAAATTGCAATCGCTACTGCAAAAGTTAGGCAAATTCGATAACTAACGGAACATTCAACCAATAAAAGTTCCTTACGTTTTTCGCTAGTGCTGCTCTCTGGCGGCCGGTTTGGATGACTTTTTCAGAGTATTTATCATTTTGCTAAAACAGAAATAGGTATTGGAATTGAATACACTATTTTACGGATTCTTTCACGATTTATTTACATTTCATTTTAAAATGAAATGCCATGTTAATAAATCGCGAAATAATCTGTAAAAAAGTGTATTATTTCAATGTCTACTGTTCGCAGAAACCGAATAAACAAATAGGTAGGTACTGGAATTTTCACAAATATTTCTCCACATAACAGAAAGTGTTTATTTATTTCCAGGCAGTCCTCTCTGTGAACAATCCCCACCCGGACCTTTTCCTAGTTGTGAAGATAGACAAGATACTGCAGGGGCACGTCAGTCAAGTTTTGGAACCCTACCTCAAAGCCACCAAAGACCCTCGCTTAGGGCTCAAAGTGCACAAAACAGTGCAGGCGTACGCGAATCGGGTTGGAACTTATAGAATGCCTTTCGCTTGGACCGCGAAGCCTTTGTTTAGGTATGGGTTTGTGATACTTCTTATTTTACTAAACACTCCTCGTTGTTGTAGTGGCAAAGTTTCTGCCTTACTTCTGGGAGGTCCTGGGTTCGAATCCCAGGTCGAGCCAAAATCGTTTCTGAGATTTTCTGTCGTAAATTGCTCAAAAAAAGCTCGGAGTCAGGAAGTTGGCGGTGTTAAACCCCTGTGCTTTGGAAAGCACGTTAAGCCGTTGGTCCTGATCTCTCTCCGGTTATGTCGGATTACCGTCTCACCGAACTTTGAGAGTGATGGACCAGTGAGTGCACCTGTGTATTGCGCTCACACTTGTGCACTACAATATCTCCTGCGTAGTTGGCTGATCTCTGTTGAGATTGGCCGAAATCGGCCAGGAGGACTATAATTATTATTTTACTAAAATACGGGACCTGACACACAAATATTTGAAATACATCATCATCATTATCAGCCAAAGGACGTCCACTGCTGATCATAGGCCTTCCCCACAGTTTTCCACATCGACCGATCACAAGCGGTCCGCATCCAGTGTGTGTGTTTGAAATACATACATACATTTTATTTAATAAGCTAGCTCCAAACTAAGCGTTAGCTTGTGCTATGGTGGCTAGAATAACGGATAGAAATACTTAAACACTCATGACTCACTGGTACAAATGCTCGTGCTCATCATACAAACATTTGCCCCTAGCAGGACTCGAGCCCGCGATAGCCGGTTTTGTAGTCTGGATCTCAAATAACTATGAGGTCCTATGATGTAAAGTTTTGTGACCACAATTCGCAGTGTCTACCCTGTGTCACCTTAGATCTCTGTTGTATTGAAATGTTAGAAGTTCTATGCTAAAGGGGTTGTACGGTAAAAGTTCGGAAATGACAGAACCGTTTACAATTTAGTGCAATATTTTTTGTTATGTAATAAATAATCTGACGGATTCGACCTGCCATATTGTATGTACACCGATTATTTGTCAAGTGTCTCGCTGCTCACACACCGATGTCTTTGCTTTTCTTCCTTTTAAATTAGTGAGGCGATAAATAAATAAATAAAAACGTGCATTTAATCTGTAATAAAGTGTAATACATACAAAATTCATAACGTTTAATTCCTTTTAGATTGTACAGCAATGATTTAGATACGACACCCGAATTTCCTGCCATTTATCGCCAAGAACCGAATAAGATGTCGGATGAGGACCTTCTGAAGATCCTATCAGACTTCCGCAAGCCGGAGAAGTTGGCCAAACTAACCGTGATACCTGGTTGGCTCAGTATTAACATACAGCAGAGCAATGAGTTAATTCCAAGTAAGTATCCAATAATACGTATCTATAAAGGTACAACAGAGATATAGATTAGTTATAAAATAAAACGAAACCGTAACTAAGTACAGACCACGCCACATCAAGCTTCTCATTTTCGTTGCAATATCACTGGTATTACGTGAGGATGTGACATCGACGTGATTAACTTGAAGTGTAGTTGTCTGTCCGTACTTCTTCAAATATCATGAGGAGAAAGAAACTGAGTGAAAGACGCTCGTGGAGCGAGATAGCACTATCTCGATAGTTCATACAAATGCCTAAGCGGCTGCCGCTAAGGAAAAGAAGTATCACGCTGCTCCTGTCTACTGGACTACTCTCTGTTAGTGTTTTTGTGTGTGTTTGTCTGTGGCATCGTAGCTCTCGAACGGATTGACCGATTTCATAATTCAAAAGATAATTAAATCTCGGTGGTTGTTAGCTATGTTTGGTCAAATCCATCAAGCTGTTCACCGGCTGATTTCCTGCACCTGTCAAGGGGTTTTTTAAATATATTTTTTATAACTTACATATCTCCTCTAGATGGCATGACAAGCGCGTACGCAGCGTTGAAACCATTCCCCCTGCCGCCCACCTCGCCGCTCACCGTAGAGCTGGCAACACTAAACGTTGAACCGGAACAGCCTTACGCGGCGTTCGTACACCATCTGTACGTGCGCCCGTTGGCGCTCAACTTCGAGTCGCAGAAGGTTTTTGCAAGAGCGAGGAATATAGCCTGCTCGGTGGAGCTGAGGGATAGCGATACCGGGGATAATAAGCCTTTGCAGGTTAGTTGTATGGTGCATTGATACGGGTAATTTAGAGATGTAAGTTTTCTGCTGGGCATTTAAATCTACTTGTCTGTCTATTTCCTGCAACCAAGTTTTGACTTAATACTGATGTCAAGGAGTTTTATTGATAATATGATTGAGTTTGGGTATAACACAGCATATTTTGATATAAAATGCATGTATGGTCGCGGTCTGAGAGTGTTTACCAGTTTTTATATTGGATTCTATATCACATTTCTATTACTTAAGTTATCCAGTTTCTTGTTGTTTTTTAAAAGAACCTTGACCGTTTACGTCCCCAACCACCAACATAAACTAAATGGTATTTAAATGGTAGATCTTAGCGAGTAAATAATTGTATAGTATGGCGACATTGAGCATATCGATGGGGTTTCCATGACAGACATGACATGAAGACAGAAAATTGAAACATTTATCATAAGGCATAATATTTTTATTCCGGTAAATACTCGTAATTTACCGGAATAAAAATATTATGCATTATGATAAATGTTTCAATCAACTGTTCTGGAACTAATTTTAAATGAAAATAATAAAAAAATACTTTCTAAATTATTAAAAAAATTCTTAATCAATATTTTTAGTATCTTTTAGTCAAGTAATGGGATCCTAACGAGCACATCAAAATCAATTTGGTGTCTGTTGGTGGGTAGACCGTCCGGTCTCATATATTTATCATAAACTTTTATTGATCAATTTGACTCAACAAGACGAAAAAGAAGGTTTTTGATCACTTTTTGGTAATATAACTACATATTTTATTCCTTGAAATTACAGTTATGTAGTCAGTGTCAATCAACCTTATTAATGAATGATTGATTCTCGTCAAAAAATAAAAATAATCTATGGTCAATCAAATTATTATGAAAAAGACACTTAGAACTTGTGAATAAAACGTGTGCAAGCAATTGTAATTGTGCTACTTAAGGAGGTAACCACTTTCTGTTGGCGACCGTATATCGGATAGTCGAGGCTAATTTTACGAATGTCTACCAGACCACATACCCACATATAACACCAATTTATTAATTTTGCAAAATTCACTCTTTAAGAAACTCATAATTTGCTTCTGCAATAAACTGGATCCGGATGAAAAATAAAGCAATAAAAGTGTGGTACCGATACTGTAATTTCAGTATACATATCATGTCGTGATCACATTTCGTCGTTTCCTTTGTTTCAATCAATGGCTATTTTACACGCTTGCAATATTTCACTATACGAGCCCCGATGCAAAATAGTTCGTCTAGGACGAAAAACGTGTACAAAGATTTTTTCTAACTTAATTATTATTGTCCAGTTACGTAAACAGAAAAACTATTCTACCATCTCATGTTCGGTTACTTCTGCACTATTCATTGTTGAAGCAATAAACTATTTCATCCTTTTAAATAGCGGTGCTTGTGGCGCAGTGGTTGCAGAGCTTTGGCAGTGATACCCAAAGTTAAGCAACCTACGGCGCGGTCATGATTGGGATGGGTGACCATTCTGACCATTTAAGTGACGTCTATTTACAAGCATCTCCGTGCTTCGGAAGGCACGTCAAGCTGTTGGTCCCGGTTAATATCGACAGATATTAGTCGTTAAGCCTGGTCAGAGGCCCTCGGGCGGCTTAATAACATCTGACAGTAAGGTTTGTCACTTACCTTACAAACACCCCTCCACCAATCCGCATTGAGCCCGCGTGGTGGAGTATGGCTTGGACCACCTCTTAGTTGAGGTGAGGCCTGTGCCCAGCAGTGGGACGTATAAAGGCTGATGAGATGAGAATCCTTTTAAATAAAGAGATAACCTGCTTTTAAGTTGAGCAAATCGTAAGCAAAATAGTTCATCTAGTTGCTAATCGATGCAAAAGAGTTCGTCTATCATTGAGTTAAATATTTTTTTCCCTTTATAAAATTTATTTTTAAAAATCTAGCCAGGCTATTGATATGCCAACGCCATTGGTCTAAAAACGGTATTCTACTAATTTTGAGATGAACGTCGTCAGCATATCACTGGCACGTCGTCGGCCTCGCAACAGCCTGGCTTTATACCATAGAGTAGATTGTACTAGTGGCTATTCAATCTGTGTAAAAACATCAAACAGCCAAATTTCTGAATTCCTTTGCCAGTCTTTAAAAAAAAACGCGATTTTTGACGTTTTTTATCTGTCATGGTCATGTTTTGAAACGTAAAGTTTAAGAAATTGTTTGAAAAGTTAAGGCGAAAGTAAAGTTAAAAGTGATATAGAAAGAAAAAAGGATATCAGAGGACGTTGTGACGCTGGAGCAGCAAAGAAGCGTTGATTGAATTTTTGGAGGTGCACAAAGAGCTGGCGCTGGGGCGATTCAGCCGCACCAAAGAAGGACGCAGTTTGTCCAAACGACTGTGGGAAGAATGCGCCGCTCTGCTGAACAGCGTTTCGGCAAACTGTCCCACAAGAGGGGCTGACGCCTGGCGCACTGTAAGTTATTCTCGAAATACATTTCATATAGTTCAATATCGTTTGCTTTTGAACATATTTATATTGATATTTCTTTTCTCTTGTCTGCTACAGGTAAACAAATAATTTATTTAGGTTTAAGAAACTTCATAAATCCATGAGTAATGTTTTCAAGGTATATTTAGGGCTTTCTAAAGTTATAAATATTTTGGTTTCAGGAGGCGGACAATATTCGCAGCTGCCTTGCCTCTTGCTAAAGAAGATTTTCCGCTTCTACTTCTACGGCTGTCGAATATGGTATGGCAGCATTGGTTGAGTTTGCAATGTTGTGCAAGATACAACATACATTTATAATTCTCGCTGCCACTGTGGGCTTGTAATATAGGGGTCCTCATTGACTTCTGTAACAGATAACCACTATCTCCTGTAATGATTGATTTATCATTCATTGATTAAAATTAGATTTTGATAATTGTTTGATTGAAAATATAGAATTAAATTTTGAATTGGTTTTATTTCTTTTCTGTAAATTTCATCACTAGAAATAATTTAGATTTATTTAGGGGTATTCATATACATAATGTTCCTACTCCTTAATCTTCTACGAGTGGGGATGAGTATTTAACAGAAATATGAAATCAATTTACTTGGTACTAAACACCTTACCCAATAAACCCCCACTTTCCTTATGTGACAGATCATGGCTAAGTGGATGGCTATGCCACACAGTAGTGTCCTGTGCCAATCGAAGGGGTACTGGGATCTACACACATTATATTGAGATCTGAGTTGCTAACTGCAAAACATATAAATGTATTTTGAGGGGTTGAGTTAGACAATCTTGGATCACTGGCCGTGTGCCAGGCATGGGCCGTGCAACGCAGCGCACTAATCGCCGTGGTAGGCCAGGCACTGACGCTTCCCAGCGTGGTTCAATCCATGCTGGGGAGCGAAGAGGCTTGGGAGGCGGTAGCTTCCTTCTGCGAGGACGTGATGTCGCGGAAGGAAGCTGCGGAGCGCGAACGGGAGCAAGATCCCCTCGCTCCAGCGCTCCGCAGACGAAGATCAGGGCGGAGGAGGAGAGAGTTCGATCGACCCTACCGCCCTTACAAGGTGTTGGAATGCAGTTCCCGGGTGTGGGGGCACACTGATCTGCCTTACACGGCCTAACTAGGCCACTGACGAGCGGAAGCGCCTTAGTACCCAAGCACGCTTCCGCAACCCTCCTGCCAACGGGGGGCAAGAAGAGCCTTCAAAGGCTTCGCTGGGTGGTTCGCGGAGCAAGGATCACTGATGCCCGTGGTCGCCCGTCAAGGCGATGACGGGGTACCGCGGGGTTTAGTGGGTAAACCCATGGGTTCACATTCCCAGGAGCAGTGTCTCATAGGACACCGGGAGCCCTACACACGGCCTTGTTCAACCACTAGGACAGGGTAAAGGTGCGTAACGCATTCCCCGCGAGAAAAAAAAAAGACAATCTTGGATAAGTCAACTAGCCATTTTTCACAAAAATTACAATAAATACTTCACAATCATCACATTCAATGGTAACATTAGTTGGCATTGTTTTTGATGGATTAGAATACTCCCTAAACCAGTTATAACACAAAGTAATTAATCTTTTTCGTTAGGTAAGCGTCGCACATATGACTCCGCGGGTAAAAGTCGAAAGAAAACGTATTGCTGCACAATCGCTTCTCACCGGCCGATTTTGACAGATGTCGTCGGGCCAGCGCAATGCCAGCGCTATCGACTCAAACGTCAATTATGAGTAGAATACCTATTTATGTCGCCGTCCTGATGCCATTGTAACGCCATTGATTAGTAGAATACCGAAATGTATCAATAGCGGCTGGGTAGCCGCTATCCGACTTCCAAAATAAGAGCAGAATACCATTAGTGTCATTTTTAGCAATTGCCAGGCCGACGACGTGCAAGTGAACTACATTGTATTTAGTAGAATTGAGGCCCAGATCTACAGTGCAATCTATCATTCAGCACTATAAAAAGAATGGAAATACTTTTTGCTTGAAGAAAACTGGCCGACCCCGTTTCACCAGTAAAGCAGAAAACAGAATTCTTAAGAAAATTGACAAAAAAAATCGCTGTGCTCGAGCTGGAGAACTAACGGTGCAATGGAGAGACATGATTGACAAAGATGTTTCAGTTGACGCCTGCAAAAGAGTGTTAAAAAGAATGGGCTACGGATTTTACACAGCTAAGCAAAAACCACTATTGACTGCCTTACAGAAGAAAAAGAGATTGAAGTTTGCTCGTGATCACTTAAATTGGACTTCTGATCAGTGGCGTAGTATCATATGGAGTGACGAGTCTAAATTTGAAGTCACAGTCGGCGATGAAAGAAAAAAAGTGGTTCGAAATAAACATGAAGCATTTCATACTGATTGCATTAAACGAAAAGTTAAGTTTCCAGCGTCTCTCATGATCTGGGGCTGCATGTCTGCGCAAGGTGTTGGTGGGATGCAGTTTGTGGATGGTTCCATCAATGCAACAAGATGTCAAAATATTTTGAAAGAAAGTCTACTGCCCTCCATTCCGTCACTCAAACATCAAGATTCTTTCATTTTTCAACAAGACGGTGCTTCCTGCCATACTGCAAGGACAACAAAGACATGGCTGCTGTCAAAAAGCATCCCAACCATCGAGTGGCCATCTAACAGCTCGGACTTATCGCCGATTGAGACCCTATGGTGGAAAATGAAGAAAGTCCTTCGCAAAAATCCATCAAGATCGAAGAGCGACTTGAAGGCTAAACTCTTGGCTGTGTGGGAGTCAATTACGACCGACGAGTGTGCAGCGTTGGTTGCGACCATGCCTCTTCGCATTAAAGTTGTAATTGAAAGCAAAGGCGACATAACTAAGTGGTAGACGAACTATTTTGCGTGAGAGCCAATGATAGACGAATACTTTTGCGACATGTGTTTCAGTATATTTATTTATTTATTTATGTTATGTAAGGTCATGAAAGATTTTGAGATATTTAAAATAAACTTTGAAATGTTACTGAAATTGTGGTTTACTGTCTCCTTAAATTTTTTAGTTACTTTACCCAAATTCACTTCACATTATTTCATAATAAAATATCTTATTTTTCATACTAGACGAACTATTTTGCATCGGGGCTCGTAATATAAACTTTCGACTTTCTTTTTCCAAAGCTCTTGCACACAGCACCAACTTTTCTTTCTCCAGGTGGTATACGGTCGCACAGGCATGACCACCCAATACCGTTGCTCGGTGCTACACCACAACGCGAACCCGACCTGGTGCGACGAGGCGAAGATACGTCTACCCGCAACTTTGACAGCCCAGCACCATCTGCTGTTCACGTTTCACCACATCTCGTGCGATATTGCAAAGAAAAACGATGCTAATGTCGAAACTTGTATTGGGTAAGTTTTTGAGAAGTGGTCCGTCGATTTGGTCTGCCGTGACTTTACCTATAGTTCGACGAACTCGTGTTGAACCTTCCTGCGGGGTTACAGACGAGGTGAGGGGCGAGGTAACAAGATATCAGCGGGGAGTGGGCGGTGTGGTGGTCTGTCTGTTACCCCGCAGGATGGTGGCGCAAGAATTTGTTGAACTCTAACTACGGATCGCAAACAACCTTACCACTGACAGCCGCATTCAAGCAACTTGGGTCGATACAATTATTTATTTATTTAAGCTTTATTGCACAACAAAACTATGTACAAAAGGTAGACTTAACGCCGTAGGGCAATCTCTACCATGCCTTTGGGCTAAGCAGAAATGATTAGTGGGCGGTGATTTTTTGCTTGTGAGTGAAAGAGATAACGATCGAACTGTCTATGTGCAATGATGTTTGTAGAGCGTTGTCTCTTTCTCTATGTCCATAGTTTTGTCAGACTAATATGTCAATATTTTCAGGTATGCGTGGGTGCCGCTATTGAAAAATGACAAGTTTGTAGAAGAACAAATAAATTTGCCAATTGCGACACATTTGCCATCAGGATACCTCTCTATTCAACCACTAGGACTTGGGAAAGGGGTAAGCAATACTTTCATTTCTTCACCTTTCGAAATATCAGGGACTTTTTTGTTACTTTTTATTAAAATGTGATAACATTATTCTTATTATTCCATTTCTCGTGCATTATTAACCGAACTTGTTTAAAAAGTAATCAACTGATTGACGATGACTTAATCAACTGATTCACTTCACTTCACACTTCACCGGTCAGGTCACTCAAAATAGATATTGAAAACAGTATGTAGCTGTAAAACAGTAACACTAATTAAAGGGGACAGTAAAATCGGCACTAAATAAACGCCGAATTTAACCCACCCACAGAACACAGGCCCAGAAGTGGTGTGGATCGAAGGCGAGAAGCAGCTATTCCGGTGTCAGCTCGTCCTCGAGTCGACGGTTGCGACGCGAGACACGCATCTCCACAACTTGTTCAGCCAAGCGGAACGGCTGATCAAGTCCAACTCGCCCCCCACTTCCCCCTCACCGCCGCCGTGGAACGATGTAGTGAACGCGCTGAAGGCTGCCCATGCGATCAAGTTGAGCTCGCTGGTTGCGTTTTTGCCGACGATAATGAATCAGCTGTTTGAGTTAATGGTGAGTAGAACCGTATTGATATTTCAGCCCCCCCACTACTCACTTAACTCCGCCGAGGAGTGACGTGGTGAATCCGATCAAGTTAAGCTAGCTTGTAGCTTTCTTGATGACGATACTGAATCAGCTGTTTGAGTTGATAGTGAGTAGAAACATAGTTTGAGTCATGCTATGTAAAAATAACGCCTAAGGTCACCAGCGGACTAGACGATATACGGGTCTAATTGATAGTGCGAAGTTTGGACTATGGAGGGAGAGGGTATCTTACGCGCCGCAAGTCCGAACCTCACGTCCGCGCCGTAGCGTAAACTCCTGTCCTTGTCGCCACTCGCGACCCACATCTCCACAACTTGTTCAGCCAAGTGGAACGGCTGATCAAGTCCAATTCGCCTCCCAATTCCGCCTCACCACCGCCGTAGAACGATGTAGTGAACGCGCTGAAGGCTGCCCATGCGATTAAGTTGAGCTCGCTAGTAATGCTCTAGCCGACAATATTGATCAGCTATTTGAGTTGATGGAAACGTATCTTCATAACGCATCGTTCAGTTCTTGATGTTGTAAGCGCATCTTAACTTCTAATATTCTGATGTTTTTGTATGCCTAATTTCATGGCCAAACCAATTCACGGGCACATTTTATTGCGCTTTTAAACAGCCTACCTATGTCTTACCTCCAGATCAACTATCTATTTTACCTTTAATTTAAATCGGTGCAGTAGCTTAAGCGTGAGCGTACAGAATTATTTTTTGTATGTTTTAATAGTATTGATGCTCGTGGCTCCATAATAGTAACTTAGTATGTTATTTACAGACGGTTGAGAAAAGCTACAACCAAGATATGGGTTACCAAATCGTGAAACTAATTGTGCACTTTGTGCATATGATACATGATTACGGAAGAAAAGATCTCCTAGATAGCTATGTAAAGGTATGGGTTGCTATTTATTATCAAGATTTTCGATGTAACTATCTATACTTTGTTGCCTACATATCTTTGTTAGTCTAACTATATATGTCGCTGGCGTCTGCAGTCATAAGATGTTTCGAGACTTGGAGTGCGCTGTGCGATGTTCAGCGACTTCACCTTTACAGTGACACAAGTAGTTTGCTTTTTACCCGACTGCCAAGGAAGGGTTATGTCATTGCACCCTAACATTCACATCACATCATATCACATACATTGATCTGACTCGATAAGTAGCTAAAGCACTTGTGTTACAGATATCAACAGTGGTATTACAAATAAACTTAAATAAATACATATAACACCCAGACCAGTACAAACAGACATGTTCATGCACACAAATGTTTGTACAGTGCGAGGATCGAACCCGCGACCTCTTGGTTAATAGTCAACTTCTTGACCATTACACCAAAGTGGTCGTCAAACAGACAAACATTGACATTGCTATTCAGTGCTAATATTTAATTTTGTTATCTTTCAGTACGTTTTCAACTGCGTTGAGTTCAAACTACACATAGTGTTGACGGCGCCACTGCACATGTTTGTGGATCCGAACCAGCAAGACTTTTTGTTGGGGCACAAGTTCATGCAATACTCGGCGTTTTTCTTTGACATCATCGTCAAAAGCATGGCTCAGTACTTGATAAATACGGGGAGAATCAAAGTATGCATCTTACTTACTGTATTTGTATAAGCACTGTATTATATAATAATACAATTTAATAATATAATACCAACGTTGGAAAACACAAAAGATTTTATTTACTTTTCTGACAACAGGCAAAAGTACCAGCTAAGGTAACATTTTGTTTGCATTTTTCTAGATGTCAAGACATGAGAGGTTTCACGCAGACTTATTGGAGAACATTGACAAACTAGTGACCACCGTTGAACCTTCATACATTTTGCAGCAGCCGATGCAAACACACATATTTAACAAGAATCTTGCCCTCTTCCTCAAGGTAAATACCACCTGATACTTTTGCAAAACAGCTTAAACTACTTTGTATATCATTAAGTAATAAGTTAATAAACATACTTTTCTTTTCAGTCATGTCTTTCATTTATGGACCGAGGTTTCGTGTTTCGACAAGTGAAGAAGTATTTAGATAAGTTCAAAGCTTGCGATCCAAAAGCGTTGTTTGACTTCAAGTTTACATTCTTGCAAACGATATGCGCACACGAACATTTTGTGCCGTTCAACTTGCCATTACAGGCGAACTTGCGAGACAAAAGCAGTGACGATGGTAAGCTAATCTTTAGTTTATGTCTCATTGTTATTTAGGGCTGATATTTCAATCGTTAAATAAATAGTTCACGGACTGTCAAATATTAGCCAACCTAATTTAAGATGACATTCGTTTTGACTTAATGCATAATGCAGTTTGACTTTTTAAATAGCGATCTTGGAATTTTATTGGACTGGTTAGCGCTATATTGACTGTATATTGAAAAATCGGCGCCTTAAAAAATAATGCTCAATAACGTCCAAATTACCTTTGTGCTCAAAAACTCAAGCTCACTGATACCTGCTGCAATGACGGGCCAATTGCGTGTACAGACGGCAGGACATCTCTATACATTATTGCTGTTAGATCAATCCTATTGTCACGGCTTGAGTCGTGATGTTTAAGCCTAAAAAAATGATTTACGTACTGTTGGATAGGTCTCAGCGAATAGGCGTCGGTAAAATTCACAAACTTTTTCGAACTTGAACACGGGCGAAGTCGCGGGCGGTCAGCTAGTCAAAATAAACACTGTAGATGTCAACCCTATTGAATAACCATATGATATTTCGCAGATCCTGCAAAACTTAAATTGACTGAGGACTTCATAATGAGATACTTTCTTGCCGGAACATTGCTCAAACAAGTAAGTCATAATATCTAGGATTGTGTTGTCTATTTTATTTCTATATATTACTTTAAAATTTAATTTTTCTCACACAGGTAGAACAATCGCTTAGAGAAGCGCCACAAAAACGTCGCACGGCGTTGGGAGTACTACGGGCTTTGTTGACCAAACACGAGCACGACGATCGATATAGGTCGTCTCAGTGTAGAGCAAGAATAGCACACCTGTACGCGCCTTGGCTCACCATAGTGCTTGGTGAGATAACTAAAAACCTTATTACGAAATCATAGTGTGGAGAATACTTTTTAATATGAGTATAGTGTTAAGAAAGCGGAAAATAAAAAAAAAGTTGGTTGGTATGAGTTTCAGTTTTCCTGATTTTTGACTTTAGCTTTAGAGTGAATCTTGATATCAGTTATGCTCTCAAATTGATTAAGTGTATGCACTAAATTAGCGGACAAAGTCCAGAAAAGGTATTGTTTAAAAGACATAGCTTGGATGTTCTACTTGACAAGTTCCAAGGGCAGATTCAATACTCAATTATTGTTTCCTCGTAGTTTGAATTCCAAGACGCATCGCCTAAAGCAAATATAAATGCTTACGAGATTCTATTCCTAAAGCTGTTTTATACTCGCATGCAAAAACTGGTCCGACCCTAGTTTTAGGTTTAAAGTCATATACTGCAAACCTATAATTTACTATATTTGCCATACATCATTCAACAGATAATGCCCACCGCTTAGTCACAAAATCCCTAGCCAGTCCGATACTCGAGAACGGCCACGACAAAGTTGACGGCGACGCGACCGCCGCGCCCCCTATGAGGGCCGAAACCAAAGAGTTGACGTCGGCGAACAGCACGCCGAGAAGGAACAGGCTCACGTTGCACTTCGACCACACGCCCGTAAGGAACTCCGCACACTTTAAAGATCCGCCCGTGATACAGAGCGGGCTGATGTATGGGAAAGGTATGTCTTACTGTATACAATGTTGTACAGTCGCCAGCGCGTCATAGGAGACCTAAGCGTCAATTATAACAAACGCATGAGACGCGGCTGTGTTTATGATGATCCTTTGACTGTATTTAAATTCAAAGATATACCAATGATTATAAAATGTAATTAGAAAATTATTAACATTTTCTGTGCATTATAAACTTCGAAAAGTGTTGTCTCTGGCACGCAATATGTTTTTTTCTAAATTGTGATGTCTGTTTCAGTCTTTTATAGCTCGTCTTTTTTTAAAGATTTTACTCGTAAATCCTTGCATGTTCTCAAATAATATCACTAAACCAGTTCCTATCTCGAATGTTTTAAAATCGATTTTGCATTAAAATTTTGTTATGGTTTGACCAGCACTTTGTTTGTAGATCACACGAACAATGTGTCGCAAAGTTCGCTAGAGTCCGTCTCGACGATGTCCGGGGGTGATTCGCTACCGCGGAACTTTGGAAGGCTGGATCTTGGCGAGATTGGCGATCAAGTCAATCGGTAAATATATTAAACTAGTGGAGTACACAGCAGACGCTGTCCTACCTGCTGTAGTGGTTTTTTGTCCTTAAATCTATTTATTTATTTATTTATTTAAGCTTTATTGCACAACAATACTTTGTACAAAAGGTGGACTTAACGCCTTAAATCACTTCATAGTATAGGACAATGTCGCTTCCCGCGTCTTTCTATATGTCTGTAATGTGGTTAGGTCTTTAAAACTACTCAACGGATTTGATGTAGTTTTTTTAGGGTTCCGTACCTCAAAAGAAAAAAACGGAACCCTTATAAGATCACTTTGTTGTCCGTCCGTCCGTCCGTCTGTCAAGACCGTTTTTCTCAGAAACGCGTGGAGGTATCAAACTGAAATTTCTATATGATACTTTGGTCTACTGTCCCTAGAAGCTGTAGAAAAATCAACCTTCTAAGCCAACGCAATCAAAAGATACAGCAATTTAGGCCGCAAATTTTCGAAACTCGCACGGGAATCAAAACCTACAGGATACTTCCCGTAAACTTAGAATCTTGAAATTTAGTACGAAGTCACGTCTTATAGTACAGATATAGGAAAAATTACGAAAACCGTAAATTTTCAGTTTCATCATATAAAAAAAGTATTTTTGTCAATTTTGAAAATTTCAAAGTTACTACTCCTTATCGCATAAACGCGTTGAGATATTAAATTAAAATTTATATTAAATACTTAAGTCTATAACACCCGTGATGGGTGAACTTTTACTTATATACCTACAGGTTTGTACGGAACCCTCGGTGCGCGAGTCCAACTCGCACTTGACCGGTTTTTTTAATAGATAGAGTGATCTAAGAGGAAGTTTTATAGGTATAATAACATGCTTATTAATATACGAGAACCGAATTCCACATGTGCGAAGCGGCTAGCGGGAAGCTAGTTTATACATAAAACCTTCTTCTTGAATCACACTATCTATTCATTTTTTTTTTAATTAAATAAATTTTAAAACTACTTAAGATCTAAACATACAACCATACATTACAGACGCGGCAAGCGAATTTGCTTTATGATATGTAGTGAAGTTACCTTTAGAACGCAATCTATGCTGAGATTGAAAACTGTTTCCTAAAATAAAATTAATATACATATATCATACCATAGGTATTTATGGGTAATAAAAACATTATCGTCTATGATTGGACGCAGTAGATTTGTCTAGCTAGTTCATAAAGGCGAAGCATTGGCAGGGCTAGTTTTGGTATTACTTACACAGTTTTTTGGTGGTATTCCAATAATTTATTGCTCATTGCAACTTTTGAAAGTCTTTTTTACCTATTCTTTGAAGAACAAAACAGGAAGAATTACGGCGCATTTTTTAACGTATTTTTCATTATACGGAGTGACGACGACAATACGAAAATTAACTTTCCGTCTGTTAGCTTTTACGCCTAGTTTAAACTACTGAACAGATTCGGATGAAATTTGATTCCTATACAATGTCTCTCTGTTCAGTAGTTAAGGCGTGAAAGTGTAACAGACAAAGTCAATGGGCGTATTGTGGTCGCCACCCTGTATACTTTCTTATTATCTTTACCCTTTTAACAGAATGCATTGAGACTAAATTCCAGTGAATGCATTTTCAGGTCTCTGGTTTGAACCTATTCGTAGTTTGATTTCTTTTGTTTTGTTCCTTGTAACATTTAGAGCCTGTTTACGTAGACTCGCAGGCGCCTAACATACGAAGTGATTTCCAAGTGTTCACTCACAAACGCACAAGGCTCGAGGCTTTCGAGTCCTTTTGACGAGAGCACAGAGTCGTTTACAGGGCTTGCCTCATTAATATGAAGCTCGACGACTCGGATGTATTTTTTAGAGTTCGAGCCTTTTTCGGGGCTCGCCTCTTTTGTATGAAGCTTGGAGTCTTTCGCAAAACTGGAGCCTTTTCGAAAGCTAGAGCCTTTTTGAAAGCGTTATAAAGCGTTTTACGGAGATATTAAAGTCATATACATAAACTTGAGCTTTTATTAAAGGCTTGCGTTCATTTTAAGACTCGAGCTCTTTTCACGTCTCAAGCTCTTTTGAAGGTTCGAGCTCTTTCGAAGGTTTAAGCTTTTTTGAAGGTTCAAGCTTTTTTGAAGGTTCGAACTCTTCTGAAGGCTCGAGCTCTTTTAAAGCCTCGAGGCATGCCTCAGAAAGCTCGCAGCTCGGCTGAGCTCGGGGCACCGAGCTCACTGAGCCTTGCCATTCCGCCTCGAAGCTTCAAAAATAGGACTCGACGCCTCGAGTCTTGTACATCACTAGGTCTCAGTGCGAGCTCGCTCCCGCGCCTGCGCGTTTTCACGTGAACAAACACTTACTGTCTATTTATAACATGGTGCATAAGGTTCATTTCTATTTGTTGTGTACGTCCAGGTTCGGTGTGATGTCCGCTGAGGAGGTGCGCGATGTGCTTTTGTGTTTCCTGTTTGTGTTGAAGTACTTGGACGAGGACCGGCTGGTCGAGTGGTGGAGATCGCACTCGCAGGCGCAGACGCAGTCGTTCTTTAACGTTTTAGAGTAAGTTGTATGCATATTACAGAACAACGTAAATTTGATGTTTGGTGATAATACCAAAGAAAAAGGAGTAACCTAGCAATAACACGATCGCTGATTTGTACTACAACCAAAGTAACAAAACTCAAACATGAACGTTAAGTTACTACCAAAAACCCTCGAGTTACGATTGGTCAATCGTAGCCGATACAAAAGAGCTTATAGCATAAACCCAGTAATGCAAACTTAACCTTGTTACTAGAACGTTAAGTATCTAAACGAGGATTTTTTAATTTTTTGACAAATATGTCAATCCCGGATGCTGTCACAAACTGTCAATATTTTTATACTTTGCCATCACGCGCCTATCGCACTTACGCTCATCAAGTGCGTCTTCGATAGCGCAGTTAGTTATAATCGCGCCCCACCCACTCACGCCTTCTATTCGTACGCAGTAGGCAGTTTATTTTTTATGTGGATAATACACAAGTTGTATTTTGTCTATTACTATGCCGAATTGGGTAAATCTAGCATCATGTAAAAAAATCGCAACGATCACCTGCACACTAGACGATACATGAGTGTAAGTGGCAGTTAGGAGTGGAGAGCGCAGATTTCGTGTGAGCGAGCGAGATACCAACTGTTCCCATGCGCAAACTCCTCCCTTATAGCATTATTTTTATGTGACGCTGGTTACAGTCCGAATACTCTAATGTACACTGTAGAAAAGTCACGTTTCTACATACGAAAGAACGCATTACGAAACACTTTTGAATAATAAAAGTTTCAGCTGCCGTTCCATCTGTAAGCCTTACGAATTTTATTAAATAGAACGTGTGATCATTCCTTTCAGGATATGCGCCGAACAATTCCAGTACGTTGGCAGAAAGAGGATCCTATCAGAAATGAAAGCAACCACACCGGATTGCAATGGAAAACCTAAGCCGATGAAAGCGCGAACCTTGCCAGCCAGGATGAGCCCGCCAGACTTCTCTAAAGAACCGCCTATTGTAGTTGAGAACAAGAACAATACAGTGAACAGGGAAAATCTTGTCACTACTACTGTGACTACAGGTTGGTTGATGGATTGTTTAGCCTGTAGCCTCAACCGTAAATGTCTGCCCACTGAACGTATCATACCATAGACACGACAAGCTACACGCTACGCTCTAGTATGTCTACTAAACGGATTGATGGCGTTCTATAGTCCATATGCAACCCGTTTAAAACGCGTATCAACCCCATACGATGCCCGTTATTATTATTAAAATAGACAAGGATCCGTTTCTTTCTCGCACGCATATCAGTGTTGCAGGGAATAATAAAATATGTCTAGTTCCAAGCAAATTAACTTCTAGAGACGAGCGGTTACAATATGTTTACTCACCAGCTTGCTGCATACACCGTTTGGACAACGTCGCGTGTCATGGGCGGACCGTGTAAGCACCGGCAAAATAAATAATTTTGAGGCTCCATGCATGACACGCGAAGGTGAAGGAAAGGTCTAGTAGGTATAGTCTCATATATACAAATACTTTATTTTACAAATATTTTATTTCAGTGAAGCTTTTCAGATATTATGAATACTTACTTTAGGGCTCCATAGGTCCTTCCAGAGGCTTACACTTATGTGTAGTAAGGAAAATTATACTCTTAAACTTAAATTACCTAATAATTTCGGAGGTCTCATCATAAAATAATGCATTGTTCCCAGAGCTAGAAGCAATAGCGGAACACACGATCCTCTCAGCCGGTTGCCTAGCCACAGAAGTAGGACTCACCATCATCGACCGTGCTTGCCTCTTCATGAAGAACCTGGGCGCGGCAGACGGGGTGGCCGCGAAACCGTATCTGAAGTTGATGCACTATCCGCAGAGTGAATCGCTGTATAAACACCTGTTTGCCGCGCTAAGGGCTTATATCAATCAGTTCTCCGAGACACTTTTTGAAGGTAAGAAAAGTTTGCAAAGTGGTTGTGAAGTAGGCTGGTAAAGTTTCGTAATTGTTTATATATTGCAAAAACTAAATATTTCAAGTTTACTGTTAACATTAGGGACTCGGTCGAATATTCCAAACTATGTACTTCGAAATGAATATACTTCCTAGCTAGTTTAATATTATTTTACTTTAATAGTGCTCTCGTGCGTAAAATAAATTCAATGCTAATAAATTCAATTCAAAGCTTTATGCTGTTGTTCAGGAACTAAACACCCATCAGCAGGTAGCACAGCAATTACCGTATTTACTGTGTTTGTGTAACCTAAAAGGATATTTCTGAACTTTGCAAAGTTTTTTTTATTTATTATATAATGGGTTCGCTCTTGACATCATTCTCCCTCTAAGAGGTCGACGATGTAGCCAGCTTACCCAGAAGGTGCCTATTGACTTTCGCTTTGAATGAGCTCAAGTTGTAAGAAAGAGGGAACACCGTCGGCGGAAGTGCATTCCTTGGCTGTGCGCATTATGAAGGATGAAGCGAAGCGCTTAGTGCGTATAGTTGGTATATCAACCAAGTATGGATGGTAACCCGCCGTACGTCTGGTGGTCCTCTGGTAAAATGGACTTGGTGGAATGAGCATATGGAGTTCATGAGCACACTCCCCGAAGTAGAGTCTGTAGAAAAACGACAAGCTGGCAACTTTACGGCTGTGGTCTAGACTATCAAGCTTAGTCTCCACCAGCTTCATGTCACCAATCAGCCTCCTGGCTCGACGCTCCACGGAGTCCAGAGCGGCTAGTTGGTATTTAGCTGAGCCATCCCACAGGTGAGAGCAGTACTCCATGCAGGAGCGAGCTTGTGCTTTGTACAAGGTTAAAAGCTGTTCAGGAGAGAAGTACCGCTTCACTTTGTTAAGGATGCCCAGCTTCTTGGCCGCAGTCTGAGCTTTTGGACTCGATGGCAGCGCCGAAGTTCAGATTGGCTGACAACTCAATACCAAGAAGCTCAAGATGGTCGGTTATGGGTACAGACACACTTCTGAAAGTAGGAGTCCAGTTGAACGGACTCTTTTTTGCGGTGAAGAGACATGCCTGGGTTTTGGCAGCATTGAACGTTACCAGATTTTTGTCTCCCCATTGGGAGACACGTCGTAGAATCTCATCCGTTCGTTTCACCAAATTTTCCCGAAGAGACTGGGTTTCCTCTAGTTTAGCTCCAGCACTGGACACGTACCTCTCCATGACAGTACTGTCATCTGCGTACCCAACAATGCCAGGACAGAGCAAGTCATTGATGTGCAGCAGGAAAAGAGTCGCGGAGAGAACAGATCCCTGAGGAACTCCGGCATTGATAGCCATTGGGTCTGAAGAGCAGCCATCATGACTACTCTAATTGACCGTTCGCTCAGGAAGTCGGAGATCTAAGTGCTGAAACCATCAGGGATACCGTACACAGGAAGCTTGCTGAAAAGGCTATCGTGCCAGACTCGATCAAAAGCTTTTGAGATGTCTAAAGACACAGCCAAGGCTTCGCCGTGTTTCTTAATAGCTTCGCCCCAGTAGTGCGTGAGGTACACTAGAAGATCACCAGTTGAACGACCACGGCAAAAACCGTACTGATGGTCGCTCAGTAGGTCGTTAGATTCTAGGTACCCCAGCAGCTTACTGTTTAGCACTCGTTCCATCACTTTACAAATGATGGAAGTAATGGCGATCGGTCTGTAGTTGGCCGGGTCGGCACGGCTGCCCTTCTTTGGTACGGGTTGTACGTTGGCGAGCTTCCACGACTTCGGCACAACTCCCTGCTCGGGGGAGAGGCGGTAAAGGCGTGTCAGTACCGGTGACAACTCAGGCGCACATTGCCTAAGCACCCTTGCAGGAATACAATCAGGTCCACTTGCCTTATTCACGTTTAGTTTGCAAAGTTCCCGACATACCTCTTTCTGGTGTATTGTGAAGTTGATTTGGCCAGCATCAGCCGCATCAGTTCAATATGAAAAGGTCAAATGTCTATTTGTTAAACATATAGGACCACTGCTCTACAGGATCTTATCATTTTTGTAGGTGGCAGTACGCTATGCGCAGGGGTGGTTAGCGCAGTCGTCAAACTGTGCGAAGCACGCGCAGCCTGGTTAAGGAGAGAAGCGGCCGCTGCCCTCTACTTACTGATGCGGGCCAACTTTCAGCATGGAGCCGGCGGGAACCTCACTAGGGTGCATTTACAGGTAGAGTATTATTTGTTCCTATATAAGTTTCAAAGTAGGACTAAAGTTGTGCGAAGCCGTACTTATTGATGCGGTCCAACTTCTGTCACACGTCTGCGGGAACCTCACTAGAGTAAATCTACAGGTAGAGTATCATTTGTTACTGCTGGAGTCCCAGCAAAGTAGTGAAGTTTTTTAGGAGGCGCGTGCAGCGTTGTTAAGCAGAGGAACGGCTACTCCCCACTTAATGATGCGGCGCAACTTCTAGCACGAGGCTGGAGGGAACCTCACTAGGGGGCATTTACAGGTATGGTATCATTAGTTCCTAAAGGA
This sequence comes from Pyrausta despicata, assembly GCA_963921415.1. Taxonomy (NCBI): domain Eukaryota; kingdom Metazoa; phylum Arthropoda; class Insecta; order Lepidoptera; family Crambidae; genus Pyrausta; species Pyrausta despicata. The sequence goes on from OY992848.1 coordinate 12,042,689, forward strand.
GTTCCAGCGAAGTAGTGAAGCCTGGCGAGACGCGCAGCCTGATAAAGGAGAGAAGCGGCCGCTGCCCTCTACTTGCTAATGCGGGCCAACGTGCCGGCGGGAAACTGGCTAGGTGCATTTGCAGGTAGACTATCATTAGTTCCGAAACAAGTTCCAGTGAATGAATAAAACTGTCCGAGACGAAAACCCGCTGCTGCCCTATTGACTTATTAATGTGTGACTTATTGACCTTTCGCACGAGGCCACAGGAAATTTTAACAGAGGCCATCTCCATGTAGGTTATCATTAGTTACTGCTGCAGTTCCAGCGAAGTAGTGAAGATTTGGGAAGCGCGCGCGGTCTGGGTGCACAGCTTGCGAAACAATAGCATACTTTTTAGCCTAAAATACTAAATAATTCACGCAATTTTTTTTCCAAAAAACACTAGTGTAGTCTAACATTTCTCCTTGTAAGATTCAAACCCCAAAACTGATTCTCTTAGCTATCGTATTGTATACTTCTCAGTTAGCCGACTAATATAACAAAGACTTGACCTCGCATTCACAATATTCGTGGCCAATCCTGTGAAAGGCAGTATTCGTAATTAATACGTATTGTATTGTATGCAAATTGCAGGTCATCATAGCAGTCTCCAAACTGTTAGACAGCTCCAACGCTCTGAACTGCAAACGGTTTCAAGAATCCCTCTCTGTGATTAACTGCTTCGCTACCGGCGACAAAGCTATGAAAGGGACTGGTAAGTTAATCATGGTATTAAAAATGTTCATTACCAAGCACACAAGTTACAATACGTTTAACAAAATCATACAGGCCTGTTTTGTTGAAACTCAATGTATAATCGTCGTTGTATTGTGGTTTTACAGTTCGTATGTTAGCATAGAGGTATGACTTTATCTTTTTACTTCAAAACATGTTCATTTATTAAAACTTATACCTAGAAGCTTTATTGTTTTCTTGGTATTTTTATATGTGCCTAAATTTTAAAACTTCAACAATCAACCGAACAGCCCTATTGCGATGATGATTGCCTTCTCAATGGCAACCTTATTTAAAAATAAAAACAATTGTGATTGCCGTTACTTGCATCATATTGAAACGCTCTATACCTTCCAGGACTGTCAAGCGAAGTGGCGGAATTGATGCGACGTGTGCGTACAGTGGTCGGTGCGCGGGTGCGACTCGCAGGGGTGGGCGGAACAGGAGGTGCGGGTACGTTTATTTTTTTCTTTTGTTATTCTGCTGTAACTCATTCATTCATATCAGCCTGTTACAGTCCACTGCTGGACATAGGCCTCCACCAAGGAGCGCCACAGCGCACGATCTCCTGCCCTCTGCATCCAGTCACTACCAGCTGCCTTCTTCAGGTTATCCGTCCATCTAGCCGGCTAGATAGACAAATGACCTGCTGTAATTAAAACTCAAAAAAGTCAATGATAATAACCGTAATACGCTTACAGTTATAATAGTTAATAATTATGGAGTCTTATACAGTTAATTCTAAATTTAAAAGGACAAGCAGGATTTAGTCCGATGCAAATTGGTGCGTTCTTATTGCGTAGAATCAAAGCGTTCACTAAGAGCCCCGTCGATGCCTTGTAACCTAGGCAAAGTTATAAGGATGCTTTCGAATCACTTTGAATTTATTCATGTTGAGTTACCTATGACTCATCCCCGCAATCGTTTGAAAATAACACGTTTGTACAGTTTCGTGCGATCGTATTAAATTAAATAGTATCGTATTAAAAAAAAGGCTCATTGTCTTAGCGTATATCTCATGTCAATTAGAAATTTTCTTCATACAAAATTGTATGATCCAGGTGCGGGCAGCGTGCACCTAGCGGAATTACAACACGCGTTGGCCGCGTCTTGTCGGGCCACACCACGTCTAAGGCACGCATGGCTTGCAACACTGGCAGAACACAATGCAAGGCACGGAGACCACGATGAGGTAATATTTATTTTAATTTTATTTATTTTCTAATTTAGTTGAGGAAGTATTGGGTAGATGACGTTGGCCGCTGTTTAATCACCCCAAATCCGGAGGTTAAGGGAATCCAGAGTCGAATGGTTGTCCAACCATTGAGCCTATTTTCGTATTTCATATCGGTTATATTGGAGCTCGTTGTCCGTTTTGCCTCTGTCGAAATTCCATCCAAAAATCTTTTACCCTTGTATTCTCTGGGGCGGCCCTGAAATATACTTCCCCTAAATATTTAATGGTACTTTTGCCTCACCTTTAGGGCGTACAATTCAAGTTAAAAGCTTTAAAGCCTTGTTTATTGCTTAAAAGTAACAAATTTTTTTCTCGAGGTATGTTAGCTAATAAGCTAATGCTATAAACCATCATCTCATTGTGGGATAAGATCCGGAACGAGGTCATACGACATAGGTCTAAGGTAACTGATGTTGTCCAAAAATGCAGCAAGCTGAAGTGGCAGTGGGCTGGCCATGTCTGTCGCAGAACCGACGAGAGGTGGAGCAGGAAGGTTCTCGAATGGAGACAACGCTTAGGTAAACGTTGTGTGGGACGCCCCCCGGCTAGATGGACAGACGACCTGAAGAAGGCAGCTGGTAGTGACTGGATGCAGAGGGCTGGAGATAGTGCGCTGTGGCGGTCCTTGGGGTAGGCCTATATCCAGCTGTGGACTGCAACAGGCTGATATGATGATGATGATGATAAACCATCATTGTTTTCATCCAATTAAAATAATGTTTTATTTCAGGCTATGTGCTGCCAACTTCACATCGCAGCCCTCATTGCCGAGTACTTAAAACAGCGTGGCATTCAAACTTGGGGTGCGGACGTGTTCGCGGAGATCTCTATGAACATTCCACGTGACGAAACCGCTCTCAAGATAGACGAGGGTAAGTAAAACGCACACTAACACACAAAACTTTATTACAGCTACCGTAAAACTTCATTTTGTAAATAAGCACAGCCTTTGCCTGTCGTTTTATCACTTGGTTTGATCGCATTTATGATGAAACTCAAATTCAAATATACGGTGACGACTTTCTCATCAAAAGTGTTGGTTTTCATCGTAAATGCATTCTAAAGGTGACAGTCGGTTGCTAGCGACCGGCGCGTCGCGGCTAGTTACATCACACGACTATTGAAGGTAGCGGTCGCGGGGAACCGAATGCCACCTTTACCTCCACTTACTTCACCAGCGTTTTGTTACTATTCGACTATGCCGTAGGAACCAATGTGCAGTCTCTGATATAATCGTGTGATATAATATATTTGGTGAGTTCCGTGAACGTTTCTAGAGGGCAGAACGCGTTGCACCCTGGAACCTCCATTAGGCGGGGCTCAGCCGAGTCGTCATCCCAGTAATATATCTGAAAACAAAACGTATTCAGTACACACAATATTTTTTTCAGTATCGCAGAACAACTACTGTTGTTATGATCGAAGTTCCCTGGCCCTAATCGTCAAAAAAAATGTAATAAGTGGAACGTTTCGGTCAGTATAACCGTTATTACCTAAGTACAAAATCAATTGCGCACTTACGCCCCATTATTTATGTTATTCTCGCTTGCAAATCACAATGTATAATTTGTTACTTCACCGGCAGTCTACAGTAATCAGTCGCCGATTTAGCATTTATCCATATTTTGTAAAAACGATTATTAGTCATCATCCAAATGTGATTTGCACGTGACTCTAGAATCGAAATTGTTTATAAAACAGTCTTGAAAGCGTGACGAAAATTGCAGCTTATTCAGATTAAAATCAAACCGATACTGAATTTGGTATCCGACGACACGCAAATACCTCAGTCTACCCTCTATTAGGTACCTACTAAGGCTTACTTGCAAGAAGCCGAGTTATCTTGTTACTAGATTTTAAACGCGTTGTTTCACCTTAAATAACGATAGTGTGAGAGATATATATATAAATTCGCTTAGCATAATCGCTTTCATTTTCACTTACTTTAAAGCCAAATCGTTGTCCGTCCGTCAACTTTTTCTGATCCTTCTTGCCCTGGTTAGATGGAAGTTTCTCGTGTAACTCTACCAGTAACGCAGCTCCGGGGTCCGGTAGGCGCGGCGGGGGTGCCACACAAGCAGCTAATAGGGCAGCCACAGACACAGGCGTGCCAGTTCGCACAACCAGTCGAGGACTTTTCTTCTCAACTGTACTTGTAACGGCCTCCCTTATAATTTGCTGTAGCAAAGCACCTGCCAACAACATTGAAATCCATAGATAACAATGAGCATGACGATACTTGATATATGGCAAAAGTTTTAACAACGGACATAAGGAAGACATGAAGTACAAATACTATACGATAGTGACATAATTTCTTACATTGTTTTAGTGATGTACTAGTAAATAAAGCACGTTTTTACTATCTATTGTGAACGACATTATGGACACGTCAGGCACATAAAATTTTGTTGACTTCAATATAAAATTGACGAAATTGTTGCCATGTGTTATGATTGATAACTTATGAATCCTATGTTATACCAGTAAAGTACATTTTTTATTTTACTGTAAATAGGTACTTAATATACAGACCACCGCTTAGTTTTCTTAGTAGATTGTTATGGAACATCATTGAGTATTCCAATCTTGCGACGTCCATTAGTTTTCTCTTAACATGTTTCGCCCATTTTGGATTCGGAACTTTGATATCATCCTGTAACGACAAAGAATTATGCTTAAAACTTTTATCTAATAACACAAGTAACGCAATCTTTTTTTAATGTCTATATTTTCTCTTTTACAAAATTGGTCTTACAACTAAACAAGATACATATAGTTCCCAATTTTGCGAGAGACTGGTGCCTGATAAAGGTATTGTTAAAACCCTTTCTACAGGTCACCACTCCCCCCTTGAAAATATGTAATTAATTACTACTAGGCACAGGCAAACATCATGATCCTGTTAACTTAACAACTCCATTCATTGTAAAACATTATATTAAGAGATGTCTAAGCAAGAATAATAAAAAAAAAAAGATTGTTTGTGATTACGATTAGAGCCTTAGAGACGATAGGCTATGATACATTCATGGCCATTCATCGTTAAAAAACGCAGACTTTCAGTTCATTGTTGCGTTACAAATACCATAGCTATGACCGATCGTATTGCGTAAATCATCACGCGTCCGCTTAATCTAACTGTATCAACTGTACGGTGGTCAGCACGTCACGGTAAAAACAGCGGTACCTTATGCGCTTGTGATACGATCGATTTAGCAACAAAAATGGGTTGCTTGATGTGCTGACTAACCTGTACCTTTGTTAATGATACTCCTCAATCAACCTCAATTTTTACCATTGTTCTCCTCATTTGCCATTTTGCTTGGGGTGTTGTCGTTTAATTATTTTGTGAGATTGCCTCGTTGGTGTAGTGGCAAAGTTTCTGGCTTACATTCGAGAGGTCCTGGGTTCGAATCTCAGGTCGAGCCAAAATTGTTTCTGAGATTTTCTGATCACTTACACACTACCTCGGAAAGCACGTTAAGCCGTTGAACCTGCGCCTGATCTCTCTCCGGTCATGTCGGATTGCCGTCTCGAACTTTGAGAGTGATGGAACAGTGAGTGCACCTGTGTAATGCGCTCACACTTGTGCACTACAATATCTCCTGCGTAGTTGGCTGATCACTGTCGAGATTGCCCGCCATGGTCGAAATCGACTAATATTATTTTGTGAGTAAAGGTACAAGTTGGTAGCTGACTACATAAAGTCGCAGAAGACGACATGTCGTCTCCACACGTCTGGTTGTGTTTGTATAAATCACGTCGCTTGCTTTGTGTCCCTTGCTACGAAGGGTTTTTCATATAATCAATAGTGTCGCGATGACATGTCGTCTGCTGCGACTTCCCTTCTTCTTAGGTCTTTTTAGGACTTCTTTTTAGGCCTCTACCTACTTGTACCTATATGTGCTTGCTTCTAAACTTGTTGCCATACAAAAATATGTTCAAACGAACCTGTATAAGAAACAGGTTGTTCATGTGATACGCGTCCTGCGGCGTGCTAAAGTTCGTACCGGTCATCATAGCGATCTTGTGGAAAAAGTCTTTGTATGGGACCAACAGGCCCTCCTCTGTGAACGCTTTGAGTATTCTCTGCTTCTCTTGCTGGTAGCGAGGACAGTTCTCTTCGTAGAGTAGCTGTAAACATACCGAAAGAAGTAATAAGTGTACATAAGACGCTTTTGTAAGGGACTTCCAGCTCCAGCACAGTTCTTCACTTCGAATGACTTCACGAATGCTGTAGTCAAAGTTGCTTTCGGGTCAAAATAATGAATCTTAGAGCTCCACCCATATCCACTATTATTAATAACCCAAGTATAAGGTGATAAACCAACCAAGACGAACGTTCGCTATGGCCACCATTTGGAATCAAGATGATAACTCAAGTGCTTCTCCTTTCTTATTTCTAGCATTAATTGATTTATTTTACAAAATAACAGACAAATGTAACAAAGAAAGATGTAGAATTTAGGCGGTCTTATCGCTTGTAGCGATCTCTTCCAGGCAACGTTCATTTATAGGACCATTTAATTAATAGGAAGGTGGAATTTGAGCACAATATATATGGATGATGCAAAACACAATTTTTACGAAACAACTAAGATGTCTAAACTTTACATCGTAGATGATACTAACAATAGTAATACATCTACATTGTAAATGATACTAACAATAGTAAATTAGTTAGAACATAGTGTTAAAAGTCATATAGGACCTGATATAGTCCTCATCGTCATGCTCAGCGCCATTGAACTATAAATACCTCAAACAAATGCAAATATCCTTACATAGTCCTCGTATGTAGGCGGATATGTATACGGCACAGGCTGCCACGCAATACTCTCGTTCCACGCTTGCTCGGCCGGGGGTGGCCAGAGCCCTGCCGATATCAGCAATGCAGTCATCTTGCTAAGCTCCGTGTTCGATGCGATCACGATACTCGTCTCTGGCCAAATGATAAACAAGCGATTAATTCCTCTATTCATTAAAATACCACGAGAACTCACAAATGATTTGGATGAATTCAGTCGCTTTTTTATTATATGTATTCCTTGACAGCCTTTTTATTGATTCCGGCATTAGGCTTTCGGAAACTTATTTCATCCTAGAATAGGGAATGATTGATTACGAAATTTTTACCATTGTACAGACGACAGCACATCAGGATACCCTTATTTGTTGCAAAATCGCTTCTATTACGAATGCATAAGATGCCGCAGTGTTTACCCTGACGTGCTGTCGACCCACAGATCACCCCCAATAGATTCCGTATGTTGATTGTTTTGTATTGTCTCAAAGTCACCAAAGTTTGAGGAAGGTGCGGGTTGCGGGAAGCGTGACCATATTGCTACGATTGGTTAGTTCAAGGTCAAACTTGCATTTGCTCCGCCCCCGTAATCAAATAGTGATGGGACACGGTGTATCGACAGTTTTGATTTAATTATGCAAAACGAGCTATCGCATTGTCACAATAACTTACTAGATAAGATAAGTAAAAAAAAACCATACACATTCAATATGTTTGATCAACAATTTACATACAATATAGTCCACATATACTGAACTCAATGAGGTGCACAAATCCAAACATTTCAAAATAAATCATGAAATAAATTTTTAGCCCTTCACATTTTTTTATAAATATATTGCAGTTATGGATTAATACGACGGGCTCCATGGCGCAATTGGTAGTGGCCCTGCCTTGAGCGCCACGGGTCGTGGGTTCGATCTCCACCTGGGACAAACATTCATGTGATGAACATTTGCGTTTGTTATATGTTCTTAAATATGTATTTGTAATATCTCTGTTGTCTGATATCCGTAACACAAGTGTTTACGCTACTTAGTACGAAATCAGATCGATTTTTGAGATGTTGTATAAATTCAAACAAAGTGATTTGAAATTAATCATTCATATTAGCAGTAAGAAGCCGAAAATTAATCATTACTGATTGACTTTACTTATACCTTGATATAAATTTATCGATAATCGCAATTTCACCACACAGTTTAAATTTTATTGCACTTTAACAAAATACATCGATAAATATTTTTGTCAGTACTGAGCAATCACTAGTATTACGTAAGAAAGAGATAGCTTATTATAAATTTCACTTGAGAGAAAGAGACTTTTCAAAAAGACTTCAACGCGCGCTTGTTTTAAAATGCACGATTACTTTTTTCGACCATTATAACTTGAGCTGCTTGAGACTGATAATTACAAATTATTATACTTGCCGATGGAATGTGGTACCATCTTTTTTCATATTTGATGTTCTCTTTGACTTTCCACACCATTTTATTGAACATGTAGTCATTTTGAAACACTTTATTATGCTATCAATATTTTCTACGGTATTAAAACACGCGTAACGCACGGGTCCAATGTTTGGTCGCTACTAACTTCGCGTCTCGAGAGATCGGCACTTATGGTAGCAAAAACAACCATGTGCGGTGACTTTTGATGGCCCTCTATACGGAATCTATTGGAGGTCATCTGTGTGTCGACCGTATTTTTTTGTTTTTGAGTTACCCCGTGATCATGGCGCTTGTAACGAGGCCGATATGTCGGGAAATCAAAAACAAAAGGCATATGGTAAGAATCCCGTATTCAATAACTATTCTAATGTCAGTGACCATGTAAGTTTAAAACAATACACTTATTTAGTCACATGTGATTCGGGATTCTTGGACAACATAATGTGGCCGCTCCGAATCTTGCAGCAATTGATGTAATACAACAGCGCTTTAATAAAATACATAACAAAAATACTCGCATGATTTCAGATGACATTATGTGGTGTTAAATGATTCGCATTCGCATCTAAAGCCTTTCGACGCAATCTTTTTTGGACACAGATGAATCTTGCCAACTGAGCAAAATGCGTTATTTGTCTATATGAAAATAATTATTTCAAAATCTACATTCGGTGACATGAATGCGTGGTAACAAACAATGAAATGCATAACAATACTGGCAACGAAATCATTTAAAGAGGCATGAAGGACGATGGCAGTAACAACTCTGTGTATTGTCATGAACGAAAAGGTGAATGATCATACAAATATTCACTCTCAAAAAATTACCAGGGTCGTAATAGGGCCCGAGAAATTCGTTATATCGTTTTCTAAGTAATGCGCCCATTTCGAAGGTCAACATTTTACCTTCCTGAAACAAAGATAAAAGTTAAGTCAAACTAGCACTAAAGATGACATGACGGCCTCCTTTTTGTCTTTTGGAAGATTTTAAATTGATAAACAGACACGCATCAATAAAACTTCCAAACTTAAATGAGCGAGACCTACATCTGACGTGGGACAAGCAATAAATCATTATTATTGTGTGACAGCTATCTGCGTCTCTGCAGACACTTCGTTCCCGTTTAGCACCTCGTGACCTTCAGGAGTGGATCCCCTCAACCCGCATAAGGAAGCATACACTTCGTTAAAAACTCATTTGTCTTTCGAATCCCTTCTAAGCTCATAGTACTCGATCCTCGAGCAGTTCAATGTCACTGCCAGGCTAATAGAACGCGATTACTTCCCGCATATTTTGTATGGTCTGATTTCATTATCAACGTTTCAGTTCACATTGAATGTAATTGCAACATTTTGGCTTGTTGACACAGTTTTTCTATGTTCTTTTTCTAGTTTTATCTAAATACAAAAACGTTAACCTAGTTCTGAATGACAATCACTTTAAATAATTATGTACTATCTAATTAGTAAAACGTTTGACGTAATATAGGTAGATTAACTATAGTTGTACTCGACTATAAAACCTATTTATTTTTCAATGGAAAACACCTACACAATACAAACATATGAATCAAATCTACTTTAAAGTGAAGTCAAAAATCAAAGTTTTCATTTTAACTCCTTGATTTTATAGTATCCGCGATCGGTGTCGATCAATATTTTAAAGAGTCTGTCTCTTCATTCAGCCATAGTAATTTATAAATGCTAAAATACTTGGTGTACACAATGTGGTTGTATATGCTCTTAATTCATGACCAAAGCGTATGTAATTCGTTACGGCCGTCTGATCGGGAACCACGCTCGAAACCCATTGTATCTCATCGGCAGTCATTGGAAATCTCGTGATTCCCATGAAGAATTTCGTCACAATGTTCAGTCATTTAAATTTTATCACATAAAAATGCCTTTTATGTCATTGTAGTTAAGTAGACTGTTGTTATATACATTGTATTCTGATATTGTTGGGTTTGAATCGGGTACAAGCCGTAAAACATTTAATGGGTGGGTACGTCAGGTTACTTATGAATTCGCTGAACACTCATTCAATACAATTTTGTCAAATACCTTTTTATGGTAAGACCATAATTGTTGTACATGTACCATGCAACTATGTATCCATTTCGCCATATGTAGCATACATTTTCCCCACTAGTAAAATCTATCTTTGTTGTTCCATTGATGTCGACTTAGTCTCTTAAAAGCTGACTAAATATTTTAATGAAATTGACCAATCAAAATCAATTATCTTTGGTATGGTTTGTGCAGCCCCTGTGGTCCAAAACTCATCGACTCGCAACTTCATTCGGAACGTACACCCAATCAAGGCATTAGACAAAGACATAAAGAAACTTTATCATCATCATAATCAGCGGCAAGATGTTCAATGCTGAACATACACCTCGCCTACGGATTTCCAAGTCAATCTGTTCTCAGATAAAGCATAGGGCATCATAAAGGTGCGCACTCACGTTGGTCATTGCGCCGGCGCCGTAGGGTGCGAACATGTGGTCAGACGGGGGAGCCCCGAGCATTGCCAGCTCGTGTTCGCTCGGTGTTCGCTCTCCGTGTGACATTAGCTGAAAAAAGAAACAATTATTCCAAAATTCTAACTGAACACTGAGCGAAAAGGCCAGATGAGCCCTCAGTAAATTCAGAAAATGGTAACGAGGTAGGATCCAAGTGAATTATTATTAAAATAATTAAAAAAAAAACTGACTGTATTGTATAGATTTCGAGAACAGTGTTTTTTAGGCGCACTGGGATGGCCAAATATTTAAATGGTCATCTAAACTTATTTTTTTGTAAATCTATGAACCGAAACGAAACAACAGTTCTGTTTCTCAGCTTGATGAGCTGTGACTGTGACGATGTCTATGCTTATTCAGAATTGGATTCATAAATACCCGTAAATTATCTGGGTACTCTTACCGTAAAATTGAGTGACTATTTTTGCAAAATAATAGTGGAGGTAAATGCACTAGATACGAGTACAATGCAATGTCCGATTCATCTATAATCTATTGTTTTTATGATAGAAGCTGATTTCTTACCACGTGAACTTGCCGCAAAGCTGTGAGCTCTACTGTGGAGTCCTTGATAAGTATCACAGCTACGAGGGCTGGAGAAAAAAAGAAAATGTGTTAATACGAGGGTGAATCAAAAAGTTCTTAGAAGTGCATATATATGAAACCTTTTTGGATCAAGTCGATATTCAAATTAAAGAGTGTCTATCACACTATATTTATGCAGACTGTCACTTGTTTTTGTCAGTTCGTTCGCATGTAATAAATTTTTTTGTGCAACGAGTTGCTAAAAAGTCAAAATTATGGATAAAAGTGAGTTACGTGCGGTGATAAAATATCTCAGTTTGAAAAAAATGTCTACGAAGGAAATTTTTTTGGACATTCAGCAGACATTAGGGGGCGATGCTGTACCCTATTCTACGGTGGCGTACTGGGTGGCTGAATTTAAAAGAGGTAGATCAAGCTGTAAAGATGACCCGCGTTCTGGGCGGCCTTCAACCTCCGTTACAGAAGAAAATGTCAAAAAGGTTGAGAATCTGGTTTTGGAAGACAGAAGAATGACTATAAAACATATAGCTGAGATCCTAAAGATATCTTTTGGTAGCGTTCAATCTATTTTAATTGATTCACTGGGGTTCAAAAAAGTGCAAGATGGGTGCCACGAATGTTAACCGACGAAAACAAAAAGCGACGTTTGGAAATTTCCAAGCGTAATCTCGAAATGTTCCAGCGTGATTCGGATAATTTTTGCCGTCGTCTTGTCACCATGGATGAAACGTGGGTCCACCATTTTGATCCTGAAACTAAAAGACAAAGCATGTCTTGGAAACGACCATCCTCTCCATCCATTAAGAAATTTCGAGTTGCTCCTACCGCTGGCAAAGTTATGGCCTCTGTGTTCTGGGATAGTGAAGGAATCCTTTTTATTGATTACATGCCAAAAGGCCAGACGATTACTGGACCCTATTATGCAAATTTAATCCCGAAAGTGCGTGAAGCGATTAAAGAAAAACGTCGTGGAAAACTGTCTTTGGGCGTGTTGTTCCTTCAAGATAACGCTCCTGCTCATCGATCGGAAGTTGCGCTCAACGCAATCCGCTGTGCTGGCTTCAATCTCCTTGACCACCCACCATATTCTCCGGACTTAGCCTCAAGTGATTTTCACTTATTTCCAAAATTAAAAGAGGAAATTCGTGGAACAAAATTTCACAATAATGACGCGGTTATAGCTGCCGTAGAGGAGCTTTTTCGAGAGTCAAGAAAATATTTTTTTTTCACAAGGAATAAGGAAGTTAGAAACGCGTTATTCTAAATGCATTTCATTGGAGGGAGATTGTGTAGAAAAATAAAATATTATTATTTAAATCTTTGCATTTTTTAATATTGATTCCAAGAATTTTTTGATTCACCCTCGTACAGAAGTATTTTTCTTAAGTGAATTGGAGACATCTCATCCAAGCGAAAATCACTCTTTTCTCGGTTCAAGATATTGATATGCATCTGTTTTTGGCTCCTCAATCTGCATCACCCTTCTGGAATGCTTGTCTGTCTCCAATAAGATAAAGATTGTAAAAAAAATCGTCCGTTTTTCTATCTCTAGCTGGATAATCAGTCCAAAGTATTACATAGTCGAAATTAAGAAGCAAAATGCACGGGCATGTTGCTTCTTAATTTCGACTTACCCGGGACTACAGCCAGCCACTATCTATCCCCTAGCCGCTATCGCCCTGTGAACTAAGGCTAATACCTGCAAAGTGACGCTGGTGTAGGGGATGATAAGGGACCATACTATATCCTCTTCTCCTTACCGGCGATGAGCGAGACGCCCACCAACACGCCGAGGCAGCAGCAGGTGTGTTCGGTGCGCATGCCCGGGCCCCCAGCCGCTATCGCCGCGTCGGTCGGCTCCTCCTCGCGACCGCCCTCTTTCCTGCGCATACGCAACGTTGCGTTAATTAAGTAGGAGGTTCGAATGCACCAAATGAATAGATCATTTGATGACATCTTTGATGAAATCATATAACGCTGCTGTCTATCCAACTTTACGGGATTTAATTTTTAGAATTGTAAAAATAAGCAATATGCATTTTGCGAAAGTACGTAACTTTCTGCACCAAAACTGTTACAATACAACACCTGTTACATGCAATTCTCAAAAAATGGGGAGCAAATGGTTTTACGGAGAATTTTACGGATTTCGTATTATATTAAGTATCGGATTTTTATATAAGGGACCCAGATATGTAATTAACAGTGACTCCTAGAAAATTGCAATATATAAAAGTATTGAATGAATGCATTGTCTGGAAAGATGGCGTAAACATCTTCTTTTATACTTTGCTTAAATTATTACAGGAGTTAGCTCACGTATTAACATTGAATGATAGTGCACGTACAGATCCAAACTCATTACATTCTACAACTGCGCAGGTTCATATAACATACCAATAAATTATTTAAGCTGTTCATAATATTTATAAGAAACAAAACGGGCTTGAAAGCTAATGGGACTTAAACGTTAATTAAATCATTACACGTGCCTTAGGACAAAACTTAAACATCACTACTAATTGAAATGCGGATACATGTCACCACTTACATTTTCCTTCGTCGGGTCGGCACCTCTACATTATGAACATATATCCTAAAACGTTTTCCAGACAATTTTAACGTTGCACATTCGTTTAGTGATTAGGAACGTCGCATTAGACGGGATCACAGCACTGGTCTTAGGTTTCGTAGGGGCCAGGAAATACACAGAGCGCGCGGCGGACTCCCACTGTGAGAGCTCACAGATTCACGGTCGCTGCGACCTGCCCGCTCAGACGATTGACTTTGTCCAATCGATTGTGTCGGTACCTATCTACACATGTGCGGGCATCATCGCATCGTCCAACGTTTTGTGTGGACCGCCTCCCGACTAACGCCCTTGCCGACGTCAGTTTGAATGGGAAGTTCAGATACAGGCGGCGTAGCGCAGCGTTTATGTATACCAATGAACGGATCGTTTCCTCTCAACAATTCATTCAACCACGTTTTGCATGTCGATCGCAATTTAGATAGTGTTTTCATCTGACAAACCAGCTGACCCTGACCGCCATCCATCGCCCATCTACAGCATATTTCCAAGGACATTGGTATCTATTATTTTGTATCCGATTTCTGACTTTTGACTGCCTACTTGCCAACCTATTGGGTAGGTGTTAAAAGTTGTTAGTCTTTGTAATGTTCTGAACAATTAATCTTGGTTTGGACTAAAATTAACTAAGCTACGCCCAGCTGCTAAACTAAGTTGAAGTTTGTAATGGCTTTTGAAATAAGATAAGCCTCATTCAGTCATTCGCATTATGCTCTTGAATCGCAACCTCAGCATTGTTATAACAAAATTGTGTCAGACTGTGATTGGGTTTGCAGAAAGTCATAAATTACATAATTTCCATACGTTCATGTATTAGTTGTAAAACAAATGTGAAGCGTTGCAAATCTAATCGTAACATAGCGGTGACGGTTGAATATAAACAGCGCCCCACACGTCCATTTGTACTATTTATCTGACAGTGTGAATTAAAAGATTGCGCCTGTGGCACTGTCGCCTTCCGCCTACGGGACGAGGTTGCCTTAAACCCTTGTTTGCATTTCATTTTAGCTATGACGTTCACAGCAAAGGGCAACTCATTCATTCTAATACGCGACAAGGTAAACTGAAAAATTATATCCGTACTGTCACTAAGATAAGCGTCCACATGCCCGCATCGTACGCAATGCACGTAACTGATTTTACTTTGCCTTGTATAAAAACTCGTACAATATCGTCACTGATCCGCAGTTTTTGACACAAGGCAAACTAAAATCCTTTACGTGCGTTCGATGCGGGGCTGGAGACGCTTACTTTAAAGCCGTCCCTGTCATTTGAACTACGAGTAGAAGTGAAAAGTCAGACGTCATCGACGACAGAAAGAATCATACAGAGCTTTATAATCAGTTGTTTGAGTGTACTAATGCAATCAAGCAGGTATATTTACTTACCTAACACATATACTTATTAAATTCACCATGTTCGAACACAACACTTTCAGTTAAATTATACACCACAGAATAGCACGTATCTCCACAGTAAATATAGTTTACAGACAAACTCGTCTCCGTGTCTTTGTATATTATTATGATAACTATCTAATCAGTTTGTTTAATTTGACGCCTAACAACACTTGTAATTTATCTCTGGTATAACTATCTTCATAATTTCAACTTTGCGCACGGACGTGCGATTGTCTACTTATTATTATCTGATCTCTTGTTTATGTTTTTTAATTAATTGTTAAATGAATTGCTCGCCTTGCTTAAACTCGAGAACGGCGGAACCGATTCGAGTAATTTTTGTCTCGAAATATTCGTGGAAGTCCTAAGAAAGTTTAAAAGGTGTAACAGCATTACTAGAATTACAGCCGTCGAATCGATTGATTTTGATCATAACTAACTTACTATAAAACACTCCAACTTTTACCTTGAGTAAAATTAATGTTTTTCTTACAAAGGATGGAAAAATTTAAAAACAACATCATAAATTCACAGCCATTTTATTTAACAAAACATCACACACAATTACTCACTATTAGTTACTAATAACTAAGTATAAAAAAAGTATATTCGACTAGTAAGCGCGGTTCACTTGGCGGTTATCGGGCACTGGTCTCTGAACTCCTCGGGGCTGATCAGAATGTCTTGCATGAGGGTCACGAAGGTGCTGTAGTCACATAGGATATGGTCTCCACATCCTTGGATGGGGAGCAACTCGGCTCTGCCTCCAGCTGTAGCCGAGTAGACAGCCTAGAGAAATGTAATGACATGGTTAATACCACAAAACAAGGAATAACCTTACTTGATTTGTACAAGAACCAGTGTTGTACGCTTATTTATTACTAAGAACCTTTGACTTTTGATTGGTCTATCGTAGCCGTTACAAATGAGCTTATAGCACAAACCCATTAATGCAATCTTAACCTTATGACTGGAACGTTAAGAATGTGAACGAGGTTTTTTTTTGTCAAAAACGTGTTTCCCGGTTGGCGTCACTAACTGTCAATATTTCCATTTCATCAAATGCGTCTCTGAGAACGCAGTTAGTTATACACTCACCCCACCCACTTACGCCTTCTATTAGTATGCAGTATTTAGTTCCATTGTTCTGTGGTTAATACCAAGTATGAAACAAACAAATACAAATCTACGAATATTCAATCTGATATTTCATACTGATTTAATTGAATCGGATGTTATACTGACATTTAAAGGACATTGAAAGAAATTTGAATTTGTATAGTACTAGTTGGAACTCATAACGATAGTCGACCAGTTGCAAAACGTCGTCAACAACAAGCCTTATTTATCTTAATTTTTTGGTATATCTGTCAGAATTTGGATATTTCGTTAAAAATAAATCTTGTGCAACAGCAGATCTGTAATCGAATTCGTCAAACTACGGAAAAGGTTTACATTTCTGGTAAAAAAAAACTAGATAACTATCCTCTTTATGATTTCAGAATAAAATTAAATTAAAATGACAGTCCGAATGAAATTACTTGAATAAATATGCTTTATGGTAAAAACTTAAATACTTCCGTTAAAAACACCTGAATAAATAATTTTATGAACTATACATAAAACGTATTTGAACAACCGTCACCTTCCATGTATTAGCATTTTTCAATTACATTTTCGTGTTCCATTTACATTCCAATTAAAATAGTAAGTTTTTTTTTTGATAAGACGCTACCGCATACTTAATAGATCATTGCCCATCCCGTTTAATTGGGTGTGAAGATAAAGCAAGTGGTCCGATGATCATGCCAGCACACGGATTTGACGTTGACCTGACGTTTTGTCATGCCGACCTTTATCTATCAACGCTTTCTTCAGGCCTAATCATTTATACAAAGTCTAATAATTTATTTGTGCAATACTTATCATACAGAGATACCGTAAGCTCGTAAAGAATACTCTGAATAACACTGGTAATCAATTACTATCTTCTAATTTTTCCTGCAACCAAATCCTTCACGTAAAGGGACAAGTTTATAGTGGGCTACATGAAGCCGCATCAGACGACATGTCGCCGCGACACTTCCGTCGCTAACTTCGTGTTGCTAGCATTGGCGGGTATTTCATACAAACACATAGAAACGTATCGTGTCGTCCACTGCAACTTCATGAAGCCCACTACCAACTGATACGCTCTAATCTCCTATTTTCTTTAAATATTTCCTTACTAGTGTGTGTTTTGTCATCCTATGGATGACATCCTGAACCTTCGTTAGAGCCTGAAACGTTTTATTAGTCTTTTGAAAACCGCTTACCGTCATTCCGTACTGGCCACTTTCCCGGTTCCTTCGCAACTCTAAAGCGAATGTCGCTCCATAGTTAGGCTGATGCGCCTGGAAGACCCTGGCAGCGGACATCAGGGCTGCCACATTGTTCTCATGGGCCGAGTACAGCCTAAGCTTAGGCTGGTCTGTGTCCCCGTCGATAGCTGCTTTCGTAGCGTTCAGGATTTCGGTCATTAGGAGACCTGTCAATGTTAATAAAACGTTATCTCTACTTTAATACTACTCTACTTGAATAATTAATGGAACAATAATGTTAATAAGTTTCGCAAATAGAATATTGTATGAATTAAAAAAAAAGCATTAATATTTTAAGTGAACTTACCTGAAGCGAACTTCGTCAATTCAGGCGTGAAAAACTCTGCGGCATACTCGATTTTCGTCATTTCCTTTATTTGGGGCATCACATCTTGCGCCCATTTTGGTGGTTTGATCCCAACGTTTTCCTAAAACAAAAGGAGTTGAAATGATTCACTTTATACGGATTATTTCGCGATTTATTGTACCCTGACGTTTGGTTTTTGACTTCTTTTATTCATACATTAATGCCTTAATGTGGTACCTACAGGACAAATGTTGAACTTAGAAAAAAACTCTTATTCATACAAAAAATGAATCAGATTTTTTCATATACTTGTACCACCAAAATCTTTTTTTATATATTTTTTTCACATATTTGGTCCCTCGGTACCTGCTTTGGGCAAAATCCTTGTGTCCTTTAGAAGTAAAAATAAGAGGGAGGTACCTGGGCGCCGTATTGCCGCATAGCGCTAGGATGATGATGATGATTATGACTCAAAAAATACTTACCAAAGCTTGAAACAGGTTATCCAAATAGAACACTTCTTCAGGAGTCGTTATGTTGTTTCCTGTGTTCGAAGAGAGGTAGGTGAACAAGTCCTGGTAAGGGTTGACCAGCATCTTGATTTCGGGGTACTCGTACACCTTGTTCCGAAGCGACAGGTATCGAGGACAGTTGTACCAGTACAAAAGCTGAAAAAATACCTTCATTAACATTTGGTTATTTAAGCGCCAGTTAATGTTTTTTTAGTTTTATCGGGCAATGTGATGTGATCCTCAAGCCGATCAATTGTAAATAATAATTATTTAATCAAAGTAGTACAAGTGTTACAACATAGCAAAACAATGCGTCTTAACTTTATTTCTATGAAATAGCAAAACAACAAAAACCTTTTTTTAAACTATTAATTGATCAATGCAATAGTGAGCACATCTCTACGATTGATTGTGTCGTTTTGCTTATCTTATCATTGAGTTTGCCTATTTTTACCCGACCACGGCGAAGCAAAAAGGATGCTTATGATTTTGACCTGTATGTATGTATGTTTGTATGTTAATACGTTCCCTCATAACATCCAAACCCTTCGTCATATTTTGACAAATGAGGTGTCACTCGATGCGCCAAAATTGCCCGCTGGTTATAGGTTAGGTTGCAATTAATTGCATCTGTCGCCCTGTAGGACACATCAAGACATGAACGAATGTTTGAAACGAATGCAATAGTGTTTGGTAGCAAATAAAAGGGCGTAGTTAGCACAATTCAAAAATATAGACATTATTATGATAAATATGTCCCCAATATAAATTAAATTAAAAATAAATTCCAAAACTAAAACCCGACTATTCAAAACTTTGAAACATGATTCATATTGATGTTCAGTTCGGTTCAGATGATAGTCGTGGTCCTATGCCACTTTAACGTATAATATTAATGACATAAATACTTAAGTTTGTTTTAACAGAAGTGGCATATGACCACGGCTTTTATCTGATTTGAACATCAATATAATAATAAATTCTTTATTAAAGTAACCAGGACTCAATTTGTTAGTAACATTAATTAAACTTAAACAACTAAGGTTAGTCAGAAATATATTTTGATTAAATAAGAGTATGACTTATGATTGCTACTATACGAAAATTGATTATGATACAATGATTAACGTATACACAATCGAGCCGGCTTGCAATCATGGCCAGGATGCCGTTGCCACTACCCCTGACTCTGCGCACTAGTGAAGCGCATTTTTTGCGCATTGTGGCAAAAAAGCAGTTGACCCGTGCCTCGGCAAACATGCCTGAGGCACTGCAGAAGCGAGGCAGTCTCAACAGCACCCTGAACGCATTATTGAACTGTACCCGTAGGGCATTGAAGGTTTTTTGAGTATATCTAACCCACAAGCTACATGCGTAGAAGGAAGTGCAATAAGCTCTGAAAAGCTCTCAATATGAATCTTGTTTTATACTTTTGAATAGTCGGGTTTTAGTTTTGGAACTTATTTTCAAATATAAGTATATCTAAAATATTTAACATCTGCATAGGTAGCTCTCAATGAACTGACTAGACAGAATAATTTATTACCCACAGTATTTCATAGACTAGTTAGTTTTTGCTCTCGTCTCTTCGATTTTACTACATAGTCATGTATTTTTAAACAAGAAGTAATAGTCATTTATTTATAACGTTATTGTACTATTGTCAGCTACTCGTCTTACCACAAACAAACATTCTAACTTGTAAATCAGTTGTGAATACAAATAGCTCTATTTATTTTACGTTTCTTTAACCGCCTTTTTGAACAAAAATCTTCCAATATAAATAATCAGCTGTCTGAGCCAGTAATCGTACTCGACTTTGAGTATTTCAAGTGATTTCAAGTCAAAACTTTTTTTTAATTAATCCCTAGTTAAAGTTGGCACTTGAATCTAGCTTTTGTGTGTAGAGTTTTGAAGAACAATAAATAAATAAAATAAATAAATAAATATTTCACAACAATCACACCAATTCTCTAGTCCCAAATTAAGCTACGAGGCTTGTGTTATGGGTACTAGACAACGGATAAACATACTTAAATACTTTTTTTTTGTAAATAAATACATATTATATATAGAAAACACCCAGACCAGTACAATCATTTGCATATTCTAATTGAATTGCAATCAATACTCGTATTTTAATAATACCTTATCACATTAGATAAGCAATTAGTTCTCGTGAATCTTGCTAAGCTGGTTTTAGGATATGTTAAACTTGTTTTTTTTTTCGTTTATAACACAACTGCATTATAATGTGTCGATTTCAAAATTCATAATTTTCGTAGTCTGTTTGTTATTTATTATTTTCCTTTCTGTCTTTGAAAGGTCAAATCAAACGAGTCATATCGCAAAAAGTGTCTACCTGCCTTTTTTCCATAAAGGAAAACCATCTGGATTATAATAAAGATATCGAATACCTAAAGATACGTGATTTCAACTAGATTCATTTTGCCAATTTTACAAAGTGCATCTGAATAGGTATATTCAAATAGGTACATTCAATGTGTCATTCTAGTGCGAAATTATACCTTTATTTAACATCGGGTATAAGAAAGATAGAATATAATACTATTTAAAGAATTCAAAAACTTACATCATCAACGTCAGGAGCAATAGTGCTGTAAGGTATCGGCTGCCAGTCCAGCGTTGGGTTCCACTTCTGCGCTGGCAGAGGCTTGTACAACGCGGCTAGCGCTGTCAACGCCGTCATCTTAGTCCTGGCGTAGTCTGTGGTGCGGATGCTTATCTCGTCCGGGATGTATAGCCGGGAAATGAGGCCGTCGAAGCGACGCCTCAGGAACTCGCCGACGAGGTAACCGCGCTGTTTTCCTTTCTGTTACATAAGTTTAAGATCAAATAGAGGTGTTGAGCCCTCTTCAGGGAAATTTCTTTTAGCCCCGCACTTAGGGCTGCCGCGGGCAGGCTACATGCGATCGCAAGTGAAGACGCTGTTCTAATCATTCTGGGATTTCATAGTAAACTTCTTTAAGTCGAGGCTCGGTGCGAGGCTGCTTGAATGTTTTCGAAATAATCTTGTGACAAACACTTGTGTAAAATATAATATGATAAATATAATATGTGGTGCTCTAAAAAGTATTAATTAAGTATTAATGATAAGTTACCCAATATTTTTATGTTTTCCTGTGAGATATATTCAAATTTTAAGAAAGTTAATATGATAAGTAATTTCAATGCCAAAATGTTTAATAGCGTTAGATGTTTGACGTTATTAATTTAATTAATTAGTTTCGTAATGTTTGCAAAGCAGGCTAAAGTTCAAAGTTAGATTTCACTTTTTCGATAGCCAAGAAACGAAAAATCCATAAAACCTAATGTTGCAGTTACGAGTACGACCTTTACTGTTGAATCGAGATGTGAAATATACAAATGGAGTTCAATATTCACGCATCTATCACAAAGAAAAAATCTAGGTATTTGTCACCATCTTAAGGTGAACTTTATTTGCTCAAAAGAATGCTTAAGACAAGAGATCACATTACAGTAGATGTTAAACGTTATTCTACGTTGTGTGAACATGTGCGTGGTAAATGGATTAAAGTGACAAGCTTACTACGACTGCTGCGTTTTCCGAGTGCTCACACACATGGTCAGGGTTACCACTGCACGCTGCTATGTAAATAATCTGACTTATTTCTTATCTTTGATGCTATCAGATGTGACCTCAAATATGAATGAAAGCAAAGCTGAACAAGCTTTATTTTGTAAAACATGCTGCACATTCTTTTCAAATTCCTGACAACACAATATCAGGCTGCCAAAACTTAAGGGAAAAAATTTCGACGTTTTTCAAACGATTCTTAATTACTCGTACAATCGATTATTTCATTTTATTAGTTCAGTAGTACAGTCGCGGTTAGAAAGTGGTTACCACTTTAAGGATCATAAATGCTTGCATAGAAGAAGTCACAAGTTCCAAAGTCTATCTATTTCATATAAATTTTATTAAACATAAATAAAATCTTTTTTTAACGAAAATCAAGCATTGCTTTGAGATGTTGGCTGACATAAATGTAATTAACTCAAAAACCTCAAAAAGTGATCAAAAACCTTATTTTTCATTACGATGAGTCAAATTCTGTCAAATTGATTAATTATTTTTAATAGGTAACAACAATTTGGACTTCAGTGTTAAAAGTGTGATACATAATGTAATTTAAAACTGATAAACACTTTCAGACCACGACTGACGTACATAATTTAGGTACTGATCTTAGTTTGTTGACAACCCTACTCACTAACACGTGCTTGCTGCTTCGACTTACGTTTGTTAGCGCCTTCATGCCGTAAGGGAAGAAGAGATCCTTGTATTTCGGGTCTGTGGAGTACAGGACCAGCTCCTCTTCGTCAGGGGTCCGGTCGCCATGTCTGAATATCTGAGGGAGATTTGTATTTTTTTTAAATAATTGGCCTAAACATTGACCTTTGTAAAGAAGCTGACATCCAACCAACACGGTAAACGGTAGACAATATTTTGTGTGTCTAACATTGATTGGTGATTTACCTCTAATGAGTGTTGGTTGATCTAATTGTATTTAAATTATTTCGTATATTGATTAGAAAATTAACTGCATCGTGATACGTCGTCCTAAACGCCATCGTATATGAACCAATAGGTTCAGGTCCTTTCTTAAAATTAAATAGAAACAGTCTATGTATAAATGTTTTTTTAAATGCCAATCAATATTTTGTCAAATAACGATCTATGTAGTTTTTCGTAAGGAATGTAGTAAGTAACGTGTTTTTTTAATTGTTAATACATAGTTAAACATGCGTGAGTATTTTTGATGGCATACAATAATGAATTTACTTTTAATTAGTGATTAGAGTGAAGAGTGAGGTGAGGTAGCAAGTTCTATGTAATAAATAATGTCAATTTAATACAAAACTTTGCCTACCTATCTTAAAATATAAATAATTATTTTATTGTTGTATTATAAACCGTAAGGTAACAGATGTAATTTTATTCAGTCGTCTTTAATACCTACTTGCGATAAGATCTTTACTCGTACGTACGATTAAAAACAATGCGTTGCTATAATTTTCAGTTAAATTCAATTCCTCACAAAGGTAACTACATCGTACACCTAACCCGTGATTCTTGTTCAATAAATGATCCGCGAATTGTATAGGAAGCCGAGTACACGTCTGTCGGGCGTGACCGTTGGGTCAATAGCAAAATTGTTCATCTCCAACGTACCGCAAAAGCGAGCACCACATCAGTATTCGCCAGCTCGTCATCCGGCTCCACGGCGTTACTCGGCTCCACCACCTGCCCTACCCGAGCGTCGTCCCCCCACGCACCCACTGCCACCATCACAACTAACCCCAACACCAACTTCATGTTCGATATTCAAATTTTCCCGCCACGCGAACGCTCTTATCGACGGTTCGCGCGTTCGCGGGCTGATTTCGACTGCAATAAACATAGCCTCTGCTCCATTTATATACAGATACATAGAATAATCATTCAGGGGGGTCGGAGTCGGATCGCATCCATACAAACGCTACGATCAGCCGTTGCGGTGTTCCGCGAACTGATTGATCTACCTATTGATACCAACCGCATCTTTTGTTGACTCCTTTTGAAAGCATTACCTACCTAGGTCTAGTTTATGTCATCTTAGTGTTACATTACACAATTTTATGTGTAGATTAGGTTTTAATGAAAAAAACCTCATTTAAAAAACATGCTTACCTCATTTATAAACCAGTTTTCAATTTGATCGCTCCAATCCAATCGAGTCGCATCATTTCAAGTAAAAGTTTGAATTAAAATTTGGACCTTGTAACCGTGTCACTTTGATTACTAGTAAGAATTGTTAACACTGAAACAAACAAAAGCAGTAAACAAAATTGCACAAAATACAAGGTCTTATTATAAAATAGGATACAGATCGAACTTAAAGCCATGATAACAATGAAATTCACGTAAGTATCTATTCTATCTTCATCGCACCGCACTGAGCTTAAGCGTACGTGGTGGAGTATAGCACGTACCACCTCATAGTTCAGGTGAGGCCTGTGTTCAGCTGTGGGACGTATTTCATTAACCTCCTGCTCCTTTTTTTGAAGTCGGTTAAAAAAGATCAATATTTATTCATATGAAATCTTATATCGGTTGTTTTGTTCCAGGTATGGCAGACGTACACTACAACGAGCAGGCTGTCCTAGACCAGCTAATGGTCTGCACAGAATACGTCGATAAAGCGGAAAGATACGAGCTACTTGGCCCCATCTATCGACTCATTATCCCGATATACGAGAGAAGAAAAGACTACCAAGCGTTACTCGCTTGCTACCAACACTTGACGAAAGCGTACGCCAAAGTCATCGAAGTAACTAACTCAGGGAAACGACTCCTAGGCAGGTTCTATCGAGTCGCGTTCTTTGGTAAAGCGCACTTCGGTGAAGACGAGGATGGAGTCGAGTTCATATACAAAGAGCCAAAGGTGACTTCGCTGAGCGAAATATCAGAGAAACTGCAGACGTTCTACGAAGAGAAGTTCGGAGCTGGCCACGTCAAGATGATAATGGATTCCGCCCCGGTGAGTGGTCTAAGGCGTTGTCCTACGCGACAAGCGCGACGCGATGTGACGCGACGAACACCTGTGACAATAGTTAATGGAATCAAGAGTTACTTTTCGGAAATCCATGGCTAACGCTGAAAAAGAGAATTATTTTGCTTAAAATTTCCACTAAACGACGACATCCCAGTAACCCAAATACATCTGTACCCAAATATAAACTCTTATCACTTGAGAAAACTAGAGCTGGAAGTCGCAGGACTTACAGGACAACTGACAACGTGACACAGAAGATGCACCTGGAAACACAACTCTGACACCAACACGCAAAACACTCGACGCGTTTCGCCACTACACGTGGCATCCTCAGGAGATGTTGTCGCTTCGACAGATTACAGTCGCTTGTAATTGCCCTGGCGTCATTTAGTGGAAATTTAAAGCAAAATAATTCTCTTTATCAGCTTTACCTGTGTCAATGTCAATCGCGTTTTGTCCCTTAGGACAATACCATAGACGTATATACATTTAATATTGTTGCGCCGCATCGCACACTCGCGTTTGTGTCTCACGAAGGACAAACCGGGTAAAATCTTAAAATCATCATCATACTCAACCAAACGAACAACAGTTTTATGTTGTATCGTGATAAGGTTTCACGTTGCAATATTTTTGTAGAAAAGAAAATAAACTGTCTGAGGCTGTCTTTCTTATCGTGGCCTAGTGTTGGAAAAGCTGTATTAGCCAACAACACGCTTTGCCTATGTCTGGGCACCGGAGTGGTTTATTCACACGAGCCTGATTTCCATGGACGGATTCGATCCCGGCCTCTCAGTTGATTTTTTCACAAAAGCACAACAGCTTTCAAGTGTTCAATAAGTTAATTTGCAATTCAAAGTATTTATTATCTTAACATTTTTATACAAGTGTTCAGTAGCATTATAACTAAATATCATTATTATACCAAAATATCGTTTTAGCTATAACAGGCGTGGCGGATCAATAAATTACACGCCTTTTGGTATCTCCCTCAGTTTCTCTGAAATTGAAAACACCAAATTTTCCATGACACAGCTGTTACAATAACAGATTTTTCAGAAATATCTTCATGATCCTATACCTACTGGAAGGTGTGTTTTGTTTCCACTTTTTTTTCTTTTGCGTGGCTCTGACTGGTATTATCTTCATAACATAAGAATTAGTAATTAGGTCTTTAAACTTTTGAAACGCCTTGTGTTTCAAATTAAAAACAAAGAAATGAAATTTTCCGACGCATATTTACCTACAGAACCAATGGAGTTACTAAGATTTGAAACTGATATAACGTTCAATTTAGTGCCGTCGCTGTCAAAAAACGGTTACCAATTTTCAAATTAGATTCTATCTTTAACACACTTATTTCAGTTAAGTTCAAAATGCTTCAAATTACTTGTTACCTTTCAAAAATGATTAATAATCAAATAAATATATAAATATAAACAACAACAACAACATTGATCTGACTCCGTGGTAAGTAGCTAAAGCACTTGTGCTGCTTGCAGATATCAGAATCAACAGTGGTATTACAAATACACTTAAAGAAATACATCTAACACCCAGACCAGTACAAACAGACATCATTCATGCACACAAATGTTAGTACAGTGCGGGGAAACAATTTGAAATATCGAGAGTTAGAAAAAATAAGGTTTTTGATCAATTTCCGAAGATGGAACTCATTTCTTAATTTGTTGAAATTACAACTTTGAAGTCAATATCAGTCAATCTTCCCAAGCAATTATTTATTCTCGTTAGAAAAAATGTGTGATCTATAGACAGTGAAATTAATATACAATAGACATTTAGATCTTGTGGCTTGAGTGCAAGCAATTGTGATCCTTAAGCATCCATAAACATATTATTCTGCCCGCGACTGCACCTAGTTATGCCAACCCTCTTGAAACAGTTGCATTTCTCAAACTGATACACATTTATATTTTCTAGGTAAACCGCGAAGAGCTGGACAGCAAGCTGGCATACATCCAAGTCACCTGGGTGCGGACAGCGCCCGAGGGCGTCGCCGTGACAAGTTCGGGGTGCGAAGGGTCCTTCGAGAGGGTTCACAACGTTCGACGCTTTGTCTTTGAGACGCCGTTCACGAGAGATGGCGCTGCTAGAGGGCCTGTGCATCATCAGAGGTTGAGGCTCACGCATCTCACTGGTAAATATTAACATACTTGTTATACAGTAGGTACTGTCCAAACGAATGAGTGTCGCAAGAGCAAGGTCGGAGAGAGCCCTTCGAGCTCGAGACACTGCCTTCGAGAGATGGCGCTGCTTGAAGGCATGTGCACCATCAGAAACTAAGGCTTACGCACCTTACCTGTAAAAATACAAATTTTAACTAAAAAGGCTTAATCTACAGAAGGCAATGCAAATCTTTATATACTAAATTTGGAGAAGAAAATAAGCTCCGAGAACATGGCACTCCACTAACACCTGTCTGAGCATTATGAGAGACAGCTGTGATTTCATTTCTTTGACATCGCTCTTCTGCTACAAATATCTATAATGCAAATCAAAGCCCGGACAGTAAACGGTATTGACATTGTGAGCTTGGACATTCTACTGACCTTGTACTATCTCAAAATCAAAAGACCGTATAAAACTTTGCGGTGTGCGCTAGTGCTGCACTCTGGGGCTATATAATTTCATAAATACATACCAAGTTTTTCCCGTATACGATTAGTCTCTGGCGAGCTATCAGATCTATTCAATATCTTATACCCGGTCAGCCAGTTTACTATTTTCAACGGTCATTTCTTTGATTCGCAGCGGAGAGCTGGTTCCCATACGTCAAACGTCGCGTGCCAGTGATCGAGACGCAAGTGGAGGAGAAGAGCCCCATAGAGGTCGCCGTGGCCGAGATGGAGAGCCAGGTCGCGGAGCTCACGGAGATCGTCAACGCGAAAGCACCCGATATCAAGAAGCTGCAACTCAGGTACTACTAATACTGTATGCTAGCAGTCTGTATAGTAGTAAATTAAAATACCCTCAAACCTTATAAATATCATCAGATGCTCAAGCAAAGATTTTTTTCGTTTAGTTATTCTCAAGGTTACCCCCTTACAAAAATTTACGTTTACTCACGAAACGAAATGTATATTTGCGGCGCTATAGCTTATATCGAAGTTTTGTTACCTTGTGTTATATCTATAAAATAAATTCTTCTAATTCGCATTATCATGAAGAAATAAGCCACCGATTATCTTCATTCTACGCGCCGTTATGCTCCATCTTTGAAAATATATTGTTTGACGGACACCGGAAAACAAGTATGACAAACCTATTTGTTTCCATACACTTACTGTAGTCTGGAAGAAATTGCTTAGCAATAAGACCGCCTAAATTGTACAATTTCTGTAAAATTGATAGTTTGTAATCTAATATAATGTGATGATGTGTGCAATAAAGAATATGCTATCCATTTATCTATCTAACTGTACTTCAGTCTCTAAGATGTTGCATTCCGTTGTGGTTCCAGATTGCAAGGAAGCATTTGCGTGCAAGTGAACGCGGGGCCACAGGCGTACGCGAATGCGTTCCTGGACCCGACCCTAGCGCAGATGTACCCAGACGACCTCGTTGACAAACTCAAGACGACATTCAAGTAAGTGTTTCAATCTCCATTTTGGTTTTCGTACTACCACGTTCCACGTACCAAGCTAGTAAAGAAATTACTAACTTAACCCTGCAAGCGACCGGGCTGGCTTGACTCAAAAAATTTGGACGAGTCGTCAGGGAATACGGCCTCAACACCCAAATACAAAAAGATTTAAGTTATCGGTATTTATTTTTACAATAAGTCGTTCTATTAATAATTTTGTTTAGATGTACTTGACTTCTACAACTTTTAAATTTAATCCTTATGGTCCCTATTTATTTTCAGGGAATTCCTCACAATTTGCCACTCAGCGTTACAACTGAACGCGAAACTAATCAGCTCAGACCAAGTGACGTACCACGAAGCGCTCGAAGCGAACTACTACAAGCTAAGTGATTCTCTATCCAGCGTGCTTGGCCAGCCGTTACACGATATACTTGTAAACGGCAGCCTCAGTACGACGGTGACTGGAGTCGAATTGGAGTCCAGCAACGCTTAGAACACAGCGAGGGAAAGGGATGGAACGATTTCACGCGGGCGACGTCATCGCATTGACTGAGTAGGGGACCTTGAGCAAAAATAGTTGCTCCATTGACACCATAGAAGTACTTGCCATAGATAAAGGCTTTTTTGGACGGCCCTCAGGACGTTAATTTAAAAAAGTATCTTGGGCAGTCGCTATACGAGGATTTTGGAATAAAAACAGTAAGTGTAGTCTGATGTGCAGATTTCTACACCAAACGTTTTTAAGAAGGTTTTCCGTATCTGTAGAGATGCGGTCACATGAAGCATTATACTATGTCGTATAATAGTCGAATACGTACGCGTCTACGTATAAGAACGCCATAGATTCGGGTATATTTAATTAGCGCCTTCATCTTTTTAGAACCCTGGTATTTGTATCAAATTGGGTTAAAATTTACTTTTGTAGGCACGGTCCGTAAATTATACCCTCTTTAGCTGATGTAAGCAAACTCTTTCGTCCAAAAAATATTACTTAGAATGAATTATTTTTAAACATTTTCGAAATATTAGTAATTGTGATACAACTTTTAGCCAACAGAAGCATTTTCCCTACTGGCTAGATTATTAGACACCTAGATTCACTTACATTGTAATAAACAAATATCGAATATACAATTAATACGTGTATAATTGTTCACAAAAGACTGGACGATTACCTCCACAGCACCCGACTGAATCCATAAGAGCTTCAATTTTGAATCCCCTATTTGAGGACTTAAAAAATAGATTTTTTTTAATCATTCATCGACTGTCAATTACCAAATCCCTCCGTTCGGGCGTTGGTCGGCATTCTTAATAAGTATTATTATCTTATTGCGGTCGGCATTGCATCCCGTAAGTCTGCACAATTTGAATAGTTTTTTTGCTAACAACAATTTTGCCTATCATCATGTCGAGAAAGATATCTTAACGCATAGAGATCAAGTACTTTCAACGTGCACATTAAACAACACTTGGATCAAAACTCAGTGCTACGCGACGCGATGCGATGCGACCAATACTTGTGTCAATGTCAATTCGTGACATAGAGTTCATACATTTGATATTGTCTCGACGCTTCGCGTCGAACTTGTCGCGTTTGTCACCCACATAAGACAACGGGTAACCTTTTCATGGCATGGTTCAAAGAGAATGCATATCGAAAATAAATTACCAATCTTGCACCTCATTCCAAACGCCATGTTGCCAATTTTTTTAATCAAGTAAAGCATCTTTTTGAAGCTTGAATCTCATATTTATACACACTAATGATAAACATATTATAGACTACTATAGGTCGATTGAGCACAAAAATAGATTTAGATAGGATTTTATAAACTTCCGTTTTAAGAAACCTAAGAGTATCAGTCACATGTAAATGTCGCAGCCAGGGTTTAAAAAGCCAAGAAGAAAACTTTTTGTAATTACTTGGTAGATACCTTATTCTTAGATTAAGTTTCCGAGAATTATCTCCCAAAAAATTACAATTAGATTTCCCATTATTTCAAAGTACGTACTAAAGTAATGGTCATCCTAGTACATTTGCCATATAACTACAGATAGCGCGCGAGTTGAATGCAGAGCTCAGGAATGCTATAGTGCTGTGACCTAATTAGAATTAATGATGACAATATGTCGATAAATTTTATATCTTCTTATTTTATATTTTTTTCTTTAATTGCAGCCAATGTTCTCTTCGAAATTCCAGTGTAACGGCTTGCTCGATCGTAAGCATTATTTAAAGTGAATGCTAAATTGTTATTCTGCCTTTCTTCAATACACATGTCTAGAATATTTTCCGCCATTTCTCGTGCTTGGCGATGAATAAAAACGTTTTTTCGTAACAGAACTTGATGAACTCGGATCAGTCATTATTAAAAAAGAAAATAACACGCGGCTGCAACTTGAACATTAACGCGATAACACAGTAAACATATGATAACTGTCAAGGACAGCACGGCACTACACCAGGCCTCTCTCACTCGATGTACTTGCGCGCGGTAATAGCCTACTCTCGCCCGCACCGACGTCGGTGCGAATTCAGTGGGCTGCCAACAACCGTCGGACGCGCTCACGACGCACTATAATTATTCGTGTTACGCTTACGATCAATTTAGTTTTCATACGAACCAAATAAGTAATCTGTGCTTGTTAAACGTTAGCTTTATTTAAGAAAAATTACTTCTGGTTTTGGAAATTTATGTGCTGTTGATGGGTGTAGGTCGAATACTAAGAGAAATAAAACGCTTTCTTTTTTTAGTCTACCAGCTAATGAAGAAAATGTAATTATTACCCGGTAAGTTAGTAATTTATTTACAAAGTATAATAATAAACAAATTAGTAGGTGGTACCTACGTAGGTAAATTGGATAAATTCAGGTAAATTGGGGTTCGGCTTTATTGAATTAAAATGTAATACCTACAGTGAAACATAGGTCAGTTACTTTATCGAAATAATACCTAAGTACTTATTATACCTATTAGTCTACTTTTTATGGGCTGCGCACCACCTACGAACTGTGTGTACCTACCTACCTACCTACTCGACGTGGTGGTTTAGTCGACTAATGACTAATTAATTAGCGAAATGACTAGGTAGGTAGTTAGGTACCTACGTAGTTAACAATAAAATTGGCCGATTCTGGAAATGTACCTACGTACTAATAATCTACAAACGACAGATTCCACAAATGACAGATTCGTTTTAGAAAGAGATAGCAAGAGTCACAATTAAGTAGCTCATAATTCGCTTGTTATACCTTATATAGGCTGAATTTCTTATTTCACATTTGTTATTCAATAATGTTATATTATTTCAACAACAGTCAATCAAATACCATTTTAGAAAAATGTGGTTGAAATATTTTTACCGAAAGTGTCAACCCTAGTTCGATTGTCACTCGGTCTCACGTCACGTGGTCTCGCGCAGCTGCAAAGCAATGACTTTATACTCAGAGCTGCAGGTGCATTATTGTACGCGGCAGAAAAGGTAGTCTATTAACGATGTAGGTATCGAAATTTTTCTATGGAGTGATTTATCTGTTACGTAGTAACTATTTAGTAATCTGTGACTACACTGCAGGCGTGCGAGACGCGGCGTGCGGACGGCGGGGGGAGATGCTCCCGCCCTTCGTCTCAGGCCCCGATTGCATTCAACTCGCGCGCTATCTGTAGTTGGCTAGGCGTCGTCTAGCTGAAGTTTGAACGTTGCAGTCAACAAGTCGGCTAAATGACTGTTAATGAATAAATGAATGTTGTTCAGCTAAAAGGCTAGCTTTTTGATTAAATGTCTATTTTAACCATTTGGCTGCGACATAAACACAGAAGAGATAAATGAAGATGGACGGGTCATATAAGCCTCAGGTGTGCAATTAATAAGTAGGTATGTTAAAAATTCATTCAGTCAGATTCAAATTGATTGTTTTTTTATAATATGGTGGAAGTGAGCCACACTTTAATGCATTATATTGTCTAATGAAATATTGTGAGCATGGAGTATGATGGCACTTCTAAACTTTTTTCATTGTTATGTGCCTGTAAGCGAGTTTTTACGTTTGCCATGCTTGACAAAGTTTAGCCTATAAGGTTTCTTGACTAGTTTAATATTATTTTTATATGATCAAAGTCTTAGTTTTTTAAATCCCCTTGAATATTTTGGATGCTTTATTACAATTATTTATGAATTAAATTAAGAGTTATTTTTGTTTAAAAGATATTTTTCATAATTTGAAACGAATTATCAAATAAATTTGAATATATTAAAAAAATAATAGAGAATATCAACCTAGATATAAAAAATAAGAAAGCTATTTTGTGTGAACAAATTTTATTTGCAGAGTTATTGACTATTTTATTTATTTTGTTAAATGTCGATAAGCGCTTAATTTTCACGTACAAAACGTAAATAATTATTAAGTCATACGTATTACCACAGAAACGAAGTGCCTACGTAAGGGATGTAAAACGTAAATTAGTTTGACATTAAATAATATATGTAAAAAAATAATTAATTATTAACTTTTTTACGGCCATCCTCTGGCTTTTTTTGTAAGAACAGTGTAGGTAAATTATTTCTTCATATGGTCCAAAATGTTTTGTCAAAAAATATTAGTTACAAAATCGAACATTTATACACTTATGTTATATTATGTTTATGTTATATCGGGCATATCGGACGTCGAAAGGCACGATAAGCTTTTGGCCTTTATTTACCTTATTTAATTAAACAAACATAAAGATGAGATACGTAATTCACTTCCTTTCATGGTAATTATGTATTTAAGTGATCCCACATGACATACTTAAATAAGTGTTTGTACCTCATGATGATACTCCGCTCATTCCATAACTTATTATTATTTATCGTTACTTAAACTGTAATCGGGTGTGGTGTATAAGGTTATAACTGCGCTTGATTCTCTGCCGACGCTCGAGGAAAGTTGAGTTTTACTCAAGTTATAAGGAAAGCCATGATCTATGATATAAAAAAGAATCGCAAAATGTGTTGGTAAGCGTATAACTCAACAACGCCTGGACCAATTTGGCCAATTCTTTTTATATGGTATTCCTTAAAGTACGGGATTGGTTCTTACGAAAAATAAATAAAAAAAGCAACGCGCAGGACGTCTACGAGGTCCGCGAGTTTTTAAAAAATTGACTTTTGAGAGTGGCGGCGAATCAAGGAGTCTTTTATCATGTTCCATAAAATGGTGTTGTCAGTGTTTCTTTTTGTATTTGAATTCTTATCATTCGACAAGATTCAATTAATTATTATTTATAATATAAACAGGCAAAATTTAAATTTCACGGACACGTACAGTAGGCGCCCAATCAACCATCATCCCTAAACAGGCCATTTTCCGAAACCTGAAAATTATTATTATATTGAATTGGTTTTTTAAAGTTTTATTTGGTCGATGTAGCACCGTGTGCACATACGTTTTACTAGAGTGTTTCAATGACTAATTGTACGTGATTCTTAATCATACCAAAGTCTAAATTTAAAACGTTAACTTAAAAAAATCGGTACCCCCACAATGTACTTAATTATGCACAAGATCTTCAGTTTATTTTACTTCATATAAATTATTGTGAAATGCATAACATGAATTAAAATATTCAATTTTAAGGTACGTAGAAAAATATAGCCATTAATTGTTGTTCATATTAGTATCGATCGATGCACGTATTATGCCAGTGTACAATTGTAGTCTTTGGTATTATGGAACAACTTTTGTATCTTCTACTGAATTATAATCTGAACTTCACTGTTTTAATACATTTTTAAAAATATTTTTGTATTTTATTTAACTTCGCATTTTGGCAGTTTACCCTTGTGAGTTACCTGCGTTTTGCCCGTTTGCCCCATTCAAAGTAAAGTAAGAGGCCGTCGACGGATAAATTAGAACTTTGAACTTCTTCTTATTTATTCAATCCCGCCAAGACGGACAATTCAGACACGCGAAATTTCGTTATAATTACACAAATAAGTAAAAGACTAAGATACTAATATCTGACGCCCAATTACTACGGATAATCTGGAAGAAGTTTAAAAAGCATCTAAAATTTGCCCGTGTGCAAATGTGATTTACCACCTTAGTGGTAAAAACTTGCTACTATTTTTAAACTTCGATATCGTGCCAATACAAGGACCAAGTTAAAGAATCACGAACAGCGCTCCCTTCTTTCTATAAATCAAAAAAGGTTTTCGGCAGGGTAGTCTATTTTGAAACTTACTATAGTTACTATGATTTACAGCGGCATACCAACATAAGATCGACATCCCTCCTCTTATGGAGTAGGTATTCATAAGATGCTAGTAGACCATAATCATAATTAAACTCTTGTGTCAAAAAAAAGAAAAAAGGGTCAAAAATATTATTTATTATGGTTATCCAACCACACCCTGACCACGTAATATTACCGTTGCCTGGCCGAATACCTATGCCCAAAAACATTAAGCCCCAGTGTCCAAAAGTAGCCCGTAGAATTAAATAAAACAGTGTAGCAAAATGCACCAATCAACCAAAAGCACTCTGTGCAATCAACGCTTCTGTAAGGATAGAAGCTTATTTTTCTATATGCAATGGTCTTATTGGGCGATAGGTCAGATCAGATCGATCAGAGAGAATGCGATACGCGATAGGTCTTTGGGCCAACTATTTGGCCAGTGTGTGGATCTGTGGGAACAGAAGCTCGCTGCGAATGCGACAGCTGTCATCGGCTGCGGTCTAGGGTTGAGTGTTTGCAAATCGTTTAACAACACTAACGTATCGATTGAAATCAAATGTATCATGTCGAACTACAATCGAAATAGTCTAAACAGGCACCACACCTTCGTACAAAATAGCATAAATATTTCATTATATCACATGTTTGATAGCAATGATAGCATTCTACAGTTTTTTTTTACTTCTACGGCGTAGGAGCTGAAGCAGTAAAAACCGTTAGGAATAAAAAATAATGATTAACAAGCAACTCAAAGCATATTAATCTCAACTTATGTAGGTACTTCATTCATTTTTAACAATAACAATGAAATGAGTGTTCTGCGAAAACAGTAAGTAAACATTACTAAAATACAATCGACATTATTTATATAATCGAGATCTATACCTCTTCCCAATGAATTTCAGCGAAAGTGTCAAAAAATGACAAATGATACATATGTGTGCGAGCGTGTATGTGTTTTTGTGAAAAAGTAAGTTCGATGTTCTGAAAAGTCGTATTTTAATCGAAAATTCTTTAATTACAAATCTAATTTATTGCTTGATCACGACACGCTCTTATCAAGGATATGGAAGACGAATTGGAGGATAGGGTTCTGTACCAAACATACGTTTCGTTTATGAAAATATTGTCACGTCTAACAAGTAGTGCACCGTTTGATACTCCCGTGAGCTATTTATGGAAAATGGTGCGCCTTTATTTACTTCGAACGGAAGTATTGGTGTTCACATTAGCCATCATATTATTCTTCATGTACCTGCAAACGATTGAGCTATGGAGCCGCACATTGCTAAGCAGATTGTCGCAAGCTATGAACCCCATGGGGGCCGTGCAACGCATGAAGTTTATGGAGGGATCGGAAGCCGACAAGCAGAGTTGGGAGCTAAAAGGCTCTCTTAGTGCAGCTTATGCAATCAAAGGAAGAAGAATGCACATGGAAGACCGATTTATCATCAATGAGAATATCAATAACACAGGTATATCCCTGTTCGCTATTTTCGATGGACACGGCGGCGAATTCGCTGCTAATTATGCCAAAGACCACCTCATTCAGAATCTTTTTAATAAGATTGTGGAGCTGAGTGCTTTTAGGGATGGCAAAATCACACCCCCTAAAGAGAGTCCAGAAGAACCTAAGCCGAAGGAACTAGATAACAATGTGAGTGTAGAACGAAAACCAAGTCTGAAGAAAGCTGTTAGTACAGCTGATGACTCTTCAAAGAAAGAAATTACTGACCCAGAATTATTGGCTCAATTATCAAAAGCTAGACCAATAATAACCAGAGAAGTAAGGCCTACTGCAAAGCCTATCAAGAATATTGCTGTACCCATCTCAAGTTATTTAGATAAGGGAAAAATAAACTACGGAAAACTGCTCACTGATGAAGTATTAGCTGCAGATCGGCTGTTGGTGGAAGCAGCTAAACGTTCAATGAATGTAGCAGGCACAACTGCTCTTATTGCAATAATGGAAAATAGACATTTGATTGTAGCTAATGTTGGTGATTCAAGAGGAGTTATGTGTGACTCACGTGGAAACGCTATACCTGTCTCTTTTGACCATAAGCCCCAACAGGTAATAAAATATTAAAATATTATTGTGATCTTGTCTTATGGAGTACCTTTATTTTTATGAATCTATTTTATTTTTTACTTTACTTTATAGGTAAGGGAACAGAAAAGAATTGAAGCTGCAGGAGGCTACATTGCCTTCAATGGAGTATGGAGGGTCGCTGGGATCCTAGCCACATCCAGAGCCATGGGGGATTACCCTCTCAAAGATAAAAGGTTTGTTATAGCTGATCCTGACATCTTAGCTTTTAACCTTGATGACCATAAGCCAATGTTCTTAGTCCTAGCATCAGATGGCCTATGGGACACATTTTCAAATGAAGAAGCTGTTAAGTTCATCAAAGAAAGATTGGACGAACCAGATTATGGTGCCAAAAGCCTAACTCTACAAGCTTATTACCGAGGGTCTGTAGATAACATTACTGTTTTAGTCATCAATTTTATAAGCAACAGAATGGCTACTGCCTCAATTACAGAGTAAAAGATCAGCTATGTTAGAACTTGTGAAGTATTGTCTGCCCTTGTCCATCTTTGGAATGGTGGCTTAGTAATTATCTCTTGCCTTGACAAACCAATGCAGCAATGTTTGATAAATAGGTACATCAAATGATATTTATCAGCAAAAGTCCACAAATCATGTTGATTTATAAGAATTAATGGTATATTTATCCATGCTATATGCCCTCAAAATCAAAATTTGTTTTCAACAACAAAATTTCAAGTGTTACATCTAAATAAATGTGTACTTTGTATTTTCTGCATTTGGATACTATATTACTAAAGTTTGATAGGAATATGAGTGTTGTTGTGGTGTTAGTTTGGTGTCAATGCATAGTATCTTTGATGTTATGTAGATATTCTATATTATAAACTTTATATAAACTCTTTACTAAAAATAAACATTATGAATTTCTCAAATTGGTCTTGACAACATGTAAAAATATGTAAGTGTAAATATGTCCAGTAGATATTGTTTAAGCGAGAAAATTATATTTTTGAATGTTAAATTGTACCTACATTGTCATATTTTTGAAAGTATAAATTTTGAATTTAAGTATGGTTGTGATGTGACAGATTTTCATGGAAATACCATTTTTGGCATTAGTGAAAATGTATATTTTTGGTATGGTCAAATATTTATTTAAAATGGTACCTCAGATTGGATTGATATCAAAGTTTTTTCAACCATCCCATAAATGTGTAACAAATTTTGATGTAACTTGTTGAGGTAATGTTGATATTAAATACCTCTTGCATTTGGAGTTTTGGTTAGAGCTTAGCTTTCAATTTTTTATATTGCTTATATGCCTAAGTTTTGCCTGAGCTGTGGTGCTAGTCGTTACTTTTTTGCAATAGGAATGTGTAATCCTATTAAAAATATTGTCTCTTGTATAGCAATCAATTCTCCTTTTTCAAAGTTTATTGTAATGTTCATAGTTATCAGGTCTTGTTTGTATGCCATTTACATTACAACATAGTTTTTATTAACTTATCCATTAATCAATAAAGATCATCAGTAAGTACAGTACCATTTTAAACTACTTGCATATTAAATAGGATAGTTATGTGGGCCTAGAATAATGCCTATTTTAGATACCATCTTTAAGGCATGTATCCATTTCATAAATTGGGGCCAACTCATGCATGTGCTGTCTATATCTTTTAATTACTGTGATTGGCCAAATCTATTATTACCCTGCATATGAGTAAATATAAGGCATAAAAAGGTGCCAAATGAACCTGGACGAAACCAAAATTTATTTCACTAAACTCAAAGCAAAAGTTATCAACTTTCAAGTGTTCAATTTATCTTTCATTTATCTTTCAACAAAAATAAGCTGTTCTGTAATATGAACAAGAAATTTTAAATCTTAAAGATGAAGCTGATCTGAGTACTGAGCCTTTTTGAATTAGTTACCAGTATTCTTAACTACAAGTGATGATTTTATTCATCAATTAATCTTAAACCACAAACGTACATACATATTGTCCTGTAACTTCTGTTGTAATATATTTTAATTATTAGTTGTAGGATGAGTTGATTTCATACAATGTATTTATAAAATCAAATAATGTCCAAAATCGTTTGTTACTAAACTACCAAAGCATATATTGTATGTAATAAATAATTAAAGATACTGTGAAATCTACCATTCGTTTTGTACTTGGGTGTGTGAAACTCAGTTCTGTGTTATGTTATTGGCCCTGATTTAATAAATCAGTGTTTGTGGTATCTGAATTATTAACCAACTCAGACTATTAAAACTATCACTTTTAGCGATAAGACCGCCTTGTTGTGCATATTGCTCATGGAACGCTAGCTACGTCACGAGTGACGCGTTCCGCCCGTAATGGTGGTGATAAAACATCAAGTAAAAAGATGTTGCGTATCTACCAAGTGTACAGATATAAATAAATTGCTATTTGAACGACAGTTGCAAAAACAAACACTTGGTAAAAAATATGAATAAACCTTGACGAGGGAAAATAGATAAATTGATATTATATTGAATCAATTCTAAGAGTCTACAAAATGTTGAGTTTTGAATAATGGAACACATTGAAAAATCACACTAAATTACCCTTGTTACTTTTTGTCAGTCGTTAATATTTTGTAACACGAAATGTGTACCTCATAAAGCGGAACTTAACACACAAATTTATGTACTGCGTCTTTGAAAGAAAAAAACACGCAGTACATAAATTCAAAATTGTATGTTTATCGTAACGTTGCATGACATCGCTGCGTCATCCTCAAGATATCTCAGGCACAAAATATATTTACGTGTGAAGCGGTCTTTTTAAATGTCTTGCTACCTCGCCCCCCGCTTCGTATGTAGCCCCGCAGGATAGGTCCGCACGAATTTGTCGAGCTTGATGGAGCCTCCTAGTGTGACTAGTTTTTCTAGTCTAAGAATATCGTAGTCGTTTATATCCAAAGTAAAAAAACATTCAACGATGAAAA
Organism: Pyrausta despicata; assembly: GCA_963921415.1. Classification (NCBI taxonomy): domain Eukaryota; kingdom Metazoa; phylum Arthropoda; class Insecta; order Lepidoptera; family Crambidae; genus Pyrausta; species Pyrausta despicata. Next base: position 12,082,633 of record OY992848.1, read on the forward strand.
ATAAATCAATGGTATATAAGACGTGGCAAACAAATAATGCTGACGGTCACGTCCTGACGATAGACGATACATAATATCGATCCAATTGGTAGCTATAATACGGAGAGGGCATGTAGGAGCTAGTCATGAAGAAAATTTGTATTTTATTGTCGTAAATGGACACAAAATATTGTTGGTGCGACACGGCCGTCGGAAATGATAGCCGATATTAGCCGAAAGGGAGTGTTTTACATTCGCCAGCAGGCGGCGCGGGCGCAGTTGGTTCGCCGCGCGTCCCGCGCCTCGTCCTTCGTTCGCCTTGCATAGGCCGCGCGACGCGCGTACAGGGCATTTCGCGCGCAGCACGTTCGAGCCTACGCGAGTGAGCGAGATAGCGACTGTTTCCATGCGCAAGCTCCTGTCATTCAGCGTTGATTTTGTTTGGCAAGACTTATGCAAGTTTTCATTTCAAGTCCAAAACTTATGAGTAGGTTTTCAAAAATAATGATAAAAAACTTAAAAACATTTATTCAAGACAAAAATAGAAAGCCAATCATTAAACTAGTCTTTGTCTCTTTATATTTTTGACATTATAATATTGGACAGATACATAGCAAGTTTTTAACAAAGCTTAAATTAGTTACTACGAGTATAGATAGGAAAATAATATGCTATAAATCGGAATGGATTGGTTGTGATGACAAAATATTTTAGTGCCTATTTAAAATGACTAGACTAAAATTATGAAGAGCATATGTGATGTGGCTCCTTATTAAATATGGTTTGAAAATCTCACAGAAAGGCCCTGTTTATTGTGAGGGAAAAAAATATTGATATCATCTGTACCTTGTAGAGTACTGGAACCTGTAGGCTTAGCACGAACAACCATCGTTACGTATTAGTATCGTTTACTATTCGTCAACTTGTCAATTTGTATGGAAATCTCTCAGTTTATTTCTGACATTTTGACGATACGAATACACGTTACGATAGTTCCCTGTGCTAGGCCAACTGAAACTAAAATTACAACAGATAGTGCCTGTTGCAATAAATAAAATGTTTACAAATGATTTTGCGACCGCTCTGCCGGGATTCTCCGAACTGTTATGCGTTGGCTGCCATAAACGAATGAATAACCACTATTAAAGAAAAAATGGTTGCCTGTAAAGCCGGTTTTACGGGCGAAGGTTTTACGTGACAACGTCTTTTCAACGCGCCTAATTCTCTAGTGCTGCGCGCGCGACGGACCGATCATGTTTGAGTGGGAGAGAAAAGCAAGGCATTCGCCGGTCCGGCGGGCCTCTCTCTCGTTCGGTGACTCATCGTAACAGACGTGAGGGCGTTACACTTTTTCATGAGTGACTCCGAGCCACAACCTTATTTAAGACGTTGTCACGTCAAAACCTTAAATACCTATTAATTTAGTATTAGTGTGAAAAGAATGTACTAATCATGAAAAAAAAATCAATAGTTCTTATGTCTAATTATCTCAAATAACAAAGGCACTGCAAATAATAACTGCTTATGCTATGCCAGTCTATTTGTCATTTGCTCAAAAGTCCGTTTACACAGGAATAGGCACATCTCATCCGTAGGTAGTTTTTTTTAACAACATCACATACAACGATCTGACTCTGTGGTAAGAAGCTTTAGCACTTGTGTTACAGGTATCAGAATCAACAGCGGTATTACAAATAAACTTAAATAAATATATATAACACCCAGACCAGTACAAACAGACATGTTCATGCACACAAATGTTTGTACAGTGCGGGAATCGAATCCGCGACCTCTTGGTTAAAAGTCAACTTCTGGACCATTACACCAAAGTGGTCGTCAAATTACATTAAGGTGGAGGAAACGGCGCAACTAATGGACCGACATGATTGTGTGCCACCTTCTCGCAGGGCGACCGACTACAGACTGATTGAAATTAATGTGAATTCAGTCGCAGCTTACCCTTTGCTATAAACTTGCATTTATAATCTTTATGAATCACGCAATGCCTGTAAAACTGTGCGAAGTACAAAATATCATGAAGAATAACATAAATTCTATCTATCATAATTGAAAACAACTAAATTCCATGTGATGTAGTATTGAAGGCTGCACTTGGCGTTGTTGTGACTCATAGAATTTCAAACTCGGCGTCTGAATCGTCGAACTGTCGATCCACCTCTTCAAATTCTGTAACAATAAATTAGAATTAATTGATCAAAAAATCTCGTTTCAGCATAGGCATCGTTTATGTCTATAAAAAAGGTCATGAAGGATCTTTTTTGTATATTGGATATTGCTATAAGTCGGCCATTTTCGGCACGAAGTGGGGAGACGACGGACATTTTGGGCGCAAGCGAGATAGCAACTGTTCCCGTCTAGCGCTTTTTTACGTGACGCGATTTACATGTTTTATAAAAAGATATCAAAAAATTACCTGTAAAAAGGTTTGTATTCTGCAGATCAATATCAGTATTGCTGGGACCCCAGTGAGACGGCCTCTTCTCGCATATTTCGAATAATGGCTGACTTTCCGTCATCAAGTTCTTTTGTATTGTATTGCACAAATCTTCAAAATCCGTTTTTGTACGGCAAAGGAAACACTGAAAGTTAAAAAAACACTGTATAAATAATTAAATTGTCGATTAGGAGAAACAATCAAATTGTTTATTTATTTAGCAAAGTGACATAGCTCATGTTGGCAAAAATGTTTTTATAATTATACATGATCAAACAGAAAGCCTTTTCCGAAAAACAAAATCCGAAAAAACGATAACATTTACAGAGAACAGCAAATTAAGCTTAGATGTTCTATAGCAAAATTTCGCATATTACATGCGCATAAAATGTCACAGTTTTTAACTTGACATGCTGTGTCATTTGTCATATAATTAAAGAACGATAATGGTGTGGTGACCTCAACCGTTCGCCATCACAAACGGCGAGCGTTCATACGCCTCCATAGGCTAGATGGCGCTGTTAGCCTAGTACCGGACATAAACCGCGACATTAATGATTAAGATCCAGAATATTATAGATAGACAAATCAAGTTGATGTCTATCGGACCTTGGTCCCCGACCATAACACCCGGTTGGCTAACTCTATATCAGTCGCGCCAAAATCGTTTTAACGGATTTCGTTTTTTAGCCTTCTGTTTGCCAGAAAAACTATGTAGTGTTCGGTTAGCACGTTGTTTAAAACAACCATTGTAGTTAATTAGTAAATTCTTACCACAGCCACTGAAGGATCCATGGCAAGCATTGGTATCCGTGAAGCGTATTTACAGTGGTATGTACAGTCCATTTCTTTCTGTTCATCCGTCAGCTTATCCTGCCAGGTGCATGTCAATAGTTAGAATAATATTTTTGCAGAAGAAAAAAAAACAACTGTCTTAGGCGGGTATCGAACCCGCGTCCATGGGAATCCGGCCCGTTTGCCTTAACCACTCGGCCACCCAGACATTGGCGAAGCCTGTTAAAATTGGCTACTGCTTTCCTCGAGCTTCCTGATGCGGGTTCGATCTCCACCTCGGACAGTTGATTTTGTCTATTGCCAAAATATTATCTTGAGTTTGCGACGTGAATGATTATTACAATAAATTATAAAACGATATTAATAGTCAGTCACATTAAAATGTTAACTACGCTAAGGCCACGAAAGCATCAAAGGGGTCTTTAAAAATTACATGTTTGGTACCAGTTCTATTAATGAATATTACGATTAAGTTATTTTGTTGTAGTGTATAACCACTACCTACTAACGGCCGTCCGACCAACTTCGTTCTTCCGTGATCTTTAAAACGGTATCTGAATCATATTGTTAGGCCCTAGCACCGCGACAGGCTGGTGTGAAAGTAATGCTCTTACACAAGTAATATGTAGAGATTAATATTTTTCAAAGTAGTTACAGAATTATAAAACCATGTAGTATGATTCAATAGTTCTGCAAAAAAAAATCGAATTAAACTTACTTCAACTACTCCAGATCTCTGGGTGGTGTGGGGGTCCAAATAAATAACTTCGTCACCTACACAACCTATTAAATACAAGGCCTGGTTTGGTTTGCCACCAATCACACCTATGGATTGGGGGCAATGGAAGCATATCTGAAACAGAGTTTATTTATGATAAGAATTAATGGTAAACAGCGACGACTGCTTTAGTCTAGTTGGTCCAGACTACAAAACAGGCTGTCGCGGGTTCGAATCCTGCTAGGGGCAAATGTTTGTGTGATGAGCACCAGTATTTTTACCTAAGTTGTTCGTTATTCTAGTCACCAAAGCACAAGCTAACACATAGTTTGGGGCTACGTAATTGGTGTGTTTGTTGAAACAAATTATTTATGTAGCCTTAGCAGACAGCTTGAAATTACATCGCACCTCTTTATTCGTAAATACGCGCGTTTTCACTGATACATTTCATTGTTTTGTAAGCTTGAAATATTATTATTATATTACACACGAAATATTTTAAAGCCGTCATAGGGGTTGTCCTTCGCAAACGACGCCACGGGACGAGTGCGATGCTACCAATTATTCGTCGAGTGGCACTTGTCACGTAAATCACTTACGTAGGACAACTGTTAAGCCTTCTACAAAGTTATACCTTCAGTCCATCAATGTATACGGGATTTATTTCACTTAGTCCCAGTCGCAGAGGCACTATAAGCAGTAGTGGCATCCAGTCGGACGCAATCATGTCGGAGGCCGACGATGAGTCTCCCCTGTCATTTTTCACCACACACTGTTTTACTGTAAATTAATCTTAATTTATTCTACAAGAAACATTATAAACCAGCTGCTGCCACTGTTAAAGCCTAAAATTGAAGAAAAAATCTAAAAACTATGTCACTGTAAGGAATCTTGCAGAAGGAAAAGTAACAGAAATATTTGTTTTAAAGCACATTTAATTAAAAATTATTTTATTATTTTTCTATGCCATCATTTTGGTGTTGCTGAATTACTGTTACTAAAAACTGTTGTTAATCTAATATGTTAATCTAATACTTACAGATATCCTCCTTCACAACAGTATTGTCCAAAGCTACTTGGATCACCAATGAACTCCATTTATCAAAAACAACCAATTTCCTAAAAACAAATAGATAGATTAGTTTATCAAAACAACATGCCAAGATCAATTCTATAAGAAAAATAAGAATCCACAATTATTAAATATTTCTAGTTGTATGTGTTTTTATAAATATTAATTAAATTGATTTTAAGAAACTAAAATTAATTGGTTTTGGTTTTTATATAAACAGTAAGCCTAGTACAAACAACCATCATAAGTTTTGGTAATGCAAATTTGTAACGATTTTGTCCATGTTAGGCCTACCGGTTGAATCAATACTCACTTTAGAACTTGAGCAATAGTATTAGGGCCAAACCACTGGCCTACATCCTTGCCTTCAGAGGCTCCCATAAGGGCCACCTGATGTATTGAGTATGGAGCTTGCTTTCTCTCCTCAAAACGCTGAATAATCTTCAGATAAGTTGGATCCCTGAAAAATAATTTTAGTTCTTTCAATTAAAAAGTCATGTCATTTATTTTTGTAGGGTTACCTATACACAAATATTGCTATGCTATGGTTAGATACTGAATTATATGATGACAGGCTCAGCAGTGCACTTTTTAATTGTCTGATTAAGCATAGAAGCATCACATAATAACATTCAGGATACTTGGTAGTAAATGTTACCTCGTTTCCGGAGTCCAAACCCAATCGGCAGACAGATGCACTCTGAGCAGGGCAACCCCAAGTACCATTTGGCCACATCGCAGCATGCATCCCCAGCCTTTATCCGACGTAAGCCCTTCATCACCAATCGGAACAAAGCCTTTTCTATACGTACACCAGATAATCGAGCTAATATCGCGCCTTATACGATCTAAATCTGCAACCAAAACAGAATGCTTGAATCACACATCATTAAAAACAAACAATGTTAGTAGCTAATTTATTAACGCAGTATTTTGCAAGCGCCGTAAAGGATTTATTTTTAAACCAAACTCAAACCTTGAATAGCACTGTATTTCTTGCCAAGTATCCAGACATTGTCCTTTGTTTGGGGGATATCATCAGGCTCGACGTTAGTGCCCTCGGAGGACAAGTAACAAATATCAAACATGGCATCCATCATTACACATATTTCATACGAAATTTTATTTAAAATGTTGTACAAAAATATCGTAAATTATGTGTGTATTCGTATGAGGAAATATGAATGGGAAAAAATATAAACACGAAATCACCAAGCACAATGACTGACAGACACACAACAAATGACAGCTGATTGGCTTTTTTTTAATAAGGCCATGGCTTGGTGGTTTTTAAAGTCGGATCCACATCTCTAGATGAATAATTCGAATAGCTTTTCTAAATAAATTAAAATGCCTAATCATTGTTGAGTGCCTACTATACATAGTATTTATATTTTCTTGGGTTGAGTGAGGCCAAGGTCAATTCTGTCTTTAAAGATCCAATGAATTTCTCAAGACAATCGACTGATTGGGCAAGGCAAAGATGATAGGGCCAAGGCAAAGGACCATAAAAAAGTACATTATGACAATTTTGACAACTTAGTTGAACTTAGTGACGTTGACAGCAGTCAAATGTCAAAAAGTGAAAGAATCGAACTTGTTTTTACGCTAGTGTTTTCGTTTGCCGAATATTTTGCGTTAAAACGTCCTAGGCTAGGTACTTATTTTAATTATTCAAAATGGAATCAAGTGCTTTAGACTTCGTTGCCCAAGCTTGCATGGATTTGACCGAAGCTCTCATATCAGCTAGTAATGATGCTGACAAAGAAACTCTCATTCAGAACCACATCAAGAAAGTTTGGTCTACAGTTCCCCCTATTGATGATTTTAAAAAAAGTAAGTTAAATCGTTGTACTAAATGCCGCCTATAAAATAAAATGTAATTAAACATTATATTTTAAACGAATATATGTTTAAAAACTGCACCATTTAATATTTCCAACTAAATAATGCATTGAAGTACATAATAACATTTTTATTTTATAATTATCAAGAAATAACTAAAATCTTTTCTGGCATTTATGTAGTTTCAATAATTGTCTAAACTCTTTTTTTTCAGATATGGAATGGGTAAATGTGATGGAGCCTTTATCACTTGCTACACACTGCCCAGAGAAGATTGTAGTTCTAGACTTCTGGACGTACTGTTGTATCAACTGTTACCATGTGCTACCAGATCTGGCCCATTTGGAGGAGATTCACTCAGTTGAAAATGGACTTATTGTGGTATTGTAATTTTAAAGCTATGAATGAGTTTTTTTTATTTCTTATAGGACTACAATCTCTCTGATATTATTTGTAAAATGTGTGTACTAATCAGTCCTCTAATTTCAATAACTTGTTCCATGATTCAAACCGTAACAAAAAAATATTTTGTGAGTATTTCAATAATTTGATTCCAAATAATTATAACTTACAGGTTGTTTATTGTTGTCATTTATTTACACAAACACAAGTTATTGATATGATACACATTTTACAGATTATTTTGCAATTTATTTTACAGGTTGGTGTTCATTGTGGCAAGTTCAAGAATGAGAAAGAATCAGGGCACATTTTGTCTGCTGTACAGAGATATAATATACATCATCCAGTTGTAAATGATGCTGAGAGTAGCATGTGGGATGCACTAGGCATCAAGTGTTGGCCCACACTTCTCATATTAGGTAAGGGTTTCCTTTGAGTTATGCTTAAGAAAATATTTTACCTACAGGCATCGGTATCTAAAGAATTGCTCACATTGATCTAAAGGCCTATTCCAAAAAACAAAATCCATCAAAACTATAAATTGTTTTTTCGTTTTTTTGACACATACACATGTCAGCATGTTAAAACTGTGGCATCATATTTGAATGTAATTTGGGATGATAAATTCATAACTTGATGTGCTGGTTTCTGTACACATTGTCATTCTGACGGTTTTTGCTTTTTGGGATAGGCCTTCTGTTAGGTGTAGTTTGTTCCAAACACTTACTTATGGTACACAAATACCCAAGCAAAGTGCTTGTTGCTCTATAACAGTGTAGGCTAACCTTAATGCACTAATATGCCATTTTTTTCTATAATAATAATGAAGGTATAAAATTATTTTGACTTTCTTATTAAGTGTAATAACAATAAACACTATGTTTTTTTTTTAAATAATAACATTCCATGGCTAAGAATCGGGATCACTTGCGTTCGAACGTAAAATATGTATTCAACAAGGCTTTAAGCTTTTCTTAGTTCATAATTAATTTTGTGGTCAGTACTGATCAGTGACGTATTTAAAATATCTTGTCGCATGCCATTGTTTCGCCATCCCTTCTCTATACTATGCTGCTGTTGTTTTGTTAAAATGGTTGAATTATTAAATTACAATATAGTTAAATGAGAATCAGCATGCCACAGACTCAAGAGTAAGGCTAAGGACTCACTCAAGGTTTTCACAACGCGGCGTTGGCACAATGCAGTTTTATTTTCCAAACTCACGAGACCGGAGTTTTGTGCGGTTATGCAGCCGCCGCGGTTGCGATTATCGCCCGGAAACTTGGCGGTCGACTATCGCAAGATGGGCGGTTGCAAAAAAAGATCATTTGAGTTCAGAATTTCTGTTCACCATCCCCCGCGCGCCTCGCTGCCCATGCGGTCCGCCAACCGACCGTAGAGCGCAATCCGCCGCGCCCGCCGGTAGAAGATGCCCGCCGGTGCAGCGGGACCCGCAAACGACCGTACAAGCCGCGGACGTAAAACACGTCTTGAAATTGGCTTTGATTTTTTACATAAGGATCTGTATTCCACAAAGGCTGCGGCCCGCAACCGCGGCGGGCGCGGGTGAAAACCGCTTCGTGAGTCCTTAGCCTTAGTGCGCGTTAACTCGTGTTTCACTACGTGCTTGATGAGCGTGTTTCAGTTGTATGGTCTTCAATGCAAGGAAACACAAATAAATAGGAATTTTACTCTTAAGATTTGCATGAACTAAGTATATATACCAATAGGTATATTTTCACAACGAAGAATAATAAAATAACGCATAACATTTAAATTGCGCTCGCCTTTTTTGTAACCTGCCATACCTATGATCTTACAGGACCAGCGAACAAACCAATATTTGTGCTGACCGGTGAAGGGCACCGCGAAGAGTTGGAGCTTTACGTGGATTCTGCGCTACATTACTTCGACTCCCGTATCTCTAACGTGCCTCTACCTCTGGAACCTTTGAAAATCATAAAAGGGAATGACGAATTTCTCAATTTTCCCAGTAAGGTAAGAGAAAAGGGGATATCATCAAATATCGGCCTAGCACGAACAACAATCGTAACGTATTCATATTGTGAGGATTGAGGTGGTATTTATTTGAGTAGGCAATATTCGCGATGTAAACATTTACATTTAATCTTAATAACTACCTATATGCGTGTGAATTTGTGAATTGATATTTTTTTGACAATGATTTTTGTGTCTGCATATCTTTTAGTATTTGTGTATGTTTTTATAAGTTGAATTCTTGAAATAAATGTTTTATTATTATTCGTTCAACTGTCAGTTTCTGACCGTTTAACGGTACGAATACGTCACGATACGATAGCTGCCTGTGAATATTCATCCAACTGACTCCGATTTCTCATACCCTAACATGACATCACGTTAGAGTATTTCCAGATGATAAAGAGTAGGTAAACGATTGGTGGTTTTATCGTGCCTATTGGGCTTTTTACACAGAGTCACATTTAGGGTTGTGTCATAAATCTTTTGTTTAATGTGTTATTTTATTTTAGGTCTCTCTAAACCCGTTCTACCGGGGTCGGAATGATGAGCCTTTTTTGGCCATTTCGGACACCGGAAACCATCGCGTCTTGCTCACGGATTGCTCCGGACTGATTGTGAAGGTTGTTGGCGGGACTGAACCTGGATTCAAAGACGGCAGTATGTATACAAAGAGGGATCTTTTGTTTTTGACTAAAACCTACACTAGTTCAGAGCCATATTACATAAAATATGTTTTTTAACAGCTGATTAGTATTTTTCCGAAACCTTGGATATCAAAGAATTTATCGATAATTTGAGGCGTATTTATTGAAGGAATTAAATGCACATTAATTCCGAATTTCGACGATTACGAATCAACGATCGATGCAACATACTTTTCATAGTCAATTTTCATTTAGGCCCACCGTGTTCTGTTCCATCACTATTGAACATAGACACCAGACACGTGGCAGCGTGTCAAGCCAAGTTCAAACAATGGAACTGGCTAGCCAGCGCCGAGTGTAAGATCACACGAACCACTTGGTGCCACTTTTGACCCCTCGATAACTCAAAACCAATGTTTAATTACGCCCATAAGGACAATTAGACACACAACAGAAGTTAATCAACTTATAAAGTCACATTTTGGATCACTATTTGGATTTTGTATAGAACTTGGCACTCATTTAGATCTTCATTATTTTTGTGGCGAAGCAATGCTTTTTTTACATTTATGTTTTTGGTGGGATTTCTTTATCAAAGTTCACATAGGGATAGACATGCGCGTACGCATTACGCGATCTCTCCGCATCTTTCCTGACGGAGTGAGGCATACAGCGTATTTCGTGATTTGATATCTACATCTACAGTGATATAATAAATAGAAAAGATTAGATTTTTTGTTAGAATTGAATAAGCTCCGAAACTACTGAACCGATTAAAAAAAAAAACTAATTCCTATATTATTACTGATGAACATAGTCTGCATTGTATGTGTATATGTAAATAATACTTGTCCTCCCAGGCAGGGCCGCTAGTCTTCTATATTACAAAAAAAAATCGCAAAATGTGTTGGTAAGCGTATAACTCAAGAACGCCTGGACCAATTTGGCTAATTCTTTTTTATGATATTCCTTAAAGAACGGGGAATTAAAAAAAACGGACAGGACAACGTCTGCGGGGTCCGCTAGTCCTTAATAACTTCACATGAACCATCTTACGCATACATTGATGTCATTCCCAGAATTGGACGAGGCCCGTTTTAACTCACCTCAAGGGTTATGCTGGTTGTCCAGCAACGTGCTAGCGGTGTGCGACACTAACAACCACGCCGTGCGCGCCGTGCACCTCGACGAGGGGACCGTGGAGGTGCTGGCCGGCACTGGGCATCAGGCCTCGCATGGCGATCTAGGTATGTTAATCCCTCTCAAGGTCTAAGGCGTTACAACAGGTATGATAGCTAGCCCGTCCGCTGAGTCTGCGATTGTACATCCAAGCAGCCACAGCACTTCACCAGCCGTGCTATAATTACGAATCGATAAATGGACGGTCATTACTCCTTCAAAGATCTGGGATGATTGTCTAGTAATGGCTAGCGGTGTGCGAGACTTACCAACGCGTCTCGCGCGCCGTCCTAACGAGAAGACTGGAGATGTAGGCCGGTACTTGGCATCAGGCATCGCATGGGAACTGGATAAGATTCCTCCCCGATGACCGGAGCCGAAAAGAATTTTTTAAGTGTTGTCTTTTCGAAACTGGATAAGATATAACTGACGTTAAAATCAAATCAACAAAGATCGGCTCGTTGTTTCTGCTAGTTGCAAAGAAGCAATTAAATCTAGTTCGTCCAGTAAAAAATAGTAAACTACACTCAAATAAAGTCAAGAACTATAATTAAATCTTTATTTTGGGTTTTAGTGTAATAAAGTCTGATTTACGTTTCACAAAACCTGTTTTTATTTAAGTACCAATGTTAATAATTACATACTATATTATACCTAGCTGCTATCCAATAAAAATTCGTTGTTCCAGTTGAGACTATATAAAATTTGCAAGGGCTATTTCTGCCACTATTTTTGGATTTAACAACGCATCAAAAGTCGTGACTCATTTCTTAGTTTTTATTTGTACTGAAATACTTCTCTTTGGTCAGTCATTCCAGTTAATTTCCATTTTTTGCCACGTTGTGCGCTGCGATCGTTGTCGTACACCTAGCGCGTGCGCTTCCCACATAGCGAATAGTCTAGCATTACCAAAAGGGACCACAAGCACTAGTCAGAATGATAAGCGTGCTGTGATGTTCGTGCCACTTCTTTCGACACAGTTCGCTCGTCGTTTACTTGTATCCTGTGTATCCGTGACTTAACCACCCAGACATGAGTTGGAGAATCCAAAATTGAAACAAACGTAGTACCTTCCATTTAAATTTAATTCACCTTCTTCCACCAGGAGGCAAATGCCTAGGCCTGCAGCCACTTTCGTCCCCGTGGGACGTGCTTCTATACACGACGCCAGACTTAGACATGTCAGTGAGACCGCTGCTGCCGCCCCCGCCCCCGCCGCCCGGCCAGCCCGCACAGGAGAAAGATAAGAAGGAGGAAACTAAACGTACACGAGCCGAACATCATACTAACCTTTTCCACCCCTGCAATTATAAGATCAAAGGCCCTATTACTATCTTACTTACCCGTTGTCCTACGTGAGCGATAAACGCGACAAATGCGACACGACGCGATGCGACAATATCAAATGTACTTGTATGCTCCGTCACATAGAACACTATGTCACTATATGTGACGGAGCGCGATTGACACAAGTGTAGTGTGTGGGTACCTCACCCACACATATGCAATAGTACTTAAGCTCATGTCTTTGGTTATTTGACACACATTAAACTCGCATCAGTTAACATAAAGGTGTTTCCTTGAGTCTACGCAAATTCAGGTCGCGTCGCATTTGACGCTCAACAGAAGACCTGTTTAAACTTTCTTCTTTCTTTTGTCTTTCTTCTTTCTAACTTTTTGGAATAAGAACATTGCCAGTAAGCGAAAAGCAAAGCTCATCCAGTGAAGATTAGATTGATTGATATAATGAAAATATTATAGAACGAAAAAAATAAAAAAATATAAACACCATTTCGCTAGCAGCAGTTCGAAGATAAATTTGGACATCCCTGGGTAAAACAAACGGCATGTATCACGGATTAAAATAAAAAAAATATCAAGTAATATGCAACTATTTTTTGCATTTATTTTCATAATCTATCTCAGTGCTATAACATATTTTTTTTTCTAGAAAAAGAGAAGAAAGACGAGAAGCGCCGCGTGCTGCTGATCGCGTGCGCCGGCTCGCACCAGATTTGGGCGCTGTTCCTCGACACTACTATCTGGTGGAAATACAAGACTTTCACCGAGGGTACGTATAATTTTTTTCAAAGTACCGTATATTAGGTAAACGAGACAGGAAATGTACGGGATATACCATACATCTAAAGAATTGTCAAATGAAATGCTTGAGATTGAGGTAATGTAGAGTTTATTGTAAATTAACGTAAATTTCAAAACTTTTGATACTCCTAAGTTAAGGTTTAAAGAACTTTATTCTCATAAAATTATAACAATTTGCTTAAAATGAGATAATAAACTATACATTAAATATAAATATTACTAGCCGGTACCCGCTTCAATGTGGAGCTTAAGCTTTCTTTTGAAGGTATTAAAAGTTTTACAGTTGCGTATATTCATTGGTAATTCATTAAGTCATCAAGTGGCGCTTTTAAGCAGCTGACGTGTTGACGTGTGAATGCTATAAATGCGATGTTTGCACTGACTTATTGATTGGGAAAATGGATTATACAAAGTGCTTAATTGCTGAAGGCGTGATTTGGGCGTAATATAATATGTACACCGTACCTGCTCCCGGGGAGGAAGATGGGGTGAGATGAAATGTTCAGTGACTTAATCTTGTGCAACAGCAGCAGCTTTGCAATTTCATGAAAACCTATTCAAATTATGAATAGCAGTGCTGCTGATAATCGGAAAGTAACAACGGAATATGAACAGGTTTCGTACAAGGAACATAACTTAATGGCTAGGACCGTAGTTTAGTTCTCTGGGGGTTGATTTTATATTGAATCGTAATTTTTTTCTGCGTTTAGGTACGTGCGTGTGCGTAGCGGGCTCGGGTGCGGAGGCGGCCCGCAACAGCGCCTACCCGCACTCCGCGGCCTTCGCGCAGCCCTCCGGCCTCGCGCTCAAGACTGGTGACTATTGTACTTCACATTTAGCGTATAGGTACGTGCGTGTGCGTGGCGGGCTCGGCCGCAACAGCGCCTACCCGCACTCCGCGGCCTTCGCGCAGCCCTCCGGCCTCGCGCTCAAGACTGGTGACTATTGTACTTCACATTTAGCGTATAGGTACGTGCGTGTGCGTGGCGGGCTCGGCCGCAACAGCGCCTACCCGCACTCCGCGGCCTTCGCGCAGCCCTCCGGCCTCGCGCTCAAGACTGGTGACTATTGTACTTCACATTTAGCGTATAGGTACGTGCGTGTGCGTGGCGGGCTCGGCCGCAACAGCGCCTACCCGCACTCCGCGGCCTTCGCGCAGCCCTCCGGCCTCGCGCTCAAGACTGGTGACTATTGTACTTCACATTTAGCGTATAGGTACGTGCGTGTGCGTGGCGGGCTCGGCCGCAACAGCGCCTACCCGCACTCCGCGGCCTTCGCGCAGCCCTCCGGCCTCGCGCTCAAGACTGGTGACTATTGTACTTCACATTTAGCGTATAGGTACGTGCGTGTGCGTGGCGGGCTCGGCCGCAACAGCGCCTACCCGCACTCCGCGGCCTTCGCGCAGCCCTCCGGCCTCGCGCTCAAGACTGGTGACTATTGTACTTCACATTTAGCGTATAGGTACGTGCGTGTGCGTGGCGGGCTCGGCCGCAACAGCGCCTACCCGCACTCCGCGGCCTTCGCGCAGCCCTCCGGCCTCGCGCTCAAGACTGGTGACTATTGTACTTCACATTTAGCGTATAGGTACGTGCGTGTGCGTGGCGGGCTCGGCCGCAACAGCGCCTACCCGCACTCCGCGGCCTTCGCGCAGCCCTCCGGCCTCGCGCTCAAGACTGGTGACTATTGTACTTCACATTTAGCGTATAGGTACGTGCGTGTGCGTGGCGGGCTCGGCCGCAATAGCGCCTACCCGCACTCCGCGGCCTTCGCGCAGCCCTCCGGCCTCGCGCTCAAGACTGGTGACTATTGTAGGTTCACATTTTGAGCGGGGTTATCCTTCTGCTGAAAATGGGAGGTTATAAATGGTAAAGAGAGAGAGAGAGAGAGTGCGGTTGACTTTACTGTTACGGAAAAGTCTGCTCCCGTATTTCGCTCTGGAGGAACGTCTCCCACGAACTTGACTAACATTGTTCTTTCTTAAGGAACTAGTACCAACTAGCCGGTTAAATAAAAAATAAAACTAACGACATGAAATAAGTATTGCTAACGAAAGGCGAAGGCAAAAAATAAATCATCATCTTAAAAGTTATTTACCCGAATCTTTTCATGAACGCCTACGTTGTTGTAAATGTATTTCGGTTAAATACCTCATGTTTTTAATTTTCACCAATGCAGGAATGAACCCTGAAGTGTTCGTAGCTGATTCGGAAAGTTCGTCCATTCGGCGAATCGCGCTCTCTACTGGACAAGTGTCGACGCTGTGTGGAGGGGACCGCAACCCGTTGGTCAGTAACTAGACTTTAATAAATAATTAAAGACTGGAAACAACATCACATATATTGTTCTGAAAGCGAATTCCGGAAAATGAAATCCGCCATAACGGCACATAGTACGAGAGCCCACGACCAAAACCATGTCTCATAGCAATACGGCAAAAACCCTATAAAATCGTTAGATTGTATGATTCTGAACCCGACTAGGTGTGTAGTAACGGTCGAAAGTGTAGCAACTGCGTGGGAGGCCATTTCTGCTGTGTCAAAAAAAAAAGACAGTCGGTATTATAGCAATACGTCTGATAGTGAAAATGTACATAGATTTTATAATTGTATTACGAAAAAGTTTGTTTTCAGACATTTTGCGCGTAGCATATAGCCTGAGCGCATTTTTGAAAATGTCAACAAATTTAGCCGACCTGTATCATAGCAATACGGATAAATTTTTTTTTCAACTTTTCGTATTGCTGCCATGATTACCAATAACCTGTTTTCAGACACTTTAAGTGTAGCATATACTCCCAAAAACGAAAATAACGTTTCGGAGTCGCCTGGCCGACGCCTCTGTTAAATGTTTTTTTAAATTTATAGCCTTCATAGATATTCAAGAATCTCCCTTGTCTATTATATGTACTTTGACAGATGACAGATGTCATTTATACTTATTTCTTTTGTAAAAGTTACTCAAGTGTGCTTTAAATAAAACCAAAACTATCAAATCAATCAGTATTTAATTTCAACAGCCTCAGCGCTTGTTACGCTCCTGCCCCTTCCCTTCCCTTCATCCCAGTTTCCTTTTGTGCAATTTATTTCAGTCCTTCAACTTCAATGTTAAGGTTTCGGGTAAATTCTTTGTTAATTATCATCTAATAAATTCAGGGTCGCAAAGTATTCATTGGTTTGTAACAGAAAATTCAAGATGCCTCAATACGATTTTTAAATGATATCTGAGTATCGAAAAGTTGTCTGATAGAGAAGGTGCTACACTTAATTTGTCTGATATAAATTTTTTGCACATGTGGACAACTTATTTTATCATGTCCAACAATTTTCAGACATATTGCTATGATACCGATCGGTAAAATTTGTTAACATTTTCAAAACGGTCTCAAAATTTAATGCGTTCACTTTTCCGTCTGAAAATTGTTTTGTTCGCATCAAATAACCAAAATTTACTAATAAAAAAGATTTTCAGACGTATTGCTATGAGACATTTTTTTTGTCTCATTTTTAATTTTTTTAAGTGATTTTACGGGTTTGCGCTACACCACTAACGTCTGAAAAATATGTTTTCGGTATCTCAGAACTATCATTCAACTACAGTCTGCAAATCAGACATATTGCTATGATGCAGTTCGGTAAAATTCTTTGACAATTTTGAAAATTCGGTCAGATCAAACGCTACGCGGAAAATGTCTGATATTGGTATTTTCGAGTTCAGGATAATCGTATCTATCGATTTGATGCAGTTTTGGCCGTATTGCTATGAGACAAAAATTTTGGTCGTGGGCTCTCGTACTAACATTTAGTAACGATTTTTCAGTGCAAAATAGCTCTAATTACATGCTTTTAAAATGCCACAGTTTTTACCTTGACGTGCTGTCATATGTTTTTGTGTCATTTATCGAAAAACGATCGTTTTGACGGGTTATTTATTCGGAATAGACCTTCCGAACCCAAAGTAAATAGCGAAGGTACCACTTATACCCAGACCAGTGACTAAAAAAAAGCCAGACCGTATCATAATTCTAAAGCCTAACAAAGTACACTATTCCTCAGAACCTCTTCGCGTTCGGTGACGTCGACGACATTGGTGTCGACGCGAAATTCCAGCACCCGCTCGGCGTCGCATACAGCGAACACAGCAAGACTCTGTACGTCGCCGATTCCTACAACCACAAGATAAAAAAGGTCGAGGTCGGCCCGCAGAAGGTCACTTCCCTAAACCCGAGCAAGATCGAAACGGCCGACCCGGTCAAGTTCAACGAACCCTCGGGCCTGTCCGTCACCGCCGACGGCAAGTACCTCTACATCGCGGACACGAACAACCACTGCATCAAAATACTCAACCTAGTCAAAAACGTGTGTCAGGAACTAAAAGTTCGCATGCCCGAACAGAAGTTCGTCGAGCCCGAGAATTTGATACTGTACAAAAACGATTTGTTTGTGAACAGGAAGTGCGGCAATTTGATCATCTACTTCAATGTAAGCCTTGACTCGGATATACGGAACGTGAAGTTCACGCCAGGCGCGCCGCAGGACTGGAAGGTGTGCGTACGAGACGAAAATAATAAGGACGTTACTTTAGATGATTTTGAATTCGTCGGCTGCAGCCACAAAGGCTCCAAACTACCCGGCCGAGTCGAAATAAAACTTAAACAGAGAACAGATAAAACACACTATCGGTTGTACTTGAGCTTCCACACGGCGCTATGTGATAACTCGATCTGCTTCTCGCACTCCTTCACAATACGCTCCACAATATTGGTGAGGGACTCTGTTAAGATGGTCGAGTCGTATAAGATTACGTGTAAAGTCAATCCAGTTAATCGGACCGACAAAAATTGATTAGCACTTATCAAATAAAATGTACCTAAATATATAGTATTTACTTACGGTGCACTCCGCATTGCCAAAGTGTAAGTGCCCAAATTCGTTTCTTAACTAATGACAGCTTTTATAACAACAATAACGATTGGGGTTACCTTATAGAGACTAAAGAAAAAGGCTATATTATTTGTGCACACTCGCTAACTCACTAATTTTAAGTTTAATGCACATGAAATGTTATTTTCGTATAAGAGTAATTTTATACAATACTTAGTGGTTATTTTATGTCTAAGCCAATAAATATTTTTACTGAACTATTCTATGTTATCCTATTCAAAACCTCGTTACGATTGATTTTAAACGAAGAAAGGAAGTACCTAATAAATATATAAGGGTTTTCTATTTGTTGTAGGATTGACAATTTTAATTAATTTCGTCATACCATATTTGATTCCTGTTATTTCCACTGTGTCTAATCCCACCAGTGAAAATATTAAGTACACATTATCTTATAATATCCGTAGCGTTAGATAAAATAAAAACACATCAATAACTTTAAAGGAAAGTATCCGTGACCTTTGTGATGAGTATCATCAGCTAATTCGACGCGACCCGTTATATCTGATTTAAACGGTAATAGTTCATGATTGCGCCGGCCTCGGACGAGGTCGCCCCACACTTGCACCGAGTGCAGCGATCACACGTCATAGTTCAAAGTTATGATGAGATATCTAATTACACCACTTTTAAAAACTTATCGTCGTGTCCTAGTCTATTTAAGGCTGAGTCCACACGCATTTAAGTTTAGGAGACACTAGCAAAATGATTCCGATAAATTCGGGTACCATTCGCATCTTGATTGTGATAATATAAAATAAACGGTCTTGTCAGTAAAATAGGTCTAAGTATGGATTGGATATTAAATGGAAAAAAGAAACTTGCTTTTATGTCAGAAAAAAAAACTGAACACACTGAAACAAGCGTTGCGCAGATGATTGTTATAAAATGAACGCTTTTGAAATGAAAAGATGAAAATTCCATAATAAACTGCGTTCACGTATAACGTTATATTTAGGCAAATATAACGATAAAAAAACAACTCAGTTCCAACTGTCCGCTGAGAGCGTAATTTTAATTGCTAAGCATAAACAGTTAGTAGCAGTCCTTATTGCTTCGTACCAAAACATTCTTACCATTCAAACATTAAGCTCGACGCCTGAGTGCTTTATTTGACTAGCAACTTGCATTAAAACGTGTGAAAACAGGCGTAAATCCGGCCGACAATGTCTAAAGCATCAAGGCCGAAATATAAATCACGGCAAGATGCGCAGGCTCCTCCAATCACTAGACCCTGGATATTAATATGCGCCGTGACAGCGTTGCGACTTGAACACTGACTCATCTGCATAAAAGATTCAGATAGACCTCTGAGAAATAAAAACTGGGGTCAGGATACTTCCTTATATAGGAATCCTTGCGTTTTAGATACACAAGAGAGGGACCGTCTTTTTTATTTCTTTCAGGTGGTGAATTTTTAGGCTTGTTATGACAAAGAAGTTGTGGCATATAAATTATTTCCGGAGTGAAGCGCTTTTTAGGGTTCCTAAAAAGCGCTTCACTCCGGACAGACTTCCTAGTCTGTCACAGCAAAATATATTCTACGTTTATGGACTGATTTGCATTTCTCTCTTAGATCTCATTTTTAAAATACGAAAAATTAAAATTACCCCATCAGCTTAACCATTTGCGAGTTATAGCCCGCCAAAGTCTTTTACACGGTTTGCCCCCTCCCCCCCCTGTAATTTCTAAAGTCTTTGACCTATATACTTCAAATCTCTCACGTAAAGAAACAGGCACGGAAACTCTTATTTAAAATTGTTTCGGGTATCCTTTGATGAATACTTTCGAAATTATAAATATTATAAGAACATATACTTTACAATATGATATTGACGGCTAGGAAGATGATGATGATGCAAGAAATGCAAAACAGCGCGGTGCCAAAATTGACTACGGAACCCTACTTTATGCGTGGTCGCACACTCGTACACGCACTTGGCCGGTTTTTATTTCAATAGCTCAGAAACATATCAGAGAGCATTTGAAATTTTTCCACGGGTTTTATAAACTACTACTTCTACTACTACGCCACTACTATGTCATTGTAGAAACAATGATTATACATAAACTATACAGCTCAATATTTATTGACTGTAAAAAAAATCACTGGGCTCAAACAAATTCCAATTAATTTAATCTGTACTGAGTATTTATGTAGGTACCTATATCACTATATTTGCTTTATATTTAAAATCGTTTGCATTACCAAGTGCTGGTAATTAGAACATGCGGCCTTGTGTAATGTCGATGCTACATTATTGCCTTAGATTAAATTACAATACTTATTTATGTTCATCCGATACACCATAAATTAATAGACAACATAAATTACGGATGATGGCGCATCGCAAAAATCAATATAGTAGAGTCCTGCATTATTTGCATCCAAAAATAACAAAGTTTCGATTTTCTATCCTTTAATAATTTGATATTAAACTGACATGTCTGAAATACCCCTGTAAGTTTTGTAAAGAACCTAACGATGATCTTTAGTAATTGAGTTAAATCTGTTTTTTATATCAGTCATTCCGTAAAAGTTTCCTCACTTTAAAGTGTTTGCCAATCTGCACCCAAGAGTGTAAAATGGACTAGGCAAGCTTAGCATAATTATTTCCTTTCATGAATAATTTTACACATTCTAGGTAATCTTTCTTCGCAAGTAAATAGGTATTTAGCTTCAGTTTCGGTTGCTGCATGAATATTCAGCAAACAGAAGTAATGTACGCAACAATCGTCTTGCTGCTACTTGATGCAAATTATGGATGTAGGTACTTACGTGTGTCCATTGTTCGCGAGTGCAAGGACTGTTGGGTGTCCAATAGATTTTAAAAGTGCTGTCCGAAATGCACTTTATGCGAGTTTACACCAAACGAGTTAGTGCCAATGTGGCGACCGCTTGGTGCAGTGGTCCACATGTCGGACTTCTAAAACCAAGGGTCGCGGGTTCGATCCCCGCACAGTACAAGCATAAGTGTGCATGAACATGTGTGTTTGTACTGGTCTGGGTGTTTTTATGTATAATACGTATATATTTACAAATAAAAAGTATATAGGTATGTTTATCCGTTGTCTAGTACCCATAACACAATTTGGGACTAGGTGTGATTGTTGAGAAATATTTATTATTATTTATTATTTAATTTTGCCGAACGTGATTATTATGTGCTTAAGTGTTCATTAAATACGTTCGCGTAATTAATTGCAGGGCTCCCAGCGGTTTTTGTTTTGCTTCAAAAAAGTTGACGGATTAGATAAAAATTTAGTTCAACGAACCGACTAACCTTGGCCCGATGTTAAGTGGATGTTATGTGTCCCATGTATGTCTGCAGGTCTTCATACCCATTAAATAGCATCATAACCTTATTTGGAAATTGTTTCGACCTTTTTGAAAACCACAAACCTGTCGCTGACGAGATGTTCGTAGGCTTGAACATATCACGTTACGAGTAAAGAAGAATCCTAATCAACTGATTTTGAGCGATGGACCTAGATAAACGATGTGGTGAGGGAGGGAATAAATGGTTGTTTAAAAAGCCATGCTATATTTAAAGAATGTGACCGGTTTTGGTCGGGCGCTAACAATTAAGGTTTTCGACTGTGTTTATCTAATATATAAAATTCTCGTGTCACAGTTTTCGTTGCCATACTCCTCCGAAACGGCTTGACCGATTCTCATGAAATTTTGTGAGCATATTGAGTAGGTCTGAGAATAGGCCAACATCTATTTTTCATACCTCTAAGTGATAAAAAAAAATTAAATGGCAAAACAACGGTTGCCGGGTCAGCTAGTTACTTATATTTGTTTGTTTTCACTCTACGATGCGATGTCTATGCATCTCAGAGTCGTCATTTAAGCGGGCTAAGGTCATCACCACCATTACCGCATCAATTCGCCGCCCAAAACAATTGCGCCGTGGGATGTCCATTAGACCCTTGCGATCGTGCGTTAGACAGCTATTTTCTATAATCACAGGTACCAACGTATTTAAGATAATGCCGGATTGAACACGGATCTTGCCGGAGTAAAGATAATACCCGTTATAAATTTTAAAAGGGCTGATCATTAGGAATCAAAGTTAACACGCTTTTTAATGAGTCAGGAATGTAAGTTAAGTTTGCGGTGGTTTAAGTTATGTTTTCCAACGTTGAATTAAGCTATTACATGAAAAGCATTGACAAATTGTAGGATATCTTTTAATTCAGCTCTGAGGCGATTAGTTGCGTAGTGACAAATCTTAAAAATATTGGTAAATAAATTATGTTCCCAAACAGTATTTCGGACTTAAGTTAGTAATATTATTATAAAATGTCATAAAATTTCCATAGGTACTTATTGATTATGTACGACGACGATTTGATTCGATGTCTGCGATGCCTTAGTCCAAGGGCTTTAATCATTTGGCATGCGGTTCTCGCGCATATATCTGATTGAGTTCATTGCAATGCAGCATTCTTTGCGAGTGTAAGTAATACAATTTTCCTCTAGTTTTGCAAGTAATACCGTCGTATTGTTATAAAGTTACTGTAATACGAGTAGTTACTGTCATAATACATACATACTTTAATGGCCGGTTTCTATACTCTATCTCCCTTTGACTAAATGTTAGATAACCGTCAATTTCATACTAACGGCTGTAACTGAAGATAACCTTTCAGTAGTTTGAAACTGAGACTAAACTTCAGTGAAAGATAGATAAAAAAAAGAAACAGGCCGTTACCGTTAGTTTTATCCTAAAATCTATCTGAGTTTGACCCTAAAAACTTTGAAATCCCATGTTGCTGAAATTTTAATGAAACACGCCTAGGGTCCAACCCTCCTCCCCAAATAAATGCGTTTAATCCAAAAAAGGTTACCTATGAAAAATTTTGCCCTTGGAGAAAAATAGTATTTCGAACGTATGGGCAATTAAAACCACGGGCATTCGACGCTACGGAATAAGCGAAAAATAATTCGACACTACGGCGTTCGCCCCAACGACTCTACGTAGGTAACCCGCGCCTAACGATAGTTATGATGGCATATAAATGTTTTATGTGATATCAAATCGGGAATCAATGTTATTGTGAAATGATAACGTGCATAGTAATTAAAAGATCGGCATCTCTGTCGTACCCACTTATTTGCGGCAAACAATTGCCAAACGCGACTATTGTACGCCATTTAAAAGTAACGCCTCGTGGGAAAGCCATTGTTTGGTATCGGAAAAATGCATCGCCTCCACTACGCACAGTCGAGTAATCACGGAGTGCCATTTTAAAGCTTCAATATTTTTTAATAATTAATATGTAAGTAATATTTTGGTGTCTTGGGTAGTTTTGAAAGATGTTGTTAGATAGATAGATACACTTTATTGTACAACAGAAAAAATCAGAAAAGTTTAACAATGAGAGATGTGCAATTTAGGTGGTCTTATCGCTTGTAGCGATCTATTCCAGACAACCTTCGGCTAGAGGAACATTTAATTAACAGGAAGGGGGAATTTGATCAAAATATATATGGATTTATGGTAGGTAATACAAATGATTATAAAATCTGAAACCTTGAAGCTTTTACAAGTTTAGCTACAATTAGTTAGATGAGCATTACCTACCTGCATCCAAATTGCTTCTGCCTGTTTTGAAAATAGTCCGTCCGATTCAGGGATTATTTAAATAATGATTGAGGGATTTTTTTTAAATAATGTTGTTTGTTGCGACTAAAAGCTTATACCCGAAACAATCGATTTTATGCTTTGAGTAAAGTTTCCGCCACGCTGTTTGTATGTCAACCACATCATTACAATTTAATTATGCCAATGTCGTTATAACATATAAGCGCAAGTTTAAGAGATACTTAAGATTTAAGTTTGCCGTAACAAATTAGTGATTAAATACTTAGGCATGTGGAATTGCTTAAGGAAAACATTTTTTTTTACCTATATTATAACTAAAGGGTGCCCAAAAAATTACTACCAGGCTTGTAAATTTACATACCTACCTGACCTTCCGTGTTATAAGGATATTTAGAACATTAAAGTATTTGATGTGATGGGTCATCATCACATCAAATACTTTAATGTTTTACTGATTGATATCTTCGATTTAACTGCATGGTTCAACCGCTGCACAATTTTCCTTATAAGATAAAACAAATAGTTTTATTTTCATTGGTTAATTAATATAAAAGCGTGCTTAAGGAATAAAGAAGACAACTTGTGTATGTAGTTTTAAAATTTTATTTTTTATGGGACATTTCAGGTTATCGAACGAAGCCGGATTTTGTGGTTACGTAGAAACCGACTAGGTAGCCTTCGCGATCGCATGATTCTGATAATATTTAGAGTCCTTGTCGAATACTTACTGCTGCCGTGTACTGTTACACTCATAGACAATAGTAGTTACAGGGGCATTTCCGCATACAGCGTTCTTATTTCAAAAACTTAGAACAAAATCACGATTTATAGCGCTTTCGCAGAGCTTCTAATGAGACTAAGCAAGATCGCAATAGGACTCCTGGGCTGCTAGAAAAAGTTACCCAATACAATAACTTTATTATTTATTTATCTTATTATTATTACTTCCCTCGTAATATTTCATTGTTAACACTTTTATTAAGAAATAAGAACGCCCCAATTAATTTACGTGCGTTGCGGTCAATGGACCAATTATTGTTTAACTGTCAATATATTCGATCTATTGAACTATTGGTACAATAGGTACGGTACCTAATATAGTATCTTCTTACATTCTCATGTAGTTTTGTGCTATTTTATGCTAATAGCATGGGATTATGTTGTTATCGAGCCGGAGATCCGCTAGCAGCGGTTTCAACATCGATCGATGATCTCTCACATGATCAATGTCAGGAACGCGTAATGAATATCTTCGAAAAGGCTGAGTCAGAGCTTCTCAAACTTTTTTGGTGGAGGAACCTTGGATGACCAAATGTTTACACTGTTCCGTATAAAATTTAATAGAAAACCGTTGTTTAACGTGAGCTGTTTACTAAAGGACATTCAGTATTTCCCGTTTTGTGCGCACTTCGCTTATTGTAGCGTAACGGTCTAGAGTACAGGGTGTTCATTCATCTATGTGTATGCAAAGAACGTTTTTACGTAAAAAAATTCAATTAACACATTCTAGATACCTAAAAGTACGTAATGCAGCAAGTGCAATATCATTCAACATTGTCTTTCATATAAAGCTATTAGCGGACCCCCAAAATATGCTTTGCTACAATTTCAGGAAGCGCTGACAAACTTTGCGTACAGCTGGTCCAGGCATATTGGCAATGGCTATGAGATAATTAAGATTTTGCAATAAGTACTGGGCTAGTGAACATGCCCAATGGAATCCGTAGGTATTGAGATCGATTTAATTTAGACAAGCACTTCCATTACCGTTCACTCACGTCAGATTATAGCTAATTACATCACAAGTAGGTACCTCGTGCATAAAATAATTTGATGATCACCCATTCACTGCACCCATTGCCTTCTTTCTGCATGACCTTGAGGTTGACTGGCAGAAAATGCTTTTAGCATTAAGTCCACCCTTTGTACATTTCTTGTGCAATAAAGTTTTAAATAAATAAATAAATAAAATGATCATAAAAAAACAACACGGGAATAACATAATAAAGTGTAGGTATTGGTTTTGGTATCTTGACTAGTTAAAAGTCACCTGCATAGTACTTAGAAAAGACATGTAATTACAAATATCTATCAGTTTGAACTAATAAAATTCTTGTATCGCAATGTTCGTTCCCGTACTCCTCCGAAACGGCTTGACTGATTCTTATGAATTTTTTTGAGCATATTGAGTAGGTCTGAGAATCGGCTTAAATCTATTTGTCTTACCCCTTAGTGATAAGGGTTGTCCTTAATTATTTATATGGCAAAAAAACGTTTGCCGGGTTAGCTTCTTTGAACTATAAATATGTTAAAAAAAAGTGTTTGTTGTAGCGCCTACTGTTCGAACAACATAATGTGATATGAGTGAGCACGCGCCATTATAACCTGAGCTTTCCTACTTTTTTATTTATTTAAGGCAAGCTCAATTACAATGAAAATTTGTATGTATTTTGATGACCGCTTGGTGCAGTGGTCCGCATGTCGGACTTCTAAAACCGAAGGTCGCGGGTTCGATCCCCGCACAGTACAAACATAAGTATGCATGAACATGTGTGTTTGTACTGGTCTGGGTGTTTTATATGTGTAATATGTATTTATTTACAAAAAAAAGTATTTAAGTATGTTTATCCGTTGTCTAGTATCCATAACACAAGCCTCGTAGCTTAATTTGGGACTAGAGAATTGGTGTGATTGTTGTGAAATATATATTTATTTTATTACATACGGATGTAACAACTTAAAAAACATATAACTAGCTGATTATAATTGTACAGTGGCCAGCACATCGGGCTTCCCATTTCTGTTGTAAAATCGCCCGTATTAGATACCAGTGTTAACCGTGACGTGCTAGCCAACAAACATACCTACAAGTACTCAACGCTTCTCAGAACAATATCAATGTACATATGTCCATTAAACCATTAACATTTCATTTTATGTTACGCTGTAAATGCGATGAAAACGGATAATGAATATCCGAAAGTAAATTGTACATCACGCTTGTTATCCCTGAACTTAAAGGGCTAACAATCTCTTCCTCAAGTTTAAAGAATTATAATATGTCTATTTGCTGTCGTTGTCAACAACGCCAACTTTTTATGAAGACGATTTTGCCGCATGCAGAGACAACGGCTTTGTCGTATTGACGTAGGTGCATTCCTTATGGGTAAGATAAGTATAGTATCCATCTAGGGCTGCATGCGGCATGCCATGCTCCCAGATAAAAGGGCAAAACTCAGCCATTAATAGACGACCACTTTGTTGTAATGGTCAAGAAGTTGACTATTATAACCAAGAGGTCGCGGGTTCGATCCCCGCACTGTACAAAAATTTGTGCGCATGAACATGTATGTTTGTACCGGTCTGTGTGACGTGTATATTTTTAAGTTTAGTTGTAATACCACTGTTGATTCTGATATCTGTAACCCAAGTGCTTTAGCTACTTACCACGGAGTCAGATCAATGTATGTGATGTTGTTGTATATTTATATTATATTTAAAAAATTCAAAAAAAAATATCGTGGTCTTGGTAGACTTTCGTTTCGGGTAAAAAACTTCTACAAGTTTTCTACTACCCGAACCCAAAATGATAAGGGTATATATAGATTTTGATAATAATTATAATTAGAACAAATTTTAATTTGCACGGACAAAGTCGCAGGTACTTCTTAGTTATTATAAAAAAATAGTTGCTAACTGAGTAAACACACATGGAAGTGATATTAAATCATAATTGCCATATTTTCCGTAAAATAATTACTAGGCAGGATGGATGGATTGTATATTCCTGGCGAATCTAGTTTTACAGAGAAGTGATTTATCATCATATATCATCATAAAATGATGTAATATTTTAAATATAAACTTGTCGTAAACAAGATGTTAATGACAGTTTTAATAATCGAATTTAGAATAAAATAGGCACAATATCTGTTTTAAATAATCCTGTTCCTACTAAACTAATAACTAAGTACGTGTAGAAGTTTATTTTAGGTACATTCAATAACATAGAAGTAAGTATTTATTGTTTACATCTGGTTTATTATGTAATTAAGCTAAGTTTTTATACAATAATTGAATAAAAAAAACACATTTTCTTAAATAATATTAGGATGAGATACGATCTAATAATAAATTAGTACCTACTAATTTAGTTAAGTTTGATATACAACGAAACACGTAGCAATCTACGAAGTGCGAAAATAAAATACACATTCAACATTTGTATACTGAAAGGGCTGCGCTTTACAAAATAACCATCTAAAAAAAATAAGCTGGACTTGGCATATCAATAATAATTAATCACACTAGTTATCATGCAAATAAGTCATCAAACTAGACAATAATAGTCCTCCTGGCCGATTTCGACCACGGCGGCCAATCTCAACAGAGATCAGCCGACTGCGCAGGAGATATTATAGTGCACAAGTGTGAGCGCAATACACAGGTGCATTCACTGTTCCATCACTCTCTAAATTCGGTGAGACGGCAATCCGACATGACCGGAGAGAGATCAGACGCAGGACCAACGGCTTAACGTGCTTTCCGAGGCACGGGGGTGTAACACCGCCAACTTCCTGACTCCGAGCTGTTTTTTGAGAAATTCATGACAGAAAATCTCAGAAACAATTTTGGCTCGACCTGGGATTCGAACCCAGGACCTCTCGGATATAAGGCAGAAACTTTGCCACTACACCAACGAGGCAGTAACCGCACCAACTAGACAATATCCTGTCAAGGAATAACACGAATAAATTAAATGCATGATATTTATCACACTAGTAGTCTTGCAAATAAGTAATCTAACTAGACACTATCCTGTCAAGGAATAACACAAAACAAATGTGTTTATGAATCAGATTTTCTGGCATTAAGATCGCCGATTACTTAACCTAATTCTAGATTAACTTAATTCTAGATTTAACTTAGTAAAAGTTCGCCACAATTTAAAATCAAATTATTTGTCGTTAAAAACAAACCATTTTCAAAATAAGAGTCTCATTGGATGAATATGGAACAGAAAAGTTCGTAACTGCGTTCTATATTTTAACAGTTTAAACTTTATTGATTTGTAAAAGCTAAGGAAGCCTTTGGGCACAACTAATTATTAAGTATGTTGATCCATTTCTAGCAAATTGGAAGTTGTAAACAACATGACTCCCATGTATCTATATATATATATCTAGAGCTCATAATTTAATATATCCTAGGTAGGTGAACCTAAACAACAATTTATGTTATGAGTAAAAAGTAAATTCCTACTTTTTTTCTAGTTGTTTTGTTTTGTGTAAAAAGACCTTCATTTAAATGAGCTTATTTAAATTAACATGATATACTTACTAACCTTCGTCATAGAGAAACACATTGTTTAACAAAATAAATAAAATAACACTATGTCTTTAGCAATGCAGCTTTGAATGTCGATGACCGACCATTACCGAATTAAACGATAGCTGCAAAGTCGCACAAAAAATCGTGATTTCAAAGTTATTAAGCAAATGACTTTCCGTACATCCATCGGAAGTAATAAATAAACAAGGCTCAATCAATTTAATTGATTATTTGTGACCTGCTAAAACAATAGTGTTTATATTGTTAACAAATCTTAAAAGAGCTCTCTTCGTGAGATAACAAAAGAAGATCGTCGATGAAAACTGTGCCAAGCAACGGTTTAATTTTTCTTTTCTCATTTACGTTCATTCATAAGTTTTTCGATTTTCCAGGAAAGATTACACTACGCTGAGGGGGTTAGCGTGGGTAGGAAACTAGGATGGACCTCAGAGAGGTCACGTTTAGTTGGTCAGTAATGTCATGTCACGATACGTGTCTGCGATCCCCCCATGCGCCATCCCCGCTCCGGTGGCTATATAAGACTACGGACGAGCCAGCTTCGCGCTATTACAACAGTGCCTGTGTCATTTTTCCCGCCGTCATATTTATTTCATTCAACAAATAAAGGTAAGTGAACTTCAGAAAAAAGGGATGCAAGGGGATGATTTGGGATACGATCTTTAATACGAGCAATTAAGAAAATTTATTTAAATAACAATAAAAAAAATTATTAAATTTAAAAATGGACAATCATTTTAATATTCACATCTCTAATCATCTCTTGTGCAAAGTCAATCCTACTACTATTATAAAGGCGAAAGTTTGTAAGTATGGATGTATGGATGTATGGATGTATGGATGTATGGATGTTTGTTACTCTTTCACGTAAAAACTACCGAATGGATTTGAATGAAACTTTACCACAATATAGCTTATACATCAGAATAACATATAGGCTACAATTCATAAAGAATTTTTAAGATAAAGGCTTTCCACGCGGACGAAGTCGCGGGCGGCCACTAGTTAGAAATAGTAACTTAACAATAGCTTTTGGAATACGATATTAAATTAGGGGCGCCACATGTCAAATTGACATGCGTTGCGGCAACCGGCCCATGGGCCATCGCTCCGATGGAGTCTGACACAAAATTACAAGTGTTCTGTTCATGTGTGTCCTTCCAATATTTACGTACAAGTGTCGGTAGTGGATTACGACGGGCGTATGTGTGTCAAGTCGGCTTGCGACACCAGCTGATGCCGAGATTATGACTGAGAGCCCTTTTCTATGGGGCGGTTTCGACACTTAATAGCTTCTGCCAAAGGTACCGCTTCTCCGGTTAATTGAATCCAACTATTAACCTCACTTTTATCTAAAGTTTCAATCGAACACTATCGTTGATCACCGAGCAAAATCAGTATTCAGAATATTTTAATGATAAAATGTTGTTGGTGTTTCTCAACTTTTTGTGTTACGTCGCGAAGGCCGCTGACACCAGAAACCTGAAAGTTTATACTTGAAAAAGTATTCTGACAAAGTTTTAAATTCATAACCTAAGTAATTAAATTGTTAGCTTAATAATATTTTAAAGACTTAGCTTACAGTTTGATGCAACTTGCGTTTTACGCACGTAGTTCATAATGCTAAATCCTTAGTTGAGATAGGATCATAAAAGAACAGTTATCATTTAACTGTAAAACCGCCAATTACAAAACGTTTGATACAACATGAATTGAAGTGCATTAAAACAATATCTGTAGACATAATTTTGTAATAAGATCACAAACAAGTTTATGAAAAAGTTTGCATAATATTATGCTTACTTCAAACGTTAATCGATAGATGTTGTTAATTCTAATTAAATGGACTGAATAATTAAACATGGACGTTGAACCTTTTGGTTTTAATGGTGGAATTAACCTGCCAAACACGGATCGAAATCGAGATTCATTCTGGCTGCAGCCTAAGGAACACTTAAGAGATGCGGGTTCAAGTCCCGCCTGTGGCAGTCCCTTTTTCTTTAAGTGTGTTTCAATTTCATAATGTAGACAATGCACTTGTTAGCCACTTTACTATTCTTACAAACTCAATCACTAATGATATCCATCATCCTAATAAGTAGGTATAAGCTTGCGTACTGTAGAACTTGCGCTTGCGAAATATCCAAAACAAACATAATAATTGCGTGTAAGGGTTTGACACACTGAGGCCACGTGTCAAAGTCAAAAATGTTCTTAGCCAATTCCCTAGCAAAACCCGAAGCCGATTAACATAATGTCATTGTCGAAAATACTAAGTATTTGTAGAAAACAAGGTCGTTGAAGGCAAGTCACTGACTGATACGCAACAAGCACATGTAC
The DNA here is from genome assembly GCA_963921415.1 of Pyrausta despicata. Taxonomy (NCBI): domain Eukaryota; kingdom Metazoa; phylum Arthropoda; class Insecta; order Lepidoptera; family Crambidae; genus Pyrausta; species Pyrausta despicata. The sequence continues at coordinate 12,114,070 of OY992848.1, forward strand.
CGTGCTTAGCTTTTATATTTTGTTAAGGCTCATGTCCTTGTTGATAGTTAGTAATTGGTTAATGCAGATACTTTTGGTTCCCTAGTAAGCTTAGTCAGTATCGAACGATATCACCGCAAATATTGATAATACATTAAACTTTATATGTAAGTAGAACCGGGTTCAAGCGAAATTTTTGGTCTGTTGATCTGGTTCTCATTAGGGGAGAAGGGGGCACCCTTGAACACGGCAGCTTTGCCGCCCGCACAACTGTCACTTGTTGTCACTTTAAAAAAAAACTTGGTCTCCCAAGAGATGTGGAGCGCTTATTCCCACTATTAGTCAGAATGCTTTATTTATTTTATAAGTGAATGCAGATCGATACCACTTTTAAACTTTATTTGGGAAAGAAAAAGTTTTTCATTTTTAAAATACCAGGGGCAGTTTTAATCACCGTTAAGATAGGAGTAGAGGAGGTAAATGATAAATTAACTAGCAAGACATAAAGACTGCTGATCCAGAAGTATTTAATGTTCCAATGAGACTAGAAACTTATTGAAATTAAAAGATATGTCCATATACTTTTTTATTCTAGTAAACAAGTTCTTTGTATTTTTTTATTTACTGGCTATTAATATTTAATCTCCCTCGTTTTAAAAAATGGACTGCCGCAAGCGGGACAGTCCGCCTGTGGCAGTCCATTTTTCTCTAAGTGTGTTTTAATTTCTCACAATAAGTCTTTAAAAATTATCATAATACGGGCTTCCTTAAGATGGTAAGGAAAAAGAAATCATGTTTTAATGACTAAATTCAATTAAGAAGCCCTTCGTGAAAAACTCCCGCAGTAACTAAATTTAAAGCCAGCAATGATAAACACATTATAAATGAGGCTTGTGAGGCTTTATCTAGTCAAAACAGCAATTATTTAAACATTTTAGCGTCTGTAATAAAATGTGAATTAACGCAACAACATTAATTTCTGCGGTAGTAAACCTTCGAGGCTCCATTGTTACAAGTTAACACTTTTGAACTTTAGGCGTTTGATCGCAAGCGATAATTTTTAGGGTCTTGTTAACTTTTGAGTGGAACGGTCTGTCATTCAACCAATGAAAGCTTTGTTTTATTTTTGAATGAATCGAAACGAATTTAATCAAAAACATTTTAGAATTGGTGATTATTTAGAATACTATGAGTATGAATACCTATATGAAGTGCATTTGTTGTACCTATAAATAAAAGTTATTGCGTTATTGGTACGATTTAGCTATTGAAATGAACTATGGTTGGGTACTTTTAATACAATCGTTAACAGTTAACGAAATCGTTAGCCAAAAGAACTGTGATCCACGCGAAGATTTATGATTACTTTGATCTGTCTTTGATAAATAGAACTAGGCTTTTGGGGCATCGAGGTGCCATCGGAGTCTGTGTCAGCCCTCTTTGGCAGTACTGCTTTATCAAAAGTGAATTGTTTCATTAGTTTTCGTGGGCAAAAACTCGGTCCCACGGTACGTTGCGGTTCTGGGCCACACAATTGTGTACCCATTGGTGTACTGGGTTCCAGATATGTCTACATTGTTCTACGTAGTTTGATAGTAATTGAAAGGCCTCTTGTGTGGCCCAGTTTTAATTGCAATCACGTGATACTAATCTTTTCATCTTAATTATGAAATGAAAAAGCTGTATCTTTTCATCTGAATTCTGAAATTAATAATACGACATAAAAACTTCACCAGGTTTGTGACCAGGAATATTTCTTATTCAGAACGTAAAGTTAACAAAATAAATGAATGAGAGATCTTCCGTAGTGCTCTACTACACCTGCTTGAGTTTTTATATGTAATATGCTGAGCCATTGACCCTTATAATAAAATTATATAATGACGATACAAAAACATATCTTACACTCGAAATATTAATAGTTCAAAAGTTATGAAATTGTTATGGCGAGTTTAATTAAAATTATACTATTTGTCATTGACCAATGTTTCGCTCAATCGGGGGCGTCTTGGGTAATTTGCTCTAGGCGAATTACTGAGATGGTATCTGAGTGCCTTATCCGATTGTTAGATTCGCGGGCTACGCGTCCTTCATTCATAGTGAGTTCTGCAACACTTCATGTGGAGGTCGATATCTAAGAAAGAAGGATGTCGTTAGTATTTCGAATGTCGTGCTATGTAACAACACAATATGACAATATATTCTTTTGTAGTATATATATCGTTAGTGGCGACGGAACTAAAAATGCTGAGCTTTATTTGTTTACTGAAGATACACAACCGTGAAGAAGTGTACCTATCTATAATAATATAACAAACTTACTACCAAATTTCACATAGATAATGAGCTGATCGCTAACTTCTTCACACGGTGTGAGTAGCATATGTAGTCGATTGTATTCCTTTGATTGGCATTATCTTTCCATAAAAAAATGATTTACTAAAAGCTCAATGACACGATGTTGCTTATTACAGTGGCGGTAGTATGTCAATCCGTTAATATAACAGCGTATTACTCAAATACTGGTGTCTTTGTTACATAAATAAGTAAACATAATTTGTTTTTTTGATCACTACAAACGCATGCGTACTTTAAATGTATGAATGTTACGGCTCTTAAGTAATGTCTTAAAGAATCTTCTTAAAGTAATAATGATTAATGGAAGTAATATACCAATGTCAGCAGTGGCCAACATACAACGCGTACAAAGCTGCACTGCACAGTAGCTGAGTATTTTGTAATCACATTTTGTGGTTCAGCACGCTTTTCAATAAATTAAAAGTGAGTAATGTTGCTTATATGACGGTTGGATATTTTAGTTACTCACATACATCTCTGTTATCCCTCTTATTTGAACTGTTTCGAAAATAGACAAAAGACATGTGATGCGGTATTTTTTTGTTTAAATATACATAAAATAAAATGACTGTGAGATTCGGAAAATGTCTTTATGACTGTTGCAGTCTCCGGTCTTCATTTGTTAGGCCTTTATCAATTCCATAAATTAAACTTTTGTGCGGTTCTCTGTTCATTTTACATAAAACGACATATTATTATCATAACAACATACCACTCCGAAATGTTTGTGCCTGCTCTAGAATAAACCAATGTAAGCCTATCCAAACAGTGTAAAACAAAACCAAGTGTTAAATATCTTGCACGGAATTAGAATACTGAAGACCGTTCCCGGCACTGTGGTTGGGGTTCGAATTCATTTGTTGTTTTTTGAAAGGCGCGGACGATGCGCGCGCGCCGGCCGCGGACAAATGTCGCGTTGCGCAACGGTTCAAGGCTACTACACCGATGTTTTATACGAAACGACATTCTTACGAATACGCCGCGAGATGGAACAGGAACCGCGGATGTTATCGCTTTTCGCAACCTCGACCGCGATGAATAATTTGGATATATATTTTTTTATATTTTCCGGTATTGACTTCGACTGAACAAATATTCAAGAAGCAGGTTGGATTACATAATTTGATTTACGAGATGATTAAAATTGATGAATGACACTGAAATAACAAAATTAGTAAGTGTACATTTTATAGAAGTGAAATCCAATCTAATGAAAATAATACCGTAAATCGTTAGTCGTTTCATTTTAACATGGTTTGAATTATTTGTCAAGCTAAAACTTAAAATAAAAATAGCACTGTAGCAATGCTTGTTATTGTCTTGTCCACTACGAACTTATGAAGATCATTAATCAATCAATAAAATGATCAATGCAAAAACTTTTATCAGTGAAGAGCGCGTTGATGTCTTTTCTATGGTTTGTGGACGTCTTCATCAACTAAAATCATAAAAGACTACATTTTCAGTTATTCATTGATTCAAACAATTTGTGTCATTTTAAAATTGATAAATTCTATTAGGTAACTTGACAATATAGTTGATTTGTGCTTTGATTACTTAAATTGATTGAGGCTTTCCACACCAATAATTTTTTTTTGACTGTAGGTGATGATTGCTTTACATATCTATGAACTTCAACTAAGTGGTTGATTTCTAAAGTTCCAATAAAATGAAGTTTCACTTATACCTCAGTGTTTTGACCAATCTCATTAAAAATATAGTTTGACATTTAACTTTAAAGTTAGTTTGTGCTAACGCCCTTTCAGTTGCAGTTAATTGCAAAGCTATCAATTAAATACCAACCAAGTTTGAAATTCTTCATATGAAGGTGTTGCGCTATTGTTTGGCCCTTAACCTGTGGTTTGGGCTGGTTTGTGTAAATGGGCCAATGGTCACTTAAATGTTTCGTCAAAGCGGTCAATTCTAGAGTAAACCTTTGAAGTTAAATCTTAGTAGCCATCCTGCCTCGTCGGGATTGAAAATGTTTTGGTCGCAGTAGCGAGTTCAAGAATATACTTATAATTTCAGAGTTATACCTATCGTGTGGATGGGATTAGTATCGCTAGATGTTAGGCACTTCATGGACCCTACGTTTAATTACATACAAGTAGTTTGTAAAGTAAAGAGTTGACAGACATTTCTTAAGCCGGACAAACATGATTTCGCACTTTAATCGACGATTAGTCAACACTAATTACGAGTGCTCTTTTGCACGTGCGTCAACTTTGACTCCCTTCATCATTAGTGTGGGTGCACGTTATTTGAATTCACCCGATGACAATTATGACGAAAGCTCATCCCTTCATCATTAGTGTGGGTGCACGTAATTTGAATTCACCCGATGACAATTATGACGAAAGCTCATCCCTTCATCATTAGTGTGGGTGCACGTAATTTGAATTCACCCGATGACAATTATGACGAAAGCTCATCCCTTCATCATTAGTGTGGGTGCACGTAATTTGAATTCACCCGATGACAATTATGACGAAAGCTCATCCCTTCATCATTAGTGTGGGTGCACGTAATTTGAATTCACCCGATGACAATTATGACGAAAGCTCATCGCACTTGAGGCTCATGTAAATGGAGCCCTATTCTGTACCGAAATGACTTTGTTTCGTGGGTAACCATCCCCGTCATTTCTGTGCCTTCCTGACAGCTTAACCGTGCTAACAGAATAGATAGACTCAGAAACTCGTATGAAACATTACAGAGTTGGTCTAGATTATCGATATTTAATCCATAGATAGTCGTCAAGCTAAGTCAAAGGTCCTAGAGCAGCTTCATAACGTAGGTCACTTTCCTTACAATTTCGCCTCCACCAATCCAAACAGCCCGCGTAGTGGAGTTTGACTCCTACCACGCATGTGCCCAGTTGTTAGTCGTATAAAGGTTTAAAATTATGGAGTTGGCTTTGAAGCTGTTCTCCGTAACTTTTCGTCTGTATATTCGAGTTAACGCAGCTCGCATGCATGATACAATCGAAACTACTGACGACGGTTTAGAGAGTAGAGCCTCTGATGCAAACCGCGATTGAATATGCCGACCGTGTCCCCGTCATTTGAGTGAAACTTTATACGACACTACGTAATGCGTAACTTTGTTTCGCGACAGGCCTCGCTTGAAATTTCTCCTAATACGTATTTCCACAAAGCAGCTATAGGACGTTTCTTAAGTTAATCCAAACAGGGTTTTATAGGATTTACTTTAGGATGTTAAAGATTCAATGTGTGTTTGCCGAGTGCTTACGCTAATGGCGTTATAATCTAACTTGAGGACACGGGGGTCAAAATGTTTAACATTTTCAAAAAGGTTGATGCATGAAACTGAGTAAATATCTCATTATTCTGGAACATACCCTTGCATAAACAGACAAAAAGAAACAAGGTCAGGCAGTGTGCATTTAATAAAATGAGGTCGTGATTGTGTGTCGAGCTGCATCTGCTGATTGCTACAATTTTTATTATGTTCATATTAAAAAACCACAACGATAACGGCTAACTAGTACCATTACGGAAAACGTTGAAAAATATAAATTCTATATCTTCCTTATTAGCTTTGCACGACCGAATTTTTACCTTTCGATGCAATAATCATCGAATGACTTCGTCGAATCACTTACTCATTTATTTCAAAGTTACGCTATTTGAAGTAGCTCTTATTTCACATCTATGTGCATAATTGAGAAATACTTATGTAAATCTTATAGAATAAACATGAATATACAACGTACGACAGACGGTAGTCTCAATTGTTTGTGGTCCTTGTGTATCTGAAGATGCTAATTCTAACGATACGCAGGGCCGAATCAAGTTCAATGTTGGAACGATTATAAAACAATTTCGATGCTCGTGACAAACGGAACCTCTAAAGCCGACCTTGGCGACTAGTGTTTCGTGTTTGCGAGGCTTTTTAGAGCCCTTCTTTGACTGTACCTGAATCTTAAGACTCTGTCCTGTAACGACGACCACTTTGGTGTAATGGTTAAGAAATTAACTGTTAACCAAGAGATCGTGGGTTCGATCCCCGCACTGTATGTACAAACATTTGTGTGCATGTGGTGTTATATGTATTTTTTTTAAGTTTATTCGTAATACCACTGTTGATTCTTATATTTGTTACACAAGTGCTTAAGCTACTTACGACGAAGTCTAATCAATGTATGTGATGTTGTTGTATAATAATAATTATTATTATCAACCTTCGAAATATAACTTAAGTTGTTATGAGTAAAAATTTTAAGTTGCTTAGTCTTTCTAGGATCTGGGTGGATTGAAAGGATAAATTAATGTTGCTTTGTAAACTTAGAACACTCTCAAATAAATTTCGTTGTTGTTGTATCGACTTGTATTTGGTTAATAGTTTTTAATGCACCATCGCCTCTAAGTTAAGGCTGCATGGGTCGCGACTTGCGACACCACGAGAGACGCGCCGAATAAGCGGTGCACGTGTCACGTGTCGTAGTCAGGGTTTTCAACTCCCACATTACATAAGTAGTAAGTCCTAATGAGCATAGTTGTAAAGTGTTTATTGGTAGTAGTTGAAAGCTCTGCAAACTGTAACGGCCGATTTCTAGGAAAGTCAATAAAATCATATTTTTTTTGTAAATAGACTCACAAGTAGCACTTTACACGTCCCAACATATAAATTAACCCTACCATCGCTTCGGGACAATTTGGGCCAGTGCTGAGAAGAAGCAGCGCAAGAAACTCAGTCACTATTGTCATTTCCTCTTTTCAAATTTGTTTTACAATAATTGTAATTACATATTTACATTCAAACGTTTCCATATATCTTTGTCATTTATATCAAAGTCAATAACTTATCTTAACGTTTGTATGATCTATTTAATTTCATTTCACTATGTGTTGCTGAGAAAATTTGTGCTCACATCATGAACCTTTTAGCGGTGCTGTTGCAAAAGATCCTGTGAATATAAATTCAAAAGCTTCTTGAACATTCGACGACCTTTCGGAACAACAATACGGCAGCCGTAGGGCTTTTGTGGTAGCAGCCCTATCGCCAGCGGTGGTGTTTGGCAAGGCGCAGCAGTGCAGGGCGATGCACGACCGCAGGATCGTGACCGGCGCCGGCCGGCGAGGCCGGTTGCACAACCCGACACATTACGCTCGCACTAAATTCGCGAGTGTCCCAATCGTGAGGAACACCGAACACCATTCAGCCAAACCATTGTTGTGCGGCCCTGACGTCAGTATAAGGCTATCCGCATTTTTCAAACCCCAGATGCGTCGCGTCGCGTGACAACCGACACTTGTCCTTGACGCGCTAAGTTACACATTATTAATTATTATTTACATAACGATAACTACATACTTTACGTGTGTTCAGTGAGAATTCCAAACAACAATTACACACTTATGAAGCAATAGAAAATTTTATGAGTATCACGCAGCTAATTGAAGAGGAATCTCAACTGACTGCTTCACATAGCTTGTTGATTATTGTTTTGTTGGGACATACATAACTTGAATAATTATGTGAATAGTTTCATTCATCGGCGGCCTTATTTAGAAACAAGATTGAAACCATTGTGTTGTCACTAAAACAGATGTCTTATCCGATAATAAAAACTTGCAAACACGGAGCTTTTCGAAATTGTACTCTTGTTTCAAGCAAACTCTCGAGGTTTAGCCGTTAATTGCCATATTTGTCCGAGGAAGTTAATTAGCGTCAACCCTGAGGACGCACGATGCATCTTGCCATAAACCGATCGTGATGACGCGTCACCTTATTCTTTATTGATGATGTGGGATCGCAATTATCCGCTTACGGTCATCACTTAAGAGATGTACACATGCGTGTCAAGGTTATGCCGTATCACTCGCGGCGTGATGCTAGCTTCGCTCGGCGACCGACCGTTTCCGGGTACTATTCTACGACATTATTCATGCTAAGTTTTTACTTCATCTGAGATCGCGGATGCTGGGGCTAATCGCACGTTTTTACCGCGGCTAATATTTGCTTACATGAGATAAGCCAAGGTCTATAGGATCGAGAGAGAAATTCGTGCTTAGGTATATTGAGGTCATGTGGCACAGTTTTTCGGTTATTAGGTCGTGCATTTCTTACGCTCGTCGCCCGGGGCAGGTCGGTCGGCAACAATTGTTTTTACGTAACGTAGCAAGTTGACCAATGCGTCACGGGCTAACGCGCCGCGTCCGACATCTAGAAAACAAAAACAATCGGAAGATTTGTTTGTCGTCGCTTCGGGTTCGTTAGTGACATCACAGTCAATGTTTGCGTACGATTATACATACTGTTGTTCTATGGTGTGGGTATATACATAATAATAATAAACAGGAAATTTACTAATGCCGCCAAGTTTATAGTATTGCAGTTCTCACCAGCAGAAAAGGAGGAATTGCTTCACGTTTGCGTGTCTGGGCCGCTCAGACGCAAGCGTGGGTGACGGAATTTTATTTACATGGGTATGGTGGGAGCCTCTTTTGGAATATTTGCAATATATAACGTAACAGTGAGTGACATTCAACACATAAAAGGAAAATTTTTTACTACAAAACTTCAGTGGTTGCACCTACTGACCCATCGGATTGTAAATAGATTACTGGAGATGTTAATTTGCGTAATTTCTAAGTTTTTTTATATTTGCCTATTAAAATGAAAAGCCAAATACTTGTATTTTTTAATTAATATTTGATAATGTTGCACAAAACGATCCAGGTGAAGATCCAAACATTAATTGTTCAAAAAATTTGTTTTCAACACAACTCAGATACCTAAATAAAGTGACCTGTCGGCTACTGGTCATTTTTAATATGGCAATACGATGTAAACGATATCTCGGTAACGTTCCAAAAACTTGTCGATGTTTTAAGTATTGATACTTTTACTGTAACCAGGGCGAAGTCAACTTTCAAAATCCGTAAGGTGGAAAAGCGAATGCATGTCAGGGCTTATCTTGGTAAAGTTGGTGAAATACCGAATGTAGAGTTCCGTAGGTACTTACTTGAAGGGTAGCTGGGACACTTTTAATTTTCAAACGCTGCAGCTGTATGTTTGCCTGTTCCACACATAACCCAATAGCTGTTAGACAATTGACGCAAAAGTTGTGTTCTGTAGGTGATAGTGCTACGTTGGTCGGTTATTTCCCGACTGTAAAAGGTTATGTTAAGTATTTGTTTGTAACACCCGACGAAAATGTGAAGTGTTATGAGTTTGGGTGTTAAAAGTTTGACTACTATTGTATGTTTGTATGTGTAAGTTTGTGTTTTTGTGTGTGTTTGTCTGTGGCATCGTAGCTCCCGAACGCATGGACCAATTTCAAAGTAGCATTCGAAAGATAATAATACAGTCACGGTGGGTCTTAGCTATGGCTGGTGAAAATCCGTCCAACAGTTGAAGCTCATCGGCTTTTTTTTTTGGCACGTTCAGGGGATTTTGACGTGACAACGTCTTATAAATTGGTTTGCCGGGTGACACCTCAAGAAACTGCGTTACGCTGCTCCGCTCACGTTTCGCGCGAGAGAGACAGAGCGAGAGAGAGAGAGAGAGAGAGAGATAGGCATACACACCGGTTCATGTTATACGAATGAATATTCACATTAAAATTATTTTACCACTCAGAGTCGTTGTCACGTAAAACTTTCGCGCGTATACCGACTTTACAGGCAACCAATTTTTTTAACGTGAAAGTTAGTTTCTCGACTTCATATAATAAGGTATGTTTTTGTTGATGGAATCAGGCGTTACTTTGCGGAAATCCATGACTAAAGCTGAAAAAGAAGATTATTTTGCTTTAAATTTCCACTAGACGACGCCAGCGTTCCAGCTCTACCTTTTTCGGGTGATTACAGTTGGATGTATTTTGGTTCCTGCGCTGGCGTCGTCTAGTGGAAATTTAAAGCAAAATAATCATCTTTTTCAGCTTTAAGGTATGTTTTTATTGCTATTAATTTTAATTTGTTTGTTCCCAGATGCACACGTGGTTGGTGGTGGCGTGCGCGGCGGTGCTGGCCACGCTGGCGGCTGCGCAGAAGCCCGGCCGGTTCCTCTCATTGCCCGTGCCACAGAAATGCGCTAACAGTAAGTCTTTATTAGTTTAAAAAAAACAATAATTACGCAATAACTTAACCCCAATAGCTTATGCTGTGTCAGCGTCTGATTCAGTGTATGTTCGAATATCTACTGTATGCTATAATACTCATCTTATGATTTGGCAACTAGAATACACTTAACTAATGCAAAGTAAGTGTAGAGGTATATTATTTTAATAAGTCTTAAGTGACCTAGGGACTTAGAATGTTCTTATATATACATAAATATATATATTTGTGGTTTTGTAGTCTACAACGTGAAATACACACAAATAACAAAATAAGCTGCAAATGCTTTTAAACCTTAGAATTATACAAAATCTACAATTATTCTTGAATGGTTTCGCAACCACGAATGAACGAAAAACGTGCAGTTCATTTATAATTTTGATGGCAAGGAGTATTTATAGAAAACATCAAATAATTGCGTTGAGATGTTTGAACTAGAACGCAGTGACCACATTAAGTTGGAATTCTTATCGTTTGAATGTCCTTCTTGAGCGCAATCTGTAGCATATTATGCAAATGTGCAAGTTAATTAATTGGAGTAGATCCTCCTTAAGCATGTTTTAGTATTATTGTATTATAAACATTATCAAAAGACTACATTTCCAGGTAGTCATATCTGGTTCGCGTAGTAAGCGCATTTGAAAACCATTTTCTTTTCTCTATTTTATCCGTAGCGTAACATTGACTCGTAGAACGTTCGTAGCATTCCGTAGCAGAAAGCTAATCTATCTAAATACACGGTTTTAAGTGAACTTCCATTTTTAAAGTGTTTATATTTAAGTATTATATTTTTAGATTTTACTTATGCAATTCGGTAGGATTTAGTTGGCGCACACTTAATTCGATCGCAAATAACTACGATAAATGTTTTGTTACTATCTACATGAAATAATATTACATCAAAGATGTCATTAAAGATTGTAAAAACATATTAATTAACGCCACCAACGCAATTTATCACTGTGTGGGACTAATATATGATACTTAATTAAATTGGACATTTAATTTAAAGCAGGTTTGATGCTGAGCTAATAATAAAAGTAATAATTCCACATTGAAAAAAGTAGATCTCTCTTATATATTATACAATGTTATTTCCAAAGATCAATAAAACAAGCAAAAACTAAGAATCCGGCTAAAGTTTATTTTGTTGTCAAGGAACTTTATTCAACAAGTTTCTAATTCAGTTGCTCAAACATGACATCGCGTTAACCAAAGTTTTTTTTCTTTGTAATATTTAAATCTAGGCGGACACATTAAGTAAGCAGTTTGGACGTTATAAGGTTTTGACCAATTAGTATATATCGGGCATTGACCTTGAACCTATACTCGTATTTAGCTAGTCATTAACCTGTGACCTTACAGATTTTACGAAAGAGGAACTAAATTATACGGGTAACGTCGCCAACATATTTTAAAAACAAATTCCAGTATTTATTTTAAAAACTGCCAGCAGCTTAATGTTTGTATCAATGATTTAGTATCAAAATAAAATCGCGTCGTCTTCTGTATCAGTGGGAATAAAGTCAGAAATCAGATGCTTAATTGCTAACTTGTTCGAACGTCAGAATCACATGCCTTAAGTTACTTAAGAAAACGTAAATCTGTGAAACTTGTAGGTTCCTACAGCTCTTACAGTGAGTTTTCATTCGTACTTTTTCCGCAGGGTAATACCTATAAAGTCAGCAAAGCCTCGGTGCATAATTTTAATTTTAAATTACAACATGACAGCTACCAAATCATTCGTGTACGAATTTAAAACTTCGACTAATCAGCGCCACACATCGCGTTCAAGTGGTAATCCATCGAACTATTTATGAATGTGAACTTTTCTGCGCGAGATTGCACGAGAATCGGCCCACAGTAAGAAAACGCTCTACAAAACTTTGCGGATGCTGTCCTAACGTTTTTTTTAATATTAATATATTATTTAAATAAGGTATATATCTACATGTTTTGTTTAAATTTTACATATACTGGTTTATATCTGGATTTCATTAAACATTTTATGGCTCTAATCATGAACCAGGAACATGGTCGTAATCTTTATACGCTATTACAATTAAATCATTTCCATAATGACTTATGGTCATTGAAATTCAATTATGTAAAATAAACTTCCGTAGATCCTCTCACATAACAAATAAAACAACATCACATAGTTAAAACAATGCGGTTTCGCTCGAATAGGAGTAGGTATTGACGGGGTTAGAGTGATAGGCGATAAAGAAAAACACTGGAATACATGAACACGTCATATAAATTTGGAATTACGAATACATTCTACACACCTACATAATTCATCTGTCCGAAAAATGACGATAGGAGTAACAAAAGTTGTTCCAAAAGTTGAGGCCGGTCCAAAATCATTAGAAGAAAAAAAGTAGAGCGTCCTCGGGTCAATGACCGCGCAAGGTCATGGACGCGCCCGAGGACGCCCCCCCCCCCCCGCGTCCGCGCCCCTCCCGGGGAAAGTGTTTGTTAAGTAACGTCTGAACGCCCGCGGTTTTCCACAAATAATTCAGCTTACGTATACAACAAACAAAGGGTACCTACCTACTAACGGTAATATATACGTGTTAAACTTAAATAACCAGCCACAGGACACCCACTGCTTAACATAGTCACACACGTTTTCCTGAAAACGCAATGCTTTCTGAAATTTGTAGATTTTGCCAATATAATGGACTTTTTATTGTCGCCATATCTTTTACTTTAGCGGTAGGTACCGTCTCTAGACACTCTGGAATGACATAATAAGCCGAATAAAATGTAAATAACTTACGTGATTAAAACGAAACCTGTCACGATCGAGACCGTTCACTAAGAAAGGTTCGTTACATTATAAAATAACCGGTTAAGTTAAAACTTTCAATTTACCCATGAACCAGAAGATTTGGTCCAGCCGGTAGTATATTGTGTAATTCAACAAATAACATAACCCGCTTTAGGAAGTAAATAAAAATTAACATTAATTTTATAATAAGGTATGGTTGTTATTGTTAGCATTGTTCCAACATGTAGTATGTAAGTTATAAGAACGAAACAAACGAAGGAAAAATGATAACGCCAGATAAATAACATACTTAGATTGAGTATGCACGACACCTTCTTTTTCACTGCGATATCATTGTCAGGTAATTATATTAAAAGCAATCAGTTGTTTAAAAAAGGTCATGTCTGTGCTTAGTGAAGAGTTACTAGATAAACAGGCACATACCTATATCTAAACGGTATTTACAACATCTAAAAAACATAGGGGAGAAGGGGGCAGCTTTGAACACTTGAGTTTACGAAGCCATTTTACAACGAAATCGTGTAGTTATTTTTGGGAAGAGGCCAAATAAACCCACACAACTGTCACTTGTCACTACTGACGTTTGATAGCCTGTCGTTGAGTTATGAAGAGTTTTCATTTACGGGTTCTTATAATAAGCTTTACCAATAAGTACGTAAGAATCTCGGTCACCTTCTATTAGTCAGAATGCTTCATATATTACGCAAAAAATTACAGATCAATACCTTTTTTAAACTTAAACTGGGAATGAAAACGTTTTTCATTTTTCAATAGCCCAGGGCTAGCCCAGCCCAGGACCCAGGCAGCTTTATGCTTTGCACCATAAAAAAAAGTTGAATGAGAAGTTGACTAGCAAGACATAAAAACTGCTGATCCAGAAGTATATACTGTTCAAATGAGACTCGGAACTTATTTAAATTAAAGTTTTAGTCCATTTATTTTTTAATTTTACAAGTGAGTACTTTGTAATATTTTATTTAGTACTTGCTATTGATATTTCATCTCCATCGTTTCTAATGTTGAGTATAATAATTTTGTTACTTAAAATGTAAGAAACCTTAAAATTTCGTCAAATTTAATGATATATCAAAACTGGCCCACTCGTGTTCAAAGCTGCCCCACCCCTAAGACATTTGATTTCTTTTACTAAATTGGATATTTCGCTATAATTTGCATATTTTCCGTCTTATGATGTATTGCGATTTTTTAGCCGAATAGTTAGACTAAGCATTGTGAAACAGGAGAATTGGTCTAGAATAAAATAATTTAAAAATATGTCGGGAAATGTTAAGTGTTCAAAGGTGGGCACTTCTCCCTTACATATTTTAAAACTAATTTTCGTATACTCGCAGAGGAGGTGTTTGCTACGTCGCTACTACTTTGCAAAACATCTTAATCTTACTTTCTAGGTCAATAGCACCAAACAATTAACCATAACGAGTATATGTATCTTAATGGTGTCATTGACAGTAGGTACCTAAAGTTATGTAAAAACAAGTATTAATTTTGCTTATCTATCTCGCCACAAACTGACAAGTCATGTCATCGTGTGGCTTTGTAACCATAACAATGGGAGAAATCGGAATGTTTGTTCGTCATTGAACCCGGAGACCGCAGAATGTTATAATATTTGTAATAATAACTTACCTAACTCGTTATGCTAGGTACCAATTGGATGTTAAATGAAGTAAAAAAAAACTAAGCACCGCATCATCTTTTGAAGATGTGTCCACTTCTACAAGAAGATAAAAAAATGAAAATAATAATTAGCAAATGTGTTTTTTATTTTTTCGTTCATATGGGATATACCTAGTAGGGTTTACCTTGATAAAATATCTACATCGGTATAATACGGTTCGCCAATTTGACCACGTTCTTTGGTACATAGGTATTTATGTTCTGTTGTGGTGTCCAGTTTAATTTGATACTCTTTTGAATGCCACGTCCCGAATATTGAAAGACAACACGGCTCACGATGTACGAATATGGTGTAACTTAACAGTCATATATGTATTTCTCAGCATTTCTTCTGTAACTGAACCCACTTTGCATAATTACATCACGTGAGTCATTCCCAGCACTCAATAGCAACATTATGTCTTACTCAATGTATGTTAAGTACATTTTGTTAGTAGCTCTTGTACAAATGATGATTTGCTTAGGCATATATTTTTTTTACTCGATTAAATAGACTAATGTGAATGTCACTTTGCTTTTTACATGGATATGGTCAGATCGGGATGGTCCATATTAATAATTTGATAACAGTCGACCCTTTTCCACAAGAAATAGAAATAGAAATATTTTTTTGCTTTTTCATCAAAGTAGCGACAATGTTTGCTTTCTTCGATTGAATACAAACTTTTATCAGTAGAAGTACCTACAGCAACCGACACAGTATAGTAACCCCAGCAGGTTTGACTCATCTCATTATCAAAATTATCATATTAACGTTCGTTTTTAGTGGCCCGGGAATTGGACATTTGAATTTAATTTGATTACTGATGAGATGATGCTTCATTAAGCCGCGATGATTTGTGTGTGCTATCAATATTACGTCGACGTAACAAAATGACGAGACTGGATTGGCTGTGGAAGATTTTGTAAACATTATTCTGTATTTGAACACTATTTACCTTCGTGTTTGCGATTGCCTTGACAACCGAGACATGTTTAGTACGTGGCTTCTGTACGCATAATGGGAATCATTAAGTTGGAATTAATAATTTTAAGCTAAGTAACGTGCTTCAGACGGTTTTGGCTCAGGGCCGCCTACGCTCGTCATAGCGCATTATAAGTAAATGACAACCTTTGTGGTTCACTGGGCTCCTGATATTTGTTTTGTATTAACCCACTTGTTTGCAGTCAACAATCAATTTATCGAGTGTATGTTCTAACAAGAGATTTCGTGTCGTACTGGAAAACAATAGAAATTAGTGGGACGTTTAAAAAAGTGAGTGAATAGGTTAGGTTTACTGAAAATCTTAGCTTAGATAAGCAGTCATTACAAAATAAGACGGTTTATGGTTATTAGTTCAGCAGTTTCATTTCTAATATCCGTCAAAAGTTTTATACCTCGTCGGCTCATCAACATCTCGATTAATGCTTATCCATTCCTTAACAATGTATTACTTATACCTACATATAAATGATCCAAAATGCATTTTGCTCTACATTAACTCCTTAACGGTGGCTAAGTTTACAATTTGAACAATCATTTATGCATCTCCAAATTTAAATGCATGAATACGAAATACGTGATGCAAATGGATGTTATTGATACCAAATAATTGCAATAAAAGTAGCTAATAGAGTTATTATGTTCTTATAATGGCATAGCGCAACCTTCGTGAGATATTATTGATGGGTTTATTTCGAAACGCATTTGTTGGTATTAGTTTAAAGGTTGTTCGATGGACAATAGCTATTGAAAGCTTTCATCACTAGAAGCTCAGCTGGAATTAGCTTATATAGTTAGTAGGCTTTAGTATCCACGAGTAGACGTAGGCAATCATGCATATTTTTTAGTGGGAGTTATACAAATCTAGAGTTTAGTTTCAAGTTTTAAACAGCTCATCTGATTGTTTGTGATTACCATAAAAATATGTCTTACAATTTGAAATCGAATTTGCAAAAATATGGCAACTTAATTATATTTTCTTCCAAAAGACAAGCATAGAAATGTAGTTACTTATCGAAAGTGCTTCTCACATGTACTATATATTCTAAATCTATGGTGATTACTCACATGTAAAGAGGAGAACATCTATGAGCAAGTTTTGCATTGCAGATATCGACGGCTTTGTTTTCTGTGAGTAGGTGGGGGACATAGCCTTAGCTAGGCCAGTTGCAAAAAAAATGTGTAGTTTAGGTACGATAGGTTCTTCTCGTACTGTTTCTTCGTCAATGATCTTTAAATAATATCGTCGTTTTATTTTAAGTACTATATATATATATATATATATATATATATATATATATATATATATATATATATATATATATATACCTCTATATTATAACAACGAACGAGTAGATAGTGTACAAAGAGCTTGAGTAAAACTTTATCAACCACTCATGGTTTTGGTGAGAACTCCTTAACGACCTCACCATTTAACAATTTTCTGCTTTATAACATGTCTGCAAAACTCATGAGCGCTCATAAATTAGTACAATAAAATCACAAGACCTGAGTTTTGCAATTCAGTCAGCCTTCGTCCGACTCTACCTTTCGACCGCTCGACATTACTGGTCGATGCTTGTGTTATCTAATTTTGTATGATCAGTTTTGCTGGATTTGTTTGCTCTGAGTGTGTCGGAACTTATATCCCGAGGCGTTAAATTGTTTGTTAGGTAAGTGCAATGATTTCGGTTCGTGTTATCAGGTCCTTGATCAAGAAACTATTGCACACTTCATTCGATGTTCTTCGTTTTTTTTACATTCGGTCTTAGGATGGACACGAAAAATATAAAGCCCAGGGCACATCGCCGGTATACTGTCGCCGCGTATGCAATAAAGCGAAAATGTGCGCTGGTCGTTAAGGACATCTTACTGAAACCTATTTGCGAAAAGCTCGCACTTTGCGTTGCGTTGAGACCTATTAAGGCTCATCATAACGACCCATGTTTACACTGATTGCCCTATTTGGCACCCACCTTTAGTTTTGCAACTGTGTGTCGGGTAAAAATCGCCAGCAACATTTGCAACGGCGCGGGCGCAGTCTTCAAACAATCGCACATCCGTTTGTCTGTCACCGCGCAAGGTCTCCGATGATTGTCCGAGGCGTGCGAACATTAACTTACAGCGTAGGCAATCATGCCTCATTACTAATATTTGTGCAATTGTCTGTAATTGTTATTCTTAAAGCAAAAACTAAAAGTCTCGTAGGCTTCAATGCACTTTGCGTACGGTGCGTTTGAGAAAAAATAAAACAACAGAATAAAAGACTGTGCGTAATCGCAGCTTGATATCATAACTGCACTTTTCCCATCAAAACAACAATTTCATTACAAAATTTAATATTCTATCGCTTTAAATGTAAGGAACATTGTCTAGGGCCTAGGCCCTAGGGGATAAGAATGTGAGTAGTTCATTTAGTATGAACATTCAGCATTGTCAAAATGTATGAACACATACCTGCTTGGATAAGTACAGTTCTAACTTAAACTTTCAAATTTTCAAATGACATTGGAAGCTATAATTTTACTTCATTGCAAACAAATTCTTCTGATTGAAGTAAAATGTCACGACACGACATTTCTCCACCGCGATTGTATTGATAAAGTGCCTATTCAAAACCCAATTGCAAAATGTAAACTGTTCTTGCACTCAGCTTTACATTTCTTGTCTGAATTTCTATATCATCATGAGGAGAAATATTATAGTTCTTGTTCAAAGCTTCCTGCGTCAATTGACGTAAGCAAAATTGCTTTATTCAAATCATACCTAACAATGGATGGAACTACACAATTACACAATTATGTCACCTTAATGACTGCGTAGGATGTCGTAGGTCAGTTCAGCATAGGAACTACAATTAACTTACATAGCCATCAAATAATTGTTTTCCGACAACACGTTTTGTATTAACGAGTAGTAATATTAAGTAAGTAATATAAATAAAAATAAATAAATAAATATAATATGGGTAATATGGGTATGTTATGGGTACCTACTAGACAACGGATAAACATACTTAATTTTTTTGTAAATAAATACATATTAAACATAGAAAACACCATGACATATATATATATATATATATATTCAACCTTTCACGGTTATCTTATAACTAGCTTCTCGCGTATCTTCTTAAGAGACATATTCTTAATTTGATTCTTCAATTAAGTCGGTTAATCTGTCCCATAGTGCTTTTATTAAAAGTCCATAAAAGCAGTCGACTCGTTGAACATTTGACTTAAGGTATATGAATATTCTAGGCCTAATGGTGAATTAATATAAAAAGCGCGATGTATAGCGATCCTTGGCACAGTTGGCACCTCGAGATCGGCGCGTGCGCATCACTTGGTCCGCCAACGGTCAGCGACGAGTCGCCAGTCGACAGCACTGAATACCTAAGTCCACAAACATGGACCTCATTAATAGGCATTTGGTGCGTTTAGATAAATTAAATATCACTCCGCAGACTCAATAGTGGTTACTTATTTAAAAAAAACTATCACATCCACAGATATATATTTCTGTGATCACATCAACGTACAAAGATACTTTGGCGGGCAAGTCTTGGCTTGGTCCAGGCCCAATTCCATTTTTCGTTTAGCACCTAAACCTGCTAAGAAACTTTGTGCAGGATTTCTATCACGTACTAAATAGGTACAACGAAGCCAACTTAAATACGCAAATTTTACGCACCACCTCAACATAACCAAGTTCTGTAGGTAGCCGTCTTGACAGGGACATCGTGTGGTTAATCTTTCTAGTTTGGATTTTAGGAAAACGTATATCACATGAAAAAGTTGGCGGTATAAAACAAACCTTTGATATCAATAAAAACGGCGGTAAAAACCAAGAGCCGCATACATACAAATAATTGCCAAGCATTATTAACTAGCTGGACATCTCATAGCCATTATAAGGACTAAAGGACGCATCGAACATTAAGAGTGTCCATAAAAAGACAAACTAACATTATTCAACGTCTATAAGACAAATCACTTGGCCTAGTAATATGCATCTGGTCAGATTTGTTCATCAAAAAACCTTCGTTTTAGTGTTTTACCTATATTCGCGTCCCTGACTGATGTTTTTTCTAAAAACAAAACTAATATGTAAACCGAAAGCCTGATATGAGGGAAAACTATGTCATCATTATAAGTTACAAAGCATTGTTAAAATCGTTTTTGAATTAACGAAGAGGTTGCATTATCTTACGCTACAATAAATAAACTAGGCATTACATAAAAAGCATTTCCCATTTCATACTAGCCTAAGTATGAAATGGGAAATGCTTTTTATGCATGAACCTGAAAAAAAAAGATTATTGCGTGGAAAAATAGCAGAGTAACACACGTCGGAGTGACCCCCATATTGCGTATCGTTGTCAGCACGTCACGTACGCGCTTAAAGGTCGCATCTTCGCGATCTTTGTTATGTAATTTAAGTGATCGATTGCGATTGCGACACACGCATAAAGGGGGGTTCGGCAAGGCTCAATGTCACGACCGTGGTACATCAGCCTTTGGGTATGCGACCTGGGGCGAGGGTCGCTGTCTATTAGCGTTCCGCTAACCGTGACCACACGTCGGTGTAAATCATTTATCAATATTTATGTCTATGAACATCCTTACCTAATAATGGAATATGTTTATTGTAATAATACAACGTTATGTTTAATTCTCAAAATTTATGTTCTCATGACTAGGTACCTATGTTTAGTAATCGTTAACAATTGTATCGCATTAACTATCACGAAACACCGCGTCCTATAGGATAGACTGTCTCCAAACCCGACCTCAACCTATATGCCTTGTTCTAAAGAGGCCTATCACAAACATTTTGACAGCTAAGCAGTTTTTAGTTCAAAGGAAAAGTTTAGACTAAGATCAGTTTGTTCTCTTTGCATGTGTTCAACAAAGGGTGAATGAATGAATGAATATGGCAGAGCATTTGTGACGGGCGATGCGTATGAGTGTGGTTTTGAAGTGGGAACGTGTGAACTTTGCGAATTGTAAGCGTTAATAGCTGTTGTATCTTGTTCAGAAAAGGTTAGAATATCACAACGACAATAAGAATCATTCAGTCGAAAATAATCGCTATGACAACCTTTACGTCTTTTTAAATTGCAACCTTAACATATTTTCCTAGAGCAAGTTCTTTTTCACGTACGGAGACCAGCGGAATTCTCAGAATTTCCGTATCTAAACCATGTGTTTCTATTTCTGACATGCCTGCATTAGTTATGGTTACATAATAAGATGCTTCTAGAACATTACTTGGCGGTATAAAGTTTAAATCCTGGTGGAGGAGTGTCCCGCCACCAGGATCTGGCGGCTCGCTTATGGCGAGCCATAAAACAATTCTAACGCACCCTGAATCAAAGAAAACTATATCACACTATTAGATGCGATCATAAAAATTAAAAAAATAACCACCACCGTTCTTCCTCAGGACCAAAGGAGTTTTTCTACCGAGGACACAACTACTTCTACAGCGGGCACGTGCCCGAGCTGGCCAACAGGAAGGTGGACTGGCTGGACGGCCGCAACATCTGCCGGGAGTACTGCATGGACCTCGTCTCCATGGAGACGCAGGAGGAAAACAATCTAATCTTCAAGCTCATCCAGCAAAGTGAGTGGCTTACTTAAGAATAGTTTAAGTAAGTAACTGAACTTCTTTCAGACAGGGTGTAGGTACTAATTCAAGCTTACCAGTAAAGTTACCATAAATTTTTTTGCAATGCCTCGCCTGGTGTACATAATCTGTTTAACGATAAGAGCGGGTACACTTTTTTAGGCGCTCGGCGTTGCGTCAAACGAGCGTTATCATATAACGATTGACCAGAAGCGCGCGCTTGCATAAATGTATCATCAATTAGAGGACTCCCTGCCGAAACGCGCGGTTAACAAAGCGCGCGTTGGAAAGCGCCCAATGTGTGCCCGAAGGATTTATATACTTATGAAAATAAAACTGACCACATTTTGTTCCAAATTAGTTAATTGGTATTTAAAATTGGGGACTAAATGGATGACATTTATCAATTTCAGATGATGTGCCATACATCTGGACGTCAGGTCGTCTCTGCGACTTCAAGGGCTGCGAGTCCCGCAAGGATCTGGAGCCCAAGAACGTCTTCGGATGGTTCTGGTCCGCCAACAGGGAAAAGATGGCACCTACTAACCAGGTAGGTTTATTTACTTTAGTAATCTGTGCTAGCGTGGAGGGTAGATGCCAGTTATGCTTACCGAATAATTATAAACATTCAACAAATCGCTCTTTGCACATATCAACTAGGCAGTGTTTAACGATTGTTTATTTTATTGTTCACCTGGTTATTTTATTGTTCAACCAGTTTAGAGCTCCCTGTAGGTATATGTTTTACGCAGGTAATTAGGTATAGATGCCGCGAAAGCTGGGTATAAAAAAAAGATAAGATGGCTTTAAAAGCTGGCTCCACACGTTGGGCGAACAGTTGGCCCAAAAACTGACGCTATTGGTCATTATAAAAGAGCACCAACAAAGCACCAATCAGCGTTGAGGCCAACAGTTTTTCCTAGGTCCACTCATTGGGTAATAGGTTTTTGAGCCAACGTTGGCGCCATAGTGTGGACCCGGGGTAAACAAACAGTAAAAGGGAAAACTCGCGATTGCCACGTACTCACTTACCGAGTCATAACTTTCCAGGAAACATGTGAGCCTGGTACACCTTCCTACAACACAATAGGAAATTTTATGCGGAGATGTTCATGTTTCTTATTATTTTCCTTAACGCACCAAAATCAATTCAAAAAAAATGTTACAGAAGCCTCTTCCATAAGTTATTTGCCGAAACTTTTGAATAATATGTATTTTTTTTCGCTATTCTAAGATTTACGAAGTATCTAATTACTGTGTTATTCAATCAAAGTAAAGGTCAAGTTCGCCGCGGTTGAGCAACTTTTTAATGCGTATTTTTTGAGATTGGTTTTTGTACAATTATACATAGAGAATTTGATAAATATAAGTAGGTAAAGTGTGTTAAAAACATTAGGGTACTAATGTAGGTGATATAATTAGTCCTTGAATCATAGTGAAAAAAAACTATGTACATTACTTTTCATTCTTGTTTTATTATCTAGCCCCACGGATAAAAACAAGGGTTCTTAAACTTTTATCCTTAGGAAGATATTGCTTGTTCGAGGGGGCTCATACCTTCGTGAGAAACCAAACCTTAGTGAACACTGAACGCACAAACTTACCTTAAGCTTTTTAATTCCAGATCCCCAACGGCTGGGGCTACAACCCTTGGTCGCAGACCGGCCACAAGAAGCAGCGGCAGCCCGACAACGCGGAGTTCGACATCAACGGCACCACCGAGTCCTGCATGAGCGTGCTCAACAACGTGTACAACGACGGCATCGCATGGCACGACGTCGCTTGCTACCACGAGAAACCGGTCGTGTGCGAGGACTCCGAGGAACTTCTCAACTACGTCGCCAGCACCAACCCCGGCCTCCGTCTGTGATCCCAACTAGCATAATAGCCACTCCAATCAGGGTCTCATTTACATTACCAATGAGTAACAATTCAATATCACAGAAAACTGAACAACTAACTGTAACAGAACATTATTTTTCTATTCTCGCGCAAGACTCGACTACTCTTGTTCTGATACAGTGAAACGTTTTAATCATCCCCGTATTTATTCATCCGTCGTTGAGACATGTCATGAACCCGATATTGGGATGTCTCGCCCATCCACACTGCCTTATTCCGTCGTACAAACAATGTACAGAATAGTAATTTAAGACTTATATGTAACTTAAATAGGTTTACCTACCTAAGGGAACAATTTCTATTTGTATATAAATTAATAAAATTAAAAACAATAAAATTTATCACTTTGGTTTAATTTCACCAAGTAAAAAGCAAAAAAATACTGTTACTTTGACACTTAATATCTAAAGATTGGTATTTATTTTAATCACAACACAATTAAGTCACTGTCATATATTTTATGGTCTTTTGACCTCTTATATAGCTCAAGCGGTTAGTTGCTAAAAAAGGAAATATAACATTGTATAGTTAGCAACAGGTAATTCGATCATGAGTGATCTTTAACAAAATGAGTAACTTTAATATACTTAATACAGACTAATAAAGCTGTCATACTTAGCTTAGCCTATCAGGTGGAGAGTAAAAATACAAATAGCACTAAAAGTTAGTCAAAAAAAGTGAGAAAAATATTTTAGCTTAAAATAATGTCATGGTATGGCATGGCATGGCAGGTATGACAGTTATACATAAAACAACTTATTAACTAGGTATTATCTTCAAAAACAAACTGCACGCAACATCAAATATGTATTGGTTTACTAGGGTTTCCGAATTGAATACAGACGCCTGAAAAAAATGCGTGCAAAATCAAATATCTTCCGTCATTGTACTTTAAACAAGCCTAGTTTATCTTTTGACGTAATTAAAAGGCAAAACGTCGTTTTTATAACTTAAAGATCTAAAAACAAAACAGCAAGAGACTGTTATAACAAGTCTTATGAATTATAAAAACCAAATATAAATGAATGAACGTTATTAACACGTGATAAACATAAAAAAGTTTCAAAATCAACATCTTCCTTTCTTAACAAATACAGAGTAAACAAAAAAGTAAGTACATCTAAAAGATTTCATTCAAAAGGAATTGTTGGTTGCCCTTTGACGAATGTCTGGTAGAGGCCCGCCCTACAGATTTCAAGTCATGATCTTTATACTGCTCGCACATATTTAGGTCCCTCACCTTGTTCGTGAGTACATTCAGGACATTGTATTCGCGTCCACATACGGTAACATACATATTGGAATACTTCTCTATTTCGGCAGGAGTTAGGGTATACATGGGGGGGTCCTTTGCACTTCCATATTCCAGCACCGTGCTGCCATCTCCCGAGGCGGAGTCACACTCTTCGATGATTTCTAGTTGCGGCGCGTTCGCACAGATGGCAGTGTATTCCTCATAAGTAGTTTCAAGAGTCATAGTGGGCAAACCTGATTCAGCAAATGCTGGTTTTAGCAGACAAGCCCTGTGCTTACGGCGACTTGTGTAGTACGAGGAAAGATCTGAAAAAAAAGTTACCAAAATAAAGTTTTAATAAGCAGTTTACAAAGTCTTCTAACATAAATCTGATCAATAGATATTTAAAAAAATTACTTTGAACATAGGCTGTCTCATTTTTTTGTGCAAAAACTGGCCACATTTGTAGCTCATCAATGATATTTACAATCCCATTGCCTTTGATGTCAAGGTATAAATCTCCTACTACCTGCAACATGATGGCATATTCTATATTCAGAGATACCAAAAATGTGAATTTTTATAAAGTCTTATTAATAATATTTTTTGTGGAATTTTTTTTAAGAACAAATGTTTTTACATAAAACAATTATATAGGTACTGCTCCTACATATTAATTGAAAGTAATTAAGAACACACTTACAACATCATTATGTTTAGTTGTCATCAAAGCCACGGGGATAAAGTACACATGCTCAGCATTTGCTATCAGGGATTGTGCCCTAGCAATGCATCCAGGGTTCCATCTATTTGTAACTGTATTCTTTATTTTACATTCCTCTGTTAAAGTCTGAAAGGCAATTGGGTTGTGTAAAAATCAATTTAAAAGAAAAGGTTAATTTAAATATAATACTGAAAAATGCTTAAATCATTTAAATTAATAGTTTTTCAACAAGTGGTAGATAAGTATAAATTTTGTTAGTGGAAAGCATACTTTATCCATTGGGGTAACTCCATGAATGCTGGCTTCAAAAACTTTAGTGGGATATTTTTTATGTGCTGGGGGTAAATTGACATAGACCATCTTGTCATCAGGCCGCAAATAAATTCCATAGTCAACCAACCAGATCAGAAACTGTGATTCCATGGTAACAACCCCACGAGCCCACTTATTCTTCCACATCACTGCAACATACTTTTGGGAAAACATAAGTCACAAACTCCAAATAAATATCTGAGTAACAGATCTTATAATAATACCCTTCTTGGTGTAAATGAACACATAAATGACTATTCAAATATTTGTCTTCACAACTAAAATAAAACTAGTTATGACAAGTAGGAATACACAGTTGGTATTAGTAAATAAGCACAGGAGAAAGAAATTTCTCATAACTGACTCTGATAACTCTTACCTACTTTGAAACAATAACATCCAAAACTTGATAGAATTTAAATTTTACCCCATTTACCGATCCAAATAAATAGTTCAATAATAGTTATTATTATGAGGGAGTACTACATACCTGCCCATGGCTCACATCCGAAAGATTCATCCGGCCGTTCGTCACATTTTGAGATTCATCTAAGTTTTCGGTTAGGTCTAAATTCCTTCCATCTTCTTCAGCAATGCAGAAGAAAGACCATGGATTCGTAAACGTTGTGATAGTTATATTCATTTTGAAGTTTAAAAAGGTTGTAATTCGAGTACCACTAACGCTCTAATTGAAAGTGCAAACGCAAGCAAAAAAAAATCAATCAGTTTTTTTCTAACTTACAAACAGTAACGTAACAACTGTCAGTTTCATTCATTGATGCCTTCAAAATAGTTTTGACTGGGTGTGAGAAAGAAACAACGAAACTGCTAAATGAGCAAAAATACGAGATTGTATTTCCGTTCAGTTGGCGGGAAATATAAAAAAGTTTCAAAAACTTTTGAAAAGTTTTGTTAGACAAATACGTGTTTGAGCATTGGTACTCATTATTATGTACAGTCTGTACACCTCGTGATTGAATTTCATACTGTGAGGGATTTGCATTGTAATTAAAATTATAAAACATTTTTCTATATGCGCCATGCGGATTTATTTCATGAAATTCGTTTGATTATTACATTGCCTTGATAATTTAATTAGGAAACATGTAATAACCGATTACTTAGTAGATAACTTAATGAATTTTCCATTTCATAATTATTACTATCCATTTTTAAAACATATCTAACTTTATTTTGGTCAATCAATTGAACAATTAAACAAACATTAATTCCGCTTATTAAATTACGTAACAATATTTACAGTACATCTGCCCGTTTTTGTTCTATTTAAACTTTATATGAACTTATATTTAAGTTTAACATTAAATTAGGGTCCCAGGAACGTGTTTAAAAACACATGATAGGTTGACTGGAAGACAATGCTTTTGAACTTCGATGTGTAAAGTTGCTTAGTTGCGTTGCGGTTATGCACCAAGAAGCTCCAACCGAACAGTGGTAAGGTACCGACATACTCACGTATGTATTTATCGTGCATGTCTACAACAATCACATTCGAGTAAATAGCAATACTTATATCGAAGTAATATTGATATGTTAGCAGTTATCAAAGATGTTATCCGTACGGTGGTAGCTACCTACCACCGTACAAACAAAGTTGGGATCAGAAGGGTGATTGGCGAGGTCGTCTCGGGTAGGCAATGCCGTGAGGGTCACGCGAAGGTGACAGCGTGCGTGCTGGTCGGGGCGGCAGGCAGCGTTGGCGTCGGTGGCTGCGGCTCGGGCGGCCCTCCCGACGGCGGCGGGCGCACGCACGGAATGCAGCGGGACGCGCGGGGCGCGGGCGGCGGCCGCTGCTGCCGCGGCGACGCTCCTCGCTGCTGCCCGCCAGTCAGCCGCGCGCCACCGACACGAGTTGTTCGAAACGCGACGGCAACCCACACCGCCGCACGCAGGTATGTAGCACGTGACTCACTCCGCATCTACGCCGCCCGCTCACGCAGGATCCCGCTCCGACCTATCCTGTTCACTAGAAATAGCCGATGGGCAGCCGTACCCGCTTCTTCGAGCCAGCGGCCTCGGGCGCCGTCGTAGGCGCGATGACCCGTCGTGTTTGCCAAACGAGAATCCCTAAATACTTGCCGGTCATCGCTTCTGCGGCTTTATCAGTGTTACATATTTATTATTTGCCGGCGGTGCGGTGAGGTCAGCGGGTGCGCGCGGCGATGTGTGCTTTATTGTGTGGGTAGTAGGGTCGAGTCGGCAGCAGCGCGCGACGTCGCCGACGCGGGCGCGCCCGACCTCGGGCTCTGCTCCGTCTTTGCTCTGCTCTTGCGTCGTTCTTGATAGCTATAGATACCTACCACTTATGAGCATGACACTACCCAATGATTAAATCGAAAACCGACCGCGATGTTGTCGCGTTACACTCGGCGCGTTCATCAAGCTGTCACAACGTTGTCCTCCACTAAGCATTCTTTCAATGTTTTGTGTTTTGTTCGTACCTAGGTACCATCAAAATACAACAACAACTTTCTTTTTCTATAAAGCTGCCTTGTCCTGAAAGTTTCAAATTTCCATAGTATACATTGTGAGTTACAACAAGACCTTTGAATTATTATTTTAATTTGCTAAACCTCTTTCTACTTTGTTTGATTGAGTAGCTAAACGAAGTACATACATATTACGACGGCGTAGTCTTACTTAGCTATACCTAGGTTGGTAAATAACATATTGCAATGTGGTTGATTTGGTATGGGGTGGCGGCCGTGGTGGACCTGAATTCTGTCGTTTCGTTATCCATTTATCTAATCCAATTGAGTGACAACTATCTAGTTGTGTACTTTCATACTCAAACAACAACAAACAACATCACTAACTTTTCGGTTATGCTGTGCGCTAACGTTTTGTTGACTAGACTACCACCACATACTTTAAATATGATAAAATTATAAGACGAAGCTGCTCTCGAGTGATGAAACAGCTGTTCGTTGAATCAAAATGCGAGACCTCTGCGTGACGAACTTATCCTTTCCATATCTACGTGGCTGTTGGCCACACTGACGTAGGCGTTGTTGACTCGGTCGTTAAACACAAAGGTCGAATAAGTTCTTGGCATCACGAGCGCAACGTAAAATATCTGCGGGTGCGGGTCGCCCGGCGACGAGGGATCCGCCACTCGGCCGATGGCGTCTTCAGCACCAGCCCTGTGCGTGTTACAGTTATTTTTCCCAAACGATTCTCGACTCTACCCAACAAAGAACACGCCCTAATATGCCGTGCTCGCGTGCCAAGTTATTACACGCTAGATGCGAAGCTAAAAATGTTCCCGGCCTCGTACCATTTAGGGCGCATGGCGTTTTGGTCCGTAAAGTTAGAGAACGGAGGGCCGTAGTCGCTTGAGGGTTTGAGGCGTAAAGAATGTTTCGGAGCCGAAGCAGGATTGAGATCCCCGACGCACAAGAGTGAAAGTAGGGGGGTGGGTGGGTCGGGGTGACGGCGCCCCGCAGGAGTGGCCGACCCGGGACCTCCAACTAGGATTTGCTAAATCTGCTGCTTTGACGCCGTCGCCGACGAAAAAGCAAATTTGCTGTGTTAGACAGACGACTGTAAGAGCAATTAGTGTTAACACAACGTCATCAATGCACGACATTAACGATGTACTTCGAAGTGTTTGTTGACAAGTCGAATCTTCAATAACAGGTTACCTATTTGAAAGTAAAACCAGTTTTAATTATTTTTACACAGAATTGTGCCTTGGGGTGAACGGTCACTGAAGCGACGGAGATTGGGTCGTTACGCGGGTAGTCGAGTAGCCACTTGCCACCTGACGCTATTCCCAGGGTCCTTAAGGATAATAGAATCAAGAACATAAGGCTTATGTTTAAGCGTAATAAAAGGGACTAAAGTTTACTAACAAAGCATGATACGTTCCTGAGAAAATGTGTTGTTTTTCTATCTAACATACGTCCAGCCATCCATAAAGTTATTCTACGTTTGTTGATATCGAGCACTAACTGTAATTGTGTAATAGTTATAAGCACAGATATAAGATTCTGATATAGCTAACTTCAGCAGAAAGGTATGCGTTGTTCTCATTAGTAATTTCCCAAAAAGTCACTTAGGTAATGATTCTGAACCACTCTCTAGATCTAGACACATTTGTTAGCAACTCCCAGTATATAAGTACCTACATCACTCGAAAAAACTAGAGGCGGGTTCAAGAACCTAATTAGTGCATCTCGCTGGCTCTAGCTCTGTTTCATGTCAGTACACAAGCCGGCGATACCTATATAGCTCTCTAGCAACCACACCTCGGCTTCGGATGGCCACTCCTTGTATCTTTATATATATGTAAGTATACGAATATAATAAGGAGTATAACGTTTGTAAGTTTATATTTATATCTGTAACTAGCGGCGTGCCCGCGACTTCGTCCGCGCATGTAGGATTTTATATCAACTGTGTGTCAAGTTAGTAAAATTTGAAGAAGATTGGACCAAGGCATGACGTGGTTCCATACAAAACGTCCGCCGTTATTTACCCCTTGTAAGGTTCAATATCAAGAAATCCTGAAACATGTCATTCATTCATTATTTCTAACCGAGTACCTAAATACCAATTTGTATTAATTCAAAACTGACAAGGTTTCATACAACCGTCTCCCCCCTATTTCACCCCCTTAGGAGATGAATTTCCAAAAATCCCCTTTAGTGCTTATCTGCAGTACTAAAGGTAGCATGATAGATGTGTAACCTCTAGAACTGCTAACCGGATTTTGAAAAGTTTGACTCGTGGTAGCTATTTAAAATTATATTCGTAAACACTGAGATGAAATTGGAGGTGAAACTTAAAGAATCATATAATATTTACGCGGACGAAGTCGCAGGCGAAGTGCTAGTTTACTACAATATTATGTCCTATGAATGTCACGTTCAATTAAATTTTATAATGGCGTTATGGTACTGCTTTATTGGCTATCTTGCTTTGAAATATTCATCGTTATCCATAATTATCTGCAATATCTTGACAGATAAATTGTTTCAGTGTCCCGGCAATTTTTTTATTAATTTATACCCATCTTGATTCGCCAACAATACTACTTGCATAGGCACTTTAAATACTTATTAAATTTTGATATGTCTAGCCTTATATTTATCATTCCGTTTTGCCAATTTAGCTTTATTGTGTCGAGAATCGGTTTGCTAGGTCGCGATTCACAGGCATTTCGGGACCCAAGCTATCACTAAATCGTAATCGTTCATTCCCATCCATTGACGTTTTCTTGTTTTTCAACACATAAAGAGGTATTCATTATAGAGTCGCGTATTCGCATTGTCTCCTGCCATCTTACTGAATATTGAACAGCCATTGCTACCGCAGCGTCCATTCAATGATCGAAGTGTTGCGTAATCGACAAACCTTATAATGATGTGGGATGTAGCTCGGAATAGTGCCAATGCGTGTTCAATTGAGCACGTGTTTCTTTGTTTTCCTTTAAGAATAACAGAATCCCCTTTTTAACGCCCTGTAAGGTTCTTGAACGAACACCTTTAAGGAAAGTGGAGATGGAGCGCAACCTATGTACTTGTTCAAGATTTTTGTGTTAATATTTATTGATGCGTTTTGTGTTCACGATTGACGACAAGCACGTTGTTTATATTGCGCAATGAATCGCTGAACATCACCGCGACACATGCAGGGGAGGGATGTAGCAGGCGGATGGCAAGTGTATGTTATTAATGTTATGATTTACAATGAATTATGTGTACTCGTGTACATCTACTCGGTTTGATTTATCTTCTCGTACTTACCTCATATACTCTCGCTTATCTTTTACCTAAATAGTCGTCATGGATATACCCATCATACCTCTATTTCGGACAATGGTTTTCCATAATCGATAATGCTGGAAATAGGTACGTCTTCTCTCGAAAGTTATCCATGACAGCCGCTATACTTAAATAAGTTTCTACAAATAGCAATGCAGTTTTGATTTTTTGTCATCTGAATATTTTAGAACTTTGCACTGTTTCAGTGGATATTCATATATGAAATTAATGGCCCTCTACAATTCCAATACCGTGGCGGTTCAGTCTGCCTGCATAATACCATCTAGTAAGATGGTATTATAGAATATCAAGATGGTACGAATATTACGTACCTATCTACTAAGTACCTATATACGTCGTGTCGTGTTCACTGTCCTCTCGCTCCGAAGGGCGTCGCGGACATCTCGAGCTCAGGCTCGAGATGATTCTCTCAGGAGAAGGTACTTATCAAATGCCCAAGACGAGGCTGCGATGGCTCGAAAGATTTATCAATCCGCCAAAATCCACCCACTGCGATAAAAAGTTTTAATGTCCATTTCGTCACTCACCTTAAAAGTTTCATTTTTCCTTCTTTTAGTGACTTAGCACGACAGTTAGAAAGCAATCGAAGTTCCTTGTGTTATTGATCAGGACGGGTACTATAACTTTTAACAGTCGTAACTAGTTTTGATTGATAGGTATTCGTACGCCGGAATACCTATCGACATTGTAAGCCGATAAATAAGAAGCGTACTTGAAGGGAACATTTTAAACAGTAAGAACCTAAAGCATCACTGTACCTCCTGAAAGATATTGCCACTTTACAGCAATGATACTTTCATTGACGACCGCTTGGTGCAGTGGTCCACATGTCGGACTTCTAAAACCAAGGGTCGCGGGTTCGATCCCCGCACAGTACAAGCATAAGTGTGCATGAACATGTGTGTTTGTACTGGTCTGGGTGTTTTCTATGTATAATATGTATTTATTTACAAAAAAAAATGTATTTAAGTATGTTTATCCGTTGTCTAGTACCCATAACACAAGCCTAGTAGCTTACTTTGGGACTAGAGAATTGGTGTGATTGTTGTGAAATATTTATTATT
Source organism: Pyrausta despicata (assembly GCA_963921415.1). Lineage (NCBI taxonomy): Eukaryota > Metazoa > Arthropoda > Insecta > Lepidoptera > Crambidae > Pyrausta > Pyrausta despicata. The sequence continues at coordinate 12,146,648 of OY992848.1, forward strand.
ATTATTATTGAAACCTCCTCTTTCACCTTTTTGAAATACATCTTTCGTCGTGTTAGTCTTCGGTTGCTCTCCGATACTCAATAATTAGGTCATACCTAAGTAGGAGTAGCCATCAAGCTCAGTATTACCAACTTAAGTGAGTTGACGCACTTCTACTACCCGTGTGTATCTTGATATTACAAAGCAAGGAATTTCATGCAATGAATAAGATCTAGTCTATATTAGTGAGTAGTTATGACTGTAATGTTGGTCTACAACACGTCACCCACAATATACCATGATTGGAATAGTTAGTAGGTACTATTAATTGCCTTATTGAAACCAAAATATCGATTACACGCATTTTGGTTTCAGTTACGATTTATTTACAGTATCGATAAAATTCTATCGATTTTATTCACTTTCAATCCGAATTATAGATAGAACCATCGATTTTATTCACTTTCGATATAAAGTCATTTAGCAAACCTGTAAAACGATTTCAGTGTTCCCTGCGCTAACACTGCTTGCTCTCAGAATAAGCCAGAGTTGGCATACCGTGTGGTTGACCGGTTCTTCGAAACTATAATTTCTTTCACTAATAATCTAAAGTGGTAGCGTGCCAAGTGCAAGAAGTTGTTTGTCGACTGTAATAAACTTAGACACAGTGCACGCACACCATCGGCATTAAACGCGCACAGTTGGTATTACGAGTATGAGCAAGCAGAGTTTTGAATTTTTTCAACAAAAAATACCATCATTTTTTGTTTTTTATTCAAAGACGTTCGATGAAACCAACAGCCAACTTCGAATATAGTTAAAACAATGTTGGTCAAAAATTATTTTTATTATTATTGACTACAACAGCGTCTTAAAGCTCATAACTTTTGTAACCTTCGTTCCTTATAGCCAAATATTACACTCAATTTAATAAAATAAACTCTTTAACAAAACGAATTAGATTCAAAATAGTTTTCCATTTTCAATTTGACGTCTCGACATTCGCCAAATCACAACGCGTCATAGTTATCCACATCAATCAAACGCTTTGAAGTGTGATTAACGTATCAAGCATATTCCCGGACGATACGCCATTACCGGATTGAGCTTGTTGGAGTGCATAGTGCATTGTGCACCTCGAGCGGCCGCGGCAGCTGCAATGCAGCTGGTACCGTGCTTTTACTCTTTTTGCCGCATCGTCGGCGCTCGGCCCAGTCTGGTTCCCTCCGTAATAGACAGCCCAACCTACCCCTTTTAAATGCGGTGTCTTATGGACAACGTCTGGTTTTGTGATGCGTCATCGTGAGTCGTGTGGCTGCGCTTAAGCCAATTTAAGGCTGGTGTTAGCAATCAAACTCTGAACATGACTACGCTAGGTTTCAGAATTACTTTAAATAGCTTAACGGAGTGAAATTAACTATTGGATCGTTAAAGTTAGATTCCAAAGTTGAAATTTTTAACCGATCGTTTTGAAACACAAAAATCTTCAGGGCGAAAATAACTTCCTTGCTTCTTCAGAGTGAAACTGATATCTTGTCTTTTCTGGGGAAAACACTAAATGGCAATGATTATTCAAACCAATCCTGTTGACCATACATAACACTAAATGTCTCATTGTGGGCAAAATCTTTGTTCCACAGTGCTAATTTGGCTACCATGTTGCATTTTAATTCACATGAGCGCTGAAAATCTGAAACTTTATTGTTATTTCTTGCCGGGCTGACGCGGAAGGATGGCAATTTTAATTATACTTACTTTGCACCTACCGGGGAATGTGAAGTCGTGTTTAACCTTGAAGCACTTATTTGACTGTTTTCAACAGCTACTTTTACCAGAACACGGGTTATTACACGTAGAAGATGGTCATACAGGAAATGGTGATTTTGTAAATAGGAGTTTGTGACACTTAATTTATACTGGTAGGCTTAATAGATACCACTAAGTTCTTTTGAGTTAGGTAAAGTACAGTATTTCTTTACTCATTTTATTCTTTCTTTGGGCGTAGCGAAACTTTCGTAGAAGGCCCGAGCTTTCTTTCTCGGCGGAAATGCTCTGTGTTGCGGATAAAACACGTCGTAAGGATAAAATGTTGTACGGATAGGTAGGTATAAGGTTCGAGCGACGCCGAGCGAGGTCGGACCCCCGTCGATCCCTCAGGCAGGGGGTAACTTAACGTAGCTGTCGGTTCCTTACGCCCGCAGCTCGCACACCCAAAACCCAACCTTGTCGTCCTTGGCCAAGCAGGCGCGCCTCCGACTCTACCAAACCCATAATAAATGTAAACTAATCACCCGCTTTACATAATCTTAACACTCCGCTAGCCAGTTCTGTATGTAACATGTGCGCACATAAAATTGTGTCGAGCTTGCCCACATAAATTGCAGAGCTAAGTGCGTGCGAAACCAGCAAAACAAATACATTTCCATTACGCTCATGAAGATTAAATAAGTTATATATTTTATTCTACACATTTTAACCTTTTTACATTGCAGTAGGTACGTTTTAGGTTTTACAAAATGCCGACGCAGCTTGTAAGTTTTCTAGCTGGTTTTAGTATGGTCACGCCATGTAACTTGTGGATAACCTCGTAATGAACCTTAACGTTTTTCTCATTCGCCGACCACGCAATGTAGAGACGAGACGGTGCTGGAAACTGAAAAACGTTTAGGTAGGTATTACGGAATTTCGCCGTAGAAAATTGTTAGTGGTTTCGTTCCGAGATAGCGTTATCAACAATAACCTTGCTCGAGGGATTCTGTGAAGCCACATAAAGTAGTGTGTGCGCGCCAACCGTTCACATACGAGTACAAAGTACATTTATATGCCTTTCTCTTCGTGCTACCCTAGTTGGTTTGCTCTATGTATTTATTTTCGTTAGCCCATTAGTTTTGGAGCTGTTGTGTTTTTTTTCTACGTCGTGGCAGTTCCATGCCTAAGGCAGGATGTTTCATTTTCAATATAGATAGGTAATGTATTCCCCTCTGGAGAGTCGCGCTCACGATGTCACTGAAACGAAAAGAGGTCGTCCATGTTCGCGCCAGAGTGGGCGCATCCAGCCAACAATGAAGAGCGGCGCTCGATGCTCGCTGCCAGTGCTATATCGAACGCACTACACAAGTATTAATCTGTGTGCAGATAGGCAGCCGCGTGCTGCTTGTAGGCGGCACGTAATGTATGCGTGCTCTCCGCTTCGGCTCCGTCCATGTGTTGTCTGTCGCCTCGTTGGCGGCGGCGACGGTCGCGCTCGCCACAGTGACCTCACTCAGGCGTCGACCACGCCACCTAAAATGAATCAAGCGCACCATTGTTTCTTTCACACATTTGATTCGTGTGCGATTCTCATAAACTGCTCTACATATTGGCACAGCCGCGCGCGCGGCGCATTGGCGGAAACATCTTTGACGAAAGATAACATATTTGAGTGAGATAATGCGACTCAACGACAAATAAATACCTAACAGCATTCGTGACTCGGCAGCGAATAAACTATCGCCTTCGTTAACAATCGTGCCGTCGCCTAATTGACTCCGGTCCACACCTTAATTAGTACTCGCTTGCGATCTCAGCGCGCCCGCTGAAGTATCTGTGCGAGGTACATAGTTCTTATGTGGCTATCTCGAGGCCACGCACCACCTGACACGAGAGCAGCTGGCGGCCGGCTGCTTGCGCTTGCGTACCACAAAACTCGTTTCCAAGTAGGAGCTTCAATATGGCGGACCACCACCATCGCTGCTGCTAATAACGACCTGACTAACCACATTGATTCTATAAAGATGCATTGCGTACTGACTAAGCGTTGCGGCGTAAAATGTGTCGTTTGGCGATCGTTCGAGTTTAGCGTCGGAGCTAAGCCCTGCGGTTTCTGGGAAGCGTCCGCGTGATGCGTGGTCGCTTTGTTGTCGGGGCGCATTGTTGAGCGGCTGTCCTTAGCGCGTCCATGTTCGTATTTTTCCGTCGGTGTTGCGAGAAGGCATGCGCTGGCTGTTTACACGAGCGTGCGCGCTACATAGGCACGATAGCGAGTACACAACACATAGGTAGGTAGTCGCGTAGGCAGCGGCGGTCGGCAGCCGGCGGCGTCGTCGCTCGGCCCTGATAATTTGCTGCGCTTATGTTACTTCAACGGCTTCTTGCGACACGTTACGGCCGCTTTCCTGGGTTTCTACGCCCTACACCACGCACACAGCTACGTGAGTATTTGCCCGTTTCAAAGTGTTGCATATCGCACATATGCAACATTGTTCCTTGGCCTGTATTTTCCTCAATTATTAGTGGTGAGGATGTAAACATGCGCACCTACCTCAGTTAATGTACTTCGTCCATCTTGTTAACTTATCTATCATTATTAAACTGTTAAACGTATTGCAGCACTGTTCAAGTCGGCTCTACTTATATGATTTTGTATTTTGATGTAAGACTAATCTGATACCTATTTCACTAAATGGTTTTTGACGTCATTTCTTTGCAAAAGAGATCGCCATTGTAGATGGTTCGCCGGGGTAGGTGATAGGTTTTCATGATGCACTTATGAGAGATGCAATTAAAAGAATATTGTACAAAGTTTCTAAGAATATTTGGCTCATTGCATTGAAACAAGGTTACCAGGAGTTGTTGTTGTTGTAATAGTTGTTGTAATACCTATTTATGTATTAACAATACTAAATTAACAAATATCGGTTAATCGTTTTGTGACTACACTGTGGCTAAGTGCTTCAATGTAATTAAGAAATAATGAAGTTATTTGTTTGTTGTTTACCGTTCGTTTTGGAGTTGTGTCGGTCGCGGATTCGATTCCGGAATCTTTGTTAGTTACATAGTTGATTGCGCGTCTTGTTGTTGTTTGTTTGTCACCAAACCATTCTAGTTTTCATCGTATGTTATGTTATTGAAGTCTTGTGTGTGTGTAAGCCGATATCATTGTCACGTTATGCCAACGCGTAGCATATTCGACTGTGGACTTATAGAGCAGTAGTGAACGTTCTAATTGGGTGTTGCAAGAGAATCGTTCTTGCGCGTAGTTATGTGCCGTCAGCGAGATGCGCTATGTACAAGGCGTCGTTATGACAGTTGTTTACCATTGGAAACGGTGTATTGACTCATAATCAGAAATCGCTGGCGAACACAAACAGAGTCTGTGATTGTGTTCGTACACGCGGCGGACGGCGATCAGAGCTCGACGTCCGTGACACCTAAACGAGCGAGCAGCACCTCTGCTATCTGGTGGTTTGATAAGGCGCATTATCAGCGGGCCTCGGGCGGGAGGGCCGACACGAGAGCGGCTGCGGTCGGTTGTTTGGTTGCGGAGTGCGGACCGCCGCCACACATGTTGCGGAACGTGCAGCGGGGCGCGGGGGACACCAGGGACGGCGTCAGCAGCACACCGGCGCGGGCACGCACACAGCCGCGCCGCCTACACGCCGCCCGCGCCCGAGGAGCGTCACTGCGCCTTATCGGAGCCATCTTTAAATGAGCACACTGCACGCCACCCGCCACTCGGTACGAATTCCATTCGAGAACACTGTCGTCGCGATGGCCGTCGACTGCTGCACTCCTTTGTGCGCGCCGAGCGCACCGCGTTGTTTGCCCGACGCCTCCAAGGTCACCGCGGTTACTACCCGACTCAGTGACAGTCGTATTCATTAGCAAAACTCATCGCGCATTAACGAGCTAACGATAGCATTGTTTGATTTGAACGTCATCGACCATAATTTCACGCAGATGCTTGCGTCGATGATAACCGTCTCTAAGGTATAAAACGCAATCGTAACGACTGCCAAAGACGTCGCACCTAATAAAGTTGGGTCGTCGTAATATCTCATCTTATACATCTCCACACAAGGGTGTTCTTGCGGCGACCATCTGTATCGATCCCGGGGGGAGGTGTGGGTCGACATCCCGTCGCCTACGTCTCTGTAGAGGCGGCGGCTCTAGCGAGGCTTCCGTAAAATCCAGGCTACAGGCTGTCGGGTGGGTGATAAAGGAAAACTGCCTACGTAGCCGGCCCCTGGCGGGTGTTCGGCGGGAGTGTGGCGTGTTGTCGTGCAGCTATATATAGCGCGTGTTGGAGCCGGAGCCGGTGCGACCGCGCCCGCACCGCCGCCGCTCGCCGCCGCCGACGACGTCCGACGAAAGGTCAATTGGCGCGCAAATTATTTGCGTCGCAAAATCCGTACCGACGTTGCTGCACCATTCCGGCACAGTAAATATAATATTATTAGCACATTAGCATTTTGTACTTATATGGCTATGTCGGCTATATACCATTGTCATTGCTACAATCGAGCACTTAACAGCGTTGGTACTCAAGTAGGTAGAGTCTATTTATTCAACAGACGACTATCATGCTCTATTGAAGGTAACAACGTGGCACGCATTCTTATCGGGCGTCATATAAGTATATATGCATGAGAATACATTTACCTATGTACCTACATATTCGATATGATATAGCTCGTGGTGCGCTACATACAAGTAAGACTGTTGTAGAGTCTTGTCCCATTACTGTTTCTAGTCGTTTTGGTTTCCCACTCATGGAGATCTGTTGCATTCTTTAGTGCTAGTTGTGAACAAGAACGGGTTTGTATGCAAGAAGTGGTCAGATTGTGTGGAGGCCGCGTGCGATGTGAACGCTTCACCACTATTGCGCCGTGGTTAGTCACGGTTGGAATGCCTACCGACTCAACGTCGCCTCCTGACAGCGACTACAAGAGCCATTTGTCTAAATATGACGCAAATACTGCCGTGCTTTCGAGAAATCTGCTTATTTATAAACACGTGTCGACGCAACATAGCTACGACTATGCACTGTAATCTAGCGCGCAACAGTGCAAGTTAGGTAGGTCATCGTGAAACATATCATTGCAAATTACAAGACGCTACTTCACCGGACTTCAAGAATATTCTTGCAATCTAAACCTATGAAACATTATTTGTGACCTAATACATCAGATACACTGTACTAATTAAAACTAGCACTACATACCTACACAAAGCAATAATTAAATTTACTTGATTCGATGTCTCACATGATTTAGTCGCAATACGAATACTGGTTGAGCGCTACCAGGGTGTAAAACGAGTAAAATATAACGTGCTAGGTACCTACGATATAATTAAATTCATACGTGTGACTTGACGTGATTAAGAAAGATATGCTGATGTAACAGTATTTCCGTTTTATCTTTGGTTTTTGATCAAGAAGTCCTTATCGGAAACCACGTCAATTCGTTATCAGATGTAGATGATAAAGGAATCAATTTCTAAACGCAACATGTGGGTGTGATTGTTGATAAATGTTCGCTCTCATGTTTGTTTATTACATCCACTAATTAAAAAAAAACAGGTTGTTCGACGTATCCTTATAAGGGACTATTGTTCACGCAAAGTAGCGGTACTCTTAAGGCATCATTCATTAATTACTGAGCTTTTCGTTCGCTGTGCTTTCGGCAAAGTATATTTGAAAGAACCGGCGTAGTACGGGTAAGTTGTATTAGAAAGAGTAACTGTCAAGCACCGACAACCGAGGTACCTAAAGCGTTGACAATGGACCCACCTGGCCCCAAGGGTTCACTGCACCAATTCGATATAAGGTGCGTAACGCTAAATCGCAGCGGGACGCGTTTTTGTCACTTTACATGTTTGATCCATTCAAAAATTAGAACTGGCTGTTGAAAAAAAATTGCTCATGAGATGACAAGTTCGTGAAGCGCTGTTGGGCTTGGCTTTTTTCTATTTGCAACGATGTACATACTCGTAATAGTATACCCAAACCGCCAGACCAAAGATCGTTCTCGTAGCAAGATTAGTAAGGTTTTTTTTTAATTCGATTCACTAACGTTAAAGAAAGCAATAAGTTTTCGTTTTAGTACCACTTTTTTTTAAACTTTATATTGTAAATCGGCAAAGATTTTATGAAGATCGTGAAAATGTTTGGACAAAAAATAAATCCTTTTAAAAGTAACCGCCGTAGACAGAGGTAATTAGGTCGGATATAGCTTAAAGAACGGTGGCCACACGGGATCCATCGTATGCAGTAAGCTCTTTTATAAGTTCACAGGCGTACGTACATTGCAATTATAAAGAGTGCGCATGTTAGCTTACATAGTTATTTACCATTCTAATTTACCGAAGATTTATGAAAGAAAAGCTCAACCTTTATAATTTACACACTTGACCGTTAGCTGAATGTGTGCTATATCGGTTTTTAATAAGTACATATTACTTTATCGTAGGTCCTATACACGTAACTTGAGTTGGGGAGGAGGTGGGGGGATTTCTTGTTCAAGGCAGTTTAGGACAGAAAGGACTATATAGAATAGGTTTTAGATAGGTTTCTCGTTTTGTGACATAGTACCAGAATTTGTTGACCGATAACTCCTTACCTTACCTCTTTAACAGTTAAACAGAAAACTTGTTGCACGCTTTCGATTTAAACGATCAATAATAAAATTAAACAGAGTAAAAGTGAATAAAATCGTTATAAAGGTTTTGTTTAACGACTTGAACACCCATAATACTATTGAAAGCAAAAGTGTGTGTCCTCGATGCCTCGGATTCGAGTGACTCGATGCGTAACTGCTTCTCGGGAATCAAACTTGAAAGAGCCGAAAGTGAAAGGGATTTTTCGTTACATTTGACTCGTCTGTATTTACATTCCCGTTTAGGTACTACCTATATGCTGGCTGCTACGAGTAAAAGCATTTTAACTTAAAAGCTATCACATGGACACGCGACTTTTTTGTGGGTCAAAAAACAGAAGCTTACATACACATTGGTTACATGTGTTAGGCGTTGTTGGCACGAAAGGGTCATCGTTGAATATTAACACTTTCCTGAATATTGGATATTGAAATGATTTTATGAAAATTTTGGCATCAAAGCCGTTTTTACTGCGCTACTGCGTCGTTTTTGACTCTACATTTCGAGATATTACTCATAGCCTTATATGTACTCGTATTTAAGTACTTTGTAGAAATTTGTTTGTTGTGAGAATGAAGGTTAATATTGTTAATTTGTTGTTATGATCCCATGTGCACTCGCAAGCAACGAATGCCGTCATGAACACATGGGGCTAGTTATTCTAATTCCCTATGTCGACAAAAACATTTTCCGAAGCAAACAGAGTATCTGCAAGCTGCTTTCGCACGGGTGCTATTTTTACGTCCATTGTGACAAATAATACGCGGGCGGGCATCACCCGCACCGCGGCCGCAGCCGAGCGTCGCGCGTGTACCTACATAGGTAGATGTCGACGGCCGTGGTAGACATCCCTGCATCCCCGGGCTGGGCCGGCTGTGCCGCTCTATAAATACACAGCAGGTGTGGTGGGCGCGCGGGGCGCGGGACGCGAGCGGGGCGAGGGGCATCCGCCTCTGCAGCGCTCCAAACCGCTCGCAGCGGCCAACGGACCTTAGCGACGCCATATCGATTGCGAGGGCTCCCCCTGTGGCGCGCCGCCGCCTCCATTGCATTGTGCTCGCGCTGGGATGCCTTCTCCGGCCGTTTCCTGCCTCGGCCTTGTCGAGTTGTCTGTGTCGGCGAGGCCCCCGCCCCGCGCCCCGGGCCCCGGTCCCACCAGGACACGTCCGCCAGCTGCCACCGGCAACATAAGTGCTTTGCATCACGCGCGACCCGATATAACATCCTCCTCGCACTATAGGAGATGATGTCACGTATATACCATCCCATATGTAACATACGTGCGACTGCAATTAATCCAGTTAATATTGTGGTTGTTAACCCTGAATTGCAGTTGACGGTTGCGTAGCACTCTCTGTTTCAGTCTGCATCTACTCGTACTTGTAGAAACAACAATTTAACGGAACAATAGTTCTGTGGTATATTCCATTCCCGAAAATGCACAAATCAATTTTGAACGTGGTTTTAGCAACGCTATTGTCATCATTTCACAAAGTTCAGTATACGTAAGTGGGGCATGTAGTAGCAACTCCAAAAGGAGATTAAAATTCGCTCACGGTCCATTTAGTGTTAGGAATTGAGAACTTCATTTCCAAACCAACACCAACTCGGCTTGATAAGATTTTTTCGTTGTCTGGCAGTGTAGGTTGTCTGAAAGTTAAGCATAGTACACATAAGTACTTATACACCTAGTCGGCCGACAACTGGATGGATGTAATTTGGCAAGACAACATTGGAATACTGTGCGACATAATTTATAGCTACACGTCTATGTTCGTGATAATCGGCGTTTAACATTGATAACCGAAGGCGTGGCCGGCTATTAGCGGCGCTGGTGTCTGTCCATAATTCGTTATTTTCGGTCGCACTGTGCCAAGATAATAAATAAGTTATTTTATAATGTACGGGTAACTTAATTATCCAATTGTTTGTACCTTATCCAGTTTTCAAGATGATTGATGAGTTGCACGCACTTAATTCATGCGATTATGATCCTTATGACTCTACCATTAGTTAGTTAGTCCTATTTGAAGTCCATACGTTTGGTATATGGTAAGGACATCCGTGGTATCCTTGGAAACTAGAACCTAATCTGTGACACGCAAAATCATACGGGAAAAACTGAGTTCACTGAAAAAAATTTGGTAATTATTGTCGAGCTGATTATTCTCCATTAAAAATTACAAATGTTGCTTTGGTTAGACATTTAAAGAGTAGTTTTATTCTTTGGCAAAGTAATCAAATAAGGTACTTATAGGTACTTCTACTACCGATATCTAGACTATTGCTTCATCAAGATAGCAATAAGGCGGTATATGTAGGTAGTTATTGAACCTGACATCTAATCTCCGTATCATTATGCTACGCATGGCTCTACCTTATATCAACAAACAAGTATCTCGATAACTTCGATGTAGTACTCATAATTGGTGATACTTCCTGAGTTACGCACTACGTATTTCCAAAATTGCAAAGCAAATCCTTACAATCTACTACAATGTTCCATAAAACGATGGAAACAAGGTTTTTAATGCGTATTTTTTCTCATCTGTATTTAATATAAACATTGTTAGACCCTTAGGAGGATAACCAGATCTAAGTTATATTAACAACTAATTCCAAACCATTTATTTTTCAACTTGCTTATTTTACGAAATTAAGAGGAAGAGTTCTTGTTGTTTTTTTTCAGGCTATAGTTCGAAGTTTCATAAGTCTTCGGTTGAATTCATAAGTCTTCGGTTCTCAAAACTTTCAGTTTTGAGAACTTATGCCATATCAATCAGTACTCAGGTCTCACTCAAAACGCGGGCATGCTAGTATCAATCAACGTTATAATCGTCGATTTATCATATAGTTTTCACCGGTATCGTATAATTATAGGGATTATTTTCTCTAAAGCTTAATCCTGGCGCGGTCTATTTGAGTTATATCATCCCCTTGACATTGAACCATTGCAAACACTGTTCATATATACATGTAGAGAGTCTGCCGCAACTCACATCAGATGTTGTTGGAAAATGATCTCTATTACTGCCACATAAGATGTAATAATTTTCACAACATGAAAACGTTATAATTCCGATAAAACTAAAACTTTTAAATTTGATTGCAATTTCATACTAGTTGCTAGATATTACCTACAGTCAGTAGGAGCTAGGAACCGTTGTAGCTCTTGTAAGCTAGGCTGGCGTTCGGTGATCCAGAAGTCAATGTTCGCACTCCATGAATTATGGACAGAATCTATTTCTGAACTGTTTAGAATATACCTCGGTACATAACGATTTTACATTATTTATTTATTTGCTTCCATTCATACATTTTCCGGGCCTATTATTTAAAAGAGTTTTTTCTGAGATATTTTGATCGTTTCAGCTGGTTCATGAAAAGTGAACATACGGTTACATAAGACGTTTTTTAGGTGTCTACTGCTCACATTGTTGTACTAAAAGTGACTTTCAAATGGGTTTTGATGTCATTAACAACAATTCTCAAACAATCCACCAGTCATGAAAAAATTAAAAAGAAACATTGCTGCTCTCTGCGCTCGTAGTTACTACGGGCTACGAATTATTTGAGAAAAGGTAGTAATATCACTATTGAATTAGTATTATTACGTACAGTCTTTTAATTCTTTATGACTTACAAAATGCCGTGTACAGAGTAAAATCATCACACAATTAATCAACTAACCACATTTTCCTTTTTACAAAAGACATCAATGCTAGCCTAGGATTGGTTATTTAATAAACCCTTTGGAAAACAAAACTTTTTGCACGGATTAAGTTTTGGTTTTGTGTTGCGAAAAACGTTTCAATTGACTTTCAACCAAGAAGATTCTGTATTAAGGTTGACATTCCAGGATGAAGCCAATATGTAGATTGAAAGATTTACCGTGGAGCTTTTTATATTCGTTGTAGGTTACCACACATTTAACACCAATTATCCATAGCAATAGTATTGAGACGATGAATACAAATAACTAGCATTTGCGATAAGTATAATTTGATTAAAAAACAAAACCATAAATTTGATCATTTACCTACCTACTAACTAATTTTAACTTACCTGCTTCCGATAAAGATTCTAAAATAAGCAAAACGTCTTAGGTAGGTACCAACCAACCATGTTACACATAAGTAATTGAATAACGCTTATTAAAGAGCTTTACTAAACCTTTCATTAACCTGTAAATTCAAAGCACGCCGAATTCTTATCGGAACTGAAATACGTCCCAGAATTTCAAAGCAACAAAGAATGTCCAATCTCATTAGACCGTTGCCGACCGGAGGTCGCCCGCCGGTTCCCCTAACCGGCGTCGCTCGAGGAGGACGAAAAACATCAACACGAAGCATTTCGGCGGACCCTCCTCTGCGAGTCGGTCCCGCACCCACGCGCCTCGCCCTCGCGGTGGCCGCGCCGGCCGCCGTCGCCGCCGCCTGCCGCCCTCGGCTCCGGCCTCCTCGCTCGCTGCGGCTCATTCAGCCCGCGACGCTCTCGCGCACCGCACACGTGCCGCTGCAGCGCGCCCGCGCCCGTCCTCCGCGCCCCTACCCACCCCTCGCCAACACGCGCCGCGCGCCCTCCCGGAACGTTTAACCGGCATTGTTTTGTTGCAGCGGACTATGCTTCAGCAGATGTCCTCGCCGTCGAACGCACAAGTCGGCGAGGTCGGATCACTCGTGCGACCCTTCGACGGCCGCCAGTGCGGCGACGCGTCCTCCGAGGCCTCCTCCGACGCCGCCGACGAGGACTTACCGCAGTGCAAGATACGGAGGAATTACAATTGCGCCAAGTGCACTTTCTATACGCAGAACCCGCGCGCTTTCCTCGTCCACACACGAGACGTACACTTCGAAAGATTTAAAATATACGATTGCCCCAGTTGCGTGTACGCTTCGCGGCATCATCAGAAACTTGTGAGACACATTAAAATGGTCCATGGAGCGGCCGCTGCGACGGCCGTCAAAATGGATGTCGAACTACCCACCGCGACGGAAACCACAGAACCGGTCGAGCGAATAGAGGACTTGCTCGAGGAAGTCGAAGAATGCGATGACATTGAAGTCGACGTCGACGACTCCGAGGAGCCGTTCGAACGCTCCGTCGACGCAGAGGCCGAGACGGATAAACTGACCGCCGACGAAGCGCTCGCTTTGCTGAAGACTGAAAACAAATACTTTTCTTGCACCAAATGCAGCTACGCGACCCACATAAAAGCGCGGTTCACGAAGCACGTCAAGTACCATTCGATGCCGATGAACAAGTGTACCATATGCGATTTTCGCTCGCCTTACAAATGGAATCTAGACCGGCACATGAAGAATCACGGCGGGAGCGGAAGCTTCAAGTGCTTCATGTGCAACTTCACGGCGGACATCAAGCAGAGTCTGACGTCGCACGAACTGAATCATCACGCGCCGGCGGCGGGCCAATCGGTTGCGAGTCGTCGCCGCAATCGGGTGGGCGCCAGCGACATTATGAACGCGCTCGTCCTCAAGGAGGAGGAAGGGAGCGGCGACTCGCGCTCTTCGTGCTCGGCCTCGGTGAGTGTCGCGCGTGTGAGGGGCCGCGCCCCGGGGCGGTCGGCGGGCGGCCGGGTGCCGGTGACGTCAGGCGCGCCGGCTGCTGTTATCAGAAGCCGCGCGATTGCACTCCGCCCCGGGCCCCGCGCCCCGGCATCACGCTGGCATCTGTGCATGTCCCCACACCGCTTGCGTTGCATGAATAAATGCGTCCGCCACTGCAGTTGCAATCACTAACATAATTCTTGCACGATAGCTAACATTTTTAATGCACCATTTCGCAAACCTATAGGTATACTTATAAACTTAACAACTACTTCAAACCATTAACTACAACAATACATTTTTATTCTACTAACACCCTTGACGTTGAAAACCCTTTTAGTTATCTTGAAAAAATAAGGACACGCGTAATTTAATTAAGTTTGCTACATATTAGAGAAAAGAATCAATTCCAAAACTGATTATAGTTAACAACTTGACACAATACAATTTGAAAGTGCAAAATATTATAAGTAACGTTAATCATCTTTCATAAACATTGCGTAAGCAATCGACACAATTAGAGAAAATTAATTATTCTGTTTATTAAACAATTTATCCACGTTGATCTGATAAAACAGTCATGAATAATCCGTACATAAAATAATACGTAGGTACATAATATCATAGCTATTCAGCTGATATCTAACTAACATTTAATTTTTTTAAACGAGTTTTATTGCTGTTGTAAGTACGAGAAGTGCAGGTAGATACGCCGTATCGCTGATCTAAAGAGATCATTGTTGATTTCCAACACGTTAAATTCACAATCAAAAAGTTGCGAGGACAGTATCCAAACCCGTCGCTATTGGTTTTTAAACACGTCGTTAAGTATGAGAGGTTTTATTTATTTATATAAAACTTTATTTCACAAGAAATGTACAAAGGGTGGACTTAATGCTAAAAGCATTTTCTGCCAGTCAACCTCAAGGTCATGCAAAAAGAAGGCAATGGGTGCAGTGAAAATTAAATGTTTACGGTTTTACGTAGGATACGTTACGTTTCACAGTTACGTTAATAAAAGAAACTAAATAGTATACAAAAACAATTCGCAATCGAATAGGCGGACTTAAGGTTAGAAGCATTGTCCATGAATTCGATCAGCCGTAACGAAAAAGTTGCCCAGACAACATTTTACCAATGTTACTCTTATAAAAAGTTCTTATCTCGTAGTTTTAAAGGAACAGTGTGATGTAGGAACTTGTAATTTTTTAGTTTTTTGAATTTCTACGATTGTACAAAACCCGACGGAATGCTTGGTGCGCCACCTATCGCAATTGGGGCGAAACTTTTTGCGTTAAAGCTCGGTTATATTTTACTCGCAAAGCAGTTTAGATTTAACTCAATTAGGTAAGTGACTAGGTGATGCTTTTATTATCACCCACCCATTTGAGTGTTTCTAAGCTGCTCTAAATTTATGAGTTATTTGATTGACATTGTACACACCACAACAACACAAAAATAATAGTTTAAAAAACTAAAAAAAGACACGCTTTTATTGTAATAAAAATTCTTTGTACTTAAAAATTATTTTCTCTTTTAGTTAGCAATAAGCATGTTTTTTTTTGTTTTTTAAACTATTATTATTATTTTAATTTTTGGTAAATAAGGATAATGGAAAACTATTATCAAATTATTGAACTGTTTTGGGTACTTGATACGTGTGAAAAGTTTCAAATTAATCCGATTTCTGGAAGTTGGGGAAAATTGAGCTCAACGATTCCGTTACATACACACATACTCGTACAAACAGCCCGAGCTAATAAAAGCGTGTTGAAAATAGATAGGCACCAAGCTTCTTTTACTATATCTACAGTTTGTCACTTCTGTGTTTTTTGCAACGAATTGCCAGAACCATTCTCAAACCACCCTCAGTGCATAATAATACACACCTACTTAGATTTCATTGTCAAAAGGCTTACTAACGTATGCATTCTCAAATATAGTTTTCTCTTTTATTTCAGGAAATGGGTCTTCAGTGTGCAGATAAAGAAATGACAAGCTGCAACAGTGATTCAAATGATGCCACTGCGGCAGAAACTAGCAGGAAGGATATTTCACAAATCCAGGAAGCGCATGGACAACATTCACCGAATTCCACAACAGATTCACAAAAAAATAATAGAAAAATACCAAGACCATTACCACAACTTATTCCATTACATTCTTCGACACCTACTAGCACTAAGACATCGGGAGAACCACCGGCAAAGAAATTTAAAGAATCTCCGAACGCAGAATCGACAGAACCAAACAAAGCAAATAAGTTTGAAAATTTACCTGTTGATATCACTTTAATTCCGGTTAATAACATTCCTTCCAATTCAAAAGAAAATGGAGGTCGTAAGAAAAATAATTCCTTTTTCGATAAACTCAAAGAAAGGCTGCTTACCGAAACAGGCGAAGAAGGATCTCTTATTTGTAAAAATTGTGGCTTTGAAAGCAAATGCCTGTCTGAACATTCCGTACACGAAAAGAATTGCACCTCACAATCTAACAGAACTGCGACAAACACTTTACTACCCAGTCTTGGTTCAACACGATGTCAAAATTGTCGACACAGATGTAAATCAAGCGCAGATCTTCTCATACACATGAAAACTTGTAAAAAGATTGAAAAAATGGAAGACGATGGTTGTGTTGAAATCAAAAATCAAGATAGTAATGATGGAGTGATACTAATACAGGAAAGGGAGCCAGAACCACATCCCATGGAGAATGTTGTATTCGTATGGAATAATATTCATCAGGATGCGAATAAGTTTGACACACCGCTTGATATTAATATAAATGATGATTCAACGCTTCCCGAAATGTGCAGAAGCTATGATCCCGAAACTGCTGAAGATAATGAAGGTATGAATCTGTCTCCAAGCCAAGCAATGGGTAAAAAAGTTTTTAAATGCCCACATTGTCCATTTTGGGCTTCCACTGCATCAAGATTCCACGTTCACATTGTAGGGCATTTGAATAAAAAACCATTTAAGTGTTCTCTCTGTAAGTACAAGTCTAACTGGCGTTGGGACATCACTAAACACATCAAACTTAAGTCTGCTAGAGACCCCGAGCATAACGAGGCGAAAGTTCTTATGACTGATGAAACAGGCCGAAGAAATTACAGCAAGTATAACAAGTTTTTAGCCATGTCAGTTTTAAACGAAAATGGAGAGACAGTTTTCCATTACATAGATCAGACAGCTTCGGCTGATCCCTCTATCGAGGGTATCGAATCATATGGTGAAATCAATGAAAACTATAACCAGCCATTAGACATGCAACCGCTGAATCTACACATGAATAGTGATCTCAATGGAGAACTATTAGATAACCAAAACTTAGAACAAAAGAAACCTAAGAAGACTTTGTGGAAATGCAAAAAATGCAATTACAGGTAATTCATAAAAATGAATTATTCATATTAGGAATGTCCATAAATAAATAGATTCAATAAGCAAAACTAGTATGTATTACTCGTATAAGGTATATAGTACTTACCGGAAATTTTCTGTTTTCCAGAGACCCATCGAAAGAGGCATTGTTGGAACACGTCCGTGAACACGCTAGAGCTGAAGGGGGGAACCCTGAGGATATCAGAACACAGAAGAAACCAGAGAACCTTCCTGACCCAGCAGACTTAGCTTACCGCTGCGGCCACTGCAATCAGCTGTCTAACTGGAAACATGTAATACAGGTTAGTAATAATAGTTTTTATAGCAATATGCAACCAACAATATTTCAATAAGAAATAAAATATCTTACGATGATGCGATATCACTTCGCAACACAAGTATTAGAGAAGTTATTTTGTATTTTATGATTTCAGAGACACTGCCGGCTGAAGCACGACGGCGTCATAAAAGTCATCACCACAGTGAAACCCAAACCTGAACCGGGCTTGACCTTGAATGATCTCCATGGGGATACGTGTAATAAATGCCCATTCAAGACAAGTGACAAGAAACAATTGCTAGCGCACTTACAGCAGCATCAACCGTCACCTCAATCTATTTTCAAGTGCTTTTTCTGCCCCTTCTTCGTTAAAGATGAACTAGAATTGATTCAACACCTCGTCTTACATGGCGTCAATGAACCAGAAGAATACATAGCAAAAGCAATGGGAAGTAAGTCCCCAGCCCATGATTCTGGTGCAGGATCCAACTCTACGCCGAATACATCTTTTACGAAGAGACACAAATGCACAGATTGCCCTTACGAGACAAATAGCAAGTCGCAGTACATGTACCACGAGCAGTTCCACCACCTTCCAGCAGACACGCCCTATAAGTGCCCCGAATGCAACTACAGTGTATCCAAGAGGCATCTGTTACACCAACATCTTAGAGTTCATGGGATCAATACCAAAAAGCTTGAAGCTGAGCTCGCAGGTAAAAATGATTCGAAGATTGAAATCAACCTTACAGAAATCCCATTTGTGTGGGTTTCCGCTAAGAATGAATTCCACAAAATGTACAAATGCCGCTACTGTTCCTACGTTAATTCACAAAAATGCAAAATTCCTAATCATGAAAAAATTCATTGCATTATTTTTGAAAACACCGAAATCACGGTATACAAATGTTTGGAATGCAAGTTCACATGTGATAGTGCTTTACGACTGGCTGAGCATTCGAGAACCCATGGCGAGATATATGGTCGCATTTACTGTCCAGTTGACTCCGATATTCCTGATGAAGATCAGATAGCTAAATTGCGTAAAGTTATAGAAGCTGAGAAATCTATGACTCCAGAGGGAAATCTGAAAGAAGATGAAACTGCAAATGAAAATAAAGAAACTAAAACCCTTTATTTCTGCCAAAAGTGCCCAGGAAGATTTTTCACTGATGAGGAACTCAGAATACATGACAAGTTCCATGATTTATCATTCCCTCATAAATGCAAAAGCTGTGAATACTCCGTTCCGGAAGAAACTGATCTGGATGGCCACATAGTAGTGCATTCAGATGAGTACCATACAAAAACTAAAATGCTCAAGTTTATCAGTAGTTGCAGCTCAGCACACAGGCAACCTAATTTGGAATTAGTTCATTGTCCAACTACATCAGAAATAACTTGGGTTGTTTCAAGTCCATGTAAAAATTACGACAATGAAACTAAAGGCACCAACGAAATAAAGCCAGTACAAAAACATTATGCCTGCAAGGAATGTCCAGCAAGATTTATAAAAAGTTCGGCCCTCGCAGGTCACATGGCTTTACACGGAAGCAATTATCCTCACAAATGCAAATTGTGTAGCTATGCTGTGAGGAATACAGGAAATCTAGCGAAACACGTAGCGTTACATGAAAATGACGGAAAGGCATCCAACGCTTGTGATTATGAATCGGGAGAAGATATGGATTACAAGAATATACCCCTGTCTGGAACAGATTTGTTTCAAAGAAAAACTGAGGCCCAGAAAAGAGTTTTGAATGATAAAGACAAATTAGTAAAGCCGAATGATCATTTCCCGCCAGTGCTTCAAGCGGACCCTCAATTCGGATATTTGATGCATGGTAATCCTGAGTTTATATACCCAACTTATTTGAAAAACGGTCGGCAAAAGGAGAAGCGTTACAAGTGTCACAAATGCCCATCTGCTTTCGAGAAACGAGAACAATATAAAATTCATTTATCATTACATGGCTCAAAACAAAGATACAAATGTGAGCTCTGTGACTATTCAGTCAAGTATTACGCAAACTATGTACAACACATGAGAAAACATCAGATGAACGATGAAGCCCAGGCTGAAAGAAAGAAAACTAGTAGCGGTGTTATTGAAACCGAATCTCAAGAGCACAAGCACGAAGACAGCGACAATATAAAATTGGCAATAAAAACAATGCCAAAAGGAACACCTAAAAGCGATTTTCAACAGTTCTCAATAAGTGATCAGCAAACACTCAGATTGCTTCAACGCAGACGTTCAATGAATAACATCGGTAAAGATCAGTCTTCGCCTTCAGACCCATCACCTACGAAAGACCGAAAACTACACATGTGTTTGCTCTGTCCGTACACAAATCAACGTCAAGACGCTCTATTCAACCATTACAAACGACACGATGATACAGACGCTCTTCATAGTGGTAATCATAAATGTTCTTACTGTGACCTTGTCGTGGTTCAGTCACATTTTCTGCGAGAACATTTAAAAACGCATTTTAATTACCAGAAAACATTGACTCCGGAATGTTTCGTCGCTAACGAAAATGTAAGTTTTACTATTACGAAGGTAGATGAAGACGATTCATCTATTGATCTCAAATTAGATGTGCAAAGCAAAAACGTGAAGTGCAATGAAGACAAAATTTTTGTTAACATACAAACTGGAGAAGTTATGGTGGAATAGTTAAAGTAAATAAGTGATAAACTTACTTAAGTTAAGATTTAGATGTACTCTTGTAATTTTATTGTTACAGCCAAGTTAAAGACGAATTAGAACTCTAAGCCAAAAATATTTAGTTGATATTCACCAAAGTGTAGCTTGCCATATTAGTTTAAAGCAGTTCTGGCCATTTGGATATAATTTAGTGGACGTATAAAAATAAGAGTGTGTACTTAGGTAAATGGATCAGATGGATTTATTGATATAAAACCAATGAAACGAAAACTATGTACTTCAAATCTATGCTACTGACATAGCGATCCACTACAGGCTTCAGTGTGATAATAATTAATCCATAACTAGTCCAAATTTTTAGAAAGGTTTATGTATATGACACAATCTTTGCCCAGAATGTTACCATATTATTATCATACAGTTGAAGCAGGTGAAGCAAATGATAAAATCATACACAACAATAGGTAAATATTGTTATAGAAAATTCATTTTCAGAATTTTTAACCCCTCTTTTATTCTAAATATTTATTTGAAGTTCAAAAGGCTTCAGTTTAAGTTTTAAAGAGGTACAACTCTGTATGTTTATCGGAAGACAAAACATTACCTGCTGTAGGTACCTACCTTTTTTACATTCAACCATCTAAATACGTAAAACTACAACAAACAGACAATAAAAATGTACCTACACTCTTGATTATTTATGGCAAGACAAGTTTAGACTTTGATAAAAGATTTTTACCCAATTATTTAATTTTAAAGTTAAGAGCAATATGTAGTCATTTACATTCTTAAAATAAACGTTAATTATTGTTTTGTAAAAGTGGAGATACTTTGATTAAAAGCCTTAACATGTATGTCAATGTAACTGTGTACAAACATACTTAAAGCATGCATTCTTTGTAATATTAGAATATACTGCTATTTTGAGGACATTTACGATCATAAAAAAATTGTTCTTTAGTATAATTGCTGATACTCTGGGAGACAGATTTAAATTTTACTTAGTCCTTAAGGACACATTCCTGTTGTTACTAAATAAATATTATTAAAAAATATACAATAATTACTCAGAATCAAATATTTGTTTTACTTCTTGGCAATAAAATACTCTAAAATCATAATCAAACATAAACAGGTATGTATGATGACAAAATGAAAGTTATTTTACTTATAGCAGATAATTTATTATGTAAAACTAAGGATGCCTTGTCTACTAAACATGATTCAACATCCAGTAAAAGTAGTAAGGACAATGCCATTAACAGCAGAACAAAATATCATAATTCATATGTAGTAAAAGGTAGTACAATTAATTACTCAATACAATATTGTACGATAATTATGATAGTCACACTATTTTAACCTAAGGTTGTAGTAAAAGCAGTCTTAACAGAACTTCCAGCGATTGCCGCATTCATTGCAGAGGACAAAAGTAGTCATAGGTTCATCAGAACTCCTGGTCTGGAGCTGGTTATATGTGCAGTTCTTCTTTTTACATTTGCCACACTTGAGCATGTCAGTTTTAGTACCCTGAACAGTAGCCAGTTGTGCATCATCAATTGCCTCCTTGATAAACTTTTCTCTGAGCTTTTTCATTTCATCACTTGCCATTTCTTCAGGGGTCATCTTGGCAAGCCGCGAGGCTGAAACAACACCGTTCAGGTAGTTTGTTCTCAAAGTTGGGTTTTTGGGATCCTTCAAGTTAGCAACTCGAGATCGCACTCTATTTTTGTACCGCATATCAGTGTTTTTGAATTCCATGTAAATGGCTTCTTCCAATTCTTCGGCGAGTTCTTCAGGAGAAGCACCACAGTTGCTAGGGTTGTCCCCGTCAACCTTCAAAGCTTGTGTCAAAAGTTCACGACATTTAAGTCTTACAGCATCAGTAGTATTTGATTGAGGTGGAAATGAAGCAGGCAGCTTCTTATCTTTCTCCTTGTCATCCTTCTTGTCTTTATCCTTGCCATCTTTTTTTGACTTAGATGAACTTCCATTGTCCTTGGACGGATTGGTAGGTGTTGAAAGAAACTTCTTCCAGTTTTTAATCAAAGTTTTACACAAAGATATCACCTCCTCATCTTTACTAGACTTACGAATGGCATTCACCGTCATCCCTATCCTGGTTTTAGTTAAAACATCCAAGTTGATTGCCATTGTCTGAAGGCCTTTCAAAAGTTCAAGAGCTTCTTCTTGGCCCTAAAACAGAAAGATACAAATTTAGTACTAAAGTTTCATAGATATTGGTTACAATTTGGTATTTGTGTTGACAGTTCATCTGTTTTCTTTTATTTGTGTTGTCAAGCACTAAACGGCATATTGAGGACAAACACAAATCCATCACAAACAATGCATAAAAACTATATTATATAGAGCTGTAAAACTGAAAAATGATTTCGTTAGAATTTAAAGTGGTCACTTAATAAAGCCATGCAGTTAAATTGCTGAAAAGCGGAGCGGAAGATGCATCTATCTAGATGCATGTTCATTGTGGCCTACCAGTAACACCTACCGTGCCATCATCCGAAATCATTTTGGTCAGTTTCTTTTGTATTTTCATTACATCTTCTTCAACGCTCATGGTTGTACTTAATTTACGCAAATTTACGTATTCCCGCTAAAATCAGCAACAAATACAGGCAAAATTGGTAAATCGACCACCACACCGAAAATAAAACTAGACATAGAACGAGATTAGTCTATGACATTGTTTGTTGTCAAATTCACCAGCAAAATATGCATGATTATACAGCCAAAAGCACGCTCTTAAATGTTTTTTGGTACTCAAAACATTATAATATAAATATTTTGTAAGATATTTCCACTATTCAAACGTTGCAAAATGATTTTTAAAATAACAGTTTCATTATATGTTGAAAAATAGAAAGAAGATTTATTATCGTCAACAGAATAAAAGAGTGTAATGGAACGGATAAACTATGTGATTTTATCTATGACCGGGCGCGAAATTTAAACTTTGAAACTGCACGTAGCTTTAACGTAGCAGGCAGTAGAATTGAGAATTGTAACATAGCATCTCGCTCGCTATGGTGTTTCTGCAGTAGTAGCTGTAATCACAGCCGCACACACTACCCATCAGTAGTGAGCCACCACACCTAGGTATATGGGATAACAAACATAATTATTCTATAAGTATAATAGATAGATTTCGACCCAACGTTGGAACGCCCCCAAACGCGCTGGGCACGTAGCATTTGCCACTCTTGCTTTATGGTTAATCCGCTACTGATTTGGAGGTACAAAAATACTAGGTAAGTACATGCAAAGTAACAACCTACACAAATTTCAAGAGCAAATGCACGTATCTAAAACCTGTAAATACATTAACTGCCTCTTATTTCTGGGTCAGTCACTTAAGATAGCTTCTCCACATTCTGACCCGACCTGAGAGCGATCCTGGTATAGAAAGAAGGAAGTAATTAGTTGGTCGTTTTTCATATCCCGCATTCATTTTTAAGTTAAGTGAGCGACGCAACGCGACATGTAAAGAACGAATATCTAAACCAAGTAAATATTTTCAAGACCATGGTAAGCTAGTAAAACCAATTTATTTCCAAAAAGCTGTAGAAACCTATTTTTATTTACAAAGAATTCAATAAATATTCAATCAATTGACTTCGATTTCTGATACTAAATTATGACGTTTATAATAAATTATAGTAGATATTCTTATACAAAATCTATGGACGCAGATTCTTTTGACAGATGATAAAGAGTATATCAACCATTGGTGCTGTCATCTATCCTATGGTCGCGTTTCTCGCTTGGGGCACACTATGACCACATGGGTACAATCCACGCAAGCATTGACGCAAGCCAACAATCCCGGCATCTTAGATTTCCTGTAAAACCTAAACATATTAACATTCAGATAAATAAAATAGAATGAAATACATAATGTGATTTTACATTTTATTTAAATTTAAACTTACTCTCTTTTTACTAGTTCCCTTTCACTCTGTTGGAATGGGAAGGAAACATATTTATTGAGTATTGATGGCCTATTTAAGGCCATTGTAACTTGCCGGATTACTTTAGAGACGCTGGATTGTGACACACAGTGCCTTCGGTTGTCTCCTACACTAGTCTGGTAACACCCAGAAGCATAAAACGACAATGCAATTAATACCTAAAGCAGAAAGACAATGACTTGAGTTATCATGTGTTGTTAGTAGTTAGTAATTTCAAGTTCAACAATAGTCAGTTGATAGCCTATATCTTTTCACAAACATCCTCTCATTTAGCTTAAAAGCGGACAGACTTTGTCTCGACATTAAATTCAATTGCCGACTTTCCGAGCGAACCTCTGCTAAATCGTGTGCGTACGCACTAACAACTCCAAGTACATCATATTTATAGGTTTAACAATAAAAATTTCCAACAAAACACCAAATATCCACTAACATTCGTACAACGTTTGAGAAAAAGTAGCGTCCTCCCGTAATGTAGCATAAACGTAACCTTGACCGCACTTGTGTTCCAGCTGCGTTCGCAGTTCGTTTCAGCCATCTGTCAAATCAACACCGCGATACGAAAACATCGAAAACTTGCGTTTCGTTTGTGTTCCATATACGCTTCATCTCAAATTATTTACCGCGATCGGCCCCCAGGTAGGACTACGGGTCTGTCCTCATTTACGATAATTTCGGTTACAAATCAAATATTTTTATTTATCAATATTGTGCTTGAGACTACTACTACTGGTCATATCTGGAGGAGGCCTTTACCTTCCAATGCGAGGGGTTCTTGTCTTAATCATACTCATAAATGCTATCATAATTATTAAGTATTGCTATAATTTATATAACTAATATAACTTTTTCACTTCTCATGCTCGAAAAAGTACTACTTTATGCAGGATCTAGGCGACATAAAGTGGAATTTTATGCACTTGTGCATAAAAGTAGCTTTTTAAATGTGTCTACACTAAGGCAGTGACCATTTAGCCCATACAGCCAAAAACAATTAATTGTACATGGATAAAACTTGCTAATTTATAATATTTCCTTCCCTATTTGCATTTTTGATTTATAATAAGATAATACGAAAAAGAAACTAAATATCAAAACGTGTTTACCACAAAAAAAAAACATTATTCCAAAATAATTTAAGAATAGGCTGTATATTTTTTTTCTTTGCCCGAAAATTATACAGGAAAATAAAAAAAGTAAAGTAGCGGGAAAGAAGCCGTGAACTTTTCGTATTGAATTTTCTCAAATTATTGTTTTATTTTCTCGCAATCGAAGTGAAAAGCAGAGTTTACAACTCGTGCACAAATCATTTTTATCCTCGACTTCATCATATAACGATCTCGGATAAAAATGACTTGCTTTATGCACTCGTTGTAAAATCTACTATATTAACTTATAAAATAATATAACTTTTTTGCAGGCATTTAGTTTTTTAAATTTGTACTTTTAGCAAGAAATAAAAGCCTTTATTATTATTTATTTATATTGTGCTTGAGAAAGCAAGCAAATTGTCAAAATCATCTTCAACCTACTTACCTAACTAATACGTATATCATTGACCAGGGTGAAAAGTATTTCCCCGGTGCAATAGCCTACAGGAAAATCTCAGAAGATATAAATCAACAAAGACCAACTTATATTGACTCATGCGGGGTTGAAATGTGACTTTACGTCGGAACCTACGAATAATATTTTTTATGAGTTGGAGTTGACTTTATCCTCATTTAAATAGGGCATAGTTATCATGCTTTCGTTTTGCGTCATTATTTACCTAGATAGACAAATTGTTCCTACTTAGTTTTGGGGATTTACTGCATCAACCGATTCAAAGTGATGTCTTATTTTGCAAACTTCTAACTGTGACGCTGAAAAAAAAATACGTGGCACACCTGGTGTGGTCAACACCATAGGATATGATGACATGCGTGCGTCTTCAACCATGCGAAAATATAATAAAATTTTGATCATTTTGCAAATGTTTTACTTGCATACTTTTAGTTTTCATTTGAAATCTAAGGTAAACGGCCAGGAGGATCGTTTTAAGTGTTAAGAAGTGGAAAAATAAGTGAAATCTTTGGAAATGACTTTTTAAAGACAAATTTGCTAAACCTTTTAACTTACACTAACTACACTAGCAGCCCGCCTGCGACTTCGTTCATGCAAACATTTGATTTTTCCTCTTTCCTGTTTTATCCCAATAAAGATAGTTTTGTATTGGGTAGGTCTCTAACACTCGATTTCAAGGAGTTACTATGGATTTCAAAAATACACGCCTCTCGTGCTCTACGCCATACTTGAAATAAAGTCATGGCACGACAGGCGTGCCATCCGCCACAAATAATTTAATATGGGGTTACTTTATTATTTTTGTGTAGGTCATTATTATTTCTGTCTGCGATTTAGGTATATATTTTAGTATAAACCTTGTAAAGTTCATTCGCATTTTAATTAAGAGCTTATTTGATTGATTTAAAATCATGCAACTGATACTTGTTTTAATGTAGGCGAGTATAGTTAGGTATGCCTATAGGCACGTATACCTAGCTAGTTTTTTAACTAGCTAGGAACTACGAAGATTTGTTTTAAAGGGCTGTTCGAATCGGCTTTATTGTAATAAAGTTGCTTTCTTTTCTGCATTTAATGAAATATGCACCGTGAGAATGAGTGCCTGCTACGAATATTGACCAATAACTGTTCATTTCCACCATCCAATTACTTAATTAGTATTTTACAAGAAGGAAATGCATTATTGCAACGTTTGAATTGTAAAAGCGGCTAATTGATTCGATTCTTACTTGCCGTTCGCTCGTTTAGTGCCTGTGTTGTTGGTCGTAGGCTTTTGTTGAAATTAAATGTTTGGCAAATGTTTTAGATAAAAGCCGCGGCTGGCGAGCGCCGGCTAGCTTATGCTTAGTCATGTATACGAGTATATATAGTATGAAGGTGACGGGGTGACTGTTTGTATACGTCCGCGCACCCGCAGACACGCACGCGTCAGCCGCAAAAAAATAAGGTAAACAAACAGCTATTGCATTTCAACATTCTATATAAGATAAATACAATCTTTATTGTTTGCATTGGATGCAGTTTTTTTTATTGATAAAAATAATGTTTTTAGTTAAAGCAGTGATCATAATTTTTTTTGACAGCAAGTTCTCAGCGCATTGTTTTATTGTCATATTATTTTCGGTATAAATTATTATTAATCTTGATTTGATCTTGAGTGAATTTTACAAACTGCTTTTTACCAAAAATATTATTTAAAAGTGATCGCGAGGTACGCAGTAGTTTGTCTTCCATCAGAACTTTAAGTTTAATATAACAAGGTGATCTTATTTATGTAGGTCATACAGTGACATAACTAGGTCTTCCATAAATGCCGCATACCTAGGTCGAAGACTAATTGGATAGTTACTAACAGACAGGCTAACTATTACTTAACCAAGTTCTATTTCTATACTTATACTAGCTGTCCCGGCAAACGTTGTTTTGCCATATAAATGTTTAAGGTGGACAACTCTTATCACTAAGGGGTATGAAAAATAGATGTTGGCCGATTCTCAGACCTACTCAATATGCTCACAAAATTTCATGAGAATCGGTCAAGCCGTTTCGGAGGAGTATGGGAACAAACATTGTGACACGAGAATTTTATATATATAGAGATTATACGACAGCCCTATCTGATCCCTTTATCTAAGCCAACATCAATGTAAGACAAAATTTACAGGGACTCCCTAACAACACCTACACCACAACCTAGTACAAACTAGCTAGTATTTATATAATAACAATTTAATATATCTATTGGAAACTATTGGACGACCTCCGTGGTGTAATAGCATGCGCACCGGTGCATTCAAAGTGCTGCCATTTCCGAGGTACCAGGTTCAATCCCAGATTCGGTTCGGGTGTTCAAGCCTCATGTTCGACAAAGTCTAATTGTATATCACGAAATGTCAAAGCAAGTCTTTATTCTTCAAGTTTTGAACTTGGAACGTTGAAATTCGTATAAAGTCTCTTAACATAAAGCCATTGCAAAGAGTTTTTTTTTATCAAACTTTTTTCGAACTGGCCACCATAAACAGAACATTGAATAAAAACGCCGTTCGAAGAAATATAAATTACAATTTTAAACATTCAAATATTTTAACATGAACTTTTCAAAAATGTGTAAAGTGTTAATGATTTAATTCTGCAGTTTATTAAAATGTGTTATTTATAAAGAGATTATAAATAATTTATTTCTGAAAAAATCAAAAGACAAATATCTAAAAGCGACTTACGACGATGTTGAACAATGGAGAACAACAAAAAAAAGCGAAGGCCCTGTTAATATTGTCTCGCATACGGTGTGAAAAGTAGAGTATTCACCTCTGGGGTAAAGACTGTCGTCTAAGGATGATATAATACCTTGCTTCACTAAGGCCTCTATGACTCCCTCGTTTCGCTCAGGATCCAACGCACGTGACATATGACAGCCTTTACGCCCTCAGTGCATAACTACTATTTTTCATGTGCATAGTACAACATGTTGAGCGTTGTAGTTGAGCTACCAACATTTAGGCGATTTCGAAGTAGGTGGGGAATTTTCTAAACTTGTAGTTGTAGCACGACTAAACATGCCGAAATTATACCAACTCTGTCAAGCTGGCAAGGTCCACTAAATATTCAGTGATTATTTTATTCATTTATCACTTCACATTGATGCAATATGCCAAAGCAGTTCGATCGCACGGTTGCGACACTTCGTATGTTTAAACCAGTCCTCAAGACGAATGGAGCCGGCAAGTTTGAGAACTTGAGATCTGGAGACAGAAAGGACCGTGACATAGATTAAAATTTGCTTTTAAAATTTCGTTTAAGCCGCTTTTTATGTGTACTTAATTTTGATTGAAACAAGTTCAATCTAATTTATTGGTATGCTTTTCACGCAATCTTTAAGTAACATGCCTATTTTCCTATTTTTGGCATGTTTGCGATGTTAGTTAGTTAACCTTGAATAGTTAACTCCTGATAATCATTAATTGGATTAAATGTAAGAGTGACTCAATACTACCTTAGCTTAGGCAACAGTGTCGCGTTTTGTTTCCTCATTTTTTACCCAGGGTATCTACTGATGATCCATCAATTCATCATTAATATTGTTGATTAATGATCTGATTCAAGACAATGACATGAAGTACCGCTAATAACTACAGGTTTAGCTTTGAATGAACAAATTACGCCGTAATTAGTTCCTAATCAAATCAAATCGAATTAACTAAGAATACCACAAAAATAACGGGGAAATTCATAATTCATAAAGTGTTACAATTTATTTTTCTAAGATCCGATCTTGAGTCGTCTTTATGATGACCATATAGTGTAAAGCAGCAGCACACACAAAGCCCACATGAATTATTATGTATTTTTTTCAGTTCAATCAATAAATCATGAAGATGTACTCCCTGGTCGTCCTTGTGGCCTTGGTTGCGTACGCGCAGGCGTACTCGGCGGGCGCTCCGGAGGGCTCGTGCGTGGACATGATCCCACGCCACCCCGTGCCCCCACAGAAGTCTAAGGCACCGTACACCATCACTACCAGCACTAAGGTATCCATCATCCTCATCATCCTAGCTTTGTTATCGGTGGCTGCCAATACGACACCTGGAGTTCGCTCTCTTCCTACTGCAAAGTGGACGAGTAATTCCTCTACTTTGCACGGTTTTTGGCATCCCACTCTGTAAGTGCGCATGTCACCGCACACGACGCCAAGCCATCACTTTTTGGGTCTAACCCTTCTCCCGGAACCCGGTGGAGGTGGCATGGCCAGACATTTAATTTTGTTCCCGATGTAGGTTGCAGGTTATCACAAAACATGACCACTCTAACGTATATTAAACACTAAAGCGTACAATACTGCGATAAAAAAAGTTTCAATGGTTCAAGTTGGGCTATGGGATTAGGATGAACTTACAACTTAATTCTGTTAATGTTTAAGATTTCAGAGTTTTGAAGTGAATGTCAACATTTAAAATAAACTATGCCAAAAACAAAATTTGGAAGTCATCGACGTTACAAATACAGGCAATCTCGCGAACCTATTTCATCATACATATAAAGTATACAATAAGTTGTTCGCAGTGACAAAATAAATTAAATGGTCATGCAATTCGTAAGTAATTCAGAAAAAAATATTATGACCTATTTATTTGTCTACGCGCTACGCCGTAGCCGTATCGTAGCAATGGAATCGTAGCATCCTTTTGATTGTCTGTAGCAAGGTCACACGTCTTGTCCGTATGTGTGAATTAACATCTTATTTCTTAGTAAAGAAACCATTTGTATTAATGTATATTAACATAATTTATCTATAATATAAAAATCATTGCAAAACGTGTTGCTAAGTGCATAACTCAAGAACGCCTGGACCAATTTGGCAAATTATTTTTTTATGATATTCTTTAAAGTACGGGGAAGGTTCATACGAAAAATTTTGTTAAAAAAAACAACAGGCCAGACTTAGTCTGCGGGTTCCGCTTGTAAATAATAAAATGTCGCAGAAATAACCACCACCCGGGCGGATTATGAATGGAAAACTGTTTTCATGGCTTAAGAGGATTAGAGCTTGTAATACAAAATATGAACAAAAACTGGAGTACCTACCTTCACAAACAAATGCCTATTCTTAGTAATTATTCTCTCACGGTTGTTATATAGATTTGGCAGAGGAACTGCCGTCCCATGTACAAATAGGTACGTAAAAGTCATTACTCCCAGTCTCTTACCCCCATTTCCAAGATCCCAAAAGTATTATCTTCAGCAAAGTATCTTACTACATTTCATCTTCTAGGTCGCGAAAGCCGGCACACCCATGGAGGTGGTGATCTCAGGCAAGGACGCCTCCAACACCATCCGAGGGTTGCTGCTGCAGGCGCGGCAGGGCGACAAACCTGTTGGCACCTTCAGCGTGCCGGCGGGAGAATACTTCCAACCCCTCAACTGCGGCACCCCTGGCGTAAGTGTTTTGTTTATGCTTCAGGATCTTTGATGACTTATGTTTTTTTAACCTATTTTAGTGACAATGTTTTTTTATCACAAAGCTTACATACGATAAGTTAGTAGGAACCATTTTATTGCGTAGTAATTAAATAAATAAGAATCTCATTATGAGTGACTTAGACTGCAATCTAAGGTCTAATCAATCATCTTAGTAACTACTTACAATTTCTATAACATAGGTAATACCTAGGTATTTATTATCTTCAGTAATTTAGCTATGCTTTAGCTTGTTAAAGTTGAATTAAAATCAACAAATTGCCTATTATGATTATGACTTATCGCTGGTTCAAATTGCATGCAATTTGCAGAGACAATCAGCACTAATCACATCACTACGTAAAGCTATGTTGCACACATAACGGCCACGCATTAAGTAGCCAATATCCAAATTTCATAGTTCAAGCCTTGTGAAGTACATAATAGTTACTATTTTTCAGTTGTCATGAAATTCACCGTGCAAGTTACATCAGCGCACCTGAATTCAAACCATATTTCCTTATCTGTTAAAAAATGAAGGTTCGTTTTTAAAGGACGGTAAAAACCTTGCTTTCCTGATTAACTGCGAGTAAACGTGAAAGGAAGTACCTATGTAGTTAAGCGCTCAAATCCGTTTTATATACTTCCATTTATACGTAGTTATATTCATTATTTGTCACTAAGGAAGCCCAGACTCAGAAATTAGGCACTAGACCTTCAAGCTCTTGCAATGACAAAAGATTTTTTTGAGGTCGTAGTTCCTGGTAAATTAAAACTTTATTATATTCTCACACTACTCGTATTATGATAGACCAAGCCAGTTTTAGGAAGCAGTGTTAAGGAATTCAATTAAGTCTTTATATGATACAATCTGCATGTTAAATGGCATTCACGACTTAAACAAAGAGTTAACGGTGTGGTTTGCAGGTGTACCTAGGTATGCACCTATGCTTGGCTCAAACCAATAAAAACAACCATAAATTACTGAATCATTATGATAACCTCAATCAATCAGTGATTCAGTTGTAATGAGCTATTACCTATGAAAAACCAACAGTCATTAATTGGTGGTTTTTACGACCATAAGAGATCGCACTATATTTTTTTCTAGGTAGCGATGATCAATCGAATACTGTCTCTTTTGAAAACTCGAATCTTTTTTTTCGTTAGGACATTTAATGAAAATTTATTTTCAAAAGAACATAAAAGAGTTTTGTTCATTGTCGTTGTTTTATAGGCTGTATGCAGTTGTTAGTCGCGATAGGTTGCCTAATGCTGCATACAGTCAGAGCCATCCATTGCTTCACTCCAAGGCTACTCAGTGCAAAAGGTCGCATCGCTTATTTACTCTTTGATTTATGATGGTAGGTATACCATTATGTTGCTAAAGCAATGAAGAATATATAGTTACGTGTTTGAACTGCACGAATGAACTTTTTTTATTGACATGGTCAAAATCTTAACGGATTAGAAGTTTAGATTATGCTTAAAAAAGCAATGAGTTTCGTTGCGTTGAGTTCCAAACAAATCATAGCAATACATCGACGAAACGAATTTCTAGTGGCATTCTAGTGTTTATTTATTTATGCTTTATATTGCACGACAAAAGTTTGTGCGAAATGTGGACTTAACGCCATAAGACCTTCTCTATCAATCTAACTTGTACGTTAGGACTAAACAGAAATATGTATTAAGCGGACGGTTCGACCAAGTGTCATGGTAAACAGTCCAAAAAATATATCTAGTATCCTGGCTTTTTATCCAATAGCGAAGTAATATGTTATTGGATTGTTTTTCGGTCAATAAATCTAAACAAGATACCGAGAAGTTTTACTGCAGTATAACTATTATAAGCTGTGCTTGTGCCGAGGGCGCGACGCGATCAAAGTCCCTTCACTTATCATTTGCTAACCACTGCGGTATACAATGGCAGCCAGTTCTTTGTCACGACGTAGCCGACGAAGCGTGCCATCCGTAATTCTAACAAGATGTTAGTTGTCAACTATGCGGCCTTCCAATTCACGAGTTAAATTAATGTGATGTATGCGTGAGATACTGCATATTACGAGTATAACGTGATTTCCATGGCCTGACTTAACTACAAGAAGCATGAATGGAATTTCTTGTACAAGTTACAAATAGCAAATTCAACAGTATATCTGCTTTGCTTTCTCATTTTTCTCGGTTAATGCTTATAAGATGACCGAAACGTACATAGTTAGGTAACAAATTAAATAAATAGGTATAATATTAAATTCATGAGTATCGGTCATCTTAATTTGCACGCGACAACCTCCGTCGTTAAAGCATTAGGTCTATAATCCACTCCGAAGACCTTGACCAGTTTCGAGACAGTCTATTGAACTGTCTTGCCAATAATTATGAGGCAGTGAACCTGTAATAAATAACTCGTAGAATGTGAGATACAAAGACAAATCGACTCATTTTATATAACAACTTTACGCAGTTAATTTATTCAAATCATCATCATTGCATGCACTCTACAAAATAATACGATTACAACCTACTTCAACCATGCGCTGGTTGTTATTTCATATTAATCTTATACATAACGAGTTATTTTTTCACAAGTTCACATAATTAACAAAAATACAATGTTTGCTCGATTCTCGGAACACAAATTAAAAGTTCTATCTTTGCATCACAAAAGGAAAAACAGACTCATAAATAAAGTAACAACTTAAGTAGTTAAGATAGATGGTAATCTATTTAAAGAATTTCCGGTAGCTAAAAAAACATTTTTTATTACAGAATGCGATAACACACAAGAAGCACGATGAAAAACTCGACAAACAAACAGTTGCCTTCACATGGACTCCTCCTGCAGGCCTCAACGACGAAGTTAAATTCAGGTAAATAAGTAAATTTAAAGTTTTGATAGCTCATATTATAACGGAGCGCCGCGGCGACGTGCCTGAGATCGGAAAAGGCTACCAATCTCACTAGGAAATGATCGTTACAGTAGTTTTAAGTAGGACTGATCGCGATGTAGATACCTAGCCTCCCCGATCTCCATCGCGATCGGCACGGTTGATATTACCAAAATTGTATGATAAAGTTGAAAACCACCAATTTGATTGTTAATATCGATACTACGAGTAATACGTTCGTCGACTTCTAGAAAATGTCATTGTTCAACAAACACTAAGCACAAACACAAGTATTATATGGTTTTTGTTACCCCTGATTATTGCTTTAGACACATATAGGCAATATGAAGCTTTCAGGATTTTCCAATCAAAATCTAGCCCAGATTATTCGTACTAGCTAGACTAGCTAATTGGTTGCAAGATAGGACGAGGAAATCGTACGTAAGGTCTTCAAATTACAACACAATTGAACCAATCAACAAAGGACATGAAAAAACAATGAGCTGTTAAGAAATGTTTAGGATTTTCCGCTTGAAAAAAATAATTGCAAATTATTATTGGATACTTACCTATACTTCAAAAACTGAAATAGCAATCCGATACGATAAACTAGCGGATGTGGGCCTCTTGGCAAAGTAAGGCACATTGCCTAGTTGGTCGAAGAAACGATCTAACGCTTCTTTTCGAAATGTATGGGGATGGACATCCGAGGTCACGTGAAAACTTACCTATCGCAGGCAAATGTCGTTTCCATACATTTCGGCAATTTTGCAAACTCATCTCATCAATTATTTATCACGTATTTAGTATCATTTTCTATTTTTCAGGGCCACCATCGCCTACAACGGCGCTGTATTCTGGGTCGGCGTTGAGTCTGCTCCCGTCAAAGTTACCAACTAAGCTGATAGCAACCACACCTAAGTTTAGACCTAATATATTTTAAGATTAGGGTATAACATGTGATAGACCATTTATAAATACAGCCTCTTTATCTGCAAATATTTAAATTTGTTGCAAATCTTTGTGTTAAGATTATGACAGAATATTTGAAGAAATACCCAATAGCCTTTCAGTTTTAAGACTACAGTAGATATGAACACAGACATATATTTATGAACTAAATTATTTTGCAATGAAAACGAATAAACTTATGTTTTTAGAAAGAACGATTTTGTGTTTATTTACAATTAATTTAAAACAAATATACAATTTTAACAAACACTTTATTCAAACGTAGCACCTAGAAATTTGTCTTCGAGATCTGTTTACAAAATTTTAATTTTCAATACATAGCTCAGGAACTAGTGGCCAAACATACAGCTGAGTATACTGTGACTTTTCTTGAGCTATGCTCTGTTTCCTACATGCACTTTTCTCGACATACCTTGCTAGTATACTCAACCATACGCATGGAGAAGCTTCGTTCAGAAACTTGCAGGTTGTGCAATTTAAAACTTAGATAATTCAAATACATACATGAATGTCACGATATGTAATGGATATTCAAAATGTGGTAGGGAACAAGTATTTGAACGAGCTTCTTAGAAGAGAAAAGCTCGCACCTATTCACGATAAAGCAATTCCGATACATGTATACACTTACTAAACTTATTTTAACTGACACATTCACATTCGCAATTCCTTCAAGTCTCAATTTGGTAAGCTATGTATCCAGTAATTATTCATATGTTATTGTTATAAAACAAAGTACCTACCTCAGTGTCTAGTGACAACTATAGATAGATATATATAGACATAGTTTTGTTTAATACAAACAACATCACATGCATTGATCTGACTCTGTGGTCAGTAGCTTAAGCACTTGTGTTAAATAAAGTCCTATGTAAAATGTATGACAGATTACAAAACGGAGACTTGAATCTACATACAATAGTCAATACTACATTATTATCAGTAGATACATTTTACTATCAGCTATGGAAGATGATAAATGGTGTAGAATTATGTTTTTATTTTTTACACTTACTTGCAAAATTTCCAACACAAAAGAAAAATATGTGCACTTCTTCACCAAAATGTGAGCAATTGATATATTTTTTATTTTTAGTAATTTAAATAATTCTAGTTACTATAATAATAACCTCATATTATTATTGTCTATCTATAACTCATTTAGAAATATTGCAAGTAAGTATATTTTAAATGAGCAATATCAAAATGTAAATGTATACAAAACAATAATTGACTACTACTTTACAGATATTACTTGGCTACAGACAACACATTCAGAAGAGTTTTGATTTCTATTATGAGATTTTATTATAGGCCATTAACTTGGGCACCTAAGGTGGCAAATATACGGATTTTTTTAAGTTTACATTTGAAATCTGTGGGTCATATTTTGGTAAACTACGAAAAGAATGATGCGATTATTCACTGCCTCCAATTCTTTGGTACCTCTCGCATTCTAAGCATTGCTATTACAAAAGAATGGGTATGTGACAAAACTATAGGTACTGTTTAAATAAACTGTATGAACCATTCCCCCTTAGATTGATAAGTGCACTAACATGACAACATTGGCAAGACAAGGACTGGCATTCAAATTTTAGTACCTAGTGAAAGGACATTTTCATAACTGTCTTATATAGTCACAATTTGAATAATTGGTCTTTTATGTGACTGATACATGCTGTTACATTCTAGTTTAGGCAGTACTGTCGAGATAACATCTATGTTAAAAATTACAATGACACATATTTCTCCCTAAATAAAATACAATAATAAATAAAAAAGCACCACCCTGATAAAATAATTAAAGACTATTTAGACAAGTTCCAAACTACACATTAAAGATAAAACTTTAAAGCAATTCCAGTTAAGAAACTAAACTATCATTGGTCTAAATTAAATGCACTTGAATTTAAGTCTTACTTCTAAATAATAAACATCACAGTTAATACTGAATAAGTAATATAAATAAACACATAGAATAGTATGTTAGTTAAAGATCTATCATTGGTTCTGTATGAAAAAGCTCTGACGTTTCAACTGTCTGTAAAGTGAGATGTACTTTCCAGCGGCAGATGTTCTAGGAACAACATACTGCTTGCAGAATAGCTTGGGGTCATGAGCCTTCTCCGAGAGCTTACCACATTCTAGTGCTCTCAAAAAGGCTAGCACAAAGGTGAAACAATTATGCCTCTCTTCATTGTACCTCTCAGCCTCCCACAAGGGACTCAAGGCTATCTGAAAAAGCAAAGAGGTTTCAAATCATTTTTCTTTATATGTCTTAAAACATGGTAGTATCAAGTTAATCAGGGAATATGACAAATTAGCTAAAAAGCATTTACCATTTAATTTACACCATTGTTGTGGGTTTACTTATATTATGCCATTTGAGGGTGCACCTCAAATAATAAATTTAGTTGTCATCCAATCGTTGTTTCATTCACACACAACATGGTGACAGCGGTGGGATTTATTTAAACGCGTGTGATAGTGTAACAGATAGTTAGATTGCGTATATAAATCTGTGTATTGACTGTCAGCATCTTAGATTAAATAAGAATGGAGCATGCGACAACAAATATCTGTATAAAATCAATAACTAGTAGTCAAGGTTACACAGCTTAGACATAAATCCTACCTTCAACAACATACTATCCCAGATTTCATTCCACAGCTCATCAAATTGTTCTAACAGCAAGCACTGGTCCCATTCTGAGCTGGAGTCAAAGGTGCTCCACTTCTTAGTGGCAGAATCCACTCCACGGATTCCTTCTTCGCTGAACTCCACAACACATCCATGAGAATTAGTCACACCTATATGCAAGTCTTTGGAATTGTAGTAGTCACTGAAAAAAAAAACACGTAAGTAAATGATGGAGGAAATGAGTCACTTTGAAATTGCATCTTTATCTAATAAGGCAGAGTATATTTGATATCTTAACTACTTACTTAAGAAAGTCTCCATGTGTTGGCTTCATTACTATTGCCCTCGGATGCTGAGATGCTTTAACAAAAGGATATGGAACTCTGTAATGTAATTAGGACACTTAGTAACAACCGGTCCGATAGCCCAATAGTCAATAGAGTAAAACTATTACAAATATACGTACCTAAATGGTAGGAGATTATAATCGTATCTGTCCAGTTTTTGCTGACAAACGGGGCATTTTTCTGGTATAATTGTGCAAAATACTTTGTGCTCACAATGGTGGAAACAAAGGATTCCCGGATCCATTTTTGCAACGATTTTAGCACTCTTTTTTTAATTACACTGTATCCTTTTACAGACCTATATTGGTTCATAAGCTTAACGGAAAGGATTATCACAATCTAGCGAACAATGATCAAGCAAAAGCCTAATTAGAAACTGGTAAGAACTATAGTTCTACCTTTCACTTCACATCTTGAAAAATCGACGTCTATTGAATTGACAGTTTGTGTGACAGATCATGTCATCAGCTGGGAATGACAGACAGATATATATTTTATAACTGTTCAAAACCCAAATTCATGTTTTACAGCTAGGGACTTGTGATTATTGAAGTTATTTTTGCCAACTTACTTAGATGTTTTTTAACTTTTTAAATCAGCCTGGCCAATACAAATGTTAAGTGACATATTTATTGTATGAGTTTGTTTTATTTTTTGGCAATAATTTGCAAAATATGAAATAAAGTTATTGGCGTACGAACCGAACATAAGATTTGAACGGTCACAAATGCCTTGCTCTGGTTGGATGAAATATAGTGACAAGCATTCTCTTATTGGCTGACTTAAATCATTTTGTTTTCATTGGTTCCTGCTGTTTAAATAAATGGCGGGAAAGTTTAATTTTAACCGTCTTCTTGACTCTTAAAAACTTTTTAGAACCTTTTGTCTATCTATGTAACGCGCTATCAAAAAAATCTAGGGCCAAATGTATAATATTGACTACAGTTCTTGCATTTCACGAAGGCGAGTAGTCTTTATTTGTTTTTAAACGTGTACATGCATAATGCAATAGTGTGCGTGTATGACGACGCGGTCAGTCACGAGCGCGCTGTCGCTCAGGTTAGTTGTGTTTATTGTTTCCGGACGCTAATTGCCGTGAAGTACTGTCAGCATGTCAAAGCGCAAAGTTATCCATAGCGAGGTAAATATTTTTTTTCTAGTTTTGACATT
The DNA here is from genome assembly GCA_963921415.1 of Pyrausta despicata. Lineage (NCBI taxonomy): Eukaryota > Metazoa > Arthropoda > Insecta > Lepidoptera > Crambidae > Pyrausta > Pyrausta despicata. Next base: position 12,185,985 of record OY992848.1, read on the forward strand.
AAATAAAAATGATTATTTTTTAATTTAAGTAATAGTTTAGTTTTGACTTTTGATACTTATTCAATTGTATATTTTATTGTTTTTAGGGTCGAGCAATCATTGCTAAAGTCTTTCACTTTCTAAAAGATGAATATAATTTTATGAAAGCAAATAACACTGATGGATGTGACCTAAGTCCATTAGCAAACATATTAGAACGAACTGCCCAAGCAACAGGCGTCAGTGAACGCACAGTAAGTAGGATTTTAAAAGAAGAGAAAGAGTTGCCATCTTCATCAACCAAGTTTACTTCACCCATGAAAAAGCGACGAAAAAGAGACGGTAAATTTAATTTAGATAATATGAATCGAGAAATTATTCGAACTACAATTCAAAATTTTCATATAGAACACAATGAACTTCCAACTTTGGCAAAACTTCAGTCAGCATTAAGAGAAAAAATTGGTTTTGACGGATGTTTGAGCACATTACGTTCGTTGCTTATAAAAATGGGCTACGAATGGAACAAAATTGAAAACAATCGTAAATCTTTACAAGAAAGGCATGAAATACAATTGTGGAGATTTAATTTTTTGAAAAAAATTCATGAATACCGTGAAGAAGGCCGTCCCATTATATATACAGACGAAACATATGTGCTAACTTCGCACGTACGTCAAAACACGTGGAATTTAAAAAAACTAGATACTAAGACAAAAGACAAGTCATTTTTAAAAAAATTGAGTACCGGTGCTCGTTTTATTATAGTGCATGCGGGTAGCAGTAGTGGATTTATTAAAGATGCTTCGTTAATATACAAAGCATCATCCACAACTGGAGACTATCACTCAAATATGAATTTCAATAATTATAGCAAATGGCTGAATGAAAAGCTGCTGCCAAATTTACCAGATAAATCTGTTATAGTGATGGACAACGCATCCTACCATAATACTCGAAGTAGTAGTATACCTACGTCAAATTCGCGCAAGAGCGACATGCAAAAGTGGCTGACGGAACACGGTATTCCTTTCAATGCACTGTCCCGCAATGTAGAATTGTATGATTTAATAATCAGAAATAAGCAGCGTTTTATTTCATATAGAATTGACGAGATAATAAAAAGCAAAGGTTTCGAAATACTACGACTGCCACCATATCACCCCGAATTAAATGCCATTGAAAACATCTGGGGTATTCTGAAAAATAAGATTGCCTCGAAAAATATTGGTCAAAATATGACAGAAGTTCAAAATTTAATAGCTGAAGGTTTAAACAGTATCGATAACAACATCTGGCTTAATACATGCAAGCATGTCGAAAAAATTGAAAAGGAGTATATGAAATATTTTGATTATGACTTTGAATTTGTAATTAATGTGGGTGAATCAAGTGATAGCAGCACGACTGACTTTGAAACTAACGAAAGCAACAGTTTTTCCGAAGAAGATTAAGGCGACACATTTTTCACATACGTAAAAATAGATAGAAATTTGTTATTAAATAGTTCCAGCCTAGCCTTATTTTCATAATTTTGCCATATCTTGAGTTCAATTGTATATCCTTATTTAAGTCTTATGTTTCGCTTAAATTAAAACTTAAACCCAAATGTAGAAGAACATAATTTTATTTTAATACATTCCCTTATTTATTATTTATTTTAAATAATAAACATTTTAGTTTAAAAGTTTTGTTGTTTTATTTTATTATCAATTGAACATACAAAAATATTGGTATTATTTTTATGCTAACCATACCCGCTTTCGTTTTCACGCACACATCGACACATATACGGACACATATTTACCACAAGTAAATTCTGCTCGACTTCGTGATTTGAAAGAACTATATGATGAGTAGGTAAGAAAAGTTGCAGTCTGACAGATTCATTTGCTACATTTACTATAGCGGGCTACTCACACAACTGCCGCAGGGGCAATCTAGGGTGCATGGCGGTCGTAGCGATATCGGGAGTATCTCTACACACTTGCCTGCAGTACAGTGTCCGAAAGTAAGTTTGAGCGAGCGCACGTGTTGATAATGGCACCAGTATTATCAAAAAATCAAAAGATCGGTTTAGCTTCCTTGTCGGTCGCCAACCAACTGAACAAGAAAAAAGTTCGAAGTTTTCTAAATGAATAAATTGCATATATATAAATATTATTATATATTATATGTATATATTACCCATATTAATTAATTGATATTTATTTTTTTGTATATTATAATATAATTTAATATTTACCTTTATGTATTGATATTATATCTATATATTAAGTTAATTTATTTTTACGTTATTAAACACTTCCTTTCTTATATAATTTTCACTGCACCCATTGCCTTCTTTCTGCATGACCTTGAGGTTGACTGGCAGAAAATGCTTTTAGCATTAAGTCCACCCTTTGTACATTTCTTGTGCAATAAAGTTTTAAAAATAAATAAATAAAATAATAAGAAATTGTCCCGATCGCGCTACACACGAGGCAACGTAGCAGGGCGGCAGGGGCGATTTAGGAAGCAAGGATGGTCTCGCGCCCCTGCCGCCCTGCTGCAGGGGCGATCTAGGAAATTGCCCCTGCTTGCCTACACACATCTCAATTAAGGTGGCAATTCAGGGTCCTCCCCACTTCTACACCCTAGATTGCCCCTGCTGCAGTTGTGTGAGTAGCCCGCTTATCATGACTTAATTTTTCGATTATACCTACATCTAATTCGACAAAATATCGTGATCCGTGATCATTACTTGTACACATTCATAAAATTGAATAGATACGCATGTACAGGAATGGTGTGTAAATTTTGTCAATAATTCACCGAGCGTGATAGAAGGGCAGCATTGTATGTTTTGCGGCACCATGGCAACGGTGACAGTAAACCACACCTTGCTCGCGAGACCCAGTTTCATAGTGTGGTACAACAGCAACCTAGTGCTAGGACATTTCACGTATTATACGAACGATCCACATTATAAATGGTAAGTATCATCACAACTCTAAATTATATTGTTTAAGTATTCTCGCATAAAAGCAAGTTTTATTTCCAATGTACTAGTTTTAAGGCAACTTTATAACCAAATAAAAAACTTATTATTATTATTATTATTTACTTGATACAATCAATTCGGTGACAAAACTAAAAATACCTTTTCACTTAAATTAATTGTTGCCATAAACTTGTTAATTTGGGCATTTCTGAATCAAAATGTTACTCATATACGAGTAGTACATAATTTTTGTGCGTAATACCTAATTACACAATCTTACTACGACTAAGATGCCTTAAATTCCCGATATATCATTTATTTAACTGACCAGTCTTTGAAATAAAGTAAAATAGAATGCTGCACTTAAGCTCACACAGGTAACTTAGCTAGCAGGTATGACGGAGCAAATTAAAATGTTTTTTTTTTGTTTTCTCTAGTAAAAACTTCAGCCACAAATATGGAAAAGGGCAGGGCAGTGCTGCGAGTGACGTGGTGGGTCTTGGCTGCAGCCCAGGTTATTTCAGCCGGGATGTCTTGCCTCAGCAACCCTTGTCTACACGGAATCTGCATAGATGATGTCAACAGGTAAAATTAACATCTGCTAAGCATTCAACGGGAGAACGTTGGTCACAGTAAGCCCAGTCGCTATGCCTCTTTGCAGAAACTATGAAAACTCCTATCTATCCCGTACTGTGCGTGAAAAGGTAAAGGGTTAAACTGATTCTAACGTTTTTGTACTTCGTATCCGAAACATAGAATTGTGGAGGCACTTGCATCGATGGCATAGCCTCATACTACTGATAGTATATAAAAAAAAATCAAGCGGCTAAATGCGGAAATAGCCTAGCAAAACTAACTAACTAGGTACCGAAATGGGTACTAATAGTAATAGTTCTCCTGGCCGATTTCGACCACGGCGGCCAATCTCAACAGAGATCAGCCAACTGCGTAGGAGATAATATAGTGCACAAGTGTGAGCGCAATACACAGGTGCACTCACTGTTTCATTACTCTCAAAGTTCGGTGAGACGGCAATCCAAAGAGAGATCAGGCGCAGGACCAACGGCTTAACGTGTTTTCCGAGGCACGGGGGTGTAACACCGCCAACTTTCCAACTCCAAACTGTTTTTGAGAAATTCATGACAGAAAATCTCAGAAACAATTTTTGGCTCGACCTGGGATTCGAACCCAGGACCTCTCGGATGTAAGGCAGAAAATTTACCACTACACCAACGAAGCAGTTCATCTTAATAAAGAAACAAAGACGTTAATTCATGATCCCTCCGTAGCACGTATTCCTGCTACTGCGTGGACGGCTACACGGGGGTGCAGTGCCAGACCAACTGGGACGAGTGCTGGTCCGACCCCTGCCTGAACGGGGGCACCTGCATCGACGGGATTGCGTCTTACAACTGCTCTTGTCCCGATGGATTTATTGGTGAGAAACTTTAATGTTGAAAAAACGTAAGAGACCTAGTTTTATAACTCTGCTTACATACGACACTAACATGCTTTAGACTAAAGTTCCTAATCAATAAAGGTTTGATAGATGTTAAGTTGGAGATACTGAAATTTCAATCCATATAGGGTGTAACGGTAATGTCTGGCAATACATAAAGGGCACATTATGTTTCAAACAAGTACCTCTAGCCTTTAACCTTTTTTTATTTCAAAAATATTGGTAGCTCCGCTTTCGATTCTTGCTGTCGAATGGTTAATCACATGCATTATGATCTTCTTTACTTTTTAGCTACTTATGCGTTCCTTTTTGTAGAAAGCAACATACATTCTATTAAATTTCTGAATACCAGTTGTGGTCGATGCATTTTTTGTTTTTTTTTTATGATAAGAATTCACGTGAATTTATGGGTTGTCGGACGTGCAGGACGAACTGCCTGGTTGAGTTTTTGCACTGACCTTCCATCTATGATGCATTCTCAAAGACAGTGGGACGAGCTGCTTTGTAAATTATAGTCGATGCGTCGCTTAATTCATCACCTGATGTGACAGTGCTCTCACTGCTTTGGCTGAAATATGAGTCCGGATTTTGGCTCCACGCGCTGCCATCTGAAAAGGTGGACACCCTTTGAGACGATTCTTCAATGTCAATCCTAATGTGTCTGCGCCTCAGTTCCCGCATATCCATGCCTAACCGTTGCCGTTGCGGAGCCAATGTAGATGACCTGGGCCTGCACGATCTGTCTTGTGATCAAAGTGCAAGCCGCATTCGTTTGAGGCGAGGATCGAACCCGCATACATAGGAATTCGGTCCGTGTGCCTACTGCAAAAATATTTTCTTTAGTTTGCAACGTGAATGCTTATCACGATAGATCATAAAACTACATACCTAAAAATGTTGTTGACTTTTGGTCAAAGATAGGCATATTTTATTTTGTGGTCACTCTGTTTTGCTTTTATCCTCCAAAACTGTCATTGTTTTGTGAGCGAAAACTTTTGAAATTACGTATTTATCTTCCCCCTCACAAAATACGTATTTATCTTCCCCCAAAATAAATTTCATTGAGAAGATATCTCCGCCTTATGTAAACGTAAACAAACACAATTAATCAATGGGAAAAAAAATCTTATTTTGTGGCGTCAAAGCAACTGTAGGATTAAGTAGGTTCTTTTCTAATTGAGCTCTACTTTGAGAAAGGTAACTACTTTTTCCAGGTAATTATTTTTAAAACTCAATTTAATATAAATATATTTTCGTAGCGTAAGGATATGCTACGAAAAATTCTCGTAGCCGTCGTAGACAATATTATAATCGTGGAACAAAAGACATCGTCGAGTTATCTTGCAATTATCTCTATTAGCATTTTGCAAATATAAACACTTGTAGTAGTAGTAGTTGTTACCTACCTGAACATATGCTCAATTTTTTTCAGTACTCTTTTATACATTCCTAAGCGCACTATGTAGGTATCGTGAAGTGGGTACATACAACGGTCACCTTTATAGACCTTACCGTTGTGTTTCTACATCCTACTAAGTACTAAGTACATTACTAAGTAATATTTTAAACGTGAAAGTTTGTTTGTATGGATGTTTGTTACTCTTTCACGCCAAAACCACTCGAACGATTTGGCTGAAATTTGGATGGAACATAGATAGATAATGTAATGTAAAGAAATAAATAAACAAATAACAAATAATATATAATAGAATTTTAACCTGGAATAACTCGTAGGGTGCTTTATATCCCGAAAAACGTCACGGTTCCTATAGGATACGTAGAAAACGGTGCCATTGCGGGTGAGACTGCAGGGCACAGCTATTACTTACTTTAATGCAATCTAAATCCACAGGCGACAATTGCGAGACAAACTTCAACGAGTGCGAATCGAACCCTTGCGCGAACAACGGCACCTGTATCGACATGACCAACGGGTACGTCTGCTCGTGCGTGCCCGGGTTCTCCGGCGAGCACTGCGAGCTCGACGTGGCCGTCTGCAACTCCTCGGAAGAAGTCAGGTGCTACAACGGCGGCCAGTGCATCGAGGGACCCGGATTTAAGTTCTACTGCAAGTGTATGGCAGGTAAGACGTGTGCTTCTTAGGTTAGGTTACGTCGACATTACTAACAGGTACGTTGGCTCGTGCGTGCACGGCTTCTCCGGCGAGCACTGCGAGCTCGACGTGGCCGTCTGCAACTTTTTCAAAGAAGTCAGGTGCTACAACGGCGGCCAGTGCATCGAGGGATGTATTTAAGTTCTACTGCAAGTGTATGGCAGGTAAGACGTGTGCCTCTTAGGTTAGGTTACGTCGACATTACTAACGGGTACGTTGACTCGTGCGTGCTCGGCTTCTCCGGCGAGCACTGCGAGCTCGACGTGGCCGTCTGCAACTTTTCCAAAGAAGTCAGGTGCTACAACGGCGGCCAGTGCATCGAGGGACCCGGATTTAAGTTCTACTGCAAGTGTATGGCAGGTAAGACGTGTGCCTCTTAGGTTAGGTTACGTCAACATTACTAACGGGTACGTTGACTCGTGCGTGCCCGGCTTCGCCGGCAAGTTGCGAGCTCGACGTGGCCGTCTGTAACTCTTTCGAAAAAGTCTGGTGTTACAATGGTGGTTAGTGCATAGAGGGCCCGGATTCAAGTTTTTCACCACCCATCCACTCATAGGTTAGGTAGAGTGGTTAAGATGCCCCGAAGAGACCGGTGCGGGTTCGATTCCTGCCCCGGTTTTTTTATTCATTAAATTTTAAAAAAAAAAGTTTTATGTAGTAAGGCCAAGGCCAAGGCGCTTTGCGGACGAACGTACCAACTTAAGTTTAGAAAATTGGCGGCTTTAAAGTTACCATTTGCTTCAACTAGAGCATCTTCAATTTATGCAACTGACATCCAGTAGCAGCAACCACCAATTAGTCTCCGCAATTTTTTTTTTTGCAAGGTATGACTAAATTTATTAACATAAATGAGCTTCAAAAACTTATTGATAAGTTAATACAGTACTTAAGAATGCCTGCTTACCTATTGAATTATTTGCTGAAAGTATTCAAGACAGGCATGTGGAAGGTATAAGTTGCGATTGCCAGTTGAGAATTCTAGCGATTTAACCAAACTCGCGAGTTGGTTGTTGCTGCAATTAGATAAAATCGCTGTGCAACTGCTAGTTGGCAAAATCTGCAACTTTACCAAACTCAGGTTACTGTGTACGCAATTCCATTGGAATGTAATGCACATCGAGTTGTCAGTTGCTAGTTGCAGCAACAAGGCGCATGAAGTTGTTACGTCTGCAAAGCGCCTTAGGTTTGTCTAGACACTAAGTTCTAGATCTCTGAAAAAGTAAAATACAAATTTTACTTCTAGAAAGTTTACATTTAAAAAATGCGTTTTTATTTTTTATTAAATTACAATATATTTTCTATTATAACGTTATGTATGTATGTTTTTGTTAAAACTAGAAAGCCGTAATTGTATATAGATTGTCTATTAAGTGCTGATAAGAATACGTTTAAGTGTATCTGGGTTACCTATTTACTGAGTCATTTCATAATGTTATTTTTATTTGGGGTCAAAGTGACTTTATTTACCTACCTACTTTATTTGTATATTCTTTGCTTGGACATAATTATGTCGATTGAACAATAAATAACTATGTTGTGTGGATAGATTAGAATCGCTTTGTCACGCGGCCTACTTCAGCTAATATCGACTGAAATTATTACTAACTAATCGAATATTTTCTTTTCATCCCATCTATTCGAAAAAGACGATTTTGGTCGCCTTTAAGTGCGCCCAAAGGTGATGCTTCTAAGCGACATAGGTACTATTACTCTACTCTTTGCCACAGACTGTCCAGCGGGCAGAAATGAGATTTTGGTCCTCTTTATTGAAATAAGTGCGACCAAAAATTCTTTTGCTCGCACTTATTGAATTTGGAACATCTTAGAGTTTCCCGCCGAACGCAAGAGACTGGCTGGTTAGACGGCACGTCCGTCGACCATCGCCCCGCCGCCGCCGCTGGCAACTGAGTAAAAAAAAAAAAAAACGCGCGAACTACGGCCCGCGTTTTCATAAATTTTCACATTCAAGTTCTTGGTTTTGATAAATTATATAAATATTATTATTCAATAATTAAATTTTATTAAAACTGAGCCGCTTTTTATTTTCTCATAGAGGGTGATGAAAAGTAGAGTGTATCATTTGGACGCAAATATATTTTTGGCTTGGGTGACGTACTTTGAATCCCTCGCTTCGTTCAGGATTCTACTTTAGAATCCTCTAGAATCCCTCACTTCGCTCTGGATTCAAAAAAGCGCCCTCGCCGTAAAAATATTATTTTGCTTCCTCATAATACAATCTACTATTCTATCCTTGTTTTTTTAGGTTGGGCCGGTCTGAAATGTGAAGATCAAATAGACGAGTGCGATTCCAATCCTTGTCAAAATGGTGGAGTGTGCATTGATGCTCACGCTGACTACATGTGTGCTTGTGCATTTGGTAAGTCTTGTAATTCAAATGAATCAAATTTTTAGACGACCGCTTGGTGCAGTTGTCCGCATGTCGGACTTCTAAACCAAGGGTCGCGGGTTCGATTCCCGCACAGTACAAGCATAAGTGTGCATGAACATGTGTGTTTGTACTGGTCTGAGTGTTTTCTATGTATTTATTTACAAAAAAAAAAGTATTTAAGTATGTTTATCCGTTGTCTAGTACCCATAACAAAAGCCTCGTAGCTTACTTTGGGACTAATTGGTGTGATTGTTGAGAAATATTTATTTATTTTATTTATTTCATATAAATAGCACAACAGCGAGTCCTTTTTAATTTGAAACTAGCGGACACCGCAGACGTTGTCCTGCCCGTTAATTTAAAAAAAAAATCGTAAGACCCATCCCCGTTACTTTAAGGAATATCATAAAAAAAGAATTGGCCAATTGGTCCAGGAGTTCTTGAGTTTTGCGCTTACCAACACATTTTGCGATTCATTTTTATATTGAAGATTATTTTTTTCAAGGTTTCACTGGCAAAAGCTGCGAAGTCCAGATCGAGTTTTGTGATGAGAACTCATGTAGTAACGATGCACTGTGCGTTGTTGAAGATGGCATGAGGGTATGCTATTGCGTGCCTGACTTCCACGGCGAACGTTGTGAGCTGCAGTATGATGAATGTCTTCTGGGACCCAGGTATCTAATACTCATATATTCGCCTTGAAATCTAATAAAGATCCCCCGAAACTTCTAAAAGTTACTTAGCGTTATTTTACTCGTTCAGGAACATCGATTTTAATCAGGCCCTATTTGTTTTTCATTTAGGTGTATGAATGGAGGTACCTGCATTGATGGCGTTGACAACTTCACATGTTCCTGCCCACCAAAACTTACTGGGCCTTTGTGTGAATGTCTCATTCTTGATGACGACACTTACGATTGTGAATATGTCAGCCCTACTCCCTCACCTGAATTCACACAATCGGTCATAGTGAGTACACTTACTACTATCTATGATGATCTCTTAACAACAGACGCAACTGTTATTTACACTATTGGTCACAATGAGACAACGGTTAGAAATTTTACAATGATAGAAGAAACTGAAATGTCAACATTATCAACTTTGTCCGGGCTTATAACAACGACGACTGAAACTACGATAGAAACCACAACAGAAGATGACATCACTAAAGAAACAATACAAGCGGAGACAACAGCCGTCGCTACTATCGAATTTACAACAGCCAAGGAAATCACATCAGTGACTTCATTTACTGAAGGCATGGACCACAAGACTGAAACTACTACTGAGTGTCAGAATGAATCGTGCCTAAGATCAACCGACTATACCGCAAAAGTACCGCCGATTGATCAAGATACTTCACCAGTAACAGAACCTACAAAAGCGGATACGAAAATAACAACTATAACAGAAGGAACAGAAATAACGACAATATCTACGACTGTTGAAACAACAACTACAACAACTGATACACCAACAACGACAACAACAGAAACGACTACTAAAGAAATCACAGCAGAAGTAACGACAACACCTAGAGGCGATACTACGACAGAAAAGATGTTCACAGACACACCTACAGAACATCCTTTGACAGACTATCCGACTCTACCAGTGTATACCACAACGGAAGCCATGGAAGCTAGTACAATGTTTGATAACACAACATACGCGTACACAACAATGCAATCAGAATGCACTGACTCTATCTGCAATGATCATGGTACTTGCATCAATACTCCTCATGGTATTAGGGTAAGTACCAATTGGTACACAAGTACGTTAAAGTCGTAATGGGAAGTAAGTAAGTGGGTGATAATCAAGTTTTTCTTTCAGTGTCAATGCACGTTTAACTATGGCGGAAGATTTTGCGATGAGAAGATTGAAATAACATCAGCAGCTTTTGGTGGATCCTCATTCATCACTCACAAACTTCGGAACGATACATCAATAGCCATTGAGTTCAATGCTAAAACATTGATAACTGATGGACAAATTATGCACGTAGATATTTCAAACGGTGTCTACATGCAGCTTTATATGGAGTCAGGATTGCTGAAGTTTAAATTCTCTTGTGGTTACCAGACTATGCTCTTGAGTGAGCTGAAGACGTTTGTCAATAAAGGGTATCTTATGAAAATAGAAACCAGGTAAGTTCCATGTCCGTATGTAGATGATCTTTTCATAATTTTGGCTGACGTTATTTTACAATTTACTTTTGCAGATTGGATTTGTATCTCAAAGAACAACATTGTAACGCTACTCTACGACTCAATGATACAGTAGCAATGAGTGGAGGCCAAGTGGCTAACATAAGTACCTTAACTAATAATATTACTCTTTACTTGGGTAACAATCCCGATATGAAAGATTCTGACAATATGCCGTTCATTGGATGCATCACAGACTTGATGGTAAGCAGTTAATTCTAATGTACAAGGTCTTTGAAAAGGTATTGGGATGTTGGTGTTCCATTTCCTTGCAGGTAAATGGAGAAAAGCGCGAAGTTTTTGGAGATGCAGTACAAGCAGGTGAAGTGAGCGAATGTTCTTCTCTGGCGTGCTTGTCGGGACCGTGTCTTAATGGAGGCTCTTGCAGCGACCGGGAATCTGGCTACGCATGTTCGTGCGCTAATGGGTAAGTTATCAAGCCATCATGGTTACAGCATAATATGCTGTAACCATGATGGCTTGATATACATATTATGTACATACACACAACAGCACATCAGGTTACTCCACTTCGACCTTGAGACCACCTCTGTTCGTTTGGCAATAAAACAATTTTCGTAGATGACATGGGTAACCTGACGTGCTTATTGGTCCGTTCTTTCTTACTCTCTTATAACAATATTCTCAACTAGCACTTGCGCAATTTGTAGAGACCCGTCTGAAATTCTAAGATTGTAAGTAAATCAAATGTGATTGATGGGTGAAATTCTAAGATTGTAAGTAAATCAAATGTGATGATCAAAATTTGATCTCCTTGTACAGATGGACAGGCGTGCACTGCAACGAGTCGGTGTGCGAGAACAACCCGTGCCAGTTGGGGGGTAGTTGCATACCGCACCCGGGCAGCGGCTTCCTGTGCCTTTGTCCGTACGGCCGGCATGGCATATTCTGCGAATACAGTAAGTACTCTTGTTTGATTCCGAATTTTAATCAACTCTGCGTTTGTCTTGGTGTTATGGTTAATAGTTTTGTCTGTCCAACAAAAAAGATAGTTGGAATCGACGTCGACGTCGATTCCAACTATCTTTTCTGTAGTTACCTACTTGTTTGGCCGGATTCTGTTGAAGATTTTGTGCTAATTCGCCACCGAAATAAATTTGGCGACCCGACTTAAGGCAACGACGTTCCGTGTCTTTTCGCACTATGATGATGATGGTGTTTGAGTAAATCATAAATGAATGAAACAGTAGTTTCAGTAAACAATAAATAGCAAAAGCCTTGTTACATCAAATGATTGTGAAAAATTGTATATACAAATATATTTTATTTTCAGACGTAGAAATAACGCGTCCATCACTATCGCCTATCAGCATGGGCATCTCCTCCTACCTGATGTACCCGCTGTCCCCCGCGGCGATCAACTCGGACCGCTTCGACCTGCGCCTGCGCTTCCAAACGCCAGACATGGACCAGATCGCGTTGTTAGCTTTCGTTGGACAGGCGGGACGTCACGATTCGAGAAGTCAGCATATGGCGCTGACTTTTGTAAAGGGGTACATTATGCTGACATGGAATATGGGAGCTGGTGAGTTTGAAATCAGCTTGCAGTTAATACGAAGGATTTTATATGTTAAAAATGCTTTGATGTATCGGTCAGCTCATGATGAATGGACCAGTGTTGAGTGAGATGTATTTGGGAAAATGGGAACCCACAAATGTAACATGCAACCCAGTTTTTCAAAATATGTATAAAGCTTTTTTAAAGATATCATATTTCCACATTAGGTCCTCGAAGAGTCTTCACCTCGCGAGCGCTCAGCTTCCGGCGAGGCGGGCATACGGTCAGGATCTGGAGACGCGGGCGCACTGCGGGAATCAATGTTGACGGTCGATACAACGTCACTGGCAACGCGCCTGCACACGATATCAAGATCACGACACTGCCTTACATATTTATCGGTAAGTGTTATATTTAATTAGTACTCGTAGGTTAACCCAATTTTGGCCCTCGAAAAGTCTTCACATTCCTAGCGCTCAGCTTCCGGCGAAGCGGGCACACGGTCAGATCAGACGCGGGTGCACAGCGGGAATCAACGTGAACGGGCGATACAACGTCACGGGCAACGCGTTTGCACACGATAGAAGATCACCACGTTGTCCTACATCTTTATAGGTGAGCAATGAGCATGTATGCAAGGGCCTAATTCCACAATCACTCGTAACAAAATTTGTAATTGAATTGCCCGATTTTGTCATTTCGTACATACTAGAACTGCCAAAATTCATGCGATTCAATTACGATTCGTTTACGACTGGTTAGCGGAATCAGTCCCCAAATCTGGCGAATATGAATAAGTTTCAGAACATGATTCGACCTCATTCTCATAACCTATTTGTTCTTTAAATTAACTTCGTTATTAAGGTATTGCGTATACTTTTCTTTAGTTTGACAGGTCTTGGGTACCTACTCCGCATTTGAGATATAGTTAGCTGGATTGCAAGCATATTAGCAAGGGCTTTACTGAACACGTAGCTGGATTTACGGTTTCCAAATGATTATCTTAAGTAAAGCTAATTGACTGACTGTTTATTTCTTATCATTTTCCAGGAGGACATCCATCCGTGGGCTTCCTCGATCTGCCCCACGACTTGCCTCTGCACAGTGGCTGGCGCGGGTGCGTGTGGGAAGTGGCGGGGCAAGCGATCGGGGGAGGCAGGGCGTTAGGTGGTCGGGGAGTCGGCCAGTGTGGAGTCGCACAGTGCACTGCTAAGTCCTGCCACGCACCTAACGGCATCTGCATTCACTCTCCAGCAACGTATGGGTGAGTGTTTATTATTATGGCTCATGGCGTTATATTTAATGAGTACCTAACTATCTAAGTACTCACTGCTCGATGTTTCGGCTGGATTGCACACAGCCGTGGTCACGAGCTGACTGGTGGCGCGCGGCGTCGTCTGCTTGGGGCGGGGTCATCATGTGCAGGGTGTTGCTGGGCAAGCGCTAGGTGGGGGTTGGGCTTTAGGCGGCAGGGGTGTGGGTCAGTGCAACGCACCAAATGGAATTTGTATCATTCTCCAGCGACTTATGGGTGAGAGTTCAACATTAAAGTAAGGCAGCTTATAGCTCGGGAACAGTGCCGTATCAACGTGTTAGAGACAGTCGCTAGAAAGGTTCCACTGCTCTGTGAGGTTCTGCCCTAAGATATCACGGAGGTAGGTGGGAAAACAGTCGCAGGTTTGCATTGGAATCCATGGGAAGAGCTGATACAAATTGTTCACACAGAACATACGAAACTCCCGTAACCTACCAATGTGAATAAAAATCTCTTTCCAGATGCATCTGCAACGACGGCTGGTTCGGTGCGACGTGCGCTTCGAAGCACAATCCCTGCGACCGCACAGCGACGCAGTGCCGTGGTCGATGCGTGGTCACGGCGGGCGATTCGCAGTGCGACTGCCCTTACGGGAAGACCGGCACATACTGTGATCAAGGTAAAAGGCATACATACTTCAGCTCATTTTTCATTCATTTTTAGGGTTCCGTGCCTCAAAAACGGAACCCTTATAAGATCACTTTGTTGTCCGTCCGTCCGTCCGTCTGTCAAGACCGTTTTTCTCAGGAACGCGTGGAGGTATCAAACTGAAATTTATATATGATACTTAGGTCTACTGTCCCTGGAAGCTGTAGAAAAATCAACCTTCTAAGCCAACGCATTCAAAAGATACAGCCATTTAGGCCGCAAATTTCTGCAAATTTTCGAAACTCGCACGGGAATCACCCACAGGGTACTTCCCGTACACTTAGAATCTTGAAATTTAGTACGAAGTCAAGTCTTATACTCGTATATAGTACAGTTAAAGGAAAAATTACGAAAACCGTAAATTTTCAGTTTCATCATATAAAAAAAACTATTTTTGAAAAATATTTTTGACCATTTTGAAAATTTCAAAGTTACTATAGTAAGGAAGAGATAAGGAGTATACTCCTTATCTCTTAAACGCGTTGAGATATTAAATTAAAATTTATATTAAATACTTAAGTCTATAATACCCGTGATGGGTGAACTTTTACTTATTACCTACAGGTTTGTACGGAACCCTCGGTGCGCGAGTCCAACTCGCACTTGACCGGTTTTTTATTCATCCTTCTTCAATTACCATCACAAAAGGGAATAACGGAACGCATTATGAATTTTGCGATCAAGGTGTCACAATGTTTGTTTTTAACTTCTTTCTTCGTTACACTGTAGTCAATGCCTTATATTGTGTGCATATGGTTTGCCTTGGATTTCTACCCGTGAACACTGGCGATCCCGCATTGAAGTTCAGCATATATTCGGACGTTAAATACTGAATAGTGTATGATGTGAAGCGATATCCAGTATCAACACATTTAGTAGGTGGTAATCGTGTCCGTCCTTTTCTTGATTCTTTGCTAAATGCTTATTGACCCGAGTGTATAGAGTAATCTGGTGACTGAGCATTTAGCTTTTAGCATTTATATACTACTAACACAGCTAAACTAAACTATTTCCCTATTCTCTCCTACTAGTAAGAACTGAACCTCTAACTCCTCTAAGCATTAAAATAATGAAATAATAGATATTGGTTTCATTTAATAGGTTTATTGGAATTTATAGATATGAACAAGTAGATATTTTATGACCTTATCTTTTTACCTCACCTTATTTTATCTCTTTCTTATTTTATCTTTGCCAGACTTGATCCCCACGGATGTTCTTTTTACGGGCACCCGCTCGTACATCCAACTGCACCCGCGCCCCATTTCGAGTGTGAGCGTGACCTTCGAAGCCGAAGTGAAGCCCTCCAGGGAGCGAGGGCTGATGGTCTTCGCAGATACGCCGCACTTCTACACCGCGCTGTCCTTGCAAGGGGGCTTGCTGGAGTATCGGTGGACTGGTGAGAAACCTAAACAGTGTAGTTTATCATAACATAAGTACGGTAGTGTTGGCTTTTGAAGCCGAAGTGAAAGCTTCCAGGGCCAGGGAGCGAGCTCCGATAGTCTTCGCGGAAACGCCGCATTTATATATCAGGAGGAGGAGGAGATCCGCAGGAGGATCGGTGGACTGGTGAGATATTGAAATTTTTCTAATGCCTATTAGTGTAGGGAGTAGGTACCTTTCGAAGCCGAAGTGAAGCCTTCCAGGAAGCGAGACTGTTGGTGGTCGCTGACTCGCTGAGACACCACACTTCTACACTGCGCTGTATTTGCAAGGAGGCTTGCTGGAGTATCGGTGGACTGGTGAGAAACCGATACCGTTTGTACATCTTTCGAAGCTGATGTGAAGCCCTCCAGGGAGCGAGAGCTGATAGTCTTCGTGGAGACACCACACTTCTACACCGCGCTGTCCTTGCATGGAGGCTTGCTCGAGTACTGCTTGATTTGTGAGAAAAATAAGCAAGCTAGTTTAACATACGTATGGTAGTGTTGGCTTTTAAAGCCGAAATGAAAGCTTCTAGGAAGCGATGTCTGATAGTATTTGCGGAAACGCCGATTACTCGCTATGTTTGCAAGGAAGCTTGCTGGCGGATCGGTGGACTGGTAAGATACATATATGTATCAACGTCACCAACAAAACGTTTCTTTACGTGAGAGATTTGAAGTTTATAGGTCCAAGACTTTAGAAATTACAGGGGGGACACACCGTGTAAACGACTTTGGCGGGCTATAACTCGCAAATGGTATAAAGCTGATAAAAAAATGTTGTATGGAAACCCTATCTTATTTTCATAGTCCTTTTCAACGATACCCCACACAAGGGGGTGCACTCAAAAAAATTCACCCCCCCCCCCCTCCTTTACATGTATAGGGAGGTATCCTTAAAAGGGGTAGGTAATTTTAATTTTTCGTACCAAGTTACATGCAAATCAGTCCATAAACGTAGAAGATATTCTGCTGTGCCAGACTAGGACGGACTGAACGATCTTATAAGGGTTCCTTGTCGGACTAAGGAACCCTAATAGGCTTATTTTTGCTGAACTGGCATATTTTCCAATTTAATACGATCTCTCTTCACATACGATACATTAATTAATTTGGTGTCATGTTTCCAGTGGGATGGGAAAAGAGACTCACTGTATAAATAAAAAACCAAACATGGCTGGACTTCGTACCTTCCTTTGTTTTCAGATCGACTGTCAGGAGTGACCTCACTAGTTCGTAGTGGGGTGGTGCTGTCCATGTCTCAATGGCACAGCGTGAAGGCAGGACGCTACGGCAGCCGCCTGTACGTGTGGGTCGACGGCACCATCAGCACTGAAGCAATGTTAGCTCATGCCTACCCTCATACCGCCGGAAACGCGACTGTGCTCTTAGGTATGTGTGTGGTGTTCGTAGTTTAGTGTTACCTTGAGAAATGGCACAGCGAGAAGGCGGGCCACTACGGCAACTTACTGTGCGGTGTGTGGTTCTACGGAACCTACTAACAGCACTGGGTTGATGTCAGCTGACACCTACCCGCATACCGCTAGCAACGCGACTGTGTTCTTAGGTGAGCTTATAGTGTAGGTACAGATAGTTTAAATCAGTTGTGCGCGCGGCCCTATGTGTGCGTGGGCTTGTAAATATACAACTTTCATTCGTGTGGCAGTGACGCGGCAGTCGTCGTCCGAGCAAGACGTGTCCTTATCGCTTTTTCTTACGGGTACAGTCGTTTACGAAAATGTCTAGTTCTTCACGGAGAAAATGTTTAAGGAGTCAGGTAAATATTAAAAGATTTTTATTTTATTTATTTATTTTTTTAATTTAGATGTAATTAATATTTATTATTCAGAGATCGGAATTGGGTGTGTGAAAATACCTAAAGTTTGCAGCGGGACATAATATGGAGCACGTGTTATATTCTCGATATTTTGTATTTTCACACACCTAATTCCGATCTCTGATTATGATTCTATATAAGAAAAAAAATTTCCTTGTTGACGTTTACGTATTATTGTTTTAGACTCGAGAAACCATTGCTAAGGTATACGAATTTCTGAAAATAGATGCGAGAGATATATTGGAACTAGTAAGTGATCCAGTTTGCAGCGCAAGTCCAATTTTAATATCGAAATTAAGTGAACATTTAAATAGCGTACGGAAAAGAACAGCAATGGCAGTGGGGGTATCAGAGAGAACAATTACTAATATATTGGCTGAAGGAAAATAATCTGACTCTAAATTTAAATCTCCGCATAAAGACCGTAAAAAACGTTTAAAGAAGTTAGAATTAGACAACTTTAACGTTGATGTTATACGTTCCACTATTCAAAATTACCATTTAGAACATCGTGAATTACCTACGTTGCTAAAGTTGAAAAGAATATTTCAAGATAAACTTAACTATGATGGAAGTATTTCGACTCTGCGTACAGCTTTGTTAAAGTTGGGATACAAATGGCGAAAAACTGTGGATAACAGACGTGTTATTATAGAGCGGCATGACATCCAAAAACTACGATTTTCCTACCTAAAAAAATTACTCAGATACCGTCAAGAAAATAGGTGTATCGTATATACAGATGAGAGCTACATCTTAACTAACCATGTGCAAAACAAAGGATGGGGTAATAAAGATGGACCACCTTTAAAGAGAAACCTGTCGAAAGGACAAAGAATTATCATTGTGCATGCTGGTTCAGAACAAGGTTTCGTACCTAATGCACTATTGACATACAAAGCAAATAGTGTTTCTGGTGATTACCACTCTAACATGAATGCAGAAAACTATGAAAAGTGGCTGAAAGAACGTCTAGTACCGAATCTTCCACCTAACTCTGTGGTTGTGCTTGATAATGCCTCATACCATAACGTTCAAAATGACAGAGCCCCAAATTCTAATTAAAAAAAAATAGAAATGCAGAGATGGATGACAGAAAAAAATATAGCTTTTAATCAAGAAATGAAAAAAATTGAACTGTATGATTTGATTAAAAAAAATTAAGAAAAATATATTTCTTACAAGATTGACGACATACTTCAGCCATATGGCATAAAAGTTCTTCGATTGCCACCATATCATCCTGAACTAAACCCCATAGAAAATGTGTGGGGAATTTTAAAAAATTATATTGCTTCACATAATGTCGATCAAAATGTAACGGAAATAATGAAACTCATAAATGAACGTTTAAGTCAAATTGATGAAGGGATGTGGGGTAATACTTGTCGACATGTACAAAAGAAAGAAGAAGAATACTATAGACATTTTGACATGGAGTCAGAAATCATAATTAACCTTGGTGAGAGCAGCGAATCCGAAAATTCATCATTAGATTTTTCAAGTAGCGATGCAGAATAATGTTCAATAAATAAACATTAAATTACGAAATAACTGTTTTTTTTAAACCCGTATATTATAACCCGTAAATAACAGTATTTGTATTTGTACCCGACTGTACCTCTTGTCACGCACACAAAGTCACTGTATATGTACAAGGTTTACCCACACATAAGGCCGCGCGCACAACTGAGTTGAACTATCTATACATATGATTTTGCAATGAAGAAGGATCAAAGTACCTACTTAGTTATAGATACCAATTACTTGTTATTCAGGAGGAGCAAAAGACTTATCAGCACTGCCGTTTGATGTTATGTCGGGTCCGCCAGAGTCATTCTCTGGCTGCATCAGGAATCTTCACGTGAACAACATACTTTTACCCTTGGAGCGACAAAACATTCAAGGTAAGCAAAAATCTTTTAACGAATTGATTGATAGCACTCATAATAAAACCAAGTGTTTTGTTTGCGTAACTATTTAATCAAAATTATTAGAAAGGTCACACACAAAAAGGTCAAGCACTGCTTAGGATTACTGAATCCATCACTGTCATGAAACTAATGAATGCAATTAGGTGACGCTCTGCAAAGTTAGAGTTCAGATAAGGTCATGTTCCAACACTTTAATGAATATGCTAATTTATTGCTAGAATCAAAAATCTTAAATGAGTAGATGGGTCCGTATATTCCTACAGCAGCTATCACATTTGAATTACATACTGTTACGCAAGGTTAAGTTAAATAAGGCATTGATTTTGCCAGTTAGATAGGTTAGGTCTAACTAAGTGGTTGTGTTATTGTCCAGATTGTAAACCCATTGTACTCTACTGATTTCAGTACCTACTTAGTAGGTTTTTTTAACATTACGGCTATAATACTAAGATCTATTGATTAGAAAATTACCTAACTTGGTATGTCCGCTCACAATACAAAGCCTTTTCGGAATTGGCACAGAAAACATGCGCTATTCGGGCAAGGTACCTATGATAAATATTACCTCTAATCCTGCAGAAGGTCAGAACGTAGCGGACTGCGACGGCACGTCCTGCGGGGGGGAGATCTGCGGCGGCGGCACCTGCGTCGTCGAGCAGGGCCGCGCGCGCTGCGTGTGCGGGGCCGCGGGGGGCGCGGGGGCCGGGGGCGGCGGGGCGGCCGGGGGGCGCTGCCGCAGGCACGTGGCCTGCTCGCGGGCGACGTGCGCCGCCCCTGCCGGCCACTGTCGCAGGGGCAAGTGCGTCTGTGCTTCGGGATATACGGGCTTGAACTGTGATACGAGTAAGTAGATGGTGTAAGTAAAGGCTCCGTGGAAGTAAATGCTGTTACGCTTGAGAATGATATGTGTGCCAGGAATGGGCTAACTGCCGAGGGCACGTGGGTTAATTGCGGGAGAGGGATATGGGGAGACGCGTTTCTGCTTCGGGTTACGCTGTCTTAAATCGTTATATCAATAATATTAGTGCGTGCTACAGTGAAATGTTCTACATAATTACAAACAGGTAACAGGTAACGTGTTTCAAGTATCTGGGTCACTAGGTAACGGAGGATCCCTCTGATGTTGAGGATATTGAGAGGGAGCGCAGGGCGTTGGCGTACGATGCAATATGCTCGCCCGCATATTTGCACGCTGTACGGAACCCGTTAAGGTGTTACTTTTTAAGGCTTTTTGCCAGTCCTTTTACACGTGTTCCCTGTGGGTCAGCTATACGCAGAAAGCCATCAACGCATTGCGGATCCAGTACAACAACGCGTTCAGGACGCGTTCGCAGAGGCTCATACTGATGGCTTTCATGCTATACTTCGAAAGAGAGCAGCATCGATGCTAAACCGTGTCCGTGGGAGCTCCAATGACATTCTGCGCTTTGTGGCAGGGCGGATAGACTGCCCCTACTTGATGCAGTGGATTCGGCTGCATAATAGTGTAGCGATATAGTTTTTCTTTGTTGCTTATTTATATGTGTATAACTCTAAAATACTTTTTATAATTCTTTCTGTGTGGACTGTATGTCTGAAATTAATGGTTCTATTATTATTATTATTATCATTTGATAATATTGTATTGTATTGTGTATTTACACACACTGGGAGTTTCGTGCTGTGCGGGAGGGGGCGCTTTTACGCTGCGTGAGCGCTAGTAAGTAGTCTCTCGACAGTCTCTAAGGTTATATTTTCCCAAAGTTTTTGATGTGTTGTTTCAGAGATTAACATCACAATCCCGCAATTCAACGGCGATTCGCTTCTATCGCTCGGCCGGAGAACTCTTACTGAAAGACACACTGGCGAGCAAAGGATCGCGACCGCGGTCAGACCGACCTACCTCGCTCTCAACTTCACCACGGCAGAGCCGAGCGGTCTGATACTGTGGGCTGTTATGGTGAGTGGTCTCAATTACGTAGAATCAAAACTATGAAGACATATAGTTCAAACCATAACCTTGCTCGCCGTGGGACACTGCATTTTACCATAATACATATCAATATTTTATATTTATATGTATTTGTTTGCCGCATTCTATCCAGCCAGTATCTTTTATTCGCACCCTACAATTTATTATTATATTTGCTGAATATGATAAAGGTTGTGTGATGCGTGGTATCGGTGGAGGATATTAGAAATGTCCATCACTAATAAAACACCTGTATAACCATTCATATCTTTACAGGATGGCGACTATTTAGGAATGGGATTGGAAAATGGGTTTCTCAAATTGGTGTGGTCATTCAGCAACGACAACTTCACCCAAGAAGTTCTCACCGAGAAAGATCTTCAAGTTTCAGAACCTTCTAGACTTTTGACTAGATTGGTCCCTCACGCGGGCTTCCTGACGGATGGGGAGTGGCATTACTTGGTTGTGAGACTCGATAGGGACAATGTGACGTTAACCGTGGACCAGACGTTGGCGTATGTGGAAGAGCCTGGCTTGAGGAGTGAGCCTGATTATGAAGACATCAATATTTACATAGGCATGTACCTACCGAAACATCAATTTCATTATACCACTTCACAGTATAAGGCAAAGTCACGTGGTGCTCGTTTCAGTTTTATCATAGTGTGGCCCAGAACCACTTCAGTTTTATCGAAAAATCTAGAGAAAGTATAAATTCTGTGACTTTAAGAAAATAGTCTGCACCCTTAGATTTGTCGTTATCTTAAAAGTGAAGTGATCCGGCTGTAGGGATGCGCTACAGCAGGATCACGCGGATATCTCTGTTAATACCTACTAATCGCATAATCATGTACTTCTTCTTCACAATCACTGAATGATGCACAATCTTTTGAAGCATGTTTTTTCGTTCAGTTCCTATCCAAGAATCATAATGATTGGCTATCCCGGATGAAAACGACACTTTGGTACTTTGATGAAGATATTTTAGAAATCAGATCAGCTCTACCACATTCAACTCCCTCAATACTCTTTCAAATAAAGCTGTTTTTAAAATTTGATGCGAATGTAACACACTTGCATACTTTTCTGTTCAAACTGTTTACACAAGCTGCTAAAACCACTAACATGATTAAGTTTATTGTGTTTCTCGACTCTCCGCTAGGAGTCAATCCGAACAGATTGCACTCTGTCGCTTAACGGGTTAATTGGCTAGACGACACCACCAATCGTTGACATACTTTTTATTATCTGTCAAAACGGTCTGCCTCCTAGTAATGGAATAATTAGCATTAGCATCAATAATTAGCATGCTATTTCATCGTTAGCAATAATTAAATTATTTGACGATGCTAAATTGTGTGAATGCTAAAATTCGCGTGACTGCTAAAATTCACGGACAGCGACGTGTCGTTGCTTTCATAGATTCGCACGCACTGCTTTAGCAGGCTGCTACTGCTAATAGCAGCCGCTATTAGCAGTAGCAGCCAATTGAAACTCGCGTTCGCGTGCTGTCGGGCGACGATCGGCTTTTGAGCGTTACCCGAGTGAATGGCGAACAAAGAAAGAGAAGAGAATACGGCATCCTTGCATTTAGAGTCGTATTTTGCGTGCGGTTTATTGAACTGTTTATTTGAATGAAATTTTGTCTTTTCGTGACTTGATTGAATTATCTATTCGATGCAGTTTTAATTTTAATAAAGTCAAATTTAATCTAATCTTAGTCACCACGTTAAAATGTACGTTGCATACAACAGTCACAATTTCGCAATTTAATATTATACGCTAACGCTATTTCTCAATTTCGATGAAATTTCATATTAGCATAGCAATAGCGCGTAGCATGCTATGCTATGAAATTTAGCATGTTAATTAAATTAACAAAAAATAGCAATAATTGCCATTACTACTGCCTCCATAGATTTTGTATGGTAATAAATGATTGTGACGTCACGGTCATGTGTCAGAAATCGGAGTCAATTGACCGAATATTTATTGGGTTTTGTGTGTTTAAAAATTAGTTTCTACAGTCTTGTATTAACTTCATAGGGGCTATGTTTTTTAAGCACCATGTTCTTGACAATATTTAAGATAGGTGTCATCATCCCAATTTAGGCATGCTGTCAAGAAAAAAAGGTGTGTGTTATAATTTCTTTAAATTTAATACAAATGAGAAACCACTAATACCAGATCATTATTAATTAATTTGGGACTAGAGAATTGGTGTGATTGTTGTGAAATATGTATTTATTTATTATAGAATTTCTCTAGATTTTTGATGCCACTTACATGATTATGCGATTAGTATTAACAGAGATACCCGGATGGTCCTGCTATAGCGAATCCCTACAGCAGGTCAATTTTACTTTGAAAATTATATCAAAACTAAGGTTTAGACTTTTTTTTTATAATCATTAAATTTTCTAGACTATCTCTAGATATTTTTCCATATGTTCCGATTTGATAAAACTGAAGTGGTCCTGCAGGGGAGCATCACGTGCAAAGCGTATTTATGCTTTGATTTTGGAGCTACGCAAAGGTTTGAATGTTTTTTTTTAATAGTCGAGAATGGTTTTAAGTTGTTTAGCATCAGCATTGAGCACGTAAGTACGATACGAAGCCAGCCTTCTCTATGACACGTATTTTTGTTACAGGGGGTATAAATGCAGAACAAAGTACAATAGCAAAGAAAATCTTCCCCGACAATTTCAAAGGCTGCATCGACCAAATATCAACGAAAGAAGAATTCCACATGAGCAACTATACAGATGTATACAGTGAGAATGTCAAATCGTGCCAACTATTCCCGTTATCATAGTTCGTCAAATAGGTAAGCAATTAAAAATATTAATTACTATTAAGAAAGTTCTCATTCCAAGGGGTACCTATTCAGTAGCAACGTGTAATACTCATAGTACAAAAAAGTTCTAGTCTTCTATGGACCAAAGGTGTGACTTAGATCTAGTTGAGTTAAATTTTGTATTTGTAACATGTTAGGGTTATTTTTTACTATAACGACTAGATTTTGTACATTGTGTGCTCTAATCTGGGTTATTATTATTAATGTTGTTGTTTTGTAGAAAGAAAATTAAACATTCTCGTACACAAAATATAGTTTTATTGATATATTCATGTTTAATAAAGTGTATACATAACATCATCAAATATTATATTATAAACATATACATTTCGTTATACGTTACTTATTCAAACACAAATACAATATGAGATGTTATCCCCGTTAATCATATATCTCATTAATTGAAAAACGTTTTAGTCTCAACACAGAATAGTAATTTCCATTGGCATATGTTCAGTGTCTAAACACGCCCCTTACACGAAGCTCATCAACGTCAGATTATTTACAATTTCATTATTAAAGCAAGATGTACATTCAAAAGTCGTAAAATTCGTTAGGCCTATTTACAAGTGGAATAAAGTTGGAATGCTTGATGCTTGACTGTAGTACACAATTTTGCTTGCAGTTGGTGTATTGTACAGTATGTTAAAATCATTTTTAGGAACATTGGATTCCTTTATTGTAGTGACGCTATAGAATCTCGATATACTTTCTAAAAAATAAATATTATATTAAGCGATAAAGAATAAATAAATTGTTAAAATAATTGCACATCATCATTATTATAAATTTTTCAAAAATTAAATAATTCTTTTATAACATAGTAAGCTGCGCTTACGATTTAATTATGCCTTACGAAATTAGGCACCAAGTGAATTTCTCGTCTACCATAGAAGTAACAATTGAAACAAGTTTATTGAAATCGGAAAATAACATGTACCCTAGGAATGTTTCGGATAACAATAATAAAGATATACAAAGAATAGAATAAGCTGATCACAGGAGAAGTAAATATCATATATTTACGAAATATTAAACCTATTGGTGTGTCACGGTAATCTCGAGTACAAACGATGATTGCTTAGCTGCTATTCGCGGCGTCGCGGCGTCGCGGCGCCGTGGCCGTGGCCGGTGCGGGCTACGTGACGTGACGAGGAATATATCAACATTACATTAAACGCATTACCACCGATAGTCTGAAACGCTTAATCGTGAATAGTATCATATCGCGATAATATATAAACACCAATGTATAATGGAAATCTCTTATAACGGCATTTTAATTTACTCTAAACTTTCCAATAAAAGATACACAATAAAGACATTTTGCTTATCTAAAACATAATTCATTTAGAATAATAACATGTATAATATGGAAATCAGTTAACATTTTTCTAAGAATGCTATTAAATTAACAAACATCAATAAGGGATTTATAATTATTAATTATATTTCTTTGAAACATTACATTTGGGACACAATGCCTTATAAATTAGGTGAAATTTGACAATTCCTTATTTATTTACCGGGTGGTAACAATCTCAATAATTCGTAATCTCTATATTTATAAACACATTACCTACTCGTTACATAATGTCATCAATAAAAGGTCATGGTCTATTTAAACAAATTAATTATTACCGACGATACAATATGATACGGTACATCAATATTATATCATTTATCAAATAAGCATTCGGAGTATATAAAATTGGGTTATGAAGCTGCACGCCGACCGCGCGGCGCGGCCGCCGTGTTACGAAAGCATTTGAAACATTTCTATAAACAAAGCGTTACTTGTAAAATCAGTCTCATTCGCATAAGGAAGTGATCACAGCACACACACTGGAAACTCGTTGCAGATCGAGGGGCCACGTCCCTCTTAACAAAACTTTAATCATAGAGCACCTTAGTTGTTTACTAACTTCTTATAATTAAAACTGATAAAAACTCGCAACAGATCGTTTCGCTAAAGATGTATCAAATATATGGAAACGAACAGTTGAGAAGTCATCTGAAACGTTGAAAGTACACTTCGTATCACTAGGAAAGTTAAAACGGTCAACATACATACAGAATAAGATAAATATCGACCGACGGATGGAAGAAAAGGAAACGAAATAACAAGTTACAAGTGTAGACTAGATTACGAAGATTTGTGAAAGATAAAAAGATACAACACGCAGTCCTCGCGGGGACCGGCAGTAAAAATATATATTTATTTAGAAATGGCAACCTCACATTTACGCATAAAATATTTTACACACGTGAAGCTATATTCACAGGGGCCGACCCGTCGCCGACGGGCGAACGTCGGATATATAAAAGGTACACAAAATATGACGCCGGCTTCGTCTGCCGGGATTATCTACAGAGTATGTACACGCGGGGGCGGGGCGGGGCGGGGGGGGGCGGCTCACAGGCGGGCGAGCGCGCGCGGCCGCGCCGCCGCCAGCGCGCGTCACGG
The DNA here is from genome assembly GCA_963921415.1 of Pyrausta despicata. Lineage (NCBI taxonomy): Eukaryota > Metazoa > Arthropoda > Insecta > Lepidoptera > Crambidae > Pyrausta > Pyrausta despicata. Next base: position 12,213,073 of record OY992848.1, read on the forward strand.
GCGCGGCTCCACCAGCCGCTGCAGCAGCACGGCCACCAGCACGGCCAGCAGCAGGAACCCGCCCGCCATCAGCAGCGCGGCGTGGCGCGCGGACAGCGAGCGCGCGGGCGGCGCGGCGCGCACGCGGCGCACGCGCGCGCTCGGCGCCGGCACCACGAGCCGCGCCGCGCTCGACCACGCGCTGCCGAGCCCGCCGCGCACCGCCATCACGCGCACCAGGTACTCCGCGCCCGCCTCCAGCTCCTCCAGGTGGAACTCCGGCTCGCTGCCCGCGTACACCTGCACCACAAGAGAAACTATTACGCTACCTGTAGTCGTATGCGACGCAAACGATTATGAAAGAAACCCCGCTTTGAGCCAGGAAAACATCTGGTGAGCTTCAACAGCTGGACGAATTTTGACCAGCCTTAACTAGGAACTGTCATGATATTTTTTTCAATTTTAAAACTGAGCCGCTTTTAAATCCATCCGTTCAGGAGCTACGATGCTACAGACAGACTCACAACAAACACATAAACACAATAGCAGAATAAGGGTCATACTTATGCTGACCTTCTTTTTCGTCGGGGGTTAAAAACCGCGCCGATCCAAAAACCGGATAGTCCTTTTCCACCGAAGATACCTCGGTGGAAAAGGACGAGAACCATGGTCGAATTTGTTTGTAAAGACTTGACGTAAAGATGTTTAGCAAGAAAGTATGAATGTTGTCACTCTAAAACTCACCTGTTTGAACACGGCATCCTTCCCGCGGGCGCACTGCAGCACGTACTCGGCGTCCTCGAGCGGGTCCCAGGCGACGTGCGCGACGCGCGGCGCCGGCATCTGCAGCGCGGGCGCGCGCGGCGCGGGGGGCGGGGCCGCGAGCGTGGCGGCCTCGACGGGCGCCCCCCACGCTCCCCGCCCGCCGCGCTCGTCGCTCGCGCGTATCCGGAACGCGTACACGCTCGCCTCGCGCAGCTTCTTCACCTTGCAGGAGCGCGCCGAGCCGCGGTAGACCGGGCGGAACTCGCGGCCGTCCGCCGCGCGCATCTCGACGCAGTACTGCGCGCCCTCGCCCGCGCTCTCCCACTCGAGCCGCAGGAAGTTCTGCGCGGCCTGCGCGGCGAGCAGGCGCGGCGCCGCCGGCGGCATGGGCCGCGTGCTCGCGCGCGCCTCCTCCGACCACTCGCCGAGCCCGAGCTCGCTCAGCGCCGCCACGCGCACGCGGTACACCGTGTCCGGCGTCAGCCCCTCCACGAGCCGCTCCGGCGTCGGGTCGTCCGTTTCGAACGCGGCGTCGCCCACCTCCACGCGGTACCGCTGGATGTCGGCGCCGTGCGAGGCCGGCGTCCGCCAGTACAGGCGCAGCGAGTCGGCGGTCGCCTCGTGGCGCAGGCCGGCGGGCGCGGCGGGCGGCGCGCGCGGCGTCAGCAGGTCGCGCACGCCCGACCGCGGCCCGCGCCCCGCCGAGTTCGTCGCCGACACCCGGAAGAAGTAGGGCGAGAACGGCGTCAGCTTCCCGACGACGCAGCTCGTCTCGAGCCCGCGGTACACCTCGGCGAACGCGTCGTCGACGTTCGTCCCGCTCATCTCGAGTCGGTAGTCGAGCACCGGCGCGCCGTTGTTGCGCGGCGCGAGCCACTCGACGCGCGCCGAGCGGGCGGACTCGACGGTCGCGGTCGGCGTCTCCGGCGCGTCCGGCGGCGCGGGCGCGGTCGTGAACGCGAACACGGGCGAGGGCGGCCCCGCGCCGACGCGGTTGCAGGCGGTTACCCACACGCGGTACGGCTGGCCGGGCGCGAGGTCCCGCACGACGCACTCGAGCGCGAGGCCGGCGTGTGCGACGCGGATGGAGCCGTCGCCGTCGGCCACCTCGACGCGGTACTCGGTGATCGGCGCGCCGCCGGTGCAGTCGGGCGCCCGCCACCGGAGCGAGACGAGGGTCGCGCGCGGCGCGGAGACGGACTCGGGCGCGCCGCACGCGCCGGGCCCCGTCGCCTCCGTGGTGACGGTCTCCGGCGCGGACCAGTCGCTGTCGCCGGCCTCGTTCCCGCAGCGCACGCGCGCGCGGTACGGCGTGCCGGGCTGCAGGCGGTCGCAGTGCGCCTCGCGCTCGGGCCCCTGGTACGCGGGCCGGTAGCCCTCGCCGGCGTCGAGCTCGAGAGTGTAGGTGTCGACGGGCGCGCCGCCGTCGTCGCCGGGCGGGTCCCACCGCAGGCGGAAGGCGCGCGAGTGGATCTTGCCGCGCGGCGCGGGCCGGCCGGGCGGGCCGGGCCGCTCGGGCAGCGTGCGGTACGTGACCTCCGCGGACCACGGGCCCTGGCCGTCGCTCGTCTCGCAGCGCAGGCGGAAGCGGTAGTCGGTGGCGCGGCGCAGGCCGGCGCACAGGTAGGCGCGCTCGGGCCCGCTGTAGACGGGCAGGAAGCCGTGGCCGCGCGCGGCGTCGTCCATCTGCAGCGTGAAGTCCTCGTCGGCGCGGCGCTCCCAGGCCAGCGCGAGCGCGTCGGCGGCGGCGCGCTGCAGCGCGGGCGGCGCGGGCGCGGGCGGCGGCGCGCCGGCGGTCCACGCGACCACCTCCTCGCTCCAGTCGCCGACGCCGACGTCGTTGACGGCGGCGATGCGGAAGCGGTACCGCGTCTGCGGGCGCAGGTTGTTGGCGGTGTGCTGGCGCGTGCGCGGGCGGGCGAGCTCGGCGAAGCCCTCGCCGGCGTCGAGCTCGAGCAGGTAGTGCAGCAGGCGCGCGCCGTTGTCGGCGACGGGGTTCCAGCGCAGCTGCAGCGAGCTGCGCGCGCGCTGCGTGACGCGCGGCGGCGCCATGCGGTCGGGCGGCGCGGCGGGCGCGCGGAACGTGGCGGCCTCGCTCGCCGCGCCCGTCAGCTCGCCCGCGCGGATCTGCAGGCACACCGAGTACTCGCAGCCCGGCCTGAGGTCCGTGACTCTGGGAATACATCAACGATCGTTAGCACGGTATACCTTCCGTTTATTGCATTTAGAATTATTTATAAATACACGGAACGTTACTTACCGACACGAAAGAGAGGAGCCGCTGTAGATAGCTTTGTATCGCTTTACGTCTCTATCGCCGAGCAGTAAATCGTAAGTTAGATCTACGTTGGGAAGCGTGACGCCTTCCGGCAAAGGAGAGTTCCATTGTACTAGTGCGCTTGTCGAAGTGATGTCGCTGACCTAAAATAAAAAACGTTATAATCAGGTTACGAAAATAACTCCCTGTTAGTGACCTTGGTTGTCGAAATGTGAAATTACACTGTGAAACAGGTGTACATTGAAAATACCAAAATAACCGAACACAATAAGTATGATTGCAACTGTTATTGAGACAACACAGACGATAAGCAAACAATCTGCTTAAGATCGTGATCGCAACAACCAAAAGCAGAACATATATATTTAAGGTGTGTACTCACTTGAGGCGTGCGCGTCGCAGACAGCAGGTCGAGCACGGCCTGCGTCTCGTTGTCGTCGTCGCCCTGCACGCTGGCGCCGGCCGACGAGCCCTCGCCCTCGGACCAGGCGCCCGACGACGCCCCGCCGCTGCCGCCGCCGCGCCCATTTAGCTCTTTCCGCGGCGACAAAGACGGCGTGCTCGCACCAGAATTTACTTCTGAAAAATCAAGATTAAGTTTACTTTAAATACACTATAACTTTGGCTCTGCTTTGGTCATAAAAATTATGGTATACATTAGCATGCTTGATAGTGTTAAGAACTTTGTGAATGTTTGCTTAATGAGAAAGACAGTCATCTAAATTACAATTCAAATACATAACAAGTAACAAAACAGTAGTTAAGGTAACAATAAACCTGTCCTCACATATCCACACAAATATAGATAGCCACTTTATGAATGAAAGATACTCCATAAGTGTATAGAAATTATTCTGGAGCACCCAAATGGTATGTTTAATATGTGTTTATGTTTAAATATAGGGCCCGAAAGTTGGCGTACATTTTCAGGGAGAGCATTAAATATTTTATGGCCATTGCATAAGTGTTATTCATAAATAAAGTTAGTCTTCCGGTAGGAAGTTGAAGTTGATAAATTGGCCTTTTGCATAGCTTACTCTGTAACAAACTTGGTCAGGTCGGAAAAAGTTTGGATGTTCTTTAACAAATATACACATTTGCTTGATGCACAAGCTAGGAATCAGATGCTTGAGGTTAGTAAAACGAGGTCTACATGAATCCCTATAATCAGCAGAGCATGAAAGGCGGAGCATAAAGCGCAGAACTTTTTTTGGGGCTTTGAATGCAATATTAATATCAGTAGAGTCCCCCAAATAACTAGACTGTACTCTAGGATGGAGGCTACTTATGCGTAGTAAGCTTGTATCGCAACTTCATATGATATTGTTTCTAGTAGTCGGCGATATACATTTTCGATGCGACTCTTCCAGTTGCAATGCCGGTCTAGAATTATACCTAAACACCTAAATAGTCTTTATGCAGAAACAACAGCACATGATATCAATATCAACAGGTAAGTACTTTTAAAAATGTACATTTTAAAGATATCTCTAAATATTTTTAACATATCTTTAATATGTATATGTTTAGTACAAGGTTAGCATAGATAGTCGACATAAGTGTTCATTGGGTGCTTACCTACACATAACAATGTGTTTAAAATACCAATTTAACAAAATATATTAAATTTATCTTATTAACTTTTAAGTCATATATTTATTTAAAGTGCACCCATTGCTGCTGTTTGTTTATACTACTTGAATATTATCAGTTCCATACAAAGTCTAGAATAATCTTTATTGTTTTGATAAACTGGAAAAAGTTTAATTCATAAATATGTACCAAGTAACAGCTTTTGTATCAATGTAGTAGCTTATTTACTCCTAATTAAATAACAGATAACAAAATAATTGAGCATACTGACCTATACCATTATTTCTATTATTCTGTTTTCGCTCCAACTTTTGCTTTAGCTTTGAGTACTGTCTTTGTGTCCGTTCGTCTTTCTGGTACACAGGTGGAGGGGGGGAATGCTGCATGTGATGCGGAGGTACATGATGGTAGTGAGCTGGGTACCCAGGCCCATAAAAGTGTTGTGGTCCTCCCGCACCATTAGTTGGACCCTGAAATTTAAACAAGCCATATTTAATGCTTCATTGTATGTTGAAAGTCATAATAATAAACATCCTACATTATTTTCAATATAAATGACGACACAAGAAGGTTAGGTTACCTTGATTGGTCTTAAAAATATTGAAACATATGTTTTGATTATTTGTAAGACTATGATGCCTTTAAAACAAGCTCATTTTTTAAACTACTTAACCATATTGTAAATTAATATGCAAATATGCTTTTGCCTATAATAATCAATTAAGATAATCCTAGCATATTAGTAAACAAACAGGATTCTGCAAAGTAACCTTATAAATATTGCCATAAATACATCTCAAACACACACTAAGTTAGCCAACTGACCGTTTCGGAAGCCTTTTTAGCTGGCTTGTCATTTGTTTGGTCAGGATCGCCCATTTTCACGGTAAGGTAGCCGTAATCGGCTAACAACGTCACTGCCACGTACGGCCAACTCGCTCGCCGCCTGCCGGTGATAACGCTGTGCACTACAGTCGTTGTTACTCGCCTACGATCAGATTAACACTGAACACGTTCCAAACGTACCGGCCACAGTGTCAACTAAACGCAAACGAAAAATTCGATACGCTTACGTAGAAATTCAAACTCACGTATGAGTTAAAATCTACAAGCGAAACAATCGATAAATCGCCGGAAATTGTTTGCACAGAAGGTGAACAATATCAATTTATTCGGTGTGCATATTTTGCTACTTGTAAGAGCATTTCAATGTTAGGTTGTAAGAGTATTTCAATGTTAAGAAAATAAGTATTCCTTTAAATTTTCACTGTTCATCCATCAAAAATAGTGATACGTAGAAGTTTTGGGACATTTCAACAGATTTTACAACGATTTATAAATTAATAACTATCATAATAACACTATTTGAAACTGGAAAACAAGTTGATTCTTAAAAAACTCATCACTCATCAACAAAACGAGAGAGGAGAGACGACCCAAACAAACCCAATGTTGGTGACCTTTTGACATTGACAGCAAACGTCATTTTTGTAAGAACTATCAAAACATCAGTGACCTCCAATAGGGATGTTACAAAGCCTCACTGAGTATTCAATAGAAACAATCGACTGACAATAACATGATTGGATTATTACCCCCGATTTACACGTTGGCCGAAAAGTTTGCCCCAACGCTACATGCCCAACATGTGGATTGGGATTTCGAGCGATTCCAAGGCTCGGGCCAACGTTGGCCCTAGCGTTGCCTGTCGCCCTCCCGTGTCGGTGTCTTCAAAGGGTTCCGCGTTGGCAGTTCGCGTCCAATCCACACGTTAGCTAGCTTTTTGAATCATGCCGCATCATTAAAAAATAAAGAAATGAGTATGGTACGGCATTTTTAGCTCTCAACAGCTACCTTCTAATTAATAAAGCCGAAAAATGAGTAAAACGCATTTTTATTTATTTACAAGTTTTAATTTACGCACAGAGTGAATCGTACATCCTCTCCTTGGCCCTGTCGGCATTGAACTATGTAGTATATGAGCTAACGTGTGGACGCTACACGAACAAAACGGGCCAACTTTGGGACGAGTTGTTCGGTCAACGTGTGGCGCCGGCCTTAGAAAAATGCTATGGGTGAATGAGAAAAAATGCTAATGTTTCTGTATCTGATTGCCTTTAGCAAGTTTTGGTTGGCCATAGTTTAATGCAGTATAAGTCTTCAGTAACAATAGACTTACATAATGGTGCGGCGGTTGATGGTGCGGCGGCGGTTGGTGGTGCGGTGGCTGGTGGTGGGGCTGGTGGTGCGGCGCGTGGTGCGGGTGCGGCTGCGCATGCGGGTGCGCCACCAGGAAGTGCCGCATATTCTCGTCTATCACCTGCGGCATCAGTTGCGGCATCATCGGGGTAGAGGGCACCACCGGCATGCCGCCTGAAAAATGGGAAAAGGTTTTGTTAAAGGTTACAGGATTTGGCAAACACTAAATAGGTTAGGGTTAACTTTTTTTTCCTGTAGGGTTTTCAGGTCAAAGGTTTTCCAACTGGAAATGCAAAATTGCTTGCTTCAAAGAAATAATGAGTAAGATGACGAATTGTAATTACGCATGCTCAATTTAGTAATTGTCGTTAGAACCTACGGACGGCTGACCACAAAATAAAAACAGAAAGCAGATTTTCAAATTAATATTCCAATGCACAAGACAGTAAGAGAGCGTCTGTTACGCTGCAGGACGACGACGAATTATCCACTGTAGTTCAATACTTGTATGGAAGAGATTGCTACAAGCGATAAGACCGCCTAAATTGTACATCGTCCTTTGTAAAACTTGTCTGTAATTTTTGTTTTGTGTTGTACATTATAGCGTTAATCTTGTATCTTAATGAAAATATTACAGAAAAGAGGTCATACAGCGATAGAAAGCAGGTCCCACAAATGGGAGTTTATATTTTAATGAGATAAATGCTAGCATAATAGCTTTGATATTTCGACGTATCAATAATGAGATTAAGCGGTATGGCAAGAGACCTTTTACTCTTCCATGTTTATGGCCTGGTGAACGTCTGAGCGCGTCACGGGCGGCTAGCTTGGCTTTATTTTGACACCGACGCGACGCTGCTCGTCCCGCCCCAAAGCTCTGCGTTTATGAATGAACTTGTTTAGTGCATTCACAGAAATCACTCTTTGTAGATCATCCGCATTTAAAAACCACTCGCGGCGGAAGCGTGTCGCATAGTTTTGTGAATATGACTCTGTGGTGTGGCTCAGTTGGTGCAGGGCAGTGCAGGTGCCAGGTCAGACAGCCTCCTCGTGGCGCACCCCGGGCAACTGGCGTCGAACGGTTTTCGGCGTCAGGCTGATGGTCTGACAGCGGCGGCGGCGGTTGAGCCCACATCCAGCTGGGCTCCCGCGGGGCTTCTACGCCCCGGTCTTGGGTTCTACTCCCCTTCTCTCGTCTTGGAGAGGATCGCGCGGAGTGGCCCGTAATTGGTGGAGCGCTTGGCGCTCAGCAGGTTAAGACTGCGAGGCAAGTAGGGCCGACGGGGCATCTGCCCGGGTCCGAAGTGCGGTGGCGCGGCAGGTCTCGTCAACTCGGCGGGCCTGTCGGGCAAGCCGTTACCCCAGTGGGGCCGGTGGTCGTCGGGACGTTTGTCCGGGCCGAGAGGCGGGGGATCCTCACTAAAAAGCCCCCCTGTTACCTCACTGAGAGGCCAGGAGTCTACGGGCTGAGTGGTAGAAAACCACAATAAAAAGTTACCCCTAGTTCCAGAGTCACGCAGAGGGGCTCTGGGGCGTATGACTGGTGGGGTCACACCGGTCTCGACATCTCTCCTGAGAGACGGCGCCAGTGTGCCGTCTGGAGTGGGATGAGATCTCCTCACCCCACTCCGTGGAGATCCGCCCTCCTGCTTAGAGGGCGGACGTTGCTGCTGGCAAGGGTCGCGGGACTGTTAAGACACCGCGGCCCCTGCTGTCACAGCCACACGCAGCGGGCTTCGTCAGGTTTTAGTGGGTATACCCGTATCCGGGGGAGTCCCACACACGCCCCTCCGGTCCCCGACGGAGGGGTACGGTGCGTAATCGACATTTCCTGACGTTAAAAAAAAAAAAAAAAAAAAAAAGGGCTGACAAAGAGAAGTTCTACCCGCTAGTTATAAATAGGTACTTGCTTAAGTTTACACTTTGCACGCTATCGTCTCTTTAGTATAATTGAATTTTATTCCGCTAATTTACGTTAAAATTTTACTAATAACCATTTATCAATCATCACCGCCGACCGCTGCACTGCCATTGAGGAGAATGTGAGCATGCAACATGCCTATTAACAAAAAATGTGTGTAATTGGAGCTGCTGATTTTTTGTATAATAAATATTGCAATGAATAACAATATATGAATATATAACAATGAAGACTGAAGAATGTTACGAAATGCATTTACTGATAATTATTTAGGGTAATTGCTAATAATAAATAAAGGTGTCATCCACTCATAGTTTATAGCGTTTAAAAGCTTAAGCATTAAGCAATGCAAGGCTTGGTTTCACCATTTTCAAAACGTCTCGTCAGAAGCCGTGATACTTTATCTATGCGTCGCTATGCTTATATAATATAGCTATATTTTTCCACGAAATCAAACTCCCACTGGTCCCCTAGTCAACGTTGCTAGATAATTATGTGCTGAAGTACCATGTAATGACTAGGTTGCCATTGGCAACCCTAGGTAAAAATCTCGCAACGCCAGTCAACCGCAGGGTCTTGCTTGAGCAATGCCGTGCACTAAGAATCCCACGAGCCTTGAAACTCTTTGTTTCGCCTCGACGGCGGGTAAAAGGGACTTTCCTCTAACTTAATCTGGTATTTCAGACACGATCGCTAATTTAGTGCGGTTTTCAGTTTATTAAATCGGCCTGTATTTAGCAATGATAATTGTAACACTGTGTAGGCTGTCCAAAGTTTTTATGTACCAAGTGAAATTAACTAAGTTGGTAATAAATAATCTACTTATACCTAATGAAAGTGCATGTTACCTATATTATACTTACGTAACCCTCGTTAATGCATTTTTATGTCTCAAGCCACGGTTAAATCTTATCGAGTGTTGGTATTTGTCCCCAATACTACGGTATGTAGCATAGTTATTTTTTGTTATGGGTTTTTACTAATATTACGTTGTTCGAGTTCTGGATGCAAAATACCAAGAATTTAAACTATCTATAAGATTTGAAGTTCACATTAAACACACAATATGTAAAAGGTTTTTCCAAAAATACTAACTAGCTTCTTTAAAAAAGGCGGCGTTTTTATGAATCATCTTAGAGATGAATCACACCTACCAATATAGTCAGCCATGAGAAAACTTCAAATTCTTTTGCCCATCGAATTGTTCGCGGTCAGTCCTAACTTTTTTTGACAATCTTTGTTGGAACGCACTGCCTATTACTTTTGCAGACAAGGTAACCTTGTCTGAATGAAATTTTTTTAAGATTCTCGGAACACCAATCACGAACCAAATAGAGACTAGGATTAGTTGTCGAGAATAAGCCAATGGTTATTTTAGTCAACCTGCAGAAACCTGCAGTTGCTTCTATGTGAATTGTCACTATATAATATAAAACAAAGTCGCTTCCCTCGTCTGTCCCTATGTTCGAAAAATTTATGTATGCTTGTCGGACGGCTTGAGCTTTGCTTTTATTTTTTTTTAATGTTTTTTTTTCTTTATTTAGCTTTTATTTTAAAACTACTCAACTGATTCTGGTGCAATTTTTAAACAGATAGAGTGATAGGACAATGTCTGCCTGGTTCGCTAGTTTGTGTAAAACAAATGTTTCCATCATTACCGTATTCAGCGTGCACGGTACACATGTGTGCGTGCTGTGGGTGCTGCTGGGGGTGCGGGCAAAGGTCCTGCGGCACGTAGTACGTCTCAGGGGGGTAGTACTCGCCGTAGTAGCCCTCGGGGCCGCCCCCGCCGCCGCCGCCCTCCGCGACGCCTACGCCCACCATCCTCGGGCGCGCGCTCAGCAACGCATCGCTCGGGGGCGCGAGCGCCGCGTCCGCCAGGCAGACGCACACGCCGCTCTATAGTATAGTGTCTATACACGACCTGGAACAAAATGAGACATAGGTTAAGCTCAGGATTTGCTAAGGTGATATCGGAATTATAGCACGATATCAACGATATGTTGAACCTATGTGGTGTAAACTGCAGTGTAACAGCGCATTTGGATTCTCGCCTTTTGCTATTTTCTTTAAGTTGACTACACCCACGTGCACTTGAAATTAAAGCTGCAAACTGCTCATTAAAAAGGAAAGTAGAAAAGCACATAACTTACGGACATATTTAACATCGGCAAGAGCTATATCGCTTCTGCGCTTCTTCAAGTGCGCTCGCGTATCGGTAACGCCACGCAGTTCTGCGTGGATGCGCGGGCTAACTGTGTCGGTGATTGTAAGTATAGGCTTGGCGTGCCTATAGACTAACACTAAACCCATCTCTGTTATAAAAAAGTAAAAAAAAAAACAATAACTATGTAAGAGGACCATCAGTTCTGTAGTTCACATTTTTAAGTCAGTATAATATATCCTTAATAAGAAAAAAAACATAATAATACATAGTAAGTATTTCTTACGTATTTTGTTTCAAATTTTTTTAACAATACGATGTGTAAACAAACAATCTTATCACCGCCTTATGCTATGACATAGTTGGTAGGAAATTCCACTTTAAGTAAACAGAGGATTGATGATTATAACACTGATAATGCATCACTTATCACTTGTTTCGTGTCGTGGATATCATTCTTAGGTACTTGGTCGTATAAACAACCATGTGTTAGTAGTGATTCGTTTCCGGCGGACTATTATATAATGGGCAGAGTTCATCTGCAATGAGCATTTAGAGATAAGAATGACATACAAATTACTGATGCATTAGTAATATACGTTAGGTATCTTATATCGTATATTTATAACGTTGCAAACGTTATTAAATAATTCTTGAAGGAAATTAAATTGAAGACATTATCAGTTAATACTTTAAACATAGATTTATACTTAGCTGAACTTCCTTACGGAGCGAAGCTGAGTAGAGTAACACATGTCCAAAATCATATTCACCATAAAACGTATAGGTAACTAAGTAAGAACTTAAAAGTGTTTCTGTTCCTTTATCTACCCAATGATGTGAAATGATGAACTGATACTAGATAAACATGTAATAGCCGCATATCGACCCTGCTAACGATTACACATTCTTGAAATCCAACCCAAGAAAGATCATATTTTTCACCGGGGATTCCCCGACTTCGTAACACTATCAGTGTTTGCACGATAAGCGCACACGCCACATTTAAAGTAGGTCGCTGAGGTCAACACATTTGGGTCTTGAAATCGAAAACCACTAAATATATATTGCACTTGTAAAAGTTTGTTTAATTTAATATTAAAAATCGTCTTGTAACCAAGCAAGGTTTTGTAGGTAAGTCGGTAGGTATAGCTTCTATATTAGATACTACGACATAGCAATCATCCTTAATTTTGATAGAACAATTTGTACATCAGTGGGGTTATTCAACACCTAAAGTTATATGCATTAAACATGTTTGCAAGACCTTGATCCGTGTGCACAGCTCATTTGCATTCCTAACGAATTTGAGGTCATACAAAATGAAATAAAATATTCGGTCTGGTCAGACAGACACTCAAAGAACTGTCTAAGTACCTACATAATGATTATATAATCCTGCAACACATAAGAAGGGCGCCGTTCGAATAAGATAGAAAGACATACGTTTATAGGTAAGCATATAGGTAACCAACCGCTTTTGTGATACTTACACGACTTTTATTACTGCTTTCATAATTTTACACATATCAAAGGGGCGTAGTTCTAAGAACGAATAGATGTTGTATGGCCAGCCAGCGAGTTCTCAGACGAAGACAATCATTCATCGCTCTCGATCGTTCAATTGGATAAACGGACTGTTGTGTGGCATAAGCACTCACGTTGTTATGTTAATTGAACGACTGATGCGAGATACTGAACTATTTAATGCTTTTTGAAGAAAAAAAGTCTACACATTTTCCTTAAAAACAACTTAGCTACGATATGAGCCAAATGGAAACGATACAACATTCCTAGGCTAGGCAAGGAAGAACAAAACGTAGGTAGGTACCTATCCAACGGAACATCACACTCGGTGCTTTGCATCAATCTTTCTTTTTCATTATTGAAGATTTGTTAGGTATAGCCTAGCTGTTCAACCATATTGTAATACTCAAAGCAAAAAATAATTATAGGTCTGGTATCCAGACATACCTTTGATCAGGCGAGCTACGTGGGCTTCATTCATCGACCGTTTCCAAGCGAACAGTTTATAGAAACTTCACGCACAACACTGGCAGCTCTGTTGACTACTCGTTAGGTCATATCCAATTTAATAAATACGTTTTTATGATTTTCCATATCAGTTGGTTGGCAATTGAAACGAAACAATCTCCCGCTGACGCGCGAGCGGCCGCGCCGACATCGATCCGACAAATATTCGATAAACCAGCTGTGGTCAAGAAAGCGATTATGTTTGTACAACGTTTTTCCTCAACATACCTGTTTCGGTAATGATTTAAATCCGACGCGTGACTCGGACAAGGCACTTACACAAACTTTAAAAAATATTTTTAAAAGTCTGATTGTAAGATAGTGGTGATGGTAAGGTTAAAAATGAATAAAAGCGCAGGTTCTTTTTCAAGTAAGTAATGTTTTCGAATGGGTATTTCACTTTAGCGTGACGGATGACTCAAATCGTTTAGTACTTAAAATAACAAAGAGCCAATTATGGCTTCATTTATACGAGTAGGTAATCCATTTATAAGCAACTTCTGTATTCAAATATGCCTACATATTAATGACAAAGGAAAATTTCCTTTAAAATAAAGTAATTAGCAACAATACAAATGAAAACTTCTAGCTACACAAAATAAATTAAAGGAAAAAACCACTTAAGTCATTGGTTTCTACTAGTTTTAAGCAAATACATTCGATATTAGTTGGTAAGTCTGTGAAAAACTTAAGCACAAGTACAGTAGCAACCACCCATTGAATATATCTTCATGTTTTATATTACTTAGCTTATATATATTTTATAGTTTCATTTTATAGTTTACTAGATAAAACCCAAAAGATAGGAATATAAGCTCTTTATAGCCTGAGATACCGGTTCAACCTAGTTCAGGCCAAGAAAGTATTCTACCTCTAATTAACTTTAGTTCATTGAAACTAAATAAATGATTGATTATTTATTATAATATGTTAAATAATTAAACTAAGATATAATAAGTCAAATAGCCTAATAGTATAAAAACAGATAATCAAAAAATAAAAATTTAAACTACAAAAAATATGACCCCCAGCGCTGCCATTGGATATGGTGCCCAAAAGGCTGGCAGCGTTTCCTCTTTGTAGTTATTATTATCATGTTTAGACGAGAGAGTTTTTCTTTACATATCTAAATAGTATTTCTGAAATTCTTAAATACTAGATTTCATATCAAGGTCATATCAATTGTCATGGGAGAAGTCAAAGATGTGTAACTGGTGGGAATCCCAAATATATTATTTTACAAATGGAAGAGTCATTTCATTAAAAACTACTTACATTAAGTGTTTAATTTGACGTAGCAAAATACAAGAGTATGACACAATTTGATTGAATGGTTCAAAACAAACAATATGTTTTTAAACCTGACTTCAACCTGACTTCAACAGCGGTATATCCTATCTGTCTGGGTCCGATGTTTACTAGTCGTGTAGAAACGTGCTTCGAAAATAAGATCCCTTAAAAAAGTATACTCACACATAATCTTCTCTTAAACTAGATAAATACCAATTTTTTTTTTTTTTTTTGTTTGTCCTACTCCAAATCCTGACATTGATTTAACACCGAAACACGACTAGCAATGTCACTTGCAAAGGTCTTTACCCCAAGCACCTAAAGGTAATAAATTCTACATGTTATAATTGAAACGTCTGCGAAGTTTAATGACGTGGATTCAGGCCATACATTTATCAGTAGAAGTTCGATTAAAACTCGGTTGGAAAGAGGTAAATAAAACTTTCTCCGGCCTTGTGCATCACAAGGCTGTTGAGCTGGCTTAGCTTTCGCCAATGGACTTGCATGTACCTACGTACATGAATGGAGCTCTTTCCATAGTCGTAATACCTGTAATTCTCGTAATAATCGAGAGATACAACGATCAAATGAAGAATGGGTAACAATTTAGCTAACGTGTAACAGTGTAATAAACACACAAAAACAATAGACAACAGGTTTCTTTTGGTTATGGTAATTTAAACATGACTCGGATTCCTAAGGCAATAACAATACGTTAGGCATTGCATTCACGTTTTACAATACAACGTTATTTGTCACTTACTTATTATTATTTTTGCAACAATTACTTCTATAGAGGTACGTAAATGATTAGTCATTTAAAGCGTCGTTTCAATGAGTGAATAGACATTGTGACTGTATAATATTATATTTACAGTGACACCCGCAAGTCTGCCGAATCATCCAATTGGTATTTATTATAAAAATGAGCTATGAAATTACTATCATCCAACAACAAATTTGTTATAATATCACCCGCAACGATAGATTCCTTCGTCGACACTACAGAGCGACATTACAGTGTGATATTCAGCTATCGATGACGAACTGCAATGTAACGTTTGAGCGAATGAATGCCACATTGTAGTGGAGTGATGGGCAACCCACGGACCTCGACCTAGGAGAACACTCAGTCAGGACGTATTTTAGTTGATTGAACACGTAAAGTTCTTCGTTCAACGTGAAAAGGATCAACTGAAATTTTATAGACAGCTTTTTATTAATTTTATTAGCTATCTTAGTCAAATTAACACAATCACTATCTTTAGTTACGTAAACGTTATTCTGTTTTAATACAATGTAATAACAAAGGTTTCAGGTTTCAAAACCCACGTCACCCGTATCATTAGATCGGGCAATTTATGTATTAGTATTAGGATTTTCTTTAGTAAAGATCGATAGGACACAATTGCGCGGTGCCGGCGGGGCGCCGCCCGCCTACGCGCGCCCACGCACGCCGCCCGCCTAACCTTTCCTTTCGCGAAAAATAACATTTCATAAACCCGCTCATCACACCTACGACTTGTCGAGAAAACCTTTTGTTCGAGTTTCTGAACATTGGCACATAAATTACGTAAAATATGAGACAAAACATCTGGGTAGACTTAAGTAAAGCGTTAAATTGAATAAGCTAAAGCTGTAATTATAATAAATACCTGGCCCATTTGTCATTAGAGGATTTCAGGAAAATGCTCCAGTGGGCGTTGTGGTTTATCCTACAAATGTGCCTATGCCACTCAGTAATTGGTAAATAAATCTTTTAGCCCATGATGTTCATGGTAGTTAGCTTACTACTGGTATAAATTATCATTAGTCCAATTATAAAATCACAGTTAACATTCATTACAGTGCGTGTGTCCCCATGCAGCCACAAAGGCATGAAATTGCCAGGTCAGCTTTAAGGAAGAAATTGTGGATGGTTTTAAAACCTGTGGAACTGTAAGACTCAGAAAGTTAAAAAACGAGATGACAATATTGCTTCCGCATTTATTTTTATGTGCATTTATCCAACACCTCAAATCTCAAGTATTTCAAGGTAGTGTTGCGACTGTTCCTGTGTTGAGTGACCGTACAAGTCCTATGTAACATATAAGTGTTATGTAAGTTTACGAGAAAAATGCAGAATGCGATTTCTCCGGAGGGCGCCGCCCGCCCTTGCGCCGAGCGTAAAATTATGGAGTTCGATGTGCTGGAGCCGAGCCAAAGTGGACTTCATTTGTAATTTATGACAGAAATATATATGAGAACGAACTCCACATTATTTATCCAAATAAAATGCATACAGTATTGGTGAATGCTTTCCCCATGCAATCTACTTACGTGGTTATTTAAGTTCAAAAATATTTTGAGTATGTATGTATGTTGAGATATGTACTGCTTGCATGTTTCATAGGATCTAAAAGCGACTATTTTAAACGCAACAGCGACTTAAAGCGACTGCTTTACAGCTTTTCATAAGGCTTACATGATCAAAACTGAACTAAACTATGGAAAATTCCCAAACAAGCTCTAACATCGTACGTTTAATAATCGTGTTTGGGTTGTTTAGACGCAGTATGAGATAAGAATTACTTTTATTAAAATTGCAACAAAACGCACAACAAAAGCAATCCGTGAGTCGTAAACTCGTAATCATTGACCTCGGGCCCTTGACGAAGGACGCAATAAAAATGCACTTGCGATCAATGTTATCGGTTTGCCCGAATGGTCATCTTGACCGCAAATCAGTTCTGCTGTCGAGATCGAAATAATGCCGAATGTTGGTCGTAACTTTGGTTGGAATTATTTTAATTTGGTCGTACCCATCAATTGAATTTTAATTTAACAAAAAACAATAAGATTTATTAAGCGACTTATTATTAGTATTTTTGTAGCCGTATTAGTAGAAATTAAGTTTTGATTCACATGAAAATTAGGTAGAATCAAAAATTTTCCTAAAATGGCTTTAAAATCTGGGCTAGTAGTCCGCAGTGAGCACGTTCGTCATATTTTACTTAGTTGATTTATTATTAATAGCGTACCTACGTAAACTATCTATTCTGTGATTACTAACATCTAAATAAACAGACAGTAACAACAGTTAACCTAATTCCGAGAACACGAATGCGGACAAATTGTTTTTACATTATTCGTCATCGCAACAATATCGCGAATATTGACGCGACGCACATAAAGCCTATATTAGAATTGCCTGCGGGCTTCGGGTTAAGGTTGTCCACACACGGTATGTAAACACTTTAGAATGATATATGTGACTCTCGTGACACAGCTCATCTTATCAGCCTGTCCCACTGCTGGGCAAAGATAGTATGATAGTACGTATTTAAGTAATAATATAAATAATATAATAATATAGCCTTTTATTCAGATCTTTAGTTTACATACATACATATTACATTTTAAAAACTTCATTCAAGTAAATTAAAGTTGAAACTTATTCTAATATCTGTTGTTTAGTAATCCTTTGTAGGTCTGTTTGCCAATCGGCAAAGGCCTCCTCCAACCTTTTCCATTCTGTCCTTACTTGAGCTACTCTGTTCCACATCACACCTGCCACCTCTTTGATGTCATCCTCCCATCGTTTCTGTGGTCTCCCTCTTTTCCTCTTCCCTTCCCTTGGGTACCATACTGTAACTTTCTTACTCCACTTATCATGACCTCTCATCATATGGCCTGCCCATCTCCATTTGAGTCTTTTGATTTTCAGTGTGACATCTGTGGTTTTAGTTTTAATTCTAATGATATTGTTTTTTACTCTGTCTGATCTCTTGATATTCAGCATACTTCTCTCCATAGCATATTGGCAAGTTGCAAGTTTGTTTATCAATTCTCGAGTTATAGTCCATGTTTGGCATCCATACATAAGGATAGGTAGTATGCAAGTATTGAAAAGCCTTTTTTTGGTGTTAATATGGAGTGTTTTGTCTTTCATAACTTCTTTTAAGCTCCAGTACCTTCCCCATCCGTTTGTGATTCTTCTTTTTATTTCCACGCGCATCGGTTCTTTATGTGTTATGACCTGACCAAGGTAGATGTATTCATCAGAGTAGTTGATTTCCGAGTCTCCCAGCGTTACTGGAGTTTTATATCCATTTGTCAACAGTCTCGTTTTTTCTGGGTTGAGTTTTAGTCCTACCTTTTCGCTTTCGACCGCGAGGTCTGCTAACGTATTTAAGTAGGAGTGTTTTAATACGCCAAACATCAAATGAGACGGTCTGGCCAAATGTCACGAAAGCCACCTAGATTAGATCACCAAACACATATTCCACCAACCAAACAACAAGGATATCTAAAAAGTATAAGTTATTTGGAAACCTGGTTTAAGGTCAAGAAAAATATAAGGAATCAAGGGACAAGTTGACTGGGTTTTACCCTGGCCGAAGTAGCCAAAAACCATCAACCAAGTACGTGGGTGTCAGACAGTAGAGCAAGTGTGGGTGACAATATGATTAAAAGCAAAAAAATGTGACAGCCCTGATTTTTGTGCGGGTGAATAGCCTTCGACAAAATTATCACTTAGCGTTTTATAAGTGCCGCTTTTGTATCTGTGCGAATTTGCATTCGGACGTGGCTAGCCGTTTGCCGTCTCAAACTGCCATTGGCGGCCCGATTTCATTTGGCGGCTCGTAGAAAACGTCTTTATGGCGTGTCGCGCTGACACAAATACGCTAATAGTCTACGCCTAACAATTATACACCAAATGGTCACATCAAACACACACACATCTCACATCAAACGATAAATATGTCATGTGCAACGACGATATAACAATTATCTAGATTATTATAAACGCAGACTGGTGCTCAAACATTGTTGCAAGAGCAAGGGTTAACTCGTTCTAAAACTGGAAACAGTGCCTTATAATAGTTAAGTAAGTTTTATGACTCATATGTAATTTAAAAGTCATAAATAAGATGGCAAAATTTTAAATGTAACTGACTCCACGTGAATCGGTTAAATACACAAAAGTTTTGAAGGTCGAACAAGAAATCCATTTCGATTAGGTTTTGACTCATTCGGGGTTTTGATTTGAATAACAAAATAGGCATGTAAATCGCAATATATGAATTTTAATGTTTTACCTATCGTACCACAACATAGCCACTGCTGTCCGACAGGATATTTGAGATATAAATAGTTGCTTTTGTATCATTGTTTTACTTACCTACATGTATTGGCCTAGTCTAGTAAATAGTGGATCTACCTACCTACCAACCTATAGCTTATATCTTTTAGATAGAATGATGACAAAGTACTGATGATAAATACACGATTAAGAGTTCCATTATCGAGAATCTTGCTAAAATTCTAAGCTATTAAGTTAAACGTTTGTGAAGTTTCATAGTAAATTGGTAACTTCAGTGAAGAGCTCAACTAATGAGGATTTTTGGAGTGTTATGAGTAATCTCCACTTATCTGAATGATGATGTGAGTGTCCATGAATGCATTTCCATAAAGAAATACACTATAAACAACACTAAATAAATAATAAAAAAGAACTGAAAACTTTGTACCTGTCGTTGCTATATTTCTAGTCTGCAAAACGAAATTCTTATAACTTTTGGTTCAAATTGCTAGACAAATATTTTTGAAACAATGTCGGGTGTTTCGGAGGTTTAATGAACTCCATCTGAAAGCTTTTGGTAATATCCAAACATTCTGTTATTAGTTTGTACTTTCTGTGGACTTAATTCAAGAAAGGGTTCGAGACCTACCTAACTTTTTTTTCAACATCATATACATTGTTCTGACTCCGTGGTAAGTAGCTTTAGCACTTGTGTTACAGAAATCAAAATTAACAGTGGTATTAAAAATAAACTTTAAAAATACTCATCAACACAAATTTATGTACAGTGTGGGAATCGAACTCTTGGTGTAATAGACAACTTCTTAAGCATTACACCAAAGTAGTCGTCTGTAAAGTAACTAAACAGAAATCAAATATATTCTTTATCGGTACTTGTTCTACGTAACCAATCAAACAAAGCACATCAGCTCCACAACGTTATGATAAAAAGACGTAACGTCGCAACGAACTCTTAGATGGATTGTTTACAAAACGTGAGCGTGATTAGAAACTGTTGTAAGTATTTAGTTGGTTCGATAGCGCTCGGGCAGCCGATGGGTCGTTCGTCGACCTCCAAATCGCTTCGGCATCTGCGCAAGCGCCGCTCGCGTCGACGGCAACACTGGCGGATTGGTTGATATCATTCCCAAAAAAATATTCTAAGTTATTATTTTTGGGGTTGGGTCTAAGTAAGGTTTTTAGTAACTACATTCTGATAAATATCTTAATGCCACTTAGCTCCAAACAAGTGACTTCCTGTCATATTATATGGCGTAACAAGCGAGCCCTAAGAATAATAAATTCTTAGAGCAATGTTTAAAAACAAGTTAAAACAAATATCAAATACAAATAAATAAAAGGTAGACGTCAATCGTCTTCGTTTGTCTTTCATACATTTCGATCTAAGGATATTTTGGAAGACGTCCGAAACATCGCTCGTGACAATTTTGCCGGATTACCGTTTACAACACTTCATTGCCATTCATTTAATTAGATCAGGTTAGGTGGTAGGTAAGAGCAGATAGCCCAGTGAGTAGATAGACAGTGTGAGTAGATAGATAGATAGAGGTGATTCATTGTTGCGATGAATCGCTCTGTAAACAAACCAGCAGTCGTTTCGTTTTAAATAACAGTGGCCAATGCAGATAGCTGTACAAACCTACTAAGTATCTTCTTATTCCGGAAGTAACTACAACCTAGCACGCATCTTTTACTAAACCAATTTTGATGGATTTTGGTAGATTGAAAGCCGACAAGCGAGACCTGTATGGTCTGGAATTCTAAACAAATAAGCACAGACATAAGAATTATAGGTACTGTTAGCATGCCGTCAGGTGTCACCGATATATCAATTTTGTTGACACTGTAATGTAAATTGTTACATGCGGGCCATATCTGTTAGCTATGTAAAATATTTGGAGCAAACATTCAACTTGTCTCAACACATTTTATTTACTCACTAGAATTAGTTGCCACAATATTATTTCAAAAGCTTGTTGCAGAGATAATTATCTGCTGTACGTTATAAGAAGCCAATTTTAGTAGAGTAGCTAAGCTTGTAACGTAATATTGTTAGCGTGCTCTAATGACGGCCGCGCTTACTAAGTTGTAGTATACCTAAGTATAGTTGGTCCGCGCAGGTTATTCACTCGAGGAGTGTCTGCGCGCGGCCCAGCTCGACAGCGTTAGCTGCTCCGAATAACAATCCAGCAAATACTCTGTATTCACTCACATTACATACGCATTACTGTCACTCATAACGGTCGTTGTGGAGGACATTCGACAATTTATTAATGTTCCAAAAAAAACCCCGAGTATGAATATGCAATGGAACGTATCACACACAGGGCGTTTTATGGCGTCGTGGACTGCGGTTAGTCTTCATTGTTTGAAGTTTTGCAACGTTGGATGCTCGCTGATGAAACCGTGTGCATGGAAAAACTTGACTAGCAGTTGTACACCGCAGCAATCATTAAATGCTTCCTAAACCTCAGAACAGACACTTTAAGTTTACTTTTATACATAACTAGCCTGCCTTTTATGCATATCCTGCCAGCGGCTGCGCCCGCGTGGATTTTGGTTTTCTAATAAATAAAGCGTGTTATTATTATACATATGTATAAAACGTCCTCTTGAATCATTTTATCTAAAAAAAACATCAAAATCCGTTGAATAGTTTTAAAGACCTTAGCATATACACAAATATAGGGACGGACACAGAAAGCGACTTTGATTTAAACTCCTCAACTAATTGAATTCTTATGAAATACTTTTTTGCTTTTGTTACTGTTCTTATTTATTGTTTTAACACCGGTTCTCTACCAATAAATCATACTAAAACACATTTTTTCGCTTTCATGCACGAACGTGAGAGTCCATTTCACACTAGTGTACTACACATGAGTGCCTTTCCGTTTTAATTGGTGTTAAACACTTAATATTATATCTCATTTAAATAACTGAATTGTTCGTACACGTTTTTAATGTAAATATTCTAATTTGAACCGTATGTCATTCTGTTATTAACATTACATCACCACAGGGACATTAAAATAGTTAGTTGGCTAGAGAGCTTTACACAATGAAACATTAAGACAAATTAACTTGCTGATATATTCCAAGCAAATGTTTTGGCGAAATCGGTTTAATGTGGGATGTGTCTTATAACTTATAAGCAAGCATTCGTCGATCCGTTCGCAAAAGCGATAGTTCCCTTTATTAGACGTAAATTGAATAGATGTAGAGTTAGCCTGAAAATGCCAACAGTAAGTTTTCAATTAGAAGTAATCATATGGACTGACATATGTTGTTGCTATGTACCGACTTGTACACCTCGTCTACCTTATAATGAAACATACGTCTATGTAATTGTATCTACAAGTATCTGATTTAGTACTCGTAGAATATTGCAATCATGACTTTCACTTACGTAAATAAACCTGACTTAAGATTACACAAATATCACTAATAATGTTTATATAAGGTGACCTTAAATCTAATACAAATACTGCGATGGCCGATAGAACGTAGAAATACAACACTGTTTTTTTTCTAAAAACTTTTTTTTTTCAGTTGTTTTCGAGAAATTCACCGAGTACTAATTTAACAAAACACTTATGGCAACACTAGCATTTAAAAAAAATAACTTATGGCGATACTCCTTTACGTACGCTTCATAGTACCCTTGCGTAGCACTTTTTCAGTGCATCAATGAAAAATCATGGTATCTTGCTACCCCTACTCGTGCCGCGCTCGAGCGCTATCGAGTCTTTCGAAACGAACGCCAAACTGCGCCGACCCGCCGACAAAGAAGCCTTACAAAGAGCGCCGCACGATTTAAGTCTGGTCAGCGCCATCTTGTGGCAAATTACGAAAGATCTATCCGCCACACTGGCGGGAAATAACTGTTTTTTTTAATGAGTCTCGGAAAGTGAGAAGAACGAATGAAATGAAAGAGAGAGTGAATGAATCAAATTTAATACAGGCTGTTCTTAAATAAATAACTTAGTTCTGTTAGGAAAAATAAAATAAAAATCTAGCGCATATGGTCACAAAGTTTATTAACAAAGATGTTTTTTTATTGTTTGTTCTATCTGTCCTTTGAAAATTGATTTGAGGTCGCCTTATATAGGTATGCCTCATATGTTTTTTATTGTTTGTTCTATCTGTCCTTTGAAAATTGATTTGAGGTCGCCTTATATAGGTATGCCTCATATGTTTTTTATTGTTTGTTCTATCTGTCCTTTGAAAATTGATTTGAGGTCGCCTTATATAGGTATGCCTCATATGTACCTACTCGTAAGCACAAAGTTAAATACATTTTTAATCGCCATGTGATAATTCGTAATTGCAGGCTAGCTGCCCACACAAAAATTTTACGATTATCTCCTAAATGCTCGCTAGGTAAATGCCGATTCTTTTAAATTACTATTGTACATTAATCAAAACTCGTTATTCCAAAATTCATGATGATTTTTATTTCCCTCCAAAAAGCTAGCACAAGATGTATGTACCGGCTTCATCATATTTTTACCATTGTGATAACGTAAATAGAGCACGAACTATGCGCATACATTACTTGCGCGTGTCGCCCAGCATGCGCGCGCGCTAGAATCGCGTAGTTACTGTGAAAAAATGTCATTAGCATTAGTGCACCCGGTTGATGTGTTACATGCATGCGCCATAGATATTTAAATCTTTTTTATCGATTTCCATCGGTATACACACGCGCATAAATAAATTATATAACCCGCTCTATCTCAGTGTTTTGATTTTATACTGAATTCGTTGAATACGAAAACGGTGGTAATATAATCTATTACGTGTTATGTTTATTGCAACATAGTAACTAATGTAAAGTATAATTTTATGATTCCATATAATTATGTAACAATGGCGATTAAAAAGTTATTTTTCATGCACAAGTAAAAACAATGCAAAGTGAGAGCGCTTTTCACGTTTCAGTTTGAAGATTCATAACGACTGAAATCCGCAAACACTGAAATCTTATTACTGATTGAAAATTGAAATCAGCTGCAAATGAAAATGTTTCGACCCAAATGAGAAATCTGTGGTTCGCTAAGCTGTGGAACAATCGCCGGGCGGTGATCGACGCAGAGATGCGGCTGAGCCTTATCTACAGGATACGGCGCCTGTTCCGTCGCGTCGCGATAGCCACCTACGCCACCTCGCGGCACCGCGACACAATGCCCATTCATTATGTCACTCGCATTCGCAAACATATACATGCGACAACACTGTTGATGTGTATGACTTCATCTAATATTGTGCCCGATGCAGACGTGCAACAGTTAGTTTCAACTCCAGCCGGCGTAGCTTTGACAATAACGTCCTGTTCCGACCGACTCCTTTGACACAAAGGCTCTGAAATCAAGGTTTTATCGTTTTTTTTCTGCTATGCCTGAGTCAGGCTAGGCCAGTCTGCTAGACTGGATATTGAATGACTACTAAAAAGGGCAACAACATAAATCATTATTTAGGAACAGATTTGTGTAAATTTTAAATAAGGCACTTTGGGTGAAATAAGTCCACGCTGTGTAGGTAGAGATTATTAAACGTTAATTTATTGACAACGTAACACCATTGTAAACTTGCTGAAAATGTTTTTTGGAGCTTACCAAAAGATAAATTTACATTGGTGAGTATCAAAGTATCGCAACTGTGATAGATATAATATTGCTTGAAATACAATATTCTGACACGAGTGTCTTTAGTCTCCTCGTTGCCGGTAATTGGCTTTCGAGCCCGGGGGCTCTCGATAAGGCATTGTTATGCTCAATTGGCACTTCAGAATATTTTCAGGCTGACAAGAATCCGTCTCGGATCAAGCTCTACCGCGAACTAGCGACGGATTAGGACAGATTGCTGATCACGAGACAGGAGACTTTGAAACTTGAACTAGGTATTTATAAAATGGCGACCTTTTGTCCTACGCATTCCTTCGCTTTGTAAGGTACCTACTACTGAAACATTGAGTTTGAATCTTCAACCACTACATGGAAAGACTAATTTGAACATTCATCATATTAGACAGCCGCTTCATTATTATTTCAACAGAAGTTTCCGCGGATTTTACAAAATGCCGCTGGACGTATGGCAACCTAACAGAATGAGGTGCAATAAAGTTCTTTCATTAATACTTGTAATCTTTAGGAATGTAATCAAAACCCTATTTGCAAAAGACGAAGTCGAATCGCACGATTCCAAATACATACTCGTATAGTTATTCAGCACTTTGGAATTCAGACTTAGGTACATCATTCAAACAAATAAGTTTGGAAAATGGAATGCAGCCATTACAAATATGTGGTTGCGGTAGCAATCCCCGTAGTGTTACTCAGTAAAGCGTGGCGTGTCCACCTCATTGTGTCGGTGTCGGTCAATTAGAAGCCCTTAATGGCGTCCATTCACGCGAGTGTGGCATGAATGAAGGCGACCTCACACAATTATTAATACCTTTGCAGTAATCCATTCACGGAGTACGGAATAGCATCAACAGAGGCGTGGGCGTAAAATCGCAGCCCCAACGGCCGGCCAGACGGGGTCGTACCCACTGGATTAAAATAGAACAAGGATTTGTATTGATTAGCGATGAATTTTTGGTAATTAATAGTCTTGAGAGGATTTAAATAAAAGATCATGTTGATGCTACTTAGATGACTTGGCATTGTCTCGATGATTCTATCTCTTACATGATGCAGAGATGAAAAAGACACAAATTATGCCTTCTGTCTTCCAAATTTCAATAAACAAACGATTGTGTTTCGTACAACGAGTTATATATAAACTGTGTAATAAGCTCAGTCCATCCAAAAAACGGGTGCGTGGTATCATGCTGGTCGAATCGATTGTAGTTAATTTAGGTGTATCCGGGGCGGGTGAAGTGGCTCGCCAGCGCACGCGCTGCGGTCTCGCCGGCCACATCACTGGAGTCGGGACTACTAAGACCAGAATAGACCCATTGTCTTGAGTGATAATGCTATTTTGGTCCTTTTACAGCCTACTTTCATATCACATCGCCAATCACGCCTTTCCTGGCATACTCGTGCAGCTTTCTCTTCTCTACAAATACGCCACCAATGCATTCACATTTCACACCTGACTACTACGACACTGCCTATGTGCGGTCTATTGATTCACGTCTACTGCGGAGAGAATACGTAAACGCAATAAGCAAAAACGCGAAACATGTTAATTTATAGTAATTGTAGCTACGTCGTCTAAATGAAGACGGGCGCAGGTGCAGCTCCCACGCGAAAGTAACCGCGGATTACACGTCTCTTCACTTCACCTCCCCCGCCCCCCCTCGCTGCGCCTGAGTCTCTTCAATGCAACATTGAAACAGTAGACCTGTCTACACCCATCCAACTTTCAACATCAATTTAGGCTCGCACCTCAATGCGAAAACGAATTCTCTAACTGCAATTCGATGAAACGAGATTACATTGAACAAATAATGAAATGCATCCATTACACTGTTTTCCACGCATACACGGCGCACTACTCGCGGAGAAATCAAGTCGTTATCTGTGATAAAAAAAGTCCCACACGCAAGGTATGGTAGAGTCTAATTAGGGAACGTTTTAAAAATCGGCGCGATGAGTCGAGCTTTTTTTCCCGAGTGGGCGATGATGTGGCTCGGTGGCAGTAATTACCGCGCCATGAGGGTCCCGGGCGCGGCGCGAGGGCTGCGGCCGCGCTCGGCGGCAATGACCTTCGACATGCTCTAGCTGTTTTCCTGTGACGAGCACGCCTCATTTGTAGCCAGCGCGCTCCACCATCTTCGCACTCGGACTGCATAAGATTTCAATGCTATGGCTTTACGTTTTATAATGCGACTCTATTCTTAGCCCGCCAGGTAGTGAAGCAGACACTTAAATATATTCTGGTCTGGTACTGAAACTTTCATATAACTTTTTATGTTGTCCGATATCACAGACTTAAAAGACAAGTTCTTAAGAAGTCTTTGGTGCGTGAGAAAGTTAGAACTGATAGAACTTGGGAGTGTACGAGTAGTATGTAACAACGTTTGCAAGTATTTGCATACTACGCCCGCACCGGCATTAGAACTCATTTGAATTTCGCACTGGCTCTAGTAGATATTCAACTCGTTTCAATCATTCGGGCAAAGATCATGATGTCACCGCCAAGACATTCAGAGAGCGTGAAATAAGAAGTAAAGGTCTACGCATCTACCTGAAGCTGTAGTCGAGGGGCCGTGTTGACAAAGCCGCCTTTATGCGTTCGTTTTCAACAAGCCTATAACATAAAGTCGTAAACCGTTTATTGGGATGCTGTTCTAAATCAACGGAAATTAAGATTCGTTTGGTCCCGCTGACGGCACTCGAATGTCAATAACCAGTTGGCAACGGATCGCAGGAGTGGTCGCCCGGTTTGGTTTAAAACGCCACTGCGACTATTAATTACCTCTGCCTAAAACGAACAACATTTAGATTAACTGCTTTGGTGTCAGGAACAGATTATTGGAAGCATTTAAATGCTGATGGACGTTAAAATGATCATTTACTCTCTCTGTTACATGCCAGTTCGCCTATAAGAGAGTTAGTTTATTATAAATATTTTATATCCTTACACATAAAGTACTTATTATGAGATCACATAACTAGTTAAATAATACATAATGATATACGTGCGGTAAGTTGAAAGTTATAGCCGAGGCGATATTGTTATTGTAATTTTAATACAACGTTTTAAATACATTTTCTAGGAAATAAATAAACCGAAATAAAAATATTACAGCGAAAAAAATAAAGCGTACGTGAAATTTTTTACTTGTCTACATATTAGCGATGTGCGCGCATAAACGGTAAAGGTTTTCTAGGCAAAGGTCCGCAAACAGCCAGGATTACTAAAATAAAGTAAATTATATTTTTTGTGTGTTTATTACAGTTATATGGTTGAATTAAATTCAATGAATTCAGTACCTATATCAAAATACGTTTCGGTTAAATTCGGTTTGCCTCACATCTCAAACGGGAAAAAGATCGTTGATCGTTTACAAGAGCTCTTCTTCCGAAAGATTATTTTTTAAGTAGAGGAGTTAAAACACAATAGATAATGCGGCTTTCACTATCAAAATTAGAATATTTTGTGAATTGAAGAATTGCTGCACCCTCGTAAACCACTTCGTTAACTGCGTACTTGATTCTACTTTCCAAACGAAGTTTTAGCACTTGGGTAGGGGCAAAGTCGACTAAAATCAGTTACCCTCACAGCAGGCGATGTAGTTTCATGTCAATTTTTATAAAGACATAAGTTACATCACTTACTATGATTAAATTTGGGGAAAAACTATAATAGAGAATCTTAACAACACAACAAAGTTACTTTGCGAACCGAACACGCTCGCGCGTCTTGCTCAAGTTCTGGCGGCATGTAAATAAATCAATCAGATGGTAAGTATTAGTGGCTTGTGTTTCGCAAGTGCATTACCGAGCGGGTTGCGAGATCACGCGCATTGACATACTGTGTGAAATCCACTCATTGTTCTCAATAACGCCACACGCCACCGCCACACACCGATTAGGACGCCGATAAAAGCTAGAGGCTGCATTTTAATTTATATTTAATTTCGTAACAAAATCTTTATACAAAAGATCGACTTATCGTCATATGGCTTTCTAAACCAATCATTCCTATGGTAGAAGCAAAAACAAAAACATGATTAGGTTGGAAATTTATTTGGAACTTTACATGGCACTACTAAAGGACAGGTAAATATGACATTACGAGTATAACCCTAGCACCCATTTGATCGTTTCAAAGATTTTCTATCTCCTTTCAAATTCATTTCAATGAAAACAAAAGAATACCAACCTAATCTTTAAGAACGGATTAGATTACGTAACCACACTCTAACGTCGGCACAGCAATGTTTTCAAGATGACGCACATAGCCTACGTAGAAAATGATAAAGTTGTACCTACGTCTGAATTTTCAGTTAACGTCGCACTTGGAGTTTAAAAGCTGAATTTATTTGCTAGAATACAAAATAAAGTGAGCCATAACATTTCACTTATGACTTTTATTGAAATGTTAATGCCATGATTGTATGTCCCTACGCGTTATTTATTAAAAATGGAATCGGCGACCTACTTACAGTGAATCAAACCCAAAAAGCCTTGACATTATCAACAAAGATTAGCTCTATGTACATACCATGTAAGTGCTCGATGAACTTACATCACGGATTACTGATGGCCTGGGAAAATATTTGTCTTACAATGCTTATGACAAGCTCACGATTTCAGATTTTATTTTTATTTATAAGGTTTTTTAATCGATTTATTTCAAAAAGTTTGATATGAAAAGGTTCGCAAAAGCATGTCTTTTAAATCTTCGTAGCTTAACTTAAGGTACTTTTGAAAATTATTTCAAAAGTGGTTGACGAGCGAGCGCCTTAATTGCATGTACACACGTTAAAGTACTATTTTAATCAGTTGCACAAGCACCGAGAGCTAACAAACAAATGAGAGTAGTTGCGACACCATTATCTCGGCAGATAAGCCCGCTTTGCCGTTTCAAATAATATTTTTCTACCCACTCAACAAAGTACTCGTAATATTAATGTCGCATTCAAATGGTTAAAATACTTATTCAATAAAACAGCTAGCCCTTTGACTGAACAACGCCATTCAATCACACGTCTAGCTTTGTTATTGAATGTTCATAAGCCAGCGTCTAATTTAATTAGTTTAGCGGTCACCACCGCGGCGCTAGGTTCGTTTTGTTTTCAATAAGGCGTCAACTAGCAGATGTTTTTGTTTGTTCAAAATATTTTGGGAATGAAAATAGTAAATATACGTTACTATATTAAAGAGACAGAAGTTATAAAGGCATTTACGTAAGTGATACGAGGGAATCAAAATTTAAACAATATTTGGGGAGAAATTACGGGAGAAATGTATCACCCAGGTAACATGTTCAAAATCAGTTAGAATACAGTGTTTTCTTCTTGTTATCAGGTCTCATGAAATCCTATTCTTTCAAATTTTCCATTTTACAAGTTGGCTAAGCGTCGCCTAGCCGTAGTGTTGAACATCGTAAGTCTTCTAAATAAAGTATAGCCGTGTGATTACATGGCGTTGTTCAGTCATAGGGCTAGCTCTTTAATTGAACAACTATTTGAACCAATTGACTACGACACTAATACCACAAGTATCGGCGTAAACCTATGCAGCACTTTCCATATCTATCTTCCTATTAGTTACCACTGTCTGTCTAATTACGTATTCCGATCCATGGATTACATAATAAACCGAGTTACCGCTCCATAGGTAGGTAATCTAACCTATTTGTGAGCTTTGATTTGCATGAATTTGTAGCTGAATTACAACAACTTAAGGCTGCGAACACACGTAACAAATAGAACTGCGAGCTATAAATTTATTTCAGGCCACATTGCAACATCGGGTAAGAATAGTGACCGCAGTATGCAGACGATTTTCGTTTCCTGCATCGCGGTGAAGGATTTCTGTGTGTTTTGGTTTTGGAGGCGTGTTAAGCGTGTGATGTTTTACAAACTGGTTGATCGAGGCTATCGCGGTGTGAAGCCGGCCTTGTGGCCGTGTGTTTGTTCATACATTAGCGGGATTACCGCGGGCAAGTTCACGGCTCCGCGGGCTTTACCCGCGAGCCCCCGCTCAACAGCTGACAAAGACAGATAATATTTAACACGGGTACCTTTCGTGTCGACACGGTGTCAACGTGTACACAAACATTGACAATCAGCGTTACACGACTCAACGAGTTATTTTAGGAACAAGATAGAAAATCATTTGTATCCGACACGTGACAACATTTACTAACATCATTAAATCTACATACAAAGACATTGTTAAGACACTCAAAAGCATCCATCCCGGGGAACTTTAACTATACAAAGACCCGAGACCTTCCATCGTAATAAAAATAAAATTTAGATACAAACGGTGTACAAATTACAGAACAACGTCTGTAGAAATTTGTTGCAAAATGAAACAACCTTGTTAGTCCATCTCCGTTGTACAACAGTAATGCCTAGAGTCAAGTGTCATGCTGCATTCCCGCAGAGTGAGTCGGATAATAGAAATGTTTGTGTTAGTATTGCTCATTTGCATTAAAGTTGTTATTTATAACATGTATGTGAATTGCGTAGGAGCGAGTTTCATCACCTGGTGCGCTATTATAGGGCTTGAACCCGGCTTGAAACGCGTCCCCCCGACCTGAGGGCCTATTCTGTGTCTCCTCCCTTGTCTCTTTCATTCCAGCCTGTCCAGTCATGATAAACAGAGATGTCATCATTCGAAACTGCGGCATTCAGAGTAGGGCTCTGAGTCAAAACAGCGCGATACACTCTCTTCATTCTAAGCCCTTCACCTAATACAATCGCCTGACGCAAATTGACAAAGACGATCAGCCAACACGTAGTAATGGACTTAGTAGAGCGAGTACATAGTAACAGTGACTCTATGTTATTCTTACATACAAGTATAAGGATTGTTTGTAAATAGTGAATATTATATAGTCATAATAAATCGCTTAATTACCGAGAGCATGCAATATTAAAAGTCACGGACGCTCGTAATTATTTGCGGTTTGGAATGAGGAAACATGGTAATCAAGAATAAGCTCGCAGATAAGCGATTGCTAAATTGTAATTGGTAAATCTCGGCAAAATGTTTTGCTTATTTTTGTGATAAGTGATCGTTGAAGCTGAACAAGTTGAGAGAGAAAGGAAGAGACGAAAAAAAGTCATGTATCAAAGGGAACGTAGTGCTGAGTTGATAGATCGGTCACGATCGCGATCCGGAGCAGCCGCTGCATTGTTACATCACTCGCACTTTCTAATGACGACGTGCCATAGGATTTATATCGCCATCGGCTAATTAAAGTGTCCGCCGGGCAGCGTGCAGCGGCCGCGGGAGCGCTCATACGGCGGATGAGTTACGTGCTGCGACTCATACGCGCCGGATTGCTGCGAGAGGACAATAGCGTTGTGCAACATTTACTTTCGATTTCGTTTTAATAATGGTGGGTACCGTATTCTTTCATCAAACGATTTATCGACTAACAAAATCAAAATGCAAATTGAACTATACAATATAGCGTTGTTATGTCGTAATCGTAACGCAACATAAAGAACAAAAGATTTTTGAATGTAATACCTAGGTAACTGGGAGTCCTAAATACCTAACGAATCGAAGCACAATCGAGGATGACGCGGCGCTATCGGAATGCGACGCAGAATGCATGCGCAAGCGCACACTGCACTGGATAACTGGGCCCGTGACAGCGGCGAGGGCGCATCCGCATCGGCGATCGCAGCGAAGAGTTCGTATTGTAATTCTATACGTTCAGTAAGAAAGATGAGAACTGCGGAAAAACGTGAAGGTAAACGAATCTCGGAAGCACCGCGAGTGTGTAAGATATAGAAAGCACTTTAGAAAGGAATCGAAGGTGCGCGTGACCCGCAGACGGCGAGGTGAGCGGCCGGCGGCGCCCGCGCCGGTTGCGACACCACGCGGAACTGGCGGCCTTCGCTGTCAACCTTTTAATTACTCGATTTTCGCGTACACCGCTCTCAGTTGTGCGCTACAACACATTTTCAGTGTATTCGTTATGTTAAAATTTGTAACTAAGTGGTGGTTTACCAAAACGAGAAGTACCAAAGGGAACGCGTAGAGACGACATTGTGGCCATGAACTCGTTCTTTAAACAATACAGAAGGCTCATAAAGACGAAATCCCGAACTCGATATACTCGTACACAATATGTGCGTATCGTATACCTTCAAACAGCGATCTCCAATCGAATAGGTGTGGCCCCTCAATTGTCGAGGAGAGCGCACGTCTGGTCGCAGACTCAATAGGGCTCGCGTTCGCCCGCTCGTTTAGTTTAGGCGATGAACTCAGCCAAGAGGGCGACCGACACGTCGCACTCGGCGTCACGTCGCGCGGCGAGGTCGCGGGCCACGTAGCTGATGCTCAGCTGTTTCTGCCATCACCCGCTCCTAGCTCATGTTTTGTTAGTCACACGAAACGACGCCGACGCGGCCGGCTGGCATCGCAATTACATTGCCTCACGCCCCGTCTTTCTAATGGATCCAAAATTTAATTAGAGAACGGTTCGTTATCTGTTAGATCCATTCGCCCAGTTCAGAAGAACTGTTAGGTTGATTATAGAGCTTGAACATTACTAGAACAAAAATCTCATATACTCGTAAATTTGGAAACAGAGCAGCGCTACTTTACTTTAACATAATGAGCAAAAAGCAATAATGTCGATCATTCAATCGCAAGACAATCGAGAGAATACGGTAGTTGACACCACCAATCGTTGACGTACTTTTTATCAACTGTCAAAACGCTTCTCTTCATAGAGCTTGTATGGGAATAACACACTTTGACGTCATCGCGTGCAATGCCGACTGAGTGACTAATTATCATTTGAATTCCAATTAAAAATCAAATAATACGAACTGCAGAAAAATATTAGTGTAAAGGCATCTGAAATTATGAATTATTTTAGAGAAAATCAGTTTTTGAATATTTCTTTCATAGTGGAAACAAGCCTATTGATGAGGGCGGCAATCGGGCTTGGCGCCTTCCCGTCACCGGCTCCGTTATTATATTTCAGTACATAGCAATATTCGTCTGGTACCAGTGTTTAAATACAAAACGCAGTCTCAGCTCGAATAAGTTCTAGTCTATACATATCTAACTATGTATTATTATAAGTTGGATGTACCTACTCTATTATTCGAGATTCGGACGACAAGTTTCCTAGACCCACCTAGACCTAAGACTCGAGAACTTCAATCTAATTCTACTTTCTCTTGGAACATTAATAATATCATAAAAGTAAGTTTTGAAATACTAAAATAGCATTTACAAAATTCACATCAACTACTAACTTTCGCGGAGTTCCTAACTTGAAGACTAACCAACCGGGAGCGAGAACCCGGAGACGAAAGGCTCTTGTTCTATTTCCGCAATTACAATAAATAATTCGTCACGTGTTCGACACATGTCCGTTGAATATTCTGCCCTACGAGCTCGATACTTATCTAACAGCCTGACACAGTCCCAGCGCCGAGCTCACATCGTTCCTATTCAAAGATGATTCACCCTTCATTGTTATGACATTTAAAGTGGCTTCCCGGATTTGCGCAACAAATTACATTACTACGCTGTTACAAAAACATGAAAAATATTCTTGTTACTGGTTGATTTTATTTTGTCAAAAGTAATAATTGGTTGGACCGTTTTGCATTTTGTATGAATCAGCATCTTGAAATGTTGGAGAGGCGGAAGTTAACAATAAAGCAATCGATATTTAGAAGCATGAGAACTTTGAGGAATGCCCGATAACAGACAATAAGCGTCCGGCAACTCGGGCACATTTCCGCCACAAGGACGTAGAGTATAGGAGGGAATGGCTGTCAGGGATTTCTCATTGATTTCCGTCGGGTGCCGATCGGTCTGAAGTCCGAGGAAATCTACTATCACAAAGTGCTTTTAGGTCTCTGTTACATATTCTGACATCGCTCCTTCTAGGTACAAGAAAGCAAGTATCAAAGTAGAATCGAAGAGGAACATTAATGGAAACAATAACTTTTATTGGGTTTTCTGCAAGAGCACCTCTAGAACCTCAAACCGCGTACGATTTAATGATGCACATTTAGGTGTGTTTAAATGTGCACAGTGTTAAGTACACAAAGCTGATTATATCGGGCGCATACACGAACACGACGTAATGTCCGACAGTTGTTTGTAGCATTGTGAGCGGAAAACATGAGCCGTGCATGATGCGACGGGACGAACAATGACAGGTTTTTTAAACACCCGAGACATTTCAATAGTAGCTACGTATCTACATTACCGCGCAACAAGATGGGCCCACCGACCAGATTTCATCTGCATACGTACCTGCAAAGTGAAATAATCAGTGAGTCATTTATTTTTCTGACGCGCTCCAGTTCAGGATGTAGAATAAAAATGAATCTCTTAAATATATTTTTGAACCTTCATCACCTCAGCCAGACCAATGATGAAATTCATAACATAACGTCTGTAATTCCGTTAAACGATTGAAAACTAGTGAAATATTATTATTTTGTGAAAGTTATTTTTTCTCTATCTCATATTGGTTTTTCCATATAGCGTCAACAAGTTAAGCTACCACAATTTTATCACCGGTTCGCAGTTCGCGTAATGCAGCCTGTTGATAACGTGAAACTACCTTTGCAATGTGTGCAGTACATTTGCATTAGTAACGCTCGTTGCTACTTCATCTCAGCGTGCTCTCAACAACGATTCTGAGAACACATCGTGAGCATAATTGTAAACTGTAAACAGATATAATTCATTCGAACTGTTATTTATATCGATGCGATTAATTCGTCCGATTCCTTGGAAGCCATTCAATATCAACTTGACATTATAAAAACCCTGCACTATACGCGTTTATAAATTGGTATCACTTACGTCTGGTATTACAATACCGGATGTTCGTATACTCGTACATGTTCACAATCAATATAAAAGTAACAACATTAACAAGTTTAATGAATCTATCAAGAATGAGGCCAGCGTCATTAATTACATTTACGCATTCGGATATGCAGCCAAAAATGTCTTTGTAACATCTCGTAGCGTTACACTTTTTCGTAGTCCTTTTTTTTGCAGAAACGCGAACGTCTTGCCAATTCAAAAAAAAATCGCTGTCATCGCTCTGTGTTGGTTTCTGCTACGGAAACGCAAATTTTCGTCGTAGCACTACGAAAAGTAGCACTGTGTAGCAGTCGCTGATCGGGATGCTGTGTAGGTGTCGCAGTGAGAT
The DNA here is from genome assembly GCA_963921415.1 of Pyrausta despicata. Taxonomy (NCBI): domain Eukaryota; kingdom Metazoa; phylum Arthropoda; class Insecta; order Lepidoptera; family Crambidae; genus Pyrausta; species Pyrausta despicata. The sequence goes on from OY992848.1 coordinate 12,249,224, forward strand.
AGATAAAGCCGTAATATAGTTATGTCCCTAGTAATATAATTATATACCGGAACATAGTTATACGAAAGCGATTCATTACTATCTCACTAGGAATATAGTTATAAAACGGTCCAAGTTTAGTGATATAATATTACTAGATTAAGTTTAGCGTTATAAATATATTACTTGATTAAGCTTAGTTTATAGAAATCTACCATATATAATTTAAAAATAACAAGATTTTATTAGTTTTATCTTTATTAAAAAATCATCTTTATGGATCCTGCAGTCAGTTATAATACTTTGTGACATTAACGCGCATTAAAGTAATTTCTATTGTAATGAAAATGAATTCCTACACAACGGAGATTATAGACATGAAAAAATCATTATAAGCACACAAATAGTTACTGTTAATATAATGTTACAAATAGTTAATGCTGAAAATTTGTCTAAAATATATCCTAAAATATGTAGGTCTCGTTAAGTTGAAAGTGGCTGTTTTATATTTAGAGAAGGCTAATTAGGTTTGTGGTATTCTTTTACTCGCCAAATAGAATTTATGAAATAAGGGAGAGGGGTAGCTTCGAACACGCATGGGATAGTTTTGAAAAATTATCCTTCGGCGCTTTTTGAAAAAAGTTGAAATGTACACCCGAAAATGAAAACTCCTTATAATTGAACGACAGCCTGTCAAATAACAGTTGTACGGGTTTTTGGTTGCATATTCCCATAAAAATACCACGAAATTTCCTTCTTGAATAGCTTCGTAAACTCAAATGTTCAAAGCTGCCCCTGTTCACAGGTGCCCCATTCTCCCCTACCATAAATAATAATATGATAAATACAACATAATGGAAGCACAATTGGAAAGCATATCGTGCGTGATTCTTTTAAAGCTAAAAAAAGCAAATGAACGGAAAAGTGCTCATATTTTTTTCCCTCTTATGCTCGTAGTTTTCACGTGCCCTTTGAGGTTATTGTATAACTCCCTGAGAGTTAAGGTCGAAATCGAGAGTGTACTAGCTTATAAATAAAAGCCCAACGTAGCACACAACGGGTTTATTACGTCACGACAAAGTCGGTAACAGCAATAATGGATAGTTACACACTACAGCGAACCTCGGGTCTTATAAGACAGCCGGTGAAAACATACCGTAACGCGAGTCAACCGGGCACAGCGCCATCTATTGGTACAATAGTAAACTATACTAACTTAAAATCTATCGGCTTATCAAAAGTGCGTTATACATATACCGCCCACTAAGGACACATTGAAATTGTGTCCTTCACTAACGACAATCATCCACTGTGTTCGCATAGTTCATAGTGAATTAAAAAACTAACACAAATAAATAGGTATGTTTAAAAGCAAGGCTAAAACTAAAACCTTAAAATTATAAAACTTCTGGTGGTTACAATTATTACCAGTTTATATTCAAGCTGGTTTCTAGTAGTAGAATAAAACAATAAAAAGTAAAAGTTAACCAAAACACTGTATAGTAAATGTAAATATATAATGTAAAAATATAAAATAAAAGAACAAATTGATTTAAAAAAAAGTTAAATTAAAACACTTTTAAACACTTCATTCGGCTACAGGTAAAATACACAGCTTATTGACAGGTCTTTTTAAAACAGCATTTTTAGTTCTCAAGGTAACTACCCTCGTTATTCCGTCATGACCCGGATGTTCCTGCTCTATTTTACCGTAAAGCCAACGACATGGGGGCAGGCCGTCCTCCTTTATTATAACAACATCACCAACCTTCGGTTGAGGTGCTTGAGTTGACCATCGATATCTGTGGAAGTATTGATTCAGATAATCTTGGGACCATTTCCTCCAAAATTCTTGGCTCATTCTCTGTGTATATTGCCATCTTCTGAGTGAGCTTACATTTGAGTCAACGTAGTTGTAATCAGGAGCAGTGACTAATGCTTCCCCAACTAGAAAATGACCAGGAGTGAGCACCTCAATGTTTTGATCTCCTTCCAGCCTTGACAGAGGTCTGGAGTTAAGACAGGCTTCGACTTGGGCCAGCACCGTGGACATCTCTTCGTAAGTCAATGTAGATGTGCCAACAACTCGTTTTAAATGATGCTTTACTGACTTAATACCAGCCTCCCACAGGCCTCCAAAATTGGGTGCGTGCGATGGTATAAAGTGCCAAGCAGTATCATTATTGGCCAAGTGTGCAGCTATCTCTGACAGTATACCATTTTTCTCATAGGCAAATAACCTTTTTATCTCTGCCGCCGCGCCCACAAAGTTCGTTCCATTGTCGCTCCAAACATTGACACAACGACCTCTCCTCGCGACAAATCGTTTGAACGCCTGTAAAAACCCCTGAGCTGTGAGGTCACTGACCGCTTCTACGTGAACAGCCTTCGTAGACATACATACAAAAAGACATATGTAGCCTTTGTAAGACTTGTAACCACGACCTTTGGTGGTACGCATTTGGACAGGACCTGCAAAATCAACTCCACTGTGGAGGAATGGACGAGATGGAGTCACTCTTACGGATGGCAGCTGTCCCATCAGTTGCTGGTTAGTGCGCCCACTATTTTTTACGCATACCAGACACTTTCTAATATGAGCTTTTACCAACTGTTTTGCGCCAATGATAAAGTAATTATTTCGTAAATAATTTAATGTCAGTTGGGTTCCTCCGTGCATTGTTTGTTTGTGAGCATTTGCTATTAACAACGCCGTAAGTCTTGAATTTTTGGTCATTACAATCGGATGCTTTCTATTTTCATTTAGTGAAGTTTCTTCTAATCTTCCGCCTACTCTAAGTATGTTATTCTCGTCTAAAATTGGATTCAATGATTTTAAATTACCTTTCTTGATTTCTGATTGTTTTTTGATTAAATTAATTTCTTCACCAAAATTTATTTCTTGATCTATTTTTATGCAAGCTTCTAATGTTTCCTTTAATTCTTTTGATTTTAAGTGTCCTTTAGAAATTTCTTTACCGCTTCGTAACTGCAAAAATCTTCGACAGTACGCTAAAACTCTAATTAATTTCGTAAGTGATGAAAATCTATCCCAAATACACTCTTCCTTTGTAATTGTGTGAACTTTAACTGCTTCTAATTCAGTTGGTTCGTTAACGATTTTCTTGTACTCTATCTCTTTCGAACAAAGAAAATTAGGACCCTTGAACCATAACGACTGTTTGATGAGATTAGAAGGAGACACGCCTCTTGAGGCACAGTCTGCTGGGTTCTCATCGGTTCGTACGTGAGACCATTGCTGAGGATTCATAGAGGTAAGTATTTCTGAGACACGATTCGCTACGAATACTTTCCATCGACTCGGTAGACTGTTAAGCCATGATAAAACTATAGTCGAATCGGTCCATGCGTGTATATCATTACTCTCTATGTGCAGTATTTTGCTTACCTCAATCAGCAGTCTTGTAAGTTCCATAGCTCCACAGAGCTCCAATCTTGGAATCGAAACTTGTTTGATTGGTGCTACTCTACTTTTCGCGGTTATTAGCGTCACGTGTATTTCTCCATTAGAGTCTATGACACGAAGATATATAACCGCAGCATATGCGGTTTTTGAAGCATCGCAAAACCCATGCAACTCTCTTTTAACATCATTCGACTTTGTTTTAACCCATCTAGGAATCTTAACGTCTGTTACGCTGCATAGCTCTTCACGGTAAGTACACCAATCTTTTATTATTTCCTTAGGTGCTTCTTCGTCCCACCCTATCCCTGCTATCCATAGCTTTTGTATAATTACCTTAGCAAGAATGATGCTTGGTGTAATCCAACCCAATGGATCAAACAAGCGGGATATATCGGCGATAATTTTTCTTTTAGTTACAGGTGGTTGTAGCTCTGGAAGATTAACCTTATAACGGAAATTATCAGCGCATCTTTCCCAGGTTAGCCCTAGAATTTTCATGATTTCATCCATTTTTATATTTATCCCTTCCATATGTTTATTTATATCCTGACTTTCCTTCTCATCCTTTTCCATATTTTCTTCGCTTCTTATTAATTCCATTAATTCATCTTCATTACTTGCCCATTTTTGTAATTGAAAACCTGCTGTACCTAGTAATCCTTTCATCTGCTTGTAGATTTCTAAACCCTCTGATATTTCCTCGCATCCACACATAAGATCGTCCATATAAAATTTTCCAGTCACCATTTCAGCAGCAATAGGGAATTTATTCCCTTCATCTTTGGCTACTTGCTGCAGCGCTCTCACCGCCAGGAAAGGAGCCGAAGCTGTACCAAAGGTAACTCTGAGATGACGGTAATCTTTAATTTTGCCACTTCGTTCATCTCTCCACAGCAGTCTCTGAAAATTGGTATCATCTTCGTGAACCTTTACCTGTCGATACATTTTAATTATATCGGCAGCCAAGCAAATGCGCGATAATCTCCATTGTAAAATGAGATGTCTTAAGTCTGGCTGAATAGTCGGACCAACCATAAGATCATCGTTAAGAGAGACTCCGTTTTTTCCTGCTTGCGAAGCGTTAAACACAACTCTCACCTTTGTTGTAGCTTTGTCTTCTCTAATTACGGCATGGTGGGGAAGATACACGGCTTCCTCACGTTTTGTATCAGGTTCTTCAATTTCTGCTATGTGTCCCATCTCTATGTATTCTTTAATCACCGCTGTGTAACTTTCATAAAGTTTTTCATTCTTGTTTAATCTTCTCTCCAAGCTCTTAAGTCTTTTTTCTGCTATATCTCTTGTTTCTCCTCTTTTGCATTCAGGGTCTTCAGTTTTAAATGGTAATCTTACCACATACCTTCCATCCTTGTCTCTTACTGTTGTCTTTTTAAATATTTCTTCACATTTTTTCTCCTCTTCGCTATACAGGTTTTCTTTTGTTAATTGTGTCCCTGATTCTAATTCCCAAAACTTCTTGAGCATTTCATCTCCATCCTCTATTTGACAATGTAGTGCCAACATCTCTTCCGATTGGTAACACGATGAGTTTATAGTGCCAGATAAAATCCAGCCTAGACTCGTGGCTTGAGCGACTAATGAACCATCTGGGACCTTATGGATACCTTCTTGGATTACTTGACTGTATACTGCCGCACCCAATAAAAGGTCGATTTTATTAGGCCGGTTATACTCTGGGTCAGCTAACTCGATCCCATGAAGTGCTGAAAAATCTAATTGAGCTAATTTCCTATTAGGAAGGAAAGAAGTAATTGACTTCAACACGTACGCTTGAATTGTAACACAAATATCAGCGTTGGATCTAGACTTAATTTTAAAAGTTACAATCGACTTCGAAACTAGCCCTTTGTCTCCACCTACGCCTGAAATTTTCCCTTGAATTGGCGTTTTCTTCAATTTCAGATCCTTTACTGTTGACTCAGTCACAAAGTTACACTGTGAACCTTGATCTAATAAAGCCCTTAGGACATGAGTATTGCCATTTCTCGACTCAGCATTGACTAGCGCCGTTGCCAGTAATACTTGTTTCACATTTCCTGTAGAGAAACTGCATGCTACAAATGCCGTCGTATTCTCTTTTTTTCCACTAGGACCTGGCCCTGGCCCTGATCCCTTTGAACTATCCTTCCCGTCCGATTCCACCTCAACGTTATGAACTTGTGGACTGTATTTTTCATTACCCGTAGGATGTAGAAGTGTGTGATGAAGGCGATGGCACAACTTACATTTCATCTTAATTTGGCACGCCTTTGCCCCATGATTGGCTCCCAAACAATTATAGCACAACCCATTGGTCATGACAAAATCGCGACGCTGGCTAACATCTTGATTTGAGAACTTTCTACATTTACTTATCTTATGATTGTCGGAACAAAATTCACACTGCGTTTTAGTTACATGTAGAGATTTAAACTTCATTAAATTATGATTTTGATTAGAGTAGTTATTACTGTAATTAGGTTTACTTGACGCTACTTTTGTATCCAGAAATTCTAGAGCTCTATAACGATTGGTAAGAAACTCTTTGAACTGAGCAAATGAAGGAAGTTCTTCCGAAGCTGTACTATCAGTGATATTGAACTCCCACTGCTTACGAGATTCACTATCTAACTTTAGACATAAAATATGAATTACTATGATATCCCAATTGCTAGTATCTATTCCCAAATTATTTAATCCGCTCAAACAATCGTTAGTAGTATCAATCAGTTCTTTTAGACTATTTGCAGATTCAGATGCAATGTTTTTCTGACTTAGTAGTCTTTTCAAAATAAAATGTGAAAGATAACGCTTATTATTATATCGAGACTCCAACTGAGTCCAACATCTCTGATAGTTACTTTCTGATATAGGTATTTGGCGAAGCAATTGTTCTGCTTCACCCGATAATGAACTCTTGAGATAATGCATTTTTTGCACATTATCCAATTTAGAATTGTTATGTATCAATGAAGTAAATAAGTCCCTAAACGTTATCCATTCCGAATATTTACCTGAGAAATTAGGAATAACTATTTTAGGTAATTTAAATGAATCTTTGATCGAAGTTTCTTGTACAGTTTTTTCCCTAGCATCCGACCATTGTTCTCTCTCTTTTAGAAATTCTTGTAAATAAGTTTTCAGTGCAGTTTTATACTCAATATAAGTTTCTTCCGTCACATCATAAATATCATTTTTAATGTAATCGGTATCCTGAATCGCTTCTTTGTAACTCCTAATAAACTTCTTATGTGTCTTACCAAAGTCCGACCATAAACTTTCCAAGTTTTCAAGTCTAGTTTGACAATACATCTCGGTAATCCTACCTTTTGGTGACTTTTTAAAGTTTGTGTAAGCCTTAACAATTCTATCTTGGTTATCCATTTGTACAGATAGTTCGGCTTCCATGTTTGTTATTTGTTATCAATTTAATATCAATAAAAATAAACTTTATAATTCACGTTTCAATTTACCTTATTATGAATAAGATACATACAAAGATAAAAGACACAACAAACTTCACAAAAAAAATTAAGTTACTACGAGTATAACCGATGCAGAATATTCTAAGTGTTGGTTCTTACAAATCTATCAAAAATATTCTAAGTGTTTGAAATAAAACAACTCTATTAAAATTTGGGCATAGGTTCCCCGTATGAACCAAATTTCTTAAACTATTCTAAGTCTCTAAAACTATCTTGAAAATATTCTAAGTCCAAATTCTTCTTACTGCACAAATCACTATTTTTAAGTTATTTTCTTCAAAGACATAAGGTCCAATTTCACTTGTAGAAATAAATAAAAACACTCACAGTTTGTCCTCTTCACTCACTAGTTGTGACGTCACCATTCGCTGTCCTTGTCTCGCACCAGTACCTTGATCCCGAACCTGACGGCACCACCTCATCAGCGCCGTCTCGAAGTCCAGAGCCGGATTCACCACCAAGCTCGAACTCCTGCTGCAGCAGCTCCGACCCTCAGGAGCTGTTCTTGTACCAGGATCCCTGGCACCACCCTTAATCCTCCAAAAATGCGCCCCCGCTTGGACGACTTCCGGAATAGGCCTGAGCACTTCCTATCCGGCTCGAAGGACCATGTATAACTCCCTGAGAGTTAAGGTCGAAATCGAGAGTGTACTAGCTTATAAATAAAAGCCCAACGTAGCACACAACGGGTTTATTACGTCACGACAAAGTCGGTAACAGCAATAATGGATAGTTACACACTACAGCGAACCTCGGGTCTTATAAGACAGCCGGTGAAAACATACCGTAACGCGAGTCAACCGGGCACAGCGCCATCTATTGGTACAATAGTAAACTATACTAACTTAAAATCTATCGGCTTATCAAAAGTGCGTTATACAGTTATAGTGGTTAATCGTATTCCGAGACGTGGCTCGAGGCTGGCCCGGCTCCAGCTGACGGCGGGCGGGCCCCCCCTTTGCCCCCACGGGCCCCACTGCCCCTATCGATCGCCCCGGCCTCATCCCCGATGCACCACTTGTTACATCTCCCGCTATGAGGGGCGATTGAACTCATAAGAGTTTTTAAACACCACTCTTGAACGAATTATTATATTCATATACCTTTGAACAACAATCGGTTAAACATATATGTATTATGTAAACATGTATATATGCATTGAAGACGGCATTTCTTAGAAAAACACAATTGCCTGGTAGGTAAACCAAGTACTTAACTTACTTGACTAGTATATTTATAATAAAAACTTCAGAGAAAAGTTCACTTGCTTACTGCGTGAATCAAATCAATTAACACCTCGTTCAATTCCGTTAATATTGAACCTTTGCACCATTACTGTTGTATTTTACATCGATTTACTAGCAAAACTAAATCTTATTGCAATCGAGAGCAGCCAATTTATTGTAATCTTTTAAATAGCACGGTCAAGCTTCAAGCGACAGCGCGCATACGTAACGTGCGTGACTCAGGTTTATTCTAAAAGCGATCGCTGTACGTAAGTTGTGCATGATAGTTTTAACAAAACACTAAAATGACGTGGCACCGTGCCAGGCGGTGAGACAGTTGGTTTAGCGATATAAGCGGATGATAAAGGAGCCGGCGGCGTGATCTGGGGCGGCTTATCAGCGCGATAACAAGCTCGCCGCCCGGCGTGGCTTGCGGCTCGCGGCTCGCGCTGCCCCACACTCGTAAATTGCGTAATGTTGATTGTTTGTAAGAGCGAGGACGCAGAGTTTACCGATATGGAACTAACAAGTAGCTATTTAACATACTTCTCTCGGATGCGAACCTTAATTAAGACGTATTTTTTCTGTTTACAAACATTTTATGTAGCTACCTTTACCTAACTACTAAATGCTTGCAACACAACTAAGACTCTTCTTACCTAACTCAATAGTTTCAATCAACTCCTAAAGTGATGCGGTCACGGTTTTCGTCATATAGAGAAAAACATGGACCAATTAAATGCTATGAGTAAACATTACAAAACTGTGTATTTGACAACACTCTTATTTAATCACTTTGAACCACGTAACGCATCGACCGCTTACGTAATACACCAGAAGTTAGAGAGAATAGCGTTTAATGCCAAAGGAAAAGAAATGTCTAACATTTTGAACTTTAAAACACTTAGAAGGTATGTAGTAAGATTAGTTCTGTTGTATAAGGAAGGTATAAATCACATTACCTAGTAGTTATCAGAAACAAGGAAAATATTATGTCTGGTATGACTAAAATATTTCAACTGAAATATTTCAACTTAAATATTTTTTTGTCATCAATCATAAATGTAAATCATTTTTTCCATAGAAAAGACATCAACGCAATTATTTATTTCATAGCAGATCAACCCACGCCCAAAATGGACTAAAAGTTAAAGAGTATTGTGAGTAGGTACTTATTACCTTTAATGATTTGCCCTTAAACTGAAAACATTGAAATGCCTATACCTGAATTTGTATGTATATCTATAGCCTCGGTTATCATATATATTTTAAACTAATTCAACGTGTTAAAGCATTTTGTTTTACCTACCGTTTTCTGGCAGTGATAGTTAAGTCTCTTTTTATTTCTGTTTACATTATAACTCACAAGTTAATATACCAACATTCAACATAATAGCGTAATTACTTACACATATAATAAGTCACATGCATTAACATTTAAAATGATTAATGTATTTTAATAATTTGAAGTTCATGTCTGATTCTTTAGGCAAAGCGGATGTTGTCATCCTGTTCGCTCGACGGTTTGACCTTACAATATTATAGTTACAGCACAGTACTTAGCCATTCAACTGACAAAAAAATCATGTCGTGGTAGAAGTAAATTAAATACATACCTATTAGGAATATAAACAAAAGTAGGTACAATATACACACATTCTGCACCAAACCTATCTTTTTGAAATGACATGTCCCACCACTCTAATATGTACAGACTTCCCTAACTCGATAAATTAATGCGGATGCACTTCTAATTTAGTCAATAACTAATATTTTTTCATAGTATTGTTGACGTGAGACGAGTTAAGCTATAGTAAAAGCAACATGCACTCAAGGAATAGAGACAGAAAAATGTTGTTTTCTTTGTTGTTGTCTTGTTTTAAATGCTATCAATAATGAGATGTATAGTTTACAGCCAAGATGGGTATTTCTTATTAATAACACGTACCTACATATCGTTTTCTATATTCATATTTGTATATAGTAAACTTGGTTAGCACGTCGAGAGTCTGTCACGTACGAACTTATAACAAGGAAAATCCTCCGACATCCGACATCCTGTTTGTATGCACAAATGAACGTATATTTCTGTGAAGGAAGGCTCAAGTTTAAAACAAGACAGTGTCGACAATAAATCCCTGAAGAAGATGTCATAAATGTTCTGCAGTTGTTTACATTATTAATAAACAGATAACGCTGGGCAAGTGAGGCTTTATTTCTTTACTCACGCTGAATTTTAATGGTACCTTTATCGGACACTACATTTATTTTAAGTGCAATAATAACTTTGCTCTTCAGGTGTCCTGTGTGTGTCCTTCCCTCATATTTGTTTTTCGATACAAAATTCTGAACATCCTCAACATGAACCTAAGAAAAAAACTATTTTCTAATTAACCTGAATAATACAGCAGCAGCAGTAAGGTACCCGAAGAATTTAACGTGGTTAGAAAGTTGATTGTTACCTTTCCTACATTATACCAGATATAACTAACACTATTACAGCAATCATGTTCTAACCAAAGCACAATGTAGCTCGGTATCTGAACGCACCATCTCCGTTGTCGCTCGGGCGGGCAGTGTCGCGGCGGTCAACGCTCGGCGCCGGCGCAGCCCGGCGGGCCCCACACCCGCCTTTGTGGAATAATGCAAAACCGAGCGTTTGTTTTGGCAACGTTTTTATACACTAACGTACGCACAATGGAAATTCGAAAAAGGCTTTTGTTTTACACCGCTTTATGACGCCTCTGAGTTTGTGCCGTCCAAAAACGATTTCTACTTCTTTCCTTCGATTTGTAGAACGTTTTAAGATTTTTAAAGTCTACCTCCTGTAGAAATTGTACATTTTTCTGTGTATTTTGTATTTTTTTTGTGGTGTGCAATAAAGAGTTAATCAAACTATCTATTAGCGTCTTGAGATAGCAAAAAAGTAAGCAACAGTACTATGTTGACTTGGATCACAGAAGTCTTCAGTGTGTTGTGTGTGGATTCATAATTTGATCGATTTTTTTACGAATACGTTCTGTTCGTTTTGACTTCTTTTTGACTAATTTTAGTCTCTAAATATTCGTGAAAGTCCAGCAAAGTTAAGTTAAGCATTATAAGTACCATCTTTATAATGTAAATACACCTAGTATGCAAATGTGAATAATAAGTAAGTTTAAAAGATAAGAAAAAAAGGTCTGCGGGTCCGCTAGTTATATTTATTTATTTATAACTTTATTGTATAAGAACTGTACAAGGAATAGACTTTATGCTAAAAGCTATTATTTATGTTTATTATTACTTTACATATATTTTTTAAGATTTTGCTTATTACAAAATTAAAATGGAGTTGAGCCATTATCATTATCAATAATTGAAGGAAGTTCGATATATTGTCTCAGTTGGATGAACTCTAAGGGGGTCAGAAATCTTTACGCCTCTTTTTTTTTAAAAGGAACATTTTAGTCATGTTTACCTTAAACTTAAATTTTAGTCATGGTTACTTTGCGTTTCTTTATGCTTCCGACGATACTTAATAAATGAAGTTCACTAGAATTGTGACTGAAGACATAAAATTACCGAAATTTATCAGGCGTCAAAAGTGTTAAGCTTTAAGCATATGGATTTATAGTGCACTATCGTTTGAGCGTGACGGGCTGCACGCAATCGCGAGTGGTTCACGCAACTAGCCGGTGTTTTGTTTACGCGGACCAAAGGTTAAGCCACCTCGGGGATCCGGCATGCTTACGTGAATCATACTCTACATGTTCTTTTTTCTTCAGACCTGTCTAATTCTAATTTTAATTTCGAGAAATCGGGTCGCAAACGAGTTGTAGTGGCGCGGGTGCGGGTGGTGCGAGGGGGACGAGGCGCGTTCAACGAACGTCCGCGGCCCGCACGGGCCCAAGGTCGCCGCGTTCACTCACTGCGCACCACCAGCCGCCAGCCGCCGCCAGCGCCTGCCAAAAGCTATATCCTAGATTTAGATTTTTTTAATCGAATGCCTTCCACAATCTCCATTTGCTGCCCGACCTTCCAGAACCCGCTCGGCAACATACCCACCCGAGCAACACTGCCAGTCTTTTGTCATTAAATAACTTTTTGTTCGCAGTACCTAATGAGTGAACGACTCGTATCCAAACCAGTATGGTACGGAAAGTATTGCAATAAAACGTCCGCGAACGTAGCCGGGACTAGTTACTTACACACAGCGAACCGATCAGTGGAATGTGTGATTAATTTTGTTTTCTTTAAAACCAATTCTCTGAAACCGGTATTAATATTGAGCGCAGATACAGTTCGTAACTTCGCACGACACTTGATTTTGTATGTTTGATTCATAGGTAGGTAAGTAAGTAGGCTCCACGTGTAAAAAACTGAAATTAAGCGATTCCAAGTGATAGAGAAGATTGTCGATTGTGTTTGTCATCGAAGCCCTCCGCTTGGTCTATGAAGCCGGATGTAATGTGCAATGTGCAACTCATGCATTGGTAGTTTCGAAACTCTAAAAGTGAGCGCTGCGTGACGCAATCTTTTACTAGTACCTTACGATGAAGTTTCGATGCAAAAGTAATACGAAGACAATTATGCGTGGCCGGCTTACAAATGAAATTTAATAATTAGTATGTATGATATTATGTTTATAGACTGATGTTTATAGCCACTCTTTTTAGTACATTCAGGTCAGTTTCAGATGGCTACCTAGCTATTACATATCGATGCATCCAATTACTACTGTATTGCGTGAAATTTTAACCGGGAACAAAATATGTTATTGAATTAACCTTTTGGTAGTTAGTTACCAACTAGACTGTCGTTATGATACAACTATGTCAGCTACAATTTATTCGCGATTCGAGCACCACTGGCAGACCGCGCCCTGGCCCGGTATGCCGGCGATTGCGAGATCGTAGCACACGTGTCTACGACAAATCGCCACTCGCTAACACCTAAAACGTTCACTAGCACAACGTAATTCATTTTTCTAATAATAAATCTGAACGGCCGTATCCCGACTACGATGAAATCTAGACCAGTGCATAAAATCGGTGTCGCTCCCTTCGACGCGGCACGGTTCTCCTGTTGTTAGTTTTCTTCTTCGCCTGCAAGCAAAGTGGCGGCGTTGGAGAAATTCCTCTAGTATTCGGTTCAACGGCCGCGCTACGCCGTGAGCGCGCTGCGCCTGTGTGTTTGGGTGAGCGGCGCGAACGCACACACGAGCCGCGCCGTGCCTCTGCAAACACGAAGGAACCGTTACCCATGGGCTCCTACACATCACCTACCAGAGCCTCGCAACTCGTAACCATCAGCGACAAAGCGATTCTATGACCGTTGAGCTCCTGTTCCATACTAGAGACATCAACGACAGCAAAAACTTGACACTGAATCTGACTAATGCGATTTCCTTAATCGTAGCTTTTTGGAACCGTCGTTCACTAAATCGCGGCAAAACCGAGCGAAACGTATGAAAATAGACTGTAGAAACTTCTGAATCATATCGATATAGCTCCGATGATCTGCAACGGAGAAGCATTTAAGTGCAACCCACTTAAGAGCCGTGCAGAGACGTCGGCACTCGGCACCCGACATGCAACACAGCCGAAGAGAGGGGAGGCTCACCGCGGAATGCGATTATATCTCTCAACAAAGATTTCATCATTCAAGCAGATGAACATCTCTTCGTTCACTTTACAAAATTGAACGCAAGGTCTACCAGTATTACTAAAGTTCATTGTTTATTAAGAAGGTGTTAAGGGCTTAAAGAAGTTCACAATACAAATGTTGAATTAAGAGTTGTTGGCTGTCATCAAGAAAACAACCAGATCATACATTATAACATCCTTAGGTATTCCGAAATAATGGAAGTTGCAGCCATACGTCGAATCACTACGCAGCCGACATCCTGACCGATTTACTTGGTAATTGAATGTGATTCAATTTGGGATGAGTATTCATTGGAGCTGATGGAACCTCATCTTGTGAAACGAAATGCGTCTGCCATATTTCAAAACTATACCGATCGACATAATGTGTGGTGTTTGTATTTTTATTAAGCATGTAAATTGATAGCTTTAATAATGTCACAATGTTTGTTCACTTGTTTCACTTTGTAAAGCTAAAATCTAAATGAATCCTGCTAAGGCACAGCTTAACATTCTGATCAGCTGACATTTTGAAGTAGAAAATAAAAAGCAAAATGTAGCCACACACAATAATGTCAAGGATATTGTTTTAAGCGCATACGAGTTTGGCGTAGTACTTCGCGACGAATCATTTTTTTGTCTCTGCTTTGAACATCTATCATAGGAGCTTCTGGACTTTAACTATAACTAAACTGCATTATTAGTTCGTCTGTTTTACAGAATTTCGTACTGCAATAAGTACCTACATTCTAGAGTGAGTGACGTAACGTTAATTTAAGCGGAACAATAAAATTTGAATGAATGTGGGATAGGACATCTAGTCGGAGCATTGATTAAGCGAATGTTTTATCATAGCCGTAAATAAAACAAATAGATATGTTAGTAGTTCTATGAAGCGACACAAAGGAACGCGTTTTAGCTATCTAAAAAGAGATTAAAGGTCATAGAGATTGTGTAAATTTGACCCGCGCGGGACCCGGACTCAGCCTGATAAATGAATTTGGTCACCCACTCGACAACGAGGGTGACAACAATGACGGGTGGAGCTTTTTATTGGACTAAGTAACCCGTGCACGTAACGGCATTTTTGTTATGATGAACTCTCTTTGATAGGGATAACTTTATTTACTAAATATTTAGCTTTTAATCAAAATGACCTCAGAAATATTGCCAAGTTAATGTAAGTTCAAACAACTATATTATCTTCATAACAATACATAATCACATACTTAAAATGATTTTGATTTATGTTTGATGGACAAATAAATTATTTTACTAATCATTTCTGCTTAGACCAAATATATGACTGGTAGATAATGCCCTACGGCGTTTAATGCACCTTGTGTACATGGTTTTGTTGTGCAATAAAGCTTGAATAAATAAATAAAAACAAAATAAAATACTAATATTTTTTAAAAGTGCATCATGAACATGTATGCACATTAGAAAAAGCATAAGTATGAAGTTTATGTCTCTATTAGGTACCATAGAAAACAAAAAACACATTGTTAATTTATAGACTTATGTGTCGCAATGAAATTAAATAAATGCATACCAAGAAATAATACATCCTTATGTAGCAGTAATGCATTATCAGACATAATGTTACTAACGGAAACGGAAATACGAACGTAAATGGATAAATTGATGTAAACATCTTATCTGCGTCGGAAGGTGGTTGTGATATTTACTTAATACAAGTATAAGTATTATCCGCAAAAGCAAGATGGGTCACAGTTTAAGCAATATGGTTGAATCTCGAGATGCTTATCACACCTAAAAGTTAATTGTAAATTGTGGGTCACAGAGCGGAAACGGCGACGGACGTGTGTCGAAATATAGCACGCACTATCGAGCTCAATACATACAATACAACGCCAGATCACTGTAATGTCACCCAGATAGGG
Source organism: Pyrausta despicata (assembly GCA_963921415.1). Lineage (NCBI taxonomy): Eukaryota > Metazoa > Arthropoda > Insecta > Lepidoptera > Crambidae > Pyrausta > Pyrausta despicata. The sequence continues at coordinate 12,264,872 of OY992848.1, forward strand.
ACGGCACAGATTACACTCATATAAAATGTGGACAATCAATATTAGAAGAAAACATTCCTCGTTATGAGATGTGTGCATGTAGTCATATCGGTTGTAAGTATAGGTATTATATAATTTTAAAAATAATTTATTGGGAACAGTCCCTGGTTCAACTCGTATCGAAATATATAGTGTAAGTAATGTAAGTACACGATCACGAATAAGATAGGTTTCTAGTTGTGATATATTTTTCAAAATCTATTCAGCAAACTGCTGACGAGTATCGATATTCTATCTACCTTTGACTAATGTCGATAACTGACAGTATCATAGGCTCTGCTGTAACCTCAGATAGCTTTAAGCGAGAAACTGACAGATATCTTACTTATCAGATATATAGGTAGGTAGATATAATATTTTGATACCGGCTATAAAACCATAGAACGCATTTAAAAAAATATTTAACAATTAATATAATAAATAGACCCTCAACGTCCCCAGCAATACATTAAGCTAGGTAAATAAACACATCTATGATACCTACCTACAGGTTCAACATTTTTATGTTAGAATAAAAAATAGCAACATTGCTTAGCAGTTAACTTTGTAAAAAGTTGTACAAGGGAAGATATTTGTTTACCTACTTGTGAAATGTGTGAGCAATACATTAAGCTAGGTAAATAAACACATCTATGATACCTACCTACAGGTTCAACATTTTTATGTTAGAATAAAAAATAGCAACATTGCTTAGCAGTTAACTTTGTAAAAAGTTGTACAAGGGAAGATATTTGTTTACCTACTTGTGAAATGTGTGTCTCATTACTTCCATTGAATAATTTCATACTGTTATTTATTAGTTACGTGATTCAATCCTACTTAGAATGTCATTTAAAGATATCCAAGTGAAGGTGTAACAGGCTCCAGACTTGCGCTGTCAAGTCCATCATATTTCAATTAGGTAACGATCAGGTACTTTATTTCATAGACTAAAAAAAGACGATTAGGTCTGCATTTTTCCAGACAAGGACATTAAATTGCCAATGGAAACGTTGCAAATGTTCAATGACCAGCGAAGCAGAGATGGTGCGAGCCCCGAGTCACACTGACATTGCGTATAATCCGGCATTCCATATGGAATGCGGTCGGTCGACCGGCCGCGCACCGCCCCGCGCCGACGCCCGCTCTCCTCTGTTTTCTTATCCATTCGCTTCCGTCCACCATATGATTTAGTGAGATAGGACCTAATCCGATAAGATTCTTATAAGAATTTGCGTACACGTCTACCGAAACATTCTACGCACTCCGAGAACAAATTGTTTGGGTTGGATGACGTCATCTAAAAAGTATCAACACAAAAGGAAAATGATACTTTTTCTACGAACGACTACAATATTAATGATACCCTCTCTTTGAAAATAGTTCATAATGGGGTTCGAATGAAATCAAATATTTTTTGCAAGCGTTCGTGACACACACACACCGCTCACGACATTCCGGAGCGTATCGACGAGACGGCCGCCACGTCGCGGCGAATCGAACGTCCCATCCGCGGAACAACATTCGCCGAATCGAACGTTTCACTCACCTTCGCGAAAAAGGCGTCGCTCGTTAAAAATATCCACTCGAACTCCGATCGCACAGATAATACGGTTATCGTCCGTACAAACACAAATATTCACCACACCAAAACGACAACATAAATAAACGCGGGGGGAGTCACCGCCGCCGGTTCGGAGAGTTCGCGGCCGACGTACCACGGGCACCGATAGGAATGCAACTCGGGAAAATGCACCGGGGCGGGGTTGTCGAATGTTTCAAGCGGTCGGTTACAGAGGTCGGACACTTGACGTTGCGGGGAGGGCACGAGCGACAGACCGGCGCGTTAGTCGACGCCGCGGAGCGTACTGAGGCCGCGAGTGCGCGGGCGGGGAGACGGCGCGCGCCCGCCGCCCGCCCAGCGCCCCGCCGCCGCCGCCCGCCCCCGCCGCCTAGCAACCAGACGCCGGGCGCCCGACGCCCGACCCGTCTCCAGCCGCCCAGAGGACCATGCCGACATATTGATGTACCCGTCAATTACTACAACGACACATCTGTACCTAATAATCCGATTGCCCATTAGCATTTTTATAACGGGACCATTCAAACGATACGCCATTCACAGGCAAATAAAAGAACATCGTGTAGATGTTTTTTTTTAATCAGAGTAACTTTTTGTGTATCATTTTACATTCAGATGGCTACCGTGCCATTTATGAAGAATAGTGGTTAGATTTCTGCTATACATGAAGAATAAAAAAACACACTAGAACCTTCTCAGCAATTTTAACGTTAAGGTTTTCCAGTTGTTTTGATAAATTAACTAACCAAAAACAAGACAGATAAGGCACGAATCAAGGCAAAAGGATCAAACTTGTTTGCTATTATGTCAAAATATTTTTTATGATTGCATTTAGGTAAAGCTAAACACATAATTGAATATTCTCACTCCTACATTTTTTTCGAGCGATACAACTATCTTCCACCGGACAAACATTATAAAAATATCAGAATAACAAACGCGTATTACAATAAACCGAATGAATGAAACCATAGCATAAAAATGTCGAACCCGCATTGTTACACAGGTCGGCTGAATACGCAAACAGTTCCTGCACTATCCTACAATTATTGCACTTTCTTTCCCATTGTTAGCATGATGAAATCAGTTTTACTATCTCTAGCGATCGAGTGAGATTGGCTGAGCGGGTTGGGGGGCGGGGGGAGCGGGGGGGGGGGGGGGACGCGGCGCGGGACTTTCACCTGCACATGCACCTACCCGCGCGCGAGGAATGCGTCACCGTCACCGCACTATTACGAAATTGATGCCAAAATGAAACGACACGATATATGATCAGTTTTTAATCTCCGTACAGTAAATCACAATCGCCGGTGCCATAAAACACTTTTAGTACAATTAGCACGGGCATAAACTAGGCCTAATTTTAATTAATACCGAGAATCATCTTGCGCATAGATTGGATTCATGAGACGTATGCCGCCATTTAATTATAGCATTCGCATTTAATGATCACAAATACCTACTTAGTTAACACCATTTAATTATAGCATTCGCATTTAATGATCACAAATACCTACTTAGTTAACAAATACATCTATCGCAGTCCACTAAAGTTAAAAATGGTGACGCGCGTCTTCATGAATTGATTAACACCTATAACGTATTCCTTACATCACTAAAACATAAATGTTACATTTATACAACTTCACATAATAAAAAACTATGTCATGTACCTATGTGGTAATAGAAAAATCATTTCATATCTATCGTTAACCAAAAAAAAATAAACCAAAATAATACTAACATAGGCATTTCCAGACTGAGGAACATTTGCATGAAGAGTTCGTTTTTACAGCCACGGGTGCCACGCGGGGTCCATGCGGCAGAGGTTGTCGTGGCTGTTGGCGGCCGTGACTAGAGTAGCCACTTTGCTGTCGGGCCCGTCAAATGTCGCGAGCGAGTTCAGCCTGTTCGTTATCTGCGTCACAGCCTTGTTCACCATGTTGATAAGAGTATCGTTATCCATCTCCATGGGCTTGTTTTCGGCGGATGTACCCGCCGACGGTATCCCGGACTTGTCCTCCAAACGTTTTCTGTATCCAGTCATCATCTCGTCTCGCAATATCGTCCGTAGTATTGATTGAATCTGAAAATAATATCACTTTTTAGTCAGGTGTCAAAAACTAGAGGATGAGAATGTCCTACTGTTATCAGAATACAAACGAATAAGAACACCAGCACTCGCACAAAAAAGTAACATTTTCAAGGCAAATCTATTATCAAAATGAATGGCTATGTTCGTCTTATTATTAGCGCTTTTGACAGAATAAAAACTAGTCTTCGCAAGGTAAAGCATATTCAAGAGAAGCTAGGCACAATAGATAAAGATACTTAGTTTTAAACCTCATCAAACCTAATAATTACCTTGAAGTTGGGTGTGACCAGGCACCTGGCGACGGCTATGGCGGACGCGGTGAGTGGACCCGTGATGCCGATGGAAGTCAGCAACTCAGAGATGTTCGGCGTCAGACGGAACGGCACCGGCCTGTTACCGTCCAGTTCACCTGTCAAACAAAAAAGTGTCAATATTGTTTTCCACATTCCTTCCTTGCCTGTAGGAAGTTTAAAAAAAAAAGATTATCCATCGACTAAACAGCTATTAATTAAAAAAAAAAACTGAACATTACCAGCCAACCTAGAGAGTTATTTACCGCCCAAATGTACTCATGATACCGTTACCCTAGAAAGTCGGTACTGACTCTGACTGTGTACAATTGCAACAACGTTTTTAAAAATGAAAAGACAAAACTGTACAACATAAAACTTAAAAAGTTCCAGTAACCATTCCTTCATGGGAATTGACAGCATAAACTTCTATCAATAGTATAATAAAATAAGCGTGTTTATGACACGCAGAGACTTATCAAGACGTGATAAATTAGTAGCTAACGAGGAAAACAATGAATATAATGGTACAACCCATTAAAATATGATATCAGAAAGAAACGAGGACATGCCATTAAAATATAACGATAAAATGTATTCAAGGGTGTATGTATGTTGCAGCCAAATGTTTAAAAAAGCCGTTCAATCAAATAGCTCTTTGACTGAACAACGCCATTCAATCACACGTCTAGCTTTTTAATTGTTTATTTGAGGTGATCAGAACCTTTAATACTACAGCTGATTCAAACGCCGCCGTCTAATTGAATTAGTTCAGCGGTCGCCACCGCGGCGCTAGGTGCGTTTCATTTTTAATATAGCGTCAACTAGCAGCTGTTTTGAGGGCTAGTTGTTTAGTTGAACGGCTATTTTTACCAGTTGGCTGCAACATGTATGTTGTAAAAAAATGATTAATTAACCGCAAAAACTCGATCAATTCAGCAGTTGGTTGTTTCAAACAACTTCAATATTATATCACTGAATTACACGAATAATTAGAATTCTAGTTGTCTTCAGCAAGTACTCGGCGAAGCATATTACGGATTGTCCAGCCTAGGGCACCATGACAACTTACAGCTATGTATGTATGAAGTGTCTTTACCTGTGGTGTCATCCACGTCGAACTTGAAGTAGGACACGTTGAGCAGGCCCGAGTCCTGGTGCACGTACATCATGTCGGGGTTGAGCCGCGTGAGGTGCAGCACGTACTCGGCGACGCTCGCCAGCGACAGCTGCAGCGTCAGCATCTTGCGGAACGTCCAGTAGTCGGTGGGCGCCGCGAACGTCGCCGCCGCCCACTCGCGGACCATGCCTTTCGGCACCATGGTAGCTTGCACCTGTCAGGAAAGATAAGTTAGAAGGGCGCGAAGTGGTCATGACGACCATTTAATATAATGAGCCAAAACAGATATTTCATTTATTGTTGCGCAACATTCCTAGTAGACTTTAATTTATTCATCAGAAACCATTACAGAATTTGCGCCGTCTCGCATCTGTAGTTAAGTATTTATCATGTCACCCCAGGCATTCGTTAACTAGTTCTAGACGGCGACTTATGCAACAGTTACTATGTTATGTGATCATATACCTATAAATCTACAATCATGACATTACAAGAAAATTCCAACATCATGATGACTAATCTTTCGTCCATCGCGATATGTGTTGCTTATGGTGTCTATTTATTTAAGTCGACATAAATAAATACTATCAAAAAATAATCTTGAAGATTTTTCCATTATTCAGTTGACTGTACTTGAACATTTAAGCCAAGGCTCCAAAGACAAGAAAGGACAATAGGTAAACTTGTTTAAATACACAATTTAGATAATAAAAAATACAATATTATCTTTCCTACCTCCCGCAGTATGTCTCGTAGCACTTGATGTGAGGCCTGCGTGCCGCGAGCCTGCACCGCGGCCAAACGCTCGTAGTAGCGCGCCACTGGCGCATCGTATTCCACCCCCCTATTAACCAAAATCATTGTTAAATATTGTCAAATGGACGCATTGTAACACTACTGTCTACCTACTGATACCAAAGAAGTACTGAAGGCTCAACTATTTACTGCAACTAGTCATCCAATTGAAAAAACAAACTACAGTGTCAGCTACTGTGAGTGAACGAACTAACATTAACAACGATTTGAAATACCTCAACTCAACGCAAAACTTATATCCTCAATCTTGATAGTGAAACCTGATCGACGACATACCTGTTCGCACATTCCGTGCGATAAATATCTAGAAGAGATATCGAGCTGGGATTGTCTTCTACGAGGCGCATCTGCGGTGACACGGACACGACACGCGGTACCGTGAAGTGGAGGAATCTTCTGGATGTCTCCTTCTGTTTGCCCAGGTAGTGGTTCAGCATCCTGAGCAGCTGCAGCACGCGTTCTTCCCTCCTGGCGTCGCCGAGACCAGAGTCGTTCACGACGAGGTACGGATATATCTTCCCGTTGTGCCCGCGTATGTATAACCGACGAGCCGATGTGTTATGTTTTTGAACGATTTCCACCCGTGGCATGAACCGAGCTATCCTCACGTGATAGTGAGTGTGTTTGGGAAGTAGAAACTCTCCGGGCAATTCTACTTCTGCCGTTTTCAAACTGAAATTCGACAGGAACCTGCATTTCTCCTCTATAAGGAATGACCTGCAAATGTAAAGAACGGTTAGCAACGATTTACTTGTGTTTTGGATGGGCGTGACGTCTTTGTGGTTACTGATTAGTGAATGAGTGAAAAATACCCCAAATGTTCTATGTTAGTGATGTACGGCACAAACGATGATAGATAGAAAGATTTATCGTTTACCTTACACATACTTGCGTATGTTTTCTGGGGGGTTACTTACTTGGGAAGGACTTTTGTTTTTGCCTCTAGTATCTTGACCCATTTCCTGAGTTTTTGTATGAGATTTTGCAATTTCATGGCATTGGGTTGTGAAAAGTCGAAGTCTGCGGTGAACTGGCTCTTCATCTTCTGGAAGACAGGGTCTTGCACAGTGGCCTGCGCGCGGCGAGCCAGGCTCTCCGATGCAGCTGAAGAGAATGCACCACTTACAGAACTTGAAACACTTTCTGTAGACATACAAAATGGAGTGTCTATATGTAATAGCGCTCGCAGACGGCAGATTATTTTGTTAGTATGTTAAATTATTACATTTACAATTAACCTGTAAAAAACAGATTCATTATTAATAATCGCACAGCTTCTTAATCTATGTTAGTTGTAAATGTGACTACCCAAACGTTAATTCTAACCTTAATACCAAGGCCCACAGTAATACTTACATGTTTCCATTTTATTGGCAAGAATATTCATGGCCCTTGAACGTTCATATTTGATATTAAGTTCAGTTACTTTCTAGGTGGCGATAAGGTATTGAAAGGTATGAATACGTGGGCCAAACTGAAAGTTTTGCGTAACTCATAAATAAAACAATTAATTTGTATAATATTATATTTACTGCTTTTCAAAGTATTCTCCGTTGCATTTTAAACACTTTTTCATCCGTTCAAACCATTTTTGGAAACACGAGGACCATTGGTCTGAGGGTATGTTTTCTACGTGCTGGTTGAACGCAATCACTGCCTCTTCTGGCCCCGTAAATGTCGAACCTCTCATTAAATCTTTGATTTTTGGGAAAATGAAGAAATCGCAAGGTGCTAGGTCTGGACTGTGTGCGGGATGGGTCACGAGCTCTATGTTTTCAGAAGCCAAAAATGACTTTGTTTTTTTCGCGGTGTGCGCCGAAGCATTGTCGTGGTGCAACAAAATGCGACTTCTAGGTCGTTTTTCCCTTACTTTTTCTGAGACATTGGGTAAACACATAGTGGTGTACCATTCAGCATTAACGGTTTTTTGTTGCTCAAGTGGGATCGTGCAGACAGGACCCGTCTTGGAGAAAAAAAACGCAATCATTTGTTTGCCCACGCTTCTCGTTTGCCTCAATTTTGTTGGTTTGCTCTCACCTTCAAACACCCACACAGAAGATTGTTGCTTTTTTTCTGGAGTATAACAATATATCCATGTTTCATCACCTGTTACGATGTCATACACAGCATTAGAATGTCCGTGATTGTACTTTAATAGCATTTCTTTACACCAATCCACACGATTCCGTTTTTGTTCTGGAGTGAGTTCGTGAGGAATCCATCGGCAACAAAGTTTCCTAACTTTTAAATGATCATGTAAAATTTTCTGAATTTGGCTCATACCAATCCCCAAATGTCCTCGAATCTCCTCATAAGTGATACGCCGATTTTCTTCAATTAGTCGTCTGACTGTAGCCACATTTTCCTCCGTGATCGCAGTTGAGGGTCGACCTTCACGAATTTCATCATGGAGAGAAACACGGCCGCGATCAAATTCAGCATACCAACGCCTTACAGTGCTCAGATGTGGTGCTTCTCTCCCAAAAGCATTTTGAAGACGAGCAGCGCAATCTTGCGGAGAAAGCGAACTTTTAAAATCATAAAAAATCATCGCCCTAAAATCTTTTCGTGTTAGTTCCATTTTTGCGACGGACAACGAACTTCAATTTGAGATAAAAAACAATTGACAAGTGACATCCCGCCAGAATTTATTTTCATTAACTAATGAGATTTCATGTTTTAAAAAAATATAACATTCGAAATTCAAACATTTACGGGTGGCCAGCTACGCAAAACTTTTAGTGTGAACTAGGTACAAGATTGACACCATTTGGTAGTTCATAAAATATCAGATATAGCAGTGCAGTAGGATACGACAGACTTATTTTATCTTATACCTCCCCAAATTTCCGCTTATTTGGCAGAAGATGACAACATTCTAAGGCAATCAAATAAATCGGCTCACCTTGATTTCACACGAAAACTCATAGAAACATTTCTATAATATAGAATCCAGAGAAAGAGCAATATTGCAAAAACAGGTGGGTCAATATTTGTGACATATTGAATTAAAATGGTGTCATAATACGACAATAAATTTAAATATACATGTTAATGATGAACCTAGTCATCATACAAAAAATCTATCAACTCTACCCGGATAGTAGTCACAATGTACTGAATAAGGTTCAAAGTGGCATGCCGGAGGTAGCTCGATTTTTTTTTCATTTATTTTGTTTAAAAATCATTTTTGTAACTTTGATGTTAGGATTATTTTATTAGTATAAACATACTTATATGAACTAGTATTGTCGATGTTTTTATTTATTATCGTATTGGTCTCCACTTTGTATATTCTAGCTGAGGATATGGTAAATGCTGTTCCAAGGGCGTGCATCCCATACAGGCAGTTAAGCAGTGCCTACCTCATCATTATGCCCATTTTATATTACAACTAGCTGACCCGGCAAACGTTGTTTTGCCATACAAATGTTAAGGGTATTCAACCCTTATCACTAAGGGGTATGAAAAATAGATGTTAGCCGATTCTCAGACCTACTGAATATGCTCACAAAATTTCATTAGAATCGGTCAAGCCGTTTCGGAGGAGTATGGGAACAAACATTGTGACAAGAGAATTTTATATACATACAGAAGAGATAGAGATATACATATCTGCATAAACTAAGCTACAAAACAAAACCATTTTTTTTTGAACATATGTGAAAAACTCGTCAATTTACACGCATTAGTACCACGCGCTCAAGTAAAAACCGAAAATAATCAGGCAGTAGACATTTGAAATCCCCTCTCATACCCACAACGACACACATACAAATTAAAAACCCGAACAAATTAAAAATGACACATTGTTCATACAACTCAAGGTGACAGGTGACAGGTGACATATTTTATACACCTAAAGTAGGCATGCATACTATCCTCTTTCTCTGTCAGTTCACTATTGAGAAGTATTTTTGTCCTACTCGTGCAGAGTGACGTAGAATACTTCGGAGTCTAATCAAAACCGCCATCTAGTATTGGGTAATTGAGCTAATAGTTACTACCCTATAATAGTAGCTACCCAATACTAGATGGCACGACTGCAGCTGTTTCCTGCGCCTAGAATTTTCTTAATTTTATGAAATAAAATTTCACAAATGATTTATTTCTATGATCAAAATAAATGATAATTTCATAATCTAAGCATTTTCTTGTGAAATTAAGTTGCGCTTGTATGATTTTTTGTTTACAAAAATTGTTTTTAAAGAAACTTTTCGCCAGCCATTTTTTTCTATGTAGTTGCTTTCGACTTCATCTCCGCGAGTGTTTAGAATATTGTAATTTACTAAAGATTCGGTTATTAGGTGCTTTTCAAGTGTAGGAAAGTGTTCCTAAGTTTTGTTTTGCATTTAAAACGATGGAGAAACTGCAGTGTACCGTTTGTGATGGCAATTCTAGTGTTTGTCTTGAAAAGTTACGCGCAGAAAGTAACAATTATCAACGGCTTTTCTCAAAGCAGGTATCAGTTAAATGATATGTCATTATGTATTTATTCATTAATTTCCTTGATGCCTGTGGTAGTAAATTAAATCATTAATTAAAGAACATACTGCACTGCTTCATCCATAAATTGCACAGATGAAGAAAACTTGGTAACTCATTTTTGTTTTGATGGTGTTACGCCGACATTTCACAGAGCTGTTACTCAAAATTTGTATGTGCCTACTTCAATAAAAATCCAATGCGCGCCCCTGATGCTGTAGTCAGTACACATAGACTCACATCAAGAACATCTTATAAGCAGAGTAGAGCAGAGAACGGCAACTAGAACTTAGCCCCGTTACTTTATTATTAGTTTTTTTTATATTAAACATACATGAAGTCTTATATAGCAGTAGCAAGAACTGCTATCGCGAGTAGCGCTAATAGCTTTCCAGTTGTCATCCCCTTGAAGCTTACTTGCTGATTTTGACTCGAATGAAATGAAACCAAGGACAAGAAAAAGAAGACAAAATTGATAGTGCAATCAGCTACAATTTGATTGTATGAATTCTTCTCTTTAAACCAAAATATATATATGTATATATATATTCGCCAAGGCATAACATAAATCAACTCACTTATCCCGATCCCGATGCCGAAAGTGGACACAACCTTCTTGATGAAGTTGAGCGTGTGCGGCGTGACGGTGGCGTCGGCGACGGCCGCGCGGTGGTGGAACGCGACCACGTGGCACTTGGCCAGCCCCGCGCGCAGCTGCCGCAGCACCTCCTCGTACCAGTTCTCGCGGAACCATACCATCTGGAGGAGAGTCAACGTAAATTAAGACGCGTGTATGACCAGGATGAAGACAATCCATGATTTAATGGTCTTTTTTATTATTTATATTAGTCCTCCTCATTTTATTCTAATTCTGCTACGTAGGTATGGCACATTCAAGAACGTAATGGATAATGTAACAGGTACCCGATTTTGGACATTACTAAGAAATAGGTTATATTATTGCTGAGTTTTTATGATATGCGCCTACAACGCCTACTTGGGGGGTAAAGAATTTGACCATCATCATTAAATTGTGTCACACTGCTTTAACTACTGGGGTCTTATATTATTTCATAAAATTAGTACATGGTCAGTATTTGATTATCTTTAAACTTGATAAGAAAATACACAACAGAGTATGACGTCACGCTGTATTCCAATTTGCAATGCGTATAGTTTACAAACAACAGACTTGTACCTGTATACTATGTATTTATTTCAACATCTTGTTACCACAGACACTTGCAAAATAAATGAAGTTAACTGAAATAAAGGTAAGGCAATGACATGTGTGACAGCGACAGCACTAACCTGGTCTACGATGCCCTCGAGCGACGAGAGCACGGTGGGGTGTATCTCCCTCTGCAACTGCATTATCTTCGAGCAGCGCCACATGGGCAGCGTGGCCTTGATCGAGCCCGTCTCGCTGCCCGTGGAGCCGCCGCTCGACGACGATGCTGGCTCACTCACTTTGCTGGTGCCCTGTAATCAATGTCTGATTTAAAAAAAAAGTATTTAAAAACAAATAACCTTCTTCAAAAAGTCATAAACAAGGAACTTTACTGCCAATTTTTTTCTGATTTGATGCCACTGGTATCTTTCGCATGTGCTACATTTTATCATAGTCATGTTCGTGCTGGCAAAGACTTCAGAATCTTCAAAGTAAGTCGCGTGCGTCACGAGTTGCGGTCTCGGTGTCGCATTTATCTGAATGCTAGCTTAAGACGCTATACGAGGCAGTTTAAAGTGAACGGATATTCTACATAATACCAATACATAACTTATTTGCATAGGCCTTTGTATACGTCCAAAAACGTCACTAGTATACTTACTACTGCTTCAAGATATTTGCAGTCTTGTACAATCCGAAGACATAAGCTAAATATATCAACCACCACAGCTTTTACGTATGTAAATACGTTTATTGTTACGTACAAGTTTATAAAGCAATTTCCGCACAAACGAGGCACTAAACACACATTGTATTCAAAATTAAACACAACAAATGGCACTAGACCGAATCAAGATAAACTTCATGTTTTCGCTTGTCTAAGTTTATTTGTTTTACACTTACATGAACGCCTAATTAGCCGTAAGTGAAAAGCTTTTCGTATGTTATAGACATAATAAAGTTTATCATGAGAAACGGTAAATTAATGTTACTCATACAGTTTGTGTTCATGTTCTAAACTTAACCGAGTGGCGCCATCTTTCGGTAAGCTATTAGTTGATTTTTCAATTTTTACATGGGATTGACATTTTTTTCATTTTTCGCGATATTTTGTTACATTACTTTTCGCCTATGTCACTCTCCAGCCTCTTACCTACTTTCCACACAAAAACAAATCACAGCATTGCTCCGTTGCGTCGTGAAAGAAGGACAAAAAATCTACTTACGGTTGAGGTGGTGGTTTGATGTGGCAGGTGCGCCGCTATGTTTTCGGCGGTCTTGTGTCTCTCACGTTGTTCGATCTTTAGCGTCAGGTATAATGTGCGTATGGGAAAGTAAACGGCCTGTGGATATAGTCTTCCAACCTAAAAAATTATGAAAATTATTTGAATTTTCTTTACAATAGTATCATGTTAAGTCTTGTCGCATTCATCCACTTATGAAAACAAAGTTCAAACTAATAACATATTTATTTAAGTTGGTTAAAGCATTTTATGAATACCAATCTGGAGGATTAAATGTTTTATGATGTCAAAATAAAAAACGCTTTGATGCAACTGCGGAATTCATATCCGAAATCACGGTTTTACATGTCTTACAGTATCCATCCACTTACATGGCTTAGCAGGTTGAGTATGACGTTTCCGTCGTACTGAACGAGGCAAGCGAGCAGCTGCGGGATCCACGGCAGCCACTGCACAGGCGGCACTCCTACCGAGTACTTGTCCAGTGCTTCGGCAAGACTGTTCTTTTCGTCGTCGAAACTCAACATCCACAACACCTAAAACATATTTGATATTATCGACTTTATTATATTGGCGACGGAACGAGATGCTTTTGTACCTGTTTAAATCTTTGTTCATAACAGTCAGATACGAAAGGGGTCGATTCTGCCTCTTTAATGTATTTTATGTTAGGGAACTGATATCAAAATGCGAAAACACACTGTTCCATAATTCTAAGGGAAAAATCATTAAACCACGTGACAACTTGATTTCGAGAACAGTGATTGATAAGTTTATCATCATAAGCTTTGTTCGAAACCAAATATGCAACATTTACCTTAGCACAGTACTTTCTAGACTTCGACTCGTTCTGATGCCGACACGCGTGAAGGAAGCAAGTCATGGCCGACACGCCGACGGCCGTCTGCCGCGGCTCCCTGATGAAGATCTGCTCCAAGTAGTCGCCCCACAGAGCCCACGCCTTCACCAGCGTATCGTGGAGCTGTACCGCCGCCGCGAACGCCTTGTTAGCATCTTCCGAACGACCCAGCTGAGCTAATAACAGCCCTTTGAACGCGTAGAACTCCGCCGTCATCTCTTTCGTGAAATACTTAAAGTTCGTCGACTCGATCATGTCTAAGCCTTCTTGTAACTCCTCCTTTCCCTCAGTCCATGACATTTGTATATGACATTTTACTTGTTGCCGAATTTTCTGGAAGCAGTCCACTATCGGGACGCTGGGTATAGTGTAAATGCGGTGGAGGGAATCGAGGCAAACGCCCGATAAGTTGTGTTTTCTCGCTATCTTTGCAAAATGAATGATCGCCTGAAAAAAAACGAAATTGTTGAAAAAAAATTTGCCAACAATTACAAAATTTGTTACTTAAGAGTCAGTTTCACAAAAAAAGATCACTTCACGGTCAGATAGTGTTTACCACTTTAAGGATCACCACAACTGCTTGCACACACATTTAAGTCATAAGTTCTAGATGTCTTAGTAATATTAAATTGACTTACAAAAGATTATACTATTTTCTCTAGCGAAAATAAAACTGCTGTAGGAATGATACTAACACTGTCTACGTATCACTATCTTATTTCCACAAATCAAGGAATGAGGTTTTTTTTTTAACTTTTTCCTTTTATCGATGAGTCATATCGAGTAATAAGTAATCATTTTTGAAAGGTAACAAGTAACTTCATTTACCATTTTCGATTTTAGTGAAGTGTTTATATAGAATCTAACATTTTCCGTACATAACTTATTTGCAGTACACAGGTTATGCACTCTTGGTTGCACAACGTAATGCTTACCGTTTTAATTTGGCAGATCGATGTGCAACGGCGCGCAGTAGGCTGTGGGAGAAAATAGTAACCACTAACCTGAGCGCTCGCATTCACGCCCAACATACTATGGTTTGACGCGTGCTCCGTCTGCGAGTCGTAGTGCGACGCGATGAACTGGTACGAGGGCCACACCGAAAAGATCGGGAATAGAATACTCAGGAATAAATTAGATTAAAAACTCTTTGGTGTATGAAACGTAATGTTATTCTTAACACAATTCCATTTTTGAAATTTAAAAAAAGCAAAAAACAAAAGAGTAGTTGTCATTTGAATTTGATAAGTCGGTGAGGAAAATGGAGCTTACGCGGGAACATTTTCGTGCGATAATTTTTCACAACTTTCGTCGAGGTTTATCTCAAGAACAATGTCTTGCCGAGCTTGTTTCTATTTATAAACTTGAAGCACCTAGTAAAACGACTTTATATCGTTGGTATTCTGAATTTCGTCTTGGACGTTCCTCTCTCACCACAGTTCCTTCTACTGGTCGGCCAAAAACAGCAGTAACACAAGAAAAAATCGATGCTGTTCGTCAACTAATAATGGAAGATAGACATGTGACATACGAGCAGATTCGCGCTTCTTTCAGCATTGGTATGACACCTATTCAAAACATTTTGCACGAAGAACTGGGTGTCAAAAAGTTAGTTTCCCGTTGGGTGCCCCATCGTTTGACCGAGGAACAGAAGTCGGCTCGTGTTAATTGTTGTCGGTCTGCTCTACGACGGTTCAACGAAGGGAGCTCAAATGCAGTGTACAAAATCGTTTCTTGAAAGGAAACACCAATCGGCTGTTTGGGTCTTCGAAGGTGAGGTCAAGCCGACAAAAGTTGTTCGCTTGCGTAGCGTATCAAAAAAAAATAGTCGCCACTTTTGTATCGAAAACTGGGGCACGTGGCTACGATCCCTTTACAGGAACAAAGAACGGGTACTGTAGATTGGTACATAACAGTTTGTTTGCCGGAAGTCATAAACGAACTACGTAAAAATAATCCGAACCGTCGCATAATCCTTCACCACGATAATGCGAGCTCACATACCGCTGGCAAAACGATTGCGTTTTTAAATCAGGAAAACGTGGAGTTGATGGACCATCCTCCGTACAGCCCTGACCTAAGCCCCAATGATTATTTTACATTCCCAAGAATCAAAGATATGTTACATGGTCGACGGTTTCAAGGCTCAGATGAGGCAGTCGAAGCTTATAATTTGGCTGTTTCGACTATGTCCACTACAGACTGGAATTACTGTTAAAACAATTGGTCCGATCGAATGCAAAAATGCATAGATTGTCAGGGAGAATACTTTGAAAAACAATAAAAATAAATAAATATTTAATAAATATTTCACAACAATCACACCAATTCTCTAGTCCCAAATTAAGCTGCGAGGCTTGTGTTATGGGAACTAGACAACGGATAAACATACTTAAATACTTTTTTTGTTGTAAATAAATACATATTATACATAGAATACACCCAGACCAGTACAAACACACATGTTCATGCACACTTATGCTTGTACTGTGCGGGGATCGACGACCCGCGACCCTTGGTTTAGAAGTCCGACCTGTAGAACACTGCACCAAGCGGTCGTCAATAAAACTTATTGTATTATCTTTGTACTTTTTTCTATTCCCGATCTTTTCGTGTGGCCCTCGTAGTGGTGCTGGCGCCACGTAAAGATCGCGCCCCAGTGCGACAGCGGGTCCGCCACAACGGGGAGGCAGTTGCGCCAAGTCTTTCTTTACTATGGCCTTCATGTCATGTTTTTTATGGAAGACTGTGGAGTAGACTCTAGGAGAATAGCTTTCATAAAATATAGCTATCACTTACCTGAGCGCTCGCATGCACGCCCAGCATACTATGGTTCGACGCGTGCTCCGTCTGCGAGTCGTAGTGCGACGCGATGAACTGGTAGTGGTGCTGGCGCCACGTGAAGATCGCGCCCCAGTGCGACAGCGGGTCCGCCACCACGGGGAGCCGGTTGCGCCACGTCTTAACTATCGCTTTCATGTCGTGGAGAGACGTAGGTCGGCTGTGGAGTAGTCCCTGTGAGAAAATTTAACATAATAATTCATTTTATCCTCCTGGCGTTTTAGGCCCTTTATAGCATGCGTGGTCAAAGGTACACTAAGGTGTTAGTTGTCAGTTTTAAAAAAAAAGCAAAAAATGCCTCAAAATTGTCCTTTCGAATTAAAAAACATATTTCAATGGCTAGTGCTCGCGTAAATAAAAGACAACAATATAATTATCCTCCTTTATTGTACATATTTTAACCATAAAAGCGTTAAACTCGATATTCGAATACTCGAACTCGAAATTACGACTATGAAACAATCACGGACATTCTGGGTAGGGTAAGGTTAAGGTAAGGGTTAGTCCACATTAAAATTCAGCAACGTCTCACGCGATACGACTGAGGCACCAAACCTAGCCCATCCAAGATGTACATGAAGATTTGCGCATTCCAATAATTAGCCGCCTCTTGATGTTCTTGCTGACTGAGGCGTATCGCGTACTACTTACCACTCACTGTGTGTATTTGTGCGGCTTCACTGAGCTTCGACAGCTTTTAAGCAGCTCGTAACGATGGCAAGTGTACGTGCGACACTACTTGCGGCAGTCGGCGCTACTCGAATAAACACTGAACAGCAGCGGCTTTTGGGCGACATTTTACTCTGCTACGCTGCTATATTCTCCTCTACATCTTAGCCACTTTGGGCGCATCATCTACGAGCTTGATAGTCTTAAGCACTCACCGTATGTATTTGCGCGGCCTCGCTCAGCTCCATCAGCTGTTGAGCGGCTCGTAGCAAGGGCAAGTGCGCGTGCGACACCACTCGCGGCAGGCGCCGCCACTCGCGTAAACACTGCGCCGCCGCGGCTTCCGCGTGGCGCTCCACTCCACTCAGCTGCTGTTCGCCGCCGGCACAGATGCATAGATATCCGCGGTACAGGTTGACTAGCCACGCTGCAACACAAGCTATGGTTGAAAGCCGAAAACATTTAAGACATCAGATAAATCACATACCCTTACGGACGGAGATTCAACCCGGTTTGACAACACAAATTCAGGTATGCTCGCGGTAAGACCAGTTGTTTTGAAGACGCCAAAAACTATAGTGATAGCTTAACACTTAATTAAACTTGAACCAAACCGCACTGTTTATCCCTTTGACTTCACTGCTAGTAGTAGTATCAAAATTTAAAAACAAGGAAACATAACACTTTCCGAAAGTCGCCAGTTATTCCAACCCCTAACATTGTCATTAACCAATCTTTTACGGTGCAAAACTTACCCAATTCCTTTGGACAGTTGTACTCCACTTCGGCGAGTGCGTCCTTCATGGTTGGCCAGTTTGGATTTCTCCACGAGCTCTCCAATATAAGGAAGGGGTCTCTTGAACTCCTGGTAAGTCCCAACTCAAGCAGGGAGTCCCACTGGTTTAGTTCCTTGGCGCACTTGAGCCAGTGCTGAGTCCAGAGGTTGCATTCTTTGTGCATCGTATACGATGAAGGGTTGGTGGTGTAGTCTTGTTTCAGCTTGGCCATGGCAATATCGTATGCGGCCTGCGAAATGAACGTTGCATGTAGAAGTTGCGGATGTAAATCAGATGTTGAAAAATATCAAAAAACTTTGAAAGAATACCAGCTGATATCACACTTTTTTAAATTTTACATATGTATTTATGTACGTACTAGTTGTGCCCTGCGGTTTCATCCGCATAGAACCCATTTATCTCACAGGCGTTTAAATAATTTTAATTATTTAATTACATTTTAATTATAAGCGTGAAGATTATTTGTTATTCCAGGTCAAATCTATGTTTGTTCCAATTTATGCTAAATCGATCCAGTAGTTTTGGTGTGATAGAGTTACAAAGAACTATAACTTTCCAGTTTATAATATTACACAGTGGGAAGTAGGATTTACTATCAAATACCTGCGCTTGCTCAAAGAACCCTTGCTGCTCGTACGCGATCGCGACGTTGGTCTCGCGGTAGCGCGCGTGCTTCTGCCACAGCCCCGACCACATGTCTTCTTCTTGGAGTAGTTCGTACATATCGCTAAGGGAGTCCAGTATTTCCTGATAAAAATATTGTATATTAAAATGTCAAGAAAATATCTCAGTGTGTTACACATAATGTTTGTTTCCAACGAAGTTCACAAATTTTCATAGTCAAGGTTCAGCCTTATTCCGTTTCAGTGGTGCAACAGACTGAGCGGCTATAGTCTAACAAGGTTATGCGCGACCATTTTGCCCAAAAGGATGAGGTAGCACGAGAATTCGTCAGAAATCGCGACTGACGTACGAGTAAATAGAACGGGCGCCGGTATGGACCACCTAACATCTCGACTGCCTAATGACTATGAATAATGATGACAAGAATACCAAGCAAAATCTTGTCGGACTTATAATAAGAAGCGTAAGATGCCCATTTATTTACACTACAAGGGTAAGCACTTAGAATAATTGAAAATTCCCACAGTCTGAAGTTATTTGCCAAAATATATTTACCAGTTCACTGAAATTATCCTTACACTTCGTTGTATTATTTTAATTCAGCATACTATTTCAAGTACGAGATTTGCCCAATTTATTGACATCGTTTTACCGGCTACTAATTTTTCTTACTTTCCCAACAAAAAAAATCTTATGATGTCAATAAATTGGAAGGGTGTCAAAAAATGTGGCAGTTACCCTACGTTTACTTACAGTGGGCGTGGTAGACTCGATATCGTAGTCGTAGACCTCGACCGGTTCCTTGGGCGCGCGGCCGCCGCCCGCCTGCTCGATGGCCATCTGCTCCAGGTTGAGTGTCATGCGGTGCCACAAGTTGTGCGTCTTGCCCAGGTATTTCATCATCGGCCTACAAATAAAAGATTTAGTAAAATAATGACCATGTTAAATTCAATCAAATCGCAACAGAAATAGGAAGTCAAAAAGTTTTATGCGCCATTTTTAGAACATTGTTTAAAAAATTCCCACTTGTTTTAGACTCTTTATAGCGGGTTTCCATTTTCCAATAGCTTGCGACATTTGGAATATTTTTCCCAAAACCTTCCCAGGGCCTTAAAACATCGCGTTACCCCCTACGAAAAAGAGGGGTGTTATAAGTTGTCCTGAATTTCTGTTTGTGTGTGTATTAGATCACACTTAAAGAAAAATAGGCTGCCACAGGCGAGGAACAGGAGTGTGTATGTTTGTTTTGTTGTGTGTCTGTCTGTGGCATCGTATCTCCCGAACGTATGGACCGATTTTAAATAGTTTTTTTTTATTCGAAAGAAGAGAATTAAATCACTGCTGTTCTAAGCTGGTCAAATTGCGTCCAGCCGTTGAAGCTCACCAGATGTTTCTTGGCGCATGTCGGGGGTTAATTAAAAATTAACTTTTATGTTAGAAAATGGGACGATATAGGCATAAACACTTACGGCTTGATGCTGACGGGCGGGTTGCACCGAGCTAGCGCTTCGATGAACGTGTTGAGCGCGCTGAGCGGCTGGTCGCGCTGCACCACGTGCACGCCCGATATTATGAAGGGCACGATTTCGTTCATCACCGTCTACCGACAAAACGTGTTGTTTTGATTACATTGAAAAGATTATGTTACAGATATCAAAGCCCTACGCGATACGGTCGTGATAACCCACGACTGTGTCATGATTCTGGGTCGTGAATTAGATTAGGAATTTGAAAAAAAACCTAACGTACCCCACGAACGGGTCAGGATTTCAGGTTCGGAATAAACCTCTCCTCCAAGGCATATCGCGTGGGAAGCAGATTAGCTTCACGTTATTACGCTTTTAGAATTAACATGGCAAATCAATAACTAAAAACCGACTGACTCGCTAGCTTTTCGCGCATAAGACTAGGCTCTTCTACTTCAAGAATTAGTCAATGCCATGGCCACAATAGTTTTAAACACTACCCACCCCCAGCTGCCTCTCGTCCAGTGCGGCCCACAGGCGCGGGAACAGCCGCAGCCACGTGTGGTGCGCGAGCTGCTCGTCCATGTGGCACAGCTGCGCGGCCGCCACTACAAGTTGTGTACACACTACCCACCCCCAGCTGCCTCTCGTCCAGCGCGGCCCACAGGCGCGGGAACAGCCGCAGCCACGTGTGGTGCGCGAGCTGCTCGTCCATGTGGCACAGCTGCGCGGCCGCCACTACAAGTTGTGTACACACTACCCACCCCCAGCTGCCTCTCGTCCAGCGCGGCCCACAGGCGCGGGAACAGCCGCAGCCACGTGTGGTGCGCGAGCTGCTCGTCCATGTGGCACAGCTGCGCGGCCGCCACTACAAGTTGTGTACACACTACCCACCCCCAGCTGCCTCTCGTCCAGCGCGGCCCACAGGCGCGGGAACAGCCGCAGCCACGTGTGGTGCGCGAGCTGCTCGTCCATGTGGCACAGCTGCGCGGCCGCCACTACAAGTTGTGTACACACTACCCACCCCCAGCTGCCTCTCGTCCAGCACGGCCCACAGGCGCGGGAACAGCCGCAGCCACGTGTGGTGTGCGAGCTGCTCGTCCATGTGGCACAGCTGCGCGGCCGCCACTACAAGTTGTGTACACACTACCCACCCCCAGCTGCCTCTCGTCCAGCGCGGCCCACAGGCGCGGGAACAGCCGCAGCCACGTGTGGTGCGCGAGCTGCTCGTCCATGTGGCACAGCTGCGCGGCCGCCACTACAAGTTGTGTACACACTACCCACCCCCAGCTGCCTCTCGTCCAGCGCGGCCCACAGGCGCGGGAACAGCCGCAGCCACGTGTGGTGCGCGAGCTGCTCGTCCATGTGGCACAGCTGCGCGGCCGCCACTACAAGTTGTGTACACACTACCCACCCCCAGCTGCCTCTCGTCCAGCACGGCCCACAGGCGCGGGAACAGCCGCAGCCACGTGTGGTGTGCGAGCTGCTCGTCCATGTGGCACAGCTGCGCGGCCGCCACTACAAGTTGTGTACACACTACCCACCCCCAGCTGCCTCTCGTCCAGCGCGGCCCACAGGCGCGGGAACAGCCGCAGCCACGTGTGGTGCGCGAGCTGCTCGCTCGTCCATGTGGCACAGCTGCGCGGCCGCCACTACAAGTTGTGTACACACTACCCACCCCCAGCTGCCTCTCGTCCAGCGCGGCCCACAGGCGCGGGAACAGCCGCAGCCACGTGTGGTGCGCGAGCTGCTCGTCCATGTGGCACAGCTGCGCGGCCGCCACTACAAGTTGTGTACACACTACCCACCCCCAGCTGCCTCTCGTCCAGCGCGGCCCACAGGCGCGGGAACAGCCGCAGCCACGTGTGGTGCGCGAGCTGCTCGTCCATGTGGCACAGCTGCGCGGCCGCCACTACAAGTTGTGTACACACTACCCACCCCCAGCTGCCTCTCGTCCAGCGCGGCCCACAGGCGCGGGAACAGCCGCAGCCACGTGTGGTGCGCGAGCTGCTCGTCCATGTGGCACAGCTGCGCGGCCGCCACTACAAGTTGTTCAGTGCGGACGCGACGCGCCAGCTCCAGGAACTCGGATTGCTTGTTGATTATCTGGGTGAGGGCTCTTTGTCTGAAAAGATAATAATATGTCAGTGATTTTCGTTCATTTTGAATGGCATACCAAACCGAAGCACATTTGACCGCGACTGTACTTGCACACATTAATTATTTTGGCGCTATGGAAACCTTTGGAAATTAATAAATAAATTCGTTAACACACTTTTATGAGCTGTTGAAATGTATTTTCCATAGATTTCTCCAAAAAAACATATCGTGACATTGCTCCGTTACGTTGTAAAAGAAAGACAAACAAACAAATAAACAAAGAAACAAATAAACTTTCCCATCCTACTATCCTACTAATATTATAAAGGCGAAAGTTTGTATGTATGGATGTTTGTTACTCTTTCACGTAAAAACTACTGAATGGATTTGGTTGAAATTTGGCACAGGGGTAGATAATAGTCTGGAATAACACATAGGCTACTTTTTATCCCGGAAAAACTAATATTATAAAGGCGAAAGTTTGTATGTATGGATGTTTGTTACTCTTTCACGTAAAAACTACTGAATGGATTTGGTTGAAATTTGGCACAGGGGTAGATAATAGTCTGGAATAACACATAGGCTACTTTTTATCCCGGAAAAATATGCAGTTCCCGTGGGATACGAAAAATATTAGTCCACGCGGGCGGAGCCGCGGGCGAAAGCTAGTTAATAATATTAGCAGGATTCCTAAACGCGACATCGTGTTGGAAAATAACAGACCCCTCACCTGTTTGGTGCATTTTTAGTCACTTCCTCTTTCTGATTGGAATTCGAATCAAGGTCCATATCCAGTACGTCATCTTTGTCAGGGTCCATGGAGTCGCTGAAGCCATCGGAAGACTCTTCCTTCACCGAGCTGAAGATAACGAAGGACTTGCGATCCTCGCTGTCCGCCCAGTTGATCACCGCAGTTATGTTGGGCAGTAGGTATTTCGTGTTTGAGAGACGAATTTGTGTGCCTGAAAGCAAAAATTTTTTTACATGAGGACCTGGATATGGTGCCGAGAAATTCTTCTTGCATATTAATCATTACGTCACTTAGAATATTTCGACCGCTTTGGTCTTTATCCTCAAAGAATTTTAAGTTACGTATTCCTCTTACTTTACAAAAATAAACACACTTGACTGCCTCGTTGGTGTAGTGGCGAATTTCCTGCTTTATATCCAAGAATGGTATTAGTATGGTAATGGTATCATGGTATTCGAACCCAGGTTGGGTTCGAATACCAGTTCGAGCCAAAAATGGTTTCTGAGATGTTTTGTTATGAATTTCTCAGAAAGTGAGTGAAGAAACAGTGAGAGCACCTATGTATTGTGCTCACACTTGCGCAACTATAATAGCCCTGCGCAGTTGGTTGATCTCTGTTGAGATTGGACACCGTGACTATTATTCCACAAAAGTACGATACCTATGCAAAGAACTTACTGGTTACATACACATACAGACACCGTTTAATCCAGAAGTGTTGTCTTGTCTGCTCATGTTCTGCGCGCATTTAATACATAGAGAGAGAGAGAGAGAGAGAGAGAGAGAGAGAGAGAGAGAGGGAGAGGCGGTGGAAGATGCGCCGGCGCACGCTTTGGTCGTACACCTCGAAGAACTTAAACGCTACTGATGCAATAACATTACTGTACTCACTAGTGACACACGTAACCAGTAGCAGCTCCAGGCACTGCTTGATCCAGAAATGCTGCCCTATATGCTCCCAGTTCTGCGAGCATATAATATAGAGGAGGCGATCGAAGATGCGCCGGCGCACGCTCTGGTCGTACACCTCGAAGAACTTCGCGCGGATGTGCGGCTGCGGGCAGCGCAGGCCGGCGAGGAACGCCGGCTCCAATTTCATCGAGAGCTCCGACATTTTAAGGGTCTCGTCTCTGTGGGAGGTAATGTTTGTTTACTTAGGTGGACCTTTTTTGTATTGGTAGGAATATCATCATATCTGCCTGTTGCGATCCACTGCTGGACATAGGCCTCCCCCAAGGAGCGCCACAGCGCCACATCTTCCGCCCTCTGCATCCAGTCACTACCAGCTGTCTTCTTGCCAGGAATAATTTTGAAAAACTATGGACGCGCCACGTGGCCTCTGTATCAACCATTAGATTTGGCACTTGTGAGCAGATATAGTAAGGTTTAAGGCAACAGGTAAATACAGGTTTAGAGATTGGTGATAAATCAGAATGATTTAGTCTTCTTTAGATTCTTAATCATTCGAAAAATATATTACGTGTATGTCTAAGGTATCGTTGGATTGTACAGGCAACAATATTTACGGTGTTTTTCAAAGAATGCGGTATTTAATTTGTTGATTACAAATAGAATCTACTGAACTAAGCAACTCGTACTATTGTAGTTATTAATTGCCACTACACATACCTGTACACGTAATTAATAATGTCCAAAAAGTGCGCGTTCAACTCCAGATCGTCAGGGAATCTCTTCTCAACGAAGTGCATCAGTTTCACCAGCAGTATCGACTTTTCTCTGAGCGAAGGTCCCGCATTGCCTGAAGCGGCGGCCGCACTCGTCATTGGGAACTTCTTGATCCATTCCTCGACCATGCGAGTGATAGCTTTCATAACTTTAGCATCGGTAGTTTTCTCGATAAGTCCTACAAGGACGGCGCCGATAAACGTCTTCCGCGTGTCACCCGGCATGACGCATACGCGCGCTTTGAGGAGATCCAATGCCAGTATCTGCGAAGGAAATAGTTTTTCTAGTTCAATCTGCACCGCAAATTACCAAGTCAAAAAATGCATTCGAATCGATAGCCAGTCTGTTTAACTATCAGCCATCAGCGTGTCCTGTCTTTATACAGTTGCCTACAAGTTTTACGATACACTTCATCACACATTGTTTTTCTCGTGGACATGTACATACTATCCCGGTCCACGCTGCATGAAAACCTTTAAAGTGGAAACCATTTGCACATTGCGCGCAATCCCGCTTGCTAATTGCTCCGCGTGTGTCGAAGTGAATGCAAACCATTTTCGTTAGGAAGTGTTCACGCGGCGCTGACCGCCACTGTACACACGAGTGGTCGATATATATATACTGGGTTGTGTACACACTCACCAGCAGGTCGGATGTGGCCGCGTCGGGGTTGGGCGCCACGTGGTCGCGCGCCATCCGCTGCAGCACCCGCATCAGCGGCAGCAGCAGGCGGTCGATGTAGGCGGGGCTGGACGCGCAGCACGCCTTCAGCATCATCAGCGGCCCCAGTAGGGCTCCAGCGCCCCCGCCCGCCGCCGACTTCTCGTACGTGGCGAGCCCTTCGAAAGCGTATTTGCTGACGCACGCGTACAGTGTTTCGAGTTCTTCGTACTGTAACAAAAAATATGTTAATTTATTGTAAAACAGATACGAAAGAAATCTTGTTATACAGGTGATACAGGGCTCTTGGAATTAGTTAATTTATTTTCGAGCTGGGATTTTACAGTAATAAGCAGAGCGCTAGCTAGAGCCTTGTCCATATCAAACGATCCATATATCTCTTTCTGATATATGAAAGCCGCCTGAATAGAAATGGAACAGCAGCGGCTTCGGCACGACGAGGATCTGTTCCCGGCGAGTACGCCAAGTAGCAAGGCAAAGGGCTAGACGACACCACCAATCGTTGACATACTTTTTATTATCTGTCAAAACGGTCTGCCTCCATAGATTTTATATGGGAATACATGAACGTGACGTCACGGTCATATATCAGAAATCGGAGTCAATTGACCGAATATTTATTGAATTTTGTGTGTTTAAAAATTAGCTTCTACAGCTTTTTGGAAAGAAACTGGTTATATTAACTTCATAGGAGCTATGTTTTTTAAACGCCATGGTCTTAAAAATATTTAAAATATGTGTCATCATGCCTATTAGCTTCTGTGTAAACACTACTTAGTCACCTTGGAGGCCTGCGCGGCGCCGGACGGCTCGGTGGGGAAGAGCGCGGTGAGCTTGGCGAGCAGGTTGTGCGTGAGCCGCACTATCTTCGCGTTGGCGGACGACACGCACGCGGCCAGCCCGCGCTGCAGCGGCTTCAGCGCCGCGAGGATCTGTTCCCGGCGCAGAACGCCGAGAAGGAACGCGAGCAGTTCGAGAGCGGTGCATGCGTTCGCGCACGCGGCTGCGTTGCTTTCCGCCGTTGAGAACACCTAGAAGTTAATAAAATTTTAATTTTGAAGTCCAGGTTTGGTAGCGATACAATGTATACAAGCAAATAGAATCTGTAAAAACAATTTTGACGGTGATTTTTTTTCTGCGGAATCCTCAGATAAACCAAGTAAAAAGTCAAATAATAAATAGTGACACGTAAGCCACGATCTCACCCTACGACCGCAACAGACGTGACGATTGATCATAATACTGTTCACACTGGTTTTACTCTTTGATCACAATTTGTAACCTAGGTAGGTAGGTGTAGGTACCTTGTCGAGCCAGGCCAGCTTGGGCTCGCAGTGGTGCGGCCACACGTCGGGCTTCAGCGCCGCCTTCAGCAACACCACGCAGCGCCGCGACAGCTGCTCGCCCGGGGAGCCGGCCGCGCCCGCGGTGGCCGCCCCGCCCGCAGCACCCACGTTGCCTTCGTTCACCTGCAATATGTTATAATACAGTCACTAACAAAAGTTTATAATGACTACGACACGATAATCAGTCCGTGTCAACGTAGCTTTGCAAATGAAGCCCTTCTTTAGACGCGCGTTTTACTCGCGCCATACTTAGCGCGTATACGACCAGCTTTTTGTAAGAAAGTTTGTATCGAAATAAACGTGAAAAAAGAACAGTACATGCTTTCTGAATACGCTATCTGCTGAGGCTCTTAAACGTGATAATAAGCTCAACATCCAAAGGCAAGTACTTCATCCATCTATTGATTAAGTGTAGTACACTAGCGGACCCCGCAGTCGTTGTCTTGCTCGTTGTCTTTTTTTAATTTTTTGTTCGTAAGAACCATCCCCGTATTTTAACCCCTGGTGTGCGGGAAGGGTGCGTAAATCTGTACCCGTCATCTGCGGCAACATGGCGCGAGTTTGAAACGCGAGAGTTAAGGTTTCGAATTTGTTGATTCTTGGCTATGAAATGTTTGATAGACACTTATGTAACGATTTTATTTGATAGTATGATAACCAATGTATCTTATAATCGTTAAATTGTATCAAAAAAACCTCATTAACATTATTATTTTTCACAGGGAATCGAATCGAAATGCTATTACCGCACCTATTTTAGAAAAATGATTATTTATAATATATTTTATAACAAATTTTATGTTCCATTGTTGCCCACCTCAAGTTAGATATCCAGGCTGTCTCAAAATATAAATAACGCCACATTTCTTGCAAAATATCACTCATAAATTACATTACGAAAATCACCTATCACTTCAGAAAAATCGCCATATTGCACTACTTTTAGTCGAACTTCATTTTTGTTTTCTGATGTAAGACAAAGATATTTTTTGGGAAAACTGCATTTTTTATGAAAATCAACTATTCATTTCTATTTGAAAACAGCAAAGTAAGTATAAATGACAATTTAACCTCTATTTTCGATCAAATAACAAAACAACTCGCGATTTCATAGGCCAGTTTTCATTTACTAAATCACAGATCTATGGATTATTATACTCTATGGATATTATTGTGAAATGAAATAGACAAAATGGGCTTTCTCCACACACCACAAAATGCATACAGCCAATACTAAATAATTTAGAAAAACGTAAAAGAAAACCGAGATCGGCGTTGAAGCGTCGTTACTTTTTGTGTACATGTGTGCGGAAACCGCACGGTCGTTACATTGCGTTATCACTGATCAGTGTTCTGGTAGCGATGCGTCATTTGCGTAAACACGGATCAGTGTTCTGGTAGCAATGCGCCGTTTGCGTAAGCACTGATCAGTGCAACTATACAGGAGGTTCGCTTTTCCAGTACCTGGTGAATATCATCTGACATATAATAAATGAATGAATAGAAGTGTTAGTATATGATGACTCGACAAGTGAAAAATAATATAATAGTGTATTTTCGGATAATGGAATTTGTTTCAACGTTGCTATCCAATATAATGCTTCAAAAAATATTTATGAAATTCTAGTTACCTCTTATTCTAGTTATCTGTATAGAGAAACTATTGTTATATTTAAAAATAACGCTGTAAATTTATAAAATGCAATACATTCTAAATAAAACAAAATACAATGGTGTAAAATACATTGTTAACGTTTTTTTTACAATTTAAATAAATATTGGTTACAATAAAAGTTATTAGGGTCTAAATATCGTACTTTATCGATTTTTGTTATTGTTTCATTAAACTAAACAGAATTACATACACACACAAAAATATGTAATTTCCTTCGAGCACTGATCAGTGCTTCCGCACAATGGCGGCAACTAACTTTCGAGAAAAATAATATCACCCTATAAGAAGCAACGGTGGCACTGTATACATACACGTATAACCGCCATTTTGACGTTTGTATGTGTGCGTGAGATTGTGCCTACCGTGTAAAAAAATAACGTTTTTCTAAATATTTAGTCGTTTATGGCTAATATATGTTGTGATTTTATTTTCTCAATGAAATTACCCGTGTAATAAATACCACCATTCAGTATGCGCAATGTTTTATAACTCGAAAAACAATAACTTTGTGTAACCGTTTCATAGTTCAGAACATACGAAGATAGATTATTCAAACTTAGTGATTTATTATTGATTTATTTGTACATATAACTGAGCCGTATAACATAAAGAATAATAAAATGTATCAATAGCTTCCGTTCCGTGGAGAAAACACTGAATAAACACAAAACTCACGAACCACTGTTTGGCCGTTCGTAATCAAAGTTTGAACTGATAATTTGTAACGTTTCTCCAAGTTGAATGATGAGTGAAGTTCTCGATCATTAGTTCAATATAATAGGAATAGGAAAATAAATCAATATAGACCATATTTCAAGTGTGTATATTTCAAAAACGAGGTGAAAGTGTCGCAGGTCACCTGTACACTGATCAGTGCTACCGCAGTTTCATACCAGAACGCTGATCAGTGTCGCAGCAGCTGAGGGGTTAAGAAATATCATAAAGTATTAGTCAAATTGGTCCAGCCATTCTTGAGTTTTGCGCTTAAGAACCAAATTGGCGATTCCTTTTCATATTATAAGAGCTGGCCCGGCAAACGTTGCTTTGCCATATATTTTATTTTCATTTATTTATTTAAAAACTTACAAATTATTCTCAAAGGCGGTAACCTATCGCGATAGCGGAATTGTCCCTCCTCACTTTCAGGTCGTTGTACCCCTTTGTATAAATGTTAAGGGTGGATAACCCTTATCACTAAGGGATATGAAAAATAGATGTTGGCCGATTCTCAGACCTACTCATTATGCTCACAAAATTTTGTAAGAATCGGTCAAGTCGTTTCTGAGGAGTACGGGAACGAACATTGTGACACGAGAATTTTATAAATAGAGAAGATGAGATAGAGTATGCTCTCACACATCACTTCCTATAAATAAGGCTGTAAAATACAGAAACGAAGGACATGGAATATAGTTCGCCAAAATAACTAAAGTATTAAGGTGTGATATTCGAGACATGACATTTGGAGACTGGAGCCCGGTGTTCTCGCCGGATATACGCTTCATGCCGCCGCCGGGCGATGTTGCCGCAAGTGAGACATGACATGATCGAAGACCTTTTTACGGAACTAATGTACCTGGCACCCCAGCCGCAGCAGCAGGTTGACGACGGCATCGACGTGCTGCTTGTCCAGCGGCTTGGCGGCGTCGGGCTCGAGCCGCGACGCGCTCGCCTGCGGGCTCGCCCAACCAGTGTTGAGCGCCTTGCGCGCTTCGATCCCCGTGTCTTCGCCGGATATACGCTTCAGGCCGCCGTCGGTTGATGTTGCCACAAGGGAGACATGACATAACCGGACACCTATTTACGGGCCTAATTTACCTGGCACGCGAGCCGCAGCAGCAGGTTGACGACGACGTCGACGTGCTGCTTGTCCAGCGGCTTGGCGGCGTCGGGCTCGAGCCGCGACGCGCTCGCCTGCGGGCTCGCCCAGCCAGTGTTGAGCGCCTTGCGCGCTTCGAGCCCGGTGTCTTCGCCGGATATACGCTTCAGGCCGCCGTCGGTTGATGTTGCCACAAGGGAGACATGACATAACCGGACACCTATTTACGGGCCTAATTTACCTGGCACGCGAGCCGCAGCAGCAGGTTGACGACGACGTCGACGTGCTGCTTGTCCAGCGGCTTGGCGGCGTCGGGCTCGAGCCGCGACGCGCTCGCCTGCGGGCTCGCCCAGCCAGTGTTGAGCGCCTTGCGCGCTTCGAGCCCGGTGTCTTCGCCGGATATACGCTTCAGGCCGCCGTCGGTTGATGTTGCCACAAGGGAGACATGACATAACCGGACACCTATTTACGGGCCTAATTTACCTGGCACGCGAGCCGCAGCAGCAGGTTGACGACGACATCGACGTGCTGCTTGTCCAGCGGCTTGGCGGCGGGCTCGAGCCGCGACGCGCTCGCCTGCGGGCTCGCCCAACCAGTGTTGAGCGCCTTGCGCGCTTCGATCCCCTTGTCTTCGCCGGATATACGCTTCAGGCCGCCGTCGGTTGATGTTGCCACAAGGGAGACATGACATAACCGGACACCTATTTACGGGCCTAATTTACCTGGCACGCGAGCCGCAGCAGCAGGTTGACGACGACGTCGACGTGCTGCTTGTCCAGCGGCTTGGCGGCGTCGGGCTCGAGCCGCGACGCGCTCGCCTGCGGGCTCGCCCAGCCAGTGTTGAGCGCCTTGCGCGCTTCGAGCCCGGTGTCTTCGCCGGATATACGCTTCATGCCGCCGCCGGGCGATGTCGCCACCTGAGACCAAAGAAATGAAACTATAAGTAAGTTTTGTTTAAAAACCCCGCCTGATCTTTTAACAGTGCTACTACAAATGAACGGAAAAACAATGGTCCATATTGTGATTACATAATCACTGTCTAAAATATTAAGGGCAGCCTGGACCAGGATTTAGCATTTCGTACAACAAAACGATTTTTCGACAGTGATTAGTTAACCACGTTCTTACTGCGATCATTATCTCACAATTCATTCAATTCATAGAAAAGTTTCATTTTAAGCACTTTCTTGGAAGAAATTTAAATATAAATTCAAATCAAAATAAGTTTATGGAACGGAACGTGTTTAGACGTATGTCAAATGGCGGAAAGATGGCGAGATAAAATATTAAAATTGTTAGAAATTAATTTATACATTTTCATTCTTTTTTTTTTAACTAGTTTTTAAAGTTATAAGTTCACCCTGTATTTAATTGTGGAAATCTGCCCCAACGTGAGAAAATGCTAACCACGTGTTATAACCTTTACTAAATAGGTTTTGTCAATCTAAAGTGTATTTTGATATCAGCTACATACTCTTTGAATGGAAAAACGGAATTCTAACGAATGTGGAAATCGTATAAGCTCCAAAAGTTTTACTTACCACAGTATCCCCGTGCGTATGGTCTCGTACGCGCTGCAGCTCCCACTTGAGAGCGACCTCGGCCAGGTCGACCGCCAATCGTCTGTGTTCCAAAGACGCGGTGGCCGAGAAGCCGAGCCGTTGCATCGCCGCCACCATGTGCCCGACTAGGGCGTGTCGGACTGGGTAGTACACCTGGGAACAGATAATGTTTGAGTGTCGGGAAACAAGTAACGAAAAGTGAATACGAAGCCGATGATTCCCTTACTTTTTCTTTTCTTGATGTCACATTTTTTTGGTAATTTAAAAGCATATTTCTCGTTGAACGAATGGCATCCGTTATACAACAGAATGATAGGCCTGAGGATCTCGGGTGCTCGGGTGTACTGCAGGGGACACTCGCGCACCAACCTTATAATGGCGCACGATAGCCGTCACTGTCCAACAGCTGCTGCACTGATGATCCTTCTTGGTCCAGTGCGTGAGCATGGTGTTGCCGCCCTTCATACGCTGGTGTATGGCGGGCGCTAGACTGGCCTATTGCAAGGCACACTGACGCACCCACCATGAATTGTGTGTGACCGTCTTCAATTCTCGTATTCTGAGACC
Organism: Pyrausta despicata; assembly: GCA_963921415.1. Taxonomy (NCBI): domain Eukaryota; kingdom Metazoa; phylum Arthropoda; class Insecta; order Lepidoptera; family Crambidae; genus Pyrausta; species Pyrausta despicata. Next base: position 12,297,136 of record OY992848.1, read on the forward strand.
TACTGCAGGGGAGTATCGCGCACCCACCTTGTAATGTCGCACGACGAGCAGCAGGATGTGGAACAGCTGCTGCACCGAGTGGCCGTCCTCGACGATGATGTTCTTGGTCCAGTGTGTGAGCATGGTGTTGCCGTCCGCCATACGCTGGTGTATGGCGGGCGATAGACTGCTGGCGTACTGCAGGGCACACTCTCGCACTTACCATGAATTGTGTGTGACCGTCCTCGATATTCTGAGACCTACTGCAGGGAAGTATCGCGCACCCACCTTGTAATGTCGCACGACAAGCTGCAGGATATGGAACAGCTGCTGCACCGAGCGGCCGTCCTTGACGATGATCTTCTTGGTCCAGTGCGTGAGCATGGTGTTTCCGTCCTCCACACGCTGAGGTCTACTGCAGGGTAGTATTGCGCACCCACCTTGTAATGTCGCACGACGAGCTGCAGGATATGGAACAGCTGCTGCACCGAGTGGCCGTCCTCGACGATGATCTTCTTGGTCCAGTGCGTGAGCATGGTGTTCCCGTCTTCCATACGCTGCGGCATGGCGGGCGTGAGTATCTCTAGCGCCTGCCGCACCACAGAGCGCGCTTCGACAGCGTGCGCCTTCAATAGACTGTGGAATACTGCCAAGGAAAAATATTAACGTTTAGTCTGATTAAACCAGTCAGATTCACATGAATCTGACTGTTTTAATCTCGATCGGACATCTTGAATTAACCCTGGACTTCTTGAGATTCATGAAATCACTGTTAGTAATTAGTTATTTTAGTTAGTGACCTTTAAACGTCATAAACGTTCTAGAATAAATACTAATTAGTCTAGAACGTTTTAACGTATGTAGGTTTAATGTTAAATACTTGAAAAACTTAAGCTACAACCAACCTTGTAAAACGATCCGCTTGTGTATAGCGAATTTGGCAATGATGTGACTCAGCAATAAGTGTCCGTGATACCTGTAACAAAATTACACGATATTATCCCTTTTGACATGAACTTACATTTAATTGCAGTCAATTTAACGAATGTCATGACTTTTCTTACATATTCCATTTTGTTTTTTAACCCTAGTCGCATGATCGTTTCTCTTTCAACACTGTTGTACTAAACGTACATCAATGTTCCGATTCACTGACTGATTCTATTAAGCTGGGTTCCGCTGTGTCTGCAGGCTGTGCTAGCCTATATAGAAAACTTAAAAAGTTGGCAGACTAGTTGATCCATCACCAGCATCAGCCTCACCTAGTCGCAGGATCGACGTAGTTCTTCCCGAGCAGGCACGGCCAGGCGAAGGTCATGAGCCGGCGCAGCTTGTTCCCCTGCTTCTTGTTGTTCGCGTCGTGGATGTGCGCCGACGCCTGCTCCAGCAGCAGGCACGCGAACTGCAGCAGCGATATGCGCACCGCGTCCGAGCACGCGAACGGATTCTCCGGGTCTATCACCTACGGGAAATTAAAAAAAAATATTGAAAAATAAGGACATTAAAATATACTGCGTCCATCCACGCTTCGCTACATCGAAGGTTACAATGACGACGACTTATTAAATACCTGGAAAATATTACATTAAGCTATGACTGTTTTGTTGGTGTCAGTGTTGTGTTTTCAGATGCATCTTCTGTGTCACGTTGTGAGTTGTAGTGTCTTCCAGATCTAGTTTTTTCAAGTGGTTACAGTTGGATGTATTTGGGTTCCTGCGCTGGCGTCGTTTAGTGGAAATTTAAAGCAAAATAGTTCTCTCTTTCAGCTTTACATTAAGCTATTTTTATATCTCATCAGCCTTTATAACGTTCCACTGCTGAGCACAGACCTCACCTCATCTTTGAGGTGGTGGGTTACACTTTTTTATTCAAATACAAAAACATAGGGATACCGAATTTAGCTAATACCAAAAAACAATAAATTTCCAGCTGACAACCCGTGTAAGTTACTAAATATTACAACAGTGAGCCTCACTCACTTGAAAATAAAGTTTATTTCGATCGTAGGCTCAAATCACAATAAGATCCTGATTATTTGATAACGTCGTCGTACAGTTCAATGTATGTGATGTTGTTGTTTATATTATTTATTATATTAAAATAACCCGGGTTCATTCAAGTGATACAAACCGCTTCATAAAACGAAAAAAAAAACTTTTTCATCCCACCATCTCGGAAAGAGTATTTTTGCTCTTCAATATCTGAGTGGAAAAGCCGTTTTTATTCACTAGAGGTGAAAGTTAATTTGAATTTAGAAAATCGTGTGCACTAAGTTTGTGAATTAAAAAAATCATTAAACCTATTTATTGCTACCTCTATGGTGCCAAATATATCATACAACATTTTTTTAATTTGTTATAAACTCAAACTCGGAACCTTCTCGGTATTCTTTTTTCTATTTGCTTTGCAGGCGGTTCTTTACGCGGCATTTTTTCACGTCATTGTTGAACCTTATTTAAAAACAAGAAACTTGAAACAAGTGAAAAAACTAAAATGAGTGATTCTAGCGACGAGGAAGTTTGTTTGACGCCAACAGAATTGACTGAAACTGTTAATAATGCGCAAATGAGCATTCTCCCTCAACAATCACGCGAGAAGTATTTAAAACGAGAAGTATTTATGTTCAACACGTGGCGACTAGCAAAAGGAGCCAAAACTTTCTCAGAAAACGTTTTGCTGGCATATTTCATAGAATTATCCGAGAACAAGAAAGCAAGCACTCGAAAACAGTACACAAGTGACTAACACTAATATTACAGTACCCAACAAAAATATTACACTCAATTTAAATAACTGTAGCAACGTTACTTTCAATTTTGATTAATTATACCTGAGTATTATTGTTTATTTATTGTTATAATTTAAAGATTACTCTGTAATACTTACCTATCATAATGTAGTAGTTAATACCTAAACTGAAATAAAAGTACCTATCTTGTGATTGTCAACGGTTTTTTTGCATTTAGTCATTTCCTCGCTAAGGTGGAATGAAAAGTTACGTGTTGCACTCGAGTGCAAAGATTTTTAACCTCGTGCTCTTTTGATTCCCTCGCTAACGCTCAGGATTCTAATTTCGAATCACTCGCTGCGCTCGTGATTCAATTTTAGAATCCTTCGCTTGCTCGGTCATCAAATTTGAACACGCGGTTAAAAAGCAACTTTGCACTCTTGTATAACAAATAACTATTTATTCTTTACTTACGTTATTTATAAAAACGGAGACCACATTATCAGGATTGTCCTGATAGGGCGCGGGCGGGCCGCCCACGATCTTCTGGCCCTTCTCGAAGCTGACCGCGAAGCAAGGTATGAGGATCATCTGCAGCACCTTCGCCTTGAGGTCTTGCGACATGGCGTCGCTAGCGAAGTGCTCCACGAAGCGGAAGAACGCCGTACGTTTCCATTCTACAGTGTAATTTTGGGCCACGGTGTTCTCTAAGAAATCGCGCAAAAACTGGACAAAGAGAATTGGTTTATTCATACAATGAGAAAAATGCTACTTCAAAATATACAGTGGCTCAGTAATTGTACCACCTTTTTTTGGCTGTTTGGGTCTAAAGATGTTTATGCTGTAGTTTTTTTTTTTTTATTATCTTTCTGTAACTACTGTTCTATTCTGTAAACTGACTGAGGCGGGGATCGAAACCGCGACAAGACATTATCAAAGCCTGTTAAAAGGACCATGACTGATTTCGTCCCCACCGACCAATAGAAATGAAATGGTATTTAAATGGTAGATCTCAGCGAGTTAATTATTTTATTATAAGGCGACATCGATCAAATCGGTGGGATTTCCATGTTATTCAATGTTTTGTGCAAAATTTTTCCCAATAAAATGTGTCACTACGGGATCGCGCCGCGGTGGTGCGGCGCTCATGCCAAATCCGCATTTAAACCTTTTTGATGAATAAATCTTCTATTGTGATAACTTTGTAAGACTGAATTTCGTGTATTTACCTGAAAAAAACTATTCCTTGTTATAAATGTTATAATCGTCTGTACTGGAACTAATTTTGTATAGCATAATAAATAAAAATCTTAATGCCATCGCTTTTTTTTATTGTCAAGTATTGGGATGCTAACGATCACATTTATATCAACTTGATATCTGTTGGTGGGTGAAGACAGTGCTCATGTATTTTTGGTCATGATCTTTTACTACTGCTTTTCGAAAATACGTACAAAACGATGGGAGTACGGTCTCAGATTTCAACTCAATCGTTTAATTTCAACTTCATAATGAGTCGTAAAACAAAATTAAGTACAATAAATTTTCTCACCTGGAAGTCTGGAATGAATCGGTCACACAAAGCTCGCAGCAATTGGAACAACAAATCGATATTAGACGGATGGTGACAGAAGTAGTGCAGCAGTATCTTGACTATTAATTTCGGTTCCTTCCAATGTGTGCAGTCGACGTTTTCAACTTTCTTATGCACCTCCTGTATGAAACAAAATGAAAGTCAAAATAAATTGTCAAATACTAAGATTTAAAAAAAAAGCCGTTATTACTTGGGTGTGCATGTTTGTACTTTTTTTTAAGATTTTTGCATGCATGGTAATTAAAAGAAAAAACTAACTTTCCAGTATAAAAAAAACCGAATGAGTTAGGAAAACAGTTGTCCTTCATCGGCTGGACGGAATTTGACCAGCCATAGCTAAGAACCATCATTGTTAAATTATCTTTCGGATAAAAAAAACCGCTTTGCAATCGGTCCATCCGTTCAGGAGCTACGATGCACAGACAGACACACACAAAAACACATATACAAACAGACATAAAGGTCATCCTTACAACACCCCTCTTTTTCGTCGGAGGTTAAATATACAAACGCCATGTAACTTCCACCAAATGATTCTTTATTCCCGTGTTTTACTAGTACCCGCTACAAGCATCCGACGGCTATTATAATTTTAAAACATAACATGGAAAATGCACTTCGATTTTTTCTCAGTTCAAACACCCACATGGTACTGATCGCTGCACCAAATCCGTTTGATGAGCTCTATGAGGTCGTGTTGCGTGGACAGCCATTGCTCGTCGTACTTGATGAGGAGAGACACGACGCGCACGGCCTGGAACTGCAACTCCGCGCGGTCGGGCTGCGGCACCGAGGGTGCTGCACCGCTGTTGGTTAAAGGAATCGAGTAACTGACAGTTCATATATTAACTTCTAAGGGCCCGGCCCAGTTTCGCACGGGTGGACAATTATTCCACGAAGCGAAGCCAGGACGGGCCGTATTGTGTATTAGATATAGCCAATGTTCATCAGGAATAATGTAGGTTTAGAATGGTAAAAGATGTTATTAAATCGATCCAGTAGTGACGGAGCCTATTCAATTCAAACAAACAAACATATAAAATCTTTTATTTTTATAATATTACTAGCGGACCCCGCAGACATTGTCCTGTCCGTTGGTTTTTTCTTTTTTCTTCGTAAGAACTATCCCCATACTTTAAGAAATTTCACAAAAAAGAACTGGCCAAATTGGTCCAGGCGTTCATAAGTTATGCGCTTACCAACACATTTTGCGATTAATTTTTATTAGGGATGAAACGGATAGTGATTTGGCAGGATACCGGATATTCGGCTAGCTACGATGCCGGATCGCCGGATATCCGGCTACCGGATATTCGGCCACTTATCGCGTAATAATTTGATTTGAAACACGAGGAACCGGCTCCACTGCTGCTCTTTAATGTTGTTGCCGAATAATATCAGGCGCAAGGTCACTTATACTACTGGTAAGCAGCAGTAAAGCTACTTCAAGTACCTGTTGGCGGTCAGCAGCTGCATAAGCCGCGGCTTCTTGGCCGTCTGCAGCGCTTCCCGGTACGCGGCCCCGGCGCTGGGGTTCTTCACCAGGAACACGAGGAATCGGCTTCAATGCTGCTCCTTGATGTCGTTGTCGCATAGTATCAGGCGCAAGGTCACTTATACTACTGGTAAGCAGCTGTAAAGCTACTGCAAGTACCTGTTGGCGACCAGCAGCTGCATAAGCCGCGGCTTCTTGGCCGTCTGCAGCGCTTCCCGGTACGCGGCGCCGGCGCTGGGGTGCTTCACCAGGAACACGAGGAACCGGCTCCACTGCTGCTCCTTGATGTTGTTGTCGCTTAGGACGAGGTCCAAAGTTTCTTTCGGATATCTGTATAAGTGAAGGGTTAATTAGTTAGGTATTTAACGCCTCAATGCGGAGGGCACGCTAAGAGACGAGCAAATAGAATGAATGTCGTGCACTTATTAGACATGTCGTATCATAATGCTATATTTAAATAACCTAATATTTTTTGTAATGTAATATATTAGTTTTGTAAATCGTTGTCTTTTCGATGCTTTTTCCTTATCCTATATTTTATTTACACGTTATTGATAAACATCATAGAAAAATAATATAAATTGACATTAGTAATATTTATACTGTTAAGTAATATAACGAACATCTTTAGCACTTGTGCACTTTATTGACGTGGTCATGTACAAATAAGTCTTCAACTTTTTATGCCGTATTTGACTATAACTAAAGTATATTGCGTTGCTATTGTACTATAGCTGCACTGTGCTGCATTGGCGTCAGAACTTCCACCGTATCAGCTCAAGTAGATTTATAGTATGCTACTAAAGTTTAAATAGCTCTTGATAAACTTAATTATCTTGGAAATTAAACTGTTAGCGCTTCCATTATATTTTAAGAAGGTACCTGAGAAGAAATTTAACCAGCGGCTCCCTGAATGGCGAGCCAGCTTCGATCATCAAAGATTTCTCGGTGTGGAATATTAAACGACACAACACGTCGATGAAGCGCGGAGACGCAGCCGGTATCTGGTGGAATATGCCTATCAGGATAATGATCTTCTGTTCGTTTTCCATATTCTTTGACACGCTTTGTAGGAAATTTCCGCCTGCAAAAAATATCAATCATAACAAAAAATGTAATAAGAATGAATGATGAATGAACGTGTTGTGAACAAGATTGATTAAAATCTAAAGATTATGATTATGACTTACCTCGATTAGTTTGTATGGAATAATCGAGCAACTTTTTGAGCAATTGCAATAGCTGCTCACACAACTTTTCACTAAACGTAGAAGGAAACAGCTGTGTTAGGTACGAGAGCCGCTTGGCGCCGTTCACGCTCAGGTTGCGGTGATCGCCGAGCGTCAGCAGAAGCGGCCTCATGACCGGGTGTACCATTTCCATGTCTATTTGGAACCCGGATAGGAACTTTTGCATGCATTCAAAACCGGCCTGAAAACAAAAATTTGTATATAACATATAAAACAGTACGGCCAAACAGTCCACACCGTCTTTTGCAGGATGCACAAATCATTTGAAGGTTACACAAATGAAAGAAGGCGTATTTTGCATATTTGTTATGTCCACGCTACTTCGTTATACAGGCAATCACGCTACAAAAGGTCTCAGTTTTCTTTCAACGAGCATTAAGAAAGCAAGCGTCCATCTGACGAGCAGTGACATGTTGCCTCGAGCACAGAATGGTGAGCGCGTGACGGCTCACGCGACGTTGCCGCTTCGTGAACACAGATTTCATAATTTCTACGCAATCGTCAATTGACAAAAGCGTGCGTATGACGTGCGATTACGTGGATAGTGGGCTTAAGGCTACCACGGTAAATCTAATAAACAAAGAGTAGAACTAGTATTCGTGGAGTGTTTAAACTTATTTTGACATTTTCACAGTACTATCTAAATAACATCTTGATTCATATTAGTTCCATTCTTTGAACTTACCTGCTGCAACTCTTGATCGTTCTTCTCAAGCGATTTGTACAGCACTTGGAATATCTTTTCCCTGCAGTGCTTCTCCTGTATATAGTGACAGGCTGCGAGCGCTTTAAGGGCGGACGCGCGAAGCGGTACCAAGTTAACGCCCTTATAGCACGGCAGCTTGCCCAGCATCGCGTCCTCCGCCTCACACAGCGATAGCAACTCGCGGAAAAATACTTTGTGCTCGTTGATGTTCAAGTCTGAAAGTATACAACGGTTATAAAATAAACTCTGTAACGAATACTTCTAAAGTTTCAAAAGGTAATAGAAGTTACCAATCGTAAACAGTCTCGGCTTTAACGTTGTACAGAATGTGGTTCCATCCATCAAGCCCATTTGAGCGTTAGCCGGTTGATGCCGAAGTAAATGTTTCTTTGGCGGAATAATATCAGCTAGAACTTCTCTGTGAGGATCCATAACTTCCGTCACAGTCTTGCTTTGAAGCTCCGCTATTAACTCTAGGGATTTCATAGCCTGAAATAAAATCGACAATGTAAGAGTGATATCTACTTACAAGATAATATGTTTTGTTCATTAAAAGCATCTTAGCATTACCTGTTGCCTGACAAGAAGGTGGGGACTGGTAACTTGAAGAACTAGTTCCTGGAGGACGTCATGCAGTGCTCTCGCCTTAGCCGCGGCCACCTCAGTGTCTGTGGGATCGGAGACCGCCACCGCAGGCCCATTCACACACACGCGAACCAAACGCTCCAAGTTTACTGTCGCCATATCGATAGCTCCCGAAGAAACCTCGCCAGTCAGATCCATCATCACAAACAGGACGGCTTTCAAGAAGGTAAATATGTGTTTATAGACCCATTCTGGCGCCATTTTCTCTACCATGAACTTGACGGCAATACATCCGCCTAGTTTGGCGTACCAGGCACGCTCGTAGCACAGGGCCGACATTCTTTCGGCAAGATACTCCATGAGAGGAAGACGACACGCGCGCTCCTTGCTGCCCAGTACCGTGGCGGCTGTTTCTATCATAAGCACCAGGGCGAGGTGACCTGGTTTGCAGAGTTCCTTCTCTTCGTGTCCCATCACAACAGCAATAGCATCAACGAGAACCAGCGCGTCGAGTCCCTCCTTGGGTCCGCCAGTGCCAGCAAACGGCCCGGCCTCCTGCGCTATAGCCACCATCGTGTAGTGGCGTACTAGTGACACCATAGTCGGTAGCACGTGATGACGCAGCTCCTTGATCGCCGCAGCCACAAACATACCCGTCAACGCCGTGCGATGAGTATTCCGCACGATGTTGTTGCTACATTTGTAGTAGGGCCCGTTCTGAACGTGTATTTTGCCATCAACGAAACTAGGGTGATTAAACAGCTTCAGCAGCGTTTGTCTGTCATCATCTAAATTGAGTGACGCAGCCAAGTAGCACCGGAGAACTTCCCAACACTGTCGTCTATAGAACGGATCGGTGGTGCTCGACTTTAACGCAGAGAATGCTGTATCTATGACTTTGTCTACTTCGAAATCTATTGGTTTCGGCTGGTCTTGGAAGTAGGCCTGCACGGCTGGCGGCGGCGCATCAGTTTCCCGATACTCCAAGCTTTGCGGTTCAATCATCATCTTACGATTTCCGCCGCCAAACTTTCCGAGCACCCTAAATGCAATTCTTGCCACTTCATTGTTTTGTAAAGTTCTCCAAAGGGCTTGCATCAGATCTGCTCGTACTGGTTGGATGTGTTCATACAAAAAGTCCGGCTGCAAGTTGTCTACGCAAAGTTCTAGTGTGCGCAAGCCCTGAGATATAAGTGTGTGGGATCCGTTCAAAGCGGATACCAATGGATCCATCAACATTGGTAAATAAGGCAGCAGGCTACTCAGTCTAACGGGTACAGTCAAACACAACTCGACAAACAAATCTTTCATGTGTTGTTTGTGAAGGCCACTTTGTAGTCGGTTTAACCCTTCCAACAGATTAGGTAGCAAAGGCAGAAATTCTTGATAGAGCAAGTCATGACTTCCTCCGCCGATAGAGCGGAATAAAGCTCTGAGGAGAAGGAAGTAGTTGTATGGCTCTTTAGCCGTCATGGCGTAATCCATCGCTTTGTTGACAATGCTGTGTAAGTGTGGCCTGAGCATTTGTTCATTTTCAGTCGGAAATAGGCTGACCGAGCCAAAAACTAGCTTGAATAGTCTCAAATACAAATTCGACCTCTCGACATTCGTGCCCATTTCCTCCATTCGTTTCAATAGATATTCGACTAACACTGTCGCAAATATGGGGGAAGTCGCCGGGTTTGATAGGAATGTGTTGGCAATAATTTGCAGAGTCATATTTTTATTGATTCTCTCGACCATGTGCGAGATCGTCGCTGTAAATATTTCTTGGAACGTTTGCGGATTCATCATTGAGAACTGAAAAGAAAATATTGAACTTATACTTAAACACCAAGATAAAGTTATATTAAAGTTCAAGTTGAGTAACGGCGAATCGAACTCATGCTAATAGTTCTCAGTGAGCGAACTCAGTTTTCATTGAATTTAATATGGAGACACAAAGATATAACCTTATTTTAGTACAATTATTTCTACACCCACGAGCGGCTAGCGCGAAAGTGGGAGCAAACGCAGCCTTGCCGGCCTGGGCTGGCGGACTGGGGCTCAACGGATGACTCTTAAGTCATTCATCGCTCACCCATCAGAGCCCTAGGGAAGCTACTTAGGCACTCACAACTCCGCTGAAATGCTCCAACACTTCTTTCTCCTCCTTCGACCGGACGTGGGGCTGCGCGGGCGGCTGCGCGGGCGCACGCGGCGCGGCCAGCGTGTAGATGTCGAGCGACTGCAGCCCCCACCGCACCAGCCGAATGAACACGAGCGTCTCGCGAGCGCTGAACTGCTTCTGACCGGTTATGGTCGTCGTCGATGTACCCTCGCTGGTGGTGGTTGTTTGCTAATAAAAAAAAATATTTAAAATTAACATTGTGTATTAAAACTAGGGTCATTATTCATTTATGACCAAATAATTGTTCAGTTTTGTTCTTTATAACTCCTAAATTAAATAAATTTTAACAGTTTCAACTCCAACAATTTCCTTTGAACAACGTGTGCTTTAGATTCGAATACTGGATGATAAATCCCTAGCTGGTAAAGTAAAGAAAAAACCTTTGAGAAATGGCAATTTATGAAATAAACACCATCCATTTCCTACCCTCGGTTCCGTTAATGCTACTATTAACCCGTTTTCCCGCTTTAACCTAACACTGACATAGCGCACTCAGCGTCAGACAGCCACATCAAAAAACATCAAGATTTGTCATTTTAACCAATGATAAATTCACGCATAAGCTTCAAAATAGCATGGCAAGATATTACTTACTTTGCATGATGCGCATCCCCATGTAATAGTCTTCACTCCGCACACCAGCGTCTTTACGAGCGTCCTATAATCGCCCACGTTCAAGTTGCTCATCTGTGACGACGGAAACCCTATCTTGGACTTCTCCTCAGCTTTGGACATGCTGTCGAGGAAGTCGGGGGTGGGCTTCTCGTCTTCTGTCTTGACGTCGGCGGTGGACGAAGCTGGTGTCGCAGGGGCTGGTGTGGTTGGTGTGGTGGGAGCCGCCCCATTGACGGCCGTGACCGTGGGCGTGGTTGATTGTTGGCTGTGAGGGCAGAATACAGTGTCTTTAATTTACATGCAATAATATCTGCTTCTGCATAACAACCAAGAGATATATGCTGATGGATTGTAAGCTATAAATATTATCTTTAATTTATGATTTAAGTAAGATGACACGTCCACAGAATAAGGAATAACCTAGAAATAGCATGATGGCTGATTTATACGAGAACATGTGTATCCACCAAACTCACACATGTACGTTATGTTACAAAAGAGCTTGTAGCAAAAACCCATTAATGCAAACTTAACCTTAATACTAGTGCGGTAAGAATCTGAACGAGGCAGTTTGTTTTTGACAAATACAACACTACCCGTTGCCGTCGAAAACTGTCAATATTTATTTTCTTTGCTGACACGATCCATATGATGACCGCTTGGTGCAGTGGTCCACAGGTCGGACTTCTAAAGCAAGGGTCGCGGGTTAGATCCCCGCACAGTACAAGCATAAGTGTGCATGAACATGTGTGTTTGTACTGGTCTGGGTGTTTTATATGTATAATATGTATTTATTTACAAAAAAAAAAGTATTTTAGTATGTTTATCCGTTGTCTAGTACCCATAACACAAGCCTCGTAGCTTAATTTGGGACTAGAGAATTAGTGTGATTGTTGTGAAATATTTATTTATTTATTTTATATACTCAAGTGCGTCGTCGAGAACGTAGTTAGTTATACCTACTCGCGCTCCGCTCACTTACGCCTTCTATACGTAGTAAGTAGTTTCCTGGTTCTGTGGTCATGTCCAAATTAAGCAACAAAAGTCGCGCGAATTGTGTCGATGGAGACGACGAGCAAACTGTCATGAGACATAATGTTACCGACAACATTATGTTGCCTTACACTCGTTCGACGACTGCTGACTATGTGGAGCAAAATAGTTAAACTTTGATAGACACGTTGCCGAACACTTGTGTTGAGGAACATTTCGCCTAGTATGAACGTGGCTTATAACAATAAATGCTAATGACCTGCCTAGTTAATCAAATGGAATACCATTATCCATTCCAAAAGAAACAAACACTTACCACTTGGACATCAGTGCTGGCAGTTGGAGTTTAGAAATGGTCTTAAACTTGAGAACGAATACTTCTAAGATGCGCATAAGCAGCTGCCGGCCTTGCGGCTGCGCGCCGGCCGCCGCGCCCTCGCTCTCCGACCGCTGGCGGATGCAATCCACCAGGTTCAACAACAGTTTACAGGACATTGTTTGAATGCTAGAAAATAAAATTAAGTGTGGTAAGTTATGGGTGTGAGAAAGTGTGATTGTTGACTTTAGAATAAGTCTACATTGGCCAATCATAAACTAATGGCAAGGGGGAGAAGGCGGCTTGTACACATCCTTTTTTTTCACTGTACAATAAACATTTAGAAGTGGTGTATGGACAGTGGACATGGATATAGGTCTCATGTACACTATCATTATAAACCATACGCCACCACTAATCCGGCGAAAAATAACTGCGAGTTGTCCAGTAAACAAAATGGATGTTTACAAAAGTCCTTAGAGATATTCAATAGCAAAACTATGGAAATGTGTACACTCCTGTGTATTGCTAAAATGAAATTTAATCCCTAGCTAGTAACACAAAGCTGCCGCCGTCTTGTCGAAGGGTAGACTACATGTCGTGCGATATCACCAGCTGTTTTCTTGGCTCATGTTAAGGGTTTTTAAATTTTAATTTTCACTACTTATTTTTTCGCCTACCTTGTAGGTAGTGACTCATCGTGCACATTCTTCGAGAACAAATGAGCGGCGATCGCCAGGTCCGTCAAGGGCAGGTGTTGTCGAACGTGGTGAACCAAATCAGCTAGCGTCGAGTACGCCAGCGGGCGGAGCGACTCGTGGACCGTCCATCCACCGCCCAGCAGTACGTCTTCGTCGAACAAACGTTCCATGTATGGTACAAACTCTGCAAGGGAAAATAATAATCACAAAAACATGTCATTCTCCATGTAAACAAACAACTATCTGACATTGCATATCAACAGTACTTTTTAAAATCATATCTATTTTTTGCTTATGTGTAGGCATCTATTTACAACTGTACAGATCGCATTTTATAACTAGAATGCTAATCGTTAATTGTGCATTAGGCGATTTTTTAGCCTGTGCGGGGCGAGGTGGCCGGGTTCCTAGCGCTATTTGTTAGTCGATCTCTTGCTTCCCCGCTGTGTTCCCTATGCTCAAACAAACCCCCTCCTGCTGTCTTACAGCGTTCTTTTGACATGAGACGGGACCTTGTACGAACTCTTATTGTCGTAATAATGCAGTTGAGTATCTAACTAAATTGGTATAGAGAAACATGAAAATCCACTATACTTACTCAGTCTAAGATCAGTGGCCAAAATATGCCTTGTTGCGATAACAAGTTCCTTTCTCAAGTGAGCTACTTCTGGAGGGCACAGGGTCAATAAACCGATGATTCCCTTCACCATCAGGTTAGCATGATTTGCTATTGTCTCTTGATAGATTCTTATTATGTAAGCAAGAAATGCTAGAGTTTTGATTTGAGCACCCATGAAATCAACAAACACTTCTTTGTTGAATGATGCAGATTGCCTGAAACATATCAATATTTTAAATACATACCAGCTCATAAAGAGCATTATGTAGCATATGAAAAGAAGCCTTTTTCTTTTAATTTTTTTTTTTCAATTTTAGTATTTGCTGTTATAGGGGATACAGAAATACATCATCAGTAAAAATTTCAACTATATAACTTTCATGAGACACAGCCTGGTGACAGTCAGACAGATGAACAGCCAAGTCTCCGCAGTAGGGTTCTGTATTTTACCCTTTTTGGTATGAAACCCTAAAAAGTAAAAACAAATTACCTATGAGTAGCAGCTGGTTGCAAAGTGATTGTTTCCATTATGAGGGGGATGAAGTTGCTCACTTCTTGATGAACATTCTGCTTGTACAGTTGATACATTAGAACTACAATTATTGGAAGCTCTTGAATCACCTTTAGCGATAATACAGATCGCGGGATGAGGTTGTACTGAAACATAACAGTTTCATTATAAACAACAAAAAAAATATAAAGATTACCCTTTCAGGAATAAATCCCTATCTCAATTTTACCTTTCATACCAGGGTAGTATCACCAGTTACAAAACTACTAACTTACCGTAACAACACTCCCATCTAATAACTTCTTTTCTGTATGAATTGGAGTTGTAGTATAAGTCTCTTGTAGTAGCTGCTCAATGTTTACTTCTGACAAATCCTTGACTCGTATTGTAGGTTTTGGCTCAAATATTTTTGGTAAATGATTGGGGAGGTCTGAATAAATGCCTTTCACCCACTGCAGAAACTTATGAATCTAAAAACATAAATTGAGTTGTTAAGATCTGTACTGTTAAGAATCAAATATTGACTCTACAATTATAAAAACAAATACTTACATCAACATCTGTACTATAAGCTGGACGATATTGCTTGTGCAGCTCCATAAATATTTTTAGACAAACAAGTACATTCTCCTCATTTTCTATTTCCATTAATTTCAACATCAAAATGAGAATACTCTTGACATATTGCCTCAATGTCTCACTTATTGGCAAGCGATGGATCATTTCTAGTATGAGCTTTCTTACTTGCTGAATATTGTACTCAGCTATGAAATGAGGTTCACCTTCTTGCAATATTTTCAGGAATATTTTTAGCGAATGATCCAAAAATTGTGGATATTGTGGTGAACTTAATATTACCTAAAATTATATTGAAAAAACCATTATAATTAGTCAATCAATATGAGGTAATACCCAAAATTAAGACTCCAAGCTGTATAATAAGCTCATTTGTTAATTGAAATATTAAATAGGTATAAAAGAAAACTTATTTTTTATCAAAAATAACATTGAGTTTAGTGTTAAATGGAAGCTCCAAAAATGTATGTATAATTTAATCAATGCATGGTATTATTCATAGTTTGTTAAATTTGTTATTGTATAGTGGTATAAGCATTTGAGAATTTCGAGGTAAAATACCTCAAAGTTTTCACTAAGCTCCTGTGCAGCTTTGAGCTTGATTTCATCCTTGGCACCAGGATCTGCCAGCATAGTTACATAGCTCCGGTACGTATTCATTTGGGTGTGTGGATCGCCGGGGCCACCCGCCGCCATTGTAGCCATCATTTCAAATAAAGAGTTTTCACCAAGATCACAAATAAACAACAAGATTTACACTATAACCAGACACTTCTGTGCACATGTTGTTAAAAGCTAATGCTGTGCTGTGCTAAATCACAATCGTAAGCACTTAAAATAAGAAATAAAAACTCCTAAGGAGATAAGTCATTTTGATCAGACATTACACTTGTTTAAAATAACATTTTCAGTAAATGTAAGACGGTAAAGTAATAATAAAATTAATTCGCCGATTTTTCTCATCACAAATCACAAACCAACCAAAACCAAACCATAGTAGAACTGAGGGAATGAGACAAAATAGTTGATTTGTGCGTTTTTAGACATAAGAGAAAAAGAGATGGAAGTCATGAAAGCGTAGAGAGAGGATGTAGGCAGCAAAATGTCTATGGCTATGATTGGATTAGTTGTCAAAACAAAAGTTGCCATATGGGTGTAAAAATTCTTCCTGCAAACGCAAACGCAACGCGGGAAAAAGAAGGGTGATAAAAAAAATGTTCCTTTATAAAACCGCGCTTTAATGCTTGAAACATTTTGCACCTTAATGGTTTAATAAAACAATTAAGATTGATGGATTAAGGTCTTTGATATTTGAATTTCAAATGCGTGTTTCCAATACTCTTGAATAAATTGATATAAACAAATCGAGTTATTGCCAAAACTCGTAACTCGTTACGAGTTGCGTGAATTTTTACTTGAGGTTCTCGAGTTGCGTTTTATCCGAGTCAGCACATCACTAGCTAGTCCTTACTTGCTAGTGATGTGCCAAACGAGTAACCGAGTCAAGTGCCGACTATACAGGGTACTTAAGTTCGTTAAGATTGCACAGGCTATTATTCAGACACTATAAGAGCAATCTACTATCGGGAGTACGTATAACCTTATGGTTTAGGACGGCTTTACTAAGGTTGAAAGGAAGAAAAGGAAGTCCTCTCGCAACCAGTGGGGCACCGCACTGACTGGGCCGAACCACCTGCTTCGACCTGCGATACCAGTCACGCCGCTGTACGTGTCCCAGCTTCATTTCTCTACGAAGGTTGAGGATATCGTAGAGTACATCCGCGTGAAGACCAAATACACCCTGAGGGTCGAACGGTTGGAGTCTCGTCGTAATACAAATTTCAATTCGTAAGTGGTTAAGGTTCCCACCGTACAGCTGTCGACCTTCACGAAGGAAGAATTTTGGCTGAATTGTTGTGTATCGTAGATTTCGTGGACGGATACCCGACACCAAGTTGCCTAACACTACGCTGACTAAATAGTGAATAGTTTTGTTTTATTTTTACGAGTTATATTTGTATGTATGTTAGTCTGTAAAGTATTTATAATATGGGCCTATTGCAGCTTGAAATAAAAAAAATGCTGTTAATAACTTTTAAAAATGAAAACGAAAGACACCATCCAAATTTTTTAAATAAGATTCTAGTAAAAATCTTTAAATACAATTTCTTAAATTAAGATTTTATTTTTCCAAATCCAATTTTATTTCTCCCTTTACATATCTTCAAACAATGTGATACCTCGTAGGGTACTGCTGATATATTTCGAACGACGGCAATAAGCCTCGTCTGCTCCTGGTGCCGAATACTGTGCACCCGTATGGTGTGAAAGGGCACACGTGAAATAGATGGACACGAGGCTCAACGATGCCATGAGTTGCGTATCCGGGACAATCACGAGTATACCATCCCACTGGCTGCCGGTGCTGAGTAACATTGCCCCATCTTACTTGCGAAGGAAGCAGGCACTTGTTAAGGGAAGATAAGATCTTGTCCTGCCCTGGTTTGCCGACCCATGAAGAGTTTGCATGGCCACCAGCACAAAGACTGATTGACCAGGAGGCCAACCAGTATAGCTACCAAAACATTAATCCAAGAGGGCTTTGCAATGAAGGAGACCTGGAGGAGGGAGTAGTCGGAGTCAGTTACAGGACCCCCAAACCAACTGGCTTTTCTCTTCCAAGGAAACACTGGTGCCGCCTGAATAGAATCCGCACTAGGCATGCCAGGTGCAATTCATGCTCAAAATAATAGATAGACAGACACCAAACACCAAACTACAGACCACACAGATACTAGGGTGACCCAAATGATTTCATTGGTCTGACACCGGAGGTGGTTGTGCAGGCTTGATAACAAGTCTAATGTATGTATGGGGAAGTTTTATGTTAAAATTTTGGATATTTGTAGTTTTATTTCATAAAAGTTATGAATACCATTTTACTCATTAGGTAATTTAATTTCGATATCAGTTTAAAAATTTTAGGTATGTATCTTTTTTCCGTAGTTAATTCTTCATCCTTACTAGCTAGCATATATTTTAATATTACATACAGAAGACGAAACTTGCGTCTATTTTCGATTCAAGTTTACTGGAACGACACAACACATCTGTCTAAAACCCTGTAATCCGTAAGTGTCGCTTGTATATGGATCGATCGCAAAGCTCCCATGAATTTAACATATTTATTTGAAATCAAACTATCTTAAAAAACAATTAAAAACTGTTCTCCATGAGTGTAATAATAATTAAACTTATCTTAATTTATAGTGTATCATGTAAATTTAAGGACTTTTATTTAAAAAAATGATTTTGATAATACTCTCTCTGTTAAAAACAAAATAATATGATCTTACTTCAAACACAGATACATATTTTGGGTTGTAATCTAGCGCATTCGTTTTCTCTCTCGTTTTTCTATAAAATAAATAAATAAATAATCGACTGTGCACACTTAATGAATACACCCGCATAAATGGTAATACATTGTTCTGTGGAAATACTGTATACTACTGGCAACTCCGCCATGTTCTGTTTTGTCTCTTGCGCGTGTCATAAATTTCGGCATCGATGGATGCTTTTACATTTTACATTTTATTTTTGTAAGACAAAAATGGGTTGAAAGTGAAATAATACTCGGAGTATGGTTGTGATAAAGTGAAAATAACTCTACCAATGCAAGTTACAATGTGAACATGGCTGCTATAACAACTTTATTAGTCATAACATTCTGGCTTCGAAGCACAATAGTGTGTGGATACGAATTTATATCACAATATCCCAGTCAGCTGAATGAAACATACTACTTCTACCACCTAGCAGTCGACAAAGTAAGTGGCCAAGTTTACGCTGGATCCCTAAATTGGCTCCATCAACTAAGTCCAGATCTGAAACCCATCCATACAATACGAACTGGTCCAAAACTAGACAATCCTATGTGTCACGCTAGTGGCTGTACATCGCCAGAGATAAAAACAACATACATCGATAATGTAAATAAAATTCTTGTGATAGACCAAGAGTCAAGAATTGTCATAGCATGTGGATCTGTGGCCCAGGGATCCTGCTTGAAGTACAAACTCGGAGATCTTTCGGCGGAGCCAGAGTTCGTTCCTGTAAGTGTGGCAGCTAACGACGCCGATGCATCGACATACGCCTTCATTGGGCCTGAGAGATACAACTCTTGGGACCGTTCTAATGTCCTGTATGTGGGCACAACATTCACCAACAACGGTGAATACAGACATGATGTTCCTGCCATATCAAGCCGTGATCTTATGACACTAGAACTAGCCCAGTTTACCTTCTCAAAACAGAGTTTGATTCAAATAGATGTTAAATACAGAGACAATTTTTTAGTGCAGTATGTCTATGGATTTAATGCTAGTGATTATGCATACTTCTTGTTAATACAAAAACATTCTCATCTCGCTGGTAATGAAGAACTTGGATATGTATCTCGTCTGGCACGTACCTGTGTGAATGATGACAATTACAACAGCTATACAGAAGTGACATTGGAGTGCCATGTGCGTGAAGAAACTGTAAATGGTAAGAGTGAAGTTGTCAATTATAATTTAGTTCAAGATGCCAAGATAGCTAGGGCTGGTTCCAATTTAGCTAATCAGTTGGGCATTGAAACGGGGGACTCTATATTAGTGGCACTATTCAGCCCTTCAAAAGGTATCACTAATGAGCCCATGTCTAAGTCAGCAATATGTGTTTTCTCTTTACAAGAAATTGAAATTAAGTTTAATGAAAATGTTCACATGTGTTTCAATGGTAGTACTAAGGCACGTAATATGGGTTACATATCAGGCATGATCTCTGATGGGAAATGCCCCAGTGTGGGCACTACTGGCAATATACTCAATTTCTGTGAGGTGGGTCTCAAAATAAGTGGACTGTACCCAATCAAAACATTATCTGTTATTCATTGGAATCATACTTTAGTAACTTCTGTAACCATGTCTGTGACTGGTCTGCATACTGTAGCATTTTTAGGCACTAATGAAGGTGTTTTTAAGAAAGTGTTGATTGATGCAGATAAAGCCTTAGAATACTCCAGTGAAGAACTTTTGCCAGGCCAAAGGATACTGCCAGATACCACTCTCTCACCTTATCGGAAAACTTTGTATGTTTTGGCAAGAAACATCATTGTACAAATACCAACTGAAAGATGTGCTGAGCATGGCAATTGTTCATCTTGTTTAGAATCAAATGATCCCCACTGTGGGTGGTGTTCCTTGGAAAAGAGGTGCACCATTCAAAGTATGTGTCAAAAAGGTACCCAGAGTGCACCCAGGTGGTTATCTCAGTACACAGGTCAACAATGCATTGATTTTGAACAAATTTTACCAGACAGGATATCTATGAATGAAGAAACTACAGTGCAGCTGATTATTAGAACTCTACCTGAGTTACCATTTGGTGCAAAATATAAATGTGTATTTGGCAATGCCCTACCAATTGATGCTGCAGTCACATCCAGTGGTCTAGCATGTCCTACTCCAGATATGAAATATAGACCGAAAATACCACAAAATCAAGATCACATTTATGTGCCTCTTTCTGTTCACTCTTCAGAGACCAACAAAGATTTTGTGTCCCGAAATTTTGCGTTTTATGATTGCTCCCGACACACAACTTGTCATTCTTGTATTATTAGTGAATGGGCATGCAACTGGTGTATTTATGACAATAAGTGCACTCATGATACTGCAGTTTGTCAAAGAACTATCATCAGTGGAGAAAATAATCCTACAAAGTTACTGAATCATGGCATAGGCCATTGTCCACGCATCAGGCAATATAAGAAACCAATCTTATTACCCAACAATGTTCCTAAAGAATTGGAACTTGCAGTTGAGAATCTACCTCATTTACAACCTGGTCATACAGGATTTCAATGTATAGTCAGCATTGAACTAGCTAACATGATACTCCCAGCTAGAGTAGAGTCTAATCACTACATTGTTTGTGATAAAACTACATATTCTTATGAGGAGGATGTAGGAGAGTATAATGTGAGTGTTAAAGTTGTGTGGAATCACAAACACTATATTGATACAATAACTATAACATTGTATAAATGTGAGATCTTAGGATCTCACAGGGACCATGCTGATTGTTCACTATGTATCACCCGTAATTCAGTTTATCAGTGCACCTGGTGTGGAAATTCTTGTTCTTATAGTGAATCCTGTTTAGAAACCCCTGTAACTGAATGTCCAAAACCAAGAATAGACATGATAAAACCACTAAGTGGTCCAATAGAAGGAGGCACAATTGTGACCATTGAAGGAAGTAATTTGGGCCTGAGAGTTGAAGAAGTAACTGGAAAAGTACGTATTGGCGAAGTACTTTGTGACATTGTAGATTTTGAGGTGTCAGTTAGTATAACTTGTAAAACAGGACCTTCTAATGGATCAACGGTTGCTCCAGTCATAGTGGAAAATGATGCTGGATACACAGAATCATCAGTTCTATTCAGCTATAAAGACATCAAATTGCAAGGAATCTACCCCACTGTAGGACCAGTCTCTGGAGGAACTCAATTAGCTATTGGAGGACAGCATCTGAATATTGGTTCAACTATATCAGCATATCTAGATGAACTATCTTGTTCCGTAAATAAAACACAAACATCTAATAGTAGATTGATATGCATAACTCCTAAAGCTAATTCTCCTCGTGTTATTCACACATTAACTGTTTCTATTGATAATGCTAATCGATCTTTAAATGGAGACTTATTTAACTATACAGCTGACCCTACAATAATGGAAATAAAACCTCTGAAAAGTTTCGTATCTGGTGGAAGAATGATAACAGTACATGGCACTAATCTACACACCATACAAAAGCCTTTAATGAAGTTATACTATGCCAATGAAGAAGTTCCAGTGAATTATACTGCATGTACTGTGTTGAATTCAAACCAAATGGAATGCCCAAGTCCCGCAATCAATACAAAGTATTATGATATCTTACAGGCGACAAAGTCGCAAACAAGTACCCCGCAGATAGCAATGAAAGTTGGATTTGTAATGGATAATGTCGAAAGTATGCATGATTTAGAAAAATATTTTAATCCGCCTAGAACCCACATGGTATTTGTAGAAGATCCTCATGTGTACCAATTCCCAAACAGGATAAAATCATATAAAGGAGGTGACCCCTTGGTAATAGAAGGAGAAAACTTAATAAGAGCCAGTGATGAGTCAGATGTTGTTGTAACAATTGGTACCCAGCCCTGTAATGTGACTAGCTTAACAATGCAACAGCTTCTATGTACACCACCTCAGATGCAACCTTCAAACACAGATGAAAATGGATTGCAAGTCTTGGAAATAAATTTACCATTAGTTGTAGTGAAAGTTGGGAAAAATTTAAGGTTCCCCATTGGATATCTTCACTATGAGTTGATGAGGAATTATAATTTCCCACCAGAAGCTATAGCGGGAATTGCTGGAGGGACTTTCTTTTTAGTGTTGATATTCATGATAGTACTGGTTATGTATAGAAGGAGAAGTACTAAAGCAGAAAGAGAATATAAGAGAATACAAATACAAATGGATACTCTTGAAAGCAATGTTAGATTAGAATGCAAGCTAGCTTTTGCAGAACTGCAAACTGATATGTCAGATTTGGCAGCAGATTTGGAACATTCTGGAATCCCAACACTTGATCATGTAAATTATGTCATGAAAGTATTCTTTCCTGGAGTTTCAGACCATCCTATTTTGAATGTACAAAGTCAGTTTATAAATGCACCCAGGACGAATTATGATGCAGCTATGATTCAGTTTGAACAACTTTTAAATAACAAATGTTTCCTTCTGTCATTTATAGACACTTTGGAGGCACAAAAATCTTTCAATATTCGAGATAAAGTTAATGTAGCTTCTTTGTTGATGATTATATTAATGGGAAAAATGGAATATGCTACAGATATATTGAAGTCTCTATTGTTGCGTCTTATTGACAAATCAATTTGCAATAAGCATCCACAACTAATGCTAAGAAGAACAGAAAGTGTTGTGGAGAAAATGTTAACTAATTGGATGGCTCTTTGCATGTATTATTATTTAAAAGACTATGCTGGCTCTTCTTTATTTTTACTTTTTAAAGCTATCAAACATCAAATCGAGAAAGGTGTTGTTGATGCCATAACGCACGAAGCTAGATACTCATTATCAGAAGAAAAACTTTTGAAGGAACAAATTGATCATCAAATTATAACATTACACATTGTTCAAGATGATTTTGATGATAAAGTTCAATGTAAAGTTTTAGATTGTGATAGTATATCACAAGTCAAATCAAAAATATTAGACGCTCTCTTTAAAAATACTCCATTTTCTTTACGGCCTTCCGTCCATGAAGTTGATCTCGAATGGCGCCACGGCAGGGGAGGGCATGTTACTCTTCAAGATGAGGATCTTACGACAAAGACCCTTAACGGGTGGCGGAAACTAAATACTTTGGCCCATTATGGTGTCAAAGAATCTGCCGTAATGTCTTTGATATCTCGCCAGAATGATAGTTTTAACACAGCATACAAAATACCATGCAAAAATTGTACAGGCATTTATTGTTCAAATTCTCATATACGAGTTTATAATAGCGATATAACCGATCAAAACGTGCATTACTACCACTTAGTCAAACCCATTGAGTATCAACACATTGTTAACAAATCTTCAGAACATAGTCACAAAGCTATTCCTGAGATATTCCTCACAAGACTTTTGTCTACTAAGGGAACTGTGCACAAGTTCGTTGATGATTTCTTTAGCACAATCCTTACCGTAAATGAAGTGTTACCTCCCGCTGTAAAGTGGTTGTTTGACCTCTTCGATGATGCTGCCAGGGCGCATGGCATTATGAATCCGGAGGTTGTTCATGCTTGGAAGTCAAATAGCTTACCTTTAAGGTTCTGGGTAAACCTTATAAAGAATCCGGATTTTATATTTGACATCAATAAAACTTCTACTGTAGATTCTTCCCTATCAGTAATTGCCCAAACATTCATGGATGCGTGTTCTTTGTCGGAACACCGATTATGTAAAGATTCGCCATCAAATAAATTATTATTTGCGAAAGACTTACCTACGTACAGAGATATGGTGATACAGTTCTATCAGGCAGTGTCTCAATTGCCTCAGGTTACAGACCAAGAATTAAGCACTTCAATGCAACAACTCTCTGTAGAACAGTTAAATGAGTTTGACACTCTGTCTGCCTTAAAAGAGTTGTACATTTATGTCAGTAAATATAGAGAACAAATTATATTAGGACTAGAAAACAAAATGCACCTAGCTCATAAATTAGATAATATAGCATGCACTATGGAGGGTGACCCGACATCTATATGCTGACTATATGAAACTGCAACTTACAATTTAATTTCATTTACGTAATTTATTTCAAAGCTTTAATTTATTCTGATAATACTCACGACTTGAAACCGATGTATTCAAAAAGACTGTTAAATTCTGAAATCATTTACCAGTTACATAATGATTTTTGCTTGATTGTTTTGTGAGTTATCATCACTATCTGTGAAGATCTCTTTCAATAATTTCTAAACCTGCATCTTATGAAGATATTATGAATCTTGCTTTTCCTAATAGAATTCTAAAAAAAACAGTTTAATAAATCTAGGTAGGGAGTTGGAATTTTTTAAATATTTTATTTGTAAAAATTGTCTAAGCACTCGCGGTGAGTTTTGATCGCTCGGCGAAACTGGAGGGTTCCACATTTGGGAAACCCAGTTTTCCGCATTTGGGAGGTAAAAACGACGCTATTCGTTCATCAGATGCTCAAAACTTCTGAATAACCAATGGCGTGACCGCTTGTGACCGACGTACCATGCGTGTCCGATCGCATACCTCTTTTATTTCGTTATAGTGATCGAAACTCGCCTCTCGACCTGTAATAATTGAACCCAGTAAAACTTATTGTAAGGACACTTATATTTTCTTGTAAGTTATGATGATGCACTCTTATTGTAATATTGGCATGTATGTAAAAACTTAATATAAGGAGATACCTATCTTATTATTTATGCATATAACTCCCAGATGCCATACGTTAGTGTCCATGCTATTTTTATAATTTTGATGGTAATAATTGTATAATGCTCTCTTGTTTTTTGACAAATAGTAACTAATAGATCTGGTGTTGAAATTATTTTATATTGTAAATTAAGATTGTATGTATCTAAAATAATTAACTACCTATCTATTGATGTGTAATATGCTAAGTTGTATGTGTAAAAAAGCTAAGTCTTAAGGAAAATGTTGTGATATTTGTATTTGGAATATTAATAATAGTTTTACTTTACTCACATGTTTACTACTCTTGATTTTAATTTATTATATTATTTAATTGCATTTTTTAAAAAGTTTGACAACACAGATTGTACTGATTTAAATTACATCATGACTATCTCTGTGGAATAAAATGAACCTTACAAATATCTTTGAGTCTTTAGGCCAGACTCAAAGATATTTGTAAGATTCATTTCAGTTATGATGATTTATAGATTTTCTTGTATTGTAATTTTACTTTTTTATTTGATGTTTAAAATGGTATTACTTCAATTATTGGTTAGATCTCATATTTTGATTGCTCAAATTTGTTTAGACTTATTTTCAAAATTATAATATTCCATTTACAAAATATTTTAAGCTAGATTTAGATATTAAGGTAAGGCAGCGTAAATTCACCCGTCTCTTAAAGTTTTATATTATTAATTAGAATATACTTATTTATCAATCTTTTTGTAATGAATAATTTGAACATGAATGGGATAAAAAGTAAAAATAGTTTTTTATTTTGACATCAATTTATATTGACACAAATTATCGTATCCATGTTATGTACTTTATAGCAGATTTCATCACACATAATATTATTACAAACTCCAGATAAATCATCCAAAACACTTGTGCTTTAGAACAAGTTTGTACTATTGAGCACATTTAAATGAACTCAAATATTTAAAATAAATAAATTGTTCAACAACAACAACAACATACTAGCCCAAATAATATTAAGACAAACAATTGGAAAAATATATTAAAAATATCATTAAACAACAACAACTTTACGATGTACTAAGTCCTGGACAGGTATGAAGGTTTGTTCAAGCCTGTGACTTTATTGGACGATGGTATTGTAGTCTTCTTTTGTGACGTCAGAATCGCCGGTCAACAGTCGTATTTGACTTAGAAATAGTGTCTAAAATTTACTTATGAATTGCTTATATTTGCTTATCATGATGGGAGAATTGCTTATTACATAATTTAAAAGAATTTAAGCTTGACCGTCCATTCTGACGTCAGAATGGCTGGTCAATGTCTGTAGAGCAGTAAATATGTAGAATAAATGAAATTTAATACAACTGTTGACCGGCGATTCTGACGTTCACCTTCTTTTAGATTAAAAAGATGCATTTGTGCATGTTGTCGCGCACATAAGACGACGACCATTCTATTAGCCAACAGTCTATCTCACCTTGACCTGAACATTTGTATATCACTTCGTGTTAATGAATAGCAGTCAAAGAGTTAAAAGACATTAACACTTTCCAAGACATTAGGCCAGACACAATAAGTTTTATTTCGAACCACCTAGTGCCGGAAAAGTAATCAAAAGCAATCAAATGTGGTCCCAAATTAAAATTCACAAAAATTCATCAAAATTTCTTATCTTCATTAGGTATTATATTTCTAATACACATTTGTTAAACAAGGCACACAAAAACAAAAGGCCGCAATTCTACTTACTTCCTAATCAAATATTATTACCTGGCTAAGATCAAGCATGCCACTTTATCTACTTGAAAATGGGTTGTTCGTAAAAGTGAAATGCACCTCTTGTTTGGAACAAACAGTGTAATCAAGAATACTGGGATAGGTTTCTTGGTTAAATTCCTTGCAAACACTTCCTAAAGTTAGTGTGGTGGAATTTTGACAATTTTGCGCATTACATTTACATAGCAACATCCTTAGCTTTTATAAGATTCAGATAATATGTGTACCAAATCTACAACAAATTCCAATATTTTGTCAGTTTATGGTTACACTTCATTCCTCAATAGATGGTATGTTCTCCAGACAGAGTGCAGCACTAGCGCAAAAAATTTAATAGTGTTGCATTGGCAGTGTAAACAATACTTTTGAGTGGTCAATCAATTGATTTAAAATTTAGTTAATTTACTGCTTGTGGTAATGATGTCCTCTGCGTCAGTAATTCATTTAAAATAAAGTGATATTCATTCATTTCTTAACACTACACATTTCAAGCTGAAGCATAAATTGAGATCCAACAGTTTGGTCTTTTTCTTTTTATATCTAATCCAAATTCACATCATGCCCACCATCTAAATCTCTGCTTAATCGTTGTATTTTAAACTATTTCAAATGGTAATCTCATATCGTAAAGTTAAAACAGAATTTTTTCTGTCAATTAAGGAGGAGAATAATATTATAAGAAACTGCCCATAGCTTTCGTATTCCAGACATGGTACATTATGTATAATTATATACTTAACGCAGCGCGCAGTCTTTAGCGAGCTATCACCGAATCGAATTCGACATTATTTTTTAGTTCATTTGATTAAGCTACGCTATTTTTGTTTTGATTTAACGTCAGTGGTAAAATGTTCCTTTGACTTTTTTACTTTTACTATACCAACGGAACTTTTATCTTTTCTTCAGCCTAATCGGTATATCACTCAACACGACTAGATATGGCTTATATCTCGCATCTCACATTCCTGCCTCAGTATAAATATGGGTTTGGATATATTATAATCTGAGCGACTTAAAAAAAACTGCTTTACATTCATTTTCGTAATCCACAACACATTCGTACATATTCTTGAGTAATAAGAACTCAAGACATTTTACAACTAATGATTTCTTTTATACAATAACGTACCTACATGAGATACATGAATAAAATAAGGTCTAAATTTGAATTCGTAGTTAAAATTCTACCGCACACGAAGAATCTGTCCTCTAAAAACTGTAATAACTAAAATCGTAACCCAATGATTTAATACTTATTAAGAAGGATCTTGCTTGTGTATGTTACAGTACATATGTAGGTATAGATAGATTTATTATTGAGCCTGAATGTTTTACGTTCAAATTAACTAAGCTATGGATCATAGCCTTATCTTTAGGAAAGAAACTATGGTATCACAATATAATTATTTAGTTAATGAGGTTAGAGGATAATTCATGATATCTTAGGCAAACCTACATAATGTAATATTAGTGCCGAGGCATAATTTTTGTTTCTCCTAAAAATGGTTTCTAACTAAAATGATTTAAATGCATAAGTACATAAATAAAATTTGTAGAAAGTCTATATCACAACATTAAAGGTTAAATTATAATCATACTACATCACAACATAAAAAACATACATAATGTGCTTTCTTTTGTGGATTTTGTGCTAAATACGACCTATGTTTCATAAAAAAGATGTAAAATAATTTCTGCTCGTATCACTCTTCACAATCACTTTGGTTAGTTTAGTGATCCAGCTATTAAATTGTTACACTAAACCACTATATAAACAAAATATCTTACTTAGTTTGTATCGCGACCTGCGCTGCGAAATCCGTCTGTTTTTAGTATGCTTTTTGAACTTTATCTAATGGGTCACAGTAAACTATCGTTGAGGATTTAATGAGATCGGGTTCGTCGTCTGAGTGTATGTCGCTGGCGAATGCGGCGTCCTTGGGCGAGCACTTGTTGTGCGCCATGAGCAGGCCGCCCGCCAGCCCCACGAGCGCGCGGTCCAGCCAGTTCACGGGGTTCGCGTACACGAGCCCGCCCTCGTAGAAACCCAAATGCCCACCGTGGGCTAGCTCCAAGTACATGGATTTGTCGTGTGAACCTGGAATGTTATATTCATCCAAATTAGTCAGAGGTTTTGGTGCAAGGTATTTTAAATAGAACCCTCGAAATATAAGGCTGGCGTAAATTTTCAAATACGCAGTTGAAAGAAGTGCGGCGACACGTTAGCTGATTGATAAATCAGACTTAGGTGCAGAGAATTTTCGGCAACTACACGAATGTACAGAACATATTTAAGTACGAAACTGCTAAAAGTTCTAAAAAGTGAACACTCACGCAATGCCGCCTAGTAACAACAGCAATTAATTCTTATCATAAAATTCAAAGAAACTATGTAGCTAGCTGCAAGTAACTACTATATTCAGTAACATGGGCCAAGGAGGGCCCATAAATAAATGTTAATCTCGATGTTCTTATCGCTAACTCATGCCGGCGGATTAATTTAGACTTATTATTCAACCTCTTTCGCATAGTCACAATATTTGTTTCCTTCACGTGTATTAGCACGTGTTTTCTGCTTGAGTTACCGCGTTACCGATGATCACAATGCAGATCTGGGGTAGCGTATGCAATATATTGTAACAAACAAATTAATTATCCATGCATAAGGAAGGGAAAGCCGTGCCATGCTTATTTTTCCGTAACTCTTGAATGTCGAAACTGATTATGAAATTACTCATGAATTGACAGTCTAACTTAGAGGAAAAATACACTACAGAAGGTCTACTACAAAATTCGAAATCTTTCAATACTATAATCCTTTTGTTTTGCTCACTATAAAACATAGTCATAGCTCACTATAACACACTCTCCAATATCGGATCAGTGTGTGTATTTTGCCATTTAGTTGACTTATACCTACATTGTAATTGAAAAAAGAAAATGTTTCGAAATTACTATAAATAGGCTTTTCTAATGAAAAGCCTATTTCTAGTAATTTAGTTTGTCTTTCATATCGTAGGCAAATTCGTTCATCGTACTTTAGTACTAAAGTTACTTACTGACAAATTCCCGGATTAGGGGCAACAGGGGTTCAGGCACAATGGGGTCGTCGCGAGCGTTGATGAATATCATTGGGGTCTTGATGTTCTTGAGATAGAACGCCGAAGAACTCCACTTATACAACTCCGCCACAGAGTCGAATCCATGCACTTTTCTGCAATCAAACAATTTTTTCAAACATTTTCAAAATTTATCTTTCATAGACAACATTCTGCAGAACAATACATGTATTGTTATCATATCTAAGATTTTCTTATACGTATAGATGTACGATAACAAAACTCGGAACGCGAAATGACTAAATCGCAATGATAAAATTAAATATACTAGCTAGATCATTAACTTTTACTGCATCGATAAGAACTATCGAACGTTTTATTTGGATTGTGTAATATTCTCTCGTTCTCGAAAAGTGGGTATGATGAGATGACGCATATGTTTTCGATCCATTCATTAGAAACTATGCATGAGAGAATACTGGGATTATCAAATGTTGTTAGGTACAGAAACTTAACAATTAAGGGCCCTGTTTTAAAAATTACGAATGGAAAGCTACGTTATTCCTAAGAGTTAGGGCTTTAGCACACCGACGCATTCGCGTGCGAATCCGAAACAACGAAAAATCTGTTAGTGTATGGCAGCGTTTTGCATGCTTTGTCTCAGTCTTATTTAAGCGAGATAAAATGGTTGCGTCCTTGTCAGTACTGTTTCGTAACTGCAAAATGGCCGCTACACAGACGTGTCATTTCGCTTCTGCTATTTCCAACCATATTCAATAGTAGGAACTCTGAATATACTCTGGTTCAAACGATTATTGAATTCTTTGCGAAAAAACTGTAAAGCCGCAGAAAGATTTTCTTTCCGCATTTTCGCAGAGATTTGCTTCCGCATGCGAACGCGTCGGTGTGCTAGAGGCCTTATGCCGCTATGTTTTGTTACAAAAACCAATGATGAATAGTGTATAAATTTATACGTGGTGTTGAGTAATTTGATTTGTTGTAAGAAGCAGAGGCACTCACCTGGTCAATCCTTGACGTCTTCTCGGAGGCCTCCTGGTTTATCCGCCGGTATGGTCTCGTGCAACGATGTTGTTATTTTTTGCTTGTGTTTTGAACAAGAGATTAGGAGTTTTTCGAGGAGCCCAAATTTTGTGGCTGCGCGCGCGTGGTGCGTTGCGAACGTTTTTTTTTTTTTTTTTAGATGGCAGCACTGTCGCTGCGTTTTGTAACGGCGTTGGAATAAAGGATTGTGCCTCTGATTTAAAATAAGAAAATTGATTATTTGAAAAGAATAGAGGAAAAGATATTTTTTGTGCTATGAAAAAAGTTGAATGAAAATACGGAACATGCCGCCGACCTTAAAATAAGGACTTATTTTAACTGATAATTACAAACTAGTAACCTATGAACTAACATCTCTGAAGTAGAGGAACAACCTATTCCATAGGTAAAGGGCAGACCTTCACGACAGGTCGCTTAGTAAAAGTATTACCAATGCGGACGGTAACCACACGGGTAACACCATCAGCGCCGGGGTGTAGCTTGTGTACACGTGCCAGTCGCCACTGCAAGGGGGGTAGAGTGTTATCCACCAGCACCACTACTGTACCCTCCTTGAGGGGTGTGTTAGATGTGTCACGGAACCATTTGCTTCGCTGTGAAAGCTGGTGAAGATATTCAACACTCCAGCGTTTCCAAAAATGTTGTGTTGCTTGTTGGATTACTTGCCAACGAACAAGGCGTGAAGGATTCTCTGAATCAAAGTCAAGTTCTGGAAGAGAAGTTAATGGTTCCCCGATGAGGAAGTGTCCGGGTGTAAGAGGTAACGGATCAGAGGGATCGTTACTTTGAATAGTAAGTGGTCGCGAATTTAAAATTGCCTCGATTTGGCATAAAATAGTGTTAAATTCATCGTGATTTAAAGTTAAGTTGCCTACGACGCGATACAAATGAGTTTTCATGCTTTTAACAGCCGCTTCGAAAATACCGCCGAAGTGACTTCCGTAGGGTGGATTAAAATGCCAGGTTATTGAAAGTTGATTAACCTCTTGGTTGAGGACGTTTTGTATATCTTCATTTTTAAGAAAATCAGAAAGTTCTTTTAGATATCGATCGCATCCGACGAAATTCCGACCGCAATCAGAATAGATGTCTGTGCATAACCCACGTCGGGATACGAAGCGTCGTAAGGCATTAAGAAATGATTCAGTAGATAAGTTAGGCACAAGCTCTAAGTGTAGTGCTTTTGTAGACATGCATACGAAAACACAAACATATGCTTTGATGACCTTAGCGTTCCGGTGAGAACCAGATTTGAGATTGAAATGACCTGCAAAAT
Source organism: Pyrausta despicata (assembly GCA_963921415.1). Classification (NCBI taxonomy): domain Eukaryota; kingdom Metazoa; phylum Arthropoda; class Insecta; order Lepidoptera; family Crambidae; genus Pyrausta; species Pyrausta despicata. The sequence goes on from OY992848.1 coordinate 12,329,196, forward strand.
CAACTGCAACATGCAAGAAGGGCCGAAGAGCACGCACTCTTGCTGTTGGAAGTGGAGCCATGACAGGCTGTGGCGCGACAGGACGCAACCGAAAGCAACGGACGCAACGTCTAGTGCGCATTCGAATGACACTGCGTGCTGATAAAATCCAGTAGGATTGAGAAATGATATACTGCAGGGTTTGAGGACCTACGTGTAGGTTAATCAAATGATAATAATCGATTAAAAGAGTTGTTAATGCATGTCGCTTTGGCAAAAGAATTGGATGCTTAGCATCGTAAGAAAGGTGAGAACGTTGAATTCTGCCGCCGACCCTGAGAAGTCCGGCGTCGTCGATGAATGGTTTAAGTTTTTGTAAGCGATTAGAACAGTTATCACCATCTTTAATGCGTGATAAGTCCTCTGCAAATTCCTGTTGTTGAACAAGAAAGATTAATTTGTTAAGAGATAATTTGTTTTCGTGGACTGTATTACATTTGTGAGAAGTAGAAGATTTTCGGCATTTGTTAATAAAACGCGTAACGAGAGAGAATATCCGTACCAGTTTAGGTAATGACGAATATCGCTCGATAAAGTCCGATATGCAATCAGATTTGTCAGTTTGAGACGTTAAAACATGTTTACGACGTTCTTCGTCGGTTTTAATGTCAATATTTGATACAGGCCAGTCTGCCTGGGCAAGTGAGAGCCAAGCAGGACCATGGAACCACTGCTGTTGGTCCAGCTGAGAAGGCAGGACACCCCGAGAGGCGATATCCGCAGGATTGTCCTCTGAGCGTACGTGACGCCAGTGAGCGGCAGGCAAACGCGCTGTCGTCTCTGTGACACGATTAGATACGAATGTACGCCATTCGTAAGGCTGTGATCGAAGCCAAGCTAGAGTGATTGAAGAATCGCTCCAGGCGTAAACATCCTTGATAGAAAGAATATCACCAAATGTGGTGAGAATTTTAGATATAAGTTTAGAAAGGAGTTCTGCTCCACATAACTCCAAACGTGGAAGACTTACACGCTTCAGTGGTGCAAGCTTTGTTTTTGAAAGAAGTAAATGAATTTGTATGTCACCATTTGTATCGATGACTCGAAGATATACGCAAGCTGCATACGCCTTTTCAGATGCGTCTGAGAAGCCATGAATTTGAATCTCTGCATGAGCAGGAAGAACATGTCTAGGTATTGAAATATTTTGTAAGTGATGAAGTTCTGATATAAAATTGACCCAGAGATCGCAGATACCTGTGGGTGGAGACTCGTCCCAACCTGTACCAGCAACCCAAAGTAATTGGATTAAATGTTTTGCGAATAAAATGATCGGACTAAGAAAGCCAAGTGGATCATAAATCTTGGAGATTTCTGAAAGCATAATTCGTTTTGTACAATTTTGAGTAGGAGTTTCTACTTGGTAAGAGAAAGAGTCCGTTGTGGGATTCCACTTGAGGCCTAACACTTTGACTGAAGAGTCTGAGTCAAGTGCAGATAAAATGTGTGCGTCATCTTGATGAGAATTGTCATGTTTAATATGAGAAAGAAATTCTGAGTTGTTGCTCGTCCATTTTCTAAGTTCGAAAGTGCCTGCTTTGCAAATAGCAATGAGTTCACGTTGTAGCGCGAGTGCCTCAGGGAGAGTATCTGCGCCGGAGACAACATCGTCCACAAATACTGAGGTGAGCAATACTTGCGAAGCACGAGGAAATGATTTAGCTTCATCCAATGCCAACTGACGCAGTGTGCGCAGGGCAAGAAATGGAGAGGACGCAACACCGAAAGTGACCGTACACAGTCGATATTCCTTAATGGGATCTGAAATGGAATTTCTCCAAAGAATACGTTGGAAATCACGATCTTGTAATCGCAAGTTGATGTAGCGATACATCATTTTAATGTCAGCAGTAAAAACAATTTTGTTGAGTCGAAATTTTAAAAGAACTTCAGGTACGTCTTGGTGTAGCTTTTGACCGATAAGTAGATTGTCGTTAAGTGAACGACCAGAAGTAGTCTTGCATGACGCATCAAAAACTACGCGACATTTTGTTGTAGTTGCGTTTTTCTTTACCACGCAATGGTGAGGAATGTAGTAAGGAATGATGTCACAGTCCGTTGATTCCGTGACAAGTTCCATGTGTCCCATCTCTAGATATTCTTGAAGACACTGGGCGTACTCTACTCGCAAAGCAGGTTGACGCTCAAAACGTTGTTCAAGTTTGTTGAAACGAGACAGAGCGATCTCGCGTGATTCTCCAAGAGGAGGAGCATCCTCCTTGAATGGAAGTGACACTGTGTATTTTCCTGTTTTATCGCGACTGTGAGTCTCGACGAATATTTTTTCACAAAGTTGTTCGTCCTTTGTGAGTGACTTGACCTCAGGGATGGACTCAAGTTCCCAGAACCTTTGAAGTTGAATGTCAAGTTGACATGTACTGAGATTAGAGTGCAATCTAACAGGAATGGAGTGTGCAATCGTTCCATTTAATAAATAGCCAAAGATGCTATTGATAGCCACTGGAGTGCCAGGTGGGCCCTTGATGTTGTTATGGAGAATAATTTGGTCAGTGTAATCTGAACCAAGAAGAAGTTCGACGGGCCGGGCCGAGCGCAACTCGGGGTCCGCCAAAGGCAAATTTTTTAAATGTGAAATTTGCTCGAAAGAACTTGGTATGGATGGGACGTAAGAAGTTATGTTTGGTAAGATAAGAGCTTCAATGTACAATTTTGGCTCGCTTCTGTCATGAGGTGTGACCTCGCAGATGACAAAACCGCGCGGCTGCTCATTTCTATCGCCGATTCCCGAAACCGTAGTAGAAGTACTAGAATGATAACGAGGTAAACGTAAACGTTGGACACACGCTTCAGTTACCAGCGTGGCCTGCGAGCCCTGGTCCACAAGGGCACGCACGAGTCGCGGGACTGATGGAGAGGAGTCCATCGGACGTAGGTTAACAAGTGCGGTGGTGAGCAAAACAGTACAATTGTTATTATGGCCCTGTACATTACGTTGTAATGTGGGCGTTGATGAAGATTCCGCTACTAAGCTGGATGTACACGGTGTACGTATTGGCTTAGGGGAAGAAATGTCCGCTACCAAGCCGGATGACGACTTAGGGGACGGAGTGTCCGCTACCAAACCCGAAACGGGCTTAGGGGACCGGTAATCCGCTACCAAGCTGTCGGGGGAGAGCGGCTCCGCTACCGAGCTAGAAAACTTGGGGGAGAAAATATGTTGGCTAGTAAGCGCTATAGTAGATTGGGTAGTACCTATAATGTCGTGAATAGAAGTGTGGTGTCGTTGAGAACAAACGTGACAGTTATGTTTTGATTTGCAATCGCTTTCATTATGACCCGAGAATAAACAATTGAAACATAATTTATTTTCATTAATAAATCGCATACGTTCCGTAGAAGTTAATTTATTAAATTGTTCGCATCGGTACATTGGATGCGAATTGTCTTTACAAAAGTTACATTTGATGCGAGAAGCGTTAGGAGTAGACGAAGTCGCGGCGTGATGACTCATCGCACGGGCGAGGCGTGCGGGTGGTGTCGCTCCTTGCGCGTCCGAGGCGGAGCGGGCGAGGCCGGTGCGCGAGCTGGCTGCGGCCGGCTGCGCGGGGCGCGTGTTTGCGGCGCGCGCGGTCGCAGGTGCGCGGCTGACCATTGATGATGACATCACTTCGGAAGCCGTGAGCTCCTTTTCGAGAAAATCTAGTAATTCGCTGACATTAGGTATGACACTGGATGATGTCAAAGAAAGCTCAAAACGTTTTCTAACATCTGAAGTAATTTTACGTAATAAAATATTTAAAAGCATAAAACTCCAATGAGTCACTGGTAGTTCTAAGGATTTTAACGCAGTTAAGTTTTCATGGTAAACATTAAGAATGTTACGCAATGAGTTTTGTGGATTATTTTCGTTCATAGGTTGAACATCAATAATTTTATCTAAATGTTTTGTTGCAATTATGCGTTTGTTTTCATAACGATTAAGTAATACTTGTAAAGCATTATTGTAGTTTGCTTCCGTAATAGGAATTGATTTAATTAAGTTATAAGGTTCGCCGCGTAACGACAATAATAAATATCTAAAACGTTCGACATCTGATAAGTTTTCGTTATTGTGTACTAACGAGTTGAATAGATCATAAAAGGCATTCCACTCGGTAAGCTGACCTTGAAATATCGGCAGTGATAATGCAGGCAGCTGTATGCGTGAATGTCCCGTAGGAGTAGTGGTTTGCGCGGAATGACAGTCGTGTGCAATACTCTGTTTACGTTGTATAGATTTTAAGCGATCAGAGATAACTTGAATTTTGTAATAAGAATCGTCAAATTTTTCACGTATAGCTAACTGTTCATCTTTTTTAAATTCGCCGTTTTTTACCAAGAACTTTTCAATCTTTAATTGAACACTTGAAAACTGTTTTTTAATTGAATTCAGTTCTTTTACACGAACACGGAATTCTTCTTCATCTCCAGAACAATCCACCATACGTTTTAAGCTAGATAAGCATAAATCTCTTTCGAAATAAAGTTGATCTTGTTCCATTGTTATGTTAAATTAGTTAAAATGGACACGATAATAAGTAAACAAAGTCTGCAATTAAAATAAGAAATGTAGTAAAGTAACGTACGTTTTTGGCAAACCAACTTGTAAATTTTATAGTTTGTAAGATATGTAAATAGGTTTTTAGTTGTAAAAATGTAGGTAGGTAGTTAGTTTGTAAAATAGTATTTGAAAATTTATTATAGGTAGGTACGTTGTTTTAGTTAAAATTGTAAATGTTGTTAGTTATTCGACTAGATAAGGCTATTTTGTAGAAATCTTTCGCTAGACGCGTAATGTAAAAGGAAGATATTTATTTCCAACGCGCAACGTTGAGAAATAAAATGTTAGTAGGTATATCGTACCGTGCGCAGCACGTCGATAGATGCTCGGCTGAGCGATGAAGTGAGTGGTGATGATATCCGACACGCAATGTCTGAATATTATGCTAAGTACTTATTACGTATTTAGGATAAATACGAGTAATAAGTGTGGTGAGTCAGTAAGACTGCTAGGTAGATAAAGATAGGTGGGGTGTACTAAGTACGCAATACAATAGTACGGGGTGTGTATCGTCGCAAACGAATACAGCTAAATGTGTAAAAGTGAAAGTAAAAATGTTAGAATGATTAGCCTTATCGTATCGAATAATGTTCGCTTGCAGTAGGCGCGCAGGCTGATGCAATCGCTTGCGGTCCGGCGACTTGGGCGCGTCACACGAACTTACCCTCGATTGAGATATAAAAATAAGATTTGTGAAAAATGAATAAATTTTACGTAAATGTTTGGATGAATAGCACAAAAAATATACAAATCGCGAGAGACCATTCGGATTCGGCTCCGAAGGTCCAAAAGTATGTTGAGTAATTTGATTTGTTGTAAGAAGCAGAGGCACTCACCTGGTCAATCCTTGACGTCTTCTCGGAGGCCTCCTGGTTTATCCGCCGGTATGGTCTCGTGCAACGATGTTGTTATTTTTTGCTTGTGTTTTGAACAAGAGATTAGGAGTTTTTCGAGGAGCCCAAATTTTGTGGCTGCGCGCGCGTGGTGCGTTGCGAACGTTTTTTTTTTTTTTTTTAGATGGCAGCACTGTCGCTGCGTTTTGTAACGGCGTTGGAATAAAGGATTGTGCCTCTGATTTAAAATAAGAAAATTGATTATTTGAAAAGAATAGAGGAAAAGATATTTTTTGTGCTATGAAAAAAGTTGAATGAAAATACGGAACACGTGGGCTTAGTGATAATGGTAATGTAAATGATGCGACGAGTGGAAACTAATGCATTATCAAGCCTAGTACCAATACAGACCAACTATTTAACATCTTTTTTAGAGACATAATTTATAATTTGTATTTTTCCTCCTTCCCGTTTTATCCCAAGGGAGCATTTTATCGGGATAGAAGACCTAGTATTTTTTGCAGTAGAGGGGATCGTGTATACATATAGTTTAATTTTATAACCTTACCTTGAGTAGGCCTCGTCCAGGTCAGGTAGTGTACCGGCTGAGACTATCATATTCTCATCCAGGGAGTACCTGTTCTTAATATCTTGACTAAGAAGCATCCTCTTATGTCTTGTTATGATGTTGCGGTAGTTGTCTGTCATAATGTACAAATAGAACCGACGGAAGTTCTGCCATTGCAATAAGTAGACCATAGTGCTGCAAATAAAACATTTTCCAATAAATGCACGTTAGAGCCTCCGACATAAAGATGAATCTCCGTCAATAAATGAATGTGCTGATGAAAATGCACTACGTTTTTACATGTCTCATACACGTGCCGCTGTCATTATAAATCTATTTCGTCGAATGGTTCTGGTCATTAAGATACAATTTAGATCATTGGATCAATAATTTAAATAAAATGCCCAATCATTCATGAGCATATTTCGTAAAGAAGAGGAGTTATCACTCGTGACAGAAATGGACGAAAATGTAATGGATGAGTTGAAATCTTGCTCTCGATATGTCGCAATTAGCACATGCTAATGGAATTTTGCTGAAGGACATATTCCAACAGATTTTGCAATGAAGCAAATCAACACAGTCACTAGCTAGGTTGACACAACTTCACACAGTCACGTACTATATTTAATTCCGGTTTATTTGTTTGTGGAGCACCAGATTTTTCCATCTTGTAAGTCGAGCATATTCAGATCACTATACGAATATCAAATTCAATTTAAATAAATTAAAACATCCACTATGGATCTTCTTCGCAATAACCATTGTTTTTAGAATCGACTTATATTTACTAGGGAATAAATGACACTTACTCAAGAGCGTTATATCCCTGACATATGGATATGCCCCCTATTATGTTGGTTGGTCTCTTCCTGTCCTCGCCCAGGTACTTCGTGATCAAGTTGCCCCCGAGGCTAAATCCGACTAGAATTATCTTTGTGTTGGGATATCTTTCCAACAAGTTTTCTATCATGTAGTTGAAGTCATCGGTGTGCCCTGAAAATGACGTTTCGTTTTAAAGTTTTCATAAAAGCGTCAATTTTATCTGTGTTTTTTTGCAACCGATACGATTATGAAAAGCTTTTGTGGCGACAGCAAAGCCACATCAGTAAAATAGGGGACTGAAAATCCCAAACTATTATATATTTACATTTTGTGTCCATTTTCCTACCTACATTAACATATAGTTAACTGTTCCGTTGTTATCATCAACTGTTTCAGTTAAAATACAATTTAAAAAAATGTAAATAGGTCTCTCGGTTGGTTATCCAAACTGATAATTATTTTTTAAACAAACTAAAGCTATGAAAGGGGCATAGCAGTCAGAGTATAGGTTATCTCGAACGAGACAACAACCTGGGTGTGATGATGAATAGGTATGTTTTTTAAAACAATCCATTGAACAAAGCCATTCTTGTATTCAATATCAATTCTATTATGGCCAATGAACAGTAACAAACCAACTATGAAGAAAATAAAATGAGATTAAGAAATCTGTGATCAGATGAAGGACGTAGTCATGATTATGACAGTGTTAATACATGTCGTCTCTACTTTTGTGTGTAGGTTATACGGAGTAGACCGATCTAAGTCTAAGTCTAGCTCTCTTGTGCCAATAGTTTCCTTATTAGAGATATTTTACTATGACTTTACAGAAGGCATGTGGATGTGATAAGTAACATTACATACAGATAGAGGAGGGGAGTAATAGCAGAGGAAGTCGGAAATTAACGCGTCTCGCCGACGTAGCGTAACTACGTAATAAAGTTAGGCCTAGTAGTTTTAAACGACTCTAGAACAGGGTCCCATTGCAATCTCGGTTACCGCTCTACAGAACGCTGTTAATCACTATTCTGTTCAATTTTTTTTTTCAATAAATAATTCTGACGCGAACGCTAGCGCGACGAACTAATGACCGGTGGGGTGGAAAGATTCTCGAATGGTGACCGCGTGTCGTACGACGCTCCGTGGGCAGGCCCCCCACGGGTCCCCCACAAAGTTGGACCGACGATCTGGTGAAGGTCGCGTAGGGTAGGCGTCGAACGGCTGATACGATGATGATGAAATAACGCTAACAGTGAGCGAAAAGCAAAGTCGCAATAGGGTCCCAGATGATGGATGGATGGTTCTTTTGCCAATCGCCCATAATACCGCCACTAAGGCTATGCAGTGTTTTGTGGCTATAGGTACTACCGTTCTTTTCGACGATAGAGTTCCACAATCATCTCCCATATAACAGATAGCGATTATTACTAAAGTCTCAAATGAAACGTAGGACATAACTTAATATTTCTTTATTGGAGTAAGTAATAAAATAACAATCAATATTCAGAAGGTCAAACAGTGTGACACGTGCAATCTCCCATGATGAGTCATCAATTATCATTTGAAAGAATTAATGACACGTAAGTGGTCACCTCAGAATGCCTCAGATAGGTACTACAAAATGCTTGGAAGGTATTATTCTAGTCACTATTCGTAGGCACTCGAATTAAGTGCCTTAGAATTATATCATCGAATACTCAAAACGTACCTATAAACAATGTAGTGTTAATAATATGTTACCTACATACCTAAACAAATTGACTTGTGTGGCTGATGATGACTCACAAGATGTTAAACAGATGAGTCAATCAAACATCATAACCAATTTCAGAAGTAGTATTTTATCACCGTTTTGAAGCAAATTAACTATACTGGGCACTAAAAAATCGACTCGTTATAAAAGTCATGCATAAGCCATGAAATATAACTTATTTCAAAAACAGGTGGGTCGGTTCTCTCTCCGACGGTCAGTGTGTATCCATTTTCATAATTCATATTCATTATTGATAATAACCTATCATCATCAGTTCTTCATTATAGGTACTGAACAACTTCCCAAGCGCCGTGCCTGTGGTTAGCAAAAATATACGCCCCGAATTTTGTTTAAATTTACTTTGGATTATTATAAAAATCCAAAGTAAATTTTAACAAAATTCGGGCTTTATTCGGGGTATCGTATCGATAAGTATCTCAGGTAGGAACGTTACGTCCTTGACAGCTTTTTGTTACCTCAGCATGCACAGACATTCAGGCGCTTTGCGGGCGATGCTAATGAATGAGTATAACTGATGATATTCAACTTCTCTTTTTCTCTTAAGAAAAGCTGCAGATGGACCAATTGATATTAACATTTCTCGAATGTTTTATTCGTGGGGAATGCATTTTGTAGTAGCCTCCACCCTCGTTTAAAACAAATGGTATCTTATCGTATGGTGTGATAGAATTTAGCCCGTGATTAAACAGTTTCCAGTTAAGTATTATGATAGGTTTTTTGCTTATTTGTAAAAAAAGTTATGATAGCCTCAGACGACACTAAGCATACATCAGTAAATAGAAAATTTCAATGAGTAATCAATCAATCAAAAATAGCCTGTAAAAACCGACCAGTTGCTTGGCAGGCCTACATCGAGGGTCGGGCATTGCACGTTGCAACACAGCGAGATCTGAATCCACTCACAACAAAATTGATTTTTAACTATCAGACCTTAAAGTCTAATTTGCTTTAGATAAATCGTGCAAAAATCTGTTGCCGTATGAAACATGCTAAGTATACATCGATGACTCACCATACGAGAATATTCTGGTGCCGGTAACCGGCACGCTGTTGAGCGCTCCGATGTGATTGAGCACCGCGCACCGGTAGCCGTGGCACTGGGAGTAGTGGACGTATGTGCGAATGTACACGCTCTCCGACGTGTTTCCGATGCCGGGGCAGATTGCCACCGTGACATCATCTGGAATAATAAAAAATGTTAATAATGCACATATTTTGTCGCGCCATATAAAAAGAACGCTGGAGGGGAGGAGCTTGCGTACAGGAGCAGTCTCCATCCCTCTCGCTCGCGGTGGCGTGAACGTGCGGTGCGAAATGCCCGCTAGGTTGTACCACCTAGCACACACAAAGTTTAAAACTATACTCTGAGTCATCATTATTAGTATCGATATCTGAATTCAGTGTTAAAAGACCTTCTGATGCTTGGTTGGTGATTTTAATGACAGGGCTGCTCTGTGGTCACAGGATCTTACTGATGCAGATAGTTATAAGATAGTTAATCAATTAACTTCTCAGCTATTTACTTTTATGAATTTCACAGGCTGGAATCAGCGTAATGGAATTCCAAACTCAAGTAACAGATGGCTTGATGTTATATTTTCTAGTTTTTCTTGTACCATTAATCGGTCTAAACCTCTTTCGGAGCCGGTCACCACCAGTCTTTGTCAATAGTCGCGAATGTCTTACAAAATGATGCCTGCAGCCAGCGCTAATCACTATCCGTTGTTTTCATGCAGCTTATTAATATAACATGTAATACATACAGAGTTCTAACAAATTACCTTCATGTTCTGATCCAACTGGTTCATAGAGATCATATGTCAGAGTTGACTTATCAGGCAGAACTAATGATATCCTTCCACCAATAGGCCATGGGCAACGAACTCGCCCTATAAGGCTGTGGAGGATGGTCTGTACATGGCCACTGAAACCCCATAGTCGTGTTGGTATGTACCTGCAACAAATTACTAGATGGTAACTATCTAATCATATCAGACATAAGATTTTATGCTACTTTTTATGGGAGAAACTATTCTAAATAAATAAATATTTCACAACAATCACACCAATTCTCTAGTCCCAATCTAAGCTATGAGGCTTGTGTTATGGGTACTAGACAACGGATAAACATACTTAAATACTTTTTTTTTTGTAAATAAATACATATTATACATAGAAAACACCCAGACCAGTACAAACACAAATGTTCATGCACACTTATGCTTGTACTGTGCGGGGATCGAACCCGCGACCCTTGGTTTAGTCTGACATGTGGACCACTGCACCAAACGGTCGTCGAAAGATTGGCATGAACAGTAAAAGTATAGCTTAACTTCAAGAAGAAATGAAACTTTATCAACTACTATCAGCTTCGCACGGGTGGTCTATCCAAACAAACAAACAATCAAATCTTTCCTCTTTATAATATTAGTGTTGACTGGCTCAACTCTAGAAAAACAAAGTAAAAGGTAGATTTGAGAAACAAAAACATACTAATTAGTGATTGTGTAGCCAAATTATCACAAGCTTTATTCATTTTACAGAGGAAACAGTTTTGTATTAGTATGCTAATGTATTATTAAATCTTTGTAAAATCTACATTTCTAAAGATTAGAACACAAGTTTTTTAGTTACAAGTTGACTATTTTGTGAGTTGAATTACAAGTTAATTTTCTTAACACTAAAACATGCTGTTAAATATCTTCAAGAAGATCTTTATATTTAGAAAGCGTACATTTAAACAAGTTAATGTGAAGATTACTTGTTTCAAGTAAGTTATACATTAGAATATCATTCCAGGGTCAACATTATGGGAAATAATAAACAGTGCAGCAATATTAAAAATCAAACTTTGATATGAACAGTGACCAACACATTGGGCTACCCATGTTTCTTTGCAAAAGCGCCCATATCAAAAGTACATAAGATACCACAGTGTACCATGACATACAGGCCACCATACCATACTGATAGGATAAACTTTCTTCTATTTCTAGAGATACATATCATAGAAGTAAATTACAGAATTATTTTTTTCCTGGCTTGTTACTAGCCAATTTTAAAACTGAAACTATGAAACACATCTGCAATATAAATATACAAGCCATATCATTGAAACTGCAACAAGTACTAACAAAAACCAAGGTCATATCAGTAGGTATCTAAACTAGGTATGACTCAGGAACTTATTAACCTGACATCAGGGTTAGAAGGTAACTATAATTTATGAGTTGATTGCCTAACACAACACAGCCATCTAAATTTATTTAACACAGGCAGACACAAGAAGATGTAAGATAAATATCATGAGCTAAAGTTTTTGGCAATTTAATATTTTTTTTGTAGTAGCTATACTACAGCTTCCTTTTTTTTATAATTTGAAAGACCCATTTATTGTCGCAATTATAGTCAAATACTTTTGTAAATTATAAACGGCAATGGGTAAAATAGCCCGCAGGCTACGTTTTAGATAAAGTTTTACTGCCCAAAGAATATTATGACATCATCAAACACGATTTACAAGCATGACCAACTGAGGGACAAATACAAGTATGATAAACGCCATGAACTGAACTTTCATGGGAAAGCGAAATAAACTACTTACGGTTCATTTAGAAAAGGTGAAATAAATAAGATGTTTTCGATGAAATTTCTGTCTTTTCCGTAGATCACTGGTTTCTGCGGCTGGCTGCTCACATTCAGTAATCGGAAAAGCACACACAAAATTACCGCAACGACCGCTAGAAGGACCGTCGACATTCTGAATAATATTCTAGTTTCCCGATTAATATGAAGTAATATCTACATAATATTGGTAAAATAATTTCCCCCAACGGGAAGGAAATATTTTTTTAAACCAACCAACACACCATCCACCTGACAAGTTACAAGAGAAACTGCAGGGGGCCTCAGGGGGGTGACAGACAACTGACACATGAGAAACTGTTTTTTTTTATGTATGTATAATGTAGGTAATATGTATATGTATGAATGAATGAATGAAAGACAGCTTTCAACCAAAACAAATTTCTAGAACATAATATTTAGAACATGCTCAATGGTGCCAAATTAATCTGATGTTCCAAAGGAAAGATCCTATTGGTTAGTTTAAGAACATACTTCTTTGTCATTGGCCAATAAGATATGTGATGCTGTTGGCTGACTAGTGATGTAACTTAGCGGTAGTATCCATAACCGGTAATAGGTAAAAATACTTATAAAAATAACGGAATCTCATGAAAATCGGAGTAATTCGAATTTTAAGATGGTAGTACTCGGGTAGGCAGGTAGGACGTATAGCGTACTGCGTACTGACTGAGTAATGCTATGTTGCCATATTACGCGGAACGAAATGTTATGCCATATGGCATTACATCATAGCGTACTATTTTGTGCATGTCTAATTTTCCACTATTATATGTTAAATATTGTTTGATACTTGTGGCATGCAATTGAATGACGGTATACCCGATTTTTTAAGTAAATCAATTCAACCTTATAGTGATAAGTCGAGTTTATACTCTCTTGAGCTCCTGTTTTTGTTCCTCTTCAGCTTGTTTTGAGCCTAACTAACTATGGGTATCCTTTTCCCCTTTAACTTAGTGATGATTTTGTTTTTTTTTAACGTAGAACCATGTGGGATACAATACAAGTTCTTTTTTTTAACCACAGAATACTACTTTAACCTTATAACACTTAAGACCGTTAAAAAAATCCTCCTCTTTTAAAAACTAGGAAATAATTAATTAAAATAGTAGAACATAATTTTATTCAAGAAAAATGTTGAAGTGCCATAAATTAGGTAACTAATTACCAATAAATAACAAATAATGCGAAAATATCGTAACTACAAAACCATGTAATCGCAACAGCTCACTCGCATGTTACAATATTTAAAATAAAGAGCAGTCTAGTCTATTGCGTCATTATTACAATCAACCATTGTTTTATAAAAATACAGGGGACTGCCTCTATGTAGATAAGGTATTTATCGCGTATCATTCGATTCGTTGGCCAATGCAGGCGTATGTTGTGTGATTTAATATAGTAAAAACTTTATTAATGCCAAAATCAAATGACACGCGATCAACACCATATTACTGATGGTGCAAAGACTATACAATTGTTTGTTAAATGCCACCTGTAATCATTTGGATGAATATTAATTTATATTCTTACTAGAGTGACCCTAAAGATATATCATTGGGTAAAATAAGTTACATCAACAAGATATTTGCGTATTTTGCACTCGTTAAGGGCTTCGTAAACAGGATATAATAGTTATTATAAATCCACTAGTAACAAAAGAACCCTGTCTTATACTTACACAGTTGAATAAGAATTTGCAGTAATATAGGTACTTATATTATCACCTTTCAGTATGGTTCTTTAAATTCACAAAAAAAGTGTTTGGATGTTCTACTAAATAGCAAGCGACAAGATCCTAGATTAGTTATTGTTAATTTTTTTGAAGACTATGGCAAAAATTATATTACAAAGATTTCTTTTGATCGCAATGGCGCTAAGTAGAAATATTAACTTCTTTGTGAATTTTAAGATCAGTTATAAATTACTTACAATACATAGTTGACGAGTGCTTTTAATAATACGGTGGACAAAGAGTATATTATCAATATTTAAGATTGTTACCAAGTCTTTATACTGAATGATATTTTATAAACTTAATATAATATGTTTGTCCAAACAGAATGAGCAACTTTTTTCTATATATAATACATACCTATTCTATTTAATTACAGCGTTTATAAATAGTCAGGTAAGGCAATGCTATGTGAACAATCTAGGCATAGCCAATACAACATCGTCCATATAGGTTTGTAATGATAATAACATACCAGTTATTTGTTGATAATTAGTTATCTTTTGTTAAAGTAACATTATTGTAACATAGTACTATAAGTTCAATATGAGCTAGAAGAATTTAATATGTTTTATAAGATTACAAACTGAGAGATCAGAAGGGTTATAATAACATTAAATCCAATAACACGGTGGTGTCTTAAATTAGCAAAAGCTATTTTTCCAATTTGTAAAAGGTTCTTATAAAAATATCATAGACAACTATAAATATATTGCATAACTTAGTGTCATATTAGTGTACACGCCATATTGAAAAACTTAAGAATAACAATTTGTATTCCTATAAAAAATAACTAAGTAAAGTCCTCACTCCTATTACATTCCAATCCGATGTTTTGCGTTCAGCCTTCTCGAGTCAATAAATATCTGTACACACACACCATAGATAACTACGTTGTTTATAAGTAAAGGAGGAATCAGATGGCGCACAGGCGCAATAATTTTGAAAATGCTGCCATGTAGATAGATAAGATACAATGCAAACTTGCAATGCAACATTGATTACAATCTCAAGTAATAAAGCAGTCTCAACTAATAAACAAACGACGAGCAGACTAAACGACGCGATTTTATGGTGAATATGGTGATGAGTAATTTATGGTGGTTATAGTTTTTGACACACGTCGCCTGCTAGCGCGATCGCTCACGAAATAGAATGCTCCGATCTTAAATTTTACAATAGATTATTTGCTGCCTAAATCCTGCTCCAAACGTATAATATCGCAGTTGCTCTAAGGTGCCACTTATAAAATAAACTTAGAATTAAAACTAACAATACCATAAAATTAAATGTGATGGTACCCTAACTTTAAAAATATAATGGCAAAACAATGTCTATAGCTTAAATGCTACAAGCATCATGTTCTCTTATAAAAATGTAGAACATTTGAATATTTCTTAGGTGAAAACAAGTATAAGACCAAACATGAGCAGAAATCAAATCACAGATATAAATAAAAAGAAAATTAATATAATATTAAGAACTAGAATCAAATGATCAAAACACTGTTTCGAATGATTCATTTCAGTATGCCTTACACAATACCTTTGTACAAAATAATATTTACAAGGAATTACTGTAGGAATTAAAACCAAGAAGATGGTTATAATACCCCCTTTTATTAATACTATCTAAGTTTACTAATTTATATTTAAAAAATAGATGTTTACAATAAATTATATTTGACCAAATATTTATAAATGTCAATTATATGTATAAAGTCGATGCGATTATTTCTGATTAAAGACTGATAGTCGCACTAGTAGAGATATTACAGTATTACTATTACAAACTATGCAAATATACAGGGTGTAAAAAAAACCTTAACGAAGCCGAATACCACATATTCTACCAATTGTTACGATCATTTTTTTCCTTTACACCATACCTGGGAAGTTAACGGTTACTGAGATATTGATGGTTAAAGTTTGAAAAAAAAATTGATGATTTTTACAGAAGTGACTTCTGTCCGTTAAAACTGAACTTTTTTCCAAAGAAACATGATTAAAATTTTCACTAGTTCTTTCATAAAAAGCCTCTAAATGGCACACTCCGCAATGAACAGCGCACACTCGAACCGAACCGCGTCGCGGCGGCGTAAAGCAACACGCCCCGCGGTGACTTTTCCGCGTGCGCGCTGTACATTGCGGGTTAGAATTAAATTATTTTTTTTGATGTGAAAAAATAAAAGTTGTTTCCCAGCCAAAATTTCTTTTTTATACGATTTGGTTTGATGTACTGAACGCGTGGTTGACGGCTTCGTTAAGGTTTTTTTTACACCCTGTATATCATCCGTGTCCTAAAGTTAAAATGTAATCTTGTGCGAATATGTTCAAATCATTGTTATTATTTTCATATAGCAAGAGTGTTTTGTTTTAAATTGAATGTGTACGAGCCAGTCATACATAGTTATGTCATTTTATGTTGACCTTAATTAGTTTAGCCTGTCTTGCATTTCCGCCACATGCCTCATATTTTGTAAGTTACTATTTAGCAATTTAGTGTTTACACTAATATAAGCTAAGATTAAGCTAGTGGGAGAGCTAGAGATGCTAAGCTGAAGCGCAGTAACTCTGAGGAGATACAAAACCAAACCCGACCAGTGTTGAACGTACACCGTTTTATTTACACTTACAAAATATGAGTCATGTGGTGGAAATGCAAGACAGGCTAAAATAATTACGGTTAACATAAAATGATAGAATCATGTATGACTGCCCCGTACAGAATGTATGGCTAAACCACTGAAACACAATTTGAGACTTTGTGTAACTTTATTGTAGTTAAGTGTACTTCAGCACGAAGCTTGTACTACTATGTACTGTGCTATTCTTATGCTACTATTACCATTCATTATTCGAGAATTCACTAAACATTCAAAACCTTTATATTCAGTTTTTAATCAGTTAAACATTTTCCATTCAGACTTTTACAAGATACTATTTACAACACCTACTTATTTTGCTTATAAATTAGTAAATTACATTCCACCTTACAGGCGAGAACAGACTTAAATATGAGCGTTTAAAGCACAGATGATTGTCCTATCGCGTACATTCAGATTTAAGCAGGACGAAACGGACCGTTCACAATCGAAAGAGATAGCACCACTGTTCCTAACAATCGTCTTCGAATGTCTGAGGCTCTTACTCTGTAAGATGATGCTTGTTTTTATTTCTCGTCATTACACTCACTCGTACTGTTCTGTTATGCATACAAGTGACAAGGATGGTTAGATTGTAATTTTTTTAACAAGTATTCATCTTACAAAGTACTGCCTCTGCGCTACAACCCGTATAAACAAGTTTTCGAGCTCAAATGTGACGTTACAGCTAGAAATTCTAATTCGAGATGGAATTTGTGTTGCGAAGTCGATAAGATATTTTTCCTTTACTCTGCTGAATTGTATTGTTACAACTGAATTTATTTGAACAACCGTATCCGGATACCCCAGAACTATATAAGAATACTGTACTACAGAATGCGCAAGCGCACCTTGTCACATCGACAAGACTCCATGAAGCTCAGAGCACATTAATGGACGCGTTCGAACCTAATGCTCGCAGAACAATGCAAACTCTTTATGCTCAAAACTTGTCCATAGACTAGGAGATTTCATTGTTCTGCAATTATTAGGTACAGACGAGGCTAATAAGGTGCCCTCTATCTCAACAAGAGCCGTAAATGTTTGCTCCTAGCGCCCTCTGCCCCAAAATCACCTGAGCACGAACTTCAGTTCATCGATGTGTCTCATCACTTTCCTCGTAGCTCTATTGTACCTGTCATAAATGAATCCTCGCAGCAGATCTGTTGCACTGCGGTGGAGGGCGAGCCGGGCTGCGGTCAGCGTATGAGGCAGGTGAGGCAGAGCTCGGCGGTGCCGATGCAGTCGTCGTGGCAGAAGGCGCCGCACTTCTTGCACAGTATCATGGCGCGCAGGTTGCACACGCACGGCTCCTCAGCGCCCACGCTCCGGCACCGCGCTACGCTCTGCAAGTATACACAAACCGTCATACTACAGAACAAATAATAACATTGTATTGTATATTGCACTGTACAAACATTTGTGTGCATGAACATGTCGGTTTGTACTAGTCTGGGTGTCATATGCATTTATTAAGTTTAGTTGTTGATTTTGATATCTGTAAGACACGTCTGTACTTACCACGGAGTCAGATCAATGTATGTGACGATTTAAAAAAAAAACATTTCTATGACTTTAAAGAATAGTTGCAGTTAGAACGTGGCTAACTAAAAACTGACAAAAAATCATTTTGAAGTACGAAATGTTAAATACTGGGTCTCGGTCCAATCCCGATATAGACTAAAGAAGTTTAGACTACAGTATCGCTTGATGTTCATAATGGTTATACAGCCTCATCCTAATTTTGAGACTAAACGTGTACATCATTTGTGTGATTTGGCGGGCGACACCGTCAGTCTTGCACGACTTAATTATGTATTACGACACGAATTTGGATGTAATAAATCAGATGTATGGCTCCGCTATAGTTGTGCGACTATTTTTTTTGTACCATATATTTGAAATTGGGAGTGGGAGGTATAGGCTAAAACTTGACTGTTGGAAAGATGCCAAACCCATATGTATGATTATGATAACAAATTAATACAAATCATTCCTTTTTAGCCGTTTACTGGACTTTAATATAGCGTTTATTAGAGTCCAAAATAATACTTACCACATTAGAAATCTGATTGGAGGGCGGAGCGCTGGACGCTCTGGGCGCGACATTTGGAGTCCTCTGCACAAGTATGTACTGACCCACGTTGTTAGATCGATTCTCATTTATCTAAAATCACGTAATTGAAAGTTAGGCGTCTATTCGAGTAGTCGCACAGTTTACTGATAGATACACTTACGAGCAACCAAATTGACTCAACGCTTTCGCTACAACATCTTTTACTTATTTAAAAAAAAAAAACATCTGTGTCTGTAGCTTAAGCACTCGTGTTACAGAAATCAGAATCAACAGTCGTATTACAAATAATCTTAAATAAATATATATAACACCCAGACCAGTACAAACAGACATGTTCATGCACACAAATATTTGTACAGTGCGGGGATCGAACCCGCGACCTCTTGGTTAATAGTCAACTCCTTGACCATTACACCAAAGTAATTAATGCATTTAATTTATGTATGGTTTAAAAGCTCTGTATACAAACTGGACATGATTAATAGAAACTCTTAATAAATACGGTCATTTATGATTTTAATTTAATGCTGGAGAGACACGCTTTCACATAATATTTATTAGATAAAGTATGATTTTGGTTTTAAGACAAAAATTACATTTATATGCGGCTTGCACGTTCGAGTCGATTTGGTTGCTCGTGAGTGTAGTTAAATGGTGAAACTCTGCATTAAAATAGCATCTTCGGGTGCGACCATAATAAGTAACAAACAAAATTTGCGCAGAGTGGCAGAACATTACTGTTTCTAAGTACAATCTGATGTCCGCCAAGTTTCCGCGTGATATGCCATGGGTAGTAAAGACGCGGAGAGGGTTGCGAAATCGCTTTAATTGAGAGTGGCTTAGCATTCTCGAAATATCAAAACCAAGTTAGCGCGCCTTTACTTAGATGTTTTGTCACTTCGCTGTCGAATGGTTAATTTATTAATGCTTAATGCCGTGCCAAATAAAAAAGAACGCTGAACGACTTGAGCTTGCGCACGTAAGCAGTCGGTATCTCGCTCACTCGCAGCGGCGAGCGAAAAACCCGCTTCCACCCCACGTACCACCAATTAGACTTGGACTATGTATCGTATAGTGCGTGTAACCGTCAGTAAACTGTAGTTTGTGAGTAAACTGAAACTTAAAAAAAAAATGTTGAGGAGCTCCACCGACCTCGGTATGCGCCATGACGGAGACGGGCAGCGGGCGCACGAGCACGGGCGGGGGCGGCGGCGGGGGCGGGGGCTGCGCGCGCGGGGGCGGGGGGGGCGGCGGGGGCTGCGGGCGCGGCGCGCGGGGCCGCGTGAGCAGCGCGGGCGGGGGGCGCAGCTGGCCGCGCAGCGCGTCGCGGTTGGGGCTGTTTTGTATCACCGCCTGGCATATCTGGTAGCTGCGCTCCAGGTTCACCGCGCCCGGCGGCACTTTGTTCGTACTTCTACTTCTGGAATTGATATTATTTGTGTTAAATTGTACAACTACAAGGTGGCTCTCAAAGTAATAAGCACAGTGAAATGTATTATGTTAAATTCTTCTTCTTGAATTCAGAAAAAAATGAAATTATCATTGATGTCAGAACCCAGACTTTCAACAGAAATATTTTTGTCAATGCAAATTAATAGGAAACAATTCGCAATGCTTTAATTCAACAGAAGTAATAAGATCGTTTGCAATCAAAAAATAACAACACATACCTGTTTGACTCTTTCCCTAGTTTTGACTTTTTTCCAGTGGGCCTTGAACTTTGTGTGATTGTAGTAGAAGTTGAATTGATAGACAGGTTAGTTGCCGTCGTACTGGACACGATACTAGGTATCAATTCATTTTCAAGCTTCAGTGACATCTCTTTCATTGACTGACAACTCTCTGAAGAGCTAGACGACTCCATGTTATAATTCGCATCCCTATCTTCTTTGTACATGCAGTTCTCATCATTCATATTAACATCTTCCATACTCGTTTTGGAGTCCTCACTGACATATTTAGGATTGTCATTACTGACGGTGGAAAATGATTGTAAGGTCACAATATTTTCATTGTTAGACCAATCATTCTCAGTTTTCCATGTTACTGCTGATGTCTTTGGTTTTGCAGGATCTTGGAGACTGTCATCAGGATATGAGACTATCTGTAAAACAAAATTTCAAAATTGATTTATTTATAGGTGTGTAAAAATTATTGAAGTCAAAGAATACACTGCACAGTACTCACTGATGTGTTGGTGACTTCCATCATTGGTATTGAAGAATTATGTGTTAATGGCATTGTTACAACTGCTGTTACATCTGAAATGTTCAGAAAAACTATATTAAATTGGGAGTGCTTGAAGGAAAGTACAGTACAGTTATAGTTTTAATAGGTATTCCATAAATTTTTAAAACATGAAAATGTACATACTGGTCTCACTGATATAAGATGACAGCTCCATAAGATTCGGATGTGGTGGATATTTTATATCTTCACCCTCTGAAAGGAAGTTACAAAAGAAGGTTATTAAGATGGATTCAATGATAAAAAGAACAGATGATTTAAAAGTAGACTTCTTACGTGATGTCAATATTGAGAGTCCACTAGTTTCTAAAATGAAAGACTCCGCATCTTTGAAGTGTTCATCATAATAACTTTGTACGTTGTCTATTGGTCTGTCTTCACACTTAACAGGTATAATTTGATCTTCACTCTTTGTACTTGTTTCCTGATTTGTTTGTGATACATGAGATTCAATATCTTGAGCAGATTCAATTTTCTGCTCCAATTTAGCCTCTGGTTCTATGTGCATCTGCTCTGAATTGCTGTCAGCTGGAGAATGTAAGTGAGTGTCTGTTAATTTAAACTCAATTTCAACAGACCCTGATGCATTCTCATCATGGATATCTTGTGGTACAGGCGACTCCTCCATGGTCTCTTCAGTAACAGCCACAGTATGCACATTTGAAAACAATTCCCTATTGCTATTTGCTTCACTTGTTAACACACTATTTGAAGTGTTTTCAATTTTTTGACTTGTACCTGAGGATTCACTTCTTACATCATATTCATAGAGTGAGGCAGTTGCTTTACTGTCCTCACTATTTTCTCCTTGGTCTTGATTAGGAAAAGTATGTAGCTCATCATTAGAACACAGTGGTTCGGCAGTGTAATTGGTTTCTGTATCTGAACAGTTATTGCTCCCAGTATCATCAACATTGTTGAGATGAAAACTTGTATTTTCTATTTCATACTCTTCTTGAAACTTAATTCTTTTAGATAAGCTCACAAATTCTTCTGTACATTCACTGGATCTTTTAACTGTTTCACAAAACATGTTTTCAGAGTCATTTGTTTTTTCTTCTTCAATAGTTGTTGAGACACCAGTTTCTTCTATTGTAACAACATTTAAATCTAGTTTATTTTTAATATCATTTCTATCAGGGTCACTGTCAGGCAACAAGGGATCTAAGAGAGGATCAACAGGTGTTGTGGACACAGAGTCATCTAACTGTTGGACTGAAGATGAGTCTGAAAAGCTAAAATCTACCTGACATTCCACATATCCCTGACTATGGCCTTTTATGTGTTTGATGGGAAGTAAGTCAGGAAGAGGTGCAGATGACTTGATTCCAAGAGGTATTGATTCATCTTCCACATCATCTGCTTTAGAAGATGATCTTGTCACAGCTCCTACTGACCTCATCCGTTTGCTTGTACTTGATTTGCTCTTTTTAATTTTAGGCACAGTGCTACTGCTAGTAATAGATGCCGTAGGCCTCAGTTTTATAGTTGTTTTCAGAGATGGCCTTTCTGGATTTAAGCTAACTGAGGATTTTTCTCTTCTAGATTTCTCTCCCCAGAAAGGTTCAAAATGTTTTAATTTCCATGGGTCTATCTTACTTTTCTCCTTTTCAGCTTCAGTCTTCATTTTTTGTTGATTCTCTGGAGTGAACTCTCCCCCTGATAGGCAATCTTGCCACTCTATACAAGCTCGGGAGAAGAATTCATTACTGAGACTAGATGAATTCAGACGTCCAGAAGGACTGAGTCTATCTACACTTGGTAGAAGTTGTCCCAATTTGTATTGATATAATGGTGGTAGTAATGAGAATGTATGTTTATTTAACAATGCTCTAATGTTTGTGTTTACTAAAATTGAATCAGGTGTTTCTAAGTCTATACATCCTTCTCTGGTCTGTTGAAGCTGAGCAGCTGTAGAAAGTTTTTTCCCGCTCCTTTTTCGTGGCTTCAAACAGAAGCCAGGTATACTGGCCAGCACTTCACGCATGGTGGAAGGTTTATGGGAACTACTAGGTTCTGAGTATGAAGAAGCTGCAGTCCATTCCCGTGTCTCTGGCGGCGGCGGAGGTGGCAAAGGCTTGACTATTATCCTTGGCAATGGTCTAGAGTGATTTGAACTCTTTTTTCTTCTCTTAGACTGTTTCTTAGAAGAGTGTTTACTTGTTTTTTCCGTATCTTCAGGTATTCGTATGACAGAATAAGATTGTTCATTGTTATTGCAAGTTACATATTTACTATCTGAAGATGTATCTGAATAATCCATATCGTTACCTGCTGTGTTTTCGGGCGATACATCCAATTCCATTGTTGTAATTAAAGCTGTGTAAAAAGATATAAATTGAAAATGCTGAATGTATGCCGATAGCAATCACTAATTCAACCCATTGTATTTATGTCTGAACACCCTAAAATATGCACTTGTTAATAAAACTTAGTACATGATCCTATATTCATTTATTCGATTCAATAATTTAGCTCGTAAAAGGGCTAAATCGCCTTTTTTCAAGAAATACGCAAGTAAAATCAAAATGTCACAACAACGCAGAAAATGGATTCCTGGTAGTGTCGTGCTCGTGCTCGAAAAATATAGATTAGAAAAAAATATAGTCTTGTTAATTTTTCCGGTTTTATGATTACAAACATGACACTATGACATCATATAATTTGTATGGCAACACTAAGAAATCAATTTATTGGCTATGGACCGCTACCGCCGCCTAATGTACCGCTTGCCAGTGTTTCCACATTGAGGGGAAGTTCCCCTTTTAAGGGGAAATTAGGATCTAGAGGGGAAGGAAAAGGGGAAAGACTATATGAGGGGAAATTGCGGGAATAATAGATAAAATAGATGATAAAAAATGGCTCTAACTGCTAGGTACGTGATTGGTGAATTTTGACATTATCTATCAATGTTAGTTCCATTCTATGGCTTAAAATAAAACATATGCGCTGACAGCGTAAACTGACTTGGAACAACAGTTAAGTATAATTAAAGTTAAGTATTTGAAAGCTAGTGATGTGCATACTATAGCAAAGTCGTCAAATTTTGCAGATGATTTTGTTGACGTATTTAGTGTAAATAATATTAATATATCAAGCTATACAAGAAAAAGGCCTTATTTTGGGTGTAGCGTGTAGTTTCAAAACTAAAAACAACAGCTAAATAACTTTTGAGGGGAAAAAAGTCCGGAGAAGGGGAAATCTAAATTGAGACGTGGGGAAATGAAATTGTCATAGTGGAAACACTGCCGCTTGCTTATCCTTTTCTTTCTCATCGTCGCCATTTTGTTTCCTTCCTGTTTGCCAAGCTAACCAAGATTTGATGGCAATTTTGTAAAAATAGTGATTAACTGCTTGTGTTTTGGTATAAAAGTGAAAATAATATATTCCTAAGAAATATGGGAAGAGGAAGGTAAGTGAATCAAACGTACTTTCTATATGAAAACCTAATCGATTTCGATCGTGGTATTAACTTTGCGGCGAGGCGTTGGTTGGTATTTCAATCGCACAGTCATACTAAATATAGAGTTTTTATTGCTTCTTAGATTGTATATCAATACTTTCGTCTTCTTGTCGGTATAGTGCCAAAATATTAATTTATTGGCAGTAGGCCTGTGTCAACCTCGAGTATGTAGCAGCAATGTGCTTACACTTTCTTCATTTTGTAGAGACCGCAGTCGCGATAGGCGCCGTAGTCGTAGCAGAAGCCGAAGCCGCAGTCGCAGTCGGAGCCCTCGCTATGGACTTGGGTCTGGAGGTGGAGGCGGCGGAGGGGGTTACGGCGGTGGCGGTGGCCGGAGGAGTAACCCAGGGGCCAGCCTCCGTAAACCGAAGTGGGATTTGAACCGACTAAAACCATTCAAAAAGGATTTCTATGTGCCTCATCCTGATGTCGAAAGCAGATCGGATTCAGAAGTAGAAGCATGGAGAAGTGACAATGAAATTACCCTAAAGGGTCGCAACATTCCTAAACCTACACTTACCTTTGATGAAGCCAGTTTCCCTGATTATGTTATGGATGAAATAGACAAAATGGGATTTTCAAAACCAACACCCATTCAAGCCCAAGGATGGCCCATTGCTCTCAGTGGACATGACATGGTTGGAATTGCTTCAACTGGATCTGGTAAAACATTATCATACATACTACCAGCCATTGTTCACATAAACAACCAGCCTAAATCAAGCAGAGGTGATGGTCCCATTGCATTGGTACTTGCTCCAACAAGAGAGCTTGCCCAACAAATACAGGAAGTTTGTGACAAATTTGCAAACACCTCAAAGATTCGTAACACTTGCTTGTTTGGTGGTGCACCAAAAGGCCCGCAGGCCAGAGACTTAGATGTTGGTGTTGAGATAGTCATTGCAACACCTGGAAGATTACTTGACTTTTTGGAAAGTGGTAGGACAAATCTAAAAAGGACCACTTACTTAGTATTGGATGAAGCTGACAGAATGTTAGACATGGGTTTTGAACCTCAGATTAGAAAGATAATTGAACAAATCAGACCTGATCGTCAAACACTCATGTGGTCTGCTACATGGCCCAGAGAGGTGCAAAGTTTGGCTTCTGAATTTCTCAAAGATTATTTGCAAATTAATGTAGGCTCATTATCACTTGCTGCCAATCATAACATTTTGCAAATCATTGATGTGTGTATGGAATATGAAAAGGAGACTAAACTCAGTACTCTCTTAAAAGAAATAATGGCAGAGAAGGAAAATAAAACAATTATCTTCATTGAAACAAAACGACGGGTTGATGACATCACCAGAAAAATGAAAAGAGATGGGTAAGTTAAAAAAATAATTTAAGAGGCTTAAGAAAAGTACCTAATAAAAAAAATAACACACATAGATGGGTAATGGTCATAATCCCGTTATTTTTTTCAAAGGTGGCCTGCTGTTTGCATACACGGTGATAAGTCACAAAATGAGCGTGATTGGGTACTGCAAGGTAAGATAAATTTCTTATATATTAAGTTAGTACAACATTTATTTTCTTTTATTTTTTCTTTATACATTTAAATTATAGCTAAATAATTTTGCTAAGCAAATGACCAAAGCCTAATTTTATTAATGTACTCAGTAAAAATCTAAAGATATATTCGACATCTAGATAACTTAAAAATGCACAAGGTGGCTGCCGAGAAGCGGCGTCGGACTGGAGACGAGCGCGAAGGGCGGGGCAGTTGTGGTACATTAAAGCGATTTCTGAAGTCGTGTCTGCATGTGCAGGCCGTGGGGAGCTGCGGCCGGGCGGCGGAGGCGGCGGCACGCGCGCCTGTGCGTCTGCGGCCGCGTCCGCACCGCGCCCGCCTCTCGTTGTCGGGGCTAAGCTCTATGCCCAGCCACACTGACTCCCCCGCGCGGCAGTCTGAGCCGCTTCTCGCTCGCTCGGCGCCGCGAGGCTGGCCCCCTCGCGACTTAGCGCCGCATGCCGCAGCCGCCGCCACGTGCCGCGCCGGGAGGCGCCGGCCTCCCCGTCGGCCCTGCTGGCGGGCGGCGGCTTCTCGCTCGATACTCTCGTTATACGTGCGTTACCCTGCTTGATTATACGAATGAAATTAAGTATGTAATGATAACAACAGGTTAATGAGATATCACAAATTACCAATATAATTACTAGAAATTGTTAAGGTAATTCAAAAAACATTGTCAGAGGGAGTAACGATTTCGGATTAATAAATATTACTGAGATCATTCACGAGATACATTCCCGCGCGGTGATATGGCAAAAAAAATGATACAAAAGCAGGTTGTTGCTATTTTGAATGATTGGTAGTTCACAATTAACTTTCCGTACATTCATATCCAGAATTAAATCGAAATCAATGTAATAAGATGTAATGATGTAGAGTATAAATTCATCAATTGTTTATTTCCAACCTAACCCAATGTAGCTCGATTCTTTTGTATCCTTTCCTCTATTAATGTATTGTATATATAATATAATATAGTACTATGTATACTATGTATCTATATTGTAACTTAAATCCTGTAGAAATGTAGCTTACAAACAACATACATACATACCTATGAAGCTATCCACAAGTAGTTACTAACATTTTATTTATTTCATTATTATTCTGATAATTTTTATTCATTATAGGCGACTTCTCACGTCATCAACATTCTACAGTTGGTTTATAAACATTACATTTTTACAGATTTTCGAAGTGGGAAAGCTCCCATTTTAGTAGCTACTGATGTTGCTGCTAGAGGTTTAGGTATGTATATGGTATTGCTCATAATATAACAATATTACTATTTTTACTGTATCAATGTACTTACACAAAGTGTTCTTTTGCAGATGTTGATGATGTTAAGTTTGTTATCAACTTTGACTACCCAAGTAACTCTGAGGACTATGTTCACCGTATCGGTCGTACTGGGCGTACTAACAAGACTGGAACCGCTTACACTTTCTTCACACCGTCAAATGCCGCAAAGGCTTCCGATTTGGTGTCAGTGCTGAAAGAAGCTAAGCAAGTTGTCAATCCTAAACTACAAGAGCTCGCCGAAAGGGGTGGTGGCGGCGGTAGACGTAAGTACTTTATATTTATACTTAAATCAATGAAAGTACTTTTTAATTTTGTCAAGCTGCAAAAGAGTCACAATTTGCCTTTCTGGTGTGCTGAAAACACCTTTGCAGTAACTCCTCATTTTACATTATAACGAGGTTATTTGTTGATATCGTAAAATATTTACCAGTCCTGTTTTATAAAATTACTAAACAATGCTTATTGTGTATTTTAGGTCACCGCGGTGGGCGCGGCGGCAGATATAGACGAGGCGGACGTCGCTCTCGTTCGCGGTCGCGCTCGCCGCGCCGCCGCCGCTCCCGCAGCCGCACGCGCTCCCGCGACCGCCGCCGCCGCCGCCACAGCTCGTCCCGCTCGTCGCGCAGCCGCTCGTCGCGCTCCTCGCGCTCCCGCTCCCGCTCGCGCTCCCGTTCGCGAAGTCGTTCACGCTCAGGCAAGTGCAGCCCTATGAAGGACAACCAGCCGGCGCCCCAAGCGGCGCCCCAGCCGCTCTTGCCCACGCCAAAACCGCTGCTACCCACTCCCATAGGCCCCCAGCTACCCCCGTCCCTCGCCGGAAAACCTAACGGGCGAGGTCCCTCGACCCCGCCTCGCGACGAGCAAGTCCACGTGCCCCGCGAGGAACGCCCGCCCGCCTTGCCGATGATACCTCCGCTCGGTGCTAATCCGGACTTCGGTCAGCAGCAGCTTGCCAATCAGATCCCCGCTCTGATGAATCTCAATCCACAGAATCTTAATCCTCAGAATATGTGCGTTCCCCCTCCTATGAACGGTGCTGGTTTTTTCGTGCCCCAGTTTTTTCCTCCCGATCAATTCAATATGATGATGCAGAATTTCGCCCCCGTTCCTATGATGCCCGCGAACGTCGCGAACGGCGGCTGGCCGGCGCCTCCCCCGCCCCCGCCTCCCCCTCCCTCGTCCGATCTCTCGGGTAGCGCGAACCAAGGGCGACGCGGTTCAGGAGGAAGCAGTCTCGAGTCAGATTCCAGGAAGCGCGGGTCGCTCCCCGACGGCTGCGGCGGCCTGGGCTCGGGCGGCGGCCTCGGGTCGGGTGGCGGCCTAGGCTCGGGCGCCGGGCTGGGCTCGGGCGCCGGGCTGGGCTCGGGCGCAGACGCCGAGCAGGCCGCGTCCCGCGCCCGCCCTCGCGAGCGCCGACGCCGAAGAAGAGGACGCGACCGCGATCACAGCTCCGACGAGCCGAGTGACGGCGGGCTCGGGTCCACCGGGCTCGGCGGCGGCCTGGGCCCGCCCCCCGGCGTCGGACATGTCTCTGGCGGTCTCGACGTACCCCATGGGAGCCTCCTGCCGCGCATGCTTCCGCAAAACGGAGGGGCCGACTTTGGACAGCCCCAGGGCGCTAATTTTGCTGCGTTCGGATCTTACGGGCCTAGAAATAACCTGAAAGATATGGATTATATCGGTTTCAATAATCAGAACGAGACCGTATATAAGAACGTGATGGACTACTATGATGAGCCTGACAACGTGGGTCCGGGACGACCCAGGGTGATGGGCATGGACCAGCCGAACGGTGCGCTGGCAAATGGCTCCATGGGGTACAATAACCGCCAGAGGAATCGCCGCCGGTGAAGACTGAGGTTTGTTACGTTCGAACCAATGCAAATTCACTTCTATTACACACATTCACATACTTCAAACGCAAACTAGATTGAAGAGGCCTCTTAAAATAGTATTTAAAAATGACAATGAATTCATAAATGATCGATCATGATCATTGATGAAAGAGTCTGCCTACTATTTTTATTTTACGAAGATTGTACAATCAGTGTTCTATCTACTACATCTTTTCTTTATCCATGTATCGTTTATACGGCAATATTTTCTTAATCTAAGTATGTTTTATTTTTCTTACAGAAAACGGTTACAATGGTGACTCACGTCGGCGCAGAAGACGCTAAACTAAAATATTATTATTACTGAAGAACAAATTCAAGTTTGTAACTTAAGTGGAGAATGTCATTCCATGATACATAATATTTATGCTTTTTGTTAACTTGATCAGCGCATATTCTCTCACACATATTTAATTAAGATTTTTAAGTCTAGTAACAGTTTGGTTTAATTTACATAGTAGGCTATGTGTTTATTTCTAAGCCACAATTGGAGAAGAGTTGTATGTAGCAATGTTACATTTACCTAGTTTTGCATTTCCTGTACTGCAGCTAAAAATAACACACTTATTACTTTAGGTACTCATTTAGTTGTTTTTCTCATAATTACCTAAAGGTAAACTAGATTTGCTAGATTTTCTTTTTCCCGGATTTATTACCGGCGGTCTACCATTCTTGATTAATGATTAAACTTTCACAACATTTTAATATTAATACAGAAAACTAGGTATCTTTAGTTCTCTGGCAATACTTCAATTGAAAGTATGCTGTATTGTGTAAATTTCCATCTGGGCTAGAGCATAATATCTGAAATGAGAAGTTGCCTATTTGTAATAGTGACATGATGTTTTATTATTGCAATGATACTTTCTCTCCAGTAGTAATGATAGTAGGTCAGGTATACATGCAATGGGAATTTATCTTTTAAAGTCAATTTGACTTGTAAATATCATTTTGTTATGTATACCAACATAGTGTGTTGTTAAAATTTTGATACACTTTAAATAGTTAGGTAGTAGTAATATAAGTCTTTGTCGTATTATGAATCTTTCTTAATTAATAGTTTGTAATCTCAGTGTAAATTGACATTAAATAAATTTTACACAAGTATATACTTTTTTTTTAATGATGATCCATCTCGGTGGAATATAGCCTGTCGTACCACATCATAGTTGAGGTGAGGCCTGTGCCCAGCAGTGGGACGTATGTAAGCTGATGAGACGAGATGAGTTTACTGTAGTGGCCAGCACAAAAGGTTACCCATTTTTGTATCAGAATCGCCCGCATCACCGACGCATAAGATACCGCACTGTTTAAATACTACGGTATGCTAATCACTTGTGATAAGGATGTTTTTATTCAACCAAAATGGGTAACCTGATGTGCTGTTACTATTTTCTGTTATAAAATAGTACATTAGAATGGAATCTCTTTGCCTTTTTTGCATGATTTAGGTTTGGCTGGCTGAAAATGCTTTTGAGCACTAATCCGCCTTATTAAAATTTTATTGTTTATTAAGTTTTAAAATGAAGAATTAATTTCTGGCATATCCTCAGCGAAAAAAGGTTAGATTAGGTGGTACCCACAGGGATCTCTAAACAAAAAATAACAATAACATTTTTTATTTAAATAATATTACTCTGAACATTATTTTTATGTGAACTATAGAATGCTATTATATTTTATTACATTAGTAAGAATTGGCTTTATGCTTTGGAAGAAATTGAAATCCTTCTGGAGTTGGACCTAAAATCATCTCACTAATTTTAATCCAATCTGCACAATTCCCTGAGGCCATCAAAGTCTCCATATCATCCCTACCAAAATATGCTGGAGGTCTTTCATTGATTCTTTGAGGTGGTCTTTCAAGTAGACCTACTGGGACATATCTGTACAAAAAAGAAAGCCATTCCAATAAAAATCTCCTAGTATTTTCCACACCTTGTGTATCTGAACCCCAGTGTTCCAAACCATAGTTTGTGTATTTTTTCAAAATATCAAACCTTTCACTGCTGCTGATATCCCATATTTTTTGTTCCTTAATTTCAGTAAATATCCAAGGCTTGATGAGTGCCCCACGGCCTATCATAACACCTTGAACAGAGGGTGCTAGTTTTCTTCTTTCAACATAGTCTTCATAACTTAAAATATCTCCATTTCCAAAAACTGGGCATGGCTTAGCAGCCTGTGCACAAGTTTCTATGTATTCCCAGTCAGCTGATTTGGTATACCGTCCCTCCCTTGACCTTCCATGAAGAGTTATGAGTGATGCTCCAGCTTCACATATTTTAGGAACAAGTGTGTGAGCAATTTTTTTGCTCTGGTATACCCCTGTTCTTATTTTGACTGTGAAAGGTATACTAAGAATTTTAGAAGCACACTTTATTGAAGCTTCTAATGTGGGAATTCTATGCATCATACCACTCCCACCACCTTTTTTGTAAATTAAGTCAATAGGACAGCCTACATTTAAATCAATGAAATTTAACTCAGTGTTTTCTTGCAGTAATTGGGCAACTTTTGTGATGATATAGACATTATTTCCACAAATTTGAGCACCAAATAAGTCTTCAGTTTCATGCCTTTTAACTAAAGCCCACTCCTGTTTGGTTCCTTTGAGTAATGATTCACATAGAGCCATTTCTCCACAGGTGATATCAGCTCCATAGGATTTACAGATTCTTCTGAATGGTAGGTTACCAACTGTTGTAAGAGGGCTCAGGTACAGTTTGTCTCTCCAGTCTATTACTTTCTTTTCCCTAGGAAGAAGTTTAATAATATCCTCATCTGTGATTGCTCCACTGTCAGTCTTTTCATTTGAATTTTTTCTAGTATCCATGGCTTTTACAACCTTTTCAGCAAAACTAAGGTCATATTTTTTCTTTTGCAGTTGTATCTGTAAAGACTGCTGAAGAGTGTTCTTGGTGTCATCCTTCCACAGGGATAACTTTTGTTCATTAACCAGATTAAATCCTTCAGGAGTGATGTGACAAGAACCATATCGACAAGCTATTCCCCGAGGGCACCTCCCTCTAGTGTTGAATAGATAACACTCATCACTGATATCACTTGGTTTCATTTTCAAGTAATCTAATGGATTATGTATGAATTTACAGTTGTTAAACTGACACTTATTTAGTTCTTCTGCTGATTGAACGTTAATAATACTAGGACAAGGTTTGCTCTCCTTATCATCTCTGAAAGTTTTTGGGCGAGCCTTATTTTGGCCTCTACTTTTAGGTTTATTTTTGTGACTTTGTTCTTCGTTGTCCTTTGACTTCTTGGCATCTGCACTCTGACCATCTTCGATTAAAGATTCACTGTCATCTTCTAGTTTACGCTTACCAAGTAAACTTTCCTCTACAACATTGGCAGTATTCTTCAAAGGCCTTTTTATCACAAAATCTTCCTTGATGGCACATATACCCGCACTTGCGCTTGCCATTTTGTAGGGATGAGTTAATTAGATTACCAATTTTACGAAGACTGATTGATAGAGGAGGGTTTTTATATTATTTAAAAGTTAGTTTGACCATCTTCTTTGATTTGAGGTTATTATTTACCACCGCCGCAGCGCACCGTGGGTGGGGTGTTATTATTATAAGATGACATTGACTGACAGTACCAGTAGTAGTAATAACATTGTTCCCAAAGGGAAAGGCAACAGTCAGAGCTATACAGCCTAATCTTCATTTATTCAAATTTCTTAAAACAAATACATATTAAAAAAAAAACACAACGCTTTATTCACCAAGTGGTCTAGCGGCGGGATGCAGCTAGGGTTGCCAGATTGGCTGGACTTGGCTGGATTGTCCAGCTATTTCACACGTTGTCCAGTGTCCCGGTTTTAGGCAAAATGTCCAGCTAAAATGAAGATGAAAATTAAAAACCACCAGTATTAGTGGTTTTTCCACCGAGTTGGCAACACTGGCTCTGCTGCGGTCTCTCGCTATCTATGCCCGGGACTTTCCCGTCCATCCGACCCGCCCATCACCCACCTCCCGCGTCCCGTCCTTCCGCTATCATCAATTCATCTCACTCATTTCATCGAGAATCCTGACAGTTGGTAGTGTCGTGCGTTGATGTGCTAGAGTATAACTTAAAATAGTTATTTTTCCGAGGTTGATTGTGTGCGTTCGTTTTTGTTTTATCAACTACAAATTTGTTTTACGACAAATCCGTTGCACTTGCAAAGTAAGTAATTTAAATTTTAGTTATTATTATTGTTATTGACGACTTATTGTGCATTTTTAATTACGTATAGGTCTATAATAGTTTAATACCGATATTTTATGACATAAATATATTAAATATTTGTCTAATGTAAACATTTTACTTTTTTAGGAAACAGTATGTCCGACGATAAGGCCGACGAGAAATCTGAGCCTGGCCCTGCTAAGAAAAGGAGATTGACTACCTACTCACACCATTGGGAGAAAAACCCGGAGTTTTCAAAATGGTTACAAAAAAAAAGACAATATCACTGCTTATTGCAAATTATGCCAAAGCGATATTATAATAAAATTTGAGGGAAGGCGTTCTTTAGAAATACATAAAGCCACGAAAAAACATGCAAAACTTCAGTCATCTTTAAAAATTGCAGGTAATCTTCAGAATTTTTTAGTAACGAAACATAGCAATGAAGAAACTGAAATCGCAAAAGCAGAATTGGTCGTTGTGTTTCATAATGTGCAACACGGACTTAGTTACAATAGTTTAGACTGTTTGACAAAATTAGCCCCATCAATGTATAGCGATAGCAAAATTGCCGCCAAATTGTCATGTGGACGCACAAAAGCAGCCGCAATAGCGAAACATGTTCCAAGGAACTTGACAAATGATAAATTATGGGCTCATATTTTCAAAAACTTTAACGAAGATTTGACAAATTTGAAAAAACTGATTTATTTTGTGCTGTCCATACCAATAAGCAATGCTTATTGCGAAAGAGTCTTTAGCCTTTTGAACAATTTGTACACTAAAGATAGAAATCGCATGTCATTTGATTTAATCAAATCAGAGTTAATACGATTGAACTTTGACGAAAATTGTACTAAATTTAAATCTTTTCTAAATACAGATAAAGGTTCTAAAATGATAAATGCAGCTAAAGGAAATGCTAAATATATGTGGCAGAAAAAGGGATTTCATATTAATTTTGTTTAATTAAGGTTCCTCTGTTTTGTAATAATAAGAAATTTTTATAGTCATGCTGATTTTTTTTTGTCCAGCCAAAAATCCTAATGTCCAGATATTTTATAATATTGTCCAGAAATTTTTATTTTTCAATCTGGTAACCCTAGATGCAGCACTATCGCAGTGGGTTTATACCTACCAGGTATTTGCGCTGTAGCATGGTGCGGGTGACACTTACAGTAACGTTACATTTCGCTCTTGAAAGTTGTCACAATTTAAAATTATGGCTTAGTATTTTAGCTGTACCACATTCGTAAAATATTAAATCATTGATAACTGTAGCAAATGTAATTAAATCCAATTAATTAATGTTCTAGTCTACAACTAAAATGTAATTGAAAGAAAAAAATATGCAAAATGTTATGCGTGTAACGTAACACGTATTACGTTTTTAGTGTTGGGATGCAGTGCTATGCTGGATAGTCGATTTTTTAATATAATTTAAACATATATTTTTCATACTTCAATTATTATTGTGTAAAACTTAATAATCTATACAATTTTTATTAAACTTATACTCCGTCTATACTCTAGTCAGGAACATCTGAATCCTCACCAGATACTAAATTATTTTGTAATATAATCACAAAGACATGTCCATAAAATTACACTGCACAACTAAATAACACACTAATTTTTATAACAATATTAAAAAGAACTACACTGCTCAACAAAGTCTAGGGAACAAGCCAACTATATGACTTTATTTGTAAAATCTTCTTTAAAAAAGTACTGATCTCTTTGAGGTAAACAGGGAGGCTGAATGTTTATCAAACGTTGTTCGAATTTAAAAAAAAAAATTAGAAACAAAAGAATTTTAAGAATTTTCGTAAAAGGCGGGAATCTTTCACTTTGATTGCTGTGTAGTGATACTGTATGAGAATTTTATAGATAAAAATTTGTTTTATTGTTTTATGATTTTATTGTAAAACAAAATTAACTGTTGTTTTTCGTAGAAATGATTCGAGCTGTAGGAATGTTGGAAGCTGGGCTACCCCAACGCGAAGTTGCAGCTGCTCTGAATTCTCACGCGAGCGTTATCTGCAGACTGTGGGCACGTTACAGACTTACTGGCGATGTAGCCGAAAGGCACAGAGGCAGGTATAGGGTTACTACGGAAAGGCAAGACCGTTTTTTGCAAAATGTCGCAAGGAGGCAACCCAACATTACGGCTCGTCGTTGGTAGAAGACCTCCAGTCGCAGCACCAGGTTGCTATCAGTGACCAGACTGCTCGGAGGAGACTCCATGAAGCTAATCTTCGTGCTCGCAGACCACTAAGAGTGCCCGCACTGCGTCATGGAAATCGAGGACGTCGATTATTGTGGGCACGTGAACATTTGCAGTGGACCGTAGATCAGTGGGCACATGTACTGTTCTCCGATGAATCTCGCTTCGGATTTCATCCAGATTCAAGAAGAGTGCGTGTTTGGCGGATTCCTGGTCGGCAGAGTCGGCTTCAAAACCCACAGGAGGTGCATCCCTACCAAGGTGGTACAATCATGGTGTGGGCTGGAATCCGCCTGGGTGGACGGACGGATCTCGTTTTGATCAGGGGAAATTTAAATGCAGAGCGATACTGCGAACAGGTAGTCCAATCCGTGGTTATCCCGCACCGACAAAATCTGGGCGCAGATTTTATTTTTATGCAAGATAATGCACGACCACATACTGCGAGTCAGGTGATGGATGTGTTCCGCGAGTACAACATCGAAGTGCTGGAGTGGCCTGCTCAGTCCGCGGACCTCAATCCCATTGAACACGCGTGGGATTTACTAAAGAGAAGGGCTTTTAGAAATCTCCCTCAAAATTGGAACACAGCAGATGAACTTTTTTCACATCTCTCCAGAGAATGGAGTCTTCTTCCACAAGAGACAATCGATAGTCTCATCATCAGTATGCCACGACGATGTCAAGCTGTTGTTAATGCCTTAGGGGGTCCAACTGATTATTAAAAAAGTCCCCGCATATTTGTTCTTAACTGTAATGTTTTAATTTTTAAGAAATTTTATTAAATTAAATTTCTTTGTTTAGTTCTGTAATACACTTTCTTTGTTTTTCATTAAAATTACCTCGTAATTCAAAAACTGAATCCTTTATTTATATACGCAACTAATTAAGCATTAAATTGCGCATCGATTGGTATATAAACTTTAAAACAAATATATATAAAAATAAAAATATTCCCTAAAAACCTCCTGTTCCCTAGACTTTGTTGAGCAGTGTAGATTATTTTATGGTGAAAGTATCTTTATCAACGATATTAAATACCCTATATACACTGACAGCGCTCGAAAATGTCTCGCAAAACGAGTGCTTTTAAACACGCCATTAATTAAGCACTCGTTCGCTTGCAGTCGCTACGTCGCGCGGACCGTGCTAGCATCAGTATGCCAAAGTGCTCCGTGAAAGAGTGCAAAAACAATACTTTAACCACTCGAAAAATGGATGGAGTTTCGTATTTCCGGTAAGTTATTAATCCATCTTTGATAATAGAATGCATTAGTGGTGCAAAGTTATCTTAAAACGTGCTAAAATTGTAATTTTCTAAAAAAAATCAGAAGAAATCAAACTCGCCGCTGGCTTTATAGTTGTCTCTTTCCGACGCGCTGCGGTATAAATGCTTCTAACACATTCACACAGAGTAATATTTGGAACAGAGTAGTAATGGAGTCGCGTTGTACTAAAGTTTATTATGGTAATTTTGGAGGAAAAGGAATGTAAATATTGTTTACAATATACGACAAGAAATTTTATTACTAGTGGGTATCGTTATAAAATATTATCTGCATCATTTCAGATTTCCGAAAAATGAAATAAAAGAGAAAAGTGGCGAAACTATTGTCTACTTTAATCAAGACATTTTATTTTCAGATCGATCAAACAACATCATCACCCGGAAATGCTGTACTGTCAACACCGAACATAGAAAGTTCAATGAGTTCGCTCATCCAGTACCAGCATACTTAAAGCACAGTCAATAGATTCACAGCTAGTCCACGCGGGCGAAGCCGCTGGTGGACAGCTAGTTAATAATAGAACTAGTTAGTCATAAACAAATAAAGGTTTTTGGAGTTTACTGCTTAAGAATCGATTTTCATATACATATAAGGCCGGGGTATGAAAATATAGGGAAGTAAAATCAAATTCCCGATGTTATCCGATGTCACGCTATGTTACACGAAAATGTCATTGGACTATGCCACACGATGCTACCCGAAGACGCATTGGTCGTTTTCTTACACATTCAACCGAGTATTGTATAGGTGTATTGTAGTATGTATGTGTTATGGTAACTATTGTTTATATTTCTATGGTTTTGTTATGTATTTTAACAGATTGATTTTATATTAATAATAAAAATAAATGTATCATACATGCCTTTAGTATCATGAAAAAAAAAACATTCATTTATCCTTATTCCCTAATCTATTAAATTTTTATAACCGTTCTTAAGGAGTAAACTCCGGTCGTGCATCGGAGCTGACACACACACTTGTAATTATTTTATTCAAATACATTTTAATTACATCGCCGACGACTCTTCTTACTCTGTTCTAGATTCAAAAATAATATGATTTTCAAACAGCGCAAACAGAACTAAACCTCATTTGTATTGTTTTACAGGCTACATTCGTCTTTACAGCAATAAAGCAATAAAATTTTATGAGCTTGCTGCGTGCGTACTTTCAAAAATGTCTTAACTCTGGGACGCGTGCATTTAAAGTGAGATCGTATTTTTGTGATTTAAGGTCAACTTTTGAATATTGAAATTAAGGTTGATATTATTTTCGTTCTACACGTACCTCCCGCCGTTGCAACTACTTTCGGGACAGTTTTTGAAGGCGATTTTCTATGCAATGTTGCTTCTAGGGTATTTAAATTCGTTGATCTTTATCGATAAAAATGATTGCTATAAGTCCATGGTCCACCCGCACCATGCTATATCGCAAATAGTATAGTTTGGTAGGAAACGAAAAACAAAGCAAGCAAAGAGTACATTATGTACCAAGTACCAACCTGTTGGGTCGGTAAGTGTGCTAAGTTTGTACCTTAGTCAGGCCTCTCTCACTCGATGTACTTGCGCGCGGTAATAGCCTACTCTCGCCCGCACCGACTTCGGTGCGAATTCAGTGGGCTCCCAACAACCGTTGGACGCGCTCACGACGCACTATAATGATTCGTGTTACGCTTACGATCAATTTAGTTTTCATACGAACCAAATAAGTAATCTGTGCTTGTTAAACGTTAGCTTTATTTAAGAAAAAATACTTCTGGTGGTGGAAATTTATGTGCTGTTGATGAGTGTAGGTCGAATACTAAGAGAAATAAAACGCTATCTTTTTTTAGTCTACCAGCTAATGAAGAAAATGTAATTATTACCCGGTAAGTTAATAATTTATTTACAAAGTATAAAAATAAACAAATTAGTAGGTGGTACCTACGTAGGTAAATTGGATAAATACAGGTAAATTGGGGTTCGGCTTTATTGAATTAAAATGTAATACCTACAGTGAAACATAGGTCAGTTACTTTATCGAAATAATACCTCAGTACCTATTATACCTATTAGTCTACTTTTTATGGGCTGCGCATAGGGTTACCAGATTGAAAAATAAAAATTTCTGGACAATATTATAAAATATCTGGACATTAGGATTTTTGGCTGGACAAAAAAAAATCAGCATGACTATAAAAATTTCTTATTATTACAAAACAGAGGAACCTTAATTAAACAAAATTAATATGAAATCCCTTTTTCTGCCACATATATTTAGCATTTCCTTTAGCTGCATTTATCATTTTAGAACCTTTATCTGTATTTAGAAAAGATTTAAATTTAGTACAATTTTCGTCAAAGTTCAATCGTATTAACTCTGATTTGATTAAATCAAATGACATGCGATTTCTATCTTTAGTGTACAAATTGTTCAAAAGGCTAAAGACTCTTTCGCAATAAGCATTGCTTATTGGTATGGACAGCACAAAATAAATCAGTTTTTTCAAATTTGTCAAATCTTCGTTAAAGTTTTTGAAAATATGAGCCCATAATTTATCATTTGTCAAGTTCCTTGGAACATGTTTCGCTATTGCGGCTGCTTTTGTGCGTCCACATGACAATTTGGCGGCAATTTTGCTATCGCTATACATTGATGGGGCTAATTTTGTCAAACAGTCTAAACTATTGTAACTAAGTCCGTGTTGCACATTATGAAACACAACGACCAATTCTGCTTTTGCGATTTCAGTTTCTTCATTGCTATGTTTCGTTACTAAAAAATTCTGAAGATTACCTGCAATTTTTAAAGATGACTGAAGTTTTGCATGTTTTTTCGTGGCTTTATGTATTTCTAAAGAACGCCTTCCCTCAAATTTTATTATAATATCGCTTTGGCATAATTTGCAATAAGCAGTGATATTGTCTTTTTTTTTGTAACCATTTTGAAAACTCCGGGTTTTTCTCCCAATGGTGTGAGTAGGTAGTCAATCTCCTTTTCTTAGCAGGGCCAGGCTCAGATTTCTCGTCGGCCTTATCGTCGGACATACTGTTTCCTAAAAAAGTAAAATGTTTACATTAGACAAATATTTAATATATTTATGTCATAAAATATCGGTATTAAACTATTATAGACCTATACGTAATTAAAAATGCACAATAAGTCGTCAATAACAATAATAATAACTAAAATTTAAATTACTTACTTTGCAAGTGCAACGGATTTGTCGTAAAACAAATTTGTAGTTGATAAAACAAAAACGAACGCACACAATCAACCTCGGAAAAATAACTATTTTAAGTTATACTCTAGCACATCAACGCACGACACTACCAACTGTCAGGATTCTCGATGAAATGAGTGAGATGAATTGATGATAGCGGAAGGACGGGACGCGGGAGGTGGGTGATGGGCGGGTCGGATGGACGGGAAAGTCCCGGGCATAGATAGCGAGAGACCGCAGCAGAGCCAGTGTTGCCAACTCGGTGGAAAAACCACTAATACTGGTGGTTTTTAATTTTCATCTTCATTTTAGCTGGACATTTTGCCTAAAACCGGGACACTGGACAACGTGTGAAATAGCTGGACAATCCAGCCAAGTCCAGCCAATCTGGCAACCCTAGCTGCGCACCACCTACGAACTGTGTGTACCTACCTACCTACCTACTCGACGTGGTGGTTTAGTCGACTAATGACTAATTAATTAGCGTAATGACTAGGTAGGAGGTAGGTACCTACGTAGTTGACAATAAAATTGACCGATTCTCGAAATGTACCTACCTACTATACTAATAATCTACAAACGACAGATTCCACAAATGACAGATTCGTTTTAGGAAGAGATAGCAAGAGTCACAATTAAGTAGCTCATAATTCGCTTGTTATACCTTATACAGGGTGAATACGAAATCGTGTAATTCCTTTAAACGACATGTTCAGCTGCTTATATAGAATGATTCTGCAAGGGTCATTTGCCCATCAGAAATCACAAGAATAAAAATCAATTTAAGATCGCAGTAGAGAAGATGAGTGCTTACTTAATCATATGACATCATTTAATGAGAAAAAAAAGTAAAAAAAAAAACTACCTATCAAACTAATTCAAAATTATTCTCAATTTATTACGCGCAGTGGACGGTTACCTTTTCAATGACCTTGGATTTCAATGCACTCGGGCGTTTGACAGGACGCGAGGTGCGGGCCGCGCGCGCAATGATTAAAACAGTCTTCAGATCTTTCTTTTTATGTGTAACTTATCGATACGACTAATGACTAGTTCCTCAGTTAAAAAAGCCACAAAAGACAAACAATACCATAAACTTGCTTGATTCCATTAATTTATCGTCAAGCTAAAGTCCCAAATTGTGTTTCGAAACAAGAAACTCATACTGAGAGGCAAGAAAGAACGTCTGTTTTACTGAAATGTGTAATTCCAGCTTGCTTAGTAAAACAATCTCTAAACATTGCTCACTTAAGCTAAACGTAAACTCCTAAATAAACCTAGCAGGAATTAAAAGCTCAGCTCGTGATAAAATAAGACTGATTGATTGAGCACGTAGGTACACCACAGACCAGTCCCTAGTCTAGTCACTGAGCACTACCTTCCTGTGTTGTTTACACCACAATAAGACAAATGTGTGAGTAATGAACACGATCACTGTACTCCAATGTAAGTAAATCAATAGGGCATTTAAATAACACTTACCACCATAACACATGTTGTACACTTAACATAAATTAACCTAATTCGACACTTGCAACATACTATCACATCCATCACACGACTCACATTCGTACATTTGGAAATAAAGACTCGCTCATGAATCGTTGCCATTGTTTGTCGTTAACTTGTGTCACTGATATTGTTAGTTTTAATTTCTCATTTTGTTCCTGAGTGAGGCCCTACCCCTAAAGCGTTATTGTCGGATCTACCTGGCACTTCACTCGCACTCATCTGCAGACATGTGCGAGAGGGACGGATAGAGCCGAATGAAGCGTTGTTTAGGAGTAGGCTGTCTGCTCCCAACCCAAAATGAATACGCAAGCAAATTTAAATCTTATCTTTTTGCCAGACGGTTGATAGCTCGCCGATATTTGACTCACAAAACTAGGCGCTAATAACGAACATTTTTAGCCACTTTCGCACGTGTTCTTATGGCTCGGAGGATAACATTGGGGCTTTTGTCAGTTAATAACAATGGGTTCGAACTCACTGGAAACCTACTATTTCTTTTGTTTTATTTCAAGAAATAAGTAATAAAACAATGCTTTACTGAAAAATAAGAATACTTAGAAGGTTTTTTTACTTGTACAAATGTTTGGTTTGGTAATTGATGTGTAAAAAATTCGAATGAAATTTAAAAAAGCAGTGAATTAGGTTTCATGATAGGTACCTACCAACTCGATTGCGATAAGCGCAATTACGAATAGTCTCTTTGTTAATCTACAACCACGGGCTTCTCGACTTCTTAGTATTGTTTACATTGAATTCCAACTTTCCCTTCATACTTTTTACCGGCTTAGGACGGTCAAAATTGTCAATAAAAAAAAATACAAACTATTACTCTTAGTATTTTCTACTGAATCTTATTTAGAAATAAGGCTTATCATAATTTTGGCGTATTTAAAAAAACGATACACGGGCAGGATAATCAGCTAGGGTAAGGTCTTGGACTGGCTGGAAATGGTAGGGGTGCTGTCCCGATAAGTTCAATAACTTCCAGACGTAGCCCTGACTGACTCTAAACCTCCGTGCCGCCTCCCGTGTGCTTGCCATTGGATTTGCCATAAAAAATCGGCGTATGGCTCGATAAAGTGCCCTAGGGTACACAGGTGCACGGCCACGCGCTTGTGCATGGCCAGGGACGGTTAGTTGGCCGAAATCGAGAAGATTTTGAACCATTCTCAAAATTCGTCGAGCAGATGGCACTTGCGACTCTGGGTATCGAACCCGGAACCACTCCCTAGTCTCGCTCATATTTTGAGTGCGAGAGTACTCAAACACAAGTTCTGCGAGCTCCCGATTCGTGAGCGGCATCGCGATAAATTATGCAACCGATCGAAACAAGTGCAAAATTTGTACTAACATTAGAGTACCTTCACATATCAAAAAAAACCCTATTGCATAGTCCATAAGGTCTTTTGCAAAAAGCCAGTCGGCAAATGTTTGGATAAATGGGTAAGAAACAACTGAAATCACTTTTATTGTAACAGATTCAGCTTGCGATAAAATAAGATCGAATGATTGAGCTCGTACACCACAGACCAGTTCCTAGTCATTGAGCACTACCTACCTGTGTTGTTTACACCAAATAAACTAATCGAAAAAAAAAACTTACATGTAGTTCCATGGAATATTCACTTACACAATCATCACCACACGTGCACGTGTGCACGTCCTTTTGTGACATACCTTATGAAGAGAAATTACACCACAAAGCACTAGGTATTGTCACAGTATTGCAATAACCTCTAAAACACACAAAATTTACGTCGACTGCGCAAGCGACGCGGGCTTCCGGGTGCAGTGCAATGTCAAACTACGACATGTTAATTAAAATTTCACTAATTGATAATCTCCATTAAACAAAATCTAAGAACGCGAGACGCAACGCGACGTTTCAATCTGCACTACTGCATTCTTCGTACTGAACTTTCACACTGATCATTACTAACAACAACAAACCAGTAACAATTTAAATTTAATTTGAGTTTATGCAAAAAATTGCAAAACTAGCTCTTATTCTCTTGACATAGGATAGTCATGCATGCTATGGCGGCGAAATGCCTTCATGATAGCACGTGTCGAGGCGGCTGCTTTGTACAAGAGTATTTTTTATTGCAAGGCAATAAAAGTGGTCTTTTATTGCCTTGCAATACTTAAAAGCCTGTGAGCAAGTGTTTGAAGAAATGAGTAAGATAAGAAACAACTGAAATCACTTTTATTGCCTTGCCATAATTTCGCCTAAAAAATACTCTTGCAAATACTCGTGCCGTCATAAAAGCATTTCGCCGCCAAAGCGTCCATAACTATCCTATGTCAAGGGAATAAGAGTTAATTTTGCTATTTTTTGCATAAACTCAAATTGTTACTGGTTTGTTGTTGTTATTAATAATAAATGTGAAAGCATGCAGTAGTGCAGATTGGAACGTCGCCGCGTCGCGTTGCATCTCGCGTTTTGAGGTTTTGTTTAATGGAGATTATCAGTTAGCGAAATTTTAATTAACATGTCGTTGATATCGTAGTTTGACATTGCACTGCACCCGGAAGCCCGCGTCGCTTGCGCAGTCGACGTAAATTTTGTGTGTTTTAGAGGTTGTTACGATACTGTAACAATACCTAGTTCATTATTGTTTAACTAGTGCTGTGTGGTGTATTTTCTTATCATAAGGTATGTCACAAAAGGACGTGCACGTGTGGTGATGATTGTGTAAGTGAATATTCCATGGAACTACATGTAAGTTTTTTTTTTCGATTAGTTTATTTGGTGTAAACAACACAGTAGGTAGTGCTCAGTGACTAGACTAGGGACTGGTCTGTGGTGTACCTACGTGCTCAATCAATC
Source organism: Pyrausta despicata (assembly GCA_963921415.1). Taxonomy (NCBI): domain Eukaryota; kingdom Metazoa; phylum Arthropoda; class Insecta; order Lepidoptera; family Crambidae; genus Pyrausta; species Pyrausta despicata. The sequence goes on from OY992848.1 coordinate 12,373,577, forward strand.
AGTCTTATTTTATCACGAGCTGAGCTTTAATTCCTGCTAGGTTTATTTAGGAGTTTACGTTTAGCTTAAGTGAGCAATGTTTAGAGATTGTTTTACTAAGCAAGCTGGAATTACACATTTCATTAAAACAGACGTTCTTTCTTGCCTCTCAGTATGAGTTTCTTGTTTCGAAACACAATTTGGCTAGCTTGACGATAAATTAATGGAATCAAGCAAGTTTATGGTATTGTTTGTCTTTTGTGGCTTTTTTAACTGAGGAACTAGTCATTAGTCGTATCGATAAGTTACACATAAAAAGAAAGATCTGAAGACTGTTTTGATCATTGCGCGCGCGGCCCGCACCTCGCGTCCTGTCAAACGCCCGAGTGCATTGAAATCCAAGGTTATTGAAAAGGTAACCGTCCACTGCGCGTAATAAATTGAGAATAATTTTGAATTAGTTTGATAGGTAGTTTTTTTTTTTACTTTTTTTTCTCATTAAATGATATCATATGATTAAGTAAGCACTCATCTTCTCTACTGCGATCTTAAATTGATTTTTATTCTTGTGATTTCTGATGGGCAAATGACCCTTGCAGAATCGTTCTATATAAGCAGCTGAACATGTCGTTTAAAGGAATTACACGATTTCGTATTCACCCTGTATAGGCTGAATTTCTTATTTCACATTTGTTATTCAATAATGTTATATTATTTCAACAACAGTCAATCAAATACCATTTTAGAAAAATGTGGTTGAAATATTTTTACCGAAAGTGTCAACCCTTGTTCGATTGTCACTCGGTCTCACGTCACGTGGTCTCGCGCAGCTGCAAAGCAACGACTTTATACTCAGAGCTACAGGTGCATTATTGTACGCGGCAGAAAAAGTAGTCTATTAACGATGTAGGTATCAAAATTTTTCTATGGAGTGATTTATCTGTTACGTAGTAACTATTTAGTAATCTGTGCCTTAGTCATGTTTTAAAACTTTTAGCCTATACATCTAACTAGGTGCAGGCCTCACTTCAACTATGAGATGGTATGTATGAGCCATACTCCATCCATCACACCGGATTAGTGGTGTTTTTCGGAAAGTTACCAACCTTAAGAAGGTGCATGTGGCACAGTGGTGGCAGGGCTTTGGTAGTTCAAACCAAGCGGCACGGTCGTATTTAGTCAGGTCACCATGACAAGCCCGAATAATTAAGTGACGTCTATCACAAGCAACCTCGTGCTTCGGAAGGCATGTTAAGCCGTTGGTCATATTGGTTGGACAAGACAAGTTGTAGACTTTGTCGCCATAGCCAATCGCTAGTCGCTAGGACTGTGTGCTATCACAACTGTTGAAATGGAAAGCATGAAAATAAAATCAAGCAATGCAGTATAATGTACATAATATATTGAATATTTCAATAAAATTTATAGCTAAACAACAAAAATAAAATGGACGGAATGTGAGATTCTCAATGAAGTAGGTACAAGCTAATACATAAATGTAGCTTATGTAATTAAAAGCAAGTCGCCTAGCATTTTACATTTCATTCGGTACATAGAGATTATAAAAACGACACAGTTATTTTGTAATAATTATTTTCTGTATTATAGCTTAGAAATGTGATGTATTATGATAAAAATATTTAAATTATTGCACCAATGTGGTATAAAAGACCAACAATTAGTCTGATGAATAGCATTCAATATTAATAATAACCATAAACAATATAACATGCAAATATTTAATTTAAATTATAATGATATAATCATAAAATACATTGTCATGATCATGAGATTTCATTGGCAATTATTTATTAAACTTTTGAACAAGTCATACTATTAATAGTATATTTAATACACATTCAAATAATTTAATGGTGACAACTTAAATAATATCTTCATCTTCTTATATCCTTAAAAATTATTCAAAACAATTTAAATTTCAGGTGGGAATTAATCATTCCTTGACAGTAAAAAAATACCAATTTTAAGTTTACATCTGTGTGTAATAATACCAAAAAAAGAATTTTGGTGATCAATTATAGCAATAAATCTCGACAGCGATGGAATGACTTGCTTTAACCAACTACATTAATTAGATCAGCGAATTCTATGCTGGCACAAATAATCTTATAATAAAGTTAAAATTAATACTACTTAATACGAACTTACTACAATATAGTAATACAATAATTAACGAGGCCCGCACTATCAAAAAGTACTTACTTAGATTTTAGGCGTATCAAAAATAAGCATAATTTGTGTGTAAGTGTTTGCATTATCAGAAGTTTGTAATTAAATGTCAATTAGTGATGCAAAGCGAAAATGTATACAAAAATGGGACACAAGTATTATGGCGTAATTCTAGAATATTCCCTACCCCAAGACACATTATTATTGTTTGAATTATGTTGGTTCCTGGTTTAATACTTAATCGACTTTTATTTTGCCTATGGTACTATGGTAATTAGTTTATCGTAAATAGTGCGGGAAGACTGAATGCTTAATTATGTAAAAATGTATTCATACTAAATGCGGTATGATACGAAAAAAGAAAGAATAGGATTTTTTATTGTTAGGATGCTAACCAATATAACATAATTCATAAAATTTTATTTCACTTCATCATTTTAAAATGATATATCTGAATATAAAAGGTGTTATATTTTATTTGAAGAAAAATAGAAAGTAATAATATTTTCAAGATTCAAAAAGTAGGTAAGTTAAACAAATTCGTTATCATACGCAATTCGTAAACCAAATCATGTAGGTAGCATTTTGGTTTCATTTTCGTAACGTTTTTTATACAAAGCGTTTCTTAATTCGTGCGAGAACGTATCCAAAGTGTGTGTTTACCTTACACCTAAATAATATCGGTGCTAATAAATCCAGCTCACAGGCACCCACTGGTGGTCGGTGGACAGGGTGTGCAGCGCGTCCATGATCTTCGAGTAGGTTGTGTCGACATTGTTGTTCGTTATAACGAAGTCGATGTACTTCTCGTATTGCCGCTGGATGCGAGAACTGTCTTCCAGAGTCTGTTTCATATCTTCCTCCTGTTGGTTTTAGTCCCAGTTTATTATAAGGTAAAGAGTAACAGTTTAGTTTTAGTTCAATATTCTGAAGAGTGCAGAACGCAAACATAGCAGTTTTACATGGCCATTATAATTTGAGTGATGTTTACTCATTGTGCAAGTGGCATACACAGAGTTTTGTTGATAATTGATATTTCTACACATTCAATGCGTCATGTTTCATATTTTCGCGTCCGCTATTGAATATATAGGAACACGAATATTATTCAAAAGTGACCCAAGCAGTAAGATTAAGAGATTCTTGTTAGTACGTCAAACGTGCAAGCAAGATAATGAAAAAAACTTCTCCACCAAAAGTATTAGGTTACATCTTTTCAGAATATTTTCCAACTGTTCCAAAATAGTGCTGTTTTAATCTTCTCAAATGGGTAAGTACAGTGGCCAGGCTACCCAACTTTGTTGCAAAATAGCATGTATCACAAGGACTTAAGATACCGCAGTGTTACCGTGACATGCTGGCCACCTACTTGCGAGGACGAGGTTCGTATGTACAAAAAATGTGTTAAGACATTTGCAAGTTATCCGTGAGTAAACTAACAAAACACAATATAAGTACCAAATATTCCTACCGTGCAACAGTTACTAACTACTAACATCTACAAACATAATTGAACGGCCATAAAGATCTCACCTCATAGAGCGAAGCGAGCGACTCGAGCGTGCGCGCGCGCCGCGAGCTGTAGCGAATGGAGCTCTGCCGGTCAAACTACAAACAAATGAAAGAACAAACATGCAAACTTAAAATAAAACAAAAAAAGTAGAGAAAACAGCGCATCAAGATTGTGTATTTTGACTTGCTGGCATAAAAACTAGTGATCATGATCAGTCTCTAATATTTTCGGCTGATTTACAATATCAACAACATATCTGCCAGCTGACGCAGTCGCATTTTTTCTTACGTTCCAGTGGTTGCAGTTAAGTTTTCTTTATTTCTACGCGTTTTCCCTAAACATCAGTTAAAAAAATAATATGCAGGCGCATTGCCACGGAAAATTACAAATTAAATCAAACACAAGACTGAAAAATCTAACACATTTGTAGTCAGATACTATTTGGACTTCTATAAAGTAAAGTACAGGCTACAGTACTCGTTCATAACTGTCTATTATCAGGCATTACTGCAAAATGTATGTCAATAATAATCATGCTACGACACGGCTAGAACACTTAATTAATATAAGTTTAAATAAATACCGTCAGGTTCCTATTGGACGCGTATGTCAAGTTCCTCAGCTGCTCGATGCCCGGCGCGGCGATCATGACGACGTACGGCAGGAATTCGCTGCTGTTGTGAAGAAGCTTCAGCGATTGAGGGGCGCAGTCGAGGATGCACATTTTGCCTGAAAATTAAACACTTTCTTGGGAAATCTGAATCCGATAGTGTTTTTACCTTTATAATACATATGAAATGCATCTCTGTGGCTTAATAGCGCTCGAGTACAACTTAGTGCTTGTTTCTACTACCTCCCTACAAAACCGTTTTATAAGTCGCGCCATATAAAAAGATAGCTGGATGACAGGAGTTTGCGCATTGGAGCAGTCGCTATCCCGCTCGCCCTCCACTTCACAATACCAATTAGACCCATGAATCGTCTTGTGCGCAGGTGACCGTTAGCGTTTTTTTTACATGGCGCGACTTATATCATAAAGTGAGATCACTTAATAGTGACCTTCCTTGTTGACGGTGCGGATGGAGTCCAGGTGATTTCCGTACTCAAGAAAGCGGCCGGCGTCCGCGTCACGTTCTATCTCTTTTATGTAGTGAGCTTTCATTGAGTGAGACAATAACATTTATTATTGTAGTAGTACCTTCCTTGATAACGGCGCGGATGGAGTCGAGATGTGTCCCGTACAGGTGCCCGTTGTGGTCCCCGTACTCGAGGAAGCGGCCGGCGCGGGATGCGTATCTCTATCTAAATACGCTAGCAACTAAGTAGACTGTCTGCGTCGCTAGTATCTATTTAAAAGTTTTATTTATTTGACCTCCTTGATGAGGGCGCGGATGGAGTCCAGGTGGGTCTCTTACCTGTTGTGTTCCCTGTACTCAAGAAAGCGGCCGGCGCGACGTGCGTACCTCTATCTAAATAAGCTAGCAACAAAGTAGACTGTCTGCGTCGCTAATATCTATTTAAACTGAGTTTTATTTTATTACCTTCCTTGATGACGGCGCGAATGGAGTCCAGATGTGTCCCGTACAGGTGGCCGTTGTATTCCCCGTACTCGAGGAAGCGGCCGGCGCGGGTTGCGTATCTCTATCTATATAAGCTAGCAACTAAGTAGACTGTCTGCGTTGCTGGTATCTATTTAAACTGAGTTTTATTTTATTACCTTCCTTGATGACGGTGCGGATGGAGTCGAGATGTGTCCCGTACAGGTGCCCGTTGTGTTCCCCGTACTCGAGGAAGCGGCCGGCGCGGCGTGCGTACCTCTATCTAAATACGCTAGCAACTCAGTAGAGACTGTCTGCGTTGCTAGTATCTATTTAAACTGAGTTTTATTTATTTACCTTCCTTGATGACGGCGCGAATGGAGTCCAGATGTGTCCCGTACAGGTGGCCGTTGTATTCCCCGTACTTGAGGAAGCGGCCGGCGCGGGTTGCGTATCTCTATCTAAATACGCTAGCAACTCCGTAGAGACTGTCTGTGTTGCTAGTATCTATTTAAACTGTGTTTTATTTTATTACCCTCTTTGATGACGGCGCGGATGGAGTCCAGATGGGTCCCGTACAGGTACCCGTTGTGTTCCCCGTACTCGAGGAAGTGGCCGGCGCGGCATGCGTTACGCTAGCAACTAAGTAGACTGTCTGCGTCGCTAATATCTATTTAAACTGAGTTTTATTTATTTACCCTCCTTGATGATAGCGCGTTACGCTAGCAACTAAGTAGACTGTCTGCATTGCTGGTATCTATTTAAACTAAGTTTTATTTTATTACCTTCCTTGATGACGGCGCGGATGGAGTCCAGATGTGTCCCGTACAGGTGCCCGTTGTGTTCCCCGTACTCGAGGAAGCGGCCGGCGTGCGCGTCGCGCTCCATCTCTTCGCGGGAGACGAACCAGTAGGATTGGCCGTTTTCTTCCATTGGCCTTGGCGGGCGGGATGTGTCTGCGGGTGGAGATTATACTTTTTACTTAATGGTGTTCTGTACAATCGACATAAAATCGGGACACAGTGCGTTTTAACGGTTTTGTAAGGGTGTATTTGGAAACATATACGAGGAAAACGACTTAATTTTAGTTCGATCGTAGATAAGACGAAATCCGACAACAATGGGTGAAAGAGATATGCAATAACCGGATATCGTTGTAGCACTGTACAGGCCAAAGTAACTTCATAAAAAAATAATGCACTAGAATGTTTACAACCATCTGCACAGTGCCTATTTAGCTAGTCCATTGGTGTGTATCGAAGCTGCGAGTGACCGCGGGGCGTGTTGCTATAGTAGGCCCCGCGACGCGGTTCGGTTCGAGTGTGCGCTGTTCGTTGCGGAGTATGCCATTTAAAGGCTTTTTATGAAAGAACTAGTGAAAATTTGTATCATATTTCTTTGGAAAAAAGTTAAGTTATAACGGACAGAAGAAATTTCTGTAAAAATCATAATTTTTTTTTCAAACTATAACCATCAATACCTCAGTAACCGTTAACTTCCCAGGTATGGTGAAAAGGAAAAAAATATCGTAACAATTGGTAGAATATGTGGTATTCGGCTTCGGTAAGGTTTTTTTTACACCCTGTATAGACAAAATATACAAATAGATATAATACTCACGCGGCACGACGACGCCGAAGCGGTCGGGGTGGTCGTGTATCATGCGGTTCTTGAGCGTGCGCCGGCCGACGCCGCGCGTGCCCACGAGCGCCAGCGTGCGGCGCAGGAAGGGCGGCGTGCGCGCCACCTCCTCGTACAGCGCCAGCTCCGCGCCCTCCAGCTGCACGCTGGATCGCGACTCGTATACGAACTTCTTTTTCTTCTTTGATATCTGAGGATAAAATTAATTGGCATTTAAAATTCTGCGCATGCAAGCAGCATTTCAAGATTACAATGGATCAGCTTATATTTTATAAATAAATAAATAAAATAAATATTTCACAACAATCACACCAATTCTCTTGTCCCAAATTAAGCTACGAGGCTTGTGTTATGGATACTAGACAACAGATAAACATACTTATATACTTTTTTTTTGTAAATAAATACATATTATACTGTGCGGGGATCAAACCCGCGACCCTTGGTTTTAAAAGTCTGACATGCAGACAACTGCACCAAGCGGTCGTCATATTTGCTTTGAAACTGAAACTTGACACTGAAAAGTGTCATTAAATGAAACTTTTTGTGAATACTTGTAGAAGAGTATCAACTTTTATTATATCAAATAGAATAAAAATGTGTACCATTATTTAATGTTCTTAGTGCCGATTTTTCAATAGAAAGATAGTGCTATAAATATGATAAATTCCAAGATGGCCGATTTAAAAAGTCTAACTGCATTTGGCAGTACGTAAAAAGGAATCTCATCTTAAATGTGGTTGGCTTATTTTTAACTATTGAAAAATTTAAACACTAAAAAATACAAGCCAACTCTTTGCACCGCTATAAATCATTTAAAGGGTAAATGTATGAGTCATAGTAATTAACTGCTAAATAAGAGAATGTAAAATTATCACGTGCATGATTCACTGCAATTATTTCATTAGGAATGTGCAAGAATGCACTTCTGAACTGATATTCATCATGCAATTTAAAACAATAACTTCAAAGCCACAGTGTATGTAAACATTGCAAAATAAACAATGTTCAATGTGAGTAGCCTGAGAAAAATGTGGAAGAGTGATCTGTCAAAACAATAATATCATATACATCCGCACTGAGCCCTGATGATGACCACCTCATAGTTGAGGTGAGGCCTGTGCCCAGCAGAGGGACTCAATCGTTCTTGCACTGCCCTCATCCAGCGACCTCTACCAGATCATTGGCACACCTTGTGGGGGAAGAGGCCTGTCTAAGGGCATGAAATGTTGCTGGGCACGCGTTTGCCATTCGAAGACCCTTTAGCCTATAACTTATAATGTTAACGGCCATTGGTTCGCCATGCTATGTATCATTAAATATTATCTTATGAAAATTAAAATAAAAGACACATACCCGCGCACCACAGATGCTGATTTTGTGCACGAAGTCAGCTTCTGGTGGCACATATGCTTTACGGCGTTCTTCCAGCTCTGGTGATGGGATCAACCCAACCACATCTGGGTTCTCCACATGACTTGCTTGCCACCAGTTAGGGTCTTTTCTATCTGATACCTTAAAATAAAATAGTAAATAGGTTTATAACTAGAAAGAAAAAAGAGAATTAAAAATAATAGTATGATAGGTAGCTAACACTAAGCTTATAAGGCATATCTTATTGGTTAAGAGTGCCTGACCACCAGTGCCGAGTATTATCTACTGAGGAGGAGCGGAGATTTTTTGCAATCCTATTTGATAATATTTATCTGTTTTACCATTCTCCGGCATTGCTTTGCACTGGTGGACAAGCACCTAAAACCGATAGAAAGAATGGGATTGGAAAATAACAGTATTTACCAGTGATTTTTACTTACTTGTAAAATATCTCCTCTCTTAAATTCTAATCCTATTTCCTTACATGGTAATAATGTATCTTCTTTTGGGTCATAGTCAAACAATGCTCTCATATAACACTGAAACAAAAAAAAAACAGTTATAATATCTAGGAAACAGTACAATACAGTGATGACAAAAGCCAAAAATATTGGAACAAAGTAAAATAACTTACAGTAAGCTTATTAGTTAATTGGTTACTCTTATCCTTTAAATTAGGCCCAACTTTCAGTGACACTCTGTCATTGGGTTTTGAGACGGCCTCCTTGAGCTGGTCTTCAGTGTCTATTTGCACTCCATCAACTTCTAGCAGGACATCACCTACGGAGAGCAGAGCCTGCTTGGCTGCAGCACTGCCTGCCATTATCCTCGCTACTATTAGCTGCCCATGTTCATCTGTGGTTACCTGCATTGAGAGATAAAAATTATGTTGGACAAGAAATTAGGTACATTTTTTTAAGTTTTAGTGGTGTATTGTTTAAAGTTGTAGCAAATTTGTGAATTTTGTCAATGTCTACTCGCTGCAACTTGTCGAACAGTACCTCAACCATATTTTAGGCCTAAGCATTGCAATGCAAGCTGTGAAAATAGGATTGATCTTACAGCAACAAAATATAGAGATTGTTTTCTGTAAAAATGAATACTCACAGTCAACCCTAAAGGTTGTCCAGGGACTTTTCTAAGGCCAACAACCTTCACAGTTTCAATAGGCATGTCTCCGTTTTCCTCTGGGCTCTCTGCACTTACAGCTTCCTCTTTCAGGTCTTTAGTCTCTACTTTCACAGGCAACTTCTCATCAATGCCTGAGCCCCGATCAAGCCAGATTTTACCTATCTGATCATGAGCATCTATTAAAGCCTGAAAATGAAGGCAATGGTGTTAACATCCTGACAATCACAATGTATGTTTACAAAACACTATCTTTTCTGACACTAGTAACTACATATTGCACATCAATTTCAACATCACATCTGCTGCCACAAAGCACTGAGTAAGGACAGTTTTGGCAGTGTTTTTTTATGCGTTTTTGTATGTATTTGGGTTCAAAATAAATAAATTCTACATTTTATCAAACCATGGCCATGTCTATTGTTGTCATTCCAATAAGAACTTATACAAATCTTAACATCACTATACTCGATTACGATAAAGTGTAGGTGTATCCAATTTGGAGGCTTACCCTAAAGTTAACCCGTGACAACAAAATAGCGAGTTCTGCTTGCTCGATAGTCCGAATGTTGTTCCCCCGATATTCGCTCAACGACTTTATTATGCTGACGTTGCCAAGCAACACGGGCTTCACCACCAAATCCTCCTCCGACTCTACAGACTGTAAGGACAACACTCACCAGCAATTAATACAATCAGGTTTCGCGACACTCCAAAATACAGAAACCGATAGGCGTGGCACCAGTGTTTCCACATTGAGGGGAAGTTCCCCTTTTAAGGGGAAATTAGGATCCAGAGGGGAAGGAAAAGGGGAAAGACTATATGAGGGGAAATTGCGGGAAATAATAGATAAAACCTAGCCAGATGATAAAAAATGGCTCTAACTGCTAGGTACGTGATTGGTGAATTTTGACATTATCTATCAATGTTAGTTCCATTCTGTGGCTTAAAATAAAACTTATGCGCTGACAGCGTAAACTGACTTGGAATAAAAGTTAAGTATAATTAAAAGTTAAGTAATTGAAAGCTACTGATGTGCATACTATAGCAAAGTCGTCAAATTTTGCAGATGATTTTGTTGACATATTTAGTGTAAATAATATTAATATAGCAAGCTATACAAGAAAAAGGCCTTATTTTGGGTGTAGCGTGTGGTTACAAAACTAAAAACTACAGCTAAATAACTTTTGAGGGGAAAAAAGGCCGGAGAAGGGGAAATCTAAATAGAGACGTGGGGAAATGAAATTGTTATAGTGGAAACACTGCGTGGCACTTGTTGTTATGATTTCTTGAATGAAAAGTAGCGAAGTAACGCCCGAGCACTGAACTGAATTAAAGTTAATGTGGCGGAACGGTAAATACAACAGAATTCTAATGATTAGATGCGAAAAAATTATGTAAAAACAAAAATTCGTTCGAATTTGGCAATTCTTGTGATCTAACTCGATTTCACATTCACATCATTTCGACTTGACTGACGCTACATAGATTTGGATTTGACAGTTCTACTAGTGACATGATGCAAACGCCGCATTGCACTATAAGCCCAAAATCATTAATTTGATTAAGCTTTATCGCAATCCGATAAGGTTTATTTTCATATATAATAAAATGTCACTTAGACCATTAATTGCTAGATCAATCCAAATTGTCAAAATCGCAGTAGTGCCAACCAACCAAATCTTACATGTTGAAGAAAAAAAGTCCACAGTGAAGGCACCCGCCGCACACATATTTGATTCTTTATTTCTGCGTGAATAGAGGAATACACTCAAAAATAATAAATAAACATTTTTTCGGAAGGTGAAAGGTCCTTGGTCCATCTTACGTACCTCGCATCGTCTTCCAAAATCTGGGCTTTCTACTATGCTTTTCAAGAATATAAATTCATGGTTATTGAGATCATCCTCAGGCTTCGGCTCTTCTTTCTCTAAAACAAAATACGAAGAATAGGTATCTATAATTACCTTTAAATATTAATGACATCTACCTTCTTCAGATCAATCTTTCAAGTCTCAGCCAAAAATCATCTTTACACCGTAACGTTAACATTATGCTCTACATTTTAGTCTTTAAAAATACGTGCATTAATTCGATTGCAAAAATGATCACGAATTCAAAATAATTAGGTAAGTAAGTAATTAATTAATTAAGTAATATGTCTGGGTGTTTTCTATGTATAATATGTATTTATTTACAAAAAAAAGTATTTAAGTATGTTTATCCGTTGTCTAGGTACCCATAACACAAGCCTTGTAGCTTAATTTGGGACTAGAGAATTGGTGTGATTATTGCGATGTTTTTTTTAACCCTTAATCAAACATTGGGAAATTATTTCCCACTTCCTCCTAATTCACAAAATATTTTTTATTTTTTTAATGGCAACACCCAGGAATGTCATCTATGGAAATTTAAAATCTTGATAATATTTAAAATTTGAAAAATGGCAACATTTTTTTAATGGCCGCCATATGTCACCAAATTTCAAAGAGAAAGTCAGAGGTCACGATTTTTTTGCCAAAAAACCAGTTCTCGTCAGTGTTTTGAGGTTAAATTGAAAAAAAAATCTGGTAAGTGCATATAGTGAACACTATTATAAACTAGACTTATTTTCTGCATATTTGGCTTGAAAAGAACTGCGGAAACAGTACGATTTACTAGAAATTTTTAGGTTTTAGTAAGTGGGAAATTATTTCCCATTGTTCGTTCCTGCACTTAAAATTTCTTTGTTCCCGTAATATATATATATACAACTTCTGGCCGTCTGTCTCGTGCACAAAAAAATTATCCGTATCCGATATTGTTTTTCTTCAGATTTTTATTATGTATTTCCAGCAAAAGAAAAATGAATAATTTATATTGGTTTGCATGTTACATAGTTTGAGTTACTTACAAAACAAAAATTAAAATTTCAAGCAAAGCAGGGGGGAACTACTAGTAAAAATAAAAGTCCGTAACCGTATCGGACAATGGGAAACAATTTCCCACTTCCATAAAATTTTGCTATGCAGTAACGGATAATGGGAAATTATTTCCCACCGCAAAAACACCCTTTCCCCACCCCCTATCTAATTTTTATATTTTTTTTCTGAATCTACACACCCAACTTACCTAAAAACCATTCTTAGTTTTCATTTATCTCATAAAAAAGTATTCTGTTTGATTAAGGGTTAATTAGGTTAAAATAAAAATAATATAAGTACGTACACAGCACACAGCAATTTACGGATTGTATGGTTTTGTTAGCAGTGACTGTGACAAAAAAATAAATCGGTGCGGGAACGTGGTGTGGTTTCCTGCGTGACTGAATACAGAGCACGATAAAAGGTCACGCTATATCATTTACTTGTATCAATCTGGTGAAAGGACGGGGAATGGGGCTGAGATCCCGAGGGCATATCATATTATGAATGTCGAACAAAATTACTGTGAGTGGCAGGGTGGTTGCGATTTATGAAATAAACTAAGTGGGAAATGAAATTCATTAGTAGCGTTTGGGTCTTTCTAAAGTGATAGTGTAGGATTATTTTAACGCATTAGTAACTACTACAAAGCTTTAAATAAATAAGAACCGAAGAAACTGGTCATCACTTAGAATCAAAGTGAGAGAACCTGCCGTAGGGTAAGGTTGCGATCATTGGACCGGCTCTTTCTTTGGACCGCTTCGATTTTTCGGAACCGAAGTACATTAAAAATTAACCGTTTGTCCGAAACGGTTTGTATTTGACCTTGTAACAACCCCCGCTTCCGCCAGTGCCGCCGAAAGCTCCGTTGGGGAAGGACGTGTGTCGCTGTGTTTCGCGCGCTCCCGATGCTATTATCCAGTGACACAGTTCACCATGTAAGTATTGTACAATAAAAGTTTTTGATGATTTTTTTTGTGGAACGCACGCCTTATTTAACTGTTTAAGTGGATTTGGGTTCAATTTTTTGCAATACTGCACATATTTTAATGTATTAATTTTTTTGTCATTGTGCTATGAGTTTCTATCAATGGACCAGTGAGTTTCTCTTTTATTGGACCGGTCCAATCATAGCAACTTTTAAAATATAAATTTAAATTGTTTCATTTTTGTTTTAGCATGGCAAAACGAGGGGAATACTATGCAAGGAACGAGGAAAGTATGGAGCTAGCATTACAAGCTTTAAGTAAGCAAGAAATTGGTCTTAATGCCGCAAGCAGGATATACGGTGTGCCAAAAGCGACGCTTAAACGAAGGCTGGATGGCAAAAATTTAAGAGCTAAAGGCGCAACACAAATTATTGATTCAACAGGTGACCTTACTCCTGATGAAAAAAAATGGTCGAACATATTTTGAATTACGTTTTCCTACGTATTGTTATAATGTTGATACAACATTAAAAAATGAGGCTTAATTTAAGACTGATCGATATTCCTGTGCCATTTAATTTTATACTGCGTTGACTGATTATAAACAAAAGAAGGCGATTTTTAAAATTATTATTGTCTTTTATTTATTTGAATTATCATAGTTTCCTTGAATGGACCACTGCCAAAAATATCCTAAGTCCAATTATAGCAACTCAATGGTCCAATCAAAGAAACGGTGGTCCAAAGAAAGCAACCATTGGAAAACAGTTTTTTTCCATTTTCTCTCTTTATGGTTGATGCTAAAAATCTTGAATGATACCTGCAAGTTCTTATAGGCAAAGCTTATTAAAATATTGCATCAGCTTTCTCCTACATATCATAACTTCGCTGTTATGTCATTTTAAAGTTAAGTGGTCCAATAATAGCAACCTTACCCTACCTACTTAGGCCAGTTGCAAAAAATTTGCATGAAACTGGCCTAGGCACGACTGGTTCCTCTACTTGTTCTTTCACAAGAGTTTCATCTGACACATACCATTTATCTTCCCGAACAGATTTCTATCTTACTCTTAAAGAAAACTTAAAGTACACACGGCTATACGTCAAGCTAATCACTGTGGTATCTTATTCCTATTGAAGTAGTGATTTTGCAACGAAAATAAGTAGCTTGATGTGGAGCTGTGTGTATATACGTACTTTACCTAAAGCTTCATGGAGGTAAGTAGGGGCCATCGTATATACCTTTTAGGGGCAACTAGACCCTAGATGATTTATTAATGGCGTTAATTAACTCAACGATCACTCGGCGAGTTGTTTGCAGAGGCACCCTCGGAAAGTCAACACCGTTAAAGTTGGCACACAGGTGGAAACGGGCTAGCTAAAGTACCTGTAGTGTAATTTAGCTGTTATGCTTTTTAAGTACCTACCTACCCGTACATTTTTATGGGTAGGTAGTTACTTTAAGCTTGGGTAGGTGGGTAGTCAAAAGCTATAAATGAACCGAATCTAATGACAATTAAGGTTTTAAAAAAATCACGTTTAGGTACACGATGGGGAGGGTGAGTAAGGCGACGTTTAAGTTTTCCTAAGATTGGCTGTTTTTAGAAATTGTCAATAGCAAAGTAAATTAATGGAAGAAAATAAAGCAGTAGTCTGTCTTTTTGTCAAGAAAATAGCTATTTAAGTTGATAACCTAAGACAGGGTATTGTTATATCAGTTACTAGCTGACCCGGCAACCGTTGTTTTGCCATTTAATTTTTTTTTATCACTTAGAGGTATGAAAAATAGATGTTGGCCTATTCTCAGACCTACTCAATATGCTCACAAAATTTCATAAGAATCGGACGATCGAGTTTCGGAGGAGTATGGCAACGAAAACTGTGACACGAGAATTTTATATATTAGATATAGTTTTTGTGACATATGGATGTTACGAATTGATTTTCCTGACCCGGCATAAGTCCTTTTACTCGTACCTGCAATGTCTTGAGTTGTATACTTTCTTAAGTAGGATACCCTGTTCGAATTAAATGGCTTAACAATGCAATTTAAGAAATAATATTACATTGCACATTATCTCGCTTGTACTTCCAGCTCACTTATTGGATTATTCGTACTTATTTATATTTAGAAATAAGCAATATTATGGAAGTCAACACATTTTTACACTTTCTATATGATTGATACGGGTACTTACTCAAGCGTGTAAGGTTAGAGATACTGCTAAAATGTTATTGTTATATTGTTTCATAACAGACAGTTACTTTAGGCATTACTAAGCACTTTACTGCTGCATAAGCAACTCAACCACTTGGCCATACTTTGACGGTGATAAGAATTAGCACAGGTTTTACCTCCTACGTGATCGGAAAGCATTTTCCTAGAGAAAAATGGCAAGGTTCTTAGCACAGTTTTGTGAATTAACTAATTGCTACAGGAAATACAGAATTTTCTTGTCACGAATGTATAACTTTGCACTTGTACGAAAACCGGTGTCTTAGCAGTCGATAATTTAGTTCGCGTGACCGAACGTTATTCGAAGAATTCATGCGAAAACTGTATGCGAATACAGGAAGATTTAAGGTTATGTCTGTCTTACGGATTACTCACGTTCATCCGGCGGTTTGTTGCCGAGAGCGAGATCCCTGAATCCCCGCCAGTTGACGGTGTATCGTCCGCTGCGTCGCACCATCATCGGTGTGGGTTGGCGTGTGCGAGGTGCGGTGGCGAGCCGTCGTGCCACTGGCTGGTGGCTGGCGAGTTTGGCATAGCCGTGCCGTGCTGCGACGCGGCAGGCGTGCGCGGTATCGACGAGGCAGGCGCGTCACGCCGTGCCGTCAGCTGAGCGGCACGTTACGCCGCCCGCCCAACCGCCGAGCCGCGACTGCGCACTGAAGCCGCCCCGCGCGTGACGATGTGTGCGCGTTGTACAACGTTTTGCTGTTGTTATATCGGATTCGTTTTGTTGTTGTTGTTGAGTACCAACAAATAATATTTATGTAAGATGAACTTTCCTGGTTACGTGATAAAAGGATGTTACGAGGAGGAAACGCGTTACTATCAAACCTACTAGTTTTGTGCTCGTGTCTGGGTGGGTGACAAAAGCAGGATGATACAAAAGCAGGTGACAAAAGTAAACTGGATTAAGCACTCGTACCGTACCTATAACTATCACGTTTACGAAGATGAGTAAATAACATTAAGTTTATTGGGAAACGACTTTCATCATCAACGCTTTTAAATTGTTAAAACTTTTCAGTTTTAATTTCTCGAGAGTATCTAAGTAAATGGAAACGCGCTCCGTGTAACGCCACGTTCCGCGCGCGGTTGAGCAGACACTACTCCCGAACTACTCTCACAGTCGTGTGGACGTTGACTCACGCAGACTATTTAAAGAACGAGTATCATACTAAACTTTGAATGCTCCGAGTCATTTTTCACGCTCAATTTGCAGGAGGACGTTTTACGACAGATTGAGGACTTTGAACAGGAAAACAATGCTATTTTTATGTTTTTGAAAGTAAACGCAGATAAAAATGTGTTTTTTTAACATTGTGAGTCAAATTTGAAGAGCGTTAAATTAGTAGACATTACCAAAGTTACCATACGTAACCAAAGTTAATAAGTATCACAAAGTAGATTACGATGCACTTCCAGGACTAATGTAACTACAGTTAGACAATTCATTTTTTTATTAACAAACTTTCACCCTCGAGAAGGCGGCCTGCGGCAAATTAGTGGTTGGTTTAGTAATTTAAGTTGAGAGTTGAGAGTTTCAAGGGTGAGACCCTGAGTGATAAGCAAAAAAGTATATAGGAAAACTAAATATATCAAAACGAAAGTGATGACTGATATCTACTGATAAGATAAACTTTCAATTGATTATAAAAAATAGTAAGTAGGTACCTATTCAAGTACGTTTAGGTAAGGTGTTTCTCAAATAGGTAAAAAGTATAATTTTTTACGAATGCAAATTTATTGAGTTATCATACGTTGCCGTATTTTATTTTTATAAAATCATTATAACGTTAAGCTCATTAGCTTTTATACGACCCATTGCTGGGTAATACAATCTTCACCACGCGTGCTCAGTGCGGATTGGTCGAGGGGTGTGTGTAAGGTGACCTAAGATGGCCCAAGACTGTCAGATGTTATTAAGCCACCCGAGGGCCTCTAACCAGGCTTAACGACTCATACTCATTATTTATAACCAAATGTTTTTAAGCGTTTTATAGAACGACGTAAGTTGTTCTTTCATCTCCACTCCGCAGCGCACTTTTGGGTTTATTATTCCACATCTAAATTTAAATTCATGATCGATACAAAAAAATTGGATAAGTGATCAAATAGTGACGCGCATAAAATATTACGATCGCCCCATAAAACTTCGCGGCACTTATATCTCGATACGTTGATACAATAAGCTCACTTTATTTTTAGACCATTTCAGTAAGATGAGGCAAAATATACTGTTTCTCAGAAATGTTTCATCAGTTTTATTTTTTATTTATTATATCACATGATATTTAAGTATGTACGTAGATACATTACAAATTATTATCGAATACAAACTGACGAAACTTCGGAAAAACGTGCACTGATTAAAGTTATTTATATTCGCAATAACAATTTTTGGCGTGTTATGATAAGAACACATATGTTTTAGGTAGGCACAGACGATAGCAACTTGATGAATGATGATAGGTAACTTGATGAAGTTATCCATTTTTGTTCGCAGTATCGCCCGTAATACAAGTATATAAAATGCGCAATGTTTACCTTGACGTGCTGTGCCTTATTTACAAGAAATGATTAGTTGACAAGGTGCATTGCGTCTTTTTATTATTTATGGCTCTGTAAGACGTACCCATTATCAAGTAAAAAGTTATGGAACCAGGGAAAATTAACATATTTCGGACTCGGGAATGACGCAGGATCAGAAAAGGAGCATTGCGTCTTACTTATTTCACCCCGCCCTAGGGATATACAACATATCTATGATATAAATGTGACATGTGCGAAAGATAACAGTGGCACCGACTTCAGAATATTTTTGGTATTGAAATTCCTTATTTTAAGACTTTGAAGGAGTTTCGTAGTTTAGATTTTTTTTAGTAAAGTAAGTTTTTTAAGTAAATAATAATAAATACTTGACAAGCTGACATGTATTGGTATAAATATGGTGCGTCAGAAGGTAATCACATTCCAACATTTGAGTATTTCTCAGTGGTGGAATAAACACTTTATTGTATAAGTATCCACAGAGACGCAGTGCAGTGTTTCCACAGGTTAACACTCGAAAGCTAGTTAAGTCTGGATTGGATGGAGTAGGAAGTGTAAATCCTATAAGAGTTGCTGAATAAAACGATTAGTTTGAAACTCGTAAGTAACGATGACAAAACAAATTAAGGATGTTGATTATTTATTATGCAAACAACGATTCCAAAAAACGACACCCAAACTATAACAACCAGGAAAAGCACAAACAACTTTAGACGCAAGTCTCATCATTTCTTCTCGGTCAGTTCGGCCACAACTTTTTCGGTTTATTTTGCCAAAGTGTTGATAATTTTTAAAAATAGTTGATCGGTAATGACCTACAAATGGCTTAACATGACAGGTAGATGTTAACATGTCATCATACTCTTACATAAAGGTAGGTTAAAAGGTTGATAAATGAGACTCCGAATATAGTGAAGAGGCAGGCTGGCTACAGTCGAATTTAAAACTACCTACGTGTGATAACCCCTCACCCTGTTTGTCTCGGGATACGTCACTTGAATATCCAGTAGATATGCCATATAACTGCTATGATCACGTGAGTCGTGTACTTGGATTTATTTAAAAACTGATAAATATGTACCTTATATATATACTATATCTCTATATATATATATATATATATATAATTCTCGTGTCATAATGTTCGTTCTCGTACTCCTCCGAAAAGACTTGACTGATTCTTATGAAATTTTGTGAGCATTTTGAATAGGTCTGAGAACCGGCCAACATCTATTTTTCATATCCCTTAGTGATAAGGGTTGTCCACAATAATTTATATGGCAAAGCATCGTTTGCCGGGTCAGCTAGTATGTATGTACAAACCTGCCTATAACTAAGTTTAAACGTGTAAGTATGTTTATTAGCGTATGTAGTTGTATGAGCGAGTAGCCACATATTACAGTATTCAAGATCTAGTAGCAAAATACCGATCCGACAAATGAGGCAGCATTTCGTTTTCCAGGACCGTTAAAACGTAAGTAGTTAGGTATGTGTCGCGTTTGTAGTTGTATGAGCCAGTTTACACATAATACAGTTTTATTTGTTAAGTATTTTTTCGCGTTTACAACGCATTTTTTTTAATATCGAAAAGACAACACTTAAAAAAATCTTTTCGGTTCCGGTCATCGCGGAGGAATCGAACCCCCGACCTTTGGAAGTCCGGTCCAATGCTCTGACCACTGAGCTACCGAGAACCTTAATGGAGTCACTGTATTTTGTAAGTGCTTTTTTAACGCTTTGAGCCAGCGTATGTTTCATCAATGATTGTGGGAGACACCCTCAAATCACCTGAGAGAAATATTTTTACAAATATTTAACAATCGGTTAAGGTGAAACAGGCTATAATTTTATTTGTTAAGTATTTTATCGCGTTTACAACGCTATTTGTTTTTAATCTCGAAAAGACAACACTTAAAAAAATATTTTCGGCTCCGGTCATCGGGGAGGAATCGAACCCCCGACCCCGGTGATTTGAGGGCGTCTCCCACAATCATTGATGAAACAGACGCTGGCTCAAAGCGTTAAAAAGCACTTACAAAATTAAATGACTCCATTAAGGTTCTCGGTAGCTCAGTGGTCAGAGCATTGGACCGGACTTCCAAAGGTTGGGGGTTCGATTCCTCCCCGATGACCGGAGCCGAAAAGGATTTTTTAAGTGTTGTCTTTTCGACATAATACAGTGTTTCATAGACAGTATACTGATCTGTTTATCGAATTAGTCAGTACTGTGCTGTGTAAATACTATCTCCAGTAGCTACAACGGATCGGTCCGTTAAAACGGACCCTGTAAAACGTATGTTATATGTAAACGCGTCCTTAGGCGTTTAGCGTTAATAGTTATTCGGAGGCATAGCAAAGTGTGTTATCTCTTGACAAATTGTCATCAACTAGGTACTATAGGGCAGGATACATAGTAAATCATTAAATATTTGAGATTTTCTCCCTCGTTTCGGGATGGGTACCTTTCAAATGCGTATTGCGATGTACGGAATTAAAACACGGGTAGTGGGCGTGAATTTGATTATCTTAAACTGAGGTAACTAAGAGTAAACATGATGCATGATGTTTACGCGTGATGCATGTAAGTATGTACAAATTCCTTTAAACCTTTGAAGTTGAGGTTGGATTGGATTTCATATTGCTCAATAGGTGCAACTACCAGACGAACTAGATTTAACCACAAGGCAAGGTTTTGAGTAAGTAATTCACTTATTATAATGAAATCAATATTATTTCGTTGGTTTGTGTTCTCATCTAAAACTATACCCACCTACTCCTCATATGAGTTGACAATAAGATTTGTTGGTAACTTAGGGTTTAATGGTAAACTTGGAATGTCCTTAACCCCTAGTTAGTTAAAAAATCTAATTCGATATCATGACCTCCCTACATTAAACGTGAATATAGGAGGTATTATGTATTTATTTATTTAAACTTTCCCGAAAAGAGCGAAAGAGAAACAGGAATTTCCCGATAACAATTATATACGGATGCAAAGTTATTGCAAAAGCGTAAGCAATTAATTTCAATCAGACATGAAAATAGGGTGGGTTAATATTTTGCAAGCATTCATAATTTTATTTAATAAAATGCTAGTTGGAAATTCTTGAAAAATGCTTAAATTCAGTTTATTCAAGCTTTAGGTCGAATTTAATCTAACGAATTTACGAACCAGTTTTATGCCACGATAAGAATAACAAAGTTCATTAGCTCGATCATTTATAAGTGTACGTAATTATGAGAAGAATTGGGGATGATAAGCTTGTAATCTATACATATAATAAGACTGTAAAAGATCGATTTCTGTACATTGAAGATTTTTATGAAAAATTGTTACAGGGGGTCTTAATTACCGTAATAGAAGCCAAAACAACAATTTTCAAAATTTTTGTCTGTCTGTCTGTCTGTCTGTCTGTCTGTCTGTTTGTCCGGGCTAATCTCAGAATCTACTGGACCGATTTTGACGGGACTTTTTTTATTTGACTCAGTATCACCTGGAGAGTAAACTGGGATATAAATAATCACGCCGATGAACTTAGGGGGCAGGCAGGAAATTGAATCTCAGAATCTACTAAACCGATTTTAATGGGACTTTTTTTTATTTGACTCAACATTACTTGGAAGGTAAAGTATCAACTTAAAGCTTACCGATAGGTGGTGCTACTTTTGAAGAAAACTTAACCACGCGGACGAAGTCGCGGGCGGCCGCTAGTTAATAGAAAGTTATTACAATAAAACATTTTTGTATCCGCTGAAATAACACTGTGTCAAAGAAAACTTAAAAAATCCAACTCCATAACTAAGGTGCTATATGGTGACGTACAGGATTTCGATCTGGATCCATCATCAGACTGAAAGATGGGTGTGTTTACGACAAAAATGTTTTCAGTTTCGCTTAATCTACGTACGCCGGCTTACATAACATAACTTATAACTGCTCTACGTCAAGTAATAGGATAAATCTGAGCATGTTTTGCAAATACATTAATGTGAAATACTATTTTGGTGATATCTGTCGCCAGTGGGCGCGTGCTGAGCTGATAAGGGGGTCGAAGGGTGCCGCTATAAGAGCGGCGGCGGCGCGGGACCCGTGTTACTCGGTTCTGTGCGCTTATGTACCGGCGTTGTTTCTTACACACATTGAAGATTAAGTGAATATTACGAAAATGCCGTGGACAAGCACCAACAGGTACTGGCACTCGCTTTAAAAATTTGGATATTTAAAAACAAAATTAAACTAAAAATGCTTTAATATTTCAAGATAACTGTCTTAAGACGCTTATAACTTATTTTCTTCGATTGAAAAACCTTCCCACATTTAACTCTGTGAAATTTCTTCAGTCCGCAAATAAATTAAAACAATTGTTAATTTCAGAATTTACGCGAAACCCACGAACACGAGTTCCACCGATGGATCCGTGGTCAGCTACAGTCAAGCCGGCACGCAGGCGGCGCTCACCGCCGCCTCCGACACCGGCGGCCGCTTCGAGTTCAGCGACCACGGCTACGGCAAGAGCTCCGTCAAGCTCCTCCACGTCCACCGCGACAACGACTTCCACTCCATCAGGGAGTTCGAAGTCTCCACCGAACTGAAACTCATCAGCGAAACAGCCTACGTAGTCGGCGACAACAAGGAAGTTGTTGCCACCGACTCTCAAAAGAACACCATTTATCTCCTCGCCAAGAAACACGGCATTAAGACCCCCGAAGAATTCGGTGCGGTTGTCGTTAACCACTTCCTGTACATGTACAAGCAAGTGGTGGCCGCGAAATGTAAAGTCGTCGAATACCCGTGGGAGAGGCTGCAGGCCACCTTACCTCACAACCACGCTTTTGTCTTTTCACCCACAGCGACGAGATGGTGTGAAGTGTCACAGTCAAGACATGGTGAGTGATTGCCGCTTTAGTGAAAATAGTTCAGATATCTCTACTTTAGATTGAGCTGTGTCTTACGTGTTTGTTATGTTACACAGAGGCTGTGGCAGTTAAATCAGGACTCAGTGGTCTGCGAGTTCTGAAGACGACTCAGTCCGCCTTCGTGGACTTTGTGCAGGACGAGTACACAACACTGCCAGATGCCGCAGAAAGAATTTTCAGGTATATGAATAAGTTAATTAAAACTTTATTTCTTCGGTTGAGTATTGCATTTTCTATAGGAAGTATTTGATCTCAACTTAGGCGAAATATTTAAGAAATTAATTTATTTATTAGGTAATATCAGAGCCTAACGTCTTATTTCTTAATTATGTATGTAAGCAGTCAGCTAGAAATGAGTGACCGAATTAAATTAAAAAAAGTGTCACTTTCAAATAAATTTTATTTAAATTAAAGAAAAATTAGTCTGTCAAATCTTTACATTGGTAGGTAATTGTAGAATGTCTGTAAAATTTGCAAAACTTTGTCTTTCAATATAGTATCACTAAAAATACCTAGCGACTGTGTTCATTCTTAAAGTCTTCTAGAGACTTCGTAAATCGACATTGTAACGATTGCCTCTATTTTAATTAACCTACGCTTTGTTTATTTAAACAAAACCACTGTCTGTGTGTATTAAGCTTAATATCATTTGGTCTTCATATTAATATCGGTCTCGAGACCGCTCTACTTCTAGTTCCGGATAATACTAGTTTATGATAACATTTGTGCCACAAATCGTTTACCGTTTATTTACTAAAGTGTATTACATGCCAAATTGTTTACACAAACTTGTCCTTACAGTACCGTGGTAGAGGCAGAGTGGAACTACGACAGCATGCGAACGGCGAATTTCGACAACGCGTGGCTGACAGTCAAAGACGCTATTTTGGACAAATTCGCTGGACCCCCAGACACCGGAATCTACTCCCCATCAGTCCAGCACACCTTGTACCAAGCTGAGAAAGTCGTCTTAGAAAAAGTACCTGAGGTAACTATTAATCAATATCGGTACCTAACTATTAATCAATCGCGAATGGCTCGCGGCAGGCATTTGCAAATTGCATTCAAGTTATTCGTGGCATAAACTTTCTCATTACCTTTCCCAAGATCCGCTCTATATGTGTACAAGATTTCATTTAAATCGGATTATTATTCGAAGCGTGAAAGCTACACAGACAGACAGAGTAGCTTTGACATTTTTGTATGTAATATTAGTATGGAGTATGGGTGATAATTCTTATATTAGGTCAACAGGACAGTATATTTTCACATATTTACAATATTTAACCTGAAAGAAACCTGTGACTCTTTTGCCGATCTGCCGGCACCGGTAAGCTTCATACCTGGGCTGGATGCGCGATTACTCGTATAAGCGATTGTAGTATCTATCATGAAGGCTTTAGCTTTCTTTCATCATACGGCCTTAAATAGTATGTGTTTTGTATTCCGTGCCGAATAGGTATATCTATTCGTAACCTATACGAACTTCACATAGCGTTAGCAGCTATAATTTTAATACAAGACGTTTATTAACTGCAAAAGTTTAGAGTGACCTAGAGTATATAGAGTATCAAGGATCATAAAACATTTAACATGTTATGAATAATGAAGGTCCAAAGACTTCAATGTGGTCATGTGATTCAGTTAATTGTTTTGTGTCGGTAATTAGGTATCGGCAGAGATATCGTTTGAGTAAATAACATGATTTATTTGACGAGTGGACAGGCCGACGCGTGCTCTTCTGATAACTAATTTTAAACAGGGCCACGTTAATTTACTAGTAACTTATCAATGATTTGATTTACGCTCATTATGCCTTCCAGGATAAATATCTAATTTTAACATTGTTTGTAAACAAATTCAATTATCTAATATATCCAGCCATGCACTTATCTGAAATGCATAAAATATTTTACAAGTTTTTGTTGACATTACTATTTATATAATGGTACAGTTAATGACACAAAATTTCGCGTTTCCATAACGCTATTTGGTGGCAAAGTCGCTTGATATTCTTCCATGGGGCCCACAATATCTTTTTTCGCTCTTCTATAGATAAAATTACTGTCATAAATAATATTACAATACCTACATATTTTTGCCCTTGATTGTACATAGGTTCAAGAGCAAATCAAAGGTTATGTTTATACTAAAATTATTTGTGATGTGACGCAATTTCGGGGTGTAAAGATTATCGCACGCTGCGATTTATGTTTTATCTGCGGTATTTTGTTAATGCTACTACGAATTAGGTTAATTTCGGTCTAAGACAACAATAACAGCTAATAGCGTCGGAATGATAATAATAACAATATTACATAATCGCTCAAACGAGCTAGATAGAATATCTTTATTGGGTTTGAGTTCAAAATCTCAAACTGAAAAACACGTTAATTACATATCTTGAAATGCACGGACACATTAGGATATGGTCTTGAGAACACATTATTAAACAAATTAAATGCTTAGCAGACACTGATCTTCATTTTCCCTTGTCCACAGATAACCTGGATCCGTATGACGATGCCCAACAAACACTACCTGAACATAGACTTGTCAAAATTCCCCGCCAACGTGACTAAGGGCGACCCCCACCATCAAATCTACCAACCAATAGACAAGCCCGCCGGTCTCATTTATGCCCAGCTGCGCAGA
The DNA here is from genome assembly GCA_963921415.1 of Pyrausta despicata. Classification (NCBI taxonomy): domain Eukaryota; kingdom Metazoa; phylum Arthropoda; class Insecta; order Lepidoptera; family Crambidae; genus Pyrausta; species Pyrausta despicata. The sequence goes on from OY992848.1 coordinate 12,399,127, forward strand.
AGACCCAAAAGCCACTTGTGACCCATAACTAGTTAATTTACTTTTAATATCTACAGTGTACACTGTACAGACAGATTGATAAAGTTACTTTGTGCTTGCAAAATTTTCGATCAGGCTAGTCAAAGAACAGCCATACCTCATAATGAATATTAGTTACATACAACAGAGATTAGTAATTAAAACCTTTATGTGATGATCGAAACTATTGAAATGGATAAGTTTAATCGCCACTAGACGGACGGATTTATTTTAATTGTAGACTAAGTCATGATAAAGTTCAAATTGTTAGTTTGTAAGTTATGATTTGTACTTCATAAAATTACTTTGAATAGATATTTTAACGCCATCAGTGTGCCTTAGTGCTAGTTTCTTGTAGGTGCTACGGGCTACGAAAACTAAAGCCAAGCGGTTCGTAGCAATATGTTTGCTACGCGCTTTGGCCGACTACGATATCGCTTAGCTTCGTAGCACTGCTACGAACCGATGTGAAAGAACAAGTTTATTTGACTGATTACCTAATCGTTTTAATAACTCGATTGTCGTTAAAAAACTCTTGTACTCACTTTTCTAGAATAAAAATGATGATATCTATTACTTTAAGAAAATAAACATTTGAAGTATTAAACGTTCGTCTATTTTTATATGTCATCACCACTAATTTTACTCTGTGTAAAACGAGTTGAATTGAATATCTAGCTTACAAGAAGAAAAAAATCCCCCACATTTCATAGTCAGTTTAGTTTAAAAATATTAGTTAACAATGAAGAATATGCCGCATAAATGTCAGTATCATAATCGTAGAAAATGTGTCCATATGTGGCCTGATTTAAGCTTTGGAGCTTTTGAGGCTTTAGTAGTCAGAAATAACAGTCAACGAGGCTTTTAATAAAACTGAAATTACCGTATTATGATATGACATGATCATGCACATGATGTCATGGGAAATATTAGGGCATTGTGTTATGCGTTATTTTAGCATATAATCTGACCAGAGATGGTGGGTTGTGTACTTTTAAAAACGATAAAAAAGTTTCGTGGACATTTATTTATTACAAAATCACAGTATTAGCTTACTCTCACTACGTTAAAAAAACTTTACAATGTTTTTACGTATTATCTAATGGGGAGCACACACACGGTCATAACAAAAAAAATAGAATTTGTAATTGCTAATGGAAACTATGCTTACTTACTAATTAATGAAAAAAGGTATTCTACAAGCGTTTGTTGCCAATGATCTTGTCTGCCAACGCGTATAACTCCTCCACGGTCTGAAAAGATAGGGTCAAATCAATATAGGCCATAAATCTTAGCGACATTTTAATTAATACAATTTAGTGTCCTTGATACAAAAAATGAAGAACTCAGTCAGAAACAATCACGACACGCCGCTACTCAGCTCTAAAATATCACCATAATTGATTTGATATAAACATTAATGGCCCTACTGCAAAGGAAATAGGCAGTGACCAAAGCTTGTTTATCACCTATGCCTGCTTGGCCGACCGGTTGGCTTCATGGAAAAAAAGTTAAACATTTGGGAATTTTTTAACAAAAAAAAAATCGGAAAAAAATAAAATTTGACGTCACTTAATCATATTCGTTTATTAGTATAAGTGCTGTATCTAAAATCTGGTTTAATGGCTCGTAGAATCTAGAAATTCATTTAATATTTTTGTTTCTTGATTTAAATCTATATCAGTGGTCAGTATCAATATGAAAGTCAAAACATGACCAACCCTTCGTTGGTAATGAATGTGATTACAATCCAGTCAGTAACCGGATTTATTTGGTTTATGAATCAAGAAAATTCACTGTTCAATTGTGCACGGCTTGTCGTTCAATCATCACCCGTTTGGGACTAGCCGATATTAAGTTCAGTGACTTCAGTGGTGAACAAGTGGTGAACCATGATTATTTTCACAAATTAAAAATGTAACCAGGCGGACGCATTTTTAATTTGTTTGTTATACGCAGACGGATGTGAACATATTGTTTTGCTAGGTATCTATATGAACTTGCCAATAACATGTGTACATTTCATCAAAAACGCTGAATGTATGTATAATACTAACGTACAGACAAATGTTCATTACAATTAAAAGATAGCGGCACGAGTTCGCTTTTATCGGTTTGATAGTAAATCTAGTTTCGAATAAATATAAACATGCACAGTAATTAAATTGATCTATTTAATTTATCGAAGAAATACTATCGCCATGAATCAAAGCATTCGAAGCTCTTTATTTTCTAGAATACTAGTTTGAAAAGTATACTTGAAGTTTTAAATAATTACAACCAAGTGCGCTCATCACACAGTAGATACATTTTAGTCGCGAGAAACGTTGCACGTCCAACCCTCCACCACCTGCTTTTATAGCAGAATTATATCAATACATATTTTCATCATACTTACAATTTATAAAGTGCTCAACGAAAAAATCGTTTGTTCACAACTCACAAACCGATTAAGAGGATTTTGGGTAAGTCCAATTCAGAAATAAAGAGTCTAATATGTTTTTTTTAAACAATTTAAGTATTGTCTAAGCCGTGTTGGAGTATTGTAATAAGAATGAATGAAAAGTGAAAAAAGCAACTAGAAAGTTACAAAAATTTGGAGCTGCGCAATTTAGAAGTTTCGAGCATTCAGTGGTTATGTACTTAGTCAACCGATTTGTCATAGTCATAACTAGATGACGTCCTCACGTAATGAAGTTAGCATGAACGTGTGGACACGAGTGCCGATTATGTCGGTCCAGAGACCAAGTATTTAATGACCCGCGGGTTAAACTTAGCTGAACCTATCTAGTCCGAACCGGATCGCCACGAGCCCCGTTACAGAGCAACGTGTATGTAAACAAATGATAGGTAAGTGTAAACGAGTGCATTCACTAGAATTTATTATATTATGAGATCATTAGATGATGGTTTGTGTGCAGCTGTGACATCCGTTCTAAATTGAAGTTATCTTACTTACTTTAAAACGCCAATTTGTAAATTATTGTTTAACATAGGATGTGGCATGACTCTAAAAGATATCATTTTGTTAGCGTAGTGAAATTGCAACAGCAAACTTACATTAACAGTTAACTTAATAAATTTCAAGTGCCTTTCAAATTCCAAACGTTAAGCGAGTTGGCAATATTTATGGGATATTTACGAGCACGATCGGAATAAATGGATGTTATTGACTCACCGTCAGGCTTTTGAGCATTTTAACATCATTGGTCTCGTATTTGAGAAGCGCGAACTGTTCGTCGGTGAATCGAACCCCTTTCTCTATGTCGATATTCTTTTGTTCTTCGATCTCTTCGTTGCATTTCGCAAGGAGCTGTTCTGGGGTCAGCTGCTCAGCTTCCTCTTCAACCACCTCGACTTCGGTCTCTTCGTCCATTGACTGTAAACGAAAGAAAAAGTAAAATAAGTAGCCCTAAGGTTGATAGGAACTGGGTGTCAGGAAAGAATAAAGATTAAGAATGCGTCTTGTCGTTTTTCGATTGTGGTGAACTGAAGTCAACATACCTTTTGCAATGTTGTTTCTTTAAACAAAAACAGAGGAAACTATAGGCAAGTGGAAACTACACGAATGAGTCCTTATGCCCTATGGCGTTAAGTCCACGTTTTGTACAAAGTTTTTTCTGTGCAATTAAGCTTAAATAAATAAATGAAAGGTCACACAAACGAATAAGTTACATTAATTATGAGTATATTGTTGCTTAGCTACTAACGGGCAACGGTAACTAGCAACATAAAGGTTAACAAAGGAATTAGCACATTAGCAACGGTTGCACATGCGCGTTTTCCTACGATATGCATATGAACATATAGTATGGTATTATATATACATATTACATCTAATGTTCGGCAAAAGTTTCTGTATTTTTACCCGACTACGGCGAAGCAAAAGGAGGGTTATGATTTTGACCTGTATGTATGTATGTATGTATGTATGTATGTGGGTATGGATGTTCATCTGTTCCCTCGTAACTTCTAAACTACTTATCAGAATTCGACAAATGACATATTAGGTCCTTACATATGAAATTGGCGTTTTGTCGTACTGGCCACTTTGATCACAAATTTTTCCTATTTGGTTAGGAATTCGAAATTCAAATTTATACAGCTATTTCCACATGTAGTTGTGTTTCGTAAACCGTCATTCATTTGTTTTTTTACTTATCTTTTTGATTTTTAACTTACACATATTATTATATTTTAATATATTTTCAATTTATAATATTGATAGAGAAATGTTTTAAGGATAAAGCCGTGGTCGTATGCCATAAGAATAATAAATTAAAAAAAGTGGTATACGACCACGGCTTTATCCTTAAAACATTTCTCTATCAATATTATAAATTGAAAATATATTAAAATGTAATAATATGTGTAAGTTAGTTTATTTAATAACGGTAAATATTTAATAGTTTGTACATACTAAGTAATTTCATTGGAGAGTGTTTTCTTGTTTCGTACTTTTTAGAGCGTGTTTTTAAGTAGTCGGGTGTTAGTTTTTAAACTTTATAACATAATTATTAGTACCAAAAAGATTTCTCTTTAGTACTCGGTCTTCCATTCAAAAATAAATAACCTACAAAAGCGGATTACTGCAACAGGTTTCTTTTTTTGCATAAATTATATACCATTAAATTATCATAGCGAGTTGAAACTATCATGCTCTAAGTTATAATCGCTGTGTGCAGTATAAACTAACTTAGAAGTGGAACTCGCCAAGCAAAATAAAATAAACTAGCAGGTAGTTCTTTTGTGAACATTGTAAAGAAAGAAAAAATAACGAGTATTCATGTATTTAATATGATATTTCGTGAGAGCAGGATTGGGGAAGACCAATTATTTTTGTACTCCATAAATTGCATCAACGTGGGCTTTGCAAGAGATTCAATATCTGTTATATTTTGTGTTATCAGTATCAGTTTTCATTCGTCATAATTGCAATGTTGTTGTTTTTTAAAACTAGGGGTTCTGGTCGACTAAGTTACCTGCCCGTAAAAGGGTTAAAGGGAAATGAATTCCACAGACCTGATCAAACTTCTGCGACGCCTTCAGTTTCCTGTAGTACGCATCGGCTCTCTTCTTGGACGCTCTTGCTACTTCTCTGTTCACCATCCTCCAAAAGACGAAGACTGGGTGGTGGAACAGCTCCGGGGGACATTCCTTCAGGGGGGTCTTGCCGACGAGGATCAGCCTCTTTAGCCTCTCCATCTCATCGAGCTGTCGAAGGATTAACAGATAGGTAAAATAAGTGCTCACAAAAGCTTTATTTTATTTCAAACTTACAATAGCACATGATATGCACAAGGGTGAACGTAATGGTAAAAGCATTTTTTGTCAGTCAACCACAAGGTCATGCAGAAACATCTCCCTACGAGTGTATCAAATGTTTACCGTGTTTTTACAAGTATCCCTCTAGATGGCATGCATACATCATAAAATAGACTCAATCCATAAAATGGACGAACAGTTAGTTTCTGGATACTTAGTAAAAGCTATCAATAGGAAAAAGAGGTCATACAATTCAGAACATTTGCTAATAGGTTTATATGTTGGTATTCGTTGGAAACGACACAGAAAATTATTAAGCTACAGCTGCAAAAATAGTGCTCTTACAAGAAATTGACACTTTTTAAGACTGGTGATATTGACGGTGAAGGCCCCGCTCTACCAGGACCAAATATTTAAAATTTGAAAAGAGGCAATGAATAGTGATTGAGTTTGTTGCGCTACTTCTCAGAACTAGGCCAAATTGTCTTGAAGAAGTGGTATGGTTAATTTATATGTTGGGACGTGTAAAAGTGGCCCTTGTGGGTCTATTTAATGAAATAAATTAATTTTATGATTTTAGTAAGCTTTAAAGAAATGTTACTCACGACTCGGCTAGAGATCCTCTTGTGGAGGTTCTCCTCGTTGACTTCGCGGATCCTCTCCTCCAGGTCGGTCATGTAGTTCTTGTCGGTGAGCTTGACGAGGTTCGAGCCCATGTGCTTCTCCAGGCGCGCGCGCACGTGCGGATGCGCGAAGCTGACGGGTGGAACAGTTGGTGATGATTAAATGGCGATGAGACTTATTGATCTCTAAAATGTCCGGTCAATCGATGAAGATCGAAGACACAATACATACCGTACCTGCGTATTACTTTAGCCCAGGGGGGCAACTTTGACCGTTCACCAGTAAAAATATATATTTCACTGTTTATTGTGTTTAGTTCACCGTTTTCTCGACCGTTCATCACACCATTTGCCGGATGACGTATATACGTCATCCAGCAAATGGATAACAATAAATGCTTATGCGTGTAATAGCAAATGGCCTCAGTATATACCTTTAGGCCGTTTGCAATCAAAGTAAAAATTCTTTGAGGTTCAAGCTTTTTACTGAATGGGTCAAAGTTACCGCCCTGGGCTAAAGTAATACGCAGATATCGGTATTCTATTGTTACGAAGCCGGATTCGGCAGAATGAGGTCCAATGGGTTATTATTGGTTCCTGTTTAAATGGGTTTTCGAATCCAATTGTGGCAGGTTCACTTTTAAGAAGCTTTTTAACTTTGTCCTTTGACCCTAACAAAAACTTACATTAACCCAAAATAAAAATATCTTTTGGATAACTAAGATGACTTTCAACGCTTGGTCTTATGAACATTCACTTGACATAAACAATAACAGTTACCACCACCTGTACTCGAAATAAATAAAATAATGCTTCTTGTTCCACATAATCATGAATTCAGAAAATAAACCACAAGCGTAATCTTTGGGCATAATTGGGATGATGACACCTATCTTAAATATTGTCAAGAACATGGTGTTTAAAAAACATAGCCCCTATGAAGTTAATACAACTAATATATTTCAAAAAAGCTGTAGAAACCAATTTTTAAACACACAAAACGCAATAAATATTCGGTCAATTGACTCCGATTTCTGACACATGGCCGTGACGTCACGTCTTGTATTCCCATACAAAATCTATGGAGGCAGACCGTTTTGACAGATAATAAAAAGTATGTCAACGATTGGTGGTGTCGTCTAGCCAATTATAAAACCTGGACTCGAAAAAAGCACAACAATGCAACAAGCATCTATAGCAGCAGCGATCACAAACATTTCCTTAGTATTTTTACAGATGCATACCCAAACATGCAATTTCGTGGCGACGGCAATAGTGCTACGTGCTACAAACGCGTTTTGCAGGTGTTATTACGAGTATTTTGGTTACCAAGCGTTCCACTTACCCCCGTTGGGACGGAGTGTTGTATCGGTTGTCCGGTGCCGTTTTTGTGTATCGAATGCAGAATCGAATATCGTCTCGAGTGGAGTCGGCGGAGCGCGGTCTAGCCGCGTCGCCGCCGTCAACTTTAGCGGCGTACGAGAACTCTAGGCGGCTCGTGTCATAGTTGAGACCTTTATCGCGGCGTGCGATTGGCCTGGCACGGTATGGCACGGCCCCCGCCAACACCACATGTACCAAATTCTATGTTAAGAACCATACACATATGATAGAGCCTTGGAACTGTTCAAGCTTGCCCAAAGCTCAAAATGTCCTTTTAAGCTTAAATAATAAATGTGTGATCTTTTTTGTAATAAAAAGCTATCCTGATATTTTACTTCAATCTACAATCTCACCTGATGGTAAGTGACCATGTGGCCAACCATGGATTATGTCTGTCTAGTAACAGCCTAATCAATCTTTTCTTGAAAAGATTCAAGATTCCGCATGTGTTCTTTAAACTTACGGTATCATAAAGTTCCTTTAATGAAAAGGCTTTATCTGCCAAACAAAAAAATGCTTATTAATTTATTTACAATCCAGATTATTTGGAGTCGAGCTAAATGATTTTGTAGTTATAAGTTACAACAAGACTCATTTACACGTTTAAGGATTAAGTTTTTATGTACTGGCCTGTTTTACACTTCATCATGATATTTTAATTCTAGTTCGGTTCATTTTTAGGTTAAATTAGGGTCAGTAAAGTAACTTGTTCCATTAACTTATTCTACTTCTCTGAAGAACAAACACCTTCATATTCAAGGGTTTTTTCGTGTAATGTTATAGTACAACCTCCTTTACATGCCGTGACTTGTGGAAATGTTTTTGAATGCCATACATGTCACAGGAATGACAGTCGCTAAAGAAACGCCGACACTGCATGAAGGTGCACTTTTTTGTACGTAAACAATACCTCATGAAGCCATACACAAATATACCTAGGCTATCTTGTTCACTTGCCATTTTACACCGAAACTGCTTAGAGTGAGACCCTTCTCTTTAAGGCGTTAGTTTCGGATTAAGCTCAACCCCTGTCACTCTTACAAGCTCTCACAAGCAGCTGGGCAAACCCGAAAATACCTACGGAAGAAACGCCACGAAGTACGGCCTCAGATGTGCTGATGTGAAATATGGTCTTACTAAAGTACGATTGATTGCGCTTTTTTATTGTGTATAAACATGTAATGTACATGAAAACAGTGTAATAATAAATCTTTCAGTCGTCAGCCGCCCATTATCGTGGTGCGCGCGGATTGAAACACGTAGGGCGCGGCGGCGCCCGTAAAAGTTAAATTGTATCACTATAGACATAAAAAAGTATAGACTCAAGACCATTTTGTTACTCACGACCAATAAAAAAAAGCGAGTCTTGTATAAAAACGCGGCAGAAATTTCCGGTTTGTGAATATGAGTCTAATTTTTATGATTTTTAGAATTAATTAGTCTAGTTTACTCCTTATTGAGATAAATTAAACAATTTTGATATTAAATAAAATAGTTTTTCATTTAAAGTTAGATCTAATAGAACAGCTATGTTATTACTGTATATAAGACAGAAATAAAAAATCTCACTGAGGCAGTTCCATCTTTTCACAAGCTCTATGTAAGTTGCTACGCTACGCTACGACGGGCTTTGTTTTGTCTAATTGACTTGTTGAGTCTAATTTTTATGATTTTTAGAATTAATTAGTCTAGTTTACTCCTTATTGAGATAAATTAAACAATTTTGATATTAAATAAAATAGTTTTTCACTTAAAGTTAGGTCTAATAGAACAGCTATGTTATTACTCTATATAAGACAGAAATAAAAAATCTCACTGAGGCAGTTCTATCTTTTCACAAGCTCTATGTAAGTTGCTACGCTACGCTACGACGGGCTTTGTTTTGTATTTTGTTTGCACGCGCCCATTTGTATTTTAGCGTTCAACTAATTTTAGGAATAACAACAATGAAGGTTCTAAGGTTTTGTGACACTGTGTACACTTTGATAAATGACACCTGAGAGTGAATAATGGTATCCACACCTAGACCTAAAACGGAATTTTGGTGTACTTGCTAGCTGAAGGGCCCTGTACAAAACTCGACCTGAGGCTGCTTAAATGGATAAATTTCCATCCAAGCAGCCTCAGGCCGAGTTTTGTCACTTTACCTTGACTTGAGCCATACTTACTCACGCTACTCATAACGAAGGCTTATTCATGCCTCATATTGAGGTAATGTTTCCACTTCTGCTTTTTAATCGTGGTTGCCACGTTTTGGATACAGGGCTTTAGAATTTGACCACTGTCGTGGTCTTAGAATTTCACATAAAAGCTTTTGCCAAAGTTGCGTAGCCTTAGGTGAAATTCGTTAATACTTTACTTATGAAGAATGAGTATGCGTAAGTGCAATACTCGTTGGTCGGTTTTATTTGACAACAAGGTAAGATACCTACCTACTGTCAACATTTGGTTATCATTTAAGAAAAAAGTCACAGACCAAGTTACATAAATAGCCGTAATAACACTTTGCCTTTCTTAAAGGCAAGGTTTTCTGTGATATCGGGTAAAATAAACCAATATTCTTTGTGACTATAGGTGCTTATAAATAGCTCTAGAACGTGCCTATCTTTACACTTCAAATAAACAATAATTGTTACATAAGCAATTATTTTAGTAAACTTTACGTTATCCGCTGGTACCTACTCGTATGTTTATGAAATCAAAAGTAAACAATATCGAAACTTTGTAACAAGAATGAAGTGTTTCTTTACTTCCATAGACAAGTAATAAATTGCAGTTAGGAAGACTGCATTGTAGGCAATACACTACGGTATGAAAAATGTTAATCTTCCTCTCCCACCTTCTCTCTCACCTAAAGATTTAAATATTTACTTTTCTTCTACTCCCATTTTAGACCCAGGTATCAAATCCAGTACGATCCATGTTTCTTCTTACTCTTCTCCTCAGGTTGAGCCTCTTTCTTTTTCCCAGGTGTCATCTGATGTGAACAGGAAATGTATTCTGTCGATTAAGTCTGGAGCTGTTGGTTTTGATGATATTAGTTGGGCCATGATAATCATGGTTTTAAACCAAGTCCTACCGTACATAACCCACATTATCAACTTCTCCCTCAGCTCTGGATCATATCCTGACGTATGGCGTAAAGCCTACGTCATTCCGCTACCCAAAATCACAAATCCTGTCTTGCCAGCTAATTTCAGATCAATTTCTATACTCCCCTTTCTTTCAAAGGTACTGGAAGCTGTTGTTCACTCCCAAATTTCAAAATTCTTTCTCTCTAACAATCTTCTGTCCCAATTTCAATCTGGCTTTCGACCTGACCCCAGTACCTGCACTGCCCTACTTAAGGTCACTGAAGACATGCGTGAAGGTATGAAATACGGTAAGGTCACTGTACTTGTCCTTATTGACTTTTCCAACGCCTTCAATACTGTCGACCATAGTATCCTTCTCGCTCTATTAGCTCCAGATATCCTCAAAAGTTTTGGAATGGTTTGCCGCCTACCTGCGGGGTCGTCAGCAGGCTGTGCGCGTAGACAAGACTGTCTCCAACTGGCGTGACTTACTTGCTGGTGTACCTCAGGGCGGAATTCTGTCTCCATTACTCTTCTCCATCTTTATCAACTCCATCACTCGCAACATTGGCTGTTCTTACCATCTGTATCCTGACGACCTTCAGCTTTACGAGCAATGCTGTGTCAGTGAAGTTAGTCAAGCAGTTCACAAACTTAATAACGACTTGAACAAGATACTTGCCTGGTCGAATCGTTTTGGTGTTGCAGTAAACCCGTCGAAATGTCAAGCAATTATCATCGGCGGTCAGCGGCGAATATCTCTGCTTGATCATTCATCCGTTCCTCCAGTTCGCTTCAACTGGGTTAATATTCCGTTCTGTACGAGCGTTAAAAATCTTGGACTTCACATGGACCAAAGTCTCAGTTGGTCTGTCCGTGTGGCAGAAGTTAGTCGTAAAGTTATGGGCACACTGCGTTTTCTGTGCAGATATAAACACTTCCTTCCTGTCAAAACCAACATTTTCTTAATCCAATCCCTTGTTCTTCCTCTCATTGATTATGCTGATGTGTGTTACCCTGACCTTAATCAAGCCCTTGATCATATTTCCGCTTTTCGCTCACAGCTTGCATGGCTTCCTCACCCGCTTCGACGTAATATTAGAATTCTTTTGAGTACTTTCTCCATACTTAACGATCCCAATTCCCCTTCTTATCTCAAATCTCGATTTTCACTTCTCAGTTCGACACATTCGCGTCAACTCCGTTCCTCTAATAAATTGACCTTGGCCTTTTCACTTCACCGCACCAATTTTCAAGCCAACTCCTTCCACATTCAGGCCATCAGGCTCTGGAATGCTCTTCCCGAAAATATAAAACAGGCTCCCAGCAAATTATCATTTAAGAGACTCATTCGCACCCACTTTCTTACTTTATCTCAACCGTCATTATAGATCTTTCTTTAACAGTTCGTCAAATTTATTTATTTATTTAATGTATATTTGTATATACTATGTGTATTTTAAATATGTACGAGTATATATACCTCGTGTGTGCATAAGTTTTGTACCGAAATAAAAGTTGCATAACTTTTTTATAATTAACATATATTTCTAAAATTTTCAGTAAACAATTAGTAGATAATAATAAACAAAAATAATAATTATTATTCAAAATGACCACCCTTGTTTTTAATACAGGCCCTTAGACGATTTGGCCAGTCAATGACGGCACGAATCTTTTCCAGCGGGATTCGCTTTGCTTCTTGGACATGAGCTCGCTTCAGTGACTCCAAGTTTGGGTGGGACTTTCGGCAGGCCCCGAGCTCTAGCTCAGCCCATAAAGCATAATCCAGCAGGTTGAGGTCGGGGCTGGAAGAGGGCCATTCGTTCGCCGCGATGAAGGCCGGCACATTTTCCCTCTACCACGCTTGGGTGGTTTTTGCTTTATCGGATGGCGCTGAGTCCTGTTGGAAAACCCAATCCTTCTTGTGAAACAAAGTAAGGGACAGGGTTTTCACAACAGGCTCTAAGATGTCAGTTTAATAGTTCTTGGCTTTCACCTTGACGCCTTGTTGACAGAAATGGAGCGGAGTGACACCTTCATATGAAACTCCCCACCATACCATCACACTAGCCGGATGATGAGTACGCGAGACATTCCGTACTGAAGCTGGGATGTCCTTGCTACTTTTTGCATACACTTTATTGTTTTGTCGGTTGAACTTTTCTTCGACAGTAAAGATTTTCTCATCGGTGAAGAGTATTTTCCTCGCATCGTGTCTCTTTAGCAGTATTGGACAACGTTCGCGTCGAAATTTACGAAGGCGATCGTTTAAAAAATGAACTTTCCTACAGCTATACGCCTTCACCTTAAAATCATATTTCAGTATTCTGTTAACTGAAACGCGCGAAATATTAGTCTGCAAAGCTAGTTTTTTCTGAGTTCGACATGGATTTCGACGAAGTCGCTCTCGGATGATTTTGATGTTCGCAGGCGTCCTTACAGAGCGCGGCCGACCACTCCTTTGGCGATCTTGCAAAGAACTTGTCTCCTTGTATCGTTTAATAGTGTAATACACGAAGTTACGGCTCACACCAAAAGTTTTCACCTCACGGAAAATCTCCATTGGTTTTTTTCCCGCCTTAAATAGCGAAATCACGGTCGCACGCAATTCTTTGCTCCATCACGAGAAAATTGAAAGAAATGAATTTGAAAATCAAAGGAATTAAAAGTGAACACTCGAAATTCAAAATTAGAAAAAGAAATAAATAGCAGCCAGTATTTTTTTTTTCTTTTTTTTAGCAAAAAGTTTGTCTCAAAACTTATGAACACACGAGGTATATATAAACTCTTTTGCAAAAAAAACGGGCACTTTAGATTTTTTTCTCTACTTTAATGAAGAAGAACAAGAAATAGGTTTTATTAATTTGACGATGTATTGGCATGTTATTTGAAGCATCCTGGCATGATTCTTTACGTTCCAAATTTAAAATTTGAAATTAATAAAAGAAAAATAATGATTATTGTGGATTATTCAAAATTGCTTTACTAATGGCGCGAATTGCTGAAACGATTTTTAACTGATTACGATATTTTAAAACTTTTTGGACATTTTCTGCAAATTAAACAATTTAATCTTTATTTTTACATTAAATACCACTTTTTGATATGAGTGATAAAGCGATAAGGGCCGGTAAAATTATTGCCCTACTTGAAGAAGGTTGTTCGCAAACTTACGTGTCTCAGCGGCTAAATGTGAGTCGTTCAACTGTCCAGAGGACTTGGCAACGGTATCAAGAGACCGGTTCGGTCAAAAGAAAACCCGGTTCGGGAAGAAAACGATGCACAGAACCTAGAGATGACCGCTTTTTGGTGAGTCAGGCGTTGCGGAATCGTAAGGCGTCAAGTGTGGACCTGAAGAAGAGCCTTGAAGAAGTAAGAGGAGTAGAAGTTAGCTTGTGGACGGTCAGGAGGAGGCTTTTGGCTGCCAATATCAGGAGTTACCGCCCAGCTCGGGGCCCTAAATTACTCCGTGAGCACCGTGTTGCTCGACTTCAGTTTGCTCGGAACTGTGCTTCATGGACTCTGGAGGACTGGAATAAAGTATTGTTTTCTGATGAAGCTAGAATCTCTTTGTGTGGAGAGGACCGACGCCGGCGAGTGCTGCGAAGACCACGGGAACGCTATGCGGAAGTGTGTTTCGAAGAAATCACTCCTTATGGCGGAGGCTCCGTTATGTTTTGGGCAGCAATTAATTCGACGGAGCGTACGGAGTTAGTTTTCATAGAAAATGGAACATTAGATGCACATCGGTACATAATGGAAGTCCTAATTCCATATGCACAACCCACATTGACTGCACTTGGGGAAGATTCCATTTTTATGGACGACAATGCTCGCTCGCACCGTTCTGGCGACGTGGAAGCGTACATGCAAGAAGTTGGGATCCGTCGTTTAGATTGGCCAGCTCGAAGTCCTGACCTCAATCCAATTGAGCATGTCTGGGATGTTCTAAAGAGACGTGTAAGATCAGTGCAACCTGCTCCACAAAACATCAGGGAGCTAAAAAGAGTCATTGCAGAAGAGTGGGAACGAATTCCTCAAAACGTTATTAAAAACATCGTGGAAAGCATGCCCAGAAGGATTCAAGCTGTGATTTTGGCAAGAGGAGGTCACATTCGGTATTAGGTTTTTACATTTGTAACTTTATTTAATTAAAAAAAGTAAAAAAAAATCTTATCTTTATTGCCGACCACTTCTTATTGTTTGGGCGTGTACATCGGTTTTAAAGAATCCATCGTTTTTTTTTTCTTTTAGTTTAGTTTAATTTACACGATTATAAGTATACAGACTACGTCAAAGAAATAAATTTCATTTAATTAACTCAAATCGACCTTAGAACGTAAATTTCCTTAGGTGCCCGTTTTTTTTGCAAAAGAGTGTATATATATACCTCGTGTGTTCATAAGTTGCTATTTATTTCTTTTTCTATTTTTGAATTTCGAGTGTTCACTTTTAATTCCTTTGATTTTCAAATTCATTTGAAATTTGAAATTTCATTCATTTTATTTTTTTGTCGCACCGCCCACTTATAATAATTTCTGCTTAGACCAAAGGTATGACTGGTAGAGAATGCCCTACGGCGTTAAGTCCACCTTTTGGACAAAGTATTGTTGTGCAATAAAGCTTAAATAAATAAAAAATACGGTCAATGCTAACTTCACTTCACGCAGCAAGGGACACCTGACATGAAGGTTGGCCGTGGAGTAAGTATGACTCGTACGTACAACGTCTTAGTTGAAATAAGACCTGTCAAGGCTGAAATCATAACTGACCTACCCTTAGATCAAAAAATGTCCAAGTTCATGTTAAAAATAAATGTGCTCATTTACCACACGGAAAGATAATTGGGGAGGTTATTTTTGTAACTAATTCAGGCCGAGATAGTCAATGTCTGTATGTATATGACTTATTATCTGGGTTGCTGGTGGTCAAAAATGATGTCTGATGTAAGTGGGTACTCGTATTGCAAATTTTTCAACATTTTGCGTAAAAAATAGTGAGATGGCACTATTGCGCAAAATGTTGAAAATGTATGTATGGTTATTTTTAACCTCCGACAAAAAATAGGGTTTTATAAGTTTGACCCTCTATGTCTGTGTGTGTTGTTTTTGTGTGTATCTGTCTGTGGCATCATACGAGTAGCACTCGAACGTATGGATCGATTTCAATGCGGCGTTTTTATTTAAATACAAATACAAATATTTTTATTGCCAACAAGATTATTGTTATTATACATATATAAGGTAGGTACAGAAAATATTTTACTATAGAATAAATTATTACACAATGCAAATCATGTTATGCCAATAACAATACATTTAGCAATTAACTGTGGGCCCCACATAGGAAATTCCTGTATTTGCAAGATAATTAAACGCGATGGCCCTTAACTATACTCGTAGCTGATCAAAATCCGTCCAGTCGTTGTAGCTCACCAGCTGTTTTTTCTGGTTTATTCGGGGGTTTTTAACTTAAAAGTTATAGTTTGTTTTAAGCAAATATTAAATTTCGATATGATAAAAAAAATTGAAGCTTCGAGTTCTTACGTTTATGCTAACGTTTACGTCTAATGTTTTTAAAAATCAAGACGGATATCGTCAGCTTATGTTATTGCAAAAAGTATTACTTTACTAGCTGTGAGACTTTTCAAATTATGGCAGTCAAGTTAGATAACTGTCATTTTCATAGAAAAATCTGAAATCTTAGATAACTTTTACTATGAAATTGACAGTCACTTTCAGTCAACAGTAGATATAGTTCTTTCAAATCACGAAGTCGAGCAGAATTTACTTGTGGTAAATATGTGTCCGTATATGTGTCGATGTGTGCGTGAAAACGAAAGCGGGTATGGTTAGCATAAAAATAATACCAATATTTTTGTATGTTCAATTGATAATAAAATAAAACAACAAAACTTTTAAACTAAAATGTTTATTATTTAAAATAAATAATAAATAAGGGAATGTATTAAAATAAAATTATGTTCTTCTACATTTGGGTTTAAGTTTTAATTTAAGCGAAACATAAGACTTAAATAAGGATATACAATTGAACTCAAGATATGGCAAAATTATGAAAATAAGGCTAGGCTGGAACTATTTAATAACAAATTTCTATCTATTTTTACGTATGTGAAAAATGTGTCGCCTTAATCTTCTTCGGAAAAACTGTTGCTTTCGTTAGTTTCAAAGTCAGTCGTGCTGCTATCACTTGATTCACCCACATTAATTACAAATTCAAAGTCATAATCAAAATATTTCATATACTCCTTTTCAATTTTTTCGACATGCTTGCATGTATTAAGCCAGATGTTGTTATCGATACTGTTTAAACCTTCAGCTATTAAATTTTGAACTTCTGTCATATTTTGACCAATATTTTTCGAGGCAATCTTATTTTTCAGAATACCCCAGATGTTTTCAATGGCATTTAATTCGGGGTGATATGGTGGCAGTCGTAGTATTTCGAAACCTTTGCTTTTTATTATCTCGTCAATTCTATATGAAATAAAACGCTGCTTATTTCTGATTATTAAATCATACAATTCTACATTGCGGGACAGTGCATTGAAAGGAATACCGTGTTCCGTCAGCCACTTTTGCATGTCGCTCTTGCGCGAATTTGACGTAGGTATACTACTACTTCGAGTATTATGGTAGGATGCGTTGTCCATCACTATAACAGATTTATCTGGTAAATTTGGCAGCAGCTTTTCATTCAGCCATTTGCTATAATTATTGAAATTCATATTTGAGTGATAGTCTCCAGTTGTGGATGATGCTTTGTATATTAACGAAGCATCTTTAATAAATCCACTACTGCTACCCGCATGCACTATAATAAAACGAGCACCGGTACTCAATTTTTTTAAAAATGACTTGTCTTTTGTCTTAGTATCTAGTTTTTTTAAATTCCACGTGTTTTGACGTACGTGCGAAGTTAGCACATATGTTTCGTCTGTATATATAATGGGACGGCCTTCTTCACGGTATTCATGAATTTTTTTCAAAAAATTAAATCTCCACAATTGTATTTCATGCCTTTCTTGTAAAGATTTACGATTGTTTTCAATTTTGTTCCATTCGTAGCCCATTTTTATAAGCAACGAACGTAATGTGCTCAAACATCCGTCAAAACCAATTTTTTCTCTTAATGCTGACTGAAGTTTTGCCAAAGTTGGAAGTTCATTGTGTTCTATATGAAAATTTTGAATTGTAGTTCGAATAATTTCTCGATTCATATTATCTAAATTAAATTTACCGTCTCTTTTTCGTCGCTTTTTCATGGGTGAAGTAAACTTGGTTGATGAAGATGGCAACTCTTTCTCTTCTTTTAAAATCCTACTTACTGTGCGTTCACTGACGCCTGTTGCTTGGGCAGTTCGTTCTAATATGTTTGCTAATGGACTTAGGTCACATCCATCAGTGTTATTTGCTTTCATAAAATTATATTCATCTTTTAGAAAGTGAAAGACTTTAGCAATGATTGCTCGACCCTAAAAACAATAAAATATACAATTGAATAAGTATCAAAAGTCAAAACTAAACTATTACTTAAATTAAAAAATAATCATTTTTATTTAATGTCAAAACTAGAAAAAAAATATTTACCTCGCTATGGATAACTTTGCGCTTTGACATGCTGACAGTACTTCACGGCAATTAGCGTCCGGAAACAATAAACACAACTAACCTGAGCGACAGCGCGCTCGCGACTGACCGCGTCGTCATACACGCACACTATTGCATTATGCATGTACACGTTTAAAAACAAATAAAGACTACTCGCCTTCGTGAAATGCAAGAACTGTAGGATATTGAGACTGGCCATTATTTGCTTAAGATAATGAAGACTTGTGTGATACGCCTCATCATAACCATATCGTCATAATCGAACATTATATACATTTTATAGGATACTAGCTGACCCGGCAAACGTTGTTATGCCATATAAATTATTATCACTAAGGTGTATTAAAAATAGATGTTGGCCGATTCTCAGACCTACTCAATATGCTCACAAAATTTCATGAGAATCGGTCAAGCCGTTTCGGAGGAGTATGGCAACGAAAACTGTGACACGAGAATTTTATATATTAGATTTAGTTGCATCAGACGCGCACAGAGGATCTGCTCTATGTATTACATACTAACAGTTTCATAAACTCGAGAACATGAAAGCCATGGACATCAAAGATACTGATGGAACAGATACAGAGCGAGCGTTAGCACGCACAGAATGTAAACAATGGACGTAGTTTACGCGATACCAAATGTTTTAAGGCCCGAATTACATGTGATCGGAGGATGAGGCAGTCTGATAGTGGTCATTATTATGTGAAGAGTTTATCGATAAGTCTGGCGACAAACATTGACCTTGCCAAATATTTCAGGATTCAGAACTAAAGTAGTTTAAGTCTTGCTTGGTATAGTGTGATTTGTAATACTGATCAATTAAAATTATACTTTTTGTGACAAACCAAGGATGTTGATTCGATTCCAGATTTACAGCCAGTTGAAATTTTCTTTTGCACTCGTATGTCTTAACCTGTGTACTCGTATGTAGCTTCCAATAGAACAAGCACTCATTCTATGGTTGTTTCAGATGTTATATTTTACAGGCATTGACAGATGGTGGAAACGAGTGAAATTAGGTACCTATAAATGAGTAAAAACTTCTCTCCCTACAAAGCGCCGTCAAGGCAAAAGTCAGAAACAAAATTTGACGAACGAAGAGCGTGATAGCTTTGACTCTAGGCCCTAGAAATTGAGTACGTGTTTATGAGAACTCATCACGCACTTCTCTACGATATTACGTTGAGTGGAAATACTTTACTTTATTGTACTAGTCTTATCTACTTTTAATCTACTATCGACTGCCATCGTCAACTACGTTTTTTATGCGCTATTCTATTAGGTAACTAACGTCAAATTTGAAGCCGTTGAATTGATCTAAAATACTTACCATTGCACTTAAATTATTTACATTTTTACACTTCTTAAAGCGTTATAAATTCCGTAAGCAATAGAAACTTTATGAATACTGCATGTGATGATAATAATTATTGATAAAGAATATTCTATGTTTCGTTTGTTATGCGAAATATGAAGTACCAACCAAATACATTCGGTTTGGGAACGGGGCCCCAAGGCAATGTTACATTGTATAGCCGATCTCGAGAATCGTTATCAAAATCGTTTGTAAAATGTATGGGGATGATATTTTCAAGTCACAACTTATCAAAGGCGAATATCGTTTACTTTACATTTTGCAAACGACAACGACTGCGATTTTAGTCATCCATTATGTATTATAACTTTGTCTGGGGTTCCTGGTAACGGCTAGCTGAATAATCACATTGTAACCTAAATTCATTTCCAAAACTAACTAGATATGGCGATATTTGCACTAAAGATTAACACGATTTATTAAAACGATTGGATGGTTAATCGGACGAAATGGGCGATAAATATCAACAGACCCTCCAGGCACTTGTTAAATACGTCAGCGACAAAACTAAGTGCTCGTACATTTTTACAGTCAATAAACAACTAAACTAATGTCCGAACAAGATTAGTTTAGTTTTTCAACAATGATACAATTTCACTACCCGTTAACCTAAATTCCTGCACGAATATTTTGTGCCTAAAAGCACTTGCATTCTTTCATGCGAACTGAAATATTATGCACAAAAACTATGTGGATAGGTGTCCCCATATACAAAGACTTAAAGTTTTAACTACAATATATGGTGTCGGGTCACGATTTATTGTATTCTAATTGAAATCAGAAATCAGAAATTTATTTGCAAGAATACATACATAAAATAAGGTCTTCAAGCACAAACAAAGCAAACGTATTCAGCCTGCAAGCAGACGTGCAAATATTACCAAAAAAATAATTAATTATTTGGTCTTATAACGCTATTTATTAATTGATAAGAAAGCTCAAATATAAAAATCCAAACTATCGCAAGGGGAAGAGAAACTGAGAAAACTTGACCCCAGATAGGTATTGAATTGTCAGAATAACAATGGTTTCGCGACTCGATTCGTACCACGCGATGACGTCACACGGATGACCTATTCACCTACGAAAATAAGACGTCAGCTGGACAAACACAGTCAAACAGTTACTATCCCAGTGAACTCGTGCGAGCTAGCGCTATAAAATTGGGTTCTACCAGAAATAAATTTAAGAGTCTAGTGTTCTATTATTAGTGATAAGTTCGTCATATTCCGAGAGGTGCCGTCATTTCGGAGAGCGTTCGACAGTTGCGCCGGCGCATCGACTAGGCAATAAAATTGAACAGCCTTGATACTAGAATACAGATGATGTTGACTTGTGATCGCCTCTTTGAATTAATGTTTAGAGTGCCTGTACAATTTACGAAATGAAACTATTATGAAATGTGAAAAAGCTACGAATTAAGTAAGAACGTGTAAAACCAAAATCAAATGCGCATTTAAAGTGTTGACAAAATATCTTTTTCTTTTTTCACTAGTACAAACGACAGCAGAACCATTTCATTAATTAAATCAGTATCTGCTTAACCCTTTCCACACGATATAAAGATGTGTGTCCTAAAATCAAGTTTGTTACGTGAATTGTTCCGTGCTTGGAGTCAATTCATGTATCTCCAAAGGTTATAAACCTCATACGTGTATATTAGAAAAGTGGAGTAATAGGCGTACCTACTTACTACACGATATCGAGTTGCTATACGGTCATGTCCTTATCGACACTATTCAAGTAACTACTCTTTAGACGTCTGGCTAAGTTGTGCAGGGTTAAAAAAAATACATTGTACATTTGCTATTATTGTCACAGGTTCCAATGAATATTCGTAGGTATATTACTGAAAAGGTAGCCTACTTTTTCAAAAGTATGTGCAATAGAAATTGTTTAAATTTGTAGTACTATGTTATTTTAAGAGTAGCGTTGACAACATAAGCAGAAGTTGCGACTTCTATACTAAGACATTAAATTCATTTCGTATTTTTTGATCAAGAGTTAAAATTGCAACCTCAGGCCTCAAACGTTATTTCGGGGCCAAATTGCCAAAAAAGAATGACGTGAAATGCTTGCCAATTATCTTTTAGCCCTATCAAGTTGTTGCATTTGTATACGAAAAAGCGATCTTATTTAGATATTTTGCGAACAAACGAAATCAAACTATCACAAACAAAACTATTCTCGTATTTCTCCGTGAAATGGTTCTTTTACAGACGCTAATCTTTAAAAGTAAAAAAAAAGTGTTTTAAAGAAGTTTGGTTGATAAAAGATGTAAATATCACCATGACAAAAAACCTGCAATCAGATTACAGGTGGAGCAAATCGGCTTGGTAGAAATTTCGTCGGTGCGACGTTAATGAAATTCTGTCGCAGACGAAGATGACTCATATCGTAAGCAATTTTCCCTGAAGCGTCTCGTAAATAAGCTTGATTGATACTCCTTTGATTACACTTAAAGTGACAATGGCTGAATTTAACTTGAAGTCATAAAATAAAGTGAGATAAAGTTTTGAACTTAATTTAGAGTGCTAAAAGTTTTATGTGAAAGTTTGCCAACTGAAACGTTGCAGGCTGGGAGTGCACATGCTACAGCTTCGTAGTGACCGGCACCTGATTGCTGACGCTCTCCTGCTCGGGACATCAAGGTTCGTCGGGTAATCGTCCGCATCTCCGGCCGATCTCCGCCTGCCTCTGTCCGCTAGCAGTTCAATGGTCGTCCAGAAGGAGCCTTCGGAGGCGCTCGACGGTGTTCGGAGCATGGTGCACTCTGGCTCACTGTGGGTGCATGTTGCCCGGTGCGCGGCGGAAGGTGCAATGACTGCCGTCGCCATTGTCCTCGCGAACCCACCCCCGGCTTCCACACCTCGTGTGAGCACGCGATCATTAATCTGCCCCGACACCATTCACGGATAATTTCTTTCGCATTCAGCGAATCGCACCAAAGTGCCGACACTTGGACAGCTCGATTGGTATTTTAATTGGAGTTAAACTTCTTCGAAAGCGATTTGATGAATCATTATTCTGTCGATACAGAGGTAGATTGAGGCGAGTTAATGGTTGCAAAGAATTCGATTTCGGGGTGTCGATTCAGCCTTGCCGCACGCACGGTGTCCGTTTCTGTTGTGTTGTAAACAAATGCACCAATTAGATGCTTGCACCGGGGTCGGGCGCTTCAGGTGACCCGGATAGCACCAACGTCGCCGGTCGCGACCGGGTCGGCCGGATGCTTTCCGTTACGGCCTTCAGAGTCTAGTAAAGCAATTACGTTAAATGTAATTTACTCAAACTATTTGAACTACCCAGACCTCCTTTTTGTCAAGAGACCTTCGATCAAACTGGGTCAAGATAACGATGCTTATTTGTGAATGCTAATCTAAAATTGGGATAGAATGTTTAAATGATGGCACTATAATAAGCCGTCTGGGTTCTGGGTAATGTAATGTCTGTCGTTGCATCGTATGCCATGTCCAAAATAAAGACGTTACGCCCTCAATGGGTTGAGATCACGAGAAGAGCGCACGTGGTCGGGAGCTGTTTACATTTCGCAAATTCGATCTAGTAAAAACAAAAGATTACAGTATAGTGTAATGTCAAAAAGGTTATCGTGGACTGTTAGCGAATATTTAATACTAGTAGTTGATGGATATAATTAAGACTTCATTTCAGTGGGTATGTAAACAGCAAGAGGAGTCCAGCATGTGTTTTGTTGATACTAAAACGCACAACCCCCACATCACGTTCATGATTTTAAGACATAAACTTGTGGTTGCGGTTCATATTTGCATGCTAAAGTTTTTCCATTAAGCGCCATACAGAAAATGGGTTTCGCAAAACTTTACAGTTTTGGGGTGAACAGTGTTTTTTCTTATAAACCATGAACTACTATAGGTATTAATGAATGTAACCGCACTTAAGGCACGGGTTATATAAATAAAACAAAGAACTAGATATTTAGAAGGTACTGGCGTAAGATTTGTAA
This sequence comes from Pyrausta despicata, assembly GCA_963921415.1. Classification (NCBI taxonomy): domain Eukaryota; kingdom Metazoa; phylum Arthropoda; class Insecta; order Lepidoptera; family Crambidae; genus Pyrausta; species Pyrausta despicata. The sequence goes on from OY992848.1 coordinate 12,422,487, forward strand.
CATGATATTTAATTGCACGATATATTTTTCGAGTTGGAATTTTAATTCGAGTGATATTACACAGGTCACTTTAATCTTATCACGTTTTTTATTGCCTGCGTGAACTTAGTTAACGTGTTTATTTTTTGACGAGAATTCAATAACATCTTCAAAAAAGCGAAATCGGCTTAGCAACAATGAATATCTACGATTTTGCGAGAAATACTTAGAGTTGGTTTTAATTCAACCAATTTTTTCCTGTATTACAAATACTATAGGTACCTATACTGCACAGCTTTCATCATTTTCGTCTCATACATTATCTATCATTTCACGTTTTATTCAGAAAATTTAATCAATTTAATATTTTTTTCCCATCAGTAGGGCGACCGCCTAACTGAGATATTTTTTTGAAATTTTCGTCATTTAATTGTTTGAACTCTGATTTATTCATTAAAACGTAGTCAATAGTTTAATTGCAAGTAATCAAATGGTAATAATATAAGTGTTTTTGTCGTGTTTTTTGACTAAAACATCATAAGCACGTTTTGAGGAAGTCAATGATAAGGTCTATAGTGCAGTACCTAAAGATATGTTATGAGCATCATAATCTTATGAGAACAACACACCCCTATCTTACAACGCACGCAACCTTTCGAACGTTTTATATTTAGTAGCAAAATATTACAGGAGGTGAAAGTCGGCGATCCATCTTGCCGATGGACGTCCTGCGGTTCTATTGTAATTAAAAAATAAAGTTTAAAAACTAACACCCGACTACTTAAAAACACGCTCTAAAAAGTACGAAACAAGAAAACACTCTCCAATGAAATTACTTAGTATGTACAAACTATTAAATATTTACCGTTATTAAATAAACTAACTTACACATATTATTATATTTTAATATATTTTCAATTTATAATATTGATAAAGAAATGTTTTAAGGATAAAGCCGTGGTCGTATGCCATAAGAATAATGAATTAAAAAAAGTGGTGTACGACCACGGCTTTATCCTTAAAACATTTCGCTTCTAATGATATGTCATTTGTCGAATTCTGATAAGTAGTTTAGAAGTTACGAGGGAACAGATGAACATCCATACCCACATACATACATACATACATACATACAGGTCAAAATCATAACCCTCCTTTTGCTTCGCCGTAGTCGGGTAAAAAGGTATCTAATCCAAAACTTTTCTTCTTCAACCACCAGACATCAGTTCTTCGCGTATAAAGGTTTAAGTTGGTAGCGGAGGGACTACGAGGGCGTTTTGATAACTCCATGACTTTCAGGCTGAATAGAAACTTTTTTTATTTTTAATGATATTTTCTTAAAAGTAATATTTTTGCGAACCTAAAATAATTCTATTTTCAAATATGGCGCGAAAACAATATTTAATAACAAAAGAAGTTTGGCGGCTGTGAAGGTGTTCTTCGAAAATGGAGAAATCCGAGTTTCGAGTCTTGATTAAACACTATTTTTTACGCGGGAAAACCATTAAGCAGACCGAAGACAAGTTGAAAAAATATTACGGGGATTCAGCGCCGTCTCATGGAATGGTACATAAATGGTTTACTGAGTTTCGTTGTGGACGTATTACAACCAATGATGCCGAGCGCCCAGGAAGGCCGATTGAGGTAACCACTGAAGACATTGTTAACAAAATCCAAGATATTGTTTTGGCTGACCGTCGAGTAAAGATACGCGAGTTAGCCGAGGCTGTGCACATCTCAACTGAACGAGTTTTTCATATTTTGCACGATATTTTGGGAATGAAAAAACTTTCTGCAAGATGGGTGCCGCGCTTACTGACAGTCGACCAAAAGCGAAAACGCGTGACTACTTCTGAGGCATGTCTGGCTATGTATAATCGCAATCCAAGTGAATTTTTGCGTCGGTACGTAACCGTGGATGAAACGTGGGTCCACCATTATACGCCAGAGACTAAACGACAGTCAAAGCAGTGGACTTCTACCGGCGAACGTGCACCAAAGAAGGCAAAAACGGTATGTTCGGCTGGTAAAGTGATGGCAACAGTATTTTGGGACAGTCAAGGGGTTATTTTCATCGATTTCTTGGAGAAAGGCAAGACAATAACCGGTGCTTACTATGCTGCATTGCTGGAAAGATTTAATGAAGAGTTGATGAAGAAACGACCGCATCTAGCAAAGAAAAAAGTTCTATTTCATCAGGATAATGCTCCGGCCCACTCGTCTGCAGTCGCGACTTCAAAACTTGTCGAATTAGGATACGAATTATTGCCGCACCCTCCATATCCACCAGATTTAGCCCCCTGTGACTTCTTTCTCTTCCCAAACATGAAGAAATGGCTTGCTGGGCAAAGATTTTCATCCAATGAAGAGGTGATAGCTGCAACCGAGGCCTATTTTGCAGGCTTTGACAAAAAGTATTTTTTGGATGGGTTGAAGAGATTGGAGCATCGCTGGAAAAAGAGTGTAGAGTTGAAAGGAGAGTATGTAGAAAAATAAAATGTTTTTGTACACAAAATATATGTTTTTCTTTTCAAAGTCATGGACTTATCAAACCGCCCTAGTACATGAAGTCTCAGCAGACGATATGTCATTGCGACACTTCTGGTTTGTGATTCATACAATCGTCGCTAACTTCCTGTCGCTTGCTACGGAAGGAAGGTAAAGACACTTAAATTAACGCCTACGCACGCGTCACACTAGCGTTTGTCCAGCGTACGCGTTGGATGAACGTATGCGCAGCGCAGACGCTGCTACCACGCGGCGCACGCCACTTTATCTCTGCTAGACCACGAGAGTAATTTATGAAACATGGGTTTCGTCATTCGAAAGTAAGAATTAAAATAACTGTAAGTGCTTAGAAAAAAGCACAAAACAATCATTTTCACTTGACCGCCGACACCGCCAGCTAATGGATTCTCCCATATGCTTTTATTTATTTATTTTTGTTTTCGCACTTATTTTCTTTTTAAAAACAAAGCCAATACGTACCGACTGCACTGCGCATACGTTCATTGAACTACTCGCGAATTTGTCCGCGTGGAAACCTTTTATATTCACAATTCTTTATAAATTGTAACCTGTGTTATTGTGATGAATATGCTATATTTTTATGAAGTTTTATTATAATCCATACAGTAGTTTTACTTACACTCCGCTGGCTCAGCGACCCGAAGTGGATCTTGGCATCCGATACGATTTGGCGCCACTTCTCCTTATCTTATACAGTAGTTTTAACGTGAAAGATCCATACCGACAAACTTTCGCGTTTATAATATTGCTTAGTTGAAAAAAAAGTAAGCTCACGCATATTGTATGATCTTGGCCTGCCACCAGCGAGGCAGGTGCGCGGGCAGCGCGAACCGCTTCATCTTCTTGCGACCCATTTCTCCCTCGCCTACTTCATCCTCGCCTTCCACCTTTGAAGACAACATAATTAAGGTGTATCAATGAACTAACTTCATGGGCCATGTAAGTAGCATTATATAAAAAGAATGCTAACGGTCACCTGCGGTCTAATTGGTGGTAAGGATTGGGGAGAGAGCGGGCATTTCGCAAACCATGCACAAACTTCTCCCCTCCAGCGTTTTTTTATACGGTGCGAATTGTAAGCAATTTACTTTTATGAAGAAATAATTATGACAACACTTCAACTACAAGAAGATGAGAGCATAAATGGGCGGCTTATTGCAAGACAAGAAGACCAGACTAACGCAAGGCGTTGGGCAGGGATATCCTGATCTGAGTTTGTAGAATGAAAACAGGGATCAATTTAAGAATAATTATTTGTTTTACTTTGTTTGTTTTGGACTAGCCAAAATAACTTAGTTAAAATCAAAATAGGCACTTACGTTAAGTTTGACCCGTTTGTCCTTATCATCTCCAGGCTTTTTGTCTCCCATTTTGATAGTTCAAAAGAAATACACACACTAATAATTTGAAACTATTGCTTCACGAATAAATTTATACCATGTGTGTGTCCAAATAATGTGTCTTTAACTAAAATTTAGCCAATTAAAAATTCAGAGGTGCTAACTTATAAATTTTGAGGCCATGAATGTCAAATGTCATGCAATGTCATTGACACCTTCATCTACTGGACTTTGAAGTTGACTTTAATCGATAGTATCCTTACTGTCGATTCGCAAGGAAAAAAACATAATCACTAAGTTAATGCCCGGTTTCCAGTAAAGCGGAGAAGAGAGGAGATGTGTTTTGAATAACCAATCATTTAAATTATTAAGATATAGACATTTAGAACTTGTGAATAAAATGTCGCTCGTAGTCTGTCGAAGCGACAACATCTCCTGAGGATCCCACGTGTAGTGGCGAAACGCGTCGAGTGTTTTGTTGGTGTCAGTGTTGTAATTCCAGGTGCATCTACTGTGTCACGTTGTGAGTTGTAGCAGGTCTCTCTCACTCGATGTACTTGCGCGCGGTAATAGTCTACTCTCGCCCGCACCGACGGCGGTGCGAATTCAGTGGGCTGCCAACAGCCGTCGGTCGGACGCGCTCACGACGCACTATAATTATTTGTGTTACGCTCACGATCAATTTAGTTTTCATGCGAACCGAATAAGTAATCTGTGCTTGTTAAACGTTAGCTTTATTCAAGAAAAATTACTTCTGGTGGTGGAATGTGCTGTTGATGGGTGTAGGTCAAATACTAAGAGAAATAAAACGCTTTCTTTTTTTTAGTCTACCAGCTAATTAAGAAAATGTAATTATTACCCGGTAAGTAAGTAATTAATTTACAAAATATAAAAACAAACAAATTAGTAGGTGGTACCTACCTACGTAGGTAAATTGGATAAATTTAGGTAAATTGGGGTTCGGCTTTATTGAATTAAAATGTAATACTTACAGTGAAACATAGGTCAGTTACTTTATCAAAATAATACATAAGTACCTAATATACCTATTAGTCTACTTTGTATGGGCTGCGCACCACTTACGAACTGTGTGTACCTACCTACCTACCTACTCGACGTGGTGGTTTAGTCGACTAATGACTAATTAATTAGCGAAATGACTAGGTACCTACATAGTTGACAATAAAATTGACCGATTCTCGAAATGTACCTACCTCCTTATAATCTACAAACGACAGATTCCACAAACGACAGATTTGTTTAAGAAAGAGATAGCAAGAATCACAATTAAGTAGCTCATAATTCGCTTGTTATACCTAATATAAGCTGAATTTCTTATTTCACATTAGTTATTCAAAAATGTTATATTATTTTAAGAACAGTCAATCAAATACCATTGTAGAAAAATGTGGTTGAAATATTTTTACCGAAAGTGTCAACCTTAGTTCGATTGTCACTCGGTCTCGCGCAGCTGCGAAGCAATTGTGACTTTATACTTACAGCTGTAGGTGCATTTTTATACGCGGCAGAAAAAGTAGTCTATTAACGTTGTAGGTATCGAAATTTTTCTATGGAGTTATTTATCTGTTACGTAGTAACTATTTAGTAATCTGTGGTTGTAGGTATTGTAAGTCCTGCGACTTCCAGCTCTAGCCTTTTCAGGTGATTACAGTTGGATGTATTTTGGTTCCTGCGCTGGCGTCGTTTAATGGAAATTTGAAGCATAATAATCCTCTTTTTCAGCTTTAGTCATGGATTTTCAGCTTTAGTCATGGATTTCCGCAAAGTAACGCCTGATTTCATCAATTATAAATAAAATGTGTGCAAGCAATTGGCTAGACGACACCACCAATCGTTGACATACTTTTTATTATCTGTCAAAACGGTCTGTCTCCATAGATTTCGTATGGTAATAAATGATTGTGACGTCACGGTTATGTGTCAGAAATCGGAGTCAATTGACCGAATATTTATTGCGTTTTGTGTGCTTAAAAATTGGTTTCTACAGCTTTTTTGAACCATGTTCTTGACAATATTTAAGATAGGTGTCATCATCCCAATTGTGATCCTTAAAAAGGTAACCACTTTCTGTTGGCGACTGTACTATGCACGAGCCGAGTCTCACGTACAATACGGATTGAGTAGTTTAGAAGTTATAAAATACGAGTATACCTTGACGAGAAATTTAACTTACAACGCAAAATACTCAAAACCATAATGCCCATCAAAATCAAGTTGACGTTTATGACCTGATTAAATATTGTAGAACACTAAGGTGCAGTGCATTGCAAGTCCAATAGCCTCACGGAGCATACGCGGAAGAAGACGACGTTCTCTTGAGAGGACTTTCGGTTGGTCAAAGCGTATGAAGTGGTTGGGTTTATCTAATGCATGTTCACACTCTGCAGTCTTTGTGTTCGTCTATGTTTAACGTTGGCTATATGTTCTTTTATCCGTACAAACTTCGTTTTCTTCCTCGCGTATGCTCCGTGAGGCTATTGAAATTAGAAGACACCCTAATTCTAATAGAGAAGATGGTTGGAAATCCTGTTTTAGCCAAGACTCAAGCTCGACCCCGCACTGCAAGACCTCAAGATACTGTTAGCTCATTTTGTGTGGATAGGAACGTAACTTAATATTTTTGAGTGATGGTAGTTTAATTTTTTTTTCAAACTTTGTAATGACAACTAACACCTTAGTCTACCTGTGACCACGGACGCTGAAAAGGGTCCGAAACGTCAGGTTAAAAAAAAGTAAATAAATCGCGAAATAATCCGTAGAAAGTGTCTCATTTCAATGTCTACTTACTGTTCTTGTAAACCGAAGGAGCAAATAATAATAAATTAAAAAAAAGTACACAATTGAAGTTATCAAATTTATGATATAATAAGTAATTTCTAGGTATAATTATCCAGTTTATTTAAAAATACGGCTCGATGGTCGTCCTCTTGGATGCCGATCCATCTGCGGCGCAGTTCCACTTCACCAGGTCCCCACTGTTTGTTCGGTGAGCAGTTTTCACGAATACGCTGAAAACATTTAAAAAATTAAATAAGGCTAGTTGTATTATATTATCTTAGTTTAATTATTTAACAAATATGTATCAAAGAGCTCTATCCAAATGAAATTTATTAATTTTCTAAAATATAAGGGATGAAACAACAGTTCTGCGTATGTACTCAACTGAATTTTACAGTGTCTAATAATACGGTCCGTTTTAAAAAGTTACAGCCTCAGCAGACGTCGTATTTAAACCCGCAAATGACGCGGGTATTACGCTCTTGAAACGCGTAAGTACTAGGGAAATTTCGAGACACGCTAATCACATGTATCTACCACACTTGGAAATAAATCCAGGACTTTGGGGGTTGAATCGGTGGTGTGAGTCGTTAGAACACCGAGGCGGTTGAATAGCGAGATATAAAATAATAGCATATTGTATGCGTGGAAGGAATGGTTAGTCTAATGTTACTTACTTCTAGCAACGACCCTCTGCTTCTGTAAATTAGTAGAGCCGCATAAATAGGGATGAACACCACCGATGAAAGCGCAACGCACCACCCAGCAATCCCTGTCGCCTCGCGTAGAGTGTACACTGTGATAACCTGTAAATACATCCTACTAATATTATAAAGGCGAAAGTTTGTATGTATGGATGTTTGTTACTCTTTCACGTAAAAACTACTGAATGGATTTGGTTGAAATTTGGCACAGGGGTAGATAATAGTCTGGAATAACACATAGGCTACTTTTTATCCCGGAAAAATATGCAGTTCCCGTGGGATACGAAAAATATTAGTCCACGCGGGTGGAGCCGCGGGCGAAAGCTAGTAATTCATAATGGTCATATTGGGTTGGATATTAGTGACATTACAGTACGTCACATATTTCTGAAAGACTAGTGGTCGCCCGCGAATTTCGTTCGCATACATTTGGGGCTAACAGATAAAGTTTCATCCTCAATACAACTTCATTACACCATTATCTGGAACTTTGTCTTTCTTGTAAGTGCTTAAGGCGTTATGTTCGTACCTCATACTGTTAAGCTGGACTGCTAGTGTTCCACATTATTAAGTATATTTTTTTCTGTATTAGGAGAAATTTCTCGTAACGTTGAACTAAATTTTTGGAGGTTCTACATTTAACCGCATTGATTCTGACGATCGCGCAGTGTACACAAAAGGCGGCGCGGTGTCGGTGCGGCGTCGAAGCGGCAGCGGTTCAGGCGCGGTTTTCATTCGTATACACAAACACGCGCTTTGGCGCCGGTGCGGTTGTGGCATAGTGTACACGAAGCTTTAAGCTGGTAACGAGATCGTAGTAGGGTTCTGTATCCGGCAAGAAGAAAAAAAAGCGGGCAATCATCGTCTGCCGGGTCCACTAGGTTTAAATATTTTTTTTACCAACTCACGATTAATATGACGGGTAGCACGTATCTCCACTGCCAGATCCAGAACCGATTCAACGGTTCGCCAACCATGAAGAGTACATCACGGCTTAGCTTCTTAGGGCCGTAGGTGTACAAAGCACCCATTATCTCACACAGACACACAAGTGGTACGCACGCCAGACCTACGTGCGAGTCCAACAAGGTCACTACGTGGAGACCTCCCTGAAAAGTAATAACAAACTTTGAGAGATAGTGCGGTCTTAAAATTACATAGGGTAGTGATAAAAATACTTTAAGAGAATGATATCATGGTCTCAGTAAACAAGCGTGTGATTTGACTTGGCTTAACTCTAAAGCAAACCTAGCCCTTGTCATCAGCCTATATACATCCCACTGCTGGGCACAGGCCTCACCTCAACTATGAGGTGGAGCGAGCCACACTCCACCACGCGGACTCAGTGCGAAACCTAACCCTAAACCCTCGGAATTCGGTAAGAAAACACGACTCAGAAGTGTCTAGATGGCATTTTAGAACTACAAAGTTGCTACAGGAATGCTAACAACTAAGGACCGATGAAAATTAGTGTTGTCACGCGAACGCTCTTCAGACTGTAGTGCCCCTACAGGGCCGTGTCAAGGGAATTTGAGATTGTGAGTTTGAACAAACAGGAAGATATTCAAATATCTGATAAATGTTGCTTGTTGACATGTGCTGTTGCTAGCCCCATTAGTTAGGCAAGCTATGTTTTTTTTCTATCATTCATTTGACCACTCTAGTGCAATCAGTGCAATTATGGGTACACTTTTGAAAGTCAGCGTAAACATTTCATTTGAAGGGTAAAATGCCTGATTTCAACCAAAATGTATACAGGGTGGCTGAAAATATTCAAATGAAATTTGGTGCGCATACATAGTCGTCACCGATCTGTATGTGTGTTTAAGTTCATCCAAAACTGTTAGGTACTTTAGGCGTGAAAGCGTAACAGACAGAAAGCGAATTGTCGTATTGTGGTCGCCACCCCTGTATACGTTTTGGTTGAAATCAGGCATTTTACCGGGTACCCCTGTATAAAGTATAAATTTTTGGAAAAGTCTGACCTAAAGCTTAACATTTCTCTAAGTAATAAAATAATTCAACAGCAATTAAAAAAAAGCGCAACTCAAATAATAAGGAGCCTGATTACGTCCCTGCAACATTTCACCTCTATAAAGTAAGCAAGCAGTGCTCAACTATGTTGCAAAATGTTGTTAGATAAGTAGCTTTTCGCTGAGTGATTTACCAACTTTAATGTTGGTATAACACGGGTCATACAAGTTGTAATAATAAGTTTGATAATGTACCAGAACTAAGTCTTGATGTGAGTACCAATTCAAGTGGATAATTTACATTACCTAACAGCGAAGAGAAATCAAAAGACAATGTGACAAATGGCTATATTTTACAGGATATTGCAAGCCAATATAAATAAAAAGGGTAAGGTAAGTTAGTTTGGCTGCGTGATTCCTTCAATATTTAATTTTAAAAACTGACCTCAGTGTTGCAGATGATGGAAGCAGCAAAAAGCATCAGACAAGTGACAAAAGTAATGAGCTTCTTTCTCGAACGAAAAACTGGCAGCTCGTCCACCACTCCTTCTATTACTGCCTCGATGGTCACAAACTGGAAAAAATGAGGTTGGTAAGAAGAACTAGAGAGCTTACCTGTACTGGGAATGTCGTCACTTCCAATTATTGACAAATTGATTTATTATGTAGGTGCTTTATATATGGGATCAGAATATCTAATAATATTGTGACGTCACTGTCTAAGTTCAAATGATGAGCTATTTATGAATAAAGTATCAACTTTTAGGATTTACAATGCAAATTTATGAACCCGGCTTGCGAGAGGTAGTGGGTTCAAGTCCCACTTCTGACATTCCGTTTTTAACACGCTTTTATTAGCTCGGGCTGCATGTATGAAATGGAATCATGGAGCTCAATTTTCACCAACTTCCTGAAATCGAATTTACTTTGCCCACGTATCAAGAACCCATGACAATGTAATAATTTGATAAGAATTTTCCATTAAGAAGCGTGGGGTGCTTGGTATAGTATATATTAAAATCATTCATTATTGGCAACTATAAAAAGAGAACTATGTAAACGACATAAAGTGCACCCCACTGTGCAGTGTTAGGAGTCCTTTAAATTATGTTAAGCCTTACCATAGTATCAATTCCAAGGAAAAACAGCATGACAAAGAAAGTTATCGCCCAGAAGTTAGGCGCGGGCATCATGGCCACTGCCGCCGGGTAGGTTATGAAGGCCAGCCCTGGGCCTGCGTTGGCCACCTGGCCCACCGGGACTCCGGTCTGCTCAGCCGCGAAACCGAGGACGGAGAACACTACGAACCCTGCCCAGATGCTGGTCGCGCTGTTCACTATGGGTATTATTATTGATGATCTGTTGAAAGAGACCTTCATTTAATTTGTGTATAACTTGCCCATTTCCGAAGAGTAAGCTCTATATTGCTCAAAGATTTCGAAACGAAAGCTTGGCATAAACGTAATTGTGGACGAAGCGTAACTAAATGTTACATTTCCTTCAAATTTAATAAAAATTGTTAGACTAAATTCGCTTATTCAATTTCGATAATAGAAAAGCCTCTTTCTTGTTTAAAATTACAACGGCCTAGCCGTACGTTAATACAATTTCCATCGTACACTCGGAATAGAAATGAGGTCATTGATTATTTTTTGCAACATTTCTACAGTAATCCATACCGTAAATTTTTGTAATTGAATCTGTTGAAGCTGGCCATGCTAACCAAACCGCCCCACCCTGGTCCAAGCGAGTAAAATAGCTGAGTAGCTGCATCTGCCCACACCTGCAATGAAAGTAGCAATATAATCAAGTTAATAAAAGTGTAATTTTTAACAAGTATAACACAATAACTCTTACTTTTGGATTCCGTAACTGATCCCAATCCGGAAATATGTAAAACGATATGCCGTTCCACGCTCCAGGCAACGTCACGCCTCGTACGAGCAAGCAGCATAGAACCACGTAGGGAAATATTACTGTGAAATAAACTATCTGAAAGCAATAAATATCTTTGGATTACCGCGAAGTGACTTCAAGGAAAACTAATGAGTTCACGTGATTGACGTTCGCGGCGTCGTGCCAAGGAAAGGAAATACCTTTCCCGCGCTCTTTATTCCGTTGCAGATGCACAGATATACGATGACCCAGCATATGACGTTACACCAAAATACCGGCCAAACGATGCCGCCGATCTCATTTATGCTTGGTGACATTCGAAGAAGTCTTATGCTGAAATCAGGTAACTATTATACAGTTTGTTACAAAATACCAAATAAATATTTAAGGAGTTTGTTGTGCCCTTAAATCTAATCAACTTCCACAAGAAACCTATGTCGTAATTTAAAAATAATGTGGCTCTCCCATAGTAAATCGATTAGCTCATCGACAATTTTGTATGGGAGGACCGCAATTTTTTTCAGATTACGTTTGTTTTCCTATGTTTCTTTGGGAAAGTTGTTCAGTTTTACAGGCACAACGAATGCCTTACATGTCTTGAATGAATGCCTTATTTATTTGGTATTTTGTAACACCCTGTATGATTAAAATTAAATGGAAACTAATAAGGAAAAAAATATCATTTGACATTGGAATCAGTAAAATTAATTAATATGAACTTTACTGGAAAAACTCGTCTTCTGGAGTTGTTATTGATGAATTCCCAGATATTGTACTCGAATTGCTGGTGATCTGAAAATTGTGACTCAGTTTTACTATGACTGATTTGACTTTCATCTTAACATACCTTTGAAGTCTACAATCAATCATAACCTACCTCAGTACATCTATCAGTATTCCAAGAATTACCGCAACTTTGCCAAGGCAGTGGCGTGCTAAATGAATGGTACATGTACAATATTGGATATGCCATGATCGAAGAAAAGTAAATGATTGCTATTATGTTCAGAACCACCGCCGCATACCCAGCACCTGTGAATGTGCAATAAACAGTTGCAATGTCAATATTTTGCCATTTTTTTCGTTCATTTCGTGATAGAGAGTCATTCGTGGGAGCCGCAGTAACTGTCACTGGAGACAATTGAAATTTCTTGATTCAAAAACAATAAAGAGACGTTCCATTGGTGGTGATATACATTTACATTATGCACGTAATACCATCAATAAAAATGGCGGTAGGTAATTCTAATTCTTACCCTTGAGTAACGGGTTGATGTTGAAAATGGCAATGCATCCTGAACTAGAAAACTGTCCCAATGTAGTTTCTAGGTAGACTAACGGTATTCCACAGATGATAAGCGTAAGAAAATACGGAATGAGGAATGCTCCTGCAATAATAAAAATGAAGCCGCCATAACAGTAAAAAAAAAAAAACTAACACGGGTTGCACTCCGGGAGTGCCGGCAGAAGTGAAAACTTAACAACCGTCTTACGGTTTTTCGATCAGCATCACGTGACCTGACGCGAGTTTCACAGTTTCTACCCATGCCACAAAAGTGCTCAACGTCGCTAAAGAAGTTTTCACTTCAAAAAACACGGGTTGCACTCCGGGAGTGCCGGCAGAAGTGAAAACTTGATTATTAACGTTGTGCATTTTTGATTTATTTGAACCGTCTTACGGTTTTTCGATCAGCATCACGTGACCTGACGCGAGTTTCACAGTTTCTACCCATGCCACAAAAGTGCTCAACGCCGCTAAAGAAGTTTTCACTTCAACGGTTACGCGAACAGTAGACTGTTCGCGTAAACCGAAGAAACAAATATAAATTATCACATTAGATAAAAAACACCCGAATGAGTCAGGAAAACAGTTGGTGGGCTTCAACGGCTGGACGGTTTTTGACAAGCCATAGCTAAGAACCACCGATATTAAATTATCTTTCAAATAATATAAACACCGCTAACAAATTGGTCCATCTAATCGGGAGCTACGATGCCACAGGCACACAAAAACACAAACAGATATTCACACACAAAAAGACATAGAGGTTAATTTTATAACATTTCTCTTTTCGTCAGGGTTTAAAAATATAAAATATGACAAAATAGAAAAATTAAGGAACTTCTTACCTCCACCGTTCTTGTAACACAAGTAAGGGAATCTCCAAATATTTCCGATACCAACCGCATAGCCGAGACATGACAGTAAGTATTCGAGCTGGCTAGCCCAGCGGTCGTGCGGACCCCCCGCCATTCACGGATAAATAACACAATTGACCACTCCAGACAAGATGTAACTCCAAATTGAGGATACAGATTACAAATGTTATCTCCACTAAATCTGCTCTACCATGAGTCAAAATTTAGTTTAAACTTTATACGGAACCTTATTAATATCAGTGCAAACAAGAGTATTGTTTTGATTAAACTGATTTAAGTGACAAAGGAACAGAGACTACTTAGGCTAATCCGTACCTAATGTTGTGGTTTGGTTTTGTCAATGCAAGCTGGTGGGTCAGCACGACCAACGGATCAATTGATAAAATAAATTATCATGTTAACACTTAATAGAATAATGGAGGGATTGGAAGTATATCTCGCCTTCTTATATTGGGGGAACAAAAAGGAACTATTCATGATTTAGTGATGATGAATAAATAAAATGAGAAATGTATGTATATCAAATTATGTAACTTTATAATTATTTACGTCGCTTTTAAAGTATCGACACCAAAACCAAAATGGCAAGTTAAATTTTCTGGAGGTAGCTGCCTGGAGGACCCAATATCAGTTTCTTGTTTGCCTTTAGTGACCTTTACTGGTGCTTGACTGTACTGCAGGACCTAAATAATAAACAAATAAATTTTCATGTGTGTACCGATAGATTCAACCATTTTGAAGATATGAATATGCTCACTTATCTAGGTATCTTACATCTGCATTGATCGAATAGCAATCAGAATTATTATAAATTTCACCTAGGTCTAACTACCCACGGCTGCTTGACCAGTCTATTTACTTTTTACTTTTGACCCACCTTCTGAGTATTCGTATGCTATTTATATCAGAATAGCTAATAATAGTAATGGTTAACTAACATTCTTACTGAAAAGAATAAAAAAATAAAGTGTCTCCAGAAAAAAATATGTTTTGCTCTCACAGGGTCAATTTGATAGTGGCTAGAGTTACCCATTGCGGCTTTTGCCCGTTTCTTGCCTAGTTTTCCTGGTTCGATAGCCTAATAGAGGTACAACATTCTACGTCCTTACCGAAAGGTCCCCATCTCCCCAGTGGATAGCGTCGTTAGTTCCCAGCGAGTCATCCCAGTGGAAGTGTTGGGAAGGTTGGCTCCAGTCGGGCTGTCGCAAGGCACATCTGATGGTGGCCAGTGTCACCCTCTGTTCGCCTGGTAATTTGATTGTGTGCGCGCTCTTCTTATCTGGCTTGCCTGTTTTTCCGGCTACCGTCTACAAAAAAATATCAAACTTACTTAACAAGAGTACCGGTGTTATGTTACAAATAAAATAAATCTAAATATAAATAAATATACAACGACATCACATACATTGATCTGACTCCATGGTTAGTAGCTTAAGCACTTGTGTTACAGATATCAGAATCAACAGTGGTATCACAAATAAACTTAAACAATTACATATACGTATGTATAACACCCAGACCAGTACAAACAGACATGTTCATGCACACAAATATGTGTACAGTGCGGGGATCGAACCCGCAACCTTTTGGGTAATCAAAAACTTTTTGACCATTACGCCAAAGTGGTCGTCAAAAGAAGTATTTAACGAGAGAAAAAGTTCCTTGTCTATAGAACCGTGAAACTGATCGCACACACAAAGCTGAAAGAAACATACTAACATGTGCCTAAGTAGTTTTATAATCTACTTGTAAGAACATAGCATGCCATGCAGTAACAAAGCACTGCTTTTGCTAACGAAATCTAAATATTTTGTAAAGTTGTCGTTACAGTATAATTACATTAATTACGTTTGGTGACTTTCAATTATTATACTCGTTTACTGTCCACAAGTGAAGTTTGTCGAAGAAATCGTTATCATTATACGAGAAACTTCACTACTTTCTGTTAATGTTGTGAACTTTGTTTAGTAGAAAATAACATAACCTTACCACCGAGTATATTAGCCTTAAGGTCACAACCGTTCGGAAGGTGTCCCTCAAAGCGTAAAGATCTGGACAGAAGATCTTAACAGTAGGCTCTTGAAAGTTCATCACTTTGTTCCACTGGATCCTATTGCTCTCGAACGTGGTAAAGTGGCAGATCTCCCGAGAGTTCTTCGCTGTGAGGTGGTTGTAGATATCGGACTCGTGGGGCGATGTGTCCGAATCTGTTATTAGGAAGGTCGATTTACACAAAACAAGCTAATAGTTATACAAAAGCTTAAAACATATTTCATACTTTTATTACTATTACAAGCGGTCGCCCGCGTCTTTGTCCGCGCAAACTGTGAACCCCAAAAACACACCCGTAGTGGTTTAAATTTAAGTTTCGTTACGAAGTTTCAAACAAACTTTCAACCCCCAAAATAAAAACTTATGGTGAATTTCGCAACATCCCGTCTTAATGACCTACGTAATAAAAAGCAAGCACTTAATGTTTATAAAATTTTGTGATGAGTGAGTGACCTTTCTATTTATATACACTTAAATAATAGCCCAAGCAGATTTTCGTCACAGTCAGTATTTATGGACTACTTATCAGTCATGGTCTTATTTTGTTAAGTTCTGGATGTGCAGGAAAATAATGAGGATTCTTGATTGTGATTTTGATTGCTTTACTTAAACAAGACAAGTTAAGGCGACAAACCCATGCCACTTTTGCTCTCGATAAACAGGGATGGCACTTTATTCGCCGGCCACTCTTCATCCTCAGGCGGTGGCAGCATTTCTATAAGGGAGTCGTTGTTTCGGAACATAAGGAACTTGCGACGTGACGCGTCTAGTAATGGGAGTTCCAATTCTAGATGGAATGTCGTCACTGCACCCTGTAAAAAATAACAGGTTTTTTAAGAGTCCGCTAATTTGTCTTTGACGCACTTGTAAGTATGAATATTCTAAGAGTTAAACAGATGGAGTCCGTTTCGGTTGCAGTCGGCTACTTAAAATAAAAAAGTTTGATGTAGGTACTTCGCAAACTGTTTGTTTACATTTATATGATTCTATATCTGTACGTTTATACGGTCTATATCCAGATTAGCAATTTGGAATTTGAATCCAGCATCAGATGTTGCAACATCTTACACACAATGTTTTTCGAATTATCGAATCATGACAGGCACAAATATACCTTCACCTGCTTAGTAGTCTCCGAAGTCAACTGAAGTAGGTATGCTGAGTGCGAGTCGTCGGGATGAGGTTCGAATGGGTTAGCTGACTGGTCTGAGGGTTCGTTACCTCGCGGGTCTCTTGCCACTTGAGCCGTTTTATCATGAGTTCATAGCACTAATATACCTTCTCCGGCTTAGGCGGCTGGGGAGCCGACATGATACGGAAGACTGTGAAGTTGAAGTATGCTGAGCGCAAGTCGTCGGGATGAGGTTCGAAGGGGTCAGCTGACCGGTCTGAGAGTAGGACCTCGCGGGAATCCAGCCACTTTAGCCGAGGGAGACGATTGAGGGTGGTGCGGGCGTAGCCAGCGCAGACCTGAAAATTAAACTGCTGTTTTATTAAACTATAGGTATTTTTCACAAGAACTGTACAGCGTGAAAAATATAGTTGCACTCCAGTACTATGACAAAATTAACTTACAGTATTTAACAGATTGACAAAGAGAGTTCACAAAATGTTATGTTGATATGGTTCTCAAGTGTCACTTATTTTTTTTCGCTTACTGAATAAAACTAACACGAGCTATAAGCGCCTACCCAAGTTAGAAAATCGCCCATTTAGCTTATCGAAATCGATGGAAGCAAAAAGTTGTATGAATATGCTACTAAGAGTCTCTTTAATGTTAAAGTTACCTTTGAAAGATTTTACAAGAAAAGCAAATTTTTTTTGGCCTAGTGAATTTGCTACTGAATAAAATTTAAATATGAAAAGATTTGAACAAACGCCATCTCGTCTATAAGGTGGGTATTATTATTTTACCACTTGCAGGGATTGGCAACTGAGATATGTTATTCTTATTATTGTCACGTTTCTTTTAAAGTATAAATATTTATTTTGTGTTTTTGTAATTTCATACAATATCGTATGAAAGGATTAAAAGGACGTATAATTGTTAAAAGGACTAATTTGGGATTTTATGTAAAGCAAGGCATGCAGCGCCATCTTACTGCGTTTGCTGGAACTAAATTAAAACTCACCGCGCAGGGGTTGCCAACCAGCAAGAGTGCCTTTAGATTTGGTAGCCGGACTAAAACGTCCAATAATGGTTCAAGATAGTAGATGTCGTTATCAGACAAATCCAGCACTGTAATGTGGAATGGGAGACGTCCAAAGGGCTCAATATACTCTGAAAATACATATAAGTATTAAGGGGATTATCAAAAATCTACGTGACCAATGCATATCAAATGTAACAGATGTTAACCATTGCTCAGAAAATTCCTAGCTAATCCTAAATACAAAAGATCGAAGGGCAAATATTCGACAAAGTTTTCAACGTTACTGATCCGGTTAGCTTGAAGTTCCAAAGACCTAACACCAGATGGAATAAGTTTTCCATCAAAATCTTTGAGATAATTGCCACAAAGGTTAAGGTTAACCAGGTTTTTGAATTCCAATAAACCATTGTCTAGTTCCGTCATCTGTAAATGGAAAATTATTATGAAAATGTGTTAGAAAGTAAAAACCGGCCAAGTGCGTGTCGGACCACGCATAAAGTAGGGTTCCGTAGTCAATTTTGGCACCGCGCTGTTTCTTGCATCATCATCTCCCTAGCCATAATTTTGTATATATTTTAATATTATTTATAATTTCGAAAGTATTCATCACAGGATACCCGAAACAATTTTAAATAAGAATTTCCGTGACTGTTTCTTTACGTGAGAGATTTGAATTTTATAGGTCCAAGACTAGAAATTACAGGAGGGGGACAACGTGTAAACGACTTTGGCGGGCTATAACTCGCAAATGGTAAAGCTGATAAAAAAATGTTGTATGGAAACCCTATCTTATTTTTATAGTCCTTTTTAACAATACCCCACACACAAGGAGGTGCACTCAAAATAATATTTCACCTCCCCCCCCCCCCCCCTTTACATGTATAGGGAGGTACCCTTAAAAGGGGTAATTTTAATTTTTCATATTAAAAAAAATGAGATCTATATGTGAAGTATCCTCGAACCAAGTTACATGCAAATCAGTCCATAAACGTAGAAGATAATATTCTGCTGTGACAGACTAGAACGGACTGAACGATCTTATAAGAGTTCCTTGTCGGACTACGGAACCCTAAAAATGTTTGTGACTTCTAGTAAGATGTTGATTCTTTACTTGAGTATCGTTCACTCTTAATACAGACGCGGCCTTCAATTCCTTTCGCAACACGTCTCTATCGTCCAATTTTACTGCTTTCTTGATCAATTTGACCATATCATCGGTAATGCAGTTTATGCTGTGGAAACAATTCTTCCCTTCTTCATTAGCAAACTTCTCGTTATCCCACAATGTAATAGGGAGGAGTAATTCCCATTGCTGCTGCAATGTTAGACCTGATTCTTCATCGAGGAAACCGTTCAATATGCTTTTCTTAATTTTGTTTTGGAGTGCTTGTGAAAATGAAATTGTTGGTAGGTCATCCTTCAGACACAATGATTTGTGATACCTGGCTGCACTTTCAATTAGGGTCCAGTCTATTCCTGTCTCTATACGTTCTTGAAATCCTGTAGAAATACCATAGATATACTTAAAAAGCTTAATTGTTATGGAAAGACATGACTGCAATGTACCCTCGTGAATTGTTACAACAAAAATTAAAAGGATTTTTCACTTCAATGCAAAAAAAAAAACCACTTTGCCGATCGACAGCTGCTATCACTCCAATCGTCTCAAGAAACATTCCCAGTTTATTTATTTAATAATTTGTAGCGACATCGAAAAATTTCCGATATCGACAATAGTGTTGCATCTAGAGTGCTGTACATCACTAGTGAATAGCCCTGTCAACTTTTCCTAGACATTTAGTGAAGTGTAGGAATTTTTGTGACAAACTTTTATGTGTTTGTTAAAAAATTAGGAATGAGTCTTAAACTTCTTATGGAAACGAAGTGGGTAAGTAAGTACCTTCAATGGCATCATCAGGAACGTACACAAGACTAGAATCACTGATTGGAGGCCTAGCCACTTGAGGAGGTGGTTTCTTAGGTTGTTCTTTCGGTTTAGGTGGCATTTAAGAAGTAATAGTAGCACAATACGAAGCAAGAGGGGAAAAACGTTGCCCTTAACAGCTGTTTCGTTTTATTCCCAAATAAATAATATTCGTAAAAGGGACAAAAAATTCAGTTTTAATTTTGTTATGTCAAAATTATAACACAGAGTAAATATAATTTATATTTTGAAGTTTATAATCAAAAAGTTTTTAATGTTTGATTTTTGCGGCTAGGTTTTTTTAGCTATGTTTCATTGAAAGTCGATTTATCGTTCAATTTAGAATAATTTTCAGTGTAAAAGAGAGTTTTACATCTTTACATGAAGTAAAGAAAGTCGCTAGTGTTATTATAAAGTTATGATTGCGGTTGACAATCAAGAAGTAAGTAACGAAAACGTAATGGCAACAGTTAAGAAACGTAATCAACGGCATACCTACCATAAGAATTTTCCCTTACATTTTTTCCTGAAACTTTTCCGCCTCGCAATGTTCGGTCGGTAAAGCAGCTCCAAACTTGTGTTTTAACGCGGCGCCACTAGATGTCGCCAGAGCGCGTATATTTACAGATGTTTTCCGCACCATGTGCTTGTTTCTTTACTTTAGAACTATATTGTGAAGTATAATCGCGACTGCTTCCTACCGCAGTGTACATCATTACAATACCTGATGGATCACATACCGACGTGCGATCTTAAGAGAGGTGGTTTGGTCGACTCGTAGTCAACGTTCAACAATTAATTTGTTCCGACTTGAATGCCCTACTTTCAGTCAGGAGTTTATTAAAATATGTGCTATTTTCCGTGTAGCCCGAGTTGTTTTAGTGAACTGACATTGACAAGTGCGTGCGCGGGAACTTTTGACGTGTAAAGATTTTTTTTCACAACTCGGGATTCGGTGTCTCGTTATTGTGATTTGCGGTGGATACTGAGGTGAAAGTGAAGCTATGTGATCGTGCACTACCGGCTCGGTGACGTTGCCAGTACTTATCTACATGCCCTTGCATGGTTGGCAACTCACCATAAATCACGAACTATTCAAGTTTATTTCCGCGCGTTAATTTTGAAGATTGGTTGAACTACAGGTACTTTTTAAATATCATATCTTTCAGTATCGCAAAACGAAAATAAGAAAAGTCTACTGAAATATAACTCAGACATCGAATAATGTCATTGACGCCAATTATTACCTTTTTTCATTAAGGTAGTTAAGCACAAATGTTTACTCAGGTGGAACATAAGATTTGTTATAAAACAGTATCAACTTAAGTTAGTGATATTTACTTTTGAAGGAAAATTACGCTAGTTAATAAATCAATTTCAGTTTCATTGATATTGTTGCATTACTATTAGGTTCATTTAACATCTAAATCTAACGCTGAGTATGCAATTACATAAAAAATAATTTAGATAGAAAGAATATTCTTTATTGCTTCCAGACAACCTTTGAGCAAAGGACACGCTTATGTTAACAATTGGATGGCGGTGGAAACAACGTAATTTACTTGTTTGCTTTAAGGCCTAAACCTGGGCACAAAAAAACTTACCTAGTATGTTATTTGAAGACAAATTAATTACTAATCCCGGTTGAAATGGTACAAATAGTTACATAGATTTTACGATACGTAAACAAGTTGAAAAACTTCTCATTTATTGACGTAAGCGCAGACGGTAACGACAATCACGAAATATTGTTACCATGGTTTGTAAATATCCACCAAGAAAGTGTGTCAAGAAAACTCTATAAGGAAAACCTTAAAATAAAAGATGCAGTAAAAAATTCTGAAACGAAACTTGTTTGATTGCTGAAACATAAGTATCAGAATTGGATGATGAAAAAAATAGTGGGAATCAATGTTTATTGAAAGCAAAGTGATAACAATCGTTTAAATTATTGATGTATTAAGTAACATCAACATGAGCCAAGGCTCTTAATTTTTGCCTTAGTTATTATTGAATTCAAATTAATTATAGTACCATATGAGGTTTTGATGCATTAATTGAATGGCAAAGTTCCATGAGCCAAACCAGTCCGCAAGGCCACGAGTTCCAGTCAATATTTTGCACTTTGGAAAACTTTCCGTTTCGGACAGGTTCCCCACCGACACACCACTCGGGTATTTGTTATACAATTATTTATGATATTAAGAATTAAACCTTCAAACTATCGTAGGTGCACTAAATTCATATTATAAAAGGAAATTCCGTCAAACTTTAGAACCTACCTTATCTTTTTTTCATTTGTCTAAAATAAACACATAGGTAAACGCGATTGTTTTATTTTACGAGTATATTGCCCACATTTGAGATTACCTGTGCCTACACGATGACAATATTTTAAATAGAAAACTAAATTACGGTTTTCACAGATCACATGAGCCAAAACATACATAATAGTGAGGTTCAGAATTACCGAAATATGTGCACTTACTTAGGGTCCAACTGAGTTATTATTTACGTACGAGTATCATGTTAGTTTCTAAGGTAGGCAAACATCTTTAAATCCATAAACTTATTATTATGTGAAACAATAAAAACAATAAATGTGAAAAGGACGATATACAACATCCAAGCAATTAGCAATCTTAAAAGAAATGTGTGTCTGGCGTGTTTAAAAAATATTTACCTACAATCTGCTTTTACCTGCGACTTCGTCCGCGTTAGGTAGTTTTTTTGGAATGCGTTGTTTTCCCGTAATACCAATATTATCCAAATATAATTCAAATCTTTGGTAATTTAGGAGTGAAAGCGATCAGATTCCCCGGAAAGTAATTTTCCCATGGGTGTGCGTTGTTTTCCCGCGGTCAAAAGTAACTCATGTCCTTTCTTAAATCTCAAACAATCTCCTCACAAAATTCCATTTAAATCTGTTCAATATTTTAGGCGTAAGGCCTCATTTACGGAGACGCGGCGCGTTGTGCGGCGCGAGCGGCGTGCTGACTCGCGGCGCGTCAAACGTTTTTTGTGTTTACGGAGAGGCGGCGCGTGAAGCGGCACGCACCATCGCACGCGTAAACACAAACATATGGAAATAGACGATGGTGTTCATAGAGATGCGGGGCGGGAAGCGAGGCGGTGCCCGCCGGTGTGCCCGCGTCGAATCCTCAAGCGTGTAGCGGCGCACGCGGCGGGCAGCGCTGCGGCGAACGCGGTTTATTACTCAATTAAACCAACTAGTATTATTTTAACGAGAGATGAGAGCGCACGTGTCGTCGCAATATGAATGACGAAAAACTGGAATTAATTATTTCTGCAATACAGGAGCGACCCCAGTTGTGGATGGCTTGTCATCCACAACACAAAAATACTGGGCCACTTTTTATATTCAATAATTCACATTTCATCATAGAATTATCTTCAAAAAAAGTCGATTATATCATCCTCCATTGCGAAGGTAACTACGTCAGTTTAGTGCGATTTCCAAATAAAGACTGGCAGAAAGTTCCGCCGCGGCCATCGCTTCATAGGGCATGCCCGCTGCGTGCTCCGCCGCGTGCGCCGCTACACGCTTGAGGATTTGACGCGCGCACACGGGCGCAGTGGCAGGAATCGCCGTGTGGGACGCGTCGTTGCCGCGCGTGTAAAATCGCTTCTCCGTGAACGCTCTGATACAAATCAAATCAGACAGACAGATTTACCATCGCATATATAATATTAGTATAGATTAATCACTATTCTATACAAGCAGCAGGACGTGCTATTATAATGATCGAGGGCACGTTCTGGTTTTCGCTTCAAGTTCTACAAAAGTCACAAAAACATTCAGGTATGAGCGCTGAAAACGTTTACGCGACGCGAAAAAGGCGCAAATTATTCAGACTAAAGTCCCATTAAAGTGAAATAAGCGCTGATTAAGCAGTGTTAACGCCACAACACTAGTGTGACGTCATAACCCGCGCGTCAGACCGGAGGCGGCGAGCCCGCCATTGCGCCCTGAGACCTTAAGGAGCTCACTTACGTTTCAGTACATCCATAACAATACATTGTATTTTCTAAACATTAAAATTCTTATACATCAAGCAACTTGGGTCTCATTCCAAAACCATTGATTAGGCGTAATCAAATGGTGACCCCGACGTGATAAGAAATATTACGATATTTTATGCTGCGAGATTCGACAAGCCAAATCAAAAGAAAACCCAACTTTTCCTCCAGGACACCGCCAGCCGACGACTGCAGCGACTATTTCCGAGGGAAGTGTGTTTATTCCTTGTTTTTTCCAATCCTTCATGCTTCGATTTGCGTAATTTTGTCGATAATTTCTTGTGAGCATCAACTTACCCCCATCTTAGTATCTTCCAAAAAACCGTCATTCATTCAAACTACTACATTGCATATTTCATAAAATAACAGTCATTTGTTGTATTCAAAATCATTCCGTGCCTATTTTAATTATATTTAAACTTATTTTCACCAAATTCATCCTCAAATAATTGTCATCCTAGCTAGTGTCATTCGTTTCCTCTGTTCGT
Organism: Pyrausta despicata; assembly: GCA_963921415.1. Taxonomy (NCBI): domain Eukaryota; kingdom Metazoa; phylum Arthropoda; class Insecta; order Lepidoptera; family Crambidae; genus Pyrausta; species Pyrausta despicata. The sequence goes on from OY992848.1 coordinate 12,446,525, forward strand.
TACAACTACCTCAAACGTAAACAACTATCATTTCAGGTAAAATCACAGCGAATTATTTGTTTACGAAACAATCAATCTGGCTGCGTAATAAAATTGTGCATCGAGCTACTGTACCTACCTATCTACGCCGGCTATCACCGGCGCTTGGATTCGGATGCAAAACAGGTTTCTTATTTGCGCAGGACCTCACGTAACGTACAATCTTTAGTTTATTTTAATTGTTACTTGTGATCGGTAATCTAGTGCTTGTGTTGTGATAAGTGTTTGCGCCGTCAAAATGGAAGAATTACGTGACCTAATTAAGCAAAGAGGGACTATTCGTGCTAGATTAACGTTGTTTGATAAATATTTAAAACCGTTAATGGAGTGCAAGGAAGTGAACGCCTTACAACTTAATGAATTACGCCTGCGGTGTGACAAGGTACGTGATCTTTCTTGCAACTTTGAGGAAATACAATCACGAATCGAGTTATTGGATGAAGACACCTCGAAACAAATTGAAGAACGCGAAATAACTGAAAATTCATTTTACAACTTAATAGCAAAGGCTCAATCATTATTAGAATACTTTGAAAAGAAAGAAAAGTTGGAAACTTCATCTAATACCTCGAGCAAGGGACGGACTTGTAATTTAAAATTACCACCTTTAAAAATTGCAATTTTTTCTGGGGATTCAAATCAGTGGCTTTCCTTTCGGGATACATATTTGTCTCTTATTCACAACAATGACACCATAGAAGACGTGAATAAATTTCATTATTTAAAATCTTACTTAGAGGGTGCGGCCAGTTCAGTAATTAGTTCAGTGTCTGTGTCATCAAACAATTATCAAATTGCATGGGATTTATTATGTTAGCGTTACGACAACAAGCGCCTCTTAATTAATGAACACATCAAGTTTTTATTTTCAATTGCACAGTTACATAAAGAAAGTGAACAAGGCATACGTGAGTTAATCGATACGCTTTCTAAAAACTTAAGTGCTTTAAATTCTCTTGGCGAACCCACTGATAAGTGGGATACTTTGATTATTTACATGGCCTCGGCGAAGCTTGATAGTGTGACCGCGCGAAACTGGGAGGAATTTAGGAGTGATAAGGATTCGCCTACATTAGAACAATTTTATTCTTTCCTTCGCCAACGCGCTTCCGTTCTGGAAACTATAAATGCAGGCAAATGCGTGAAAAATGAAAAGCGGAATAGTTTAACACACTCAAAGTCATTTATTGCTTCATCCGTTGATTCATCGCCAGGTAAAAAATGCCCATTCTGTAAACAAGATCACAGATTATATGAATGTTCTAAATTTAAATCGCTATCTGTTACTGAACGCATATCTAAAATATCAATACTAAAATTGTGCAGTAACTGCCTACGTAATGGCCATCAATCATATCAGTGCAGGCTAATTGGTGGTTGTAAAATCTGCCACAAAAGACATAACACATTATTACATAGACATAGCTCGTTACCTACAGCTATAACTAAAGATGAAAAACATCAAACAAATACAAACACAAGTGAAACAAACTTACCTGACCCCGTAGTCGACTCCGCTGCTTCCGGACCTTCTGCTTCTATTTCCATGTCAGCCATCACCACTAATCAAGCACTTCTTTCCACGGCGTTAGTACAGGTGACGAGCCATGACCAAATATTCATTCTGAGGGCTTTACTGGACTCAGGCAGCCAGTCGTCTTTTATAAGTGAAAGGGCTCAAAGGGAGTTAGGTTCCTGTAAAATAAAAAACAATCATCACTGTGTATCGGGCATTGGTAGTTCAGTGTTAAATGTGACCGAACATTGCACTATTAATTTGCATTCCATGTATAACTCATTTAACACACAAGTCAAATGCTTTATCCTTCCCAAAATCACTGAGCGTCTTCCTCATGTTGCAGTGCGCATAGAAAACTTAGACATTCCTCAAAATGTTCAGTTGGCGGATCCGACATTTTATCAACCGTTGGATATTGATTTATTGTTAGGTGCCGACATCTTTTGGGACCTACTTAGGTCATCTAAAATTACATTAGGACCTAAAAGGCCAATATTACAAGATACGCACTTAGGCTGGATAGTAGCCGGATCCATGTCAAGTCAATTTTATAATGAAAATAATTCACATATTCATTGCAATTTTTCACAAGATATTAGCGCTCAACTAAATAGATTTTGGGAACTTGAAGACATACCCACAATTAAACAACAAAATAATAAAGATTATTGTGAAACATTATTCACTGAAACTACTCGCCGTGAAAGAGACGGCAGATTTTGTGTAAGCATTCCTCTTAAAGGTTCAGTGGATTCATTGGGTGAATCGTATAGCATTGCAGAAAAAAGGTTTATGCAACTTGAAAGAAAATTAAATAATAAACTTGAGTTAAAACAACAATATCTTGATTTTATCCATGAATACGAACGCTTGGGACACATGACCGAAATCACTAAACCAGAGTTTGGCTGCTACCTACCACATCATGCAGTAATAAGGGAAAATAGCGAGACAACAAAATTAAGGGTTGTTTTTGATGCTTCGTCGAAAACTTCTAGCGGAGTATCACTTAACGACATTCAATATGTTGGACCAGTTGTTCAAGATGATTTGTTTTCCATATTGCTAAGGTACAGACAGCACAAATATGCGGTATCAGCTGACGTAGAAAAAATGTACCGCCAAATACTAGTAGAACATGAACAGCGAAGGTTACAACTCATTTTGTGGCGGGATGATTCTTCACAGCCTATAAAAATATTCCAGTTAAATACTGTAACATACGGCACCGCAGCCGCTCCATACTTAAGTACGAGATGCTTGTTACAATTGTCAAAAGAATGTGATAATGATAGGGATTTGTCTCAAGCGATTCAACACGATTTCTATGTCGATGATTTTCTTTCAGGGGCAGATTCTGAATGCGCTTTAGATCAATTAATTAATTCTGTTACTTCAAAACTCAACTCAGCATGCCTTCCTTTAAGGAAATGGCGTACAAATGCACCTTCAGCTCTAAAAAATAAAACAAACATTGATTTGCCAAAAAACATGGACACTTCCAGTCAATCAAGCATTTTGGGTTTGAAATGGGATCCAATCAAAGACGTTTTGCAATTTCCAGTAGATATTGAAGCAAATTCAAATGTAACAAAAAGAGTAATTTTATCAAATTCAGCTAAATTATTTGATCCCTTAGGTTTGCTGAGTCCATGCACTATAATACCCAAAATTATTCTTCAAAAACTGTGGCTCACAAAATTGGATTGGGATGATTCAGTTGACTCATCATTGAATAGAGAATGGCTTAACTTCACATCTAACTTAAATTGCATATCACAAATACAAATTCCTAGATGCGTGATTAATGATGAGTCAAAAACCATTCAGTTGCACTCATTTTCAGATGCATCACAAGTAGCATACGCAGCTGCTGTTTATATTCTTTCAACGAACAGTTCTGGCCACACTTTGGTTAGGCTACTTTGTGCTAAAACAAAGGTTGCTCCAATTAAAACTATTTCAATTCCTCGGCTTGAATTATGTGGCGCCTTACTGTCAGCACGGTTAAGTGAAAAGGTTTTGAAATCATTGCGGTGCAAGATTGATGCAGAGTTTTACTGGACGGACTCAACGGTCATTTTGGGTTGGTTAGCCTCGCAGTCCTGTGATTTAAAACCCTTTGTTGCCCATCGAGTCGGTGAAATACAAGAACTAACTGCCTCAGGAGTTTGGAGACATGTTCCTGGTGAAAGCAACCCCGCTGACCTGGCGTCACGAGGAGTGAGTCCTAAATTAATTCAATCTAGTCAGTTGTGGTGGGAAGGCCCACCGTTCTTAAAAGGCGACTCAAGCCAGTGGCCTCAAATTGTTAATCCTAAAAATGTTAAAGAATTGCCTGAACTTAAAACTAAGAAAAATATTACAATTACCTTACAAACTAATATCACACAAACAAATCCAATTTCATCAGACATTATCAACTTTGAGCGATTTTCTAAATTTAGCACTCTACAAAGATCTTTAGCTTATGTGTTGAGATTCATAAATAACCTTAAAAACAAACAAAATAAAACTAAAGGTGCACTAACAATTGATGAGTTAAATGCATCATTAAACATTTTAATCAAACAGCATCAAAATCAATGTTTTCCTGATGAAATCGAATTGTTAAAAAATAAAAAAAACTTACCTTCAAAGTCTCGGCTTTTATCCTTGACTCCTTTCGTCAACTCAAACGACATCATTTGCGTAGGTGGCCGACTTCATAACTCAAGTGAGCCCTACGAAAGAAAATATCCAATTTTAATAGATTCACGTCATCATTTTTCAAAATTATTATTTACACATTGTCATAAAAAACTTTTACATGCAGGTCCACAACTCTTACTTACCTCATTAAGGGAGAACTATTAGCCTATTAGAGGAAGAATTTTAGCTAGAAGCACTGTTAACAATTGTAAGTTGTGCAGAATCATGAAAGCACAAGGTTTAAATCCCATTATGGGAAACTTACCTTCCAGCAGGGTGACTCCTAGTCTTCCTTTCAACATGAGTGGTGTAGACTTCGCCGGGCCTTTTCACATCACGGACAGAAAGGGTCGTGGTTGTAAAATTTCCAAATGCTACATGTGCCTATTCGTTTGCCTCACTACAAAGGCCTTACATTTGGAAGTCGCAAGCGATTTAACCACTGATGCGTTCATTTTATGTTTAAGACGTTTTGTGTCCCGACGAGGGAAGCCACTTGAAATATATTGCGATAATGGGACTAACTTTGTCGGCGCAAATAACGAATTCACAACATTCTTAAAATCAAATAGTGCAGATATTGCTGGTTTTGCGTCCGATGAAGGAATCCAATTTAGGTTCTCACCTGCATACTCTCCCCACTTCGGTGGATTATGGGAAGTAGGAGTTAAATCTGCAAAGTTCCATATCTCTAGAATCCTAGGTGACAAACATTTAACCTTCGAAGAGTTATCGACACTATTTTATCAAATCGAAGCAATCCTTAACTCCCGGCCTCTAACTCCTCTTTCATCGGATCCAAATGACCTCTATCCCTTAACTCCCGCACACTTCCTGATCGGCCGACCGCTCACGTCATTACCGTCAGAAAGACTACTGGATGAACTGCCTAGCACACTTGATCGCTACAGGTGCCTGGAGAAAAAGCGACAACACTTCTGGGATCGCTGGCGGAACGAATATCTAAGCGAGTTGCAGCAAAAACACAAATGGCAAGTCAGTCAAAGAGGACTTCAGGAAGGAGACTTGGTCGTCATAAAGGAGACCAACGCGCCACCTCTCAAATGGCGTATGGCCCGAGTTCACAAACTGTACCCGGGCTCTGATGGAGTATCCAGGGTAGCAGACGTATACACCGCAAAGGGCATCATCCGTCGAGCAGTACGGAACCTCTGTCTGCTACCAGATCCAGCTTCAGATCCAACATTTTCAAAGATCTCGAAACCCTGACGATTTCGAGGGGGGGCAAGATGTTAACGCCACAACACTAGTGTGACGTCATAACCCGCGCGTCAGACCGGAGGCGGCGAGCCCGCCATTGCGCCCTGAGACCTTAAGGAGCTCACTTACGTTTCAGTAAATCCATAACAATACATTGTATTTTCTAAACATAAAATTCTTATACATCAAGCAACTTGGGTCTCATTCCAAAACCATTGATTAGGCGTAATCAAGCAGCAAAAAATGCTGTAAGATTTGAGTAAAAGTGATAGAAAACACTAAGATTGTTGTAAGAGCAAAATGTGTTTAAAGGCTATATCTATTATACAGATTTGGCTATTAAACAGATAAATGGCATGATGACAGCTATCTTAAATATTTTCAAGACCATGGCGTTTAAAAAACATAGCTCCTATGAAGTTAATATAACCAGTTTATTTCCAAAAAGCTGTCGAAACCAATTTTTAAACACACAAAACTCAATAAATATTCGGTCAATTGACTCCGATTTCTAATATATGTAATATGTATTGTGTACTAATATGTTCGGTAAACGATCTTAGGGGGGGCTTTTATATCAATATCTTTTCGTGGTATTTTACTAAAATATTATCTTTATCTGGATAAAGATAAAGTTTTACAGTAGAAATAGTTGATTCTTTCTACTGTAAAACTTTATCTTAAGGCGAAAATCGAACCCGTGTCCATGGGAATCCGGCTGCCCATACCACTCGGCCACCCAGACATTGGTAAAGACCGTTGAAATTTGCTACTGCTTTCCTAATACGCAGGCCGCGTTCACTTCGACACATCAGTTTGGAATTGCATTCTAAACTCCTGACACAAATCTTATTGCAAATATTTAACTGTCAGTATAGATGAAGCTGGCCATTCACACGGACAGTTGATTTTTTCTACTGCAAAATATTATCTTTAGTTTGCAACGTGAATGCTTCTCACGAAAAATCATAAAACTAGTTGCGGGATGTGTAAATGCAGCAAACGATATATGAAATTGAAGAACCCAATCTCTTTAATTCATCTGAAAATTATTAGTGTTGTCACTGTCTTTTTCACTTATATAAAAAAAACACGGGTTGCACTCCGGGAGTGCCGGCAGAAGTGAAAACTTGATTATTAACGTTGTGCATTTTTGATTTATTTGAACCGTCTTACGGTTTTTCGATCAGCATCACGTGACCTGACGCGAGTTTCACAGTTTCTACCCATGCCACAAAAGTGCTCAACGCCGCTAAAGAAGTTTTCACTTCAAAAATACTGTCAATATCTAAACATATTACGTGTGCTGTTACTGCGTCCTTAAACTCTACAGTACTACTTTAAGCCGAGTAATATCGAATAATAGCTCTTAATTACACTACACCTCCTATACAAACGTTTTTAATTCTATTATACGAGTAAGTCTATAAGCGTGCAGTAACAGCAGCAATGTTGCCATAAGCAATTCTCTTGCATTTATAAAGCTTTTTATTACTGTTTTAGATGAACCGATCAAATAACGAGTATTTGAGCCACTTTAATGCAGCATCTCCTGAAATGAGCTAAATCATAGCGCTGTAAACGTTTATTCGAGGTCGTTGTAGCACACATTAGCAAATATTGCCAAATAGTCGAGATAACCGCTAATATACGGTAAATGGGTGTTTTAAGAACGGTTACTACGGTCACAATGAAAAGCTGAGTAAGCAAATTCTTATTTGACTAGTTTGTTGCTTGGGTAAGCGTTGTATAAGTTTTGTGTGAGAAATATCTCTGCCCCAACTGCTAAAATATTATCATAAGAAATCCATTGATTCCACAAATCAACATTAGCGTTACAAGTTTAAAAAACGACAACGACAAAAAAGAGGGGTGTTTTAAGTTGGACCCCTAATCTGTTTGTGTGTATGTCTGTTTGCGGCATCGTTGCTCCGAACGGATGGACCGATTTAAGTGCTATAGCTGGTCGAAATCCGTCCAGCCTTCGAAGCTCACCATCTATTTCCCTGGCTGATGTCAGGAGTTTTTTATTTTTTTATACAAAACAACCTTTTTGCAGGTGATCTGAGAACATCAAGATGACATTCACGATGAATGAAGGGGGGTTCGGGGTGGGCGACTACGTGGCGTTCGGGATACTGTGTGCGTCGTCGTGCGCAGGCGGCCTCTGGTACAGCGCTAAGGGTTCCCGAAGTAAAGCGGTGGTAGACATCAAAGATTATCTGCTGGGCGGGAAGGCTATGGCGACATTCCCCGTTGCGATGTCGCTAATCGCTAGGTGAGGATTATTATTGAAAATCTTATGTAACATTTGTCTGCACATAAAAATTGCAGAACGATTTCTTAATTCAACACGATAATTTATAGTTTTCCGTTTGATGCTTGAGAAAAATCAGTACCATGAATGGGCAAGGTCCTTCCTATCTCAGCACAGCAACAGCGGTAGTACTTAGTAGCTTGTATTGTCGAAGTAGTATGGCTTTTAAGTTATGGTGATTTGCTAGTGAAAAAACATGATCATTAAAACATGAGAGTTTTGATAAAATTTTTGCTTGATGGTCTTAATGGTAGTATCCAATGCGTCCAGATATACGCACTTTTATAGTAACTACAGTTTATAAAGTTATTATGTAGCAGCGATGGGTAGGCAGGCTTCTACCTGTCTTACGACTCCTTCGACTGATTATTACAGAACATATTACGTAGTCAATAGTAAATATCATTTATTCATGTTTAAACACATATTATGCCATGTATAGAAGTTAGAACTGTTGAAAGATATGACATACACTGCTGCTGTATGTAGTGGCCCTACAACTTGTACCTTTACGGTTCATTGACCGAACTAAAACCAGGTTTGATGAGCTTAAATCGAAATATCGGATTTTGTCATTAATTGTCTTGACTGTTTGTAATGATAGAGACAGACTAAGGTTACATCCAGTCTACCTAGTGCCAGACGTAGCAATATAATTATGGCGATAACAGAGGATTACAATGTTTGAAAATGTGTTGGTTGAATTATATTAAATTATCATTGTACTCGAAGGATTTACCTTCATTGTTATTACTTTCACTAAAATTATAATAACAACTTGATCTTGATAAAACAATACGACATGATCTGGTTAATTATGAGACTTAAAGTACATACTCTAGCTTATTTAGATTTATTATCAAGTCAAATAATAGTCTTATGTTTACTATCGTGTTTTGATGATTAGAGCAAAATTAAAGAAGTTAAAATAATAAGTAGCCTCACTGTCTAAACTGCCTTAGTTCGGATTAGTTAACTTTATCATTTTAGTATTGTGCTGAGCTTAAACAAGTCATATTTATGTAATTGTCAGTGACTCAAAACTTGAAATAATTTCTTCAGCTTAACGTCTACGAGTATTTCTCTGACTGCCAGAAAGAGAGTTACATTGAAATTACTAGAAAAATATATTCTATGCGTTATTCTCTTTTATTAGTTTAGATAGATTTGCTCTTGAGATAGTATTCGATTATTATTAGATTAGTACTTAAATCGACGAGGGAGGAATTGTATGTACTATTTGTGTAAGAGCATTCCTTTCCCATCAGCCTGTGTCGCGGTGCCAGGGATTTAAAATATGATGAGGTACCGTTTTAAAGATATCTGCAAGTGGACTGGGCCAAAGTTCTAAAAATTAAACAAGATAAATTTTTTACCTAATTTATCGGGCAGGTAAATTATTGCCGGGGCCCGCTAGTCAGAATAAATGCCATTACTCAGACGTGTTTGTCAATGTCGTTTTTTTTCTTACATTGTTTTTTTTTGTTTTTCTCTACATTTCACAAATCTTTTCAGTTATGTGTCAGGCGTGACAATCCTGGGCACCCCAGCGGAGATATACAATTACGGTACCCAGTACTGGCTGGTGATAGTGGCTGTGGCCCTCAGCTGTGTCGTCGTGGTCACGGTCTACCTACCAGTGTTCTGCACTTTGAGGCTGTCGTCATCGTATGAGGTAAGACTAAAAAGTCTTTAAGACTTAAATGTTCTTCATTATATTCGGAATTAACGTGCACCTCGATGCAGGACTGTGCTACTAGTGTAACAATTACACTACTGGTATTGGGGACCTCAGCGGGACCCAGAGTTCGATATCATTATCTGCAAATGATATGCACCTCGGTGCAGGAGGTATCGCACAAAGTTAAATTAGTGAGCTACTGAGCACTTGTGCTAAACGTTTTTCAACCAATTGCAGGGTCTCGGGTCCGATGCATCATCTGACGGGAATTTAAAAAAATTTTACTATCCTACGGTTTAAGTTAGTTGGTGGAATGTAATTGGATTAAATAAGTCAAAAATGAGCACTTTTCAAACTACCATGCTAGCATCATTGTACCATGTTTCTCTAAATAAATATTTCTGTTATCTGTATTTTCAAAAGATTGTATTTTGAAAATAATTAATACAAAATCAAAGTTGCAGTATTGAAAATTTTAGCCGCATACGATGTAGGGAATAGTTTCGAATCAGCACAATATTTCTAACCTCGTAAAAGATCTATCTATTGAAAAGCGAAGCAGAATAGTCTAAAGATAAAAGCTCATCTTATTTTTACATTACATAATCCATATCTCATAGATATTTCCATGACATTGATCGTCAAAAGATTGTCCAAACATTTTGTGAACAACTATTGCTAATTTTATGCTGCAGCGACAACCGATTTATCGTGGCTAAATAGCATCGAACAACATTAGGTAATCCATCATCATAATACCGTTGTTAAGTAATAAATTGCCGTGGAGATTGCAATGCGTGTCGTAGACTTTATGAGGAGAATGCAAATATTTTCCCACACGATGAAATAAATGTTTGACACGGTATTACTCGAGTCACGTTTATTATAACAAGTAGAATTTATAATAAGCCATATTTTGTTTTATGATGATAGAACGACAAGTTCGATATTGAGTTAAAACAATTTTTTCGAATTATAACAAACATTTATAATGGAAAAGTAATAATTAATTACCAATTACAATTATTTCAGCGACCACTTAATAATAATAGAGAACCTATCAACAGAGTATTATGCTAATTTCCTATTGATTTAAAAAAATGTTATCTTAGGACCATCTGCTACGTTGCAGAAAACGTCATTATTTCGAAAGAATGCTCAAAATAGATTTCAAGGAGATAATTAAATTAAAATGATAAAATATTAACTCTTTTGCAAGTAAAACAACAAAGCGTAAAGGTGGCTGTTATCCTCACCAAAAACCTAATGACGATGGTCTCCTAGTTGATTTTGACCTTGCAGAAACAGAGCTTCAGCTTTCACTCTCAAAGTTCGGTGAGATGGCAATCCAACTTCACCGGAGAGAGTTCATGCGCAGGACCAACAACTTATAATATGTTTTCCGAGAGATGTCACACCGGAAAGTTTCCGAATCCAAGCTGTTCCCGAGAAATTCATGAAAGAAAATAATTGAAAAATTTTATGGCTCGACCTGGGATTCGAACCCAGGACCTCTTTGATGTGAGCCAGTAAATTGGCCACTACACAAACGAGGCAGTCACCCAATCTATGAGATAGGTACACCATGCAGATGAGGCATTTTAGGGAAGTGACATTTTGGGAAAGGGGCATTTCGAGAAAGGTACTTTTTGGGAAGTGGACATTTTGGGAAAGGGACGTTTTGAAACCGAGGGACATTATGAACCTGAACGACCTAATTCTCTAGAAGAAAAGACCGTTGCCTCAAGAAAACAATTACAAGGTGCAAAAAAAGTTTATCATTTTAATTACATACAAGGGGCATTTTAATGACATGTGACAACCGCTTGGTGCAGTAGTCCACATGTCGGACTTCTAAAACCAAGGGTCGCAGGTTCGATCCCCGCACAGTACAAGCATAAGTGTGCATGAACATGTGTGTTTGTACTGGTATGGGTGTTTTATATGTATAATATGTATTTATTTACAAAAAAAAAGTATTTAAGTATGTTTATCCGTTGTCTAGTACCCATAACACAAGCCTCGTAGCTTACTTTTGGACTAGAGAATTGGTGTGATTGTTGTGAAATATTTATTATTATTATTTAGTTTCATTTTGTTGCAGTACCTCGAGCTGCGTTTCAACAGGCACGTGCGTGCTGTCGCATCCATACTCTTTCTGCTAGACGAGGTGAGTAAACACACCAAACGTCACGTTTATTTTAACCTTGTTCGTACGAGAGCACACATGGAAGATTTTTCTTGTCACTTAGCAATTGTTGATTGATTATTTAGTAACGCTAGCGCAGAAATAGATTAGTTATGTAATTGAATTTTAAGCCCAGTTTTAAGTATTTTACAAGTACGATCACAAACTGCAGTAATTACAATGTTTTTTTAAATAGATTTTGAGGAGGAATCTAAGACTTATCAAGGAACGATTTCTACTTCAATTCTACAGTTATATTGACTCTATAGTACAAGTTATTGGAATCAATCAGTAGAGATGATTATAACAATCCTTTATTCAATATTAATCAACTTATGTGTGTTATAATATAAAACACTTTATCATGAAGAATTGAAAAAGTTTACTAGTTTACTTTCAGACGCCTGGAAATAAGTATTATTCACTTTGTTAATTGTCGTATGCTTTATGATTCATACTCTTTATTGCGATAAAAACTCTTCTTCTATTCTAGTCAAATTCATTAATTATGCAGACATCCATCGACCCCGTCCAAATAAAATTTAGAGGACTGCTTGACGTATACTTTTGTTATGTAATGAAAGTTACATAAGAGTATTAGCATAATATGATTAGATAATGTACCTAAATTACCAGCACCTAACTGATGCCTAGATATCAAGAAAGTAAGTGTATACAGGGTGGTGACGACAATACGATAATTGACTTTCTGTCTGTTACACTTTCTCGTCTTAACTACTGAATAGATTTGGATGAAATTTGTTATACATACATGGTCGTCAACATTCTGTATGTGTATTAAATTTTATCCAAATCTGTTCAGTAGTTTAGGCGTGAGAGCGTGACAGACAGAAATTCATTTGTTGTATTGTGGTCGCCACTCTGTATACTCGTACATACTAGAGTGTGCAAAGCGTCACAGCGTCCTGAGATATTTATTTGTGTAACATCTGACTATTTCTCGATATGAGAGAGTTGGGAAGTCACTACCAAATCTACAAAAAGTATTTTTTAACCAGTTATCATTAGACACTGTGGTAATAAACGTGTTAGTGTCAGACATTTCCGCTTAATTAATGAAGCACGCGCCGTAAATGACCAAGACACTCTAAAGGTCAACAGCCGCGACACTGTCGCTCGGAGTCGTTTCTATACCGATTAATACCGCGTAAAATCAGCAATTCTTATTAATGTTGTTGTAGGTCGTTCGCTCTGCTTGCAACTACTTACAACACGGACTTTGCCCAGTCGTGTGAACGACAATTGTTCAGTACTTGGCTGTAGCAATTGCCGCATTATTGGAAGGCGCGCCTAGATCTTGCTTGAAAAACAATATATCAATGCGCATGTTGTAATAAAATTGTTACGATTTAAAACACATGTGAGCTGACTGTTAATAAAACATCTGACTAAAGTTTTATTTGTTAAGTATTTTTCGCGTTCACAACGTTATTTTTTAATTTCGAAAAGACAACACTTAAAAACCACTTAAAAACACATTGGACCGGACTTCCAAAGGCCGACCGAGGAATCGAACCCCCGAGGGTTCGATTCCTCCCCGATGACCGGAGCCTTTGTTTGTCTTTTCGAAATCTGACTAAAGTATTTATCTTGTCCCTGTGTAGATGGCAGGATTGGATATATGTCTAATGTAATTAAATTTGTCATATACGACAATTTTTCTATTCTTCTTACGATTTTTCGTACCTATAGGTACTGATTCTTAAATACGTTTCGAAAATAGATTCTTAAACTAGCTACATCCTATGTAAACTTTGATTACTGTTGGTTCAGCCTAGTAGAACGCTGTTTTATGTAAGTACAAGCGGAAGCCCGCAACTTCGTCTGCGTATATTTCCCGTTCCCGTGGGAAATTTGGGAAATCCTTTTCTCAGCGGATGCCTACATTACAGTAGCTACCTGCATGCCAAAGTTCAGCCCGATCCGTCCAGTTGTTTGGGCTGTGCTTCAGTCACCTTTGAGTTTTATTGTATTTAGATTTAGATCGGGTAATTAGCTATTGTAGCAGTAAAGTTAGTAAAGTTTGAAAAAGACATGCCTGAATATGAAAAAAAAAACAGTTAATTTAAGTAACATGTAGTCACGGTAATATGTAGTGGCACAGCCTGAGACGTTTGTATTAAACTGCAAGTAATAATATTCACATACATACTTAACAATCCAATACATCAGGTTGTATAAATGGGAAACTCCTACTCGTATTTATTTTCATCTCATAGTATCTACGTCATCTTTCATTAAACAGACGTCAATGTGTCTTTCATAAGTATCGCCTAAAATAATTCGCTTATTGAAAATCAATTCACAGCCAATATATAAAGTACTCTTATGTACATACTAGCTTTTACCCGCAACTTCGTCCGTATTAAGTAGTTTTTTAGAATGCGTTGTTTTCCCGTAATACCAATCTTATCCAAATATATTTCAAATCTTTGGTAATTTAGGAGTGAAAGCGATCAGGTTCCCCGGAAAGTATTTTTTCCCATGGGAATGCGTTGTTTCCCCGCAGACAAAAGTAATTCATGTCCTTTCATAGGTCTCAAACTATCTCCTTGCAGAATTTCATTTAAATCTGTTCGGTAGTTTAGGCGTAAAAGCGATCGACCTACTTAAATTTTCCCATGGGAATGCGTCATTTTCCCGCGGAAAAAGTAGCCTATGTCCTTTCTCGGGTATCAAAATATCTTGTTACCAAATCTCATGAAAATTGGTTTAGAAGTTTAAGCGTGATTGAGTAAAAAACAGACAGACAGAGTTACTTTCGCATTTATAATATTAGTATGGATTAGACCCATTTTGAAGAGTTTGATCTTCAAAACGATGACGTTTATAAGTAAGAAGTAAAAAAGATTTCAAAGATTTTATCATGTTAGTACTTTGTAAAATAACAGTTAAATAAGAGTTGTCACGATTTAAAAAAAAATCCCCTCCTTGCTCACGTTTCGGCTAAAAAATAAAGTTCAATCTATTAAAACTTAATCAATAGGGTGTTTTTTTACCCCTGACGAAAAGGAGAGGTGTTATAAGTTTGCCTTCTATGTGTTTTTGTGTCTGTGGCATCGTAGCCCCCGTAACGATACTTTATTCAAAACATACTTTTAATCACGGTGGTTGTTACCATGACCGGTCAAAATCCGACTTGTCGTTGAAGCTTGCTTCTTTGGCTCATTCGGGTTTTTTTGTTTCTAACTGGAAAGTTAATAATTGATTGTTGTTCTCCTAAGAGTTTTGCAGATAAATGTTATTATATTCCCAAAATCATTAGGTATTTCGTCGAGACTAGAGACTTGAGTATACAATAGTGCCGTTATGTAAACTACACGGTGCGAATCGTCCTCGATAAGATATCAAATATAAATACCAAAGATGCCTAATCTTTGGTATTTATATTTGATATCTTTTAATTTGAAAAAATGTACGTGTCATTCACATTTTACAATCTATCTACGTCACAGAACTTTATTTGCACAGATCACACGCACAATGCATCACCTACTACAACTCAATTTGATGCCAATTCCTTTTCGCATATGATCACGTGTTTGCTATTTTAAGACAGATGTGAATCTAAGAAGAAATAAAAATTGGATGAACTGTAAATAGTTGTACAGTTTTGCTATTGTAAGGTTTTATTGTTAAGGTTACGCGGCCAGAAATTCATGATAATCTCTATATATTAAAATTCTTGTGTCACAATGCTCGTTCCCGTACTCCTCCGAAACGGCTTGACCGATTCTTATGAAATTCGATAAGCATATTGAGTAGGTCTCAGGATCGGCCAACATTTATTTTCATACCCCTTAGTGATGAGAGAAATAATTGATATAGCTAAACAACGTTTGCCGGGTCAGTTAGTGTCCTTATAAAAGATCGTGTGTGATACGTAAACATGGCCGATTTCAATTGGCAATTTAAGAGCATGAAATAAATACCTACCATTGTTTACCGGGACAGTCTTTGTCCCGTGGACTTTGCCCAGCTATTGCCAGCAATGGCTTGAATTACTAAATTGATACCAATAAGTCCACCAGCTTAATAGTCTTGTAGGTATTCTCTTACACAACACAAGCCGAAGACACCTAATTGTATGAAATCATGTTCAATCGTCACATCATACAAGTTTTTTACTGTGTTTATGAATCTTTTTGTTTACAGGTGCTATTTCTTCCAATGGTAGTATATGTTCCAGCATTGGCATTTAATCAATGTAAGTTTTGTTTGTTTTGTTAATGTTGCTTGTTGGTATTGTTGTACTTATTTGCTATTAATGTACTTATTTATACACTGCGTAAAATAACAAAGTTCATAAAGCTACTGGACATTAAGAATACCCTATCTATACTTGATCTATCGATGTTAACAACACAGCGCTCAATCGTTCCGGGGGTGATTGCGCGATAAAATGCCAAAAAACTCACGGCTTCGGTAGGTAATCCGTTTTTTATCGCATTCTACGACTTGTGAATGCGGAGGTTGAGCAGAAAATGCCGCTTATCGCGATTATAGTACTGCACTTTGATCGTTTGTTTTACCGCTCTTTCCGCCGATACGATCTTCACTTGTTTTTATGTTTTATTTAATTTCCAGTGACGGGACTCAATGTGTTTGCCGTCGGCGGGATTATGGTCTTGATATGTGGCCTGTATACCGTGCTAGTAAGTATCAAACATGTGCATTGCAAATGTAAATGTTTTGCCAGACTGGCGGTCTCCGCTAAAAGAGCTAACATTACGTTATTGTAATTTAAATACCGGAGTTAACTTTCTTTCACACGAAGTCAAGAATCGTTATTCTGAGTAGGTATCTCTATATATTATTTGTGCAAGAGCATTCCTCTCTAAAAAGCTTGTTTTGCGTTGCTAGTGCCAAAAAATATGATTGAGGCACCGTTTTAAAGATCTCGGCGAGCAGACTGGGCCAAAACTCTAACATTTGTACTTGAACACATTTGCGCGGGCGGGCCGCTAGATCTATTCGCCTGATCTAACAACACGTTATTTTAAAAGATTTAATTACATCCATTGTGCTATGAAAACTCCATACCGCTGTTTCTATGACTCAATTTTCTTGTCAGGGTGGTCTCCGAGCAGTGGTATGGACGGACTCGGTCCAGACCGGGGTGATGTTCATCGGTGTTTTCCTCGTGGCAGCCGCCGGAACCCTTGCCGTGGGAGGCGTCAAAGCTGTTCTCAGCATCGCTAATGAGTCTGGCCGGATAGAACTTTCGAAGTAAGTCTTTATGTTGTCTGATGAATCTTTTCCAAAAAACAGTAAAACTTTCCAGTTAAAAAACACCCTCGAATGAGCTAGAAAAACAGCTGATGATCTTTAAGGATTGGACAGATTTTGACTAGATATAGTTAAGAACCATCGTGCTTAAATTCTCTTTCAGACAGATACACACACAGAAAAACACAAACAGACAAAGGGGTGAAACTTATAACACCCCTTTTTATTCGAGGGTTAAAAACTACATACATTATAACGCCCTGAAACTGTGATCTTGGTTCACAGCTGGAGCTTGTCCCCCTACGAACGGCAAACGGGATGGGGCTCAGTGCTGGGCGGTTTCCTGTACTGGACGTGCTTCAACTCGGTCAACCAGACGATGGTGCAGCGGTATATTGCGCTGCCCTCCAGGAGGCAGGCTATTGCGTGAGTAGAAACACAATCTTCATTATCGTAAACAGCCTATGACAACTCTTAATTTCTTAGTCTGAAAAAGATGAACTTAGCTAAAACTTCACCAATCTTAGGGAGCGGCGGACTTACTTCTCGTGATTTGTTTGCTCAGTTGAGAAGCCACACTTTTATATGTGTTATTACCATGCTTAGTCTCCTCACTCCAAGATTTCATCTGTCAAGTGTGTCAGATATCGATGTTGTGCGTTCCCAATTATTAAAGGCCACAAATTCGACATAATAGATACGCTTACTTATGATAATATTTCGCACTAGAAAAATCAAACAAAAGATCCTGTTGAAATTTGCTACTGCTTTCCCTTACTTACTTATGTTGTTATACGTTAGGGACTAGAGAGAATTTGTGTGACTGATGTGAATTATTTATTTATTATTTATACGTAACCAATTTAAACGAAGCCTTTTTATTTCTTCAGCGCGATCGGCATATTCTGCATCGGAGCCATACTAGCCATATCGCTCTGCGTGTGGTGTGGCCTGGCCGCTTGGGCGGTTTGGGTGCAGGGTGGCTGTAGCCCTGGAGCCGCACCTTTAGTTGACGACCGACTTCTGCCAGCATTTGTGACGTACATCGCCAAGCAACAACACTTGCCAGGGTTGGCTGGTGTGTTCCTAGCTGGTGTGTTTGGCGCGGGATTGAGGTTGGTAGTCTTTTTAGCCTTATCCAAATGCGTGAGATGTGATGTGATCTGGCCGCGTAGGCGGTCTGTTTGCAGGGCGGCTGTACCCTGGAGCCGCACCTTTAGTTGACGACCAACTTCAGCCAGCATTTGTGACGTACATCGCCAAGCAACAACACTTACCTGGATTGGCTGGTGTGTTCTTAGCTGGTGTGTTTGGCACGGGATTGAGGTGGGTAGTTTGAAAAGTGAAGTATTAGATAAGTTATCTAGCTAGCATTGTGTGTGGTATGGCCTAGCCGCCTGGGCTGTCTGGTGCAGGGTGGCTGTAGTTCTGAAGCCGCGCCTTTAGTTGACGACCGATTTTCGCCATCATTTGTGACAAACTTGCAGCAGCACTTACCTGGGTTGGCTGCTGTGTTCCATGCTGGCGTGATTTGTGCGAGATCGAGGTGGGTTCTATTTTGGGGAAGAATAAAAATATGCTTCTGCAAAAAGCTGTTTCCGTCGCCAAGCAATAGCACTGACACGTGCAGTGTTTTGCAGGAGTAGGACTTTCCGGTATCCTTTGTGTTGGTCGATTACCTACATACCTATGCCAGCATAAAACAATATTAGACGGTAGTGCCAAACATATGGATGTCTTCGAATTGAATATCAGGGAAGCCATAAGACATCGTGCGTTACTTTTTGGAAGGAATTAGGTAAGACGTATTTTGTTTCTGCTGCATACCTCTTAATAACTAGGAAAATGCTTGAAGCTGTCCTTCACTCCGCTGTCGAGGTACTGACACCCCTCATTGTAAAAATCTGGCAACAAGAAGAGCTTCAAGAAGACTGGAACAAGGGCTTTAAATAACCGTGCTTAAAAAGAGGGACCTTAGTTAGTTAGTGCGGCCACTGGAGAGGTATCACTTTGCTCTAGACACCGTCAAAGGTTTTCTGCAAGATTAAGATAGGTTGTCGAGGGGGGTTGAACTCCTGCTTCGCAAGGAGTAGGCTGGTTTTCGTCCAAACCGCTCGAGCACTGACCAGATCAACACTCTGCGTATCATTTTAGAGCAGGCATCAGAATGACAGAGAAGAGTGTAACTAACTTTCTATACCTTCGTCTCTAACCTTAGTCGATTTCGAAAAAGCGTTCGATACGTTGAGGTTGACAAGCAAATCTCGCCTTGCTGACATTGGTGTCCCTTCGAAGATTATAGACCTGCTTAAGGCCATCTACAGAAAATATTATTATAGAGTCACTCACGACGGCCTCATTTCTGAAGACATTTCGCCAAGGCTACTTGCTGTCTCCTCTCCTCTTCTTAGTTGTCCTGGATGGTCAAATTAAAGCGCGAAGCGATGACCGAACGATATAGAGGACTACTGTAGACGCCCTCTGCCCCATCACTATTGTGTTAAATGCTATAATAGTAGGTACTTAAATTCTGCTGAAACCATTGACATACTTGGTCATCCGAAACTACGGAAAAAAGCCTGGTTACACTAGTAGGCTGTAGTTATGAACTTTATCCATTCTATATGCATAACATGAATATCTACTTTTCAGCTCGCTATCAGCAGTTCTGAATGCCTGCGCGTTGGTAGTCGTAGAGGATATCATGCACGGTTGGCTGAGGATACACCTCAAGCCGATGACTGAGGGCATTATAGCGCGTTTGGTGACCGGCCTGTTGGCCATGATCTCTATCGTCATGCTCATCGTCATCGCTAAACTGGGCGGTGTTCTTGGTATGTATTTAACTTATGACATTTGGAATATTAAGTTGAATGCCCTTTTTAACAAGATTTCAAAGTGTAGATAGGTCATGAAAGCGTACAGACCATAGCATAACTGCGCTTTTTGGCTTGGTCCGTATAAATTTGGCGGACTGTAGTGGTAGGTAGGTATTTAATATTTTTCATAATTCAAATATCTCCTCATCTTCAAATCACGGACTAGATTTAATTGTGAAACAAGGAATGTTTGTTTAACTGCTCTTCCAAATAGTATTACTACTGTTCGAAGATAATATTATGTAATTCATTTAACAAACGCTTTGATTGACATGCGATAAATCCAGATCAAGGTGACTCTATGTATTCGTGTTCGGGTTATTGACATTCGGCTACAGTATCGGCTCTGAACGTTATTAAAATGGCTTAGTGTAGTCTAATTTGGAAGATATCAATCTGCACAAACAAAATGCTGTTCACTCACTATCTTTGACACTGATGGCGTTTTCCTATCGACATGTCGCTCGAATAAATAGATACCTTTGCGTTGGTCTCTTGACCAATTTTTGAAACACATTTTTTTACCATTATTCTTTTCATTATTTCTGACTTGCATCTTAGAAACGATCAAAGATCGATTAAGACGAAATAATTTTGACTTACGAGTAGGGCTTTATGTCCCGTTAGTTCGAAGAAGGGGGCATGGTCATCCTAGAGATATTCACATACTTTTTTACATAGGAAATTTACCTACCTAGATATAATAATTAACTGTATTTAATAGTTTTAAGTTCCATATTCTTATTTTTTTATCACGATTTCCAGGTGTAGCCACCGCTTTATCAGCCATAGCTGCGAGTGCCACTTGCGGTATCTTCACCTTGGGCATGGTGTGCTGGTGGGTTGGGCCCCGGGGCGCCATCGCGGGGGGCGTCGCGGGGGCCCTGGTCGCTGGAACCGTGTCCTTGGGCACCCAGGCCGCGGCAGCTAAGGGCCTGAGGGCACCTCCTCTAAACCTGACAACGGAGTGCGCTAGGAATGCGTCTTTCGTCTTTGAAAACACTTTGGTAAGCATAGGTTTGTTAAAAGAAAATTAATTATGTGTTCAACATTGTCAGGTCCCCTTTTTACCTGGTGTAAGCTTAAAGTAGTAACCAGTTTTTCTATTGCTTTTTTTGTTGTTGAGAGGAAACCTTGAGTTACAACTGCAATAACAAATCGACTTGTAAATAAGAGGGTCTGGTAGAAAGTCAAATGACTATGGGCCTATGGCTTCTGAACGATAATTTCATAAGGTCACACGTGTATATTCATGAGATTAAAAAATAATCCTTACCTAACATTCAAACGCAAACTGTGCCATATCATATTTTGCACTACCAAGGTTGCATTTACCCGGATGTATTTGATTATCAAATTGATAAAGGTATTATTACACGGAATGATAAATAGATCCGCCTTATCGTGTAAGTATTGGCTTTGAAAAACCTGATTTCAAATTGGCTCTTAGACGCATAATGAAATGAACAGATGATTAGACACCTGTCGCTGTTTTTTATGTTTGATCAAAGATTGCTAGCTCTGAGTAGCAATTGGTCTGACTAACGGCCGGATTCAATATTCTATCTACATTTGGCTGAAAGTAAGACAACTGTCAGTTTTATACGGCCATAAAACGATTGCTGTTACAGTTTTATGATTGAATAAATAAATAAATAAACAACAACATCACACTCTGACTCCGTGGTAAGTAGCTTAAGCACTTGTGTTACAGATATCAGAATCAACAGTGGCATTACAAATAAACTTAAATAAATACATATACCACCCAGACCAGTAAAAACAGACATGTTCATGCACACAAATGTTTGTACAGTGCGGGGATCGAACCCGCGACCTCTTGGTTAATAGTCAACTTCTTGACCATTACACCAAAGTGGTCGTCAAATATGATTATGTAGTGGCATTAATGGGGAATGAGAGTAATAAAACTCATTTTTTATTTTCTTTACAGGATCCAGAAACTATATTCCCCCTATTCCGTTTCTCGTACCATTGGATCGCGCCCCTAGGTTTGCTAGCTACAGTTACCGTTGGCGCGATAGTAGGCTGGCTCTTTGACAAAGATACAGATAAGAAACTGGACCAAGAACTCTTTACGCCAGTAATATGGAGACTGCTCCCGAAGGAAGCGAGGGAACGGGCCGGGGAGACGAGAAGGGCGATCTCTGGAAAGGTGGACTCGCCCAGGCCTTCTTCACCGCTGATGGCAGTGGGAGTGGATAAAGTAAGTTTTTTTTTTAGGTTAGGTAGCCACCTAATAGTCCCCCTGGCCGAGTTTGACCACGGCGGCCAATCTCAACAGAGATCAGCCAACTACGCAGGACATATTGTAGTGCACAAGTGTGAGCGCAATACACAGGTGCACTCACTGTTCCATCACTCTCAAAGTTCGGTGAGACGGCAATCCGACATGACCGGAGAGAGATCAGGTGCAGGACACCCCCGTGGGGTGTTACATCGCCAACTTCCCGACTCCGAGCTGTTTTTGAGAAATTCATGACAGAAAATCTCAGAAACAATTTTGGCTCGACCTGGGATTCGGACCTTTCGGATGTAAGGCAGAACTATGCCACTACACCAACGAGGCAGTCTGGTAGCTATATGGGCACATAAGATAGTTGCGACAAGACAACAGAGGACAAACATTCCCAAGAAAGAACTTTTCACACTGATATTATGGAGAATGCTCTCGAAAGAAAAGATGAAGTGAACAGGAGAGCCGAGGTGGGTCATGATTGGGAAGGTAGTCATCATCACCGTTGATAGATAAGTTGAGATTCTCTCTTTTGTACTGGACATGGGCACTTGACATAGTGCCAACGAAAACACAATCTAGGAATTAAATAATTAAATAAATATACCTACAACGACATCAACTTACATTGATCTGACTCCGTGGTAAGTAGCTTAGGCACTTGTGTTACAGATATCAGAATCAACAGTGGTATTACAAATAAACTTAAATAAATTATACATATAACATCCAGACCAGTACAAACAGACATTTTCATGCACACAAATTTTAGTACAGTGCGGGGATCGAACCCGCATCTTCTTGGTTAATAGACAACTTCTTGACCATTACACCAAAGTGGTCGTCATTAACAGTAACACAACACCATGCACCGGAAGTATGCTTCGCCTAGGCCATCATCACCGTTGATGGCATAGTCGCCTTCTAATAATTCATATGCAAGCTTTTAAAATTAAGTTTTAATTTTGCATTATTGACGCATTTTTTTCATTTTTCCAGATTGAAATGAATGGCGAAACCAGCAGGTGAAAGGAGTCTTAAGTTGAGCCGAGTGACTGCAACATATTATATGGTATTAACTATTACTTATTTATTACTAGATTGACGAGAGATAAGCAAATTATTGCTATAAAAAGGGGGTTCTGTGAATAATTAAGTAAGAGGAAATAAAAGGTACATAGGTATTCCTCAATCATTCGATTAAGAAGAAGTGGGTTCCGACAAGCGAACCGTGGTTCTGAGATCCAGATGTTATCTTATTTTATTATCTTTTTATCTATTTTGTGTCGTAAAATTTTTGGATTGACATTAGTAAATTCTTCAAACATATGTACTTTGACGCGACTTCACCCCGACGTGACTTTCCTACCTCATGTAGATCATGTAAGAAGGTGATTGATAAAACGAGGTGTTCACAAACTTCACGGCAGTAGAAAGCTTACGTGACGTTGCCTATTGACGTGACGTTATTTATATATAAATTGTTGAAAATACTCCCTTATATTAAAAATTAAATTATGGTATACGGCTGTGTCCAAGTGAAATATAGTTTACCTCAATAAAGTCTAGCCCATGTCACTCGGGATACAAAAATAGTACTTAACCGAGTACATAGTTAATTTAATTATCAAACACAATACCTACGATAATTAGATGTATAATTTATTTTAAGTTCTTAGTTAGTAGTTTAGATTTAGTTTTAGGTATTATTTGCAGCATTTTGAATACTAGTAATAGGAAAACAAAAGTATTTTTTTTTGTATCAGTATTCATGGTACTTAATAAATAAATAAAATGGAACACATATTTTGGAAAGTATTTTCATTTTAATTAGTTACAAAAAATTACACACAAATAATGTTAAGAAAATTTTGCGCTCGCTTTATTTTTTTTTTAAATTTAACAACAACTTGTGTTATCTGGTAACAATTGTGAACGAATGTGATGTGACCTGGATTAGAAAATATGGCTTAGTTTATTTTACTCGTAATAAGGTATTATTGTAGAAGCTGGCATTCCTTTACATCAGCATTTCGATGGTTAGATGGTAAAAAACATAAACGAGATCGTTTTAAACGGATACCTACAGATGAATAACTTTGTATTCACCTAGTAAAATATTTTATTTTATCCTGTTGGTTTCATGAATTTTTATATTTATTTCAAGTATCTAGGAATGTTTAATGCTATGTAATACATGGAAACGATCTCGCAGTAAGACACCTTGTTCAAAAGTAAAAAAAGAATTACAAAATATCATTTTGAAAAGTAGAATTGAATAAGGTAGGTAACTAGGAAATAAGTTATGAGGAGGTATTGTAAATATGAAAAACATTTTGTGATATCTTTAAATGGTGATACGTATCTAAGATTAAATACTTTGAAAAATGGATTTGTTGACGTTAAATTTATTGTTGATGTTATACTATATTGTACGCGTAGTTTTATCAAGCAAACGAAGATCACACAAAGTTGAAATATTTATTAAAGAAAATGTCATGTACCTGACTGAACATTTTAATGCGAATATTTGAAATAAATTGTAATCATGAATGTTGTTTTTTTTTTAAAATAAAATACATGTTATATTCACATTTTTCGTGTCATCTTTGGTATTCAGATGTGTCGTCGGTTGGGGGAATTATTTGTTCGTCAAAGTTTGCGATAAGTCGGGGAGCCAGGAACAACCGAATAGTCAGGTGTAGCTAACTGTTGGAGGATGACTGGGAGGGATTCCGTTGGTTAACAAATTTTAAACCTACAGACGAATTCACGTCAACGTAAACATTGCGGTATATTATGCAGTTGCAAATAAGAGTCCTGCGAGATAACGCAGTCTAGCTGTGGTTTACAGATACTAAAATGACATAGCATATCTGCTTTCACTAGGCTTAGTTCAAAATATAGACTATTTTGTCGATAGATATTTTGTAGAATACTTTGTCGACGGTGTTTGTGAGATAGTGTTATTTGCTGATGATACTTCACTACTTTTTAAAACCCCAAGGGGTAAAGAATCGTTTGACGATGTAAATGGTACTCTCTCGCAATTACTTCATTGGTTCACCGTTAACAATCTATTGCTTAACGCGGCCAAAACTAAATGCATTAAGTTTACAATGCCCAATGTCCGACAAGTTCCAACAAGGGTTGTTGTTAAGAATGAACAGCTAGTTACTTGAAATACTGCAACTTTTTTGGGAATTACTTTGAATGATAAGCTCCCGTGGGGTCCTCATATCGTGACCTTATCAAAAAAACTAAGCTCCGCTGCATACGCTGTAAGAAAGATAAGGTTTCTGACTGATGTTGAAACGGCAAGACTAGTTTATTTTAGTTATTTTCACAGTATCATGTCATACGGCATCTTACTATGGGGCTCAGCTGCAGATATAGAAACAATTTTCGTATTGCAGAAACGAGCCGTGCGGGCTATTTATAAACTTAAATCAAATGAAACACTTAGGGAATTGTTTGAAGAAGTTAAAATACTTACAGTTTACTCGCAATACTCGTACATTTACGAAAACCTAATTTACGTTCGAAAAAACTTACACTTATTTCCTAAAAATTGCGATTTGGATAACTTCAACACAAGACAAAAAATAGGCTTGCCGTTCCACATTTTAGGCTTCATATAGTTGGTCACTCATTTATGGGTAGATGTATATCATTTTTTTAATAAATTACCTGAAAATTTAATTTCATTGCCTTTAGATAAATTTAAAACAGTTGTAAAAGATGTATTAATGTCGAAAGGATATTATAAAATTGATGATTATATAAATGACAAAGATATATGGAAATATTTAAATGCAAACAATTACAATTATTGTAAATCAATTTTGAAAAGAGGCAATGACAATAGTGACTGAGTTTCTTGCGCCGCTTCTTCTCAGCACTGCACCAAATTGTCCCGAAGCGGTGGTAGGGTTAATTTATATGTTGGGACGTGTAAAAGTGCTAGTTGTTAGCCTACTTACAGAAATAAATGGATTTTATTGGATTTTATTTTATTGGATTTTATTAAATGTATCTGGAAGTCTATCGTCCTAATTGATAGCAAAACTCCATAAACTCCTGTCTTTTCGTTAAGGTGATATGCTTCGCTTCTGCTACAAGTTTTGATAAAAGTAAAAATGAATGAATGAATTTGATTGTTTTGTTGAATGTTATGTTAATGTTGAGTTGTTGTTGTAGAATTAAAAATAATGAATTTGATTAAAGTAATATTTTTATAATGAGCACCGAAATCTTAAGTCATCCCTTTAGGCTGGCCTGGCACTGCGCGATTTGTATGCGGCGCACAAAGCGTCTATTAAAACTGTGCAAAACGCACCGTTCCGAGTCTTGAGGGATGTTCGCTGCAGCGGTTCTACTCTAAAAACTAAAATTTAAAAAAACCGAAATGAGCCAGAAGAACAGCTGGTGAGGTTCAACGGCTGGACGGATTTTGAACAACCATATTTAAAAACTACTGAGGTTAAATTATCTTTCGAATAAAAACCAACCGCTTCAAAACCGGTCTATTAGTATACTAAAATGCTTAAAACTACTTAAAGGATTTTGATGCAGTTTCATAAAAACATTGAGTGATTCAAATGGAAAGGTTTATCTGTATATTAAAATGCTCATAATATTATAGAACTGAATCCGACGCGGGCGAAGCCGCTGGCGGGAAGTTAGTTTAATTTGTAAAAGCTAGATGAAAAATGTTTTTCTTTAGTACTTGTTTAAAGTCTGTGAAAAACGCTGATCACAGAGTAGGACTCTCTCACGCTCACGCTTCCATAATTCATTCCACATGCGTACCTACGTCACACTTGCGGGCATTCCGAGGCTGAGGGAAGATGCATGATTTCAGGTGACAAAGTGAGTTGTAACAGTGATTTAGCCCCATTGTGCAATGTAAATAACTGAGCTGATGCTATTTAATTTGGGACGCTGTAGAGATTTCCCTGTTGCCGTATTCGTATTACGATCTTGCATTTCGCGCACTAGCATCGTTTTTTATTTCAATTTCTTTTAACAAAATCACGATTATAAGCTCTTCTTTTGAGCGGTGAAAACATCGTTGTTGGGGTCCTATCGATAAGTTAAATAAAATAGTGGACTGTAATTAAAAGGTGCTATTATTTGCCCTCAAATATACAGAGACTAAAATCAGTAGTGTAAATAGTGCGAGTGCTTGAGAGCGAGTGTGCGAACGTTCGGCTCGGCTGCGAGCTGGTCGGGCGCGATCGTGCAGGCTCGTGTGACCTCGGTGTTCGCCACCCGCGAAGATGCCAACGTCGTTGCGCGAAGTCCCAATAATCGTAATACGGCCCATTGCTATTCGAATTAATTAATTAATTTAGCATTATTATTGCCTCGTTAGGCCAAATAACGAGCATCGGATAATTAGTTTCATAACCCGATATAGATTTAAAAAAACATTATGGCTTCGAATTTGAAACCTTCAGTTTACGTGTGGACTCATGCGAAAGAGCTCGTCAATGCTCATTTAAGAACAGGTCAACCATAAAGTTGTGGAAATCAAATGACCGTAAGAGACTTTGTTAAAGACAACACAATTAAAATTTATTATCCTAGCTGAATCAACCATTTTGTTTCTCTAATTTCTCAAAGCTTAAACAAAACAGTTGACAATAACACCGCGTATTCGACAAAAAGCGTCGTAAAAGAGATTGCGGCTTGTAACAGCCGGAGCGTCTCGAACGAAGCTGTAAACCGGCCTGTTTAATTTCAGTCAGTTGGCGGGCATTAATTATGCGTAAAACAAAAGAGGCTCCATTGATGGTGCTTAGCAAACAGAGGTCCTATTTCGTAACGCGTGGACCGTATTTGAAGTTTAGTAAGGGCGATAAACGTTGCCGGACCGAGATATTCTACAAATTAGGCTTTCCTGTCAGGAAGGCTAGTAATTCTTAGCCTCAGCCGTAGTTAACTTAGTACATGAATTGAGTCTACGATAGGGATTGCCACCTAGCGCTATTTCACTACGTAAGAATCCAGCATGGTTCACTCTAGCTGTTTTTTTTGATTCGCGGAAATCCAGCGCGAATCCGCAAATACTATTATGCTGGATCCAGCATCATTGACCAATAGTTTCAAATAAGACTAAGAAAATTAGCTTTAATACAGCAGAGTAGAACCCTCAGTGGGCGGGTGGACTCCATCCAACTGTGTGCTTCATTTGAGTAACGGACTGCGGTCAGCATCATAAATTAATCTTCAACTGTAAGTTTAAGCTAACCACAAAGCTATCGACAAAGGTATTGTACGGTGGAATAATGAATCCAAAGAAAATTACAGCAACTAGTTATTTAACTTAGGTTATATGAAGCAAGCTAAAATGAGCAAATAAGTACGATGTTAAAATATATTACAAGATGTCTTAATATCGTACTTATATATATTTGGCTCAGTTTTATAAATAACAATAGAGATCCTAGGAGACGAAACATGCTGAAATACCCACACGTTATAGAGACAGATGTTAACTATGTAAATAGTATCGTACAAAAAGTTACGAAACGTACTTTTTCAAGGCCGAAAATTTATCCAAATATTTAAAGCCACATTATTATGATAATCACTAATTAAAACTCAAGATAGGTGTCATAAAACGGTCTTTTTTCGCGTTTCATCTCGTAAATAGCTATTTGTAACATCACAAGTTGGGTATAACGACGCCACCCGCGGCGGCTGTTCCGCGGGATGAGTTTATGGTTCTCGTAAAAACCAGCAGCCACCAATTAATTAATGAGCCGACTCAGAAATGAATGGCCCAATCGGGAGTCGAGGTGTTCCGTAGCATTCTTTGGGTACCGCGTAAAATTTTATTGTCCTGAATTTAAATTGACACCGCGCGGGACGGGATAGATACTTGCGGTTTAAAAATCAACAAAAAGTCTGACTGATGCTTTTGTCCGTGTCTCCTTTTGATAATTTTTTTAAGAAGCATTAATAAACTGATGACTGTTTTCTGAACAATGATGTAATTTCAGCATAGGTACATTTCCTAGATACTTAGATAAGTTTGCGGAGACTTACGGGAAACAATCATACCTTGTTTCCGTGTCTTAATTTTGTTTGAGACAAAGCTACCATAGCTAGGTATTTACCGCTATCTACATTCTTGTGCGACAAGACTTCTTGAGACAATTGTATGAAAGTGAGAAAATTTTTCACAATCTTTTTTTTGTATTTTTTTTTCTTATTCACAGGCACTGAAATAATGTACTCATTTTATGCGCCAGCTATTTAGATGTATTTAAAAAAAAACAGAACTCAAAAATGTTGCAATGGGAGATTTTTTTTCATAAAATTGTCTCTGGGCGATATTTTGAAAACCGTGACACTTTTACTAAGGTCATAATTTTTTTACCAGTAGGGCATCGGTCAAGCTACCCGCAGTTAAAGGGTTATCCATTACTTCCTGGACACCCTGTATTTCAGGCCCAGTGAGAGCCTTCCCCGTAAAATTGTATTGTTTTGAGTTTTGGGTGGCACTCAGAGCGTGCGTATCGAATAAGCATCATTCAAGCTTAATTATCAGCTGCTATATAGCGGTTGAATACCTACACGAACCTTTTCTTAACCAACACGAAAAATAAGTACCGTCTTACTCTAAAATTCTGCGCCGGTGGGTGTTGGTTGACTTTAACAAAATGTTAGTTCATAGCCTAATTGATAGTGACACGGATTCTTCGATTTTTCCCGCTTATAAAGTGTACATCTGATAGAGTTAACACGAGTTTTTTTCTTGTCTTATAGACTCCGTGACAAAACTATCCTTAAGCTTTGTGTTTGTTATCAGGGTTCAGCCCACCCCTTGCGGCTATTGGTCAGCGCGACCCATTTACGCCCCCGCATTACGAAAAAACCCTCGCCACCTAAGAATAGGTGGTTTTCGCCACACTATCCACCCTTATCGTAATAGAGACACGCTTTGTCCTAAAGATATCGTGAGCTGTGATCGCTGACTCTGTTAAACCCAGGCCAAAGCTTTATGGTTTTAATTTTGCCATTCCTTGAAAGTAGGCATCAGAGTATACAATAAGAAAATATATCGCAAATCAGTATTTTTAAACAAACCAAGAAAAATATGAGCCTTTGATAATAACTCATCAGAGTAGTCTTGAATTTTTTTTGTCTTATGACAACAGCTGAAATTAGTTTTTTCTATCTATTTGTTTTTGAACTGCTTTTAACGGATAAATCAATACACGTAACTACCTGGCGGTATTACAAAAAGCAACAAAAATTAAGTTACTTGTAAAAAGGGCACAATACACTTTGTGCCTAGATTAATCATTTAACTGTTCAATATTTGACATCTTTGTACACATATTTTTAAGTAACTATGTTCTAGCTGTAAGTTTCACTGAAATGTAAAATTAAATAATAAAATAAAATGACTATTTAATCCACTAAACATTTTTTCGATTTGTAATCACGTGTTTTTATGGATAGTTCAATTCTCTTTAACAAGACCACGTAGAATAAAACGGTTTCAGCTTATATTTACGAGTAGTTAAATTGACTATCATAAATATGAAGTAATTAACTTTTAAAAATATACGTTAAATGACAGTCTATAGTTATGTCATGTCTAAATTAATCATCATAAAAGCAAATGTAATTAAAGAGCTTTATAAACTATACTTAAAACATGTGGGTTTTCCTTTTTGAAATGTTAATATAATATATATATAATAACATAATAATTTTCTTACGAACTTGACAACAGAGGAATATATCTCTATAATAATTATAATGTGTATTTTTAATTTTTTAATTCAAACAATAATATTTAATTTAATGTGCATTTGTATCTAAATTTGACATTAAATTTAATTTAATTAATTATTTAAGTGTAATATGAGTATATGGGTGTAATTTACCTGACAATAAAGATTTACTATATTATATTATAATCTTCATAATAAGAACCTGCGATTCAATAACAAGATTCGATCTTTATACATAAACTACGAGTAGCTGACCCGGCAAACGATATTTTGCTATATAAATGATTTCTCTCATCACTAAGGTGTATGAAAAATAGATGTTGGCCTATTCTCAGACCTACTCAATATGCATACCAATTTTCATAAGAACCGGTCAAGCCGTTTCGGAGGACGGGAACGTACATTATGACACGAGAATTTCATATCTATTTAAATAAAAAAGTGGTGTTAGTTACACTATTTAAAACTCAAGAATGGATGAACCGATTTGGCTGAAAATTGGTGCCAGGAAACGGACATAGGATACTTTTTAACCCATTTTGACCGCGATTGTGAAAACAAAGGGATTTTAAGCGGACGAGGTCGCGGGGGGGGGCATTAGTTATATATATATATATATATATATATATATATATATAGAGATAATTTAATAGTAATCAACCCACGAAAAAGTTGCATTTGGTCACATTTTAAGTAACTTGGTGCTTGTAACACGCTTTAGTAGTAATTATGTTTAACGTTGACTGTGGCTCACACAAACGAAACGAAATTCTTATTACGGGGCGTCCCAATTTAAAATATCAGCAATTTGAAGCTAATTGCATCGAGTCTCGCATGCTTTAACGGCGCTAAAACAGGTCGTTAGTCTGATGTGATGTTTTAATTCTGTCTGCCTCATTCTACACCTTTGCCTTTGTGGAGTGTCACACTCAAAACGTGTGGGGGAAGAACCGGAGTGTCATTATTAGTTATCGTTTCTTTGTGGGACTACCCTCTTCATTTGCGAGGATCTCATTCGGAAATTAACAGGAATGAGATGACGGGTTCTTTCTAGGGACGTAATGAATTTATGAATGAGAATTTCAGTTGAACAATTTGACATGGCTTGCAATAGGATCAGGATTTTGCATCTCCTATGCACGAGTATGGGACGACATTTATTACGACGAGTACTGTTAAATTTCCTATCTTTCTCATTATGTTAGCATTGCCTTGGTGCATTATCACACTACTTTAACATCCGTCTATGAAAGATTGTCTTTAAAAAATAGAAGTTACAAGAAATAGGATAGCTCAGTCCGCGACGGCCTATCCTTGTATTTGTCTAGGTCTTTCCGTTGTTTTATAGAAGGTATCTGGTATCTGATTCGTTCTTTTAACGGATGTTAGTCATATTCATATTATTCAGTCTCTGTTAAATTTTCAACGTTGTATCTTAAAAAATGTCGGTCGATATACTCGTATCTATTTAACTCGGAATAGAAAAAGTTAATTTATATAAGGCTTGTACACGTTTATGTTGTACCAGATAAACTGCATTTATCAATGAATAGTGTTAATATAGACCTCGGCAAATACAGTTTAGAAAATTTCAGGTTTAAGCGAAAGCTAAAATCCTACAGCGCCATCTAGTGTCTGCTAAACTACGTGTAAATTTACTAAGTTCAAAACTGAGAAAGTATAGTGTGAGTGTTGATCAAATTACTATTGTACTCGTATAACCTTGTTTTTTTTCTCTAAAAGCTATATTGATTGTGGTCTCTTAATTAAAGGAACATATTGAAAACTCTCACGTTCTTAAATATGGAACTTCTAAACCCTGCTCAGACGGCGCTCATTAACTGTCGATTTATAAAACGACTGCCCCCACTGTCGCAGTCTCATTTAACCATTTCATGCAAAGTGCATCTCTTACATGTAAAACAGTCCCAGCGGGTATTTAAATTTTCGCCTTTCCACGTAATTCGCCGAGCAGACAAAGGCTCACGAAACATTGTTAATGTGTAACATGCATTTTATCTTACACCTGCAACGAAGGCACTGCGGCGTGAAAATCGAAAATTACGACACTTGAAAATGTTAGCCGAAACTTTAAACAGCCGGCAAATATTTGCGAGGGAAATTGTGCGTTGAGAATTTAAAACACGGGATAGCGGGACATTTTTTTAGGCAAAAGTACTTACCAAAACATTTTGTAGTGGGAAAAGCAGTGTTCTGAATCTAAATTCTTCGCAATAATGTCAATTGGCAAACATATCCTCTGCAAGATCTAATTTTATTTGTTGGCCAAAATCATTAATTCACAACTGTTTATTAATTGATTTTGACTTCTTGCATGAGACGGTGGATAAGAAATTCATCTCTAGATTTGAAAAAGTCATATGTTTATCGTGAAGGTATTAAAAAAATCTGATTTTTTATTAATACATTTATTGCGTATTTGCATGACAATATGAATCAAAAGCCTTCAAGTTAATCCCTCAACGAACAAGAAAAATGCGGGAAAATCACACCCCACCTTCGATCCGAAATAGTGGTGTTGAATCAACAAACGAATTTCCGATGTGTCAGAGCAAATCTCTGGCCGACAATACGAATGGCAGTAAAATCCTCTGTCGGGAGTTAGCGCAATGGGTGAGCCTCTGTCCCTTACTACGGAAGTCTATCTTTCTTTTAACATATAGGTATTAATTCTTTTTCGATGTTTAAACTGATAAAATTAGCTTAACCTTACCTTACAATAACTGATTACAAAATAGTTACATAATAAATAGACTACGCGTCCAATCGTTAATGTTCGAAATCTTCAGCTTTCTTATGTCAGAAGTGCATATCTGCTTCACGCCAATGATATTTAACGAAAAATCACAGATATCCTTAATATGCAGTCGTTGCTCCTGCGCTTGTATTGCTTGTATATTTCTTCGGTCATGTAGGATTGTTGTCTCATAGAGTTTTAAGAGTGAAGGAACAGAGAGATCAGTGCTGCTGTGTATTGCGATCACACTTGTGCACTATAATATCTCCTGCGCAGTTGGCTGATCTCTGTTGAGATTGTGGCTGCCGCAATGCCGTGGTCGAAATCGTCTAGGAGACTATTATTATTATGTTCGTTAATTTCCATTCTCGGGACCACATTGTCCCTGATCTTTGGAAGGCGTACGTGGGGCCGAAGCCAACATGCAGAGGCTCGTTTGACATTGATCTAGTTGAAGTGTGACACTAACCGGCGTTTATCCTTGTATGCACTATGAAAGTGCACCCAAGGACAACCCCCGGTTAGTGTAGGACTTGTATCTATTAAGCATTTAAATAAACATTTTATTCTATGATTCAGTCCAATTGTACCCTTATATTTTAAGCTTGTAATATTCCTTATCTAGTACATTTACTAATATTTTCTGTAAACTGTTCGTTATAAAAATCATGTTGTGTACACTATTCTAAGGTTGCCGTCTAGCCTTAAGTTTAACAAAGAATAATGTAATAACATGTCTGACTGTTATCTATAAGTGTAAAAAATAAATAAATACCTACACTATAAGCTTTATTCCTTTGGTAGGGGCGTCAGACTTTGTGTGTGAAAACACGTCTACCTTCCACAGTTTTTGAGAGAATCGAGTAAAACGTAATTTGCTCTATAAGCCGCCATTTAGTCCGGAAGCGAGTGGCCACTGACACTGAACTGATAGTGATCAGGGGGTGGCGTGTCCTTGTTTTTGCCAAATAGACTCGATAAGCCCAGATCATGGTCCAGTGTTAATCGGGCCATAAATGTGACAAAAAGCGCCCATTCTGCGGCTAGTTTGAGATAAACTAATCGCTTCTTTTTTTGTGATGAACCCTCGCGAGTGATGGTGTTAAGTGATAATGGCTTTGTTGAACTCCATTAAGGAAATTCGTAACGTAGTCTTTTATAAATGAATGGCGTTCACTTAAAAGTAGATGGTTTTAAAAATATAAATGCTTAGTTGAGGTAGGATATGTTGTTAGCGGTTGTGTGAAGTAACTGAATGGTCATATTTTTAGGGTTCCGTACCTCAAAAGAAAAAAAACGGAACCCTTATAAGATCACTTTGTTGTCCGTCCGTCCGTAATTTTCGTAATGTTGGAAATTACGAAAATTACGGACACATTTATTCCTTCTGTTTATGAAGGAATAAATGATTATGATTAAGACCGTTTTTCTCAGGAACGCGTGGAGGTATCAAACTAAAATTTATATATGATACTTAGGTCAACTGTCCCTGGAAGCTGTAGAAAAATCAACCTTCTAAGCCAACGAAATCAAAAGATACAGCCATTTAGGCCGCAAATTTTCGAAACTCGCACGGGAATCAAAACCTACAGGGTACTTCCCGTAAACTTAGAATCTTGAAATTTAGTACGAAGTCACGTCTTATAGTACAGATATAGGAAAAATTACGAAAACCGTAAATTTTCAGTTTCATCATATAAAAATTTTTTTTTGACAATTTTGAAAATTTGATCTCATGAACGCATTGAGATATTAAATTAAAATTTATATTAAATACTTAAGTCTATAATACCCGTGATGGGTGAACTTTTACTTATATACCTACAGGATTGTACGGAACCCTCGGTGCGCGAGTCCAACTCGCACTTGACCGGTTTTTTTAAGCATTTGTGCATTAACCAACATCAAATGCGAGATTGGCTTCTACCGTGCACACTGAAACCTTGTTAATTATAAGCATTTGTGAATAAATCAACGTGTAAGTAACTAATGCGATAGGCGCTGTTTTTTCCGGGAAAAACTATAGCCGAGCACCTCAATACGGTACGGGGTACGTTTTCGGCTAACAGCAGTGTTGCGACGGTTCCGGCGCCCGCAGGGCTTAATTGCAGTCCGTCGCAGCTACTTAATTTTCAATAGCAGCAACACTGGCCGCGGCCGCTAGCCAGGTGGCTTTCCACCTCGTGTTTGCTAAACTCCTCCTATTTACTTTAGATCCCATTGTACTCCGCTCCAACGCGCAACGCTTTGTCGGGATATAGCCCTCTTGCGTACCGCCGCTTTGTTAATTTTATTATTAATACCTAAAACATTTATCAAACCCTACCGAGCCGCGAATTCATGAGTTTTAATGTTGAACAGAGAGTAATGTTCTCCAAATGAGGCACGCCTGGATTCCGAAATTCACCCCGAGATTTACACATTTTAATTTAATGCAGCTTATTTTATGATCGCACACATTCAAGCACCTGCTCTTGTTTCTCATATGAAATTGTCTGAATAGCTTTTGGACCCCTGAAACAAAGGAGTAAATCCGTTTCAGTCAGATGGGTTCAAAAGATGAGGAGGTATTTGTGTTGATCCTTACAGTCGGATTGCGGCTAAATAGCTGGGTTATTCTGAGAGTCCGGCAAAAGAATTTAATAAGCTAGGGCGGGGTTGGGCGCGGGCGCGGGGCGTGCTTATCGCGGGTCGGGCGGTGGCTTGGTTTGAGCCATTGGTCCCACCACTAGCGATAACAGAAATGAGTGTGACTTCAGAAAGTTTTCCAGCCAGGTCGTGAGTAAAAATATAGACTAGAACGATGGGCTCACCCAGTCTACTTGTAAAAAAAATACTCGGAAAGGTTTGCTTATGGTCAAACGGAACCATCGATTTCACTTTAAGTTATCTAGTAAGGAAGTTATCGGCAAATGCAAAAAAAATTATTCCGAAAAAATCGGGAAAATACTAAATAATGTTAAGTAGGTATCAAACTCTTTTCATTAGTAATGCTATCCCCCGTAGCAGTTTGATTCATTTATTAGGAGTCTTGTCGACTAGATTCTGTCTTTTTTTTATTATTCTGATGCGTTCATTTTAGATATGTACGTTCATGAAATCAGTCGCTTCGCCGGCAGTAGGACCGCTACCCGCTCACGGGCAGCCTGTAAGCTTATTACGGACGCGACCGCGAGCGCGCGTGTTTGCTCTGCTCACGAATGTCACCGGCCGCCGCCCGCGCAGAGTCAACACCAAGGGTTCTGCCCGCTTAAACATTAAACAGCTCCAATGTTTAGACGGCGCAAATTAAAATAGGCTTTATGCGAAATCTAATTTGCGAAGAGAACCCGTTTGAGAACCACCCCGCCAGAGTGAAGGTGTGTTTGTATTGGAAATGGAATTAATTCAGCTTTTAAGTTGTTATAATGATATTATTTGGAGAGACTGTGATGGTTTTCACTTGATAAATATGCTCGGGAGCTGTTGATGACTTGTCAATTGTGTTTTAAGACGTTTAATATTTGAGTTACCGATTTCGATTTTTCATTCAGGTAATTCATGTAGATTTTGGTTTTCATAAGTTGAAAAGACTGTAAAACTACGTCGATTTCTGTAAAACAATTTCATATGAAACTGAAAAAACCTTATACAATTTTTATGGCTGTCATCAAATTTGAATAACTCAATACTCTTACATAATACCTAATATATGAACAAACACGAATCACGGGCCGCGCCTGCATGATTAATTCGCAAAGATGTTCCGCGGGCCTTTTCACTTGAACTTCATCGTCAGGGGCGCGGGCGTTCTAAAACAAACGTTAGACTCGCAACGAACTAGCTTACATTAAACGAAAATGTATTAAAGATTCAGCGAAGGTTCGTTAAGTTACACCTAACCGCAGCCCGCAGGTGGAGCGATGCCTTTGCTGCGATGATGAATAAGTCACAATGACACGGGGTTAGAATGTCTGGGAGAGACAGTATGATGGTAATATATAGTTTTAAACTTACATGGTCACTAACAATAGAATTGTTATGATGTAAGGGATTTATACTATGTACCGTTTTTGTTTTAGCATTTCCGAGCGTCGAACGTAATAAAAGACTAAGAAGGAGGGTAGACCGATATGTCTGCCCATAACAACATACCCGCAAGAACTTCAGTTGCTCCGTGATCATGACACTGGTAACAGGGCCGAAGTATCGGAAAGTCAAAAACAAAAAGGTACATGGTATATAAATATGTAAATAAATTCCGTAGGTATATCATAACCTATTCTCTGGCACGTGAGTTTCGACTCATTTTTGCCATTTGTAACAAAAATGCGACCAAAAAGATAATACCGATCAACAGACGTGATACTTTTAAAGTGGAAGCTTGAGGTAGAAATTTGGAATAGACCGTACCTAGTACGAGGTACTCCACTGACACATACGATACATGTGCTTTAATTCGAAAATAAAGTTGCAAAAACGCTGAAACAAGAAATGCATTGTAAACCTGTAACATGTAAGACGACCTATAATTTTTCATGCTTTCTAATAATAAAAGTAGTAAGATGATGCTAGGTACATGAAAAATGCTATATTTTTGGTATTAGTGTTCCGGCTACACCGATTAATATTTTTGTATTACAACACCGTTTTTACTGCACTTGTCATTCCACTTGTCATTCAATTTGGGCGTTTAATTTAATAAGGCTCCTCCTATCTGTATACCTTGATATAGAATTAGCATGCCTATTGTTATGCATATAATACAATACATGGTACATACAATATTTCAAATCTGACTGCCACGTTGGTGTAGTGGCAAAGTTTCTGCCTTACATCCGAGAGGTAGTGGGTTCGAATCCCAGGTCGAGCCAAAATTGTTTCTGAGATTTTCGGTCTCGATAGTCGGGTAGTTAGCAGTGTTACACCCCCGTGCCACGAAAAGTACGTTACTCGTAAGCCGCAGGACCAGCGCCTTGGTCCTGCGTCTGATCTCTCTCCGGTCATGTCGGATTGCCGTCTCACCGAACTTTGACAGTGTAGGAACAGTAAGTGCACTATAATATTTCCTGCGTATTTGGCTGATCTGTGTTGAGATTGGCCGCTGTGGTCGAAATCGGCTAGGACTATTATTTCAAATCCATGTAAAAAACATTATAATTGTTGATTCACATCCAGTAAATAGCTTATCAGTGTGAAAGTTTGTGGGTACATGCCATTGCATTCTGTATGTTGAAGGAGACCGGATATTTTGATAGGCTACAATTTTATTTGGAGTCGTTTTAGTGTCAGTCAGTCGTAAAGTGAATATCATCCCCTCGGTTTAGAAGCAAAGTGCTACACTACATGATGCTTTACGAAAATGGATATGATTTAAGACGGCAAAATGGATTTTAAAAGTGGTTTTACTGTATAGTAAAGATGAAGAAATCAACTTGACGACCGATTGGTGCAGTGGTCTTCATGTCGGACTTCTAAAACCAATGGTCGCGGGTTCGATCCCCGCTCAGTACAAGCATATGTGAGTATGAACATGTGTGTTTGTACTGGTCTGGGTGTTTTCTATGTATAATATGTATTTATTTACAAAAAAAAGTATTTAAGTATGTTTATCCGTTGTCTAGTACCCATAACACAAGCCTCGTAGCTTAATTTGGGATTAGAGAATTGTTGTGATTGTTGTGAAATATTTATTTTAATATTTAAAACTATTCAACTATGCACTCTATGCTTTGATCATGCCTATGCTATGCAACACATTATATTATTTGAAAATGTACTGCGTCGAAGTTAAATGATAAGAAAATTCTACAAAAAATGGTTCGATGTGAAAGTTTTTATGATTTTTTAAGCATTAACAATAATCACGATGCATATTTTTTTAAATGTGAAATAAAAACACAAAATTGGACTGCCACAGGACAATAGTCGATATTGGTCGATATGAATAGTTCAAAACTTGACCCCTAAACTTCAATGACAAAATCAACTAAATTTAGCAGGCACCTACTTAATTTAATACAGCGTACATTTAAAAACAAAACTTAATGCTTATTTATCAGCAAAAAGCCAAACCGAGGTACAAAATGTTGCGGGCTAACTTACCCTTTGTTGCTTGCAGTAAATATCGAATTTTCGGCTCCGCGGCGTGTCTCCAGTCCGGTAATCGGGTTACCTCGCCGCAGACCGCGGGTCAAAGGAGCAGGCCCTTTGACTTACCCTTCAAATATTTGCTACGCCACAACCGCGCATTATTTTCAGCACAAACACTCATAATCCGAACGGAGCTCCGACCACATGCCGAATTCCGGATGGCTTTTTATCCTTGATAGATGTTTTGGCTTAGGACGTATGTACATGATTTGGTGGTTGTTATCAGCAAATTTTCAGCTTGATAAAATAAAAGTTGTAAAATTTTTGGGCATGGATTTGTTCTCTTCCACACAATTTTTTTTACATGGATTTTATTAAAACTTTACAATTTACAGGCTATAGATGTTTCTTATTTTTTCAAGCTGGATGTAGGCGGCTTTAATAACCGCTTAATTACCGTAGCTTTTTGTAATTTTTTGTTTTTTATTTAAAACCCTTTTTTCAACAAGATTGTGAGCAATGCTATTATTATTATAACCTACTCTGGTTTTCTAGAATGCCGACTGCGCATTGCCTCTCTAGCGAGTTGATCATGATAAATCGTCTATTCTGAACTAAAATATTATATTGCCGAGTATTTCATTACGATCAATGAATCATATGCAAATGATACAAATCTCAGTCGGCGTTTGTGAATTGATGTTACGTATTCAGCGTCGGAATGAGGCAGGCACGATCACCAGACATAACATTAAATGATCTCGTAACTCGGAGCTAATCGGAACACTCCAGATTAACCAGATTAAACCTACAACGTTTGCCGTCGCGTGCAGATATTTGCTTGTCAGCGTGTTGAATATTGATAGCGGATGCAGCGTCGGTCCCAAGGCGAACATTGTAAAGCAACAGTACCGTCGTACGAGTATTTGCGAGATACGACACGACGCAGCGCGACTGGCGGCTTTGAAATGCGCTGAAATAAGTTTGACTAGAGCACACAATCGGTGGAGTTAGTTAGATACTTGTGTTACTTATACTTGTGTTAGTTAAATGAGGTGCTTGTGGCGCAATGGTTGCAGCGCTTTGGTAGTGATACCCAAAGTTAAGCAACCTAAGGCGCGGTCATGTTTGGGATGGGTGACCATTCTGACCATTTAAGTGACGTCTATTTACAAGCATCTCCGTGCTTCGGAAGGCACGTTAAGCTGTTGGTCCCGGTTAATATCGACAGATATTAGTCGCCAAGCCTGGTCAGAGGCCCTCGGGCGGCTTAATAACATCTGACAGTAAGGTTGGTCACTTACCTTACAAATACCCCTCCACCAATCCGCACTGAGCCCGCGTGGTGGAGTATGGCTCGTACCACCTCATAGTTGAGGTGAGGCCTGTACCCAGCAGTGGGACGTAATAGGCTGATGAGGAGGAGTTAGATACTTACTGAAAACGAGAATGTATGTTTGGTTAGTAATAAACAAATGCGCATCGTCCGGGGATTCCGAAAATCCGGCGAGGACTTACACGGGGCGCCTCAACATGCCAACTCTCATAAATATCAGAGCGGGCTCCGCGAAAACAATTTCTTGCAAATCTACCTTCGGCGTTCACACGTCGCTCCCGGTGGCTGGCGGCTAACACAATTTTATTCGAGCATAAAAAACGAGCTCATCATGCAAACGCCAAAGTCGTGGGACGTGGCTGCTGCGCGGTAAAACAATTTATCTGCATCGACGGAATTACGAGCGGCGCGCCGTGAATAAAATATGTCGCCGGCTGTCAGTCGGCGAACGAAGACGTTGCGCCCAGCAGGGGTGGGCGTTGCTCTAATTCTAACCCTACTAATTCTAATGTTGCTCTAATTCTAACCCTACAGAGAAATCTAAAGATACTTTTAAGAATCTATTCAAAAACAAAAAAATCGCTTTGGCGAAGACACCGTAGATCAAGAGAGCAACGCTGAAAGCAATGAAAGTTGAAAAATCGCATCGCGTAGAAATTTCTAAAAAGAATTGCAATGTAATCTTATCACAATAACTTACTTTTAGGGCGTTTGGGCTGCGAATTTTGAGCATAAACCAGGCCAAGATATATAATATTTTTTACAAAGTATTTTATAACCATGCCTTTAACGTTTAGTTCCTTACCGTGCAAAACTTTCTACACTATTTGTTTTTAACGTTTCATTTCCAAAAGTTTAATCTCACATTTTTCCAACTTCAACTTTTTTGCGCGAACCCTGAACGCAAATTTGACGGCAACCGACTGGGGCTCAAGGAATTAGGCAGTATTCGTGGCTGCGGGTATTTTTGCGGGTTATTCCTCGACAATGACGAGTGTCGGACGTGGACGCGACGTGACACGTGACGTCTCGTCTCGTCTCCGTCGAGTCCGCTGGGAGCTGCAAAACTGGAATTGTTATAGATGTGTAACACAATTTCGTGGAGATGTTCTTCTTATAAATACTTGAGTTAGGGAAATATAGGCAAAATGGACGGTATTTTCCGGAGGCACGGAGAGTTTGAATCTAAAAGAAAAAACCGGTCAAGTGCGAGTTGCACCGAGGGTTCCGTACAAACCTGTAGGTATATAAGTAAAAGTTCACCCATCATGGGTATTATAGACTTAAGTATTTAATAAAAAAAATAATTTAATATCTCAACGCGTTCATGACATAAGGAGTAGTAACTTTGAAATTTTCAAAATTGTCAAATTTTTTTTTTTTTACATGATGAAACTGAAAATTTACGGTTTTCGTAATTATATATCTGTACTATAAGACGTGACTTCGTACTAAATTTCAAGATTCTAAGTTTACGGGAAGTACCCTGTAGGTTTTGATTCCCGTGCAAGTTTCGAAAATTTGCGGAAATTTGCGGCCTAAATGGCTGTATCTTTTGATTGCGTTGGCTTAGAAGGTTGATTTTTCTACAGCTTTCAGGGACAGTAGACCTAAGTATCATAGAGAAATTTCAGTTTGATACCTCCACGCGTTCCTGAGAAAAACGGTCTTGACAGACGGCCGGACGGACGGACAACAAAGTGATCTTATAAGGGTTCCTTTTTTTTCTTTTGAGGTACGGAACCCTAAAATAATCCAAAATGAGCGTGGTACCCTTATATATTTATAGTATTCAAACCGAACTCATTCTTAAAATCATTCATATTATTTTTCAATTGTTCGTGTATTAAATATTTTTTAGCCTACATTCTACGTTATTTAGTCTCGTTTCGTCTTGCTAGAGTGAAGAAAGCTTGATATGTGCAAATAGCTTTTGTAAGCGAACTCAAACATACGATTACATGAAAAGTAAGGATCTAGTAGATATTGGACCTATTCGCAAAATGACCTGCAGTCGTTTTTGGACTTATTCGCGAAATCCCTCATTCTAAAAATGCCCTATTCGCAAAATACCTTATTATACTTTGGACTCATTCGCTGAAAGACTTATTCTTGAAAGGACATATTCTTGAAATGGCCTATATTTATGTAAGTGTTCGCTTATGATAAAAATATGGGTCTATCTCGCCGTAAGTCAATTGCCACCCTTCGGGTATAAAACCACTCGACTATTGATAAATTAAGTTATCGTCTTAATCATCAACTAATTATTGGCTTTATGCCGAAAACATAAAAAAGCTAATATAAATCATTATTACCGTATCTCTTCTCTTTTAAATAAAAACTAATTGCTGTCCGTTAGTCTCGCTAAAACTCGAAAACGGCTGAACGGATTTGAATAATTTTAGTATCAAAATATTCTTGGAAGTCCAGGAAAGGTTTAAAAGGTAAGACAATTTAATAAAAACAACGTGCTGAACAACGTATGTGGGTCCGCTAGTACTTACTTATTATTTGTAAAGGTAAAGTCAGTCCTTTTAAGAATAGGTCATTTCACGAATAAGGCATTGTTGGAATGAGTCTTTTATTTTATTTTATTTTATTTTACTTTATTGGCATACACAACAGGTAACAATCAACAGTATCAAGCATGTAACTAACTTAAGTAGCGAACTAGATTGCAACGTGTATACACAGTATTCTTTTGCAGAATGAGGTATTATGCGGAAAGGTATTTAAGAATAGGTCATTTTGAGAATAGGTCGTTTTTTTTGGCGTAAGCCATTTTGCGAATAGGTCCAATATCTACTAAATCAAAGTAAGAATGTACATTCTCGAAATTCATAACACACTCCGTGTGCTGATACTTGACATAAAGTTACTAGCGGCAAGAGCTTACCCTTCAAAAAGTCACCTCAATTTTCAATCGAGTTACGTCTCCATTCGCCGCAGGTGCCAATAATTCCCCCAAATCATAAAGTATTCCACGTTAAATATATGACAAGTGTATTTTCCAGGCGATTGGTCCGCCATCGGCATACCAACGAGGCTTAAAGTAAACCCGAGCAGAATGCCTTCGTTATAATGTTAGCGAGTTTAATAAAGAAGTTACATCGAGGGGTGCTATTGAATTTAGTTTACGTGATGGTGACAGAATATGGGAGCATTAAATTAAATGCTGTCAACATTTTATCCGCAGTACTTAGTTACATACTTACCTGTAGCATTCTTAGTTTTGAACGATTGCTGGGCGAAATCCATAAAGCAGTATGCTCCATTTACCTATCCACAATGGTAAGCGATAAAACGCATTAATTAGAAACTAAGTACCTATTTGTTCCTTTTTTTTAGTATGATTACTATTGATTTTTGGTGTAAATGCGTAGGTAAGTGTTTTGTATTTAGAATGTTTGAATGACTCTTGTCTAGGTCACGTTGTGTAGAAAATCTGTAGCGCAAGCAGCATAATTTTATTTTTGCGTTATGAAACACTTTACCTTTTTCATATAATTTTCACTGCACCCATTGCCTTCTTTCTGCATACCCTATTACCCTTATAACCTTGAGGTTGACTGGCAGAAAATGCTTTTAGCATTAAGTCCACCCTTTGTACATTTCTTGTGCAATAAAGTTTTAAATAAATAAATAATTAAACTCACAATGAACACCATGTACCCACTCTCGTA
The DNA here is from genome assembly GCA_963921415.1 of Pyrausta despicata. Classification (NCBI taxonomy): domain Eukaryota; kingdom Metazoa; phylum Arthropoda; class Insecta; order Lepidoptera; family Crambidae; genus Pyrausta; species Pyrausta despicata. The sequence continues at coordinate 12,491,175 of OY992848.1, forward strand.
ATAAATAGAGTAAGTAATAGAGTAAGGTGTGAGTAGAAATGTAAAAGTCACGAAAACGTGAAAAACACTTCCCAAATAGGCAACAGAGTTCATGAATTATGAGATCGACATGTGTTTTCTGAATCCATTGACTTTAAAACTATGATAGTAATTTTAAAATATATTTTTTTAAATACGGTAGAAAATAGGTAGCGTTAATCCCTTATGATAAAGGTTAATAAAGCTGGAGGTAGAAATTTTCGACTCGTCACTGGCTTTTTACATTTCTCACTATACTTCAGCGATCGGCACCCGAACCGCTAAATACACTCTGAAATTCAGGATTTGAATGCAAACTCAAGCAGACAATGTTGAAGAACATTCGGTCAATATTTATTTTATCAATATTCCACGCTTTAAGCGGTCCCGAATATTCGACTCGATAAATTGAGGACGTTACGATTTCTGCAAACTTAACTATATCAGCAAACGAGGTACCTATTACATATATGTAAATTTCAAATTAGTAATTAGATGAAATAAAACCTACTTAAACGTAATGTCAAAGATAGTTGGTGAAAATATCAAAATAAATTACTTTAGGCTTGTTATGAGTCGAATCAGTAATGATTGGATATAGGAAAGCTACTGATAAATCTGCGACTAATTAAAAGATAAAAAGAATGTCTATTGTTACTAGGCTTACATTAACCTTTAATCAAATAAAGATAATTATATTACCACCTTGAGTATTTAAAAAAAAACATCCTATTATTTTAATTGGTCACTTTTTAGGTATCGATATCACATGATTATACTTTCAAATATATTTTTTACGTAATCTGTGCAATCTTACAACTTTTCAACGTCATCTGTCACTGCAAGGTAATGTCAAAGTTGAGGAACCGGTTTTGGTGTAAAAAATTTAAGATTTTAGCGCACGTTTGTAACATTTTTGGAATTTTGTTCAACAAACATTCTGATATGTGCTTTTACGATTCGAATTCCTAAACTAAACTATTTTTTGACTATCCTTACTTGTTATCATTATCCGCAATTGGTTTATTGGTATAGTTTAGATACTTCAAATAAGTGGTAAATAATTTACCACTGTCCGATCCCGCTATTACAAAATTCAGATTATACATATAAAAACGGTGAATATTTGAATGTATATGTTAGCGGCTAAACCCGGTCTTCAGGTCCAACTAGTTTTAAAGTTTTGTAATATTAAGATTTAAATAGTGAAAAAATATAATTAAATGTAATATTCATTTAATAATTTTTTTTTCAATAAACGTGGAGAAATAACTAGTTTCGCCTAGTCTAATCTGAATAGATCTGAAGACCACTAGAATTGTTTTATTCATCTCATACCCGACATATTAAATAAAATATAATAAAGGTAAAACCAAGGGGAAATCACTAGTCAAGAAGCAAAAACTAAACCAAAACAGACAATGGTAACTATTTTACCACCAACCTCAGAATTTTTCATGTTCTGAATGGATAATGGTAAATTATTTACCACCCAAAAAACTACCCCTTACCCCCCTTTTTTTGAAATAATGATTATGAAAACGAATTTAGTGACCTACAATTACCCTAAATTCAACTTCATATTTTAAAAATAATACGTACGAGCTTGTATTTGTTTAAGGGTTAAGCTACAACGCGTGTCTTTGACCCGATATATAGGAAAATGTGGGCAGTGGTAGAGAGCAACTTGAAATTATTAGTAGTATAGGAGGGGTTTACTACTCCATTTTGAAATACGTTCCGTCGAATTACAATTCATCGATGACAAAAACTCGATTATTTGTTTTAACTATGCGTTATATACCCGAAAGACATTACATTTCATCGAATGTCTTTAAGCATTCGATGAAATAAACCATCGTATTACAAAATGGAGTAGTGAACCCGTGTAGGAGGAATCATTCATCCGCGTCATGACTTGCGCAAAAATCGGCCAAAAATGATCGCAAGAAATCACAAACCATGATGCCAAGTCATGGTAGTTTATTCGCGCAACGATGTTTCGGACAAATATATTTAAAAAAAAATTAGTAAGAAGTAAATTGGACACATTAAACGAGGTGGCCCACGCGCATTAGCAAAGCTCAAAAGGCTATGCCAATATTTGGGTGGCAGGCAGTCAGAGCCAGGTACGTGTCACGAATAAATAAACTTGTTATTTTTCTACTAAAATATGTTTTTTGCAATTTGCAAAATTTTGATGGATTTGCAAAGTACAGCAAATAAAAAATCAGTGTTAACAACACCCATAAATAAATCCTTTCAGAATTCACACCTGAAATCATTGGTGCTACCAACCTGAAAGCTGTAGGTAACTAAACAACCCACTCAAGCGCATCCTCTTAGACTGGCAAAGCGAAAACTAACAGTCCCCGAATCAGATTTAAACTGTGTATTATTCGAGGGAGGAGACTCGGTATTTATTCGGGCAAGAAATCCTACGATGTCCGGTGAGACCGTTCACTGATTCCGATTACTGACTTTCTGAAGTCACTTGAGAAGCTGTGATCCGTGAACAGTCTGTGAAAATCGAGACGATGTGTCTTGCTTCTTCCAACAAAGAGGTTGCTACGCTTTTGTGCGCTGAAGTGAGATTTTGTTTAGAAACAGAGGTGTTTTTGAGACATGGCTAACATTTTTTGCGTAGATTTTACTACGTGAAATTAAATTAAAACACAGTTAACGAAATTTGCATTGTAAATCCATACTTATATTATAAATGCGAAAGTAACTGTCTGTCTGTTTGTTACTCAATTACGCCTAAACTATTGAACCGATTTGCATAAAATTTGGTATGAAGATATTTTGATACCCGAGAAAGGACATAGGCTACTTTTTATAGCGGGAAAACAACGCATTCCCATGGGAAAAATTACTTTCCCGGGAATCTGATCGCTTTCACTCCTAAATTACCAAAGATTTGAATTATATTTGGATAAAATTGGTATTACGGGAAAACACGCATTCCAAAAAAAACTATACCTATTTCGGACGAAGTCGCGGGTAAAAGCTAGTGCTAAGTAGTAAAGTAAATTAATAGATTGTACCAGTTTTGCGAGTACCCGATCAGAGTCCAGTTTCAAAATGACCTAGTTGTAAAACTAGGCAATAATTATGTTTCTTTGATTGCTGTAAGCTAAAGAATAATGCTTTTGACAGTCTAAGCATCTTGTATCCTCTAGGCTTGCCTGCGCTTTGGTAAGAAACACAATGGAATATTGATGGTGTTGATAAATCTTAGGTTTTAAGTAGGTAATGTTAATATTTAGAAACCTTTACTTTAAGTTTAGGACAACAAACTAGGCGTTAGTACTAGCGGTGGCTGGTGAATCCTTGTTTTACGAATGATACCCATAGTATTTCTTCATTGGGTACTACAAGAGTCTATTAGTTTAATCCGTGTACGAATTTTAATAACTTTATCAGTATTTTTAACATTTTATTGCTTAATTTTTATAGTGCTTATTCGTTAGTCCTCCTTGAACTCAAATTAAGGCAAAACCTCGGGGCTAGAGTTAACGCCACTAGGCAATATCTGTCAATCATACCTTTGGGCTAAGCAAAAGTAAATGTAGGGGGCGGTGGGAGTCAGGAAAATTTAGATCCTGAGTACTTGCCACTTTTACCGTCCGAGGTGGTCCTCTGAGTCTGGGAACGCTAAAGATGTGGGTACTAAGCTCGAGCGCATACAGGAAAACGCACGTAAAATTCGCAACGCATTTGGAATTTGCGTAAGGCCATTATCTATTCCAGTTTCAGAAAAATGCCTGGCATTGTTCGTAACCAACCATCTAATAACCAACAGTAAAGGCTTTTACACAACTCATAAGTTGTTTTAGAATGGCATTACCTCTATATGTATCTTTGCCAAGCCCCATACTGCCTAACAGAACTTTTTGGAGTTCGAAACACTGTTTAGTGTTTGATACTTTTTTGTCTTTTGTTGTTGAAATCCATCGTTTCATTCCATTTTTTTTGTTTAAGACCAATTGGGATGATGACACCTATCTTAAATATTGTCAAGAACATGGTGTTTAAAAAACATAGCCCCTATAAAGTTAATACAACCAATACATTTCAAAAAAGCTGTAGAAACCAATTTTTAAACACACAAAACGCAATAAATGTTCGGTCAATTGACTCCGATTTCTGACACATGACCGTGACGTCACAATCATTTATTACCATACGAAATCTATGGAGGCAGACCGTTTTGACAGATAATAAAAAGTATGTCAACGATTGGTGGTGTCGTCTAGCCAATTGCTTTAATAAAAATCGTTGACTTTTTATTATCTCACGGGCATACATACATCCTGTCAATACAACAGTGGTATTTGATAAGGGTGGTTGTATGCCTAATGGGCGAAGTGAGGTGTTAAAATGATTCATGGTACAGTCTGAAGGTGAGTGGAAATTCCTTCTATGGGACTGACCGTATACTGACCACTGTAATGGTCCAAGCAATGGCAAGTCGTAAGATAATATAGCACGCATAGGTTAAGAAGCAACAAATTTTCCATAGGAAAGGAAAACTCTGATATTGAATTCAATTTTCAAATAATACTCTTCGACTGACTTGTATGTAATTTTTAGAGATATTAGGAAATCGTTCTAATGATATGCTACTATATGTAGTATGTGTATGCATATCCAGCCAATCTGTGTGTTCATCGCTGTTTCAGCTGGATCAGTCCATTTGTCTGTAGCCGACAAACATTGGTGTTTTCGATCGGGACTGGCAATTTTGAATATTACCCATGGATTAGGCCTGCTAATCGGCCATGCAGCCGCCTATTTGGCCGTGAACGATCCGCCGCGGAGGCTTTTGTGCCGTTCCCCGATTCTAATTGAAACTATTTTGGGCACAGGACAATGCGGCATTGTCCGCGTGTCCGACGCTGTTTGCCGCCTTTATTAATTCAGGGGGGCGTGTCGGCGGGTGGGCGGGGCCAGAGGCGAGGTATGGGTAGGCCCCGCCCAGCGGCGCGGCGCACGCGGCATCTCGGCCGCGGCGGCGACGTTCGCTCAGTCGACTAGCCGACGTCACGTCTGACGCGTCTTAGCGACGACGGCGCTCGGTGCGATGCAGAAGTAACTTCTCGAAACTTCAACCGGAAGTTGTATTTGCGATTTTTTCGTGTGACGTCGCGACGGGCGTGTAGTGCAGTGCGGGAGGCGTGCGCGCCGTCGGAGAACCTGCGTTTGACAGTTGCCGCCCGGCCCCACACGCACGCAAACAAGGTACGTAAAAATGCAAACAAACAAAACTAGTTCATTTACAATGAAATCTGGTTTAACTATATCGTCTTCGTTTCGCGAAATGTCGTAGACATGATCTTCATCTGTATGTTACTTTCATAGAGTTTAAAAGTTGGTGAAACTTTTTCCATAATTATAGAAACATTGAATTTATAAGCTTTATCCTAAAAGAAGCGTTAAAAATTTAAGCTATAATAACAATGCATATTTAAGATCATACTACTCGAATATGTTCATACATAGCATTCATAGTTTGCTTGTTGGACCAAAGGTGTTAAATAAAAAGTAAGTACACAGATACCATAAAAGGACTAGTAAAAAGGTACCTTTACACTGTAAACATATCGAACCTGTAACTGTCAATTTGATCCAGTCCAATGAATATGATCTACATGTTTGAAAAGCGTTAATTTAAGATCTAAATTAATTTTATTTAATACTTTGTTGCACAAGAAATATACAAAGGGTGGACTTAATGATAAAAGAATTTCCTGCCAGTCCATCTCAAGGTCGTGCAGAAAGAAGGCAATGGGTGCAGTTAAAATTAATTTAGAGGTAAATTCCTAACACCTGAGGTTCCTAACGCCAGTGGCAAATATAACTTAAACATATTGTTATATAACGATAGATAACTTAACGAAATATTATAAACATTGCTAAGACATTATACTAAAATCCAACGATAATGATTATTTTGTCTGTATTGGTGACTTTAATACACCCAACATTCAATGGACTAAATCACCCAATTCTTCTTTCTTTTTAGGATTACAATCTAGTTTAAGCGTAGGTCATAAAATTGTGATTTTATGAGGGTTGTACTCTGTTTGTGTTCTTTAAATAAATAAAATAAAATTGTGGTTTATAATGCAAAAATAAATAAACATTAAATAAAGATAGAATATTATAATATCAATAAATGAAAATATTTAAAAAAAAATAATAAATAAAAAAAATATATTAAAATATACAAAAAAATAATATCAATCAATTAATTGTATGTAATATATTGTAATACTAAAAATATAAATGATTATACATGCAATTAACTCATTTTGTCATTTTCGAACATGAATAAATTAAAATAAATTGGGCAAACCTTAAAAGTGATGCTGCTATTGATTAATATTGTAGGTACCTTTGTGGTGTCAGTATTTTAATTAATTAGTTGTTAGGCGTTAAAAAAAATATAATTTTCAAATAATTATCACGTCAAGAAGAGCTTTATTGTAAAAATTAAAATAAACCATTGAACCATTTAATGCAGTTTTAGGAATGTACGACCTAGGAGTACATTAAGGGTAATTCACGATTCTAAAACTAACCATTTATTCTCCCAACCCTACCCACAAAAAATCAAACCAATTCCGCACTCACTCGCACAAATCAGTCGTCATCGCATCGACGTCGGTGTCGTATAGTTTTTCGTTCGTATAAAAATGTACCGCCCGCCCAAACCGTGTCGCCTTCGACCGCGCGCCGCCCGCTCCGCGCCCGCTCAAATCATCACTGACAACGCACAGTGGGCTAAAAAGCGGCTCCCATAGACTTATGTATTTTGAAAAAAAATTGTCGTTTTTTTGTTGGAACCGATTTTCCGACTGCCAAGGAAGGTTCATTTTAACAAATCGCACACCTAGTTCTTTAAAGTAATTCTTCAGTCATTCTTTAAAATTTCAAATTCAGATAACTTTGCCACAACTCTCCTTCAATAAGAATCTATTGAGTGCTTAAAGATCGTTTTTTTTTTACATTTATGACTTTTAAGAACTAGATGTGCAAAATATGTTCAAATATGATAAGAAAGTAAGTAGGTATAGCTTATAAACGGATGACTTAGATTTTATTTTCCTTTTTTTATGAAGCTTGCAAAAAAAACGAATTGTTTTTCGAAGCGGAAGCTTGTCCGTTAACAGGTTACCGGGTTTTAAAAATATGTTTTCTGAGTTTTCTCACATACTACACATAACTGGAACTGCTGCAGATTTTTTAATTAAAAATCGGTGAAATTTGGAAGTACTAAATTATCTATTTTAATGCAGAATTCCGAATTCTAAGTACTTATTAGCTAGTATTCTTTTTTTTATGTCTACGAGAGCCGACTTTTAGCCCATTGTGCAACGTCGTGGTTTTATTTCCTCGCGATCTTTTTATGGCAATTGCCGTGGATCGGTTTCCGATTCCGATTGGGGTGCTTTGTCAAGCGGTTTTTTCTCGTTTGCGGATCAAGTGAATTTTGATGTGGTCTTCCCAATGATTGTCTTAATACAGTTTATTGGTCGTACGTTTTGTTTGAGTGGGTGGAGTTGGTTTAAGGTTGCAGTATTTTGTTGTGAGATGAGAAATGTTTTAAAATGTTGAATTTTGAAGGAAAAAATCGCATATTCATACAAAATGTAAATCAGATTTTGTGAAGTTATTTATGGCAGGCAACACTTATCAAGGCAGGGAAAGATTTAACAGGCTTTTCACGCAAAATGCGATTTGATCGATCTTTTTTGAAGCACATTAAACTAAACTAAATCACAAAAGACAAAAACATAATTATTATGGGCATATTGTAAATAACAAACTCTAATATGATTACAGTTTGTTGTTTTCAATACGTTCTTGGTTTTATAAGCAAAGATAAAGATCTTTGCTTGTAAAAATATTGATTTGAAAATATGTTTTGGGAAACGAAACGCCTTTTTTATGGATAGAAAGTACAACTGTCAGTAGCTGTCATAATATATTTTTTTCTTCTCTTTATGCATAAATGCATGATTCGCAAGTTCCAATTCCGTAAAAATTAGAAAAAATGCGAATTTACCCACTTTTAGCCAATCTTAAATCTTCTTTATTCAGTTATTAGTTCACATTAAAATATTTTAAAGAAGCACGTGTTTTTGTCATAAATCAAAGATATTTTGTACCACTGGTACATACTATGCAAGCAAAATTTTAAATTGTCCTTTCATTATTTTTTATTTAAATCCATACAGTATTTTTATACGTGAAAGAGTAACAAAACTTTCGCATTTATAATATTAGTTGGATTTATAATAAATATTAGTAGGATAAACGCATTATCAGCATTTTTGAGGCACTACTCCGAAACCCTTGGTCCGTATTTCTAAATCTAACCATTCTGTTCGCTCGCACAGTAAAGCTTGGTGGTATGAACTGCAGCGACGAATCAATTTAAAACTACGGGTATCGGGTTTAAAATAGCGCCAAATAGATCCCAAATTTGAGCTCTGTGCGAATCAATGCCAAAAACTTAGTTTTATTCGAAACATATTTTACATTTTTTTTACTCATTAGTCATTTATTATGCATCACTTTCGTTTTTTGTTAGATATATTTTATATTTAAATCACGGATAGATAATAGTGAACTGATAGAGAATGCCCTAAGGCATGAAGTCCACATTTTGTACAAAGTTTTGAAGTGCAATAAAGCTTAATTAAATAAATAAATATTTTTTATGAATACTTACGATTTAAAATCTATTAATCATTCACTAGCACTGCGTAAGCACTGCACTATTACGGCTCGGCGTCGCGCTAATCCGTAACGATCACGTAACGAGGGCGGCTCGTTGCCGCGAGCCTCATTACCGCGTATCGGCCGCATCGCTGACACGCGGCGTTTATTTGTGCACAACTTTCACATGCAAAGAGCTTAGCAAGAACTTAAAATATTTTTATTTAAACAAGACATTTCCTATAAAAAATGAGAATTTTCTATGTTATTTTGCTTTGATTGAATAATTTACAAATAACTTTTTTTTTAAATTGGTAAGACTATCAAGTTTAGGTTTTAGCTGTTTAGCAATTTCAATTGGCAGAATAGTTTTTTCTTAGTACATAAAAAACACGATTGAGATATTATTTCACTTAAATCAATTTAATTTAACTTATAATTATTTATCATTTAATAACACCCAAGAAGTACAAACTTACTTTACCTGACTATTTGATCTAGCATAGTATCGTTAAACACACACCTTAATATTACAGCTCAGTGTCAAGCTAATCCGTAACGATCACGTAACGAGGGCGGCTCGTTGCCGCGAGCCTCATTACCGCGTATCGCTGCCGCATCGCTGACACGCGGCGTTTATTTGTGCACAACTTTCACATGCAGAGTGCTTAGTAAGAGCTTAAAATGTTTTTATTCAAACAAGACATTTCCTATAAAGTGAGTATTACTATGATATTTTGTCTTGAATGAAAAATTTACAAATAACTTTATTTTGATTGGAAAGCCTCTATCAAGAATAGCTTCTAGCTGTTAGGAATTTCAATAGGCAAAATCGTTTTTTCTTAGTAAATAAAATCGTTTGTGATATTATTTCACTAACGCCATTTAATAACACCCAAGTAGTACAAACATACTTTATCTCACTACTTGATCTAGCATAGTATCGTTAAACACATACCGCACTTATGACTCGGCGTCGCGCTAATCCGTAACGATCACGTAACGAGGGCTGCTCGTTGCCGCGAGTCTCATTACCGTGTATCGGCCGCATCGCATGACACGCGGCATTTATTTGTGCACAAATTAAGTGCTTTCATTGTAATAAAATAAGTAACAATAAACTTTACGAGCTTCAGCGCCCTATTCACCCCTTGAATTAGAAGTTGCAATCGTAACTATGATCCCAAATCTTAATTGCTATCATCATGACTAAAGTTGATTTATTTTTTACTTTGCAATGCATACGTAAAGTTTGTGCAAACCATACACCACCATTTGAATATCAGTCCCAACAACCGACTTAATCAAAACAACTTACATATTCTCTAATAGAATAAATCCCATTAACGCACAATACAGCTCACATCTCTAATCCGTAACGAACGCTTAACGATAACGTATAACGATCACGTAAGGCCGTCTCGTTACCGCGAGCCTCATTTCATTACCGCGTATCGGCCGCATGTCGCTAACACCTTGATTTTATGCAACTACAAGTTTTGGAAAAAGTAGTAGAATGTGAATTGAATAAAATCATTCCCCTTTGTAAACGATTATAGTATGGAGTTAATTAATTAATCTAGGCTGCATTGAAAAAAATAATACCTACTTTGAAATTAACTCTAAGTCTAACAACTATCTTAATAAATAACCGCACTAATACAAATCAAACGATTGTCGCTTAGATGTTTGTTAAACGGTAAGATAAGAAACTAAGTAAAAACTACTTTAAGTTTGAAAATCTTTTTTCCTCAAAGTATCGCTTTAGTTAGGCCCTACTTGAAAATGTTACATCGTGTCAATTTACCAAATTTAATTGGACCACGAAATAGTAACTCAGTAACATTAAATTAAACTACTAGTTTTCATAGGAAAATATTAAGCAATGTATTACATCATTAGTTTAAGCTAATCATTTGTATCTGATATAATGAGATTGGATCTCAACCTAACGCCTGCGATATTGTCCAACAAATCATCCATGTCATTAACATTTCAAGCCAACATTTTGAATAAATACCTATGCAAAAAGTTAAAAAGAAAGTTTCGTCGCTAATCAATGTCATAGTTATCCAGCTAATTTCTTTTTCCTACACAAAGGGTATAGCAAGCCATATTGCATTGCGTCTTAGGTAGGGTGCGTACAGATAGTGTCGCAATGTACATGTTTTATAACTATTGTTACATAACACGTCTAACATTACAATATTACTAACAATGTGTGTATGTGATTGTTGTAAAACATTTATGTAACATGTTTTGTTACATAATCTGTACGCACCGATACAAAACAATTTTTGCTAGAAAAATCACTAGATTCCCACTAACCCTCGATAACGAGATCTGAAAAAACAATCAAGTTGCTATCGCGTTTCGCACTAGACAATAGATACCTGAAATCGCGAAGTATTGTTTCCGTAACAAGCAGCGAAAGGATTCAGGATTTCAGGCGATAAGCAGACCACAAATGATGCTAAATGATCGCGGCAGACGGGCGGTTGTGAGGCTAAGGATCGGTTACAGGTGGGGGAAACTTGGCGCCCGCGTTAATTAATCTTTTTGTGAGCGTTGCGTGGGCGGATAAACGCTAGGTACATAGTTAATATCTATGATAAATTTAATTACTGATAATAGCCGATTTCGACATCGGCGGGCAATCTCAACAGAGATCAGACAACTGCACGGGGTATATGATAGTGCAAAAGTGTGAGCGCAATACACAGGCGCACACACCGTTCCTTCACTCTCGAAGTTAAGAACTGATACACATAGGTAGTATGGAGTCGACCTAAGGAGCGGACATAGAAAAGTTTCAGAACTAGATTTAAACTAAAAGCCGCTGATGGGAAGCTTTCTTCATTCTTCAAATTCATTCATTCCTCAAATAATAACGACTGTGGTGGTCTTCATTTTTCTATCAGTCTTTATATCGCTGAACTAAATAATTTAGTCATAGTTTTTTTTCTACAACTCATCACGTTTGCTCTATGCTCCATATATAGTATTAAAAATGAATAATAATAATTTCAGGAGTACCCATAAAACCTCAGTAGCATTTGGGAAATCTTTTAACCTTTTTTAAACGCGGCTACGCAGCGTTCGGTCCGCTCGTCTGCTCGCCCGCCCGGCCGATTGGTTTAGTTAGCAGCGAGCGACGCGCCTCATTTGCTTGCGAGCGCCGCGCGACTGACTTTGTTACACTCTTTTCATTCCAACACCGATTCTAACTATCTCTTTAGAGTGGTAAATCGCCATCATAAAATGCACTCGGCAAAATTTTCCCTTTGAATTTTACTGACGGGTTTTCGGATTAAGTCGCGATTTTTAAAACGTTAGAGCTTTAATAGTTGGTGATCTAGCTTTGGTTTTTATAGACAATCGACGTTAGTCTTTATCATAAATTCACTTGTCATCATTTTTTTGTATATAACAACATCATGTATGTGATGTTGTTGATCCGGCTCCGTGGTAAGTAGCTAAAGCACTTGTGTTACAGATATCAGAATCAACAGTGGTATTACAAATAAACTTAAATAAATACATAAAACGCCCAGACCAGTACAAACAGACATGTTCATGCACACGAATGTTTGAACAGTGCGGGAATCGAACCCGCGACCTCTTGGTTAATCGCCAACTTCTTGACCATTACACAGAAGTGGTCGTCGTCAGATTTATCTGACGACGTCCTGTAGACGACCGCTTGGTGCAGTGTCCGCATGTCGGACTTCTAAACCAGGGTCGCGGGTTCGATTCCCGCACAGTACAAGCATCAGTGTGCATGAACATGTGTGTTTGTACTGGTCTGGGTGTTTTCTATTTATAATATGTATTTATTTACAAAAAAAAAGGATTTAAGTATGTATATCCGTTATCTAGTACCCATAACACAAGCCTCGTAGCTTACTTTGGGACTAGAGAATTGGTGTGCTTGTTGAATAATATTTATTATTATTATTATTTATCTCATCAGCCTATATACGTCCCACTGCTGGTCACAGGCCCCACCTCAACTATGAGGTTGTCCGAGCCATACTCCACCACGCGGGCTCAGTGCGGATTGGTGGAGGGGTTGTTTGTAAGGTTAGCGACCAACCTTACTGTCAGATAATATATGTTAATAAGCTGCCCGAGGGCCTCTGACCAGGCTTAACGACTAATATCTATCGATATTAACCGGGACCAACAGCTTAACGTGCCTTCCGAAGCACGGAGATGCTTGTAAATAGGCGTCACTTTAATGGTCAGAATGGGCATCCATCCCAAACATGACCGCGCCACTTTAGGTATCACTACCAGAGCGCTGCAACCACTGCGCCACAAGCACGTCAGATTTATAATAGCCTTTATTTATGCGACACAAAACTATTAAGATACGTCTTTTTAAAATAATATTTACTTATTTTCATCCCTCTTATGCGTTTTTTTCTGCTTCTCCCGCGGTCGAACGCGATAGGTCGACGGCATACTTTTAATGATCCCGTAATGATTCCGCCGCGGGCCACGCAGTGCGTTACCTACCGCAGAAAGTTATAGAATCGTAGATACCGTGGTCGGGTTAGATAATGCGAGATTAAATTACAATAAATTGAAATGTCAAAGCGATTAACGATCGGGAAATGTCAATTTAATAAAATAGGCTGCTGCTGTGGCATCGAGGTAAGCTGTCATGCTTTTTATTTACGAGTATGTCCTTACGACTTATTTGCGAACCAAAATACTTTTTAACCAATCTAACAAGGATCCAGGGACTGAGAGAATAATAACTGAATAGATCTTATAGTAATATGGAACGAAAAACAAACGAGCATGTGTTAAAATTGTGGTACAATTATAGGGTCGCTAATGACGCACTTTTTCACGTAGATCAATTAATGTCATGGTTTTGTTAGAACAATCTAAGAACACTTAACCACACTTAGCATAACATAGCAAACCAGCACTTCGCTACAAGAAAGTATATGTGGCGGGCTTGGTCCTAGCTGCCGGCGAGTCCCATTAAAAATAATCGATGCTCGCAAAATATCGAGGGCTTCCACTAATGACATCGCTGAAAACAAAACACCGGGGTCGTTTCGGCCCATGTAGGTACTGCTTACGCCCGATCAGCTGCACCGTTCGAGCAAGGGTTAAGCTAGAGGTGTGATGCATGCACCATCTTGGCTCTAAGCATCCGGGAGTTGTTAATGGATCCTTGATCGTGCTTTTTGGAGTATGGTGAAAATTTGTCCCTACGACTGTGGTGTTCATGCTAAGGAATATTATTTTCTTTCAAGATTTAACGAAAAAATTTTCCGTTGGGATATGGAGATGGCTTGCACGTTGCACGTGAAACGCAAATGTTACTGCCTCATTAGAATCCTTCCCAGTGCTTTATGGAATTTTATCGGAACATCATTGACACAATTAATTATTTATAATTAAATTATGTACACGTATTATCGGCAAGTAAATTGATGAGTTTTAGTAGAACAAATTTTTTTTTCACAGCCTAAAACGTTTAAGCTTGAAGTTTCCAAACATTGAGACCTAAGTGTATTCTGCTATTTTACAACGTAGAAATGAATTTTACAGCTTACAGCGCAAATTCGTTTTAATAGGTCAATTGTTCGAAGATGTTTGTGAAGCTCGCTGTTTTTGTTGGAAATGAAATTATTGAGCGAATAAAATACTTTACTGCCTGTCTGTTTGGCGGGCTCAGATATTAACCAGAGGTTAAAATTTTACTGCGAGCGGTGCCGCGGCGTGACGTTGTTAAATTCTCCGCGGTACGTTTGTGCGATCCACCCTACCACAATTTTATGAACTCTATTCAGTACAAATAAGGATCAATATCCGCCTTAAGTGAGCACATAACTTTGCACTTGACTGTACCATTACTGCTTGATGTAAGACAATGCCAACAAATAAAGCAAAACTCACTTATTTATTGCTTCAAAGAACATCAAGGGATATTTTATCCGGGCCCGCTTGAATTCGCCTAAGACGTACATTACTTTGTTATAGCGACTCGATCTATGTTATTTGTATTGTCTTGATACACAAAATTTCTAATTAGATTTATGTGGGATTTGTCGGAGAAGTTTCTAAGAATGCACATCTCTTGATTCTAACAAACTTGCATTAATGTGCATAAGTTATGCAAACTTGTGTACTGAATATTATTATCTACTGTTTTTAAAGGGAATTTGAAATCTGATTTTTTTTAAATTAATATAGGTAGCACCGAAAAAAATGAAACGCAAAAGTGAATTGTGGCCCACATTTTGTCAGTACTCCTTACGTTTTTAACCTACCTCATATGATTTATGCCTTTGATGTGTCGGGCTCTGCATCATAAAAAGAAGGAATACAATTGATAATTTATTGATTGACCTCATCATAAACATTTATGCCATAAGTAGGGCAGTGATTCGAGCACTCTTTGAATTGTTATCGCCTAGGCGTACTTACTAAGTACGTAGTTACTTACCCACCTATAAAATCAATAATTGTGTGATGTTGGATGTCGATAGGTACTTAATACTACATTGATTGACCATAATTAGTCTCTGCCTTATATAAATTGAAGATATGAACGTCCTTTGAGTCGTCGTGTAAAAATACACAATAGTGTGTGTAATAGACGCAAGAAAAACCTGAAAACATGTGATGTGAGTGAGCGCAACCTCCGTGAATTTGTTCATTATACAAGATGTTACAAAATACCCCGTAATAGCTGAAGGATGTTGCTGTGCCCGGAAAACTGCACAACATTCCCAAAGATACCTAGGTCATAATCTCAAAAAAAAACGGACCACCCATACAAAGTTGCCAATCAGCTGATCGATTTACTATGGGAGAGCCAACATTTTTTTTTAGATTTCGACCTAGGTTTCTTAGCGAAAATTGTTCAGTTTTACGAGCACAACAACACCCTTCAATTATTATGGGTTTTTTTGTAACACCTTGTATTGATGGGCCGAGGTAACAAGTAACCAACTATGAACTAACTTGACGACCGCTTGGTGCAGTGGTCCACATGTCGGACTTCTAAAACCAAGGGTCGCGGGTCCGATCCCCGCACAGTACAAGCATAAAGTGTACATGAACATGTGTGTTTGTACTGGTCTGGGTGTTTTCTATGTATAATATGTATTTATTTACAAAAAAAAACAAGTATTAAAGTATATTTATTCGTTGTCTTGTACCCATAACACAAGCCTCGTTGCTTAATTTGGGACTAGAGAATTGGTGTGATTGTTGTGCAATTATTTATTTAATTATTTATGCAGTCGATCGGGACCGTCTAGCGCCCCGCAGTTGTCTACTAACAAGCGTGTGTGATGCGAGTTGCGAGGCAACAAAGGTGATGTAATTGGCGCATTGTAGACGCCGGGGGCGGGCATCGTTAGCCCTTTCTTTCGCAGACGCGGTTTCGTCCGCTCTTGCTAATTAACTATGAAATTAATTGACGCAGCAAAGTTTCCGAGTGAAACTTGAATTAATTGGCACGTCCGACTTCAGCCTAATTAGGAGTCTGAGGCTTTTCAGTATCGCGCTCGTTGAAGCTGTGAAAAACACACAAAAGTGTTGTGTGCGAATAGTTTGCGCACGAATATTTTCACCCGAATCGAAATATGGTTGTTAATTGCGTACCGTGTTTGAGTAACGTGTGTACGACGGGCCTCCAGGGAAATTGTGCGCCGTGCGCTGGGCAAGAATCTCGGTCGAACGTATGCAAATTAATAGCCGATGTCTACAATGCTGGAACACGAGCACTATATTTAAAAAGGAATGTCTGTTCGAAAATAAGTCGTTAAAAAGTTAAGCCATGTGCATAAGTTCCGCCGAACGTCAACAGATGGCGCTACGGGTACAAGGCAATGTAATATAAAGTTTAGTGTACACTTTTGGGTCCCGAAATCGTGTTGGTAGGTTGTACTGGTATAGCTTTGAAACGGGTTGTAACGCATACGAATATAAGAGGAAAATTTAAATTGCCTTTGTACAGTGGCCAGCAAATCAGGCTATCCATTTTTGTAGCAAAATCTGATATATGAATATAAGAACCGCAGTGTTTACCGTGACGTGCTGGCCACCGTAAATTATTTTAACTGACATAAACATTAAAAAGTAAAAAAAAAGTTCATTCTAAACACGATGTTTAAACTTGTTATTTTGTTTTATTTGGCAAACGTGGTTATCGTGCGTGATACAAAGTTGCGTCGCCGCCCGTCCCGGGGCGATGAGCCCACCATAATTAACATGCATTATGAATTATCGAAAATGACCCTCTCCGATACCCTAATAACACGCTTGAAAGACCCTACGAGGGCTTAGGGATGTGCTGACTGATATCGTAAGAAAGCGAACGTTACGATAAGAGCAATGAATTCGACTCGACAAACGAATTATCTTCTTAGTAAGGCTTAGAGTACCGCGTGGTTGATTATCGGCAACGCAACAGTCAAACATTGTGTCTCGCTTACTGCGCCTAAAAAAATATTTATGACGTATGAAATTATTAAGCCAAGTACTTATTTTGCAGGTTTCATTGGTTACAGTGTGATTAAACGAGATGTTTTAATCACAATTCCTGCTTAAAACTGATTTTATCTATCAGAGTCCCTGTTATTCCAATTCTAAGAAAAATGCATATTAGAACTTGTTTAAATTATCTTTGAAAATAACTTAAGAATATACTTAATAAATTAAGGAAAAGATTTTCACAGAGCTCGGTCAGCATTCGCTTGAAAGTATTTCGATATCGGCTTATCTAACCCTACACAACAACATTGGTGCTCGCGTAATGAATAGCTTTGTATTTTATTAATACGTGTTTCCGACCATTATTAGGTATCTCTGTGGGATGATTCGTACCCCGCGAGACCCATTACGTGTTAATTGGCTTTATTTACTCGATTTGCGTTATTTCTTTCTAATTTATATGCCGCGTATAGATTTTTTTATCCCTTGGAATTGCAAGGACGTGTGGTGGTTATTGCATGTAAATTGATACTCTTGGCTTTACGGGTTTGTTATTAGTATTTCATTATTTTGTTATCAGACTATTTTAAGTTTTCAAAATGCTGTTAACTGTTATTTACGCCTCACAGTTTCTTCATATATGGTTGGAGTCTAAGTGGTCTTCGTGACAGTATCTAGAGTTAAGTCCGCGTTGCTTAGATCCACTTAGTCATGTGGTATGTGCATGTGACCGAATTAATAAATAAAAATCATTCAATTCAATCCTATTCTATAAAGAAATTGTTTATTTGTCGCAACAGGAAATACTCCTCACAAACGTAAAATATCGAAGTCTTATAAAGAAAATACATTTACATTCCTCAATTTCTTTCACAATATTTCCCGTCGTTTAAAAATCCACTTGTATTGCGGGTGGGTAGAAAATATCCCAGGATCTGCGGCGCCCGCGCGGAATAAGCCTATTGCAGCGCGCAGTCGATCGCACAAACTGAACTGGCTTTGAATCGTTCCGCGTGTACAGGCGACAGCATATCAAGGCAAATACTGCAGCATCTTATACGCTAGTTATAAGGGTGGTTTTTCAACAAAAATAGGGAACATGATGTGTGGTTGCCTGTACTTCCGTACACTGTGCGGATCGGCATCCGCAATGTGTCGTAGCACGGATTTGGGACGTACTGCTGGGACTGAACAGGTGCTGTCTCTTGAGGCTGTATTCTGTTAGCTGATATTCGAATGTTTGACTCTCGCCATCACGTTCGCACGAACTAATGATTTGCAAACTCAAAATTACCACAACTCGAGTTAACTCGAGTAAACATTTTCGTCACTTGAGTTGACCCAACTTGGCAAAATGAAACTGAGTGAATGATTTAGTTTGTTGTTAACAAATTAAGGATTCGGCTTCGTAACAATATTTTAATTTATCGTGTATTTATGTACTTTATACGAAATCTTTTTGGCATTAATTTAGTAATAATATTTATTATAAGATAATTGTTGTTTTATTTTAGCGGTCTTCACAAAATAATGTGACTTGTGTTTAACTTACGCAGTTACATATATATCTACATAAGCTGATGATCGTTTAATTATTTAAAAATATATTAAAAATGAATGTTCGTGCACTGAACAGTATTGCATTGTTGGGGTGACTATCAGAGTAGGAACATCGCGTTACAGAGTGAGGCGATATAAGCATGTGCGTAGTCCTAAACGCATTTTGCAGGGATTAATTTTTATGTTGTGATAACGTCTTTGATTTTGAATGAAATATTTTATCAAATAAAAAGACTCTGTATTTAATTTTTACATTTAAAAGAAAAAAAATATTTCTCAGATGGATGTACCGTTGCCAGCACGTCACGGTAAGTACTGCGATATCTTATACGCTTGTGATACGGCCGAATATGCAACAAAAATGGGTAGCCCGATGTGCTGGCCACTGTACGGTGGCGGTCAGCGCCGCGTGAACACTTCCTAACGAAAATCGTTTGCATGCACTTCGACACACGCGGAGCAATTAACAAGCGGGATTGGGTGCAATGTGCAAATGATTTTGGCCTTTAAGGTGTTCATGCGACGCAGACCGCGATAGTACCTATACACGATCACATCAGCACGTCAGACTGCGACCACTAATTCACTTGTTGTAGATGCTTTTTTGCAACAAAAATGGTGTGTCAGTACCTTACTTAAGGTAACTAGCTTATCTAAACGCGATTGAACCCTGAAGTATGTCCTACAGGTCCTACCTACTCGACGCGTCTTATAAACTCGTGAGTAGTGATTTTCGCACAGATGTGTAACAAACCGAATGCTACGCTCGCATTGATTACTAAATTCTCCGATTCTTGTTGTAAACATAAAAGAGTGGAACTCTCACTACCTGCGTCAGTGTTTCCCTGTTATTAAAACCTAGGAATTTTCAAAGCTAGAGTGAACAGGCATATTCTATGTGTGCTCGCTCCATCTACGATGCATCGTAGACTCAGTCTTTGCCTCGTTAGGCTTAGACTTGGGTCAAGAGCAAACCTATCCTACTACTATTATAAAGGCGAAAGTTTGTAAGTATGGATGTATGGATGTATGGATGTTTGTTACTCTTTCACGTAAAAACTACTGAATGGATTTGAATGAAACTTTACCACAATATAGCTTATACATCAGAATAACATATAGGCTACAATTCATAAAGAATTTTTAAGATAAAGGCTTTCCACGCGGACGAAGTCGCGGGCGGCCACTAGTCCCAAATAATAATAAAAAAACATGTTCAGTTAACGGGGTCATTGAACCCAAAAACTGTTGTTTTAAAAAGGATAAGCCTTTTTAACAATTGAATGCCTCTCAAGTGGTGAAATAAAGCAAGCGGAATCTTGTGTCGAAACTGAAGTGACCGCTAATGACCGTGCAGTCTCGTTAGCGCGAGGGTTCTTCGCGCCAAGATTGTGACCAAGGGGCATATTATAATCACTAATGTATATTGTAACTATTCTTTATCGATGCGTTTAACAGACGTTTAAGTAAGTAAAATTTACCAATATGAAAAAAACAATCCTGTAATTTATGAAGTAATTAAAGTAAATGACTTTATTACGATTCGTAGTACCTACGTTGAACTTGAGTCAGCGTGATCATGTAAAAAGTTTTTTGTTGTGTAGTTTAATTTGAGCGTTTCATAATAATTATTTATTCTAATAAACTATAGTTTCAATATACATGACGCAGACAATGTAACGGTTTTATTTATATCACAAGTATATCACAAAAACACGATACAGCATCCACACTCGTTACAACTTACAAGACATATCCGAAGCATAACAGTCATTCTAAATAACGCTTAAAATACATTGACAACGCGGCAATTTGTTAGCCGTAACAACGCCGCAATCGTACAACAATAAGCCATTAGACAAGTTGTGGAAATTTTCCGGTTATTTTCGATTCACACCGATTGTTACGGCCGGCCCAGCCCGGAGGGCCATAACTCGGCCCGCGAGCAGCTTCGAGTGAGGTCTACGGCCTACATCGCCCCGGAATGGTATTTATGGTATATTTGTGGTATATTTACGACCTATATAATGCGAAAGATTTATACTACGTGCCGTAATTAGCACGCGTTTAAGATTTATACCCATTTCAATAAAAACGCCGTGAGCTAGTTACAGCCAGTTTTTAGTGGCCTCACTAATGAGACCTTCGCACTGCGACCGCGTTATTCTATTAACCATCAAACTCTAATAGGCCGTATTGATTTATATCTGCGATAGTTTAACACTGACGTTTTTAATTTCATATGCAGTATCGCTAAGTAAAATCGATGTTTATCTGTCATAAATTAGTATAAATAAGTCGGTGCGGGCGAATGCGCCGGCGCCGCGGGCGCGCGTAAATCACGCACACCGCTTATTAAGTTGTTACGGCCGCCATGTTGCGGCCCACGCGCGACGGCCCGCGGCCCGCTCGCCTGCGATATGTCCACGCCCTTATGTTTGTGCTAGCCAACCTTGTATCCCTCCAGTATTCCCATAAACATGTTTAGTAGGTGCTCGACGATGGACCAGAGAAATTCTCGTATATCTCAAGGCTGTCTCGAAACGTATTCGATAAGGCACGATAATAGTATGCACTCGATAAGATTGGGTGTAACACTTCCAGAGAAATAATATTACCACGCAAACGAAGCGGTGTGGTCTCTACTCATATTCAAAGTTCATTCATGATTGAAATACGGTTTACAGTGGTATTACTGTAAGCGTTAAGCGACTCTTGCGCAGCCATTCAAGTAAATAGGCAATAAAATATATTTTGAACAATGACAATGTCAGCAGCTAATTTCGCGGACGTCTTAAAGTTGTGCTGCGGCGGCGTCGTTAGCGGCAACCCTTGGCATTTAGTTTGTGCTTAAGTGTCGGTGGTATTGTGCAAGAGCAATATCTGTGAAAGTTGCGAGCCTTTGTATAGATGCAGACAACAATGAGCCATTTCGAATTAGCTATCGATTTATCTGCGTGTGCTTTTCACGAGCCCATCGCTCCGCCTGCGGCACGCATGGCAAAAAGACTGCGACGACCGCGCTGGTGCAGCCTAAAGAATGGATGCTAGACTGAAATTAATCTTTTGTTGTTCGAAATCGCCGGTGACATATGGACAGTCGCAGGACTCAGTCCTCGTACAGTAATATTTATGCCTGTGAGCATCGAATCAAGGCGTACCGGATTTCATTGCTTTGCAATTTGAGGTTTATTGTTTTATCGATAAACTTATTACGTAGTAAAGAAGCATTTGTCTGCTTGAACTCCAGGAAATATTAGGGTTACAGTCTCCCATGAGTCTCCGCCATGGCTTGAGTTCACAGGTCGTAGCGACTTTCTTAGTCCCGTAGAGTAGCCTCACACAATTTGCGTCCAAAATTGCCCTAGTCACGCCTCAGTGATCATGAAAACTTCATAGCAACTGAGAGGCGTTTATAGCATCTGATGGCTTTTGATGATACATCTCCCGCGTGAGAAGCACACCGCACCCATTTCTCAGGCCGAAATGCGAAGAAAAAGTGCACCGACTTGACTGGCACTCGACCAGTTTTTATGACCAACTAGTCCTTCCTCCAAGTATAAGACTTTCAAATGTAATTGTTGGTTTACCCCCTTTTTATGGCTCACGAAGACTACAATATTTGTTATCATATTGTGTATTGCAATACGTACCTTGATTATTGCCAATTTTACTAACGGTACCGTCGTAAAAGTTTATTAACATTTGTATTTTATGCACATCGAACTGAGCGGTAGAAATATGTTACTGCCAAAGAAATGAACACTCAAATTTTAAGTGGCATACTCGAAAAGCAAGATTCATGGACCTGGAAAGGTCTTTTGGACGGCAATAATAATTTTAGTGCAAGTGCTACTGTTTATTATCATTTGTCATAAGTTTTATAACTGAACTGTACTACGAGTATAATCTGCCCAAGTCAGACAGGTACCACTGTCGGCTCTGTCACGGAAGTCGAGGCTTCAGTCAGTACTCGCAACCATTCGGCAACGACGGAACGCCGCGGAGGTTTTCGTGGGTATACCCCGCCCTTCTGAGGACGGAGCAGTACCCTTTTTAAAACGCCGGAAGTCACAATACACACAAAAAAATGCAGGTACCACTGAGTTACCATACGCCGCAGTCAAGTCTTCTTAAAAAATCTTGAAAAACCGTAATTTTTTCAATTCCTGTCTTCAAAGGGCCTATCTCATTTTATCAAGTGTAAGTAAGAATATTTTCTTATCGAATACTTGCTCTTTATTTCAGTTTATCGTAACTTATCCTCTCTTGTTTTTCCTTGCGTTTAGTTAGATTTCACAACCCAAATCTGATACACGAGCATAATTATCAAACAAGAGCACATAGGCTCATTCGACTTCCTAATGAATGTAGATAGGCTCCTAACAGCCTACAAGCATCTGTACTCTGTCGGCCATCACGCTAATAAGCCAACATGACGTCGTCATAATGACGGCGCGTCATTAGATGCACACGCGTCATTACGCGCCTTTTTTCGCAATTTGTCGCGTTCGTTAATTAAAATACTCCCCTGTTTGTCTGAAGTGAGGAGAGTTAAGTCGCGTTTATATGATAAAACAGCTTCAGTTGCATATAAATTCCTTTATGTTTTTTGTTTGGCATAGGTTTGCGCTTGACTCATGACTTGCCCGATGAATAGGTTTCATAGAGATTTTACTTACTTAAAAAATAAATAATGTATTTCATAACAAGGAAATTGTTTTAAGACTTGTGGAATCGTGGTAAAGCCCTTTAAAATTCTAAGCCCTTTAAAAAAGACGAAATACTTTAACCAAACGCATTTCGTGTTACTTACCTAATTTAGATATACTGTTGAACAGTTAAGCTAAAGATACCAAAAACGAGTCAGTCGGCACAGTTTAGACACAGCCTTACAGCCGTTTTACAATGGGCGTGAAAAAGTGTGGACTAATATATTGCCACCATTATTGGCACTGACCAATAAAACTTGTTTCACAAGTGGCTCTAGCAATGTGGACACCGATAAATTGAATTTCAATAATGATCTCGAACCTTATCTTTAACCTTAGCGGAGATGTTAACACGTTTTGCACAACTTTAACATGGTAAATGTAAGGAATGTAATTCATTGACATATTAAGTGTTTTTTTGTGGCAAGGCATTCGTATAGTGCATTTAATTAGTGCCTTATACGAGTACTGAGTGAATGAGACTGCAATGAATGAGCTGACTTTGAAGGCCCAGTGTCTAGCATACTCGTATTGTAGCATCAAATGATTATTTGGAGGATACCTAGTTCACACTAAAAGTTTTGCGTAGCTGGCCACCCGTAAATGTTTGAATTTCGAATGTTATATTTTTTTAAAACATGAAATCTCATTAGTTAATGAAAATAAATTCTGGCGGGATGTCACTTGTCAATTGTTTTTTTATCTCAAATTGAAGTTCGTTGTCCGTCGCAAAAATGGAACTAACACGAAAAGATTTTAGGGCGATGATTTTTTATGATTTTAAAAGTTCGCTTTCTCCGCAAGATTGCGCTGCTCGTCTTCAAAATGCTTTTGGGAGAGAAGCACCACATCTGAGCACTGTAAGGCGTTGGTATGCTGAATTTGATCGCGGCCGTGTTTCTCTCCATGATGAAATTCGTGAAGGTCGACCCTCAACTGCGATCACGGAGGAAAATGTGGCTACAGTCAGACGACTAATTGAAGAAAATCGGCGTATCACTTATGAGGAGATTCGAGGACATTTGGGGATTGGTATGAGCCAAATTCAGAAAATTTTACATGATCCTTTGTTTGAAATGAAACTTTGTTGCCGATGGATTCCTCACGAACTCACTCCAGAACAAAAACGGAATCGTGTGGATTGGTGTAAAGAAATGCTATTAAAGTACAATCACGGACATTCTAATGCTGTGTATGACATCGTAACAGGTGATGAAACATGGAAATATTGTTATACTCCAGAAAAAAAGCAACAATCTTCTGTGTGGGTGTTTGAAGGTGAGAGCAAACCAACAAAATTGAGGCAAACGAGAAGCGTGGGCAAACAAATGATTGCGTTTTTTTTCTCCAAGACGGGTCCTGTCTGCACGATCCCACTTGAGCAACAAAAAACCGTTAATGCTGAATGGTACACCACTATGTGTTTACCCAATGTCTCAGAAAAAGTAAGGGAAAAACGACCTAGAAGTCGCATTTTGTTGCACCACGACAATGCTTCGGCGCACACCGCGAAAAAAACAAAGTCATTTTTGGCTTCTGAAAACATAGAGCTCGTGACCCATCCCTCACACAGTCCAGACCTAGCACCTTGCGATTTCTTCATTTTCCCAAAAATCAAAGATTTAATGAGAGGTTCGACATTTACGGGGCCAGAAGAGGCAGTGATTGCGTTCAACCAGCACGTAGAAAACATACCCTCAGACCAATGGTCCTCGTGTTTCCAAAAATGGTTTGAACGGATGAAAAAGTGTTTAAAATGCAACGGAGAATTCTTTGAAAAGCAGTAAATATAATATTATACAAATTAATTGTTTTATTTATGAGTTACGCAAAACTTTCAGTTTGGCCCACGTATATGGAGGTAGAAGTAGTTTTACAAATAAATTATGTAAGGTGGAACTGAGCCCCCTTAATGATTGATGCGTATTTAAGGCTGTAACCAAACTATTAGACTCGTAGTCATCCTTGAGACTTTTTTTAATACTATGCGGGCGTGAAATCGTATAAGATTTTAAGCGTTACTTACGCTGCCTAGTGTCATATATTTTGATTTAATAATGATAATACAACGCAACAGCACACAGGTGAAATACGAGTACGTTTCAATTTTGGTGGTAGCATTCAAACCGGCAGTGTGATAAAGCCCTGAATGTCATGTTTGTGCACAATCATTAGTCGCACGTGTGCGCTGGGGCGTACAATCTGTACACTTTAATTACATCGCTAAAAGTTCGAGAGCCCGATATTTGTTTCGCGGCTAATTTCAGTTGCAGCGCGCCGCCCGCTCCGCACCGCCCTACCCGCCCGCTGCAAGCAGCTCGTCATTTCCTCGAAAGTAATTCAAATAGAATCGTGTGCGCTGTTATTAAATATTTCATAACTTACCTCATTCCTACCCTGTCTCAATCCCCCCCACACCACCCCAAAGACCGCATATTAAAGCCATAAAAAAGGGTTGTTTGATCTATCCCCTAAAACAATTTACATATCTCCGCGGCTAAATTATTTAATTAAGAGAGGCATAAGTTTTTATTATTTTAATATGTCGGTTATAAAATTGTGTTAATGGAACAATGCCGGCAAGCTCTGGATTTTGGGCTGGAGCAGCCGGGATTATGAACTTTGACAAATATATTATGCGGAATAACGTTGTTTAGCTGGGTCTTGCCCAGTGGGCTAAAGGGAAAATAATGTGTTTTAAAATTTCAATGAAACGTAGCGAAAAGTCCAAACGTGCACGTAAACGGAACCCAAGCAGGTGCTTTTACATGCCTTTAGTTAATGTTGTTGTTTTCTAGCAAATACTTTCCTTTTGTTCAGAACAAAGCGTAGAACGCGACCAAAATTTCGGACGCATTACGACGGTTGCAATAAACGTTTGTACGATAAAAACCGGACGCACGCCCGGCATCCCACTCGGCGGCTGCCGGCCGGTTAAGCAGCAAGTAATGAAAACGCGGCGAATACCCGATTACTCCGTGCTTCCGATCTTTGTGCGACACTTCTGCTGGATGGCGCGTTCGACCACAAAGGCTGCGTTATTCTGTAAGTTGTTGGTTTTTAGATATGATCCTGATATGAAAGATTGGGTTAGCAGTCCGACAAATTTCCACTTTGCAATAAGTCCGATTCAAA
This sequence comes from Pyrausta despicata, assembly GCA_963921415.1. NCBI lineage: Eukaryota > Metazoa > Arthropoda > Insecta > Lepidoptera > Crambidae > Pyrausta > Pyrausta despicata. Next base: position 12,517,799 of record OY992848.1, read on the forward strand.
AAGTCGTCTCTGCGTCGATGCTAGTATACGACAGTCAATATTAGTATCATCAAAGAATTATATTTAACAACCTGACTGATTTAAAACTGATGTTTGGGAATGCATAAATAAGATGGCATTTCGTTTGCCGAAAGAAGAAATTGAATCGTAAAAAAATATATTAAGATCTATATGCGTCTTGTTGAACTTTGCAAGCATCTGAAAGTTACATTTTAGGTACGGCATAGTACTACTAAGATTATTATTATGTGCAATTTAGTTATCATGTGCTCACATTATCATGTGCTGCAAGTAGGTAATAGGTATGTGTTGAAATATGAGTTCCTTAAAGAAACTATCTATTTCAATTCCAAAAAAATACACCATTATTGTCAGCCTCACACCGCATTTTGCTAAAAACGTATCAAAGTTCAAAAAACTAAATACGCGGGAAAACTCGAAATGATCGCACCCGTATTCGTCGTGCGGACACAACGAGCTCGGGCAGGGGTGTTTGTTTTGACCACCCCAGGTTAATGAGAGCATTTTTACGTCCACCCGCAATGAGGAATGCAAATTTGGCGGCGGTTAGCAGCGCGTTACAACCTTCGTTTTAACGTCTGCTAGCCTACTCTCTAAGCTGGTTTTCGTAGTTCCGGATATAGCCATCTCTATCACTCTTACAAGCTTGACCGTGCGAGCGAACGCGCTGGCTAGACTCGAAAACACGAACGAAACGTTAGGGAGTAGATACCGCCTCTGCTACCTTTAAGCTGGTTAGCGATATACTTCACGGCCACACTTTTGTTACAATAGTTGCTTTTTATGCGACCGTTAAAGGGTGGACTGGACAGTGGACTCAAATTATGCGCAATTTGTACCAAATACCTCGGAGTGTTTAATTTGGACCATCTATACGCCCTCACAATAAAAAAGCTAAGGGTTTCCGAGTTAATGTTACCTTTTGAAGTTTATTTCTGTTCCAAATAATGTACTAAGACAGTCGACAGGTTAATACTGCCTATTAAGAGTTATTAAGTAATAATGAGTGTAAACATATTTTGTGCCTTATACATTCACATTTTATTGACGACCACTTTGGTGTAATGGTCAAGAAGTTGACTTTTAACCAAGAGGTCGCGAGTACGATCCCCGCACTGTATATAAATATTTGTGTGCATGAACATGCAGGTCTGGGTGTTGTATGTATTTATTTAAGTATATTTGTAATACCACTGTTGATTCTGATATCTTCAGGTGCTTAAGCTACTTACCACAGAGTCAGATCAATGTATGTGATGTTGTTGTATTTATGTATTATTATTCATTATTTATTAACAACTTTTTTGTCATTAAAAGATAATAAAGATAACTCTCGGGTACCTACTTTATGTAATGTTCCACCAAAATGATCTTATCGCGAGATTCTCGTAACATTGATTTCGCCAACGCGGCTTGTTCTGTTATGTTAATTTAATGTTTTAATTTTAGAGTTGATGGATAACTATTACTGACGGTGTCTTTGTACTACGAAACGCTTGTGTATAATTTCATTAATTTATATTAGCTGGCGTGCAGAAAAAGTAGCACAAGGAACGAGGTCTAGTCTGAAAGTCAGTTTTCAATTTCAATTTTGGTTCGGATTTCGAACACAATACAGAAAGAACCATTTCCCCGATATGCTGGTTTAGTGAAGTTTTAGCGCGTTGCTTCATCCCTGTCACTCATGCGAGAAAACCAGTGAAGCCTAGAGAAGGAAGTGTTACGGCTCAGCGTATGACAGAGCCTCTTTCTTCTTAGTCTTTCCCTCACTCACTGCTGAGGACCGTGACTCTTTAGATTGTCAACAGCACGTCTCCGTGAGATCATTTTTTTTAAATTTATTTAGAACTTTATTGCACAACAAATGTACATAGGGTGGACTTAATGCTTAATGGTTCATTGGTGGCCAGGTGCAGTGCAAGGCATATCCAGCTGTCCCGATATCTGGTCCGACCAGTCAAAGAATTACAAGTTTTGAAAGCTTATCCTAATTTATGAAGATCAATCAAAGTTTATGACAGCACTAATGACATAATCAAATGGAGCCATGCATGTCAAATCATTTTTGTGCCGATTTCGATATTTAATTTAAGCTTGACACTTGTAACTTGCTTGAACACGTAATTACCAAATAAATATTTATTTCTTTATGATTAGTAGGATACATTTTAACTAAGCTTTCAACGCTATCCTATCTATTTATAGTAAGGCTTACAGAGTAGGGTTTCTGTTCTACCAGCATTCACAATACCTATAAGTAGGTGCTGGTAATAGCCGCCGTTTATGCCGGCGATCTAATGAATTATTTATGCCCCGATATGGCATTGAGATTGTCGTAATGAATAAAAAAAAGCTTCAAACCTTAAAAAGCAAACACTTAAAACGTTTTCGCCTGAAATGGTTGGACTCGCTAATGTAATTGCTCTATCTAGGTTTAAATTTGCAATGTATAATTCCTTATTGTAAAGTTTTTAAAAGAAAAATAACATTTATTTTTAAAAGAAAAAAAACGTTTGTTTTTTAAGGCGTGATCATCATAGTCATCATTTTCACAATTTACTTTCATGATCAGTAATAAATGTTTAAGAATTACATTCAAATGGAATACGAACTCTACAACAAGCTTTTAGTGTTTTTTATCATCATGTATGTCAGTTCCTATTTCATTAATAAAATGAACTCAACAACTTTGTTGTAAATGCTTGACACCGTTTAAAAATTAATATACAGGGTGGCGCAATAGAACGTGCATATTTAAAAAATATATAAAAAAATAAATACATGTATAGTTAAAATAAAACTGAGAAATTGTTAAGTAAGAACTGAAGTTTATTTTTTAAAAATAACATCATCTAAATGATGACCCTCTCTACGACGGCAAACGGACCTCTAACCGCAAACGGAAATTATTGAAAACTTTGTTCAGTAATGCTGGTGTGATTGCTGCCATTTCACCACGGATATTCTGCTTGAGCTCGTCGATGTTTCTCGGATTATTATTGTAGACTTTGTGTTTGAGGTATCCCCACAAAAAAAAGTCAGGAGGCGTTAAGTCCGGACTACGTGGGGGCCATGGGATATCACCTCTCTTTGAAATCACTTTTCCAGGGAACATCTGTTTCACAACCGCCATGGTGTGACAAGTGGCTCCATCTTTTTGAAACCATGTCCTAGAATTCCTTATTCTTGAATTTTCAAGTTCTGGAGCCAAAAAACCTTCCAATATAGCAACATAGCGTTGGGTATTAACAGTGACGTTTTGTCCACGCGCATTTTCAAAGAAAAACGGACCCGCTATTCCTCTGCCCGAGATTGCTGCCCATACTGTCACTTTAGTTACTGTTACTTAAACATCAGAAACCACTCCATAGTGCAGTGGTTTCTGATGTTTAAGTTTAGGATTCTCATTGTACCAGTAACGACAATTTTGACGGTTTACGAACCCATTCATGTGAAAATGAGCCTCATAAGAGAAAAGGATGTTGTCACAATTGGAAAACCGATTCAGCATTTCATCAGCAAATGCGAGCCTTGCTCCGAAGTCAGATTCTTTCAATTCTTGTGTTAATTGCAGCTTGTATGGATGCAGTTTAAGATCCAACTTTAAAATTCGTTGCAAACTTCGTCGCGATAAGTGTAAGACGGACGATCTCTTGCGAGTAGACATTTGTGGTTCTCCTTGTACCGACTGCATAACTCTCTCAATATTGTCTTCGGTCCTAGATGTTCTTGGACGACCTTTTGCTTTGGGTTTTAACGTTGAGCCGGTCTCTTCGAAACGTTTAATCTATATTTTAATTAAATTAGCACTCGGAGCTTGACTGATTCGCCGTAGTCCATATTCAGAACAATATAGTCGCCTAATAACAACGTATGAACGAGAGGTCTGGTAAAACGCGCGCACGCAAAATGCGCGTTGCTTCCCGTCGAAGTGACTCATAGTGACTAAAACTCCATGAGCCCGCCTACCCAACGAGGTAAGGTTCCCCCCGCCCGCGCGCTTTCCACCCCGCCAAAAAAAAATAATGCAATATGCACGTTCTATTGCGCCACCCTTAGTCAATTACATATTTATGTCCATCAAGAATAGTAAGTAAACAACTCCCATTCTTAAATTTTCCTATCGCATTGATGTCCAAAACCCGGTTAAAATTGAGCGGTCAAAATATGCTCTTTTTTAGCAAACCCAGAAGAGTTTAGTGCAGTGGATAATCCGAGGGAAGTGGTCTGTCAACGAGTCGGATTGGCCGGGGTTCGCGTCCGCGCGTCATCTTCGTTTTGCGCCTGGAAGCCTACTGTGATCTGTGAAAAAAAGAATTTTCGTCGGCCATCACTATTTGCGGTTGCTTATTTTTAACCAAGGAGGAAAAAGAGAGCTGTTATAAGTTGAGCCCTATGTCTTTTTGTGTGTGCCTGTCTGTGGCATTGTAGCTCCTAAACGGATGGACCGATTTCGAAGCGGTTTTTTTTATTAGAAAGATAAATTTAATCACTGTGGTTCTTAGCTATACGGTCAAATTACGTCCAGCCTTTGAAGCTCACAACAAGCTGTTTTCCTGACTCATTCGGGCGTTTTATTATTAAAAAGTTTGTTTTTCATTGTTAGGGCACTCAAACTTGACTGATTTGTTTCATGTCCCCGGAACTCATGAGTATTCCGGACTTAAACTACTGTTTTAGTTGAGCGTTAGCTTCATTAGCTCGGTTATTGTTTAACGTACTAACTCACTTTTTTTGTTGAAAAGAAGTCACAATAGAGAAATACTTAAATAAAAAATAAATTAAAATATATTTATTCATTTTTTAGTACTGTGATGGTTGTGGTAGATTTTTTTTAAAATTATTATTGTTATTCAAAATGTTCTTGTATAGTGTCTTCATATAGTGCATTGGAACCTCCATTTAGGCAAACATTGCTTGTGTTTGGAGGATCCGCCCTTCCATCTATGCAGTTACAAGGCCGCATGGGTGTAAAATATTCTATCTTAACACTAAAATGTATCACAACATATGTCTAAAAAACTTAATTACCTATTGGCGTTATAAAGTTACAACATTATAAATATCTTTCGACCTATTAGTTGTCGTGGTGATTTATTACTCAATATCGTCGTTGCCAAATCAAAACCTTGTATGTGTTCACTTGGTGTTTTTTTTTTTATCTTAGTAAGCGATAGAAATTTGATACCTCTATGTTATGCAATTACTCTCATGTGCGTATCATGTTTAGTTCCAGAGATATAGCCAAATATAAAAAACTATTATGTGTCAACTCTAATTAAGTTGCTAATACAAAATATCTCATGTGTTGTGACCGCACATGAGAGATATTTTATTTTCTCAAAAAAATATTTTTTGTTTACTCAAAAAATCTTATGTGTACCAGTTGCACATAAGAGATATATTTGTTTTCAACAAAATATCCGATGTGTATCTAAGAACACATATGTGATTTTTTTTGATCCATTTTATCATAATGTTGCAAAAATACATCACATCGGAGGATTATTTTTAAAGGAATTTTCGTAAAGTTCTTGTTTTTACAATTAGGTTTAAATAAAAGATGCAACTTTCAACTATCACCAGAACTAGATTGGCTAGTTTAAGGTCACGTGATGCATAGGATTCGGGCGCCGATTGTTTCCGAAAATTACCGAATACTCAGTGCAGCCGCTCAACGACTCGCGTGCTTGTCACAACCTGTTAATGATTCATTGTGAGTAAACAAAAGTGAGATAATAGTTAATTTAAATGTGAATGTCGATGTTTTCTGTTAGAAATGAGTTCAAAAGTGCTAAAAGACGTAGATATTGAGCAGGAATTACTGGGTATAGAAAATGAGTGCGGAGAATTGCCAAATACTTTGGAGGATCGATGTTTTACACCAGTAACGTTGCAAGATTTGGGTGTGAAGCCAGACTTCGGTGTAAACTGTGACCCAGGTCTTCTAGAAATCCCAAAATGTTATGGTGAAGATGATATCTTAAGGCAGTCTAGGAATGTAAGTTATTTTATTACAATTATATACCTACCTACTTTATTCTTCGACGTTTTCGTGATAAAAAATAGGGTTTCTTTTTTGTTTTGAATAGTTTTATAAATTTTTAGCTTTCATCCGATTGCGATAATACTTTGATTAGAATAATAAAACAACAACTTATTATTATTTTGGCGTTTTTAGGAACTAACTTCAGAAAACAATATTGAAGAACCTGACTGCAATCATGATGTTGTTGATCCATACAGTAGTGATGATGATGAACAGGATCCTAATTGGATTCCAGACGTAAAGAAGGTAAGTAAATCGTTTCGCACTTGAATGATATTTAACAACACAGGTTGTCCAATTGGAATGAAACTTTTGACTTTTTTTAAGACGCATTGCAACTAAGTATTATTTTGTATCTTAAAAATAACTTCATAAATACTTATTATATCGGTTATCTTGGAAGTTAATTTTAACCTACTTATAATTGTCTTAACTATTTAAAAACTGGCAACTATGTGTAGTTCATAATTAGTTTTCAGGCCCTGATGATTTGTTGAAAAAAAAAAAACACTGCATATTTTTTATTTTCAGAGGATTCGTTTCACTGATCCCACAAATAAAAGAATTAAAAGAAAGAAGACAGATAAAAATATTAAAAGAAAGAAGAAAGTTAATATTATTATGTCTGATGATGAAGATGAAGACGACCAACCACTAGCGACTTTAAAACAACTTAAAAATATTAAATTACAGCTTCAAAATCACACAGAACTACCCCTTAGAAATCAAGATAGCCAAGAAATAAATCTTTTTTACGAAGAAGACGAAACTCCTTGTGAAAAGTTACCACATCAGAACATACGTGAGAACAATGGAGAGACCATGGAGAGACCATCGAATATCAAAGAAAGATCGCCAGAAGAAGCACCATTACAGAAGATAGAGAGACCATTGGATAGTCAAGAAAAAACGGCAGAGGAAACACCAGCCCAGAACATAGAGATACCGCCGAGTAATGAGGAAAGATTGGCAGAAGAAGCACCAGCACAGAACATAGAGAGACCATCGGATAGTGAGCAAAGATTGGCAGAAGAAGCACCAGCACAGAACATAGAGAGACCATCGGATAATGAGCAAAGATTGGCAGAAGAAGCACCAGCACAGAACATAGAGAGACCATCGGATAATGAGCAAAGATTGGCAGAAGAAGCACCAGCACAGAACATAGAGAGACCATCGGATAATGAGGAAAGATTGGCAGAAGAAGCACCAGCACAGAACATAGAGAGACCATCGGATAATGAGGAAAGATTGGCAGAAGAAGCACCAGCACAGAACATAGAGAGACCATCGGATAATGAGGAAAGATTGGCAGAAGAAGCACCAGCACAGAACATAGAGAGACCATCGGATAATGAGGAAAGATTGGCAGAAGAAGTGCCAGCACAGAACATGGATAGCTTTTCAAAATCAAGAAGAGACAATAGAACGGCAAGAACTTTGGGACAGCCGTATCTTGGCTTCAAAAAGGTAGAAAATAAATTTGAAATGTGCATAAACAAACCTGCAAGAACTTTAAAAGAACGGTGCCACCACTCAAATATGATTTATAAGTCAAAGAATACATTTTTGTGCGCTCTAATTACAGATGAAGAACGCGAACTAATACATAAATCTTTCTGGGATTTAAAAACCTGGCAGGAGAAGAAAGGCTTTGTTAAAGGCTCAGCAAAACGAAGAGGAATCAGACGTCGTCGCAAGACTTCTGCAAGATCGATTAAAAAAACATCTGGACATGATTTTACGTTGTGCCACATAAGAGTCTGCAAGAAATTTTATTTGAATACTCTTTGTATAGGCGAAGACAGCGTACGACGATGGACAAAAGAATTTGACATTGTTTTTGAAAACGATGATGTTGATGCTGTAACTGGACAAGTAAATTTAAGACGAAGTACCGTTTGTTCTGTGATGCGAATGAAAATAAAGGAGTGGCTTGACTTACTGCCAAAAGTTCCGAGTCATTATTGCAGAGCAAGTTCAAAAAAATTATATGTTGAATCTACATTTCGATCTCTGCTGCACATGTATACAATTTATAAAGAATGGTGTGACGAAAATAATGAAAAAGCTGCCTCAAGAATGACGTTCCAGAAAGTCTTAGCTCAGGAAAATGTAAGCATTCACCATCCTCGCAAAGATCAATGCGACACGTGCTGTAGCTATAAAACCGGAAATATTAGTAAAGAAAGCTATGAACACATTCAAAAGAAAAACGAAGCCAGAGAGGCAAAAAGAGAAGCTATAACAAAAGCTTCTAACTCAGAATCTGATGATGTGGTTGTAATAACAGTAGACGTACAAAGTGTCCTACTGACACCAAAGTTACTTGCCAGTGCAGTATATTACAAACAGAAACTACAGTGTCACAATTTTACGGTGTATAATACAAAAACCAAACATGTGACTATATATTTTTGGCACGAAGCTGATGGAAATGTTACTGCAAATGAGTTCACGAGCTCTTAAGTTGATTATATAAAAACGTTACCTGAAGGAACAAAAAAGGTCATAGTGATATCAGATGGATGTGGCCACCAGAACCGCAACAGAATCTTGTCCAGTGCTTTAAGTGATTTATCTATGGAAAAGGGTATCACAATACAACAACTTTATCTCGAAAAAGGACACACAATGATGGAGGTGGATAGTGTGCATTCCACGATCGAACAATACATTAAACCTCCAATTTACGCTCCCACTGATTATATTACGAGGATGCGCCAAGCAAGGCCTCAACAACCGTATGAAATAAAGTCGCTTCATTACGACTTTTTTCTAAATTATGAAGAACTGGACTCAAATCTTAAATCTATAAGACCAGGAAAAAAAAAAGGAGATCCGGTTGTGGTCGACATAAGAGCCTTAAAATATAAAGAAGATGGTTCAATTTTATTCAAGTTGAGACACACTGATAGCTGGACGACTCTTCCTCAGCGACGAAGGATTCCTCGTGGAGGTTCAATTCTTCCGAAAAACCTATACACAGAACGCATAAAGATTACAGAAAGCAAGTTTAAGCATTTGCAAGAGCTAAAGTCTGTTATTGATGAAGATTATCACCCTTTCTACGATTCACTAAATTATATACCGGGTGTTTAGATGACCCCACATTTTGATTACTTTCATTTTTTAAATTTGTTTTTATAAGTACTTAAACATACAAATTGATTTATTAAAACTGTTAAATTTTGTTCAATTTTGAAAAACGTGTGTGAGTTCATAACCCCACGTTTTGATTGCTTTTCATTCTCTTGATTTAATTAGTACTTTAATTATGTAAACAAAAACAAATAACTTTCATTAAAATTGTCAAATTTTACGTTGGTTTTCACAAATTAAAATTAAAGGTTGATTGCATAAATTACTACTCTACTTGTCTTTTATTTAACTTAATATTTTTCTCGTAAAATTACCATTCAAAATAAAAGATCTCATTGCAAAAAACGCTTATGTGCCCAAGTTTGGTACTTCAAATATCTTATGTGACATCAAAATCTCTTATGTGTCTAATACTAGCAATCAAAATCTCTTATGTGCAGAAAAAATGATAAAAAATAAAATATGACGTCAAAATAATACAAAAGTAAAAAAATGCCATAGTGTACACATGCCCAAGTCCCCATATTACCAAAGTGGGTATTTGGTTTAACACCCTTCTATAGTTTTTTTTTTCATAAAGTTGTTTTTTTCGATTTTCTCAAAACTACCATCTGTGCACATACAAGGTTTTGATTTGGCAACGACGATATAGACTTTATAGAAATTTTAAACAAACGGTTTTCATTCTTTTTTTTTGCGAAATCATATTACGTTAAGGCTTAAGTATATTTTGAGTGTGCCACCTCGTGTTAACACGTTGAGTGTATTTGCGAAACGTAAACAATTTCGAATCGCTTAACATTTTAAGCATTAAAATAATGCAAATGCCGCTCCCAAAATCATTCCCGTGATTGCTCATTGAAAATGAAAATACTGAAGGGATAGTGAAGTGACGAAGTTTGCTCGCACGCAAATTATTTTATTGTAATCACTCAGCGGACTCCGGCGGACAATGCGCACAAACCGCCCAAATTGAGCGACGCCATGTTTTTATTTCACTTTTCAAAAAACGAATATTGTAAATGGGAACGTGCAATTTGTTTCATTCACTGCCGAGTGATTGCTTATGATGTGATTGACTACATTTGGTTTTCGATGTTTTTTTCGCAGCTTAAAAACAGTGATTTCGCTATTGTTATATTTCGGGTCCGCTGATACTCATAGTATGCAGATATGCAAATATGGACAACCCAAATGTTGTTTGCACGTTTACACCGTGTCACGCGTTACAAATAACTGAAATTCAGTGTGTCAAATTGTTGTGTTGAACCATCGCTTACCTCAACTTTAAATACAGTTAAGCCCGCGTTGGACTGTTTTCAAAGCTTGGTATCAGGAAGGTAAATGTTCAATTAAAGGGGCGTTAGGTGTTATTTTATTTCATGACTTCCGTTAATTCATACACAGGGAATTTAATGTTTACCTATGTCCTTAAATCAAAACGCGCCCTTGAAAGATTTGCCGAACGCGGCAATTGGCATGATGACAGCTATCTTAAATATTTTCAAGACCATGGCGTTTAAAAAACATAGCCCCTATGAAGTAATTATAACCAGTTTATTTCCAAAAAGCTGTCGAAACCAATTTTTAAACACACAAAACTCAATAAATATTCGGTCAATTGACTCCGGTTTCTAGTGACGTCACGTTCATTATTCCCATACAAAATCTATGGAGGCAGACCGTTTTGACAGATAATAAAAAGTATGTCAACGATTGGTGGTATCGTCTAGCCAATTTTCGGACGGGGTGTTTTCACATCGAACTTACAAGGTTTTCAAATTTTATTGCAGAAGATAAGTATAATGGGTGGAATTAATGCTAAAAGCATTTTCTGAATCAAACGCGATACGCATTTTATTTATTTATTTATATCAGGCAACAGATTTACAATTAAATACAGGCCCATAGAATATATACCTTATATATAAAAATATAATTAGGTATTAACATACCTCAAATGCCTAACGCAAGGATGAAACATTTGCCCTGCAACTTTTTCCGATTGCAGAGCTGGGAAGTTCAATTACCGGGGACACATTGCGCAGACAATAAATTAAATTAAATTAAAAATCTTTTATTTCGGACCATAAATACATAAAGTGTTAGTGACAGATGACTTAAAACTACGTTAGTATTATTTTTTAGAGAAATTTATACATAATTAAATTTGGTGGGAGACAAAATATGCTCTGCCACCCAGTGCCTTAATATGGGACTATCCTCCCTTAATGTAATGGTGTTAATAAATAATATTGCAATAAGCTCTGGTTATTTTTCATCCTAAAAACAACCAATCGATGGCACCTATATTCATGCATCACCTGAAACGCTCTCTTCCATCCGTGCAAATGTAACAATGGGTCCTGAATAATTTTCGAACTAAAAACCAACAGTCATCATACACACACGCTCTCTATTTATGTAAAGACAAACCTAAAAAGGTTTAAAGGATGGGACAGTAGCCCAGTGCAACTTTTTCCGATCGCGTCGAGTCAAGTCGGGGCAGTTCAATTACCGGGGGCCACGCTGCAGCCCATAATTGGGGCCGGGCCCGCGACAAAGCGCCCACAATGGCCCCTGATTAATTTCCGAACTGCGCCGAATTCTAACTAGCAAACACGCGACGCTCCATGAAACCGAGGGAAATTACTTCGATGTTTCGCTGTATGACTGGAGCGCATGCATTGTTTAGTACTGTTACGAGCTGGGGTTCGGGATAAATTAATTAGTCCAATTAACTCGAAGAAACACTATATTTAAGAAAACAATACACGCTAATTAACTACAACGATCACACACTAAATTCACAAAACAATCACTGAACAATTCACTGGTTACTTTTTATCTTCACTTGTGTCTTCACTGTATCGCTTCCAAACTTAAACTCAATTCGCGGCATCGGGTTTCTTCGCCCCGCTAGGGGCGGTTCGGGTTCGAACCTAAGCTCCTTCCCCGGGCTTCTTCTCATGGGCCTACTGGCCCACGGTGTTAGGTGCCGCATGTGCGCGGCCATCTTGCGACGACAGGTCTCTAACTTCGTCTTCTGCCAGAGCCGGCTGCACAGTCGCTGCGGGCTGCCCATCAGGTGAGACCCCGTTCGGGGAGGCCCGATGAGCAGGGCAAGCTGACTGCGGCTGACTCTGGCTGGGATAGGGAAGAGAGTTAGTTGGGTGAGGTTGGGATTGGTGAGTGGATAGGTGGGAGGGCGGATTTAGGGAGCAGACCTGTCGTGGGGTTGGCCTCTTGCTCGCCTGAGTTACCGTGGGCATGGGGGCTATATTTTGTAGCCCGGGGTGCGGCCCGTGGTCCGCTCTTTCGTACATCCTTCGGGATGTGCGGACCACGAATTCCTCCAGGGCCTCCATCTTGAGGTCCCTGTGGATTACAGCATTCTTTACATAGCGCCCGGCCCCCGTTATAATTCGGAGCGCTATGTTTTGCTGGGTTTGGAGCTTCGTACGGTGGGTTGCGCTGATCATTGCGTACCAGGCTGGGGCCGCGTATGTTAGCCTGGAGCGCACGTACGTCTTGTAAATGCCCACCTTTGTTCTGGTGGGCAGGCGGGACTGGAATACGGGGCGCAGTCTTGCGCGCGCCCCGCGGCTGGAGTTGACCAGGTGCTTGACCTGGTCTTTGAGAGTAAGGCGCTGGTCCAGGTGGCAGCCTAGGTACTTAGTACTCGGCTGCCACTTAATGTTCTGTCCGTTGAGGACCAGCTCGGGCAACTTTCTGCATTTGGGGCCCGTGTAGATGGCGGCGGTTTTACCCACGTTAACCGCTATCCGCCATCTCTCCAGCCAGTCCGGCAGTAGGTCGAGCTGCTTCTGCATCCTTTTCACCGCCGCCTTGACCCATGGGGCGGTGGTGAAAAATGCGCTGTCGTCCGCGAACAGCGCCAGCTCGACCTTGGGTTCCCACTCATGAAGCTGATCGTTGATGGTGGGAACGTCGTTGGTGTAGGCAGCGTACAGGGTCGGTGAAAGGCAGCTGCCTTGGGGGACCCCTGCATCGATGGGGCCCTCAGCGGACGTTGCGTCCTCCACGGCGACCTGGAAGGAGCGTCCTCGGAGGAAGGACGCTATCAGGTGGGCTAACGCTGGGGGCAGGGCGGTCGTGGAGAGCTTGTAGATGAGGCCGGGGTCTCAATTCGCGGCGCAGGCGACCCTCTATTTATATGCCGGGGCACTCGACCTAGATATATCTAGAAACTTCTAATGTTAGAGCGAGATAGGTATAGTGTTAGAAAGAGATAGATATAGTTCCAGAACATTCGAGTATTCTGTAGAAGTTTCTAGTAGCTACTAGTACGTAGTAGTAGGTAGGTAGTTTACTTCCGGAACATTCTTTCTTTATGTAACCTACCGACCTACGTGACACTGCCCCCTCCTAAGACATGCTCGTCCCGAGCATCGTTACTCCCGTAATAGCGTGCCAATCGATCCACATGAACAATCTTAGGCGCAGATCGCGAATTCTTCTGTATTCGGTAGGTGACGTCGTTGATCTTGGTCACAACTCGGTATGGTCCGTCCCATTTTGCCTGTAGTTTAGTTTTCACTCTCTCGGACGTCTGCTGGCCAGATTGTCTGACGTGCTCATAAACGTCATGCATCTTGCTACGCAGGTCGTGTGCGTAATCCGTTATACTGCGTGGAGTATCAGGGGGAATACCGGTAATCAGGTCTGCTGGTAATCTTTACTCTCTTCCAAAGTTTGCGAAGGCTGGCGTCACAGTCGTACTCTCATGAACTGCGCTTCGGTATGACAGGAGAAACGGCGCTATATGCTTGTCCCAATCCTTTTGTCTGTTCGATACAACTTTCGCCAGGTATCTTTCTAACGTCTGATTGAACCTTTCCACCATTCCATCAGATTGTGGATGATACGACGTAGTCCTCGTTTTGTGAGTACCCATTACCCGACATGTTTCCTGGAAAACTTGAGACTCAAAATTTCTTCCTTGATCACTGTGGATTTCCAAGGGTACTCCAAACCGACAGAAGACTTCGTGGACTAATTTATCAGCAACCATCGAAGCTTCTTGATTAGGAATGGCGAAGACTTCCGGCCATTTAGTGAAATAATCCATGACAACCATGAAGTATTTGTTCCCACTGTCACTTTCAGGAAAAGGGCCAGCAACATCTACTGCTATCCGTTCCCAGGGGGCTCCTACGTTGTATACCTTCAATGCACCCCTGCTGCGTGTTTGAGGTCCTTTTACTGCTGCACAACTTGTGCACTTGCGGCACCAATCCTCAACATCCTCTCGGCAGTGGATCCAGTAGAACCGCTCTCGAACTTTCAGCAGAGTTCTTTTCACGCCCATATGACCTCCTGAACAACCACTGTGGTAGAGCTGTAGAACATCTGATACCTTTGCTTTCGGAACGACCATTTGCAGGTGGCAGCGATCACCTCGGGCATTCTCCCATTTACGGCACAAGACACCATCCTGGATAACCAAACTTTCCCACTGTGCCCAATAACTCTTCGTGGTTGTACTCATTGCTGCAACATCACACCACTTCGGCTTAGGAGCATTAGCTTGAATCCATTCCAGAATTGGCTTGATGTCTGTGTCACTCTGCTGAGCATGCTTCAGGGTTTCTTTCCATTCATCACTAAGATCCGTTCTGACCATCCTAACAGGGAGTTCTTCCTTAGTCTCTTGTCTAATACAATGCTTGCAGTCTCCAGTATCCAATGTCAGCTTACATGGCCTTCCGTTCACTTCGCCTTTGATGATTAGGCTGTTCCCATCGTGGGCTTGTGAAATCGAAATCCTTGGGGTAGAAGAGCCCCAAGGATTTCGATTTCACAAGCCCACGATGGGAACAGCCTAATACCAGCCAGCACCCGCCCCGCAGTCCTGGCTTCTACTCGTTTCCCTGCTGGTGGGCGGTGACATCAGCCGCCCTTCTTTCCTGAGCTTGATCTTCGCTGCGCCTAGGGCAACTCGACCGCAAGTGGCCCTTTTCTCCACAGGTGTAGCATCTAGGACTATACTTAAATCGGTCACGTACAGCCGGTACAGGTGATGCAACAACCTCCCTGATGCGGTGGGCACGATGATCTTGCCTCACTGCCTCTACCTCCAAAGCATGGGCCAATGCGTCCTTCAGCGTCATATGGTGCCCAAGTCTCACAGCAGCTCTCACTTCAAGGTCCCGTATGCCATCGATGAAGGCTTGCACTAAATTCCCTTCGATGAGTGCAGGCGACGACTGGTATGCCTTGCGAACCAGCTTTTCAATTTCCAGGCCCCACTGCTGCAGATTTTCACCAACGCGTTGCACTCTGTCCTTCAGCTGGGCACGAAACACGTGTTCCAGATGTGCATCACCGTATCTGGACTCCAACGCCTCCAGCAGCTGCTCGTAGGTGACATTCTTACCTAGAGCCTCTAAAACAGTTAACGCCTGGTCGCGAAGGCCCAAAGTAAGTGCGGTCATGGCCTGTCCTTTTGTCCATCCATTCGCTTCCTTGACAGCTTCGAATTGAATTTTGTATGCTGACCAGGAAGATGTTCCGTCAAAGGGTGGCACTTTAAACCCACGTAGCGAAGGTGCAGCAACCACAGGAGCCACAGTCACGTCTCCAGTTTTCAGACTTTTCAATTCTTTCTTCACATCAGCGATCTGGGATTCGGCCTCTGAGATACGGTTCTCGTGCAGCTCAACCTTCTCCGTTACGGCTTTAATTTCCTTGCCGAATGTTGCTTTAATGTCTTTCAAGAAGAGCCTTAACATGCTGCAGCTGTTCCGCAAGACGGCGAGCCTGCTCCTCTTGACGGCGGGCCTGCTCCTCTTTGTCGCTCTGAAGCTGTTCCCTCAGTTGGCGAGCTTGCTCCTCTTGACGGCGAGCCTGCTCCTCTTGACGGCGAGCCTGCTCCTCTTGACGACGAGCCTGCTCCTGCAGCATCGCCATAAGAGCAGAAAGGTCTGATGCTGCAGGCGCAGCTGATGCCGAAGGCGCAGCTGATTCTGGGGAAACTCGCTCCATTGTTGACTGGCTGCCACCAGGTGTCTGTACACGTAGATCTTCAAAGCGCCTCTGGTCCACTTCTTGCTGCCGCTGACTCCTGGTGCGTATACCTTCAGTGTCCTCCTTCGGTAGAACCGGCATAATTTATCCCACTTCTGACACCAAATGTTACGAGCTGGGGTTCAGGATAAATTAATTAGTCCAATTAACTCGAAGAAACACTATATTTAAGAAAACAATACACGCTAATTAACTACAACGATCACACACTAAATTCACAAAACAATCACTGAACAATTCACTGGTTACTTTTTATCTTCACTTGTGTCTTCACTGTATCGCTTCCAAACTTAAACTCAATTCGCGGCGCAGGCGACCCTCTATTTATATGCCGGGGCACTCGACCTAGATATATCTAGAAACTTCTAATGTTAGAGCGAGATAGGTATAGTGTTAGAAAGAGATAGATGTAGTTCCAGAACATTCGAGTATTCTGTAGAAGTTTCTAGTAGCTACTAGTACGTAGTAGTAGGTAGGTAGTTTACTTCCGGAACATTCTTTCTTTATGTAACCTACCGACCTACGTGACAGTACGTACGTATTTTTGGCGATTGGTTGCCTGGAGATCGCAGGTTTGGAACTTTGATTAGCCAGGTCGACGGTGGATTAATATCGTCCTGTTTATTTACCTAGGTAATTGATAGCTTTTTTTTTGAGATAACATTAGAGTGATCTCACGGTTTTGGACATTTGATTGGTGACTTACCCAAAGTAAAGTTACAGTAATGGCAAAACTGTGACACCATGGCGAAATAACGTGAAAACTGATATTTTGAAATAATATGCACTAAATGTTTCAGGTACTTTCGTATTGACCGTTGTAGTTAATAAAATTAGAACGGTGTTATTCCCTCTTCATCTTAGCAAACCAGTGCACTCCCAACGCCGAGATGGTTATTAATTCATAAGGCTTACACAATGAGTACCAGTCACGTTAATTGAATCTCGATGGAGACGCATCAGATAGCGACCGCGGGCGAAGGAAATTAAACGCCATCGACTTTCTTCGGGCACAATGCCGTAATGGCGATCGCTAGTAATCTGTTTCGTTCCTGGATTATTGTCTGGAAATGGAGCACGATGGGCCGTGTTTATGATACCGTCTTTGTTTGGCGGGGTATTGTGTAGAACGATGTTAGAATTACTTAACTTTTATTATAACTTATTAACAACAACAATGCAAATTTATTTACATCGTGAAATAAAGATCGGACTGCCAAAGGCGGGATTCGAATCCGCGCCTCTCGCAAGCCGGGCGATTGCCCATTTAATTGAGCTACCATGACACTTACCCATCGGTCCTAATTTCGTTGTAGGTTAACCGAAACAGTGATGAATCATGGCTGGCTGCAGCATAAGGAACATAAGAAATTTGGACTTATAATTTCACATTAACTCTTCGTTTGCTGAATAATTACTATAAACTTTTTTTGCTTTTGTTTATTGACGTGACAACGTCTTATAAATTGGTTTGCCGGGTGACACTTCAAGAAACTGCGTTACGCTCCGCTCACGTTCCGCGCTCACAATGAGAGCGAGTGAGAGGCACGCGTCCCTTCGACTCGGGCATGGTTAGCCCGCCTAAGAGCGAGTGAGACAGACATAAAAAGTGAAAGGCACGCGTCCCTTCCACTCGAGCACAGTTAACCCGCGTAAGAGCGAGAGAGACAGAGCGAGAGAGAGAGTGAGAGAGATAGGCATACACACCGGTTCATGTTATACGAATGAATGTTCACATTAAAATTATTTTACCACTCAAAGTCGTTGTCACGTAAAACTTTCGCCCGTATACCAACTTTACAGGCAACCAATTTTTTTTCCTTTTTATTTCTATTATTCGTTGCAATTTATGGGTCATAAATACCGAAGCAAAGTTTCTTACATTAACACTATAAATAAGGGGATACACATATGTACATTGGCGATGTTCTTCTAGATAATACCACCTTAAATGTCTATGCGTCTTGTTACCATGTTTCAAAGGTACTAAAAGTTAGAAGATTGTGTTACTCGTAACAATAAAACAACAAATTGCTTATCAAAAACTAAAATTGTGGTAACTTGACATCCTATAGTCTCCACTGACAATACAATTTACACTAACAGTATATTTAAGGGTACTTAGTTAATCTGTGGACCCTTTGAGCGCAGCAGCACAGCCAGGGTGTGTGCATCAGGAAATTAAACCCGCCACCGCCGACGCTCTGCGCCGAATTACAGACAATCTAGATTAGCTGCTAATTGTGCTAACATCTGAAGGTGATAGAAAAATTTGGACAGAGAAAACGTGGTTTGGCGCGAATAGTGCAAAGGTTATAACAAAATGCAATTACGTACAGTACAAATTGAAACAACAACACCAAACAGTTTTGCCTTTTAATACAATGTGTCTATTTATAATTAAATAAAATAAATTACATGCAAATTACAAGTATAGTAGGTACTTAAAACAAAAACCACAGTTAGTTTTACCGTGCATTATAATTGAAATAAACTCTATTCATTATTTGTATAAGATCATTTCCTGCCTCCCTGCCAGTGTAGCGGTGATAGGGCCTAAAAATATGATAGAGGTACCGTTTTAAAGATCTCGGTGAGTCGACTGGGCCAAAACTCTAACATTTGTTCGAACTTGAACGCGGACGGAGTTGCGGGCGGCCACTAGTAATTTTTATTTCATTGATACTTGCACATCTCTTAGTACCCTTGTACTTTTAAGTTAAAGCAAAATGTCACTCTTGGGGCATTTGAACTTGTAGGTAATACTTAACCAAAAGTGTAACAAACTTCGTTGCTTCAAATTACTTTCATCATAACATAACCAAACTTAAGACGTCAGAGAGCTGTCAACTTCATGCAATATCCCGAATATTGCATGAAGTTGATCTCGTGTATCCATTTCTAACCATCTCGTTGATCCAGTGTAGTTTATCGAAAATTTGTCAACATTATACAGTTTTCCTCTAACGTCACCAGTTTTTCCCAACTAAGTACGCTTCATTCCCCACATCGCGCATGAAAAGCTGTAATTAACAAGGTGACATCGCACCAGCAAACATCTAAACATCTATGAGTCATCTCAATAGTGCACGGAGGGTGTTTTCACTCAAAATCGCGCGTAGCACAGTCGCATACGTCACTCACGCGCCGCGTCCAAGCGTTTAATTTCCTGTGGCCGCCCGCCCGATTGCTCCGCTAGCTTAGCGCGTTGTCAGACGTTTTTAACTAAGAGACACGTTGTTAACTACGACTAAACAGTTTGTGCTCGTGAAACTTGGAAGTAAAGTGAATGATAGATTTTTTTCAACGATTTTTATCCCTGGTAGCACTTTTAACGCGTTACGAGTCGTTTTTAACTGATGGATATGACTTAGAAGCGGTGATAACGACTAAACAGTACGTTCGACTGGAGTCCCATGTCGAGCCAAAATTGTGTCTGAGATTTTCTGTCATGAATTTCTCAAAAACAGCTCGGAGTCGGGAAGTTGGCGGTGTTTCACCCCCATGCCTCGGAAAGCACGTTAAGCCATTGGTCCTGCGCCTGATCTCTCTCGGGTCATGTTGGATTGCCGTCTCACCGAACTTGGAGAGTGATGGAACAGTGAGTGCATCTGTGTATTGCGCTCACACTTGAGCACTATAATATCTCCTGCGTAGTTGGCTGATCTCTGTTGACATTGGCCGCCGTGGTCGAAATCGGCCAGGAGGACTATTAAACATGCGTTCGTGCAAATTGCCAGTACAGTGAATGATACGTTGAATGGTAGGTAGCGTTGCAGTAAATAGTGATAAGTAAGTCTTGTCTTATTAGAATACAGTTAATAACACACGGTGCGCCTTTTCAAATATTACGTAAATGCTACATTTACGTTCAGTGGTGCAAACAACCCCATCAGTGAAGCCCCAGCCGTTCGTCAATTGAAATTAATCTGCTTTGATAAGTGTTCTCATTAGTGACGCGTTACGACCCGTTAGAAACAAACTCCATTGCACTATAACAAGCATTGTAAGCATTCCAATTAACACTGAAACTTGCAATTAAACAATCCATCGCGTCGAAAATAGCTCGCTAGCGTGCGTGGTATCCGCCGGCATCAGGCACGCGGGCTCGGACGTGCAACGCGCGTCGTGCTGCGGCGGCGTGCGGCGCGCGGCGGCGTGCTGGCGTGCCAATTAGACGGCACTAACAACTAATGGCCCATTAACACTCGCTTTACCAACGCCATCGCCTGCTACCATCTGCCTTGTTGGTACACCTACCCCCGATCCCGCTTTTGTTTGTAGGCTAATTGACGGCAGCCGTCATAAATACACATTCAAACGCACCACTCTACAGCCGGACCGATGTGCGACCTTTATGGTCCCTCAAATTTATAGCCCTGATATTGGTGGTCTGGATCCGCAATACTTAGGCCTCGCTTTACATAATGCCTGCGTAATGTGGGTGCTTCATAAGGCCCGTCTCTTTGTATGTTAATGCGTTAAAGGATTCGTTGCAGTTACATATACGGTATCAGGAAGACAATTCTGAATTCCTTTGTAATTTTTCTATTGGTACTTTAGGTAACTTAAAATAACTCCGTTTCAAAACGAGAAATATTGCTTCATTTTCTAAAGATTATATGGAAAACTCACCCTGAGAAGAAATAGGTACTACTTAATTTAAATTGTAACGAAGTTTCTATACCTAATTTATTTTTGTTTTATAATAATCTATCTTAGGAAAAGAAATTGTTCGATTTGATTTTTCTGCGTTTTTTGTTTACCTTATTTATTTACGTCACGCGGCACGCCACACGGACAGTACCTACTAAGCTTTTTTGAAGTTTTCGGTCAACGAGCTTTGTTTGTACCTGAGATTTGTACCACCAGCGACGGCTATATTCTATTATCTTAGGCCGCGCGAATATTATCGATTGTATTTGATTGACGCTCAGCAGATCAACCGGCACAGGACTCGCTCATCGGACCAGGAAACGTTGGAATTAACCGAGAAATGGGTTCAGTAGCATCGGGCCGTGTTAGGCACGCGAGGAGCCAGCCCGGTGCGAGTGTTCGCCTTAATTAATTGGGTATTTTCACACGTCAGCGGCTAGATCTAGCCAAATAGATCGGCGCGCGCGGGGCTTAATTAGCTATATCGGGGTAGGGATCGCCGCGCCCGCGCTCTCCGCTACGCCAATTTGGCGCTAGACTTCGCTTCGGAAAACAGCCGATAAGACCAGAATGCTCGGTAATAACCTCATTATGAAATATAAACAGCCCAGCCGGCCAGGATAAACTTTCTATTTTATTTTCTTGTAATGTCCATTAGTAGATTTCATTGTTCGTATCTTGCCTTGGTAACAATAAAGGTCAATTGAAGGCGGAACGAGCTATTAGTTGGCCATTGGTTTGCTTTATCCTTATATGCTATTTCTTTTAGTGAAGTCGACACCAGCTTTTAAACTAGGTTCATTTCGAGGTGCTTATTTGATTCAGATTACGTCGACAAAGAAAATGATAAGACTTATTTTACTTGTTATAGACATTTTCAAATCACAAACTGGCATCTTCTAGGCAAGCTCGCTCCATCGTCAGTGTCTGCCTCGTCGAGTGACTTGGGTCAAAAGCAAACCTATCACGAATTAAAAAATAAACAAAATATGTCACTTTAATTTAGGTACAAACAATAAATGTTATTGTAAAGTCAAGTTGATGGAATCAGGCGTTACTTTGCGGAAATCAATGAAAAACCACAACACAAAACACTGTGTTTTGTTGCAAGGCCTGCGACTTCCAGCTCTAGTATTTTCAAGCGGTTACAGTTGGATGTATTTGGGTTTCTGTACTGGCATCGTATATTTAAAGCAAAATAATTCTCTTTTTCATATAACAAACATTAATACACATAAAGTTATAATTGATTTAAAAAAATATTCAGATTACCTTCGTGCTTATCAAAGTAATATTTTTAGTGGTTAGGTTAGGTTAGTATGGTGACTCTACACGAAAGCAAAGTCCATACACGAAAATCATATGTTTTGTAATTAATATGCTTTAAGATTTAATTTTAGTGGTGATTAACAAAAAAAAACAACTTATGAAATAACATCTTAAATGTTACCAATATGCTATCTTACTTGGGGGAAATCTATCTTACAGGGTAAGATGCCAATAAACGTTGTGCGTTGTAATAGTTATGGTAAAAAAATGTATGCTTTAACATTTTATACTGATACCGTTATTATGACAAACGAAGTATCTTTAATGAGCGTTATGCGAATCAAACAGTATACTTATGATTTTTGAATATGTGCCTTTTTAAATTATGGAACCGAATATCGACCCGTTGTGATAAGATATAATGAGTTAGCATTAGTGTTTCAAGATATTTCTGATTCTGAATTAGTAAAGTTGATGTACTGCTTAATACAACAGCAACAACAACAGCATAGATCCACAGATTACTTAATAGTTACTACGTAAATAGAGCTTAGAAAAATTACCTACACTAATACGTGCTCTGGTTAATGCTAATATTTTATCTGTGACAACCGGTTCTAAAAATAATACCTTAATCTGTATACGAATTAAAATATATTATGGATATGAAATGGTAGCTAGTAGTATTTGAGCCTCAGTTTGACCTCCTATCTATCTAGAGATTACGATAATAATACGTTCTTGCACTCTCCTCTTATCAATTTTTCTGTAATACAAAGGCAAATGGCTTGTGAATAAAAAGAGCATACGATGATTCGAAATCAATAGAATTTCGTTGACAGCAGAATACCGCAAAAGTGGTTGTTCGATCCTTTCTAATATCTGCTACAATAGCGACGCGCGATTCGATTGATGGCCCGAAAACAATTACTTACTTTTTGTCGGCGAAGCGATACACTAATTACAATAAGTGATCATTGACTTTTTAATTACGCCGCCCATTCAGGCGTCCATCATAATAGCTAATAGTTGCCTGTCAGTGCATTTAATAAACTCCGCCGCCACTCGGAATGTTTACTTCATAGTTTCGCTCGCGGAATTCCTACTATTAAATTCTTTCTCTACTTCCACAGATTTTTTAACAAGGGCTCGGTGTACGCGCGTTACGTTCCCGCAACTTGTCAACGTCAACAAATGGGAACTTAAAATATGCGCCAGTCGAGTAACAAAAAATGTTAACAACAGTTAAACGCGCATTGTAATGTAGTGGTCAAAGAAAATATTTATACAGCATGAGTTCACCGCGGTGTATGTAACCTGTTTTTGTGTAGGTATGGAGGGGATGAGTAGGTACGCTTTGCATTCCTCCGCGAGGAGCGCGGGCCGCCCCGTGAGAAACAAATGTTCCCGGCCTCTAATTACGTTTTATGCGATATCGCCATTTAATTAGCAACATGTTTCCCATTCCGAAACATTAATTAATATTTTCATCAGAGTTCTCCGCATTTAACTGTGCTTTTATTACTCCCTCGAGATTTTAATAAAGATTCCCGACCACCCTCGTCGTAGTATTATTGTTTTAAGAAATCTTATTAATATATTTTTATTGCAGGCCCGTTGCGATCGTTTATTCCATTGTCGACCGCTTCCCGATCGATGGCCTTAAACGAGCGAATCTTATTAAGACGACAGTTGGAATGAATACGTTGCGTGTTTTTGCGTGGCGGTGACAAGTGGTCTTCGATATAGGACAGATGATTACATTCGTCAAGTTTTTGTGGTAATAAAAATATCGCGCAGAGTGTGTGGACTACAGACGCGAGGCGGAGTGCGGACGGTGCCGCGGCCGGTGCAAGAAGTGGGCATCGTCATAAAGCGGCGCGGCCGGAGTGAACCGCCCGATAAGGGCCACAATTAATTCAATGGTCCGCCTGTAATTGTGGCAACAGATTATTAACCGATCCACGTATCGGCGGACAAATTGCGGCACCTGCGCCCGCGCTGTGACATCTCTTTTACCGGCCCTCAATATTATGAAGCAGCAATTAATTCGGCACACTCGTCCGCTACGCACGGGGCCTACTTTTTATTTCACTTTTTACGTAATTGAAATAGATAAAATGTATAATTTCGCGTGTTGGGCCGGCGAGCGTGAGAACAGCCCTCCGAGGGAACTAATTACTGAATGCGGCATGGGTCTTCGGTTAATTAGAGACAGAGTGGTTCAACCCTCTTAATTAATACTTGTGTTTAGAAGGCCCTTATGCTTACCTCGACTGTTTTGTTTGAATTGTTAATTCGTGATAAGACATGGGTATTTTGTATGTATTAAGTGTTATATTAATTTTATGTTTTTTAATAAAAATACTGTACAAAAACTACCTGTTTGTCGAGTCCATACGTGTTCTGTGCTTTAATAAAACGGATATAAAGAAATGAGACATCTTATTACAACGGCAGGCCGAGTAGGTAGGTGGCTGCGTAGGAGAAAATGACGAGATAATGAAAAAGCTGTATGATTATGTGTTACGATACCCAATAAAAATTCATATGCACCTCCATGAATAAAAGTGCAGGTATTGGTACAATATTATTTTTGTAAAGGCTAAGTATGCATTGTTCTTATTTCTGTTTCAGGTATGTATCCAGATTTGTAATGCTACGCAAAATATAACTATTTAGATACGGTAAGTTACTAAAATGGTTTAATTAATTATGTATGCTTTTAAAGTTTTCTGTTAACATTTTCTAAATGGTCTTATTACTTATATTACCCGACTGCCGATAACATAAATTAATGACAATAACAAAATCATATGAACTCGAAACACTTTTGACGGTGACAAAACAAACGATGTGTGTTTCATACAAGGTTATTCAATTTTTACACTAAAGGTCACATTGACAGCGACATTGATTAATTTTTGTATGACCAAAATTACCTAATAACTTCCTAAATTGACATTTAGTGATAAATAATTTTTGTAGAATAAAATACAAACAAAATAATTAATGAATACAAATATACATATATATCTCATTTTGTCACTGGAAAAAAGCAGGTTGCAAAGATTCGAATTGTTAAAGTTAGCCGAACTTAAGTATTCGAAGCTTTCAAGTAGCACATTTAGTATTGGTATTAGGTATGGCATACAAGTATAAGGTCTTTATTTTTCCCATTTCCTTTAACTGCTTGCATAAATACTCAACTCGCCTTTCGAGGGCCAGAACGTTTCACCTTTTACGCAAATAAGGATGCAATAGAAAGAAACTATATTAAACCCTATTTACGAGCTGTCAATGTAAAGTCGTAAAAGTGAAATTGTTCCCGGCGTGGATAATGGTGCATTTAATGTATTTGTGACTGCGTACCCGCGGTACATACCCGTGGTATATGTATAATGTGACCGAAGACACGGCTCTTCGATTAACATAAAATCGAGGTGACCACGCGCAACCCCGTGTGGGCGCGCACTCCCGCGCATCTCCCATTATGGCAGTCACAGAACTCGTGTCTTTCCCCTCAATATACTAATACATTCGCCAACATAACCGTACTGATACAAACCTGGATAATGACTAAACATTTCGTGACCACTAAACCGCGTTTAGTCAGTCATCATTAAGCCAAACGATGTTGCAACGACTTCGGCCGAAAAATAATTAGCAGTTAGTCGACCTCGGCGCACTAGCGAAGGAAAACCGCACGAGAGCCGACATTGACCGGCCGGCCTACACAGCCTCCCGCGGAATACATCGTTTTGTACATTTTTCTCGTTTTAAAAACATACGTACATTCAACGACGGCTAATTGCCGATTGGTGAGCGAGCACAAAAAAAATACGAGTAACCACTACACGCCAACTCTACGATTTCTATCCGGTTCGTCCGTAAACCGATTATTACAACCACTTACGGGATCAATAATTCATGTCCAATTAGCTGATTACCGCAGGATGTAGTTATGTGTCATTTATATTTCATAGAGCATCGTTTCAATTAATTTACCCAATTTAAATAGCGGTTTACGATCTACCACAGTATCGTCCGTCATGTCGGGCGAGTGCCGATGTAACGCACAGATAACATTCCGGTAAGTACGGTACAGGTATCGAACATGGAATTCTTGGCGCGGTCGAGCTGAGCCATACTTGAGGCTCGATTCCATCTCGACGTCGGGTTTGGACGCAAGGAATCTGAGGCGATTGATAGAAGCGCGTCATCCATTGCGCGCTGAGTGCCAATCTCGGATTTCGGGCCGGTCCCGGCGCGCAATGTGGTGCATTCCGCTGCTTGACGACGTGGCATATTTGATGAGAGGTCTCGTCATTGGCGATAGGATCGTGACAGAGAATTCGTCGGTCGGCTGCCGGTGGAATGCGCGCAGTAATTGATTTGTCCTGCGTAATCGACGGTCAGCGGGATTGACGGGAATATCGAGACGTCACGGGGCCGGCCCGCAACATATCCTTGTTAGCATTGTTGACTCACTACTAGCTCTAGGTGAATGTTTGTTCAAGCTGAAATGTTTGCTCTGCATATTAACTGTATTCGTTACCGGGGCTTTGGTGGAATCGAGATAATGTACGTACTTAGTACCTGTGCGTGACGTTTTGTTTTATGTTTTTTTTAAAGTTCTTGTTACGAAGGTGTAAAAAAGCTTCAGAAAAAGTTGTGTAGCTTGTTTGTTTGAAACACACACATGAGAGCTAAAGCACACTGCGACTGGCGAGGAGCTAGGGCATAATTATTACCATTTTCTTTTCCAATTTACGTCAATTATAGGGCATTACAGTAACCTTCTTACAAGTTTTCGTAACTTTATGCGGTTGACCCATCTCGTCATTCAAACGACTACGTCGTTTAGAATTATTCATCAACCACAGACGACTATAAAAAGCCAATGACCTACTACAAAGCGAACTTATAACTCAGTTAAGAAAATTAAATACATCTTTGCAAGGTCGAACTGTACTCGTAGATTGATGACAATGTTTAGTTTTAACCATCGACGAAAAAGAGTCTTGGTATTAAATTTACCTCTTTTCTGTTTGTGTTTGTCTGTGACATCGTTACTCGTGAAGGGATGGACAGATTTCAATGCGGTTTTTTTTACTCGAAATAAAATTTAGCTACGGTGTTTCTTAGCTATGGTTGGTCAACCTTCGTCCAAAAGTGTAAGCACACCAGCCGTTTTCCTGGCTTATGTCAAGTGTTTTTTTAAAGGAAGGTTAGTTTTCGTGACAATATTACATTTGTGAGTTAAAATTGTAAATGTTAAAGCTTAACCAAGCTTAATTTGCGTTAGCGCATAGCCAGTAAATCAAATGTTTAGCGGTGAACAACTTTCACTAATGACTGTCTACTCTTTGTATCGGCTGTCGGATGAAATATGTATTGGAAAGGTTTGCACGCGATCTCATTCCTGGGCCTCTAGACAAAGTTACTTGACAAAGTCAAACGACAAGAATAGCGATCGCTATCGTTTGCAAAATGTATGGAAGTTACGCTAAATCACGTGATAATTTAGCGAAGGCGAATGTCATTTTATACAAGCTTTTACGTAGTTTCACTTGTCCCAATATTTATACATTTTTTTTATTTAATACTTTTTATTCATTTAATAAAGATGGTTGTGTTATTTGTGCATACGTGACGGGGTTTTTATCCGGACGGCACGAGACGTGAGGTTTTGGAAACTACGTTTCGTACAAAATATTTTTCCCGGCCACGTTGCCGATGTTTCCAAAACAAAATGTATGTACAATTATTGGCGTTGCCGGAAATTTGCGATCGCCCCATTTGGCGATCAACTATCCAAGTATCTTTGTCTTAGGGCCCTCATGTCTACTAAGTACTACAGCCTCCCTTTTCTATCCCGTTCGCTTCCACGGTCAAATTAAAATGAGTGTCAGGGACAGCTATATTCGACACTATAGACATCGACTTACAGTCATAGCCTTAGGCCTCTGATGTTCAGATGGTGCTCGAACTCAAATAAAATTAATATTCATAGTCGTTGTATTTATTGGCTTTCAATTAGTATAATCTTAATGGTGCATTAACATACGCTCGGGCGGCGACGCATTACCATACCAAAGCCGGTAATGGGTTGCCAGTTGAAAAAAAATCACGCCAGTGACTATAAGTTTTTCGTCAAAAGGTCACTATTTTACGGGTATTAAATCTGCTGTTTTTAAATTTTAATTTATCTTAATTTCGACAATATACTGCTGATTAAGTGATATTATCTTAAGTGATACATACATACGTAATGTTTAGACTCCTTATTATTCTACGAGGGCGTTTTGATAACTCCATGACTGTCAGGCTGAATAGAAACTTTTTTTATTTTTAATGATATTTTCTTAAAAGTAATATTTTTGCGAACCTAAAATAATTCTATTTTCAAATATGGCGCGAAAACAATATTTAATAACAAAAGAAGTTTGGCGGCTGTGAAGGTGTTCTTCGAAAATGGAGAAATCCGAGTTTCGAGTCTTGATTAAACACTATTTTTTACGCGGGAAAACCATTAAGCAGACCGAAGACAAGTTGAAAAAATATTACGGGGATTCAGCGCCGTCTCATGGAATGGTACATAAATGGTTTACTGAGTTTCGTTGTGGACGTATTACAACCAATGATGCCGAGCGCCCAGGAAGGCCGATTGAGGTAACCACTGAGGACATTGTTAACAAAATCCACGATATTGTTTTGGCTGACCGTCGAGTAAAGATACGCGAGTTAGCTGAGGCTGTGCACATCTCAACTGAACGAGTTTTTCATATTTTGCACGATATTTTGGGAATGAAAAAACTTTCTGCAAGATGGGTGCCGCGCTTACTGACAGTCGACCAAAAGCGAAAACGCGTGACTACTTCTGAGGCATGTCTGGCTATGTATAATCGCAATCCAAGTGATTTTTTGCGTCGGTACGTAACCGTGGATGAAACGTGGGTCCACCATTATACGCCAGAGACTAAACAACAGTCAAAGCAGTGGACTTCTACCGGCGAACGTGCACCAAAGAAGGCAAAAACGGTATGTTCGGCTGGTAAAGTAAT
The DNA here is from genome assembly GCA_963921415.1 of Pyrausta despicata. Taxonomy (NCBI): domain Eukaryota; kingdom Metazoa; phylum Arthropoda; class Insecta; order Lepidoptera; family Crambidae; genus Pyrausta; species Pyrausta despicata. Next base: position 12,547,013 of record OY992848.1, read on the forward strand.
GGCAACAGTGTTTTGGGACAGTCAAGGGGTTATTTTCATCGATTTCTTGGAGAAAGGCAAGACAATAACCGGTGCTTACTATGCTGCATTGCTGGAAAGATTTAATGAAGAGTTGATGAAGAAACGACCGCATCTAGCAAAGAAAAAAGTTCTATTTCATCAGGATAATGCTCCGGCCCACTCGTCTGCAGTCGCGACTTCAAAACTTGTCGAATTAGGATACGAATTATTGCCGCACCCTCCATATTCACCAGATTTAGCCCCCTGTGACTTCTTTCTCTTCCCAAACATGAAGAAATGGCTTGCTGGGCAAAGATTTTCATCCAATGAAGAGGTGATAGCTGCAACCGAGGCCTATTTTGCAGGCTTTGACAAAAAGTATTTTTTGGATGGGTTGAAGAGATTGGAGCATCGCTGGAAAAAGAGTGTAGAGTTGAAAGGAGAGTATGTAGAAAAATAAAATGTTTTTGTACACAAAATATATGTTTTTCTTTTCAAAGTCATGGACTTATCAAACCGCCCTAGTATAATATAGAAATGAATCGCAAAATGTGTTGGTAAGCGCATAACTCAACAATGCCTGGACCAATTGGGCCAATTCTTTTTTAATGATAATCCTTAAAGCACGGGGTTGTTCTTACGAAGAAAAAAAATAAAAAAAGCAACGGACAGGACAATGTCTGCGGGGTCCGCTAGTAAATTTTATATGTACTTAATATACAAACAATATTTAAAATGTTTCTTGGAGAAATTTCAACAGTTTATTAGTTTGTCTTTTGTTTGGCAGCTTAAGATCCGCAGTTCAAACAAACGTAGGCAGTGTTTCATTCTGTTCTCTAAATGTCCGCAAAGTGCTAATTTGCTACAGTAACTTAAGGGAGTCGTAGATTTTGTAGTCAGTCTCCAATGTTGCTTTGTGCAGCTATTTGTATAGGTGCATATGCTTTACGCAAAATTTAGGTCAACAAGGTACAACGAGTTTTTAAGCCGTTCGATTTAAATGCTATATAAGTACTTGCTATAAAACTTTATTAGCATTAAATTTTCTGCCAGTACGTTAATAGTTATGTTGCCTAATCGTGTCTCACTCAAAATGGTAAAACGAAATGAAAACGTGAATGTTATTTGCCTTACCCTTGGGTATTAGGTCATTACACTTCTAATGTGTCCTGTTGGGCAGACATTTAGCAAGATTAATAGCGCTCCCTGTATGGTATCAAATGGCACTGTCCCACTTCCGACTGTAGACATGGTTTAAATTAATTCTAAGCCTGCCTAAAAGTTGCTACAAATAAACGTAGACAATTACTATTCAAAGATGTCATGAAGAAGAAGAAATAGGCATTTTGAAATAACATACGTATGATCTGAAATAACACGACAACCCCATTTATCGTGTCACAATTTTGTACCCGACCTTAGAAAAAATTATAAAGAAAACACTGCATATGAAATAAATAGCAAAATAATCCGTAAAAGTGTCTCATTTCAACACTGCATATGACTCCAGAAAAGTTTGAAAAAGGAAAGTAATTACCCTTTCCGTTACCAGCTATGGTTTTTTAACTATTAAACGGGCAGTAGGGTCCAACCAGGCAACACTGGTCGCGGAAGGCGCCGATGACCTCGCGGACCGGTTCGGCGGACCCCGCCCGCGCCGGCCGCGCGATTCGTTTCATTACGTTATTATTATATTAAATGGTACAATACACATTGTAAGCATTAGTTGGCCGAGACGTACCGAGAAAAGGCAATGTATGACTGCACTCTACGTGCTTTTATTCGCCCGACCCGGGATTAACGCGCGATCTTTACGTCTTTAAATGGCGGATTGTTCTTTCCCATAATGTTACCGAGACTGAAGTCAGTTCCAAGCAACGAGGTATAATCCTAATGAAATATGTTTCTAAGAAAACAGTACGTTGAGTCACTGTGTGTGTTTTTTAAATGCGTGAAATTGAGTAATTGTATATCTAAAGATTTTTTTTATTCAAGTCATAATATGTATTCAATATCAAAACATGCTAAATTATATCAATCACATCTTAATGTCATAAATGCTAAGTAACATCATAAGAATTTTATACTTTTCCAAACTGTGGTCATTTTGAGACGTTTTTTTTCTATTACTTAGGTACGTATGTAGGATATTGTTCGCTGTTTTCATGATAGGTGTTTCTTTATTAAGTTTTATCAGATATTTTCATGTTAACAATCATAAATTATGATTTAATGTGTACTTTGATAAGCACCCACACTTTAATGAAATTAACCAGTTGCTAGCTGTAAAACCATTAAAATTTATTTTAACTAGTCTAGAAGAGCTTTGACCTATGAAAGACTTCTATTTAAAGGTTTCTTGGTAATTGCTTAGGTTTGCGTGGAACTTGCTGAAATTAGTGACTCGGAAACTATATTAAATTCATCTTTTCAAATACGAGTTACTGATTCTCCTTACATAAAAAGCTGGAATAGATTTGCTTAAACTTAAACATATTTGTTAAATATTTTTGAAAGAGAAAGAGAGAGAGAATGAAAAAAAAACATAAGAAGTATCCTGCTGGGATATGATTTTAATTAAAAAAAAAAACAGTTTTAAAATACATTTTTTTTGGCTTTGCAACTAAATTATCCCCAAAAGAGAGTTGCTTAAAAGCGTGGTGATTCAAACTTGACTTCATATTCTTATTGGACGTATCCCACCAATATCGTATTACCTAGTAGCGGCGCGATTGATCGGCGTCTATGTGTAGAAACATATTGATATATTCTTAAAAGAAGTTTAATACTATTTATAAGGGTAATTTACTTCAGTCGTCAAACCTATTTTCGAAAGGTTTTCTGTCATATTAGAGTCGTATGGATTATTTATTTTTTCTGCTATTTTGTATAAGTTAATATGAGAAGGCTTTTATCATTTAGTGATCTAGCAAGTGCGAGGAGAAGTCCAATATTGAGTATTGTATGTATCTTGAGTAACTCTCTGCCTTAAGATATGGCCTAGTCAAAGGATAACTCCCGTGGTACTCAGCCCATAACAGCAATCTAATATTCCCTAAGCAAGAGTTTGGATAACGTTTTTAAACAAAGAACGCAAGATTAAAACCAAGGATTGTTTCATCACGGTAACCAGTTCTAATTTTAGCCAGTTCATCACAGTATCACGTTACTCGCGGCGCACTTGATAGGGCCGTTGTCCCTCGTTTATTTGCGTTTTTTCTGCGGCCGCGACCGCTCTGACCGCAACGCTAAACGCTCACCGCAGAACTCCGATTAGCCTTCGAACGAGTGGGCCTACTGCGAGTTTCCGTAACGCTTGTTCCGTATTTACGTCACAATCCATCTCGCACGTTGACTTGTTAAGATGACGACAGTCGGTTCCTAGCGATCGGCATCGCAAGACCGCGACTCGTGACGTCACGCATCTTACTTTTCGTTGCAGGAAACCGACTTTTACTTTTACGAGTAGAATGATTTGTGTACAGACGGCTGCATTAAAAATCAATGGATTACATAGTAGGACCGTAGATTGGATTACAGGCTTTGGTAATCTACAGAGTAAATGCGAAGAGAACAATTTATTTTACTTAACATCATCTGATGTTATGTGTGTAAAACGAAATACAGGTTTAAGATTGATAAATAAATAATGTAAATGTAATTTTTATAACATATTTGCTCGTAAAGTGGCTGTAATTACACCAATTTCTTATTTGTTATTGTAATGTAAAACGCACGAGTTTTTTTTTCAATAAAGTAAATCGCACGGTTTTATAACGTCTAAAAATAAACGATACTTTTTAAAACCTTAGCAAAGAGTTCATGTGTCACAAAAGTCAATGATAAAATATAATAAATAAACATTGATTTCCTTAAATGTAATTATTAATTAAATACAGTTTAATTAATGTTGAGAATAAATTGCAACCATTTACCTATAACCATAACACACAAATATTAATTTACTTTATTAGTAATACTGGCTGTTTTTGTACCATTGCCTAAAAAAACACTTTCAAAAATATATGTTTTTTAATTTTTTTAAACTGTTTTTACAAATAATTTAAGATTTATTCGTTTAAGAAAGAGTTTTATTTACAAGCATATATGTCATAAAACGTCGTAAGTATACGTGCGCTTTGAAAATTACAGCCTCTGCTTTCTCATAGATCTCGCCTACTGCTCGGGCTAGCAATATCGCCTCGGCTGTAATTTTCAACTTATCGAACTTATACCATATTTTACTATGACCTCTAGTTTATAGCAACAGATAGGTAGCTCACCTCGGTAGCAGTGTTAAAGACTCTTGTCTTTACTGCTTACAATTAAATGGAGCTAACACCGCTTCTGCTACCATCAGATATAAACTTAGTAAATATATTTACCATACCTTTTGAAAAAACTAGTCGCGCTCAAACCCAATTTCTCGCGGCAGTTAAATTATAGCTTCAGCCAGCGCAAATCGCACGTCAAAATATCATTGGCAATAGGGTGGAGTACCGAGGCCGACCAATTTGTTCGGCGGGACGTCAGATTTCGAGGGCCTCGTTACGACTAAGCCTCCAATTAGACTTATCCCTAATTAAGAGATGCCAATAAATTACCCTCCATCACGGGCTAACGAAGACGCGGGACTCTAATAACGCTAATTGATTTTGAGTAATGAGCTGAAGTTGTGATGGGGCCGATAAGACGAGCCATCGATCGCGGTAAGCCGAGGCTTGATGCCTTTTGGTGTCATGTTTTTATTTGTGACAATGAATCCGATTGAGCGGTTTAAAAACTAATAAATAATTGACAGTTGTATTTATTTAATTGAGTTACTCGTGTATTAATTTATTGAAATTTAAGTTTTATTGTTATTTTACGTGGTTACTTTGTGTTAATTCAACCTTGTAGTTAAATAAAACAAAAAAAATCATTAATAATTGTAATATAAAAATATAAACTCGGTTTTTTATATTCATACTAGCTGACCCGACAAATGCTGTTTTGCCATATAAAAGTTAAGGGTGGACTAATAATAATAATAATTGGTATGAAAAATGGATGTTGGCCGATTCTCAGACCTACTTACTGTGCTCACAAAATTAAATGAGATTCTGTGAAGCCGTTTCGAAGGAGTACGGGAACGAACATTGTGACACGAGAATTTTATACATATATAGATAAATATTAATTGAAAAAATATTTACACTGGCAATCTTGGCCACCTCGTTCGTACTAACACCTTGAGAGTTAATTAATTAACGATTTCAATCGATGACCTAATCATGATAGATGTCTATGCGAGTCTATCCACAAAATTATAAATACGATCCAATTTAAAATAAACACTATTCGCACAAACGTATGATCATTCAAATTTATTCATGTCAGCAGAAGAAATAGATCGAAACAAACATGTAACCTTAACGCAATTGCCTTTTAATTGAATACCATTACCATAGTAAAAGCTTACACTTAATTAATGAGACCAAACATTAGATTGGCATGAAATATCTGCCGATAAACGGTGGTATGTAAATTTATAAAATTAGCCTAATACGACTATCGGCACAGCATTGGCGGCAGTGTGACTGCGTCATTAATAACGCCCCTCGTCACTTAAAAATCGAAAGTAATTAAGAAATTATTATTAGTAAGTAAGAAAATATGTATGTATATATTTTGTTCACCCATTTACCTAAATTATATAAATGGGGTAACTCACATACATATTTTAAATTAAGTGATTTTATCGTCATAAACCAATCAATTAACTCGAAACATATTGTATGTGACATGTAGGTAGGTATGTCTTGTTAAATATTTAAAAAAGGTAATGAAAATAAATTAAATGAACTGAGTAATAACTCAAATTAAGCAATAAATAAGTTCGCAATGTGTTAAGAACTCAATTAAGTTCTCTCGTACATAGTCATGAATAATAATGCCCTAACTATGTAAGCATGTATCGGATCTAAAACTAAATTAAAAAGAGAAACAAAGGAACGTAGATGACTCAATAAGATAATGGACAATGGACTGTAACAATGATCAATTATAATTCATCAATATTAATTTAGATGTGTCATGTGTACATTATATTAGACCCTATTTAAAGCCTTGTAAGGACCAGTTTATGGGACACAAAATATAGTTAACGAGAAGTTACAGCACTCTGAAGACCAAGAGTTATGGAACTGGTGGACAGCTTAAAAATACTGCTATCAAATATTCCATGCGATGTTTGTTTATTTATTTCAGCTTTATTGCACAACGTTTGACTGCCTTATTGGTGTAGTGGCAAAGTTTCTGCCTTACATCCAAGAGTTCCTCGGTTCGAATCCCAGGTCGAGCCAAACATTGTTTCTGAGATTTTCTGTCATGATTTTCTCAAAAACAGCTCTGAGCCGGAAGCTTGGCGGTGTTACACCCCCGTGCCTCGGAAAGCACGTTAAGCCGTTGTTTCTGCGCCTGGTCTCTCTCCAGTCATGTCGGATTGCCGTCTCACCGAACTTTGAGAGTGATGGAACCGTGAGTGCACCTGTGTATTGCGCTCACACTAGTGCACTATAATATCTCCTGTGTAGTTGGCTGATCTTTGTTGAGATTGGCCGCCGTGGGCGAAGTCGGCCAGAAGGACTATTAATTGCACAACAATAATCTGTACGGAAGGTGGACTTCACGCCGTAAGGGAATCTCTACCAGATAGACCGTTGGGCTAATCGGAAATGAAAAGTGGAAATTAGTGTCACGTTTAAATCAGTTATTTATAAAATCCAGTTTTAAACAAAATAAACTTCGGTAACTTGGCTTGGCTACCCTGACGTTAACTTGGCTGGCTAAGTAAATCTTGACCGATATTTTTGATCGCTTAGTTGGAAAAGACCAATAATTCAGGGATATTCAACTCCGTTAAGGGTCACTATCAAATAAGAGAGTCATAACTAACGTAATCCTTAGTTTGAGGGAACCACGGTTACCCTACAATAGATACGGACAATGGATAGGAAGATAGTGGCAGTAATTACATCGTTTTACGAGTTACATACCTTCTTAGCATGTAATTGGAAAGTAATGCCGTCCTGAATAACTTAAAGTTTTATTTTATTTATTTGGTTTATTAACAGTCTACATACACAATAACCTCTTAAATAAATAGGTACTAAAGTTTCTAATGCTAAGTGTTGTAACTACTTACAAGTAAAGACAACGCACGAAAAACAGCAAGTGTAAAGTAGGTCAACTAAAATTAAACACGGACGACTAGAAAAAGATTATACAAAATAAGCTCCTTGAAAATAAATATCAAATATTTGCCACATTGTTGTAATTTTTATTAAGAAACGTATAAATGGAATTACATTTTATATCGGTCATGTGTTTGTAGCTATTTAACAGTTTACATAGTCTGGGTAGTGGAGAGTTGGAACGAAAAACGGATCTGCGAAATGCCGGCCGCAACGGTAGTATCGGATGACGCTGATATCTAGCAGGAGCACTAAATTCAAACGAACTCAGCAAATGAAGATAACTAGTTTTATTGTTAATTAGTTTGTACAAAACAAAAGATCAATAACCACCCCACGCTTATCCGAAGACGTCATTTTAAAGTGTTTTAATCTGTCAGTATTGGAAAAACTTGTCCTTGCTTTGCCAACTAAACGCGCGAGATGCCATGTGAATTGTGAATTGTGATCCGTTTCTGAACGCGAACTGACAACAGACCACAGACAACAGAACTATTGTATAGATTGTAAAGCATTTTTTTTTGTTTTAATGCTGAAGCCTTTGGTGTTATGGCTTATGTACCTTTACACATTTAATGGTTTCTTACAATGGAAACATATTATTAATAGTAAATTAAATTTGCAAAAAAATTTGACTGATATGCTTCGCTGATATGATAACATCAATGTGATATATGATAACAAAATGGTAATGTGCCACTATATTTTTTACGCTGGCAGTTCTACTCGTAATTTCAAAACTACAAATCGCTGTAATAACATAAGCCTATTAAAATCTAAAAATCTTGAACACTGACGTAACTATTCATAATCCTAATCATTTATTTACATAGAAACACGGTACAATAGAGATTGAAAAGATTCACTTTACAGATTATTTTGCGACTTAAATTTTATGAACAAGATAAGTAAAGTGTATTATTTAAATGTCTACAGTTCTCGTCAATCGAATAAACCAATATACGAGTATAAATAATACAGATTAAATTTCATTATGGAACTATGATTTCCACAAAAAAAAAATAGAAGTACACATACAATCTGTCGCTATTTAATTCAACTGTAGTTTATCTTCCAAGTCTCAGGCACGCCCGCAGATTATTAAAAGTCAATATACGATCCGTGTAAAGATAAACAGTTTAGTCCATTATTAAACAAAATTACGGGTTGGGTCTGGACAAGGCATGCTTAATGGGATTCTATGGAATAATGAGATACCAATAGCGAGGCGTATCGGCCGATACCATCGCGATAGTCGCGAGTCACGGTGCGCACGAGTCGGCGGACAACTTCATCATACACCACAGTAGGCATTGACACAGAAGCCTCACTGTAGCCAGTAAATAAAAATAATAAATGGGGACAACATCACATACATTGCTCTGATCCCAAAGTAGCTTAAGCACTTGTGTTATGGGTATCAGTAACAACGAAGGTACCCCAAAGTAGTAGTAGTAGGCTTTAAGTCCACCTTTTGTACAAAGTTTTTTTGTGCAATAAAGTTGCCGGCATCGTATAGGTAGACCCAAAAAGCAGTGTGTGACGATGTGGTTGCCTTTGCAAGGGACTGGCAGTGAAACTTTACTTAGCAGTGAAATGACATAGGTTAAAAAAAATGACCCTTGCCAACATTGAAAATTGGTTTCCAACATTGCCTCCATCCGGAGATCGCCCGTATGTCATAGATGGCGGAGGTCGTCAATGTCCGTTTCAAGCCCATCGATGTCATAAAATACAAAAGTTCCAGATTGGAAACTATTGCTTTGATCAATAGCGTAGCCTGCAGCCTAGAGTCTTTGGATACCTTGGGTCTTTGGATTGACGCCACTGTAAAGTCACTAGATCGAACTGGTATGGTTACTACTCGTCATTCTGGATATCAACTGGAAAATCCTTTTCAGCAGTCGATGCCTTGATGTTGATTATGGTGATAATGATGCATTTTATGCCCGCTTGAATCTTGATTAAGTCCGCGAACGCGTGGACTTGGAATAAGAGTTACTTAAGGTACTAAGCACTTTGAACATATGTGCGTTTACAGGCACTCACGCGTGTTAGCTTATACTCAGCTGACAATAAGTTTGGTAAGCTTAATATAAAACGAAATACATGAAACAAAGCAACTGTAGTAACGTATTAACTTGTACGAGTAAATAGTTTTCTCAGCGGGACCACTGTATTTACTTATACTGTGGTCTTTCAGTTCTGTAAAAGGAAAGTTTACATCTCATTTTTGAGATGCATGTTTAATGCATACTTCGGCAACATGTGATGTTTATTTATAGACGTTATATTGAGACGTGAATGACAAAAAAGGACTCAAAAGGATACACTATTTAAGTAAATAATTTATTCATTTGATAAATATGTGTATGAAGATTGATGTGATGAATTGTCGATCTTATCTTCTTGTTACATTACATTGATCAGAAAGTGATTTGAAATAAAAAATTCGCACAACCAAAAAATGGGCATGCTGTTAAACAATAAATATGTATATATGCTGTTATAATCAAACGATTACCCCAGGCATTAAGAAATCAAGTGTGTGAAAACGAAATATAAGAGCACATTACTTTAAACATAAAACGTTAGAAAATAAAGAAAAATTTAAAAATTACACCAAACTACTAAGAAGTTGTATCAACAAGTCGCAAAATATCTTCAATACTGCAAAAATAACAAATTCTAAAAATAAATGCAAAGCATCATGGAATATAATTAAAGATAAAACTGACAATTTGAATGTAAATGACGAAATAGAAAATTTAGAAATAAATGACATTGTAATTACCAATCCTTCTGACATTGCCACACTATTTAATAATCATTTTTTAAACATAACTAATTCATTAATAAATCCCAAAAACAGACATCCCGTAATAGAAATTCAACCCCTAAAAGATAGTTTATTTTTGACACCCTGTTCAACACAAGAAGTTTGGTCTTTTATTAAGTCTTTGCGAAATACAAATGCTGTAGGTGTAGACGAACTACCTACTTTTGTATTTAAACTCTGTGCATACTCCCTAGCACCAGTGTTGGCTTTTCTCATAAATCGTTCTTTCACACAGGGTCAGTTTCCAGATAACCTGCTGAAACGCTCGAAAGTGATTCCATTACATAAGAAAAATAACAAAAAAGATATTAACAACTACCGTCCTATTACGTTAATTCCAATACTTTCCAAAATCTTTGAAAAGGCCATGTTAAGCAGAATAACAAGTTTTTTGATAAGCACATAATAATAACTAAAGAACAAAATGGATTTCAAAAAAACAAATCTACGACCCTAGCAACATACTCGCTAATAAAGAACATTGTGTAGAATATCGATGCGAGAAGACCGGTGGTATCAGTGTTTTTTGACATGAGTCGTGCATTTGACTGTGTAAATTACTGTGGACTTTTAAAAAAATGCAATTATTATGGCATAAGAGGACAAGCTTTAGATTGGCTGAAAAGTTATCTCTCAGACCGATTACAATATGTTGAGATAAGAAAAAGGGATCCTCAGAACAATGCAATTGTAACATACAAATCGTCATTTGTACAGAATACATGCGGCGTACCCCAGGGTAGTGTCTTGGGTCCTTTACTATTTCTTATATATATTAATGACTTGCCTAAACAGATTAATTACCAGACTATACTATTTGCTGATGACATATCTCTTATCATCTGGATTTTTATCAAAATTTGGTATATTTTGATAAAAATCCAAATTATAACCAGGTTATAAATGAAACTATAGCTGATGTTGTTTCTTGGTTAACGCAAAATGACCTGAGTGTAAACTTATTAAAAACCAAATTTATACAGTTCTCAAACTATAAAGCAAACCGCCCAAAGCTAAATGTCACATGTCAGAAGATAGCAATTGATGAAGTTAATGAGGCAAAGTTTTTGGGTATCATCCTTGACCAGCACTGTAGCTGGAAATCCCACATTGACGACTTGTGTACAAGATTAAGTAGTTTTGTTCACGCACTTAAAAATTACGATTTGTAGCAGGAGAGGAAACTGCACTGACTGCATATCATGGATATGTGTCCTCAATATTAAGGTACGGTCTCATAATATGAGGTAACTCAAGTGAAATAAATAGAGTATTTTTGATGCAAAAAAATGCGTCAGGGCAATTTGTTGTGCAGGGCCAATGGAATCCTGTAAACCTTTATTTAAACAGCTAAATCTTATAACTCTAGTCGGGCTTTACATCTTAGAGACTGGAGTATTTGTTAGGAAAAATCCTGAGCTTTTTGAAAAATATATTCAACTGGATTTAAGATTACGCCAGAGAGATATTTATAGATTGCAAGTTCCTCCGAGCAAGAGAGCATTTTTCAATAAAAACTGCCAGGCCATGTTTACAAAAATTTACAATAAAATACCTTATGACATATGACAGCTTCCCTATAATAAATAAGTCAAGAATGTTTTGTATAATCTGACTGAATTTTTGACATGATTAATTTATAATATTAATAATCGTTATTGTGACATGAATAAATATTACTAAACTATATTGATTTTGTATATTAAATAAAAATGTATTATATAATTAGGCCATGAAATAATGTTATCTGAAATGTTAAAATAGTAAAAATGTGTAGTGTATAATGAAATTAATTAATTGTTTAACTTTAACGTACATATTTAATTTTTGCATGCCGCCTATGGCAAAACATGATGGTCTAACATGAAATTCTGTTATCAAATTTACCATGTTTTAAGCAAATAAACATATTCTATTCTAACGAGTTTGAAATGACACTAAAAAAACTAAAGCCATGTCTTCGAAAAAGTTTGATTTACCTAACAATCATAATTAATTTTAAAATCAACCATTTGCAAACTTACTTACTCAGTTAAAAGTTTCTGAGTCTATCGATCTCATCTCTATGCCATCGAAACATATAGAAAAGGTACTTACCTAAAAATGAAAGCCCATATTGTGTACGGTGCCAGCACCTCACAGTAAACATTGCGGTATCCCATGTGCAACAAAAATGGGTACCATTATTTACCCTATACCCATGATTAAACCCTAATTTCGCTAAAAAATAGCACAAAAACTTCTGAACAATTCCAATATCAGCATCATTCTAATTTCGAAAGCAATCCAAGGCTAGAGACAAAACTGTTAAGGTATCATTAGTTGGAGATTTTTCTCGGAAAGCGCGGGCTCACTTCAATTACGCTTAATGAGTTGACTTCTGCTCCTAATTAGCCAGTCGCTAATGAATCACAAGGCTCACCTTGCACCCCCAATGTTCTACGGTTACCCGTACTTGTTTACTTTCCGAAACTCGCTTGCGATTACTTAATTACGTTCTTGTATTTCGACATGTTTTGGTACTGTTATAGCAATGAATTCAAGGTACGAGGAAGTATTTAGCGGGTAACGCTGGTAGTAAATTAATCGTAACGTTTCCGTATGCATGAAAATCTCATATCGTATTCGTATTAACATTGATGAATGCGAGTTAAAGGCATTTATTATAGGTTTAGATTCATTGAGGTACAGGTACGAGAGGCAATTAAATATCGCATGTTTTAAATGCATTAAGGTGTATGCGTGCGTGCGGTGCGCGACCGCGACGCGAGACCGCGACTAGTAACGTCACGCGACTAACTTTTGGAGTAGGTATGTCACTTTTGAAAACTGGGTCGCCTGATGTCACGAGTCGCATCGCGGTCTTGATGGTCGCTAAGAAACGACTGTAAACGGCTGTAGATTTAGGGCGCAAATGAGGGATACTGTTGCCACGAATCACTGCTACTCGCGTGTCCAACAATCGCCACCACTATTGACGCTGCCATGTTCTGATATTTGCGGAGACGGCGACATTATGCAACATGTGTGCGTTGGCTCTAACGATCATTTTAAGCATGATAACAAAATGATTTCAATTCTTCTTCTTCTTCTTAGCGTGTCGATGGAACACGAGGAATTACACCGTGGCAGCCCAGAATTCAGCCACTTGTATTGCGGATCGGCTGCAGTTCGTTAAATCTGCTGGCGTGCAGGTGTTGGGGCACGCCGGGCACGATGTTAAGTGTGCCATAGTTTGCACTGCACCGCAAACACAGTCCACATCGGAGCTTGCTGAAAATCCCCACCTGGCCATGTTCTCCTTACTTCGACCAACCTGAGTCCGAAGCCTGTTTAAGGACTTCCAGATCGGCCATGGTTGATCATGTCCAGGCGGGAGATTCTCGGCAAGTGGGACAAAGGGAGTAGGCAAAGAAGCTTTTTCGCGCCAAAGATTACGTCTGGCCTGTGCTGGTTCGGTAGAAAGTGGGGCGACACACTTAATAAAACTACGACGACTTTTTAGCCTTTGAGGCACTGAGACGTAGCCGTGCATAGGGTGCCGTGCATTTCAATTCGATTTAACTTTTACCAAAAACAGTTTTTCAAATAACCAAATTTTAGTTAGATAGATAGAAAATACTTAAATACTTAAATTGCACTTTTCACACGAAACAAACACAAGAATGTTTAAAAATATTGCATAATTAAGGCGGTTTTATTACTTGAAGGAATTTCTTCCAGACAACCTTTGGGCTAAGGACAAAATCAATTAAAAGAATGGGACGGCGGTAAAAATTGCTAAAATGTTATGAAACAAATTCCACTCTGTGGTAAGTAGCTTAAGCACTTGTGTAACAGATGAGATCAGAACCTACAGTAGTATTACAAATAAACTTAAATAAACACATATAACACCCAGACCAGTACAAACAGATATGTTCATGCACACGAATGTTTGTACAGTGCGGGGATCGAACCCGCGACCTCTTGGTTAATAGTTTTAACCAGTACACCAAAGTGGTCGCCAAATGTTGCGTATGTCTCAAAGGTAGCGTACCTTACCAATTTAAGAAACAAAGATTAACTGACTCTCCTTCTACGGCTCTGTTAAACCTCAATAGCGTACAATCTGATGGATTGCCGTGCACACTGAGCCTTATGTCAGCGCGGTATTGGCATCCAATTAAAGTATTACTCCTATCAGCCTCATTATGGTGAGTGATGGCGTCGTAAGTGGTGTAAGCAGGGATTCATTATTTACTGTCACAGATTGGAGTCTGCCTCGCCCATCAAACGACACACAACTTTTCAACAACACTCCAAACCATTTTCAACCCTAGATTTGACTAATATGGTTTGAAATGCAACAGAGGGTAGACAGTCCGACAATAGCACGCTTGAACCGTTAGCTTTCGTGTAAAGAGGTGGTTATGAAAATGTTTCCGTTTATTAAGACGTACGTCGCTACGTTTTCGTTACGAAATGAGTGTTTTAAGTACTCTACATTTTTATCTGACTGTTTTCTTTAAAAAAGAATAACTATGAGTGGCTCATTAGGACTAATTTGTACACAACCATCAGTAGTAATGTGATTATGGAAGACAACCATCATCTTGTCGGTTCTTGGAAATATCTACTGCCGAATATAAGTATCATAAAGAGTACTTGTGTTCTTACGTTCAACTTGCTAAGTCACTGTTTTTATCAAGTGTATAAATATGCAAAATTCAAAATTAGATAAGCACATATACATATTTATTGAAATTTAAACGTTTAAGTTTCAGCTCATAAACCTCACATGCGCACTTGTAAGCAAACCAGCGATTTGTCTACAAAACGCACGGTATAAAATATCGATGACAGGATTGATAAAGCCTAAAACGTTCTGAGTTATGGCACGAAGCAAAATACTGAACCGAGCAGGAATCTAAGTGCAACAGGGCAAAGGTATAGCGGGTATAGCGCAAGATTGCATACCTGTGACAGCGCCCGAGGGCGGGGGTGGGCGAGCTATCGATAAAAATTCCGGCGGGAAAAATTATATGCAAGTAACAACTCGGATTCCTAGTAACTTGCACTATGTGCACCGCCTTTTCTCTGCATGGACCTATGGTTGACTGGTAGAGAATGCCTTCGGCATTAAGTCCACCACTGTACACATGTTTGTACAGAACTTAAATAAATAAAATAACTAACGATATTTTGGGTAACACATCTTTAAAATTATGTTATTTTTACAAACTTTTTGCGTAGGTAACGATAATAGTGAGAGACACCTTTGTCATTACAGCTATTTTGACTGCTATTTGACTAGGTACCGGCAATAGCGAACTGATCTTTTTGTTATGTGTGATTACCTCAAATACATTAAACCAAATCTTCAGAGTGCATATCGCCTAATTTTAAAGTGCATTTCACGTTATGAGTAGGCGATTTGCACTCGTTGATGTAATGACAAGCATGACGAAGTATTCAGCATAACTTTCGTGTTATAACCCTTGCGAAATCAATTCGGCTTGATCAAATCTCCAATGACCAGGATAAGACGCTAAGCAGCGTTCAAATTCGGAACGGTTCAGAATCAATTTGGCGTGGCGTTTGCCCACTTATCGACCATTGTTAAACTGAGATACTTGCTTTGTGACGTTTCCCATCCCTACGGGCGCCCGGCGGGGGGTGTTCGATGATTGATGGCAGGCCGGCTGTGGGAGGGAGAAAGTTGGATAGCTGGCCATTGTGCGTCTCGCTCGCACGCCCAGCAGGCCGGCTTCGTAATTGAATGGCAATTACCTGCGCTGTAAATATGACACAGGCGCGTAATTGTAGGAGTGGAACGCGTGAGCCCGAGACCGCACTGCGAATGCGCCCTTCGAGATGAAATATTGAAATCACGTGCGCGTTGAATCTGAGCGTATTGTCTCACTGATTTCGTTGCGTAAAATGTGACGTCTTTTTGAGAGTTTAAGGTTGTTGAATACCTACTTCAGAGATTGAAATTGAAATCATTGAAATGTTTTTGATTTGGTATTGCCACATTAAATTTTCAATATGAAACGCTAAGTAATATACGAATACATTATTATTAGTAATAATAATGTTTTCTAAATGACAAAACACAAACGTGATTTGTGTGACTCTTCGCTAAGCCCCACAAAAATTAAATCTCTGAATAGGTAGGTACCTAAATTATGTTGGTAGGCAATTATCACGGGGTATTTTCCTCAACCATTCGTAGTTAATGGGTAGTTCAATGTCATCATAATGTACATACGACTAAAATTTTACGTGACTGAGAATTATTTACCGGGTTCCGTTTCATTTTTTTTAAATATTTCTATTTAATTGCATTAGACAACAGACGAGGAACAGCAATTCTCCCTTTGCTCTTAACCATAGATTTAGAATATACCAGTTTATAGATCAATTGACAGCTAGAAAACGTAAAACCAATTTTGATTTTTTCATGTGTGCGTCAGCTAGTCATGTTGGGACGTTGAAGCACTATCGATAGGTAACAAAATTTCTATGTTTGTCCTTTGGAGATAAATACAAAAAAGAAAATACGAAAAGACAATTTTAAATATCGTCTAATTAAGTACCATGATTTTTTACCTTCTTCTTATCTATTCTTAAAAGGACGATGAACGTTATAAATTAAGGACAAATGGGTAAAAGCATAAAAACATGACAAAAAGAACAGTTTCTTTTAGAACTTACTTGTAATATTATTATAAATAGGTTCTATAAAAATACAACAGTCCAGTGCCAAACACTGGGGTCTTTTAACATTTCTTTTCTTTCGTTTCAAATGTCGAAGGTAGCTATTTCTCGGTTGACAGAACATATAGGTAGGTAACATGACAGGTAGTGTACATGTTAAATAAACTATTTTTACCAATATCTTGGAAATTATCAACAAATAGCTATTTATCTATACGAAGCAAAAAATGCAACGAATGGATTGAAACTATTTTGTTATTTAACAGGCAAAGGCGGCAAATTTTAAACAAAACTAAACACTTCAAAAAATGAATTGAAAATGTTTAAAAAGTGCACTTCTCCGTATTAGTTTTATGGCTCACGTCACAAACACTCGCAGAGCAAGTCACTATTGCTGAAAATAATTGTGTAAATGTATTTACTTGATATAAATAACAATAAATTCAAAAAATACAATTTACTGATGAGCTACTTTAGCCGTGCAAAAATTTGCTATCATGTCATTCAAAAGTCATTGCAGTGACATTAGCCTCCCCATCCTTTTCTATCTATTTATATTTCCATAACAGATTTTATTCTCCCTCACGCTCTGTTTATGTTCTACATCCTTTTAATTATGCTCTGAACTGTTGAAAACTTGAATCACTTTCAATAATATGATATAATTTTAACCTAACGTGAAGCGTCAAAGCCTATGGGACGTGGAATAGAATTCCTACGACTCGCCTATGCTACGACACGATGCTACGACTCCATGCTCCGTACGATACGACGCTACGATACGACGCAACGACACGATACAACGACACGATACAACGACACGATTCTACGAAACCACTCCACGACCTGATGCTACGATACGACGCTACGAAGAGCGTTACGACATTTTTACTTTTATTGTAAACGATTTTAAAATCCTAATTAGTTAGGCTGATTTCACAGCTATCCGGAAGGCCCGTACGGTCCGTCCATCCGGGCGTCCGGAGCGGGAGCACATATGAGACGCTAGAACACAGCGACGCGGATTGTTGAGCACGCGACCCGCTCCGGGTAGAACACTGAGCACTAAGCTTGCTGAACGCACGTTTCACAGCAGTGCGGGCGTGATTCGTACGGGTCTCCTGCGCACGGATGAGCCGTACGGGTCTCCCGGATAGCTGTGAAATCAGCCTTATATTTAACATACAAAAAATCTGCCTGCTGACCCCTACTTCTGTGACGCGACAGCGCGTCTGGTTCATAGGTGACCCGACGCGTCACGCGCGCACGGCAGACACACAGACAGGTGACACACGAAACTTGAGAATGCTCACATGTAACCCGAGTGTCAAATTTAAATTTTCAACCTCAGGATGTAATTGTTCATTCTTGAAACTGTGCGGTGGTTTCTATTGTCATGTTTTTTGGAAGAATTTTAATTTGTTGTTTGGATTGTCAGAATAAGTTTTTTTTCGTTTCTGGTTTAAAGGCGACCTGTTTAAATGAAAGGCAAGACACACCATTAGGCTCACTACCAAAGAACTTTCCATTGTTTAAAGATTGTGTTAATATTAGACGGCCAATTCAAAGTGAATGATAGAACAAAATGATAGGTATTAACCCAAAGAACACGCGAACAAGCGTTCAACACTGCCGAGGTCTTTTGTACCTTACATATTTTTAGGCTGACAAAATATACAAATGGTATATATCTTATTATATACTGTGTAAATTGAAATCTATCTTTAACTTAACTGCTACGACGAACGACGGTTTTACACACGGTTTCACATCAAGCCACTAATTTCCCTTGCAAAATCGCCCTTGTTACGTAAGCATGAGATACCGCAGTGAATACATTGACGTGTGGCCGTGCATACCTCAAACAACAGTCTTACATTTCAATGTATTCAAAACACCCCCTAATCTTACCTTAAACTTTTCCATGTCCAAAATAATTACGTAAAACATAATTACAATGTCCTAAACATTGAAGACATTTGTTAATTCGTAATTAACGGGCGAGGCGGAGGTGCCTATTAGTTTTATGACCCGTAGCCGAGAAGGGAGTGTTTATATTTTTGACGTTAATTAAATTTCGTATTTTCAATAAATAGTGGTAGGCCGTTGCACTGCACCTGTCCTACAACTGACCTGTGACAACAACAGCATTACAACTTAAAAATTTACATGAGGAAATAACTTAATAAGCCAATTACAGTACAGTTGACCACGAGGTACTTTAATAATGAGTCAAAGTGGTAGATATGACTTTAGGAGTAAGCAGGTAGGTACTTATGTATCTATCCAGTGTTTGCTGGTTTCCAGGCGCATCTTCTGTGTCACGTTGTTAATTGTATTGTAAGTCCTGTGACTTCTAGCTCTAGTTTTTTCAAGTTCTCACAGTTCGATGTGTTTGGGTTCCTGCGCTGGCGTCGTTTAGTGGAAATTTTAAGCAAAATAATTCTCTTTTTCAGCTTTTGACCAGTGACTGGTGAACGATACATACGACTAGTATGTAAAACAAGTTTGTAGAAATAAATTTTAACTTTGTAAGTTACTGTGCAGGATTAACCTGAATAGCCTAATCAATAGACTTATGCGGCAACAGTTCAAAGTATATACCTATTTAAGTGTTGTTGTTTTAATAAAATGGCATTGCTAATTACATTCACTAACTACATTAATAAGTAATTATAGCCATATACAAATTTTAATAAAACTGAAAGATCCAATGTAGGTGAATAAATAAACATACTTACCTACAGTTAAAGTGCAATAGAAAGATTTCAAACTTATCAACGACATTGAATATTAAAAAAAACAAAGATCTGTTTTTGTTTCTTTTCAAACTATGTAATGTTTCTGTTAAAATTCAAGAAAAAGATATTGTCTAATAATTTTAATACAAAAAATGCTTTATTTTCACTGAAAAAGTACTGCCAGAGTTCCGTCGCCTCGGGCACCCTCACCACCTGCTTTACCAACACGTACAGAAAACAGCCCATCTAGGTAGACACTGCGGCATTTTACACAACTGTAATAAAAACTAATTTGCATCAAAAATGGGTAGCCTGATGTGCTGCCGTCTGTTCATTCGACAGCACTTCATACTCATTTTTATTGCAAGATCACCCTTATTACGACAGCATAAGAGGCCGTGTGCGCCACCGTCGCAAACGCATAGAACTATCCATTTTGTTGCAAAATGGACCCTATTGTGACCCTATCACATCTGCATTAGATATCTCGGTTTTGAGCTTGACTTACTGTCGTTCGCACTGGTCAATATTTAAAAAAAAATGAATAAGTATTATAAATGTAACATTAATAACTCGTGACATTGGTCTGGTGTCTTTGGTACGCTTTGGTACTTATGTTATTTATTTACTAGCAGATTTTTTTCTTCGTAAGAACCATCCCCGTACTTTAATGAATATCATAAAAAAAAGAATTGGCCAAATTGGTCCAGGCGTTTTTGAGTTATGCGCTTACCAACACATTTTGCGATTCATTTTTATATTATAGATGATCGAAACTCTAAATAGGACAAGTTAATTAATCTTTTAGTAATAAAGTTTTTAGCACATGACTAAACAAGTTTAGAATACGGCCTTTTCTTTGCAGAACTTTGCAGTACACATTACCTGCCACCAATTTTTCGGTAAAAATAAAATTGAAATGTTTAAGAAAACAAAATGCGACAAAAGTATATCTGACATTATTGTGTTTTCTAAGCTGATGTTATTTTTCAGTTCCATGCTACTAACTAATAAACTTTGTCTTCTAAAATTGGTGCATAGAGCGTGTACGACAAAACGCCAAGAGTCAGATTTTAATTGGCATGGTGTTGAGGCCGGGGGTTGGGAGAGGAGTGGGGGGCACCCAACTCAGTTTTTCTCTCGCGCCCGCAGCAACAGGTGTTCTGGTAACGAACGACGAAATAAGCCAAAATCTTTCAAAACTCATTTTTGTGTTTCGATTGCCTTGTCAACGAAGTGAAAACTTAGTATTCAACTTTTGCTGGGTACAGTCGAACATAATGATTGGCATCCACTGTATCCTTTTTGAACTACAGATGTTCCTTTGTTACTTTAAATGGAGCTGTTCTTTTAAGATGTGTCAACACGATCCAAAAACGAACGATGGAATTATGATATTTACTATTTAGCATAACTTTGATGAGAATATGCATGTGACTTTAATTATTTTCCATTCATTAGCACCGTAGCTAATTAGAGCAATAACTAGTGCCTTAATTTACCGTCGCAGTATAGGCATCCAGCGTTTAATTACCCCCTTCGTCAACCCGCACAGCCAAACAATGACGCATAGCGGGCGTTAATCAAACCCACTTTAATATCAATCGTTCATTAAACGGGGACCTCTGCACAATCGTTCATTTAGAGCGTTCTCACGGCTCATTAAAGTCTTTTTCGTTCGGCGACCGCGTCTACCGTTTCCCCGAGCACAATGAGCGAGTGATTCGGCGGCAAATAACGAGGGCATTTTGTCGGCCGCCTCTCACGTCGGACGCCTTCCGACGCTCAATGAAAGTTTACCTGCAGCCGTAACGAGCGATTTGTCCCCTGGCCCCGCGCCTCGGGTCCCAAATCAATGCCCATTCACATCTGCATGCCGTCACAATGCCGGCAATTAGGCCCCGGCCCTACAATCGAACGTAATGCGCGATGCGATGGCCCGCGCCGCCGATGCTCGAGATTTGCAACTTTATTTACGTTACTCGGTAAAAGTTGGGTCTGATCACCTGGCTTAGAGGGACGCTGTAGGTATCAGCGTCTTGACTTAAAATCTGCCTTTAAACTTTTCAATATGATAAGTGTTCTCTCGTAGGGAGTTCACACTTGTTCTAATGATGAAAATATTTCACATGTTGATGATCCATGCTTAATATTAAAATTGATTGAATTTATTTAGCTACTTAAGACTAGACTAACCTACTATAAAACAAAGATATTAGGAAATGAAATTAAATGAAATATTGTTTATTTGCGTTTGTATAGAGTGTACAGAAGATGTTATTGTAGTAAATGAGCGCCTATCCAGTTATTGTCAATAGCATGCCAATACTGAACCTATTTATAAAGGTGTGTATTGCGCTCACACTTGTGCACTATAATATCTCCTGCGTAGTTGGCTGATCTCTGTTGAGATTGGCCGCCGTGGTCGAAATCGGCCAGGAGGACTATTATTTATAAAGCACATATTTATACAGGACATAGGTAAAATTAAACCCAATTCACGATTTGGCGACATGAAATTGGACGCAATGTCTTATGATCGGACTCTATCTATCTAATCTTAAGAATGTACTAAAATGCAAATATTTTCGTCGTAAATGCGTATCTTTGTCGATAATAATATCTGCAATCACAACCGTCACCTACAATACCGGCAATTAGATCCGGGCTGTACAATCGATCGTTATTCGTGGTAATGTTCACCCATCTCAGTTTCATAGGGCTGAAGACTGGCAACATCTTTTTAGGATTGGTACCTGTGGTTTTTGAATCATGATGTGGAAATAAGATTGATTTCCAGTACCAAAATTGTTTTTTTTTTGTTATTGACATGTCGGTTTATATTTATAAAGTTCACTTAAGGACCTACTTTAGGCACAGCCTAACTTAACTATGTATTTTATCTTGTGGTTTAAGTTAGTAGTGCCTAGCATTTTTTACTGACATTAAACATTTTGCATGTTAGTGTCTGGTAAATTGTGAGGGACTTTTAATATAATTGACATCTGTATGTGTTACCACTATGTGCACCACTATTTATTAAGAATAAAGAAATTTTGAATAAGATTTAGTAATTGTTCAGTTTAAATTGAGATTTGACGATTGACGACCATTTTGGTGTAATGGTCAAGAAGTTGACTATTAACCAAGAGGACGCGGGTTCGATCCCCGCACTGCACAAACATTTGTGTGCATGAACATGTCTGTTTGCACTGGTCTGGGTGTTTTATGTATTTATTTAAGTTTATTTGTAATACTATTGTTGCTTCTGATATCTGTAACACAAGTGCTTGAGCTGCTTACCACGGAGTCAGATCAATGTTTGTGATGTTGTTGTATATTTATTTATTATTATTATTAGATTTATATTATTGGGAATTTCAGCTAGTATTACTGAGTTCTTATTACATATATTTTAACATTAACTACCTGTTATTAATTATAAATTTATTCCAAGCGAGCAGGCAGGTGTCGAATAATTTGTAAGTGGGTTACTTTCTATCCATATGAGGATTGACTCCTGCTATTAACATTATTAGTAACCTATACAGAAATCTCATGTGAAAATGATCAGCTTAAAAAGTTTAACAAAAAAAAACCTATCTTTTATAATTCAATCAACTCTTTTTAAAGCCAATTATCAATTTATACTTGATTCCGCTATCCACAGATCATGACCCCTTCAGCCATCGCCCCTTAGCTTCTGGGGCAGGCGATGGAGCCTTGGGGTCAGCCATTTTATGTGTCCGTCATTACCTGTCGGCTGCTTTTTTAGTAGTTGGGGGTCAAGAGTAATTTTTATCTATCAGTTTTGAAGTTTAATAGCACACTGATGAACCGTTTAGTTCAAGCAATGACGGACGCACTCATCTTGGATTCATTTATCTACTTGATTTTCTAGGATTGTCTGTTTAGATACAGAAATTGAAATCGAAAGCTTATTCAGTTGAAATCTATTAATAAGTTATATGGAAAATTATTAAGGAATAAACTAATCGTAACTAAAAGACCTATTACAAAAAGGACCAGCATTGTCATTCATCTGAATATGCACCAATCTGTAAACGGTAGCATACTCTACGAGTTAATATTACGTTAAATTATGATAACATTAATCAATAAATCAGTTGACACGATCGACCCCTGCTGTATGCCATTATTATTGTCTCTCATTTATGAATGCGTCTGTCGTCGGTTTTTTATATCCACGCGGGTCTGAGTCCCTACTCTATCTACCGATTTTTTTAATTCAAATGTTTCCATCCCTGTTACAGGTGCTAGTTGAAAAATGTAGGCAAAAAGGATGGCTGGTTCGAAAATACGAACGAAATTTTACGGTAACCCATCAGAGTCGAGTAATACGAGCCGACTGTACCCACCTCAATGAGTGAGAGTTGAGAATTTGACAGGACTGGTATAACCGGTACTTGAAATGATCAAATCGTTGACTAATTGAAGACGCATGTAACGAATTTATCTTTCGTTTGTGTATTATTTATCTGTTAATGTATCTTTGAGTGTTTAGAATACACTGTCTATGTTTCAGTCTGTGTTGTTGATAAATGTGTCATTCACCTCATTAGTGGTTGGATTAATTGGTATTGAAAATTATCTTTGGGTGCTTTGCACTAACACTTAAAACTAACGTCTAAAAAAAGCATACAGCCTGAAAATACTTCGTAAATTAAGTTAATAAGTATTTGGATATATCGGAAAAATTGTAAACTACCATCTAATATAAAACTATGTAATGACAACTTGACAACTAACACCTTAGTCTTCTACCTGTGACCACAGACGCTGGAAAAGGTCCAAAACGTCAGGTTAAAAAATCCGTAAAAAGTGTATCATTTCTGCTGTTCGCGTAAACCGAAGAAACTAATATATCTCGTCAAATATTTGTCAAATATACTGAAATATCTCTATCTTAGGTAGCGATTTTGCTGAACTGCAGTCGGTCCGCAATACAGGTGGCTGAATTCTGGGCTGCCATGATATAATTTCTCGTGTTCCATCGACACGCTAAGAAGAAGAAGCGATTTTGCTGATATTCTCAATGGAAATCTACACTATCTCACTTGGCATGCTATTCCCTGGCATTAATCGTCACTTGTAGCCAAAGGTCTGGGTCAAATACAGCGTGATCTCGGCAGCTGTCAAAAGTTGAATTTTCGTCAGCTGTTGAAAACTGGTAGGACTTGATTGGGCAATTGTGATGTGTTGACGAATTGACGCGGCCCGTAATGATACAACAGGTTTTTAGAGAGAGAGAGAAGTAGAAATTGTAGATATAGATAGAAAAAGCTATTGACGAATTGACGCGACCCGTAATGATACAACAGGTTTTTAGAGAGAGAGAGAAGTAGAAATTGTAGATATAGATAGAAAAAGCTATCGGTTGGTAGTAGCACTCTTAAGTTTATTATAAGTGATATTTATACTGGTAAATCTTAAAGTTCGCTGACTGTTTTGGTGTAGACAACTGCTGGGACAAGATAATTTCATTAAAAATTTTAAAAAATGTATCGAAAATAGGATGGGAAAAATGCAAATAAACTCATTACGACATGTAATTCCTCATTGTTGCAGATTGGTCTTACATAAATAACACTTCACATTTACGTAACGTTATCTAAAATACCGTCGACCAATGTCAATTAAAATATGAAAAATGACGGTACGACCGAAAGTTACGCGTGTACTTTCAGGACATTTGGCACTAGTCCCATGTAGACGCTCATTTGGAAAATACCACAAGTCTGACATGTTTATCTATTTTTGTAAAAGAGAGAAAGTAGATAAAAATCAAAATGGAATTGTTACATTACAAGAAAATGTCAAGTTTACTGGCCAAATTCATACGAATTATTAACAAAATTTTTTTATTATTTTACTTGTCGATTTTTGTAATTAGTTAATCAATCAGCTTTACAATAAAAATTGCATAAAGGTACAAACATGACAGATAAAAGGAGAATAGAGTAGTACAAAATTATTTATTGAAAACTGAAATTTTTGAAAATTTACTCAAAACTAGTGAACCGGTTGTTTTTCTGTTTTTATACTTTTATTAGTTAATGAGATTAAATTATTGTAAGGTATTTATTTAATTATATTTATCCAAAATGTGTCTTAATATCGTATCTCATATTAATAAATACATTAATATTGGCTTATTAAACTTAAAATACGCCATGATATGTTTGACAATAATAGTAGTTGAGACAGAAACCTACCCGAATTCAGCCGAATCCGCCGTAGCTTTAGCAAACGCGCCGCCCTCGCTGGCAGATATCACCGTCTTCGACATTTAGTGCCCTCATATTGTATATTATAATAAACGTCTGTACGGCTTTTACAACCGAAGTAATAATACACTCAACTGTTTGTTAATACGACTGTATTTACAGCATAACCATTTCTGTTTCGATTGTTATTTCTCTTTGTTTAAAAAAATGAAGAGAAGTTGCTACGTTCAGAGATTTAGCAAGCAAGCCAGATATGTTTCAGAATTTAGATAGAGCTCTATGACAACTCCACTTTGATGTAATGGTTAAAAAGGTCGCGCGTTCGATCCCCGCACTGTTCAAACATTTATGTGCATGAACATGTCTGTTTGTACTGGTCTGGGTGTTATTTGTAATTAATAAATAAATAAATAAATATTTCACAACAATCACACCAATTCTCTAGTCCCAAACTAAGCTACGAGGTTTGTGTTATGGGTACTAGACAACGGATAAGCATACTTAAATACATTTTTTTTTTGTAAATAAATACATATTATACATAGAAAACACCCAGACCAGTACAAACACACATGTTCATGCACACTTATGCTTGTACTGTGCGGGGATCGAACCCGCGACCCTTGGTTTAGAAGTCCGACCTGTGGACCACTGCACCAAACGGTCGTCGGTTATTTAAGTTTATTTGTAATACCACTGTTGATTCTAACACAAGTGCTTAAGCTACTTACCACGGGTCAGATCAATGTATGTGATGTTGTTCTATATTTATTTAAGAAACTTTCCTCAATTACTGTAATCATAAGATAAGTAGGTAAAGCAGATACTTACCATCGTTTTCAGTATTGGTCTAAATCTAAAAGGCTTAGTTAAAACAGGGTGTTGTTATATCTATGGTTTAGGTAAGACATTATCAAGTTTCGTGATTAATACTAAATTATTTTGAAAAATAAAAAAATGATAAAAATTATAAACTTGATAGGACAGGTGAACATGAAGACCACTATTTAAGTAGTTGCATAAATCACAACTTCCCTCTTGTCTTTTGATATTATAATACTTCTTGCCAACGAAAAGCTGGCTGATGAGCTTCCTTAAGATGCGTCAACATGGCGTCAACTTATGTCCAGTAGCAGTTATTATTTCAGTTGTTGCAAGCTGCATCTCAGAACATTCGACAACGACTCCAATTATTAAACAGTTGACAATCGCGCAAATGGCGAGTGGGAGCTCCACAGCCTCCAGCGGCCAGTGCAGCGGTGCGTCTGGCACGTCATTAGGGCGCATTCACGCCGTACGACAATATTCTTCATTTGCGTGGCTGTATGTCGGGGCGTCATTTGGCGCATTGTCGTCGGCCGGCCCTTACTGCGCCGGTGCAGTGTGACTGCGCCTTAATTGTACCCTTGTTTCGACGGTCAGCGAAGATATATCCTTGCCTGTGTGTAGGTGCACTGCTAAATCTTAATCAAGACTCCGCAACGAGAAACCCTTTACAGTTGCGTACGCCTCGCCGCTTTTAATTTTTGCCAAGTAAACAAAAAGTGGTGGCACCTACTATCAAAATAATTACTTCCTGCTCGCATTATTCGAAAGTTTTCGACAGCAACGTAGATTTTCTTTAGCTTGCTTTAAGGATTTGTTACACTTTAAATTTTCATAAAAGCTGTGGCACGACTGTGCATATTTTGATATTAAACAACAATTTTCAAAAAGTACATTAACTAAGTACCTATATGTCAATCAATTAGTAGTAATGCATTGTGGAAGTGCGAATTGAGGTTTTTGAATATCACGTGTCAAAATAAATTAAGTCCCCCAATAGATTTATTATACTCAAATCAAATTGATGTATAAATTTCATGTCTATCTCCGTCTAATTATATAACCGCTATTAGATAATATACTTAATAAGCAACTAGCATACTACTTATACCTGAATTTTGATGACATAATGACACAATACGAACAACTACGGTAGGATCATTGAAAACAAACAATACATATTTTTGAAAGAGCCATAGCACAGCTATAATATCTTTTTATAACAAAAGCATGTAGACCTGCGCAATTGCGTTTTTCTCGGGAGGTAAAATAGAGAGAGAAATTTCCAATGGTCTATTATTAATTGTTTGATCATTCTTAATTTGTTTTCTATTTTAATTATTGCGACTGTCATCAAAATCGTGCAAGCTGTTTTCGGGAATATCACGTTCATGTTGTCATTTTTACCGAAGAAATAATATTGGATGCACTGTATCATAATCTTATTGTGTTTCAGCTGAGAAAGTAATAACTCAAAATACATCCAATTAAAAAGAATAATACATAATAATGCCACATTCACCTGTCATTGTCATCTTTACGATTTATAATCTTATCCCATTTGCATAGAGATGAAAGTGTTTTGGCAGTGTTCAAACTTACACGCAGCCTGGCAAACGGTGCGTTTGTCGATATTCATAGAAGATGTAAAACATCGATGATTTAAATGAATAAAATTACTGTTATTTATAAATAAATAAAAAATGTGCTAACGAAAGACCATAATGCCAATTAAGAAACAGTTAATCAGAGCTTTTTCGTGTTAAGAACCAGGTCATTAAGGGACATTTCATTCATTTTTTTTATTTAAAACTTTATTGCACAAGAAATGTACAAAGGATACTTAATTCTAAACGCATTTTCTGCCAGTCAACCTCAAGGTCATGCAGAAAGAAGGCAATTGGTGCAGTGAATAAAGCAAAAGCAGTTTCATTAGCAGTCATTAATCAAAATGAAATAATACATCAAGCATTAAATTATGTTTTTGCCACCATAAAACGTTTTTGAAACGTTACTTGTTCCACTAAGTGTCACTGTGTTCTGTCAGGAATTAATAGGGCATATAAAAATATATAACAACAACACATATGATCATTGATCTGACTCCGTGGTAAGTAGCTTAAGCACTTGTGTTACAGATATCAGAATCAAAAATATCGGAGGGGCGTCAGCTACGTTCTCCGGTGCAGAGTCGGTGTCGTCATCCATGGCGATAGGGTTTCCACAATAAATACTCCAGCGTCTTCTCGATATCGATTTAATCAATCACACTCACTTAACAATTAAAATAACACGCGTATAGCGCAATGGGGTTGGATTTAGTTCTATTTCGTGAAAAAGTGTGTGTTTGTCCTTGCCGAAAACGGAAGTGCACCCAGACGAGCCGGCGGAGGGAGGTAGGCCCGATCCTTGCTTGACGTTTGCCACTGTGACAGCTGTCAGAGTGACAGATGACGTTTAATGTCACGTCTGATAGTGCCGCGCCGACATACATATGTATAATACCTAGACCAGTACAAACAGACATGTTCATGCACACAAATGTTCGTACACTACGGGGAGAAAACCCACGACCTCTTGGTTAATAAATAGTCAACATCTTGAGCATTACATCAAAGTGGTCGTCAAGGGACTTGTTAGAATTTTTTTCTAAACTTAAACTCCGTTCACTGCCAAAACGCCGACGTTTTTCTGTCACACTGCCCATCCCTATTGGACGACTAATAGCACTTCGACCGACTCACCTATTACCACATTATATCTCTCTAGACATAATGCCCGTGATTAATAAGGCCCATTAACTTTTAAACAAAGATTAATACTGATGCAGCTCGGTTTTGACTTAACTTGGAACTAATAATATCCCTTCACCATGAGATATTACAATTACGTAATTATGTGATAGGCCTATTTTGTTTATAATAATATTTTATGTAAAAATATATGCGGCTTCAGCGTTAAAGAGAGGCTTACGTAGAGGTTCAAAATTAGTTAATCTAATTTCAAAATATAATATACATCAGCTTTCATACCCTTCAACTTCCATAATAATCCTTCCTTCACTACAATGAAGATTGTGATGGTACATTTAATTTCCAAACGTTCTGAACTTTTTGTTAACAGAAGATGATACCCACTTCCAAAGAAGATGGTTTACTTTTTAATTAAAACGTATTGGGGTGTATCGGGGCCATTTCCCAGTCTCGTAAGTAAAACGTCTCATAATACGTCACCACAGTATAAGTTAAAGCAGTAGCTAAGTAAAGTACGAATGCCCGAAACGACACGCTGTTACACGTCTAGTCTTACATTTCATGACCTTTAGATAAATTTAAAACAATTTCAAAAGATGTATTAATGTCAAAAGGATGTTATAAAATTTATGATTATATAAATGACGAAGATGTATGAAAATGTTTGAATGTAAACAATTATAATTATTGTAAATCAAATTCGATTTACACAATAGTGACATGAGTTTTTGCGCCGCTTCTTCTCAGCACTGGCCCAAATTGTCCCGAAGCGGTGTTAGGGTTTATTTATATGTTGAGACGTTTAAAAGTGCTCATTGTTAGTCTATTTATCAAAATAAATCATTTTTATTGATTTATTTTATTACCTGGAGCCCTGGACAATATAGTGAATGCATACTCGATGACGATAATTGTTATAGTAACCCTTTGCAAGTTACAAAGAGAACTCACCAAATTTAACGATGGCGAATGTCAGTTTCATACATTTTACAAACGAGAGTGACTGTAACTTTAGTGTCTGTGCAATATGATTTTTTCTTGAGGCTCAAGGGTCCTTAGTAGGTGTCAGGTACCAATGCACGCTAAGCAGCGCTAGAGAAACATGTGTATTTGTACATGTTACTATTGCGAGCATGTTGGATTACTGTTTTATTTTGTTACTTAGGTACACCAACGACAATTACAATACATCAAAAAACACTTACATGCATTAAAATAGTGTAGCTAATTGCACTATCAATCAAAGGTGTACACACCCTGCTAGATAATTCGGGCTAAAACTTAGGTTTTGCTACTGGTTTAGCTTATTGACATCCAGCGGCGGGAAGGTGCGCGGGCGCATCGTCTGCCCACCTGCGTGCGCCTGTGATCGATCGGCCCGGGCCGAATTAGCCCGATAATAGCCGATCGGGTTATTGAATTAACCCAAACCTTGGACCGACCTCTTTCTTGTAACCCAACGCTGTTCTTGTAACGAGTTTCCTGTACTCGGATCACCAAATCAACCTATCCTGCTCCGACAAATATACGTCATTCAAATTCCAGCTCTTAGTGAATTACATAGAGGTTATTTTCATTTGAAACAATTTGACAGATTTGAGTAGGATAATGTGTAAAGCTTTTAATCAAAATTTAATAAAATCACACTCCCCATAAGAATAGGGGCCAAAATTGCCAAAAAATTCAACTGTAACCATTTTCATTATAACCACTTTAGTTTACTCCTCGTGGGAATTCTTAAGATTAAAAACAGATTAGCTTAATTAATGTAAGCTGATTAATTAATCTAATTTGAGTGATTAGATTGTATTGCTTTAATTAAATTAGCCAATGTTTGAGATTTTTTATTTCTTTTCGCTGATTTTTAGATGCAGCCAAAGTTTAAATCAAATCTAGCAGTCGTTATAATTAATTGTGGGTCCGCGTTTTTAGTTTATTTATAAGTAACCCCTTTTATGGGTACAAAATAAAATAATGTTTTCTAGTTTCAAAATAATTTATTGTGTTTCTTAACATCTTAATTGTCTGTGATTGCTTTGTAAGTGTATTTATTGTTATCACCAACACCAGAATAAGATCCACTTATCTTCCCGTTTACCGTCTGACCTCGTCAAAATAACTCACTCCATCTGAATTTATTTCAGTATGCAAATGCAGCCCAATTAGCAGTAACGTTTCTCGGTGGGTAATATTCATTATTTCGCTCCGGGATTTTTCCTGCACCGCAAGCGCCGTAATTTACCCAGAGACGGATCCTTCAGCGTTTGCTTATTAACGTCTAATCTTTGTTGCCGCCCGTCGATCTTAATTAATTCAATTAAAAGTATTAAGGAGTAGGTGAAGGTTGCGGCCCTCTCACTGAAATTTAAAAACTTAATGTCGTCGTAACGACTCGGCGAGTATACAAGGGGAGGCGAATTAATCAAATAACACCGCGGAGGTGCGGGGGGGGGGACGCCCGTCCCGCCCCCCCCCCGCGCGCGACCGCGTGGCTCAGTTGCGCCCGAAACGCCGCAAGGGGAAGTGTCGTCGATCCCCGTAAACGTTACTACTTTTTTCGAAGTTTCTCAACACAGTTTTTGTTTTAAAGTTTCACAAGGAAGTTTTATGTGGCCAGTCTTTTATCCTGTCGAACTAAAAGGTTAAGAGACAGCGCTCGGCGGTGTAGTTTGTTCAGTTTATACGTTGGTTGTGTTTTTTCTGTTATTGTTGTTTTTTTTGTTTGGTGCATCGTGCCGGCCCGGAGACCCGTCGGTCCCAGAGAGGCTCCAAGCCTGGACGCGCGGTTACAGACCCCAAAGGACAAAGCCTTTAGGTAACTGTTTAGAAGATTTGTTTCGTCAATTTTAAACATCGGTCGTTAGCTATCGGCAGTGCCTAGCAGTCACTGACTACGATGCCGATTGTTTGTAAACAGATAGGTCATCAAAATTGTGACGTGCATGTGTTATGAAAATACAATTTTACCATTGGACGGCGAAACTAAAACTATTATTATTAGCAGTGAAGATATTGGCAAGGAACTCAAGCAATAACCACGTGCTATGGCCACTTTGTTTGTTAACGATGTAAAACTAAAAACAACAAGATGTTTTGAAGAACAAATCTAAAATATGTAAAACTAAGGTATTTTAATTTTAACGGTACAAAAGTTAAAATTGCAAGTTGTGTCTACATGGAACCTGTAAGAATATCATTTTGAGTATTTTCGTTCTCAAATTTCAAAATGAATGATATAAGTGAATAAGCTAAAAAAGGTCATAGCGACCCTTTTCTTGAGTACCCAGTTTGGTTCCCATGTGAATAAATAAAGAGAGATTAATAAAATCTAAAACAAACTTAAAAAACATTAATTAAAACCCAACATTTAAATTATGCATGAATAGAATACCAATTATTTCGTCATCAGGTAAAACTCAATTACTAAGAGATAATTAAACCATCAAGGATTTATTTACTTTGAACATCAATTTTCTTTTAAATAAACCTACTTTTAATTAAAGCTTTAACGAAAAACAAATACAGAAGAGAAGCGTACAACCCTTCTACAGGGTGCTCCGCTTATACTGCTGCCACTCACTCGCCCCTTTATTAATTATGATGTTTGTATCACCAATTTATTGCATCTTATTAATATTAACAAATAATTCTAACAACTAGACACTTAAACTTCACATTTAACAAAACACATTTTTGCAATAAATATGTAAAATTTAGCATCCTGTAGTCAAATTATGATTGATTGTAAAAAGCAATTAAATTCAGAAAACAGCCGGCTACGTATCAGGACGAGCTTTTATTAGAAAAGTTCAGCTTCGGCGTGCCCCCAACAACTTATTAGATCAATGTGAAATTAAAACACACTTGAAGAAAAATGGACTGCAACAAGCGGGACATTAGATCAAATCATTCGCAATAAGACGGGTTGAAATTAATTTAAAACATGTCTAAGCAATATTATACGGACCACTTCATTTCATCGCTGGTTTAATTAAAAACGAGTGCCCTCCCCCCCTTCTTTTCGGGTTGGAATACCCCCTCCCCGCGTGGGCGTCTCGCTCCGCTTATATTTAGATAATTGTACAATCATCTAAATTAATGAGTCCTCTCGTCCGGTCCTGGCTTCTATTGTATTATGTTTATGCCGGCCAGACAGCGGATACACGGTGACAATTTTAATTTTTAAAATTCTAATTAATTCATTCGTTTTGCTTCCGACTTCGGTCTCGCCAAATATTTTTTCGGGATTGTTTGTCACTCTCGACCTCTCAGCTTTGTTTATATCTGAACGGTCACTGATAAATTAGTTATTATTACTGACCCAAAAAATAAATTCAATAATGAAATTCCAGCGGCGAGCAACAATAAAGATCAAGAAACAAATTCTAACAAATGAACAAAATTTCGAAGAAATAACCGTTTTCACTCTCGCAATAAACTCCGAAGTCATTGTACAGAATAAAAAAGAAGAGTCAATAGAAGTTGAAACTTATTTAATCACTTAGCTCTATTGAAAGTTGGCGGCCAATATGTTAAAAGAAGAGTGGAATCTCTCGGCGTCGCAAGTTGGTTGTTGACGACAGTGATAGAGCTCTATGCAATTAAAAGTTCCACTACGTGCGTGGTCGAGGCGCCGCGAATCCACCTAACTTAATTTATGCCAGCGATAAGCTCGAGTTATGAGAACCAATTATTAGTACTTATTTAAAATAAGATTCCTATTTAGATTTGGCCAAATTTTAATAAAAGATTTGAGGCTGGTTCTCTGAAAATATAGAGATACCATCTAATAGGGACGCCTAATTGACTGTTAAGTGTATAAAGGAGGATAATTGTCATTGATGTATAAGTGCGGTTGTAACTGAATCGGATTAACAATGCATCCGTCGGTGGTAGCGAATGAAATGCATCGGTTACAGAAGGACGGATGGAGTGGGCACGGACCCCGGAAGACCCCGGGCGATCTGTCTAATGAACCCACCACCCCAGCAGCCTGATTTATTAACGAATTAAACGCATTCTGCTGCACCCTCATGCAAATACGACATGTATTGTTTTGGGTATTATGTAAAGTGAGATTAGAAACAATGTTTTATTAAAAAAGCTTTCAAAGTTCCTCGTCTACGGGGGAAATTTCGAACCAGTAAAAGTATTCAGAATTAAATAATAATCACATTACCTCTGGTATCGTTTCATCTTCTAAGCCGAAGTTAATTGTCTAATATTGGTAGGCTTTGTGAACCAAAGGACCCGAGTCCATATTGTCCGACTGTCTGCCTACACATTAGTTCCTTTTATTCAAATATTAACCAAACAACTCGTTCAATATGCAAATAAACCTTACGCAGCAAC
The DNA here is from genome assembly GCA_963921415.1 of Pyrausta despicata. NCBI lineage: Eukaryota > Metazoa > Arthropoda > Insecta > Lepidoptera > Crambidae > Pyrausta > Pyrausta despicata. The sequence continues at coordinate 12,581,708 of OY992848.1, forward strand.
AGCAAGCCCGTCGATACAGGCAAAAATGAAAGTTCTGGTATCTCTAGAGCACACTTCAACAAATTCAACGAGTAATAACTCATTCCATATGAAGTTATTTTGTCTGTACGTACCGATGAATACATTTCATCCACGCCAGACGCTATTCTAAAATACAGAGCACAACAGGTGTACGTTCCCATGTTCCTCTTATAAAAGCCTTTTATTTGTTGGAGGATATTCAAACACCACAAATGAGAGTTGATTGTTGAGATAAGAGGATTACTGAAGTATCAATGACATTAACGCTTCGCATTAATTTGTATTAAGTTCACCATTTGTTCCTGATTTCGAAAATTTAATAGCATTAAGAGCATAGGTACGATCTTGGGTATTGAATTCATTACTTGAGATGCTGAATACACAGGAACAGTATACTGCAGTAGTACTCATATTATTGTTGCATTATTTATTCAGCACCAGGCCGGTAAGGGATCGCCGCCGTCGCTACTAAATTATTAAACACGCGTTATAAACACGCCACCCCAAACTCATCTTCAAACTGTCTCTTCCCGATCCTGATGGGGGAATCATTGACGATGGCGATTTTTGGCGTCGCGCAAAGTTTGAAACTTGATCCTTTAGGCAGGATACCGATATTTTAAGTGACATTAGCACAATGGGATAGCAAGACGAAGATTGAACTCGGTGAAAATCTGAGGCGGACTGTTTAAGGCTTGGAATTCTCATTGAGGCAGTAGGCTCATAGTGGAACACCTGCTTTGATATCGCGCATGCCCTCTCCCCCAGTCCGTAAGTCCACATTGACTAAACCGGTTCCGATTACTGGTTATAGCTGCCTACTTATCCGTTTGGCGGAAACGAACCTCTCGGGCTGGTCGTGCATATTCGTACTACACTATACAGGAAAAATTAATGAATTTCGGTAAGAGCATAATCTAAAGACTTTGTTTTGAGATATATTCAAAAATTTGTAGAGTGAAGCGTCATCAATCAGTGTTACTGCGTCACATATTTTATTTCCAAATGCGCTACTCATGTCCAATATTATTTCTAGCTTTATTTACAGAACGATTACGGTTGTTACCCACAATTCTGGGAAGAAGCAATTCAACTCGCATACAAAAATAAACAAAGTCGTCACAGTTTATTTGTCTTGTGGGAGAGACGGTCCCCGGACACCGAAACTAATGATTGTTTAAAGAATTTAGGACCGAAGGAATGCACATTATCTTGAATATGTGTATTCAGTAATACTGTTTCTTTCCAATAAAAGAAACCTACGATTGGGAAATATGGCACGTGCCACGCATTACGCCATATTAACTGTTGCTACGAAATTTGCTGAATTTATAGCCTCATTATGGAAACTTCTAAATTTGTATTTTACAACCCATAAATATTTTGAAGTTAGATAATAAAATAGGAAATTTTAAGTGGTCAGTAATGAAGGATTTATCAATATTTTTAAACAAATTATGGCATGGTCTTGAATGTGCATATTGAATTTTGAAGATTGTTGAGCTTGACGTAGATGTGGTTTTGATGTCAATGATAAAAGCTTTTAAGATTAGCTTATGGAGTGTAAGAGACAGGTGTACATTGGTCCCTATGATATGAATGAGACAGAAGATCTTAATTACCCTCTGCGTGCGGCCGGTCGGTTCCGTTGAGTCATCCTATTTGATTGTGAGCAGAATTTTGTGTAGTAATTGGTACTAATTATTGTTTTGAGAGCTGTCTCTTATGGGCTGTTATGAAGCTCTCACCTTGTCCGAGCCACCATCGGAGTTATGATGATGAATGATTTTCACTTGTTTGAGTTATACGAAATCTTATACTTAATGAACTTGAGTGTTTATAAACTTGGTGGGAACTTTATTATGATTATTAATAATCGTATTAGCAACTTAATTTGTTATGCCACTTAAATGTCAGCAGATATATTAGCTCAACTTCCATGGGCATAATGTAAAAGACTAACTTTTATAAATAACATTTTTTACTATTCTAGGTTATTCCAATTTCATGACAAACGAAAGTTAGCCGAGGGAAGTTTATTGCATCAAATTCTAAGAACTGAAATGGGCCACGATAAAACAGTGCGATTGCACACGTAGTATTGTTGTGGAAGTTAGAATTAATAGCTATCCTTAGCTAATACCGGCAATAAGGCACCTAAAGACGGAGCCCATATTTCAACGGTTGTCATGGCAACGGGCGCGCCAAACAACGCCCCGTCCAGATATAAAACAAACGGCGACGCCGGCAGGGATCGAATACTTCTATTTAGCTGTTGCATTACTCACTTATCGACCTTAGTTGCATGAGTGTTCAAGATTACATCAGAAACAATGATTTTGACACATGCAAGTATGGCAGCGAAATAAAAGAAAACATTTTTAATTACCATTAGGACCGACAGTTTTTACGGTGCAAATACCTGACAAGCACCAAGAAAATTGTATGAGTCCTCGTTTAACTTGCATTATCTATTTTGCTCACAGTTTCAACGAGCTAAAAGCATCCAAGTTTTATTACATTACTCAACAACAATGCCTGCGATCCGTGCCTTACGATCGCAACTCCCATCAGCCATTATCCATAGCCTGTAATCTGCTACACAATAATACGTATCAAAATCATAACTCGACTTTAGAACAATTTGTTGCTTCATTATCGGGCGTCCGGAGCGCGAACAGAAACTAAGTAGATAACAATCAGCGAAGGCTTGTTCGAGACACGAAATTAATTAAAACAAGTTTGCTCGCGGATCCTATGCAGGGAACGAACAAAGCACTGCTGACTCACTAGGTAATTACGCCATGGCAGACGCGGGAGGCGCCTCAATCCAACGTTATCTTGGGACCCATTACTGTAATGCTATGACGATGTGCCCAATTTGACGAACGGCTTTGGAAGCAACTAAGGTGATAGAATAGTTTCTGGCATTACCGAATTGTTTGTTACTGGATAGAAAAACTGCGAGGCGGTGCGAAAGGTACCAAGGTATTGGTACCTTAAACCAGTGGTCGGTAAACATTTAAAAGTAGTAATGATATTATCTGCAAAGGATGATAAATATGCCATGTAATTTTTTTAAAACGAAATCATTAAGATATTTGTGTACTTAGTTACATATCATCATAAACCACACTTCACTCGTCAGTATATTTTTATTCTTTATATTTTTTGCTCTGGATTCATTTATATAAAGGGTGAGCCCTTTAGCTAAACTTGTTTTGAAGAATGCCAACGTCGATTTCGGGGGCAACGGACAGATTTTGCATAATAATCCTAAAGTAATATCCCAGAAGGATTGAGAAAATGTCAGTGGTATCAGTTGAAGACCGTCGATTTTCTTTTAAAAGTTTTACGCTAATGAATATTGCGGTGATCGCGCCTTGTCATCGGGAATTTTAATTATATTCAGTGATTAATTATGTGTAACGAGTAAAGACGAAGGGGTACCAAGGCTGATTGATGAGCCACAACTTCTTGGTTCCCTCGTCTTCGCATTGTCTTCTTTAATTGTGACGTTAAACGCTGTATTTGGTAACATTGTTCACCACATAGTAGGCGTTGAAATTTAATTCATTTTGGAGTCTGAGTCATTGTTTGTTATTAATTTTATAATGTCTTATATTTTAGTTTATAGCTGAATCATCTGCGTCTCGCCTTTATGGGTTAAATTAATTAGTTTGATCTTTGATGCTCACTGTAAGAGTTTGTTGGGATATTGGTTGTAGGATTTATTTATTAGGTGATTGTGGAAGTTGAGTATTCGCGTTCGTCATAAAAAATATTATTTTTCTCATCACGAGTTCAACATAGGATAGGTACACAAGCGAAAAGTCCACAGATGTGTGTTGAGAAGAAGACATTACTCTTAAAATTTTGATTAGTAATGTAAGTTAAAAGAGGGGGATTGTTCACTATTTGTTTAGGTGCTCACATTGTAACATGAAGTGTGTAACAATTGTACTTGATAATAAACATTAGCCATTACACATACCTTATTTAAATGTTAGCCAATTCGACACGAGTCAGCTGATGGCATTTGACCTCAACGCGAGTCAACAAGACATACTTTTAGCTGTAGAACCTAATACGCCATCTTCTGAAGCAGTGACGACTAACAAATAAATTACGACAACTGTTAATTTTAAGAATTTCACGCATAAACAAAGATAAAATAAAGAAATTTTCGAGTTACCTATTTTTCGAGCGACAGATAGACATAGAAGGTACAAACTTAAAATTCAAAATTTTAAAAATGAAGATTTTTCATGAATTTATTTCTAGTACAGCACCTATTTCTTTTCCGCTTCAAATAAAGAGCTTATTGCAATTTGAAGTCTTTAACCAATATAATTTCCAATATTAACAAGGCTTTCGAAAGTTCTATTCGAAATGCCTCAATATCAGTGGAATAAATCGGAGCTGTACGCTGTGGGAATGTAAATAGATTGCTAGTAGCGTCATATATTATTAAACTAGCGATTACCCCTAAATTTAGATCTGCATAGATACCGGCTATCGCTTGCGCGGGCTCCAGCGAAATCTATCAGATTTGATCAAATTATGCGCATCCATTTGGTCAGGTATTTTCTGGTAAATGCTCGTTCTAAATTTGCTCTACGAGTGAATTTGTAACTGTATTTATAACAGAACAAATAAATTAATAAATATTACACAACAATCAAACCAATTCTCTAGCCCAAATTAGGCTACGATTCTTGTGTTATGGGTTCTAGACAACGGATAAACATACTTAAATACTTTTTTTTGTAAATAAATACATATTATACATAGAAAATCCCCAGACCAGTACAAACACACATGTTCATGCACACTTAAGCTTGTACAAATGATTATTCTAGAATTCAAATCATCACATTTAACACCTTTGGAGGGTAGTCACCTACGGCTCTCTTATTTTATGCAAAAGTTGCAAGCATATCAAATCTGCTATCAGATCTGCTCCCAATAACATTATAATATTTACTTTTAATTTTATCATCAAACGTTTACATCCCACAATTCCGTAAGTCCGATTGACGCGATAGAAATCTAAACAGGCAATAAAAACGTATCCAGCGTGAGTTACGAGCTGATATATTTCTGTGAGATGGATGGCGAACGTGTAAATTAAACAGCGTTGTAATTAAACCTGTTTACATCATAACTCTTCGTTCACACGACGCTCCATCTTCGCTATCTAATCGCTGGGCGGGATATTTGCACGGCGATTACCGACTGGCCCTTGTAGTTTTGCAACACTGTTCCACTTAGTTTTCAGTGGCCTTTGATTTTTATGGTTAAGACATTTTCCGTGTTATTTTGAATCACCTCGTGTAGAATACCAGATATGGGGACCAGCACTATTCAATTATTGGCTTTTTGGCCCGTTCTCTAAACCTTCGTTTTTCTTGTGTCCTCTTTTCTCTCTGTGTGTCTTAATTATTTGCAGTGTTTTTAGAAATTATAAACATATTGCAAAAATACTATTGTTGTAAAAACAGTTTCTTTGGTTTGTTATTGACACAAATTGCAAATTGAAATACATTATTGAAGTATCACGTCTATACAAGACCAATTGATTCCCTCATTAATGTTATTTTAATCTAGTTTGGCTTCAAACTAAGTGTAAATACAGGTTTTTTTACTATTCAACATTACAATTTTATTTTATTTTATTTTTGATTTCGTGTAGTTTTATACATTAAGATTTAGAGTAGGTTCTTCTGTCTTAAATCTTTTTCATTTGAAAATGTTTCCTATCCTTCCTTGGTTACTCTATTTATTTATTTATTTAAGTTCTGCACAAACATGTGCACAATGGTGGACTTAATGCCGAAGGCATTCTCTACCAGTCAACCATAGGGCCAAGCAGAGAAAATTCAGGCGGTGCACATAAAGTAAAAAGTTAACTGAAGTTATTTAAGTACAAAATAACATTATAAACATACATACTAATTACTTACATAAAATGAAATAAAAATACATAAAAAATCATAGACATACATTGTTACGTATACATAATAAGGATGGTACACATGGTAAGAACACAGTGTCACTGAGACAGGAGAGACAGTTCATTCCTGCAGTGACTTTTTAAATGATAATTTCGACGTCGACCGCTGGATTTCCTTAGGGAGTCCGTTCCAAAGTCGAGTAGCAGTGAGAGTGAAAGAATTAGACATAAAGCCAGAAGTGTGACGGGGGATGGAGAGTTGAAGGGTGTTACTGGGACCTGTCATGAGAAGTATGGAGGTATGAAAATTTTTCTTTAAGATACGAAGGAGTGTTAGGATCGAAAAGGATGGAAAATAATTGGCCTAAAGTACGAACATTTCGACGCTGCCGGATTGGAAGCCAGCCGAGCTGGTTACGAAACTGGGAGACGTGGTCATATTTGCGGAGACCGAAAACAAATCGAAGGCAGTTGTTAAGAAGCCGATCCAACTTGTTGAGAAGATCTTGGGAGATATTTGAGCAGCACACATCGCCGTAGTCGATTATCGGTACTCTATGTTAGGGATCGAAAAATCAAAAAGGAATCTACTATTTCCTAGTGGAATTTAAACTAGCTAAGTTATCATTACATGAGGAAGGTCCTCACTCCTCCTCCTGGTGTTGTGGCTTAGTCCCCGGTTTCAAGGTACCGCCATTATGAGGTCCCAGATTCGATCCTCGGACGGAGACAGTTGGAAGACAATTTTCAATGTTGACACAGGTCTGGTGGTACCTTGGTGGTACCTGCGTTTTTTCTGATTCTCATAGCACTAGTGCACCTTGAGCTACTTACTTCCTTTGAGATCAGAGCAATGTATGTGATGCTATCCATTTTTTTTATCATGACATCAAACAATCTTCTTAATTTTGCATGAAATTGTCTCATGTCATACTTTAGTAGAAGCTAACGGATGCCCTCCGCGTTTAATGTTTAACATTTAACCGCGTTCAAGACACCAGTACATTCGTGTTACAAGAATCAGTATCAGTCAATATTGCTATATCGCATTATCTCAATAATAGGAGCGCAATAAAAACATTCCATCCCTCTCTGGAGCGCGTAGGGTGGCGTCCAAATTGGCAACGGTTCACGAGGGTCCTTCCCATACGTTAAATACGCAATTTGGAGTTCCATACAATCAACCAAATGAGCTCGCGTCGATGCAATCAATTACGCATCTTTTTACGAGTGTGCCGGGGAAATGTGGGCAATGCTTAGTAGGTCAGTGAGATCGAGGCTGTCAGCCGGTAAGTTTTGATTTGTGGTAGCCTGACACGGAAATTCTCGGAATACTGGCGCTTCAATGGCAGATGGCTATCGCCGTAGAGGTAGACCCAAAAAAAGATGGTGTGACGATTTGACGAGTTTTCGAATAGATTGGGAATCCTTAGCCGCCAATAGGGAACAGTGGAGGAGTTTGGGGGAGACCTTTGCCCAGTAGTGGGATGATATAGTTTATATATACCTTCTATATATTGGCGCTTCAACGATGCACATATAATGTTTTATCGTACGCAATAGACATAGGATTTATAATTGTGATAAAAATATTGTCAATTGAGTACCAAGAGATATTCTCACGTTTTCAATACAATCTGTTGTGTCCCTTTAACGCGACTTAAGGGCTATTGAAACTTCAGAACGGGCAGGTAACATCAGCTGAATATTTCTAATGTGTTCATAATAGGCATTTTGTTTAAACTCTTACTTACCTGTTATCGCACTTTATGCTATCATCTCTTTCAAAATGAACAAACGAGTTTTTTTTATCTGTGAGTTATGAAACTTCAATAACTAAGGCGCAGTTTTATATCGTTGCATTATACCTACTAAGGCGACTGAAGTATGTGCGATTGGAAAATTAGCGTTGCCTAGTCGACAACTAAGATCTTGCGTTCTCGTTAAAGTGTTTCGACACGTATGAAGTTTTAACGAGGTTGTCTTGCCGCTTCTGATAGTTTATTTTTACTATACGAGTATAGCATTTCAATATAGGTATCGTGTTTGTTATTCGTATTTCGAATAGCGTCGATTTTTATAGCTCCAGTTAATCACACCTTAGTCTCTTTTAACACTTATATTTAAAGAGATTTTAAGTTCTGTTAATAAAATATTTTGATAATATAGGTTTAATTTTATTCGAGTATTATTAAATTTGCTGAAAAATTGAGCAGGGTCAAAGAAAACGAGTAAAGCAGGGTAATTGATTACCCTGACAAGTTATTGATAGTTTATTTTAAGCCTTTTAAACTTTCGATTTTTACCTCGAGCTTAAGTCACACAAATCGCACGAGTTACACTGCTATTTTACCAAATACAAATACTGACAAGCTCGTATCAGCTATACAAGTATACAAAATATACCGAAAAACACAAGAACGGGGCAACAGTTTACATCAGGTAGCGATGCGAAGCGCGGGCGCAGGTCTTTCATTGTTCGCGCCACTGAGCCACACGAAAACAAAGGGGCCACGAGTCACGGACAAAGCACTTGTAGCACGTGTTTTTCGTGTATTACTAGCTGATTCTATGGATGTTTCATTTGTTTTTGGAAATTCATGTTTTTACATGTATTTCGGAATTACAACCGGAAAATTTAAGAATATTTGAAAACGGAGCATTGTAAAAGCTTTCTTACAACGGATTCTTCACAAAAATAGGAAAGTATCGCAAGTCGTCCTAAAACTAAAACAGAAAATAAAATCATACCAAATAATTTTGCACTATAAAAAGTTACGAGAAGACTCCGCAGAAATTGTACTGCCCGTTGTTTTTAAAAAATGAGTTAGTTTTTATAGTATATGTTTTGAAATTAAAACCTTGTCCTGACAATAAGGAGTAAGTACATAACAAAAACATCCAATTTGGTGTAGTGTCGGTCTGAAGTTATGCGCGTACCTACATACATTTCGGCAAATTATTTTAGATAATATTAGGGTAATCTAAAAAAATGTGACTGTTTAAAAATAAGGTAACACTTAGTTTGTGAGACTTAATAATTTAGATACCTACGTGAAACTTTTGATTCATGCATCAATCATCAACTTGTAGGCATTTTACTGTCGCAGGTCATCGACTGAAACTCCTCAACTAAAAATAAAATGGTGGCTTTATTTATAATCGAAATAATTATGATAACCTTTATTTATAATCGAAATAATTATGATAACGAAGTGTTTTTCCGAAATTTATTCAGATAACGATCGCTTAAAAACACTCAATTTGATGTTCACTATATTTACATACAATAAAAATATCTATCGGCGTCGCAGCGTCTGCAGGGGAGCAGATGGGGTAGGGCAAGGGAGTCCCGCTGGGCGCTCGTTAACTATATAAATTATTTTATCTGTCAATTTACCCCAATCTACTCTATTGTAGAATTATGGGCTACTTGTTGGTAAAGCTCCAAACTAAAACAAGTCCTATTACTATAGTGCTAAGTTTCGAAAGACAGCGATCAAAAATCAGAGGAATGAAATTGTCCAAAAGTTTAATCTGCAGTAAGTGTAATCAAATAACAATAAACATTATAGCATTGAACTCTACAGTACCATTGTTCGTCGTGAGAAACTTCTTTTTTTGTTGAGTATCTAAATCCCAAATATTTGCTACTGTACGTGTACTATTATTTACTTGTAAGTTATACTCTAATTAAAAAACTAACACATTTGGTATGTCGTTATGTACTGAAATTATGCGTGTAAACTAATAAAGGAATGATAATAACGCTTATTTTGCTTCATACGCCGGGAAAAACCTCTTTGTTCGAATCGTCAAAAAACCCTCTACTTATAATATTTTATTGGTTCGGACACTTTTGTGATATACAAAATTTGGGTTTTTCAGTCGACATAACCAAGGTTGATGAAAATAAAGTTGAAAAATATTATTTAACTTACAATTTTACTTAAGTTTTTTTTTTAAATTCTCAATCATTTGGATTTCACATGTTTAAGTCTTGTAAGTAGGCGCCAATTAAAAAAACACAGGGCATAGCGAACGCATCAGAAGGCAAAACTGCTCTCTCTGAAGAAAAGATCGAGCACCAAAGATTAAACATGCAACCAACATCTTACGGAGCAAGGTTTCAGATTAAGAAAGTGACATTTCATCGATGTCACGAATTTATCCGTATCGATACGCCTACAGGGATCTAGTACCGTTACATCGCTCGGCCATAAAACAATACAGATACGGGCCCGTTGAGTACGTTTTAAGTGTAAAACCTTGTTTTTGTTTCATAATTTTTCACATAAAAATGATTTGGGTGTTTCGACCGCGTGCGCCCGCGTCGCCGGCCGTATCTCCGGACGGGGACAGGTAGGGATGTGCGGAAGCGGTTCCCTGAGTAGTGATGTGCCGTATATATCAAGTAACAACAAAAAAAATGTTACCAACCATTACTCATAAATGAATAAAAGTAAAATAAAATAAAATCGAATATTTTGAACTTTCTTCAAACACATTTAACACATGCTCTAGAAGGTAGAGACCTCCTCTAGAAAGCGAAAGTGTCTCTGTCTTTCGCTTTTTCCATCCACTCTTTACCAGCAACCTTGATGATATCATCTAACCAGCGCTGCAGCGGGGCAAATTTAAGGGCAATCTTATAAATTTCTTCAAAATTTAAGAGAAATTAACAAAGCTCTGAATCACTCGATGAACCATTATCATCCCATCCCTTAAATTAGCATATCTGTAATTTGCATGCGCGCACCGCGGGTCCGCCATTGTTTGCGGGTAGATGACGGATTTTCTTCCGCTTTCACCGAGCTTCCGATACGCAGGAATGTTCGCGCGGCGTGTTATTTCGTTATCATGTTGGAATTAGAGAAGTTGTGATCTCAATTATGAATAACTGTTTTAATTACTTGCGGTTTTGGTATTTTGCAAGTTTTTGAACAAATAAATTGTACAAGACATATGAGGTTTATTCTTACTTAGACCGTTCTATAAAAGGTGTATGAAAATAATACTTACCTCCTCTGTTTATCCCCTTTTCTCTTTTTCCTCTTAATCAAAGTGAATATTTGTGCTTGTTCGTATCCAAAATGATTATTCTTTGTTATAAAAAAGAAAACACTTAGTTTTCACCGCACAGAGGTTCCTACTCACAAGCAATCATAATAACAAGGCTACAATATTAAGTTATATTTCCCTACTATAAACAAAATCCACTCTCTATTATTCAACCAACAATTTTTAATCTACTCCAATTTAAAATACAGCATCATCTCGGAAAGCAATCGCACAGAGCCATGATTTCACAATCCATTAATGCGAAGTAACCGAGTTATTTTCGCGAACAGCTGCTCAGAGTGTGTACCCCTAATGTTTTAATGCGCACTCTAATTTAGGGAGCACTGATAAAATGGGAAGTAAGTCTTAAATTACTCACTTACAGAGTAGTTATCCGAAAGAGCTTTTAAATCATTCACAAAACACTAATGGACGCTGGAAGGGTGCGGGAGGGGGCTGGTCCCTTGCGAGCAATGAAATAGACATACATAACAATACAAAGGTGTAGCACAATTGCCGTGAGCTGCAATTCGGTAAGTAGCTGGGGTTATAGCGAACTGTCAAATTGGATGTTTTATTGGAAATGCTTTTTGTGAGTTTGCTGGGAAGAGATAGGGACACATCACTAAATCAACAGTTCTTTAGACAGATTTATTTAACAAGTATTATTGTCACAGGTCTCCTTGACTTTGTCTGCAGCGGTTTCCTTATTCCTTATATGTACCTTAAATTTGTTAGAGCGTGGTAAACATACTCTGAAAAGCAAAATCCCTCGTCAGAGCTACGAATACCAAATCTACTTTCTTATAACATTATTCCATTACAGGGATTTGAACACCAGATTATTTTGTTCCAAAATACAAAGTGGGATCTTCGCGAGTGTTATTTAAACTGGCTTATTTTTAATGTTTTTCCTATTGAATCCCTACCACGACTGTCCCGTGGTAAGTTGCAGGAATAATAAATGCGAGGGGTCTGCTAGGGGAGCGAGTGCCATTATTATTGGCGGCAATTTAATTAGATCCCCTTGCGTTATTACCACTGATTCATTTTATAATACTGCTAACACACCGTCTCGGCTGTAGGTTTTGTACTTGCGTTCAAATTACTGTTATTGGAAACATATTATTGTTCACAAACGCCGTAATTACGAGCGCACTCGATGTTATTGCGCTTTGAGTGTTGCGATGATGGGCACTGTTAGGTTATGATATACCATAATAGGTGCCCGTCATTTGATGTGTGTTTTAGAAATCGGTACACTATAATCTCCATTACTGTAGCATAGCAATAGCACTGTTAATAATACATAGTAATTCAGGTTGAAATTTTCTTTCCGGGAAAAAAGAAAGGACAGCGGAACTAAAACAAAGATTATTTTATGTTCATGGCTATTGACCGCTAAAGAATCTTTACGAAATTAAATGTCACCCAAAATAAAATGGGCACCAATTTCTTATACCAATAAACCCAAGTTCAAACTAAAATTTAGCTTAAAAACCATAAAATTACTTTCTGATCGTCGGAATTTGATCACCCGATGCAATCACCCGCGCCGACGGGCTTCCGGCTCATCGATATTCGTAACGAATCGACGAAATTCAATAATTATCCCGAACACGACTTCATTCACGGAAAAAACATTATAAAAAGGTGTGAATGGACAGAGGAAGGCGATGGTCGTTTTTGTGGAGCGGACCAATGGTGGCCGGTGGGACTGTCGCCGTTCGCGTTTCGTTGCGAGTCGTGTAGAAGATAAGATTAAAAGTGGGCAGGCGGTAATCAGTGCGCGACCAAACTGGTTGAATGGGAGTCCAAACTCCGATCGTTCATTCATGAGCCGGGATGCCATCACGCAGAGCCCCGTAGCTTCACGCCGCACCAATTGCGATCCTATCGCACCTCATTACCACACCGCTAATAATTCGCAATTAACCACCGACGTGTCATCAATTCGACGTGCTATTATCAGCTGTTCGCACTCCTTCACTCACTCATTATGTTGTTACCGTGACTTCGTATGGCCCGCCGATTACCGTGTAATTGGATAGTCTGCAAACTAGTGACGATAAACGGGCGCCTCTAAACTCAGCAGTAAATTCAACAAAATCAGCCTTATGATGCGAGATTAGATAAACTTTGTTTCCTACGCCTTTGATCTGTGTAAATGCGTCGAATCAAAGTATGGGAAATATTAGTTGTATTTTTATGACCGGTCTTCAATTTATAGGCTGTAGTGTAGGGTACATGCGCCTACGCACAGTTCCCTTCTATCAATAAAATGGTCGCAGCGAGTCAGGAACACCGTAAACTGTATGGACACAAGGACGTTTTATTATGTCGATACTAAATCACGGTTCATTCACACAAATATTTGTATGGAAAACACGTTGTAAACTTTAAATTATAGCTCTTGTTAAAAATAGTTATGTCATAATCAATGGATTCTTATTTATATCTTTATCGATAAAACTAAGAAAGAGAAGTTAGCTATCACTGTTCACTTTGCGTAATTTTTAGTAACTTTAGAAAATTTTAATTATACATAATTCAAAGGAATAACGGTTATACTTATTCGTTAAACGCGATTTCAAAGCAAGCCCATCCAAATAAAATAGTACAAACATCAGACAGAATATTGGACATGGAAACGATCTTTCCACCAGTTATATTCTGCATAAAATCCATGCGTGTTTATAATAACCTGTACTATACTGACCGTTTTGTAAAACCGGTGCGGTGTTTAGTTTATAGAATAAAAATAAACATCAGAGCGGCCATACGCTACTTTGATGGCATCCTTGATCTGATATTAATTTAACGCTCATTTTCACCTCGGCCCTCTATGTTGCTCAGGCGCATGTTTAATTTACATTTTGCCAGAAAAAAACACATACACGCACCTGTAAAATACAAGTGGAATTATACTTCGTGTGTCAACCAAAGACATTACATTTCATACATGCAGCAGTACGTGATTTGTTGCTATCTTCGTCACACCTATATAGCTAACATTACCTACAAAAGAAACCTATACAGGGTGTTACAAAAAACCCCGTAATGCCTGAAGGGTAATTTTGTGTCCGTGAAACTGAGCAACTTTCCCAAAAAAACCTAGGTCTAAATCTCAAAAAATAACCATTCATAATTGCCAACCAGCTGATCAATTAAGTATTTGAGAGCCGATTTTTTTTTGATATTTCGACCTAGGTTTCCTTGGTAGATAGTTGTTCAGTTTTACGAGCACAATAACACCCTTCAGCCATTACGGGTTTTTGTAACACCCTGGTTGACACCCTCGTATAATTAGAATCAAAACTTCACAAGGTAAGTTCGTTTGATTTGTGGTTTGATTACTAATAATACTTCGTGTGTCAACCTGAAACGATTACAAAATGTACTGTTTTATTTTCCTATTAAAAAATAACTGAAAACTGGCATAACATGAATGTATGTTAAGCCATTGTACATTCGGTCCACTATAAATTTTTGTTTGTTTTGATACAGGTAATTTCTTCACCGCATTACTGACGGATTTCTGGTAAAGAGCCAAATCTTTCGACGGACGCCCAACAAAATCACAACAGCTATTGCATTCAAAATAATATAGCTTCTTGGGCTTATGATTCGTTGTTCTCAACTTGGAGTCATGCATTGAAACTTTTTGACGTGACAACATCTTATAAATTGGTTTGCCGGGTGATCTGTGGCCGGGTGACACCTCAAGAAACTGCGTTACGCTGCTCCGCTCACATTTCGCGCAAGAGAGACAGAGCGAAAGAGAGAGAGAGAGAGAGAGAGAGATAGGCATACACACCGGTTCATGTTATACGAATGAATATTCACATTAAAATTATTTTACCACTCAGAGTCGTTGTCACGTAAAACTTTCGCGCGTATACCGACTTTACAGGCAACCAATTTTTTCAAGAATTTAACCTCAAAATAACAAAAGTTAAATACGTCCTTTTCATGAGAATGTGTTAGATGGATGCAAGAACGAAGACATTTACCAGTTATGACATAGGGGTCTCTCTCTCGACAACATTTCGAATGACAATACCAAATGTACATTTTTATTTTTTTGTCAAAAGAATATTTATACAATCGGTCCCTTACAATAAAAAGAAACCCTTAACATTATGATCCCCTAACATGCATCATAATTTTTATTAATTCCTAATCTCGGGTTAAACGTTATGACATTCCCGCGTGTCCCGTTCGAGAGGGGACAGAGGGGGGCGCGGGGCCCAGGAATGCGGCCTACCTGCGCAGGAGTCGCGGGCCCGCCGCTAATCAATTTAGCTTTATTATCGTACCAATAACGCTTCATTACGACTCCTAGATTTATGCCCGACTGTTTGCATTGCTCTCGACAGTTTTGTGACCGAAACATCGGTCGTCGGAGCTTGGACGCTTGCCTAGGCCACTTTTTACGACGCATGTAACTCGCCTCTCACTCGTTAAAATCGAAACAGAAAGAGATACGTTATCCTAAACGACTCCACGCGATCTTTTATCTCGGTCTAATGAGATCCGAATACCGCTGGAGAGATTTAGCTCTCACATGAATTAATTAGGAGTGACGTTTTGTGTAATTTGTGTTTTCGTTTGGGGATTATGACATGACGCATGTCAGTTCGACCCTCCAGATTTAGAATGTGGCGAATAAAAAAATTGATTTGTGTTATCTGGGAAGGGGACCACCTGGTAACAGTCTGTCTGTCACCGAATCAGACGTCCGTCATGAATGAGCCGCGCTTATTATGCCGTCTAACGATATAATAAAAGTTTTAATGCGCTCGTCAAAACGGCGGCGAAGCGTGATGGACACAGCATTCCCTCTACGTGCTACAGTTCCGATTGTTTAGAAGTCATATTTTTGTATGTTTAATTGAGTTACATTTGTTTTATAAACATATTTAAAAAAAATACAAAGGTTTTATTTGCCTTGTTTTCCGATTTGCATATGTTAATTTATGTTATCTACTAGGCGTTGAAGTATGTACACTTGTACATACTATCAAACTAAAAGGCGAAATGGGTGTCATCAACGTTTTACTTAATCTCGTCTTATCTTTTTAATCTCATTCGAGCAAATTTCTACCCGCACAATTAGTTTTCAGATTTTCACCGCCTAAAAACTAGATCTGATATTTTATAGTGGGTATGCCTAAGGGCTCGCATTCCGGAGGACCGCCCGGGGCTGCCGGTTTGTCCCGTGTCCATCAATGTCACTGTTTATTCATCTGCGGACAAAAAATAGACAAGATAGAGTTGGATTTTACTTCTAAAAATCATTTATGCTCCTATTATAATTATGACATGTGACACCAGCTTTGTACCTTATGATTACAAGCGTTATTTCTAACAATGGAAGGACTTGTTTTAAAAAAGCAACGCACAGTTATTTACTATTGGTGGTTTCTAGTCGCCACAGTTCAGTCATGGTTTGCAGCACTGCCTATTAATCTTACATTGATATTATATTGATACAATTAAAAACGACCAAATCTGTATTAAATTAAAGTTATAAAATCAAAAATGTATTTAGCATAAGACCTGCTTGTAATTTTATAGTAGTTAGCAAATAAATGAAACTGAATATATAATTTGTGGGATGCAGTGGATGACGAAGAGGAGTAAGAAAGTGGACAACTTGCAAGTGATTTTGATGTTGCTGTATAACTAAAGTTAAAGGGCAAAAGTATACATCATCACAAGAGCTGTAAGGATGTAGGCATCCCTGCCACTCCTACACTCCTGACCGTGGTAGGAGCGAACGCGTTAGTTAGACCCGAAAATACGAACGAAATGTTACGGAGTACGGCATTTGAACCAAACAGCGGAACACAACGAAAGTATTTCAAAGTTTCCACTAATATTACATTTTTACAAACCGGTACTAACCGGTACAGCAGTCTACTTTCATTATCTTATCTCCAAAATAAAAATGATTTTCCCAGCCACATCACGATAAACGCACTCTCGTTTTTACCGCATCCCCAGAAATGAATAAACATTGCACTTCTTACGTGTGACGTGACAAGCTATTCTCTGTTTTCCCCACCTTATACGGCGGAAGAATGCATCATTTGCACATTGTAAATATCTTATCTGGACGATCGTACAAAAAGAAGTCCGAGCGTGGTTAACATCAAGAAAAAAAGTATCAACTAAGATGTAGTTGTAAATCAAGGAATCCATTACGATTTTGTTTCTTATAGTTCCTTATAGTTACAAGTTGGGGCTTAAGCTTTCTAGTAAACTTATATTTATGTTTTTATTAGACACTAGCGGACCAGGCAGACGATGTCCTTTTCCACACGTTGTTTTTTTTTAATTTTATGATCCTTTAAACCTTCCTTGTACTTCCACGAATATTTCGAGACTAAAATTTGTCATATCGGTTCAGCCGTTCTCGAGTTTTAGCGAGACTGACGAACAGCAATTCATTTTTATATATAAGACTAGCGGAGCCGGCAGACATCGTCCTGCCCGATGCTTTTTTTTAAATTTTCTGATCTTTTAAACCTTCCCTGGACTTCCACGAATATTTCAAGACTAAAATTATTCAAATCGGTTCAGCCATTCTCGAGTTTTAGCGAGACTAACGAACAGCAATTCATTTTTATATATAAGAGATAAATGACAGCCTCAATATCAATACAATGGTTCGAAGAAATGGATAATTTCAGTATTTTTTTTCTTCACATTGCAACAACGTCCTAAAAAGCGCCAATGATAGAAGAAAACGTGTATCATCATTAGACTTTAATATATTTTTTATTTCGCTACACTTACCTTGCCCACCATGCAAAAGTAAATTAAGAAAAACAAGGAGGTTGTTATTCGGTAAACGAAACACTGGTTGTACTTTAATTAGTTTAAAACAAAAGATTTGGTTCGTTGGCAAAATGACATCAGTCGTGGCCCCGGGATGTGCCTAATGAGCTCGTAATGAGAGGGCCCGATTAACATCTCGGCCTCCGTAAAAAGCCCCTATACTTCTCTTCGTCCATTACCATTCTATCCATCTCATTCACTCGCACTGTTTACCTGATATTGGTGAAAGAAACGGTAACATTCGATACTACGCGCAGCGGCTTTCAGAGTAGAACCCCAGTTTAGCCTAAAAGTCATTAAATTAATATCAAAGAACCATCGACGTCATAATGATGATAGCCAGTTAAACCGTTGCCAGATTTGGCAGGATTAATTAAAAAAAATGTGTAATTACAAGTGCTTAGCGTAATTATTGCGATAGTAATTGAGGACGATTATAAAGTTCAATCAAATTTTATTGTTTGATTTGCCATTTAAATCAGTCAGTGTGAACTGTTACGAGTTATGTTGATCGTTTGAGTACAAAGCTTATCAGCACAGGAAAAATGCTATTATTAATATTTGATACTAACTACATTATGTTGTATTGTGCTGTCTTATCGGAATTTGCAAACCGTGTTGGCTCTTTAAGCGCACTGCTGATTTTAAGTTGAATTAAAAATTGGCAGTCGCGGTTATCTTAAATTATTAAAATAAGATTAATCGCTGCGATATCTATTAAACCTTAGAATAGCTGTCGTGACTGCTGCATCGCCGCGAATGACCGCTAATGACCACAGTACACGTAGAAACCGTAGTGCCTAATACCAGTTCAAATTAATCTTATTTATATTACAGCTGCAAAAAAGCTGAATTGTACTTAAATATACTTCAGAAGCGATAGTTAAGGCTGGTTGTGCGCTGATGCATTTCGCATTACAGCTCCGTTTGATTTACTTGCCGCAATTTGAACAATTTTACGGTAAGTATGAGTATTATATCATGCATGGTAGATCTTTTTTAAAGTTTTCAGTCTTCTGTCGTCCCATAACCAAATAGGAAATACTTGTGTGTCAAACCCATACCACCAGTATTTATCATTTAATATCCTTATTATTACCGGATTTGGCTTTTAAGCATTAATTAAAAGTGTGTTAGACAAGCAGTTCGTCAACTTTTTCTGTCGTCTTCATAAAAGTAAGTTAAGAAAAACAAGGAGGTTGTTATTTGGAAAACGAAACGTTTGAAAACAAAAGATTATATGTAAATAAAAGTCTATCTTCAGTCTATCTAGAGTGAATCTACTGTGTCTACTCGCACTATGACAAGACCGCGCAACCATTAACTACGTCAATTGAATCATTTGTTAAGCGGCCCGCACAAAGGACGGCCGATGTCAGCTAATTAGGAGTATTATTTGATTAAAATTTTGTTATAATTGAACCTTTTATATTCTCAACGCTCGAGGGCATCGGAAGGTGATTAATCGGCCATTGTTAATAAACGGGAAATCGCGTGTCGGAACAAACCAAAGAGATCAAAGTCGCCGCCGGGGAAGCTGGACTCGCGGTGTTTGTCTCTCATCGGATTTCATAGATCATGCCGATTGGATCAAATGTTTTGAATCTAAATAAAAGTCTTTCAGCAACCTCATCAATTATAATCGTAAAATATAACAACCCCTATACTTCGGAAAGACAAAACACTTAAAAAATTCTGTTCGGCTCCGGTCATTAGGGAGGATTCAAACCTCGACGTTTGGAAGTCCGGTCCAATGCTCTAACCAACTGAGCTACCGAGAACCTTAATGGAGTCGTTGAATTTCATTAGTGCTTTTCTAACGCTTTGACCCAGCTACACTTTGCCTAATTGATCTGAAGAGTACTTTCGTTGCATCCATAGATTTCCAACCTCGTCCTAACAATATTGTTTTTTTTTAATACCAATATCCGGACAATAAATCAAAATCCGAATATCCAGAACATCTCTCCTCTTCTCCCAGGTCATGTTCACATTTACTCGGGGTCGAATATCCAGAGCATCCCAGCAGTAAATCGTGATACAGTTAAAACAGATTTGATGTGTCGGCGCAGTTAATGTCGGTTGGTTGACATCGCATGCACATAACGGCACTGGTTCGCCGGTCAACTTGAACCGTTTATTGCTCGAATATTATATTACATCTAGTAACGGTACGTCAGAAAAGAAAGCCAAAGAAAAATGTGAAGTAGAAAAATAACGTGGCCAGTATTTTTCCAAGACCTGCTTAGCATAGTAAAAATATGAAACGAGCGTTTTATAGATCATCAGCTCGTTACGCTTCATGATTTGGAAAGTGTGTACAGTTAACCTTAGTTGCATAAAAAAAATCTTGACCAATTCTTAAGTTAACTTCAGTAACTGAAAAATTTAGAGTCAAATAAATATACCGAAATATACCGAATTTTAACCAGGACGGATGTAGTTTTGGGTATTTTTAACAAATGAATTAAAATGGCACGGCCAATTTAAAAAACAAAAACTATGCACCTACAATATTTCTGGATGACGCAGGTAAGCAAGAAGTTTACTTTTAATGTCACACTACGCCTCTTAATTTTAACAGGTATGTACACTCTTTTTCGGATTACCGTTTAGTATGTAACTTTGAGCTTTAATTTTAAACAATTTAAAACTGTAATCTGTTTGTACCGACTGTAATCTGTTACTAAATAAAAATATTTTTTTTTTAGTTATCCTTGTGTCCGACCGCGATTTTACTCAGAGACTGTAGAAAGCTGATATTTACTAGTGTTTAAAAATGGGTTTCTTATAAATCGATTGTACAACAGTACCACGATTTATCTTTTGCCTAACATATTGATGAATGCCAATAAATCGTCAAGCAACAACTATTAAATCAATGCAATGAATAAGATTTCGTATTCGGACTAGAACCAGTATCGTACAATGGTATCAGATGGAAAGTGTGCCGTACTCGATACTCGGCCGATAAGTTAACACGGAGCGGTTATCTCTGCGCGGGCGCACGTCGATACCTGCGCGACGCGAGGTCTGCGCGGTCTGGCTGGACGGTCTATACTTTGATTTTGTAAAAAAAATGTAACTACGAGTATTTAAGCAGTGGTTTTTATAAACGGCGGATAAAAATATTGTATGTAACTGATACAAATGCAGCTATATGACTTTTTAAATCCGCCATCTTGGAACTTTATCGGTCAGTTAACGCTAACTAAATTAAAAGTATTTTTGTAAGTATTTTATAAGGTAGGTGAAACAATGTTTGAACATGCATGTCTTTAGTGGCTTTTTGACCTGATGATAATGATCTTTACAAGTCTGGAAATAGATAGCTCCGATTATTGCCAGCCACACGGCTCGCCGTTAATTTCACTATGTATACATGTAAGTAGTACCTACAAACCTACCTAACCCTCGATCGGGCCCCGAGCGAGTGTTTGCGGCGAATGGTTCTAAAATTACACAGTGCACGCCTCTATCACGAATACTTAATATATTTGTCGGAGGTACAATTATGGGCAGCCGCCGTGACGAGCCGGTCCGGTGAGCGTGGTCACCTCAGCCAGCGAACCTTTGGATGAGGCATTACCATTAGAATAGATAGGAGCACATCGAATCTAAAATTTGAATTTGGAACACGTGACCTGGTTCAAACCAAAAATGCAGGAGACGGCATTTACACTGAAGGAGAACGACGACCTGTCGATCCAGATAGACTTTTGACAACATTACAATTCCGAAGAAAGAGTCTATGTAAAACCACTTGTCATTGAATTTTTTAGAAACAGTCACATGTCGAATTAATAAACATATTTAATTGAATAATATAAGTATTGAAAGCCAAAGTATTGCTATTGTCAGTTGTCAAAATTTGAGGCATATCTTAAGGTGGTTGACCACTTCCTGAGCAGGCACATCATTCAGGTACTTCCAAGTAATACAGGTATACAATAAAACACCCTCATTCACTTGACTGGCTATGCTAATTGTTGTTTTTGCGCACCGCACTGTTTGCTGGTCCCAAAAAGTACACCAAGATTAAGAAGACGCTTAGAAACCTCGATGCAATTAAAAGCATATAGTGTGGCTGTGATACGCTCGGAATTCGAATAATTGCCGTTTCGTTCGTCACGGACTATAAAAACTGTTGTCCGACATGATATTAAGGAGTAATAAAACACGTCGAGGCATGAGGGCAGCATTATTTTTATAGTTATAAAGTTAGTCGTCCACACTTTGTACTTTTAATAAGAAAAGGGTCAAACTCCTTTGCAATTGCGCACATACTTGGCTGAGATGTAGGTTCATAGTATCAACATAGGTGTTGTTTGATCTGTCATTTTGATCACCACATTTTTTTCGATTTGAAAAAACTGGCATCGCTCGAGGTCAACCGAAGTTCGCAACTCGCAAGTGTCATAAATAACAGTCGTGGGTTTTACCAAGACTTAACAAATTCAGCTGTTATTGAAATGCATATCTTTGTCATAAAAAAGCTACATCTCCACAAATCGTTGCTCTTCGTCACCTCTAATTACGGGTGAGAGCGCGATCCGTGGGAGACAATGTCTCCACTTGCTCGGTCATTACTGCTGTTTCGTCACGTCACACCTGCTTGCCGACGACAAATGCCGTGACGTTGACAACGGAAAGACACGCGAAACACGTGTCACTCTTTTGTAAGGCTAATCTGTTTGACATAGAGAAAAATTATACTTTGTCTTTGCTGTTTGACGACGCGCGGGCGTGAAGGCGGACGTCTGATATAAATGGTGATGAAGCTAACAACATGTTTGCTTACCATCACATGTAAAAATCAACCTACAAGTTACTAAATGATGTTTATATAAATATATAAATAACAAGCCAAAGATAAGAAGAATATCGTTTGAAATTACGAGAGCCACCATGAGCAACTAACTGACTACCATGTATGTGACACTCCATAAAATGATTAAAGCATAGCAAATGGCTATGTACATGTGAATGGTTTGTGTACACTACCGTACATTGTCAATTAAAGACGACAACTTAAATAACTTTAAAATTCTTACAATATTTTTGTGAGTAAACTGTATATTCAATAGTATGATTAAAATCATAATATTAAAGGTAACGGTACCAAATTAAAATCAAATGGAATGATTGTGTGTGTTCAACATAAAACTTGGACTTTTCTCCGAGACTAACGCTTCTCTTGGAATTTAACACCATTAACATAGTGATCTTCAAAACGAGTAATAATAAAACACGACCGTTACACGAGTTATAAATAATGTGTACAAAACTTGTTGAATGTTATGTTACTGTGTTTCGAATGTATTCATCAATCTCATAAAAGCTCCAACTTATTTCCTCGTAAGTAGATTGTCCATTAACTTACCTATCTAGTAATCTTAAATATCCCTATTAGGTTATCGACTCGAGCACATCCTTTTCAATAAATCAAATATGAGTAACATGTGACTAATAAACTTTCACACAATCCTCCCATACTCGGCACTGCCTACCCTACCTATCCGGCAAAGTGTTTACTTGCACATTATTTCGTGGTAACTTTACCACAACTCACCAACATAACCACAAATCGGTGTTGAACCATGTACTAAACAGCGTATTTGAAGCCGTCCCATCATTAGTAATTTCATTAGTCCTAACGTTTAAGTAACTTGCCGAGATACCTTCACTTTGTCCAAAGCCTCGAACGGTTCTTTCGAGGTCGTCGTCGAACACGCCCCCATTAGCAGTCATTATATGCAAAAGTATAGACGATAGCACACAAAGCTATCCACTTCTGTTGCTCTATCATCCATATGACAAATGTAAAATACGCCACAGTATAAACCTTGATATGCTGTCGACTTGTCGAGCGTACATCACCTTCGCCATAAACTAGCAGTTATGGACTGTTATCTTAATTTCCTATTTACAAATTAACTTTTATATCGGCGTTTACTTGGTCATTAGAAGCCCACCGTAAGTTGTAATTTTTTGCTGCAAGCATTACTAAGCGTGCGAGCTGACATGTACATACGGACGGAGTGGACTCATTAACTGCCAACGAATTAAAAGCCTTGGATTTATTTGAATTGGATAATAAACTGATATTTATAGCAAACGAAATGTTGAGTTGAGTAATTGATTTTGGCAATGAGAAGATTAACGGCGTTCCTCAAGGATCATTGCTTGATCCGATTGTATTTATTCACTTAATGACACACACACCCAATGCGGGGAATGTTTAACACCAATGGAGTTACCTAATGGAGCATGACAATTAACTGATGGAAAAGTTGAAATCGCGACCGATTGGATAAAATTAATCAATGGCTGGCCGGGACTGGAATGGATATTTTATGTTCCCGTGGGCGAGGAGTGGGCTCCAATTTGTCCGCAGTTTTTTAATTAGTATGGATGTGAGAGGAAACGAATCGGTTTTATGCTTGTGCCCGCCGCCGAGTTATTTGCGCGAGCGGAATTCCGGGTGACTTTTTGACGATCCGAGCCGCACTACCAAATACTATCAATTTGATTGGAAATAAATGAATGGGTGGGTTGTAACGTAACTAATTGGAAGTTGACCGTTTTGATTTTTTTTTTTATCATAGACCAATATTTTTCAGCGCTGTTCTAAATTGCTCACCAGTCTATTGATTAGTGACAGTGGCTGCAATCAAAATAGTATACTAACTAGTATACCCGCCAGCGTACATACCTATGCGGCAAAATGTCGCCACAACTAGCGATCGACGTATCAAACAATCGCCACGGTTAAATCGCTGACAGTCGCGAGTCGTGGCGACAGCATGCTGTAAGTGTGCCCTGGCTCTAAATCTTAGTAAGGGTGATAATATTACTCGTCGTATGTTCTATGAGTTTAAAGATAAAATCTCCCTTCATCGTTTACTTCTCGTCGAACCGAAATACTATAATGTAATAACGCATGAATGGAATGACAAAAGGCTCACACACCAGCTAATCATTTAATCATCGAACACCGATACACCTGTTAATCCGAGCCGGTATCACGTGACGAGACGTAACGTGACTCGGCGGGAGGGAGCGTCTTCCCTCCCCCTCCCCCATCCCCGCTTCCTGGGCCTAATTAGGCTCACATTCTCATTCCGTTTTCGCGTTTAATTTCGTCGGTGGTTTCGCCTTAATTACGTTATTCGCGGCGCGCCCCGCTACTAACAGTTAAAACCAAGTGACCAAGAAGATTTTAAGAGTTATCACTTATATATAGCCCTTTTTTCAATAATAGACAGTTCTCTTTTACAGTTATTTTAGACATGGCATTTCTTGTTACACTGCGTTTCCACGACCATCAAACCACGGTTTTCGCATACTACAGTACCAGATTTTGCTGACTTGCATATTTTTTCTTATTCGTCCATTGCTAATGGCCATTCACGACTATTCATATAAGCACAAACCGTTTAAGAATCACTCAAAGTATTGTGAATGAACCGTTATTTACGAAAATATGAATAACATATCACAATAGAAACCTTTGACGAGGTGCAGCCTACAAAACGTAGAGTCATCGCGCTTATTGCTGACAAATACTTTGGAAAGAGGGACGAGGAAATAAAATACTAACAAGATGACTTACGCTTTCGTACTTCACATTCGAAATTTGAAATTTGCAGTTCATCGTTGTAATTGAAAAAAAATCACTTAACAGGTAAATAGGGGGCGGGGATAGGCTCATCGTCTCGTTTTGTTGTCGGGCGGTTGCTAATAAGATTTTTAAACGTCAACAAAGTATCCAATCTATGGGGCTTGAATAATGAAAACGCCACCTGCTAAGTTCCCATACCACCCCTGAGCCTAAACTCTGAGCCGCATGAAAAACTCAAACAAAACCTTAATACGGTAATGTAGGATACATATTTCTTCGTTTCTACAATTTGTTACTTAAATAGCCATAAGTTTGAGTAATTATGCACAATTTCGTTTCGTGCCCTGTAAGCTGTCATTATTATTTTTTATTTACGAACAATGAATTCTAATGTAGGGTTTCGTAATTATTTTTGGATCAATTTCGTTTATTCGTGTCCATGATTTGCCAAAGTTTATTGAGTGAATTTTCGTGCAATCAAAAAAAATCGAAACGTGTTAAGTTTTTTGAACTGTGTTTGTTTTGTTTGCGTAATATTCAGACGTGAACATAATAAAATGTTATCGTTATCAATGAAATCAGTATAAGTATTTATTGTTATGCAACGCACGTGTAGTCGCGTGTCATGCGTACAATTCATTCATAGTTAAAATGCTATAACGATACGATACGTAGGTACAGAAGCGACGACCGGACAACCAGTTTATCCATGTTTGTTCCAAAATCGTTCTTATTACTAACATTTAAGATATCTCAGTGTTTACCGTGATGTGTAGTCGTGTGTACTATCATTTGCAAGTTATACACAATAAATATTTATCAACAGCCGCATGGATGTACAGTCGCCATCAAATATAATCTGAACCTCTTACCAGATCAAAATATAAAAATATCAAATTTAAAAAAGTCGCTTAGGAGAAATTAATTTGATCGCTATTGTTCTTTTTCATCTCACTTTTTGTGCACCCCATGATTTCTTATTTATGTTTTTATTTGGGATTGGTTTGCTCTTGACCCAAACTAAGCTCAACGAGGCAAAGACTGAGTCAACGATGGAGCGAGCTCGCCTAGAAGATGCCTGTTTTTTTGCTTGGACATATTTTTGTGAAAATCCCTATCTACGCATGTGACATTGGCGGAATAATAATTGCGGCAACGTACATTGCCAAAACCCAAAGAATAGGGAGGAAATTAAATGATTTATTGCAAAAATAGCTTCCATGGTATTAGTATAACAATACTCCTTATGGGTAACGGTTAGTAGAAAAATAATCAATATATTGTAAACTAGCTGACCCGGCGAACTTCGTACCGCCTTGGCGTTACAATGATTGAACATTAGTTACGCGCGTTTTTTAAAATAAACAAAATTATATGTATATTTTTCAATATTTCTGAGAGATTTTCTTAATATTTTTTTCCGTAAGAACCTTCTCTTAATAATAACAAATACAACAAAAAATAATTAGTGAAATCGGTCCAGCCATTCACGCGTGATGCCGTGACCAAGGAAAACGGGTTTCATTTATATATATTTAAATATATATATATATATTTATATATATATATATATATATATAGATTTAATATGTTTTATCAAATGTTATCTTTTGACACTCTTTTATCCTTACTTCGTCCGAGCTCAAGTTTGAACAAATGTTAGAGTTTTGGCGCAGTGTACTCACAGAAATCTTTAAAACGGTACATTAATTATATTTTCGGGTCTTAGCACCGCGACACAGCCTGGTGGGAAAGGAATGCTCTTACACAAAATGTATGCAAAGACTAGTGGCCCCGTCAGTCGTTGTCCTGCCCCTCTTTAAACCTTCCCAATTTTTCATCGTTTAAACCTTCCCTGGACTTACACAAATATTTTGAGACTAAAATTATTCAAATCGGTCCACCCGTTCTCGAGTTTTAGCAAGACTGAAAAACAGCAATTCATTTTTATCTTCTGATATTTGTTATGGTTTCTGTACATCATCAGTCAAAACTTGATACTGATCCGGCATCCTAGCATCGAGATGATGTAACGATAGTGTACGTTCACAAACGAATTTCATTTAACATCACCAGATTACCCATACCCATGCCATCCTCTTTCATATAAGCCTTACAGAACTTACTACAACCTTAAATTAAGTTTATCAATCGCGACCCAAAGAAATCAGCTTTTTACAATTTAACTACTATTTGACTTGCGTTTGACTAGAATTGTAAGGAGAATGGAGAGTAAAATACAGCTTTGTATTGAATTTAACACTCAATCCCTACTCAATAGTGCATAGCAACCATGTTTTATTACCTAGCCCACACAACATGTTTCTTAACTCTGCGCATTCAGACTCTACCTTTTACGACACAAAAAATGCAATAGTTTGTTTGGGATCACATACAATGTAGCAGCAACCTTACAACTCGCTTTATTCGAAAAGCAAATAGCAATTACACTTTAAGCTTCACGTCTGCTGTAAGGTTTCGGAAGCCTAAGGCATTGTGTTCTTTCTAAAGTAAGACCTAGTTGCTAGTGGTAGGTATTCTTATGGCAACCTTCAGCCTCTTAAACGGTAAAACATCTTTGGCTTGCAGGAATAATCCACTCACATCTTCTCCAATGGTACTTTTCTACCCCCAACAAAATGGAAAACATTCACATCTAAAATCTATTTAAGTTGTGGAGCTAGCTTACTAATATTAACATTTTTCAACAGCCAACCGAAATAACTATTATCTTTCAATGAACTGTAATGAAGGAGATTGTTAGATATTATTTATTTCAAAAATCAGCAAATTACAATAAACGATAAGCGTATAAATCTCTTCCAACCTTGCAAGAAATAATCCCTTACATATTTTCCACCGATCTCATCATTAGGCGATATTTAAACACTCAAAAAGTTTCGCAACAAAACAACAAAGACATTAGTGCGTCCTTTCGTATCCCCGTACCGGTGCGCACGCGACTCTCATTAGAAAGCACGCAACGCGGCTTTTACACGCAACGATCAGACCCTGATGGCGTCATTAGACGTTCTGGCCAGTGTAATGGGTTTCTACACGCGCTGTAAATGGCCTAGCAAGAGCAGCCGATAACACCAAGCTGTTTATAAGTTTGCATTCTTAATCAGTCCTGGACATAGCATCTGTCATGTCTTTTATTTTTAAAACCAGGCTAATTGTCAAAGTTCGGGAGCTAAATCATTACAATATTTGGTAGCACAACAACATTATTTAATAATTAATTTACATTAATTTAATACTTATTTCTTCATTCAAATCTGAGAAAAAATAACCTGAAGGCTGAAAGTAAGATATTATGCAGATGGCTTGAACAAATTCAAATCGGTAGATTTTAATAAGTTTTTGTTTGAATGACCCGTTGGAAACTGTGGTACCCCAATTACAATTGTCATTCTCATCCCATTCGACAATAAATTAATCTAGACGTAACTACAACCCTTTTATTATGTCAGACACAGAAATTAAGCAAATTACATTCAGCAGAGCAAATCGTTCCAAAAGAAAGGGCTACTGAAATAATTGTCTACTTTACTCTCGGAGAAATAGAATTACAATCTAAATTAATTACGCTTTTAAATCGTCCGTTATTCTTAATTAGTTTCTGCACCGCAGCGGAAGCGCCGACTCGCTCCTAATGAAGGGTAGTTTCAAATCAGTGCGTTTGATCAACTCTGTGCAGTCTTAATTACGGACCCGTTCCGCGCGGGACAATCCGGTTATTTATGACTACATAAGCTTGATTATTCTTTAATGAATACTTGTTTTAAAACGTTTAATTAAGTTTTATGGCGACAGGGCCTCAGACGTCCCGCCGCTCCGCCGGCCGCGAGCTAATTGGATCGGGTTGACGCACTGCTCACCCCCACCCCTTCTCCTCCCCTCCCCGCCGCCCTCCTAATTGTATGAAATTGCTAATTGGAAAATTTTATAAGCGCGGCGGCCCGCAGGCCTATGCTCCAATCCGTCGTGTTCTGTCCAAGAAAGTTAGCTCGACGGGTCACCTTACCTCTTCCAAACTAATCTCGTTAGTGTCGAGATTCTATTAATTGCTAAAGGCAGTTTACTTAGAGGGCTGGCAATAAGGCCACTCTACCATGACCATGCGTTGTTACATCAATCAGCAATGCTGCTTCTAGCTTACCATTTTACTTTCATCGGGTCAAACTATTACCTCCTTACTTACTTTTGGCTTAGAACTATTTTACTGTCTCATGTTAGAAAATGGTTATCCACCAAATTGACACAATTAATTAAGTACTGTGTGGAGGTGGAGTACTACTAAGTGTGCACGTGTATAAATCTTGGCGTGTCCACATGACCACATAATAAGTGATGATTAGGTTTCACCGACCGGACAGCGAGTATCGAGCCAGCTGTGTCAAGTTGGTGAATAATCCAGAAAGCGATAACCAGAGAGATAGATTTTTTTCCACTACCATTATTGTGATAAAAAATACTGACAGCTGTTTTCCTTGTCCGCAGGGCGTGTAGTTGTGGTGGTCGGCGCGAGCGGTCCCCGCTCAACCGTCAAGCTGGCAGCGAGCGCGCTTAGCATGAACACGCACTACCACGGGTACGCCGAGCTCAGCTCGCCGCACCCACCCTCGCCAGAGGCGGCCTTCGCTGCCAACGGCCACGACTATCCGCACAACAATAATAACCCAGCGCTAAAAGAATGCGCGGGCTGTGGCGGCAAGATTGTAGAACGGTTCCTCCTACATGCGCTAGACAGATACTGGCACCACGGATGCCTGAAGTGCACGTGCTGCGGGCAGGCGCTAGCGGATATGGGCAGATCGTTCTACTTCAAAGGAGGGATGATATTGTGCAAAAGCGACTACACAAGGTAAGTTTTTATACTTCTTATTTAGATTTCTAAGCGAAATTTCTCGTAGGCTCGGGTCAGAGACAATGTTTTCCGTTCATGGATAATAAAACTTTCAAAAGCTTACTTGCTAAAATGTAAGATCAATTACATTAATGACACCTATCTGCGAATATATATAAATTTTATCTTTTAGTTCGAAACATCACATAAAACAGGAAGATTGAGCGGAAGTCGTCTGTTTATAAAGTAAGAAAGGTTGCGCAGTCTGACAAGTCTTGTAGATTTTCAATATAACATCAACATGTAGAGAGAGGAGCAGACGGTTTCACTCTTTTCGTCTTTTGTTTGCTACCGAATTTAATCAACTTCCAAATTGAATTTAGCTAACCCCGCTCCAGGCTCCTAATTAGTGCCTGTTACGGCGCGGAATTCGTATAGCTGTTCTCGATCGATCTTTCCCACTGATCACCGATAAAAGGCTCACTTTTTAGTCCGTCATCTTACGATGACAATAGCTTGTCTGTCAAACACCCAAAAAAAGTATACCGAGAAAGCCGCGGGCGCATTGTTATGAAAATACTTTGGACCGTATTTTCTACCTGAGAGCGGGTAAAAAAGTACACAGTTTTGCACACAACGCGATCCATGACGCTCTGGGATCGGCTAAATTGGACTCGTTAAGACGCTAAGGATTAATTTAGAACGTTGTAGTCAACAAAGTTTTTGCTGTTTGTCATACGCCAAATATATCACTAGTGGGTCTCTCGCAAGACCACACGTTCATTGAACTGATTTTTTTTATCTCAGCGGTGAGCTAACCGGCCAGTAACTATTCCGCCGTCTAAAATACACTCTTATTTTGAATTTTAATATCCTCTTCATTTCTCTGCACATCTAACGGTAGTAGCTCTTAAAAAAAATATTATTGATTTCGGATCTGCAACTATTGTCCCATAGTCTATGGGACATAAATCAACTTACATTACACTGTTTTCGAGTCAACTCTTACTGGATACGCTACGGTATCAACGATTATGGAAATCGTATTCTAAAATATGAATAACCATTAAGTGTGCAATGTTGTACAGAATACTCGTATAATGGCCATTAGCAATTCATTTACCATAGAACTCACGTGGTCGTAAGAAACGCTCGTAACCAATTACCCAAGGGACATGGTCTATTCAAGTTTGAACATAAACCATAAAATTAATTGATATGGAATATACTACCTCATCATAACTATAACTTCCATTACCATAAAATTATCATCGTAGTTATCGCAGGCCTAATAAAAAGGTACAAACTCAATTTATTAAAATTGTTCAAAATAACATCCATTGAAAACATTTTACCTACTTATGTTAAGTGTGTTGATAACAATCGACATGAGTATGATGGTCTATACAGGTGAAATATTTTGTGGTTGTTTGCCCACAGTGAAGTTTTTCTAAAGTTAAATAGAAATTCGTGAAGATGTTTTGTTGGGAAAGCAACCGATAAAAATTCGCCATGTACCTATCTATAGCCTTTTAAGTTTAATTAAGAAACAGCGTATGAAGTTTTTATGAGTGTCAATCTGTTTTTCAAAATCAATCATACGTCACTCACACGTAAATGATGTTCAAAAATAAGTCACGTGGTAGCACTCACACAATAGTGCAGATGCCCGCCCTACTCAGTACAGTGTGACTATCGTGTGACTATTCTTTACCAAGGTGGGTAAAGAAGACGCCTTTATACGAAGGTGCGGGCATCATCTTACCCAGTATCACCGCAGGTACTGAGAGACCTACTGTGTAAGTCAATCACCGTAGTTTCGAATTTGCCTGCCACCAATTGTACCGTCGCGGTCGCCAGTACAAAGAAACAGGTCAAGTCGTCTTCGAAATGGGCTTTATTGTAACACATTTAAATATATGTCGCGTGGAAATCTGTCTTTTTTCTCGTCTTTAAATATATCAAGCCCTTCCAAGTCCGTGTTTGTCAGTCAAGTCGCCAGTCTTGCGATTGCGAGGGAACGGGACGGATAAAGTCGAAATGCAGGAGCGTTACATAGTAGGGTCCTGGTGGGGCGCGGGCCACACGTGGACCGCAGCTGCCCGCACCCTCGCGCTAATTAGCTAAACGTACGGCATTCCACCCAATTACCAACAACACCCGCTTTTTGGGGTTCTGTGGACGGAATTGTACGAATGGGCCGCAGTAAGCAGTAACTATACTTCGTGGCGAAATCTGATCCGTTTGTAGCCACTGGCAGTCTTTAAAACTTGTGTTAGATTAGGTTGATTCATCAGTGGATCAGAGACAAAACTTGATTCGTGGCAATCGTGTTGATTGACAGGCTAAAGAGGACAGGGTAAAGGTCGATTTACAGTAGTCGATTTCGGTCACGATGCCCAAAGCAAGAGGGACCAATAATTTGCACTCAGATAGAAAAAAAAATACTTTTCAGATATTTTTTTCGCAATAATAACAACAACCACCCGAGTGATAATAATAAGGATAATTTGACATTCAAAATGTTGCAATTACAATCAGCTTCACAAACCACAATTCCTGTACCTCCAGTTATCGTTCACGACATTCGATCCCCGTGTTTGGCGTTCATATAAATTCGTTTTACACTGATTTCCCTTGTTTACCGGCGGTTGCGAGCCAAACTAGAGCGAAGAGTGGGCCGACCGCGGCGCGGCTCGTGCGTCGTAGATTCGATAAAGCTCGTCTCTCAGTTGACAGAGACGGCGCGGCTAACGAGCGGGTCGGCAGGTGCGGGCCGGGGGCTGAAGAAGTGCGGTTCCGTGCATGTCTCTGCTGATTGACCCGCGTCACTCGGCAAACAACAACTAACGAGTCCCCCGCGCCTCCAGGTACGGTAATTCGCTCGAGTCGCACTCGCGGCCGACGCGACGACTTCACTCACACCCTGATTGAGACTCCTTAACGAAATTAACGCTCACTCACGCAAACAACTGCGACGTTTATCCGCAGCCTTTTGTCCCGATATGATGGATTGCGGTCGTGCTCCACAAAGACGCTGATGATGTTTCGTGCTGCTGATTACTGTGTGCGTACGAAATTAGTCGACGTGTTACGATGTATGCGGGCATGAAAGCGGAAGCGTTATATAAACATTAAGCCAGCGTAATTCGAGTTTTATAATGATTTATAACGCCTCTATTGTTTGGATGAAGACATTAATACCTCCGTGTAGGTGCGTGTTTATGGATCGAACGCGCGCGGTATCTCGTCTCGGCTCCACTGTGTGTAAATGAATAGTACACCTCGGGGAATCGACGTCAGTACGAGTATTTGCGACAAATAGAATACTTGTCTATAGAATAACGTATCCCTAGTAGGTAACTCCCTTAAGTGAATCTAATGGGTAGACCAATGAATAGATTCAAAGCAATGCAATTCTTATTACAAGTATTTTTGTAATATGTCTAAGATCACTACATCTTCTGCCGAAGTGCGAAACAAAACTGTAGAACTTTAGTTTATTTATAAGAAGCTTTTATAGCTTTAGCTTTAAGAATTGCACACCTGTATTTTTTTTCTTGTAACTTGAAAACGGTCTATTCTTTAACAAACTTATGCCCACTGTTCTGTTAATCCAACCACAGACCTAATCATCGAAGCAATCCTAATCCCGTTTCATAATGTTGGAAAAAGTTCCCGGTCCCCGAGCAACATAAGGCACGTCCACAGTCCACCTATCAGTTGAAGCAGGTTCGTTAGGGCGCGTGCGGGCGCCGTCAATCAAGGCAATTGCCGCTCAATCGGCAATCAGCCCCTAACGAGCCGGCCCTGGCCCGTGAAACGCCAACTTCTTACAACTAACACTTGTTAGCTGTGGAGGTATTTGCGATGAATGTCGCGCGTTTTGGTGCGGGACACCGCTATGCAGGTACAGTGCTAATCTGAAGTATGAAGTCAGGCGCAATAGTCTCATTAATTAATCTCTATAGGGCTCACCAAGCATTAGATTGAAGAGCAAAAAAATATCTTATCTACTTGTTTCAAGTGCTCTCTTGCTTCATCTTGCTTGTCGTGTTTCGTTCGTGTGGAATTGATGTTTGTATCCATTACACACAAGGACCTCACCAGACTTCATCTGCGATTATTTTGTCGGATTTTTCAAGAGCTTTTATCCCGCATTTTACTCCTTTAGGCTATTACTATCAACTTTAGTTTGTCACTTTGTACAGTTTGAAAGTAGCGCTTTTTTGGTAACTATTGTATTAGCTATTGAAGTAAAAAGACAGCCCATTCAGTACATCTGACCGGGACAAAACTACGTTTTGAGCTGTCATCAAATTTCGCTCAATTCACAGGTATGTAAATCACCAAAAATCGACGCCAAAGAAATAGCCTAACAAAATGTGTAGCGTGAACTTCTAACTGCAGTTAGAGTCGGTAGCTGGCGCATTTGCAACGGCCCTAATGCCGCCTCTTCACCACCAACTTTTAACGAAGTCATGTTAAACTATCAGTCAGTTGCTATAATTTTAGAACTACTTTCAGTTTGATGCGAACTTGTTGTTATTTACGAGGTGTTCGCTAATGATCGCCAAGATTGTCTGGGTTGTACGGTGTGGTTTGGGCTCAGTTAAAGGCTCAATTCTTGCTATGTAACTATTGTTAAGAATTAAAAAACTCTTGTAATGTTTGATATTCGAGATAGGACTAGTAACCCATTTCGAGTTATTGCTCGCATGTAGTGGTTTTGAAGAGCTTTTAACATTTCAATTGGTTTTTTTTTGCGTGTGCGAGTGGCGTACCAGGCCACAGACAAAGTTTAGCGAAAAAAAAGTTTTTCTTTATGACATACTGGCTGGTTATAATCTATTTTAAAAATATGATCCTTTTTTGGGCCAGTTAGCCCGCGCACACCGCGCTCACAACAATGGATTTCCTGAACTGCACCTGTTAAACTTTGGATTCACTCTCCTTACAGCCCTGATTTAGCACCGTGTGACTTCTTTTTATTCCTAAAAATAAAAAATCAGCTCAACGGAATATATTTTTCGTCGCCGAAAGATGTGCTATTAGCGTTTGAGCAGAGTGTAAATGAAGTGTCTGCAGTGGACTGGAAAAAGTGTTTCGAAAATTGGTTTAGACGCTTAAAACTTTGTATTGAAGCTAAGGGATTGAAAATATTTAACAAAAACATTTATATCTATGGAGCAATTATTTTTATTATCGCAAAACTTTCTTAGTGTCCCACGTACTTATGTTCTTATTTTTGTACGTTCTGTTATCAAAAGTAATAAAAGCTTTCAGAAAACCAAACAATCAAGATGACTTATTCATTATTTTATGTTCTTAAAAGTTGTACAGCTTTGTTATCCTCTACTCCCGAATCGGGCAGCACAATGAAGCCAGTGCAATAATATTTTGTTTAGTCTGCATCAGAGTAACGACGGCCCCACGTACGCGGACCGCAGACGGAATTTCCCCATAGAGTACTCTACGTATCCTAAATATGGTGGAAGGAAATTTAATCGTACATACAATTTTTTGATTGTCATGAATACAAACAAGCAAGTGTGGGAGGAGCTTACGGACATTGTTAGAATGAAAACAAGTAAACGATAACTGATAGATTTATTTCAATCGCTCTACTTACTATGTAGTTTAAAAGGTACTTACACAAATATTGTTAAAATCTCATTACTCGTCCGACAGTACAAGCCCACATTCTGAACCTCAACTTTTTCAATTCCCTTTCTCTTCCAACTTTTATTAAAAATTGTTTGCGTTAATTAACGTAGAATTCGTGCACACCACAGTTCCGTAAAACTGTATTATCACGAACATATTTATTACTGGATGTCGAAACGTATTTATTAAAGGCCGCGGCCAGGGGCGGGCTCGGTCCAATTTGGTCGGTCGTTAAGGCGCAAAAGACGCACAGTTTAATTGCGACCGCTCGCCCCTAATGAGGCCCTGTGTCCCGGACTCGACGATCTCGTGCACAAATTGACATTGTACGTAAATTGATGTCGCCAAACTACGCCGCGGGACGCTAAAGGCTGACGCCGGAGATTTTAAAGATACACTAACTAACGTTCGGTTGGAGATAAATAATGAGCAGGTCCTTGGTTATTAGATGTCTTAACAATAACTGTTTTATTTCTTCTTACTTTTAACGTGATAACAAAACTACAAAAATATAAAAAGCATTAAATGCTAATAGGGAAAACTGTTCGGTAAAGTATTTCAGCTAAATCTTCCAGCTCAGTAAAAATAATTCGTATCCATTTCCAAATATGTATTCAGTTCACTGTGATCAAAATCCTTAGTATCCAATCCAATATTAGATTTCAATGTTAAAATGTTCGTCAACTTCGCCCAAAGTTAGTTGTTTCAGAACATCGGTCTGGAGCGCGATTGGATTACGCCAGCGTATGACTTCGATTAATGTCGTTTGTCTCTTTGTCCGGTTGTCCGGGCGGCCAATGTCCGGCGTCTCGAAACTAAAACCGCCCGGCTTATAAAGCAAAGAGCGGGCCTAATCTTAGCTCTCAACTCGATTACTCTCAGTCCAGCCCTGCCCGACATTGAGTTCGATATTATTGAACATTTAAAATCTATTTGCCAATTTAGTTTATGTGCTAGGTTAGATCTGAAGATTGCATGCAAAACCCAATTATGTTATACAACTATTAGCATTATTCATACCGCAGCAATCAATTCCAATTAAGAGACTGGCAGATGTAAAATGTCCAAGCTAACCACGACTTTATATCGACCAATATATTTTATTAATTTAATAATCAAAATAACAGTATTATGGTAAATGTTTTGTTTGTTATTATTTGAATTAAACATGAAATCTGTTAATTATTTTTTCAATAGGAAATTGAGAGTAATCAGATATTGTTACCTGTTAATTAATTAACTCTAAAGGTGTTTAATTGAATGAAGTGGCCTTTTTTATTAAAACTTTGTTGAATTTACTAGTGAACTCATCTTTTTCGAATGATTTCAGTTGAGTTTATGAACTTGAAACACTACCTAAACTGCACTGTATCGCCAGTTCAAAATTATTGTTACACTACTATCAATGAAGGAGAAGTGGAATGTTTTACAAATTAATTGTAACGTAAAGATATCGCAGTTTTATTTTATAGTATCGTTATAGTGATCTACACCGCTCCAACAAACACGACTTCCGCGAGCTACGAACGTTGGGAACCATTTGCTTGCAGTTAGCTCGTAAACGTTAAAATCTATTTTTTTCTTGAATTAGTATGTAGCTTTTCGCGATATGTTTATCTTTCTGCAAATTTCATTTTCATTTTATTACTGACCAAGACGCAGGAAATTGACTACGTTTGTTTTTTTAAAGACGATATACTCGTATTATTTCCATACTCTACTATTTAGATAGGGATAACTTGAACAACAAGTAGTTACTTTAAAGATAACGTAAGGCTCCATCGTATTAAGCTTCCTTCTCATTCATAAGGAATTGTAACGCTGAGCTTTAGTACCTTATGATCAATTACAGTAGACAATCATCATCTCTTTTATTTCATATAAAATGTCATTTTTTGAACATTTCAGACGGATAGACTAGGTGTATTTTCCATTTAGCCTCGCCTGTCTTCGCGACTCGCAAATTGGTCGCTGTGATTTGTTGACGCGTTGTCAATCGCGAGTCGCAGCGACATGATGGCGCAGGTGTACGCTGGCGGGTAGAGGTTTTGTTGATAACAACGCTCAGTTTTGGTCATGGACTTGACCGCCGGCGCAGCGCATTCATCAGGCCAATTTAGAGACCCTGTGGGCGACGTGAAATTTGCCTTGCACCTTAGGGCTGTCAACTACCACTTTTGTCATACATTGTAAGGTTATCTAATTGTTTTGTTTGAAGCTGAGAAGTCCTATATAACGGTAATTATATTTTTGTGTCAAACTTAATTTGCTTACAAATACTCATGGAAACCATTTAACTATCCTTTTCATCATTGTCTTGGCACATTTGATTGCGTTCAACTAAATCTAGCTTTACTAGTTCAATCAATGGAAGTAACATTACTGTTTTATTTCTGGAGGAGAACACTTTAAATGAGTGAATTATAGTATTTTTTTATCTTACATTTGCTCGATTCTTTTTTTAGTCGGAAACGAGTAAAATAAAATAGCTCCATTACAAGTTTTACCAGCCCTGTACAGTGCAGTACATGTGCCGAACTCTAAATCACCGCAGAACGCAGATATTTGCACAGCTGACGGCTGCTTTTTCGGGTATTGATAGCGCCAGATACGTCACCTCGGGCTGGTATCAAAACACTAAAGGTAGGTAATACCTGCTAAAATATAGACATGCCCATGCAAGTTCACAGGAAATTAAAGATCTGAACAAAAGTCACAATAACTGTAAACTTACCAATATTTACTAGAGTGTCTCTCATATCTTCTGAGGAAAATCTGAGAATTTCCACTGTTACGAATACCTAAAGGCAGTGCGTTGAGCTATGTCCGGTATGTATTATACAATTTTCATTCATCAGAGATTTGAAATTGAAATAAGAAGGAATATATTGGCATATTAAAAATTACAACAAGATATTACATAAAAATTACCACATCACAAATTATCAAGCACAAAAATACATCAAATTAAAGAAAATCAAAGCATAGAGCCAACACAGTCAACGACTCATCAAAACGTCTGCCACAACACTGGGTTTTAGCGCTTTATGTTAACCTTGCTAAAAAAACAACATAACACTGCCTTTACCTATGATGTTTCTGTTGCTTGTACAGCTACATTGTATTGTGTGTCGATACTCCACAAACGATCTCGACGAAAAGCTCGGGCTTTCGGCGACATTTGTCGGCGGCGTCAGAACATGTCGGCGAAATGTCGGCGAATGTCGTCGGCCAATAGTCTTGTACACTAGCCAATCTTGTCGCGTAGTCTTTGTTACGTTAAATTGCTACCGGTGGCTTCTTAATTGGACGGTCTTGACTTGGTATAGACAATCCCGTGGTTTTAACGTTCCTATTCAATTGGTTTTTCTTTGAATTCTCGTGTCGAGTTATTGGTACGATCATCTTGACACTATTTTATTATTAGTACACCAGGAAAATGCATTACAGTTTTGTTTATTTTGTTGTAAAAGAACACATAAAGGGGCCTTTTTGTTTTTCTATCCAAAAGATTTCAACGAATTCCCTTTATACGTTAATAGACCCGCTGGCATTAAGATAAGAGTTCAGTTATTTCTGTACTCATTAAATTGATGACGAGTTTATAATTGGCCTGTCTAGACTTACATCGTCGCAAATTGACGGATGTCTGTAACGTTAATAAACCATTGCAGTTTTAAACAGAGATTCAGACATAAACTGGTTCGAATTATATACACTAGACTATTCGAATTAAATAGTCATAAAATAGTAGTTTATGCAACTGATACATAATGAGGGGCCTTAAAACACGAGTGTGGTTTTATGAAACGAGCGTCAGCGAGTTTCATAATAGCATCACACGAGTTTTTTAAGGCCTAATTATGTACAGTTGCATACACTACTTTATCTACACACATATCATAAGTACTCTAAGATGGGTTTTTTCTATCTCTGTAAGCCTTTTCGTATTTGGCTCTCGATTTTTCTGGCAACAAGTTATTTGTTGCGATCATGGCTGCATTTACGATATCCGGTGGAGTGTTCATATCGTTCTCGGAGTCACTACTACTCATATTTATCACTAAAATGCAATTTGTTTTAACTTTTCACAATATTTTCGTCACAGCGGAAAACCAACAAACAAATGAATGACAACAGTAATGGCGGGTAATTCAATCCTCCGTCACGACGATTTTTTTTTATATCATAGACAAACGAATGAAGTCCCTATCCTCATGTCATTCGTGATCATATGTCGTGCGATTTGGATTAAAAAACATACTGAATTTGACGTTTCATATCGATAACTGCTTTAATATCAATGGATACTAGAATAGAGACCTACTTTAGTTTTGACAGCTGTTCCAAATTTAAAGTCATAACCTTACAGAAATTGATACTGTTATAACATTACAGTGCCCTAAGCACGAACCATTTGCGTAAAAGTTTTCGTATAGTAAACGTAATCATTTTGTATGGGAATCAGACAGCGCCTCTATCGGACGTAAAACTAACTAAATTTGGGAGCACGAATGACTTAAGTTAACGTATAGTAAGCGTACGTAAACGAAATGTCAGACATTTATACTAAAATGCGAGCACGAACCACCTTTTGACGTATAGTTTCGTGAATAACGATAGCTGGCTTACGAATGTTTTGTCACTTGAAATTTTCGGTGAGAAAACTTTCGTCGGAGCTCATTCGAAGCAAAACACTTGTAATTCAAGCGTTATTTGATTTTGTGGTGAGGTTTAACTTGTTTAAATATGTCCCGGCGTACTTTGCTCTATTATTTAGCAGCGTAATTGATTGGCGAAAGGAGAAATGGAGAAAGGGAAACGAGGTTAGAATTAGAATCTTTACGATGCTTTTTATTAGATTTCTATGCTTCTATTAATCGAAAATAAGCTAAAAGGATACATACTTATTTTTTAATTATTACAGGGAAATATTAAGGAGAGCTCTCCTTAAAAAAAATTCCTTGTATCTGACCCTAGGCGACGCTGAATTTAAAAATAGGTTTCGCCTCAGTAAGGCAGTTTTTTGCATATTTGTCGCCAATTAAAAGAAAAAACAGTGTGTGGAGTAGAATTTTCAATTTTATTTATGTAACATTAATGTTTATATGTAGGTGCACTTAGGTAGGGTAAATTTAATTTAATTTCTCATTTTTTTCTAGGTGCTGTGAGCTTTATCGTTTTATGCCACATGCTCCTACCAAACCCACTGAACCCTGCAATACTTAATAGTTTCAATAAATTTCCAGCAACTCAAGAGCAGCGATATACTGTACAGATTTTACCTACTGCCACAGATAAGAAAGTTCTCATAGTAAAATTGGTTGTAGTAATGCTGGTCATTTCCTACGGTTTCTGAACGCATTTTAGAGCACTAATGATATGTCCGTAGATAAAGTGTATAATAATTATTCTTGCTCTCGTATCTATCTAATCCCGTTCAATCATTCCTCAAGACTGAAAGTGATTTGTGATGTATTGTGTAACACAAAAAGTTTTCTTTATCAAATTTCATACTAAACTATTACATTATATTATTACCTGGTTAATTTGCCATTTAACCACTTGGCTATTGGTCGGCTAGCTGTAGTGTCGAACAAATCGGCTGAATGACATATAGCCGTGTGATTGAATTGCGTTGTTCAGTCAAATTTAGGCTAGCTGTTTGATTAAACGGCTATTTTAACAAGATGGCTGCTACATCTCTATATATATAAAATTCTTGTGTCACAATGTTTGTTCCCTTACTCCTCCAAAACGGCTTGACCGATTCTCATGAAATTTTGTGAGCATATTGAGTAAGTCTGAGAATCGGCCAACATCTATTTTTCATACCCCTTAGTGATAAGGGTTGTCCACCTTAAACATTTATATGGCAAAACAACGTTTGCCGGGTCAGCTAGTATATATATATATATATATATATATATATATATATATATAAAACAACATCATATAAACTGGGGCCTGTGTTGGAAAATGAGTGAAACTTTATTCAATTAACTAACGCCTTCATCGCCCAAGTTGGGGCTGCGTGGAGTATAGACTCATACGAGCGCCCATAATATGGCTTTAAGGGTAGCAGCTGAGCCGAATGGTAAGATACTGGCTGAATTTCTCAGACAAGTGTTCGAAGTTTAGTGTCGCAATTTTTTTTTACGTGATAGCGAAGCATTAATGCTTTGACAATTTTTTACAGTCAATATTAAAATAAGACGTTAAGTGCGCTCAAAACTGAAATTATGACACGAAATTTTAACCTAAGTTAACCGAAGAATAGCTTAGTTTGTTAACTAGGCGAAGCTTGAGTACGATTCATTGAACAGATGCAAACACAAAAACGATTTCTCTATTGCGCTGGCTACGTTGCCTGTTCATTGTATTAAAATTTTGCTTAGTGACAAGTAAATACCTAATGTCATTGAAATACTAAGTGAACGTTCTTTCTCTTAGCAATATCAAACATGTTTTGTAAATAAACAGATAAATTTAATACTGTGAGGAGTTAACATATTGCACAAGGACTAAAACAAACAACACGTCCGTAGTACTTACGCTACGCACATTTAATGAACAAATAATTT
This sequence comes from Pyrausta despicata, assembly GCA_963921415.1. Lineage (NCBI taxonomy): Eukaryota > Metazoa > Arthropoda > Insecta > Lepidoptera > Crambidae > Pyrausta > Pyrausta despicata. Next base: position 12,624,316 of record OY992848.1, read on the forward strand.
AAAGTAAGCAAATTAGCAAATAGTTGTCCATAATGCAAATGGCGAGTTTGAATTGTTTTGCTAGCCTGCTTTCTTAAATCAAGCATTCGGGTGCAAAATAAATGTATCGCACTGACTCAATTTTGATAGCAAACCCATATAGCTTGCTTAATATTAATTTGTTATAATATTTATTAACTGTCAAATGCAAAACAAGTTTGAAATAACCCAAATGAAAAAAAAAACTTTTCAAAGTACGTCACGCCGGCGCACAGGCGATTAATGAATGGCAGTCCACCACTCAACGACAAAAATGAAAAAAAAAACATTATCTGTAAAAATTGCAACAGGCTGATGACAGATAAGTAGAAGTAAATAAAATGGTTCCATTTTTACTCTAAAATCCTACATTTACACAGGCCAACAAAATTTTGAGCACATCCCAGCCAGGCGCTTACCTCGCGGCGGACTGGCGACCCGTCCTCACGAGGGGGTGAGGCCTACTAATTAATAACGTCTGTCTCACGAGCGCTAACGACGCCATCACGAGTACATTATTTAGCCACCTGATTAGTTCGCAAGCACCCGCCCGCGGCGCTAATTACCGTGGTTCAATTTGATTTGGTGCACTATCCACTAATTGGCACTGTTATTGGTGCTATTGATGTGGGCTGTGACGGTCGCCGACTTGTACGCCGGTGGTATATTTGCTTAGAGTTTTCGGTGGATGGAAATTTTATGTGGCAATTTTATTGTTACTGTTGTTTTACTAAGATATTCAATATATCTCAGTAAAACAGACAGGTAAATTTGATTTGCAGCTTTGTGAAAAAAGTTGTATCTGTTGTTGTTATAGTACATCACGTGCAAGAAATGCAATGACAGGAAAGACTCTATCTGCGTTCTAGAAGGTTTTCTATCTACAATTTTCCGATTCAGTTTCAATTTACTGCAAGACCTTTACTTTTGAGGATAGGAAACATTCAAATTTTATGCAGAATTAATTTTGACGACGCTATAAATACTAAATTGGGAGCATTCATAGAAAAACAATCACCAGGATTTTAAAAAGCCTTTTGTGAAAAAGCTAGAGCGAGCCACCTGGCGCTGAATAAATTAATTGGACCGTAACTATTAACTACGTTTACACTTTGTTACGAGTGAGTGACTAATAAAATATGAAACCGAACCTCATGGCGAGTCTGCTTGCTCTCGTCAACAGTACCGGGACACGTTTTATTTCTATTTAATTATTAAAGTGTTTAATTTAGGGCAACAGTTTTACACACAAAACGATCAAAACGCAACCTGCTGGCGCCGAATAGGAAACCTATTCGAAATTGATATGGGTGGAGCGCAATGCCGCGTCGCGCCTATGCAGCCTCGTAAACGGCGCGCGCCCGTCTGAAAACGGCCTAACAACGACACAAACTTCAACTCTACGTCACACATATTGGTTCCAAATTGAAACAGAACAAAACTGCAGCTAGACGTGTTACATAGACGGACGAATTTCGTTAATAAATAAACGTAGCGCCCGACCGTCCGACTGGCTCCGAAAATACGAAAAAAATGCAACCGGCGAAAATTTGGCGCAAGTATGACGGGGTAGGCTCGCGTGTCGTACACAAATCATTATTCGATAGCCACCGCTGTCAAAGGAATTTTTAATAATGTTTACTGTCCGAGATTCGGTTAGTTCCACAGCTTCCACTTGTCAGGTGACGAATGGTGTCACGCCGAGGTATTTTCGTAGTAACAGGCGCGCATTGATTTGTATGGAAAACTGTTTAATCCTTTTTTTACGTATTCCGTTTGAAGCTGTTTTATATAGTGTCAATTTTCCATTTTTTCACGTCGTCTGCACGTCAGTTTAGATTAGCTTGCCATTTTGTTGTTGCAACATGTCATATTTTCTTTTTTTAGGAAAACAAACAGCTTTGTTATATTACGTAATAATACTTATAACATAACAATTTAAATCTATTCCGCGGTAGAAACACCTAATTCTGTTAACTTTGTCGCGCTGGCGTCAAAAAGCCGTAACTACCAAACTCGATTACGGAATTTACGTGTGTTTTAATTAAGATACGCCGCCAATAACCGTACGTCTGCTATGAGGATCAAATCGTATCAATTAAGGGGAAGCACTCTGCAAACTCTGAGTGTCGGTAGCGACGTTAGCTAGTTATAGGTCTCGTCTGATCTTAATTAACCTCATGTGTTAACCTCGGAGCTCCTGCACTCTATCCGCAGCCCGCTGAGAACAGACAACACACCTATACCAGAATATAATTTTAGTGTAACTATAATGCTTTGACCAGCAAGAGCCATATTCTCGCAGATTAAAAGCAGGCCTTTTCGGCCCGTATTTTCTTTACCATTTAATATTTCCTGAATTATTAATTATATTTAATTGATGAAAACTGTTTATAGCCTGTTTAGAGCTTTATTTTATATTGACGTATCACTTTACTTTTTTGGATGATTTATTGTAATTTACATATTGTTTATTTTAATAACTTGAAAGATTTATTAAACATTTTATGTATGATATGGCTGGTTTTTTGGACTGTGCGCTAACTTACCGCTTACTTATTAATAATAAATGTATGCTGTATGTAAATTTATGCTTAACTTATTGGAGACGGGTTGATTACGCATAATATTAAGCGGGTAATTGTAATGTAATGGCTTAATAGAAGTTTAAATGTTCACGTTATAACTATACGTGATTGGATGATATTGAATGAAAAAATAAATAAATATTGGTACTCGAATACTATCATATGACATTATATTTATTGATCGAGTTATTTGACTCTTTCATCATGTATTTGAATATACTTATTTATTTTTATAGGTCGGAAAAGTATTTAGTAAAATGATTGTATGATATATGCAACAAACTTTTTGGCAAGGACTAAGATCCGTGACATTAAAAATATTTAAAAAAAAACAATCACATTCTACTTTTTTTGTCAAAAAGTGCTAAGCTTTACATCTGTTTTTAATTGAATCGGAGGGTGCTCTGAAAAATTTGTCACGTGACATACGGGCTTCGGATCCATAAAATAGCGGTTACGGCCGCCCGGGGCCGGCGACGCGCCGTGCCGGGGTACAATCTTGAAGCAATGACACTTACACGTTGTAAAATTTACGAATAACCACTTCATTCGAGCTTTCGTTGCAGTTAGTTACTTGTTTGTGCCAGTTAGATTTACGTACCTCTTTATTTCGTTAGTTGGTTGTTTGCTCTGCCAATCTCGATATCCGATTGATTGACATTAATAAGTTTTATAAGTCTTTTGATTCTTTGGTAAGTAAGTATAAAAAACATTTTATAAATCAAATCTTATTTTCTACCATATCTACAACCTTAGATTAGATAACTAAAATATTTCGGCGGTCTTATCGCTAAAAGCGATCTCTTCCAGTCAACCTTATGTTATTTATGAACTTACTAATTATTCCTAAATTACTTGCTCCTTTTATTTATGGCCTTGTTAATCGATTAATAATTTGTTAATTTTTTGTCATGTACCTTTTAAAATAAGGCTAGGTAAGATTAACAAAAATGTCACAAAGAACAGTTTAACCGCCAGTTTTATTAGGGCTACTGTTTAGACGGCGTTCTTCATAAAACCGCCACCACATCACATCACGCCGGCCGGACCGCGGCCGCAAGCGGTCGCAGACGTCGCTATTTCGAAACTTTCTAATACCTAGTTCATCAACAAATTCATTATGTCGTAAAACCGTGTGCGAGACCGAAATATCGCGGGACTCGTAAAACCGCTCGTAAAGACGTTTGTTTACTAATTCGAGTGGGGCAGGTGGGGCGCACCGCGAGGGATGCTGCTAATAACAATAGTGTACCACAAATAAAATATAAAGGGACAACCGAAGACGTACCAAGTCGGCGATAGTGTAAAGTCGGGTCGTTAATAAGTAGCGAAGTCGTCGCGGGCCTCCAAATTGCCTCCTCCGCAGGTCGCAACTTTTAATGAGGCGAAATTCCCGGTCGGCGTCGCCTTAACGCAACCTGTTCGTTAGCGCAAAAACGGGCCACGCTAACACGCGATTAGAATACACCCCCGAAGAAGTGGCACACCAAGCGCGCTCTGATTTCTTGGATTTTATTTAAAGTTGAACATCCTTCACGTCGACAACTTTTTCATCATCAATTAAAAGGCCTCTTCAAAGGCAAAGTTGCTCTACCATCGATCGGATTATCCTTTTACAAGCTTGCCCTCTCACACGTATGGACCTATCTCAGTCTGCAGACTCTTTTTTAAGTTAATTTATGACTTTATCGGTGTCAGCAGTTGATTATTTATTTTGTTACGATATTTATCTGTTATCTTGATCAATTAGGACACTCCCCGACACATTTTCAGAAACTGCCACCTTCTGTTTCCGTGCAGTCCATAAAACTAATGAACTCGCGCTGATGACATTCCGTAACATCAAAAACAAAGCTTCATCTCCCAATTAATTACGTTCCTTGTAACTTATGTTACAACACATTTTGGAGGAACGCCAAATAACAATTTAAACATATCAATATAAAATGCGTTAAATTCGTCCATGGGAAATTCCAGGTCATGCTGTATTAAAAGTAAATGTTTTGAAATGTTTCTTGGCAAATAAATATTTATCTACAGCTGCTACTCGGCGTAAACTGAAGCAATTCTAATATTTGTGTCGAAATCTACAAGGCATTAACATTATCCGTCAATAAATTTGCAACGTTCAATGTAATGGCTAATTTTATTCGAATGTCTAACTTACTGATGGTATCTTATAAATTCTGGGTAACTTGTCTAAATGTCTAGATAAAGTTCCTAAGTTTTTTTTTCTAAGTTCACGATTTAAGCACTTTACAATTATAGGGTAAAAGTGCACGTTCTCATCCCTCGCCCGGTGCACTGCGGCCCTAACCCGAAAGATGGTGCCTCATTTGTGGCGGGCTTTCTCTGTGTTGTTGTCACATTAGCGAATAACTGGGCGACCAGCCCCGCCGATACGTTAATGATGTCGACGGGACGTCTATTGCGAGGAAAAAATCTTTTGTGGTGCCCGGCCGCGACTGTCTTCAATGATCGACTCCCAAATATTTGGCTTCAAGTCTAATTGGGACTCTAATGAGAGGAGCGCTTTTTGTCGACTTTGATTTAAAGTGTATCATGGTAGCGCTAAGATACGGGGTTTTGGTCCTCGGTCTATTTTTAAGACTTCTTGACTTCTTTCAGAAGATTGCTGGAAATTGAAGCCTCTCAAATAATAAAAACACTTTGATGCAAATGAGATGCGATAAAAACAGGTTTGATCATATTACAAAATTCACATAGTTACAGTAAACGTTAAAAACTGATATCTAACACAATACTACCGTAAGAAATTACATTCATGTATATTCATAGCCGCGATTGTTCTTTGTAATCTACCGCAAAATCGGTTCGGGGCAAAAACTCATTTTTCAACTTCGTAAATTATCGGCCGATATCGGGGCTATTTTCCTTCGCTATCTACCGTAATGAGGTTGTAAACAACACTGTCTAATTAAACTCCTTAATCGCGAAACTCATACGGTAACCGCTTTTAAAACAAAACCTGGCAATTTTCGAGCGACCACCACGTAAATAGCCTTCGTTATATCGGAGCGGCGATCGCGGCTCATTACCTTCCCCCTCCTAATTAGGCCCCCCTCCCTCACCCCCAGCAGGCTAGTCCCGCCACCGGATTGTTTTCTAATAATTTCTTTATTTCCGTTCAGGTTCAACTTTACCCGCGCACTTATAAATCGCTTACACAATTAACCCGATACCAAGTTTGGAAATCGCATTGTTAAACATAAAAACTAAGTTTTTTTACAGATAATAAAATAATATTTAAATAAAGCTTATTATTACGTTAGGTAATTTACTGATTTATTTTAAGTATCGCCTGTCAGGCTCAGGTTACTGGTGGTCCGATTTAAATATTGGTATGTAGTACAATTTCTTTGCAATTAAAATTCTAATTACACACGCAGTCAAATTGTGTCCGTCCAACAATAGATATCCGTTCTCATTTGTTTGTTTTTCCGATTCACATGTAACAATTGTACTCGACGAGTACATACAATTATTTTAACCCAACCATCAATTAGTGTACTAATTATTATTTCCAGCGAACTCAACATCCGCGCACTAATTAACCCTCGAGCAAGGTCTGAATGGTGGATCATGTTATAATAAATTCCCAATTAATCGATCCTCCGCGGAAGAAATTCAAATTGGCCCTCATTTCCTGCGCCCGCCGCGAGAGGGCACCACCGCGCCGGCACCTGTGCGATGCATCCGGCACGCCAATAATTGGGCCTCTTACCCTGCGAGCCCTAACGAAGGCTGGACACACACCGCAAAATTGAGATTGATTAATGACGTCATACTTGCATTAAACCGACGCATATTGCACGAAGCACGACAGACTCATTTATTCCCTGTGTGTTGGTGATATTCTTGTATCTGGGTAACTGAAAGAGACGTTGAGCACGTATGCTGAATTGAAGTGAATGGTTTTAACACGTAATTAAGAATCAATTGATTCTATTTGCTTCGTTTTTAATGCTTTAAATTTGGCATAACCGAGTATATTCTAATTGGTTCTGTTACGTGCTACGACGCAGTAAATAAAAAATAGTAGGGTAGTAAGCAATCAGGTTTGTGAGCAAAACTTCTTATTACTTCAAAGTTGGAGTGATAAACAGCAATAAAATGTCGATATTCAGGTGTCTAACAACACAACATACGACAGACGACCAAAAATGTTCGAAATAAGTATCCGTCGCACTAACAAACGTCTAGCGTTCTCCGTTTACACGCAAGGATATCAGGCTTTATTCTCATGCCGATAAAGATTATTTTATTGTGTTAACTCAGGTTTATAATGTCTCGAGATGAACGATAAGATGGTCTCAAGCTCGGATCGGCACCTATTTATTTATTTATTTAATCAGTCTGAGCGACGGACAATGTGGTATTGTAAGAGCTGATTTATTGCTCCTCGGCTGATCTATAATGGAGCGATTCGTGTTTTTTAAGGCACATAAGTTGTGTTGTGCAATTTAATTGTGCGTTAAATATACCAGGATTAAGTATTAGTTACTAATTTGCCTTTATAAATTAATTTCAAACATTCATTTATGATGAAAATGCATAGGTGCTTTGCGTACCTATTCTTTTTCATCAAGAGCTCTACCTACTCTTAAGAATACACATTCCATCACTGATTATTTCTCGTAATTTGGTTTTAAATTGCCTATACCTTGAGACACAATATTAACTAATTGTTTATTTTGATACGTTCCTTTGCTAATTGAATAATAAAATCGGCTAATATTACAATTTATTGCTCAAATTTGGTAAGCCGTCAGTTATTTGTAAAAGATTATCCCAAACATCCGACGCGTCGCTGCCATAGAGTGACACATAAATAAACTCAATGTGATTTTCTCAACGAAGAAGATTTGTCTGCAATCCTAATTGATAAAATTCTCACATAAGTTTTTTGATCACATTTGAAAAAGCAAGCAATTAATATTCACGCTCCCCTGATTGGTAATGATGACGATCGATTAAAAATAATTAATTTTTCACTCAATTAATAAAATAAAAAAAATGTTATGATCGCTTTCATTACTTCTATAATCGTGCAAATCTTTAAATGTAAAGGCTGTTTGAAGTGTTGTAAATTCAGGCAATATTGTATAAATTACTTAATTAAATCACTAATCAACTTTTATCATTCATTCATATCAAAGACAAAACATTTTAAGTGCAGCACACGTTGTTGTGCAAAATTATGTGCGTTCGTTTTGCATTTAAATGAAAACTATTCAGGGTATTAGCATAGAAATGGGTTCGATGGCTAATCGCGTCGGTGTCAAAAATGTTTAATTAAAAAGATTGATGCTTACGGCAGAGCTGAGCACCAGAAGTACAGTCGGTTGCAAACTTATCTAATTAGTTGGAGGGCGGGCGGGGGCAGGGTGAGGTGTGGGCGGGCGGCAGGCGGGGGCAATTAGCGGTGATAGTCGATTAGCTCATCGTACGAGTGCGGCTTTTGACAAATGCTCAGAGCGATACATTATTGTTATTTATTGCTGTTACACAAATTGCGATAAATAAATCTAGGTCAATTGATGATGGTTGTGCGGTTTTCGAGATGATTGCGGAAGTGACGAATTATTGGATCGTGTGTATATATTTTTTCATTTTTCATCATAATGCTACACTATTATCAACATCGGAAAATTTGAGTGTTTGGTATTATATGAATTGAGAACACTTCGAAACAATTTTAATAAAAATCAGAACATTTCGACCATATATTGTTAAAACAACAAAATAAACGAAAGCTATTTTAAGAAATATGTGAAGACAATAATATAATTTGAGTTGGTTATTACGCACCTAACCCGGCTAGGCCACTTTGAAAGATTGATTAGTGAAAGTTTAGTAATAAATTGGGGCCCGTAATGCTGAGATAATTAATTCTTAGCACAAGTTAATTGATATTGGTACTAGCAGTAATTAGAAAACTTTGAGTTCACCAACAAGTTTTACTAAATCATAATTAAAACGATGTTTTATTATTACATTACGGCCCTTCACGGGGCGCTTTGTTGAGTTTAAAATAGAAAAATAATTAACGCAATTTCATATTTAGAACTAATTTTGAAGAAACATTTTTTTTTGACGTGAAAAATTTACGTTGTTTTTGGAGACTTGCTGGTTTTTAGAAGAAGAAACTAATTTACATGAAATGGGTATAAGTGTGTGTGATTGAACAAAATACAGTTTAGGAAGTTTTTTTTCATGTTGTATAACATGCCTGTTTAAAACACAATAACTACTTGTTTGCTCTGTCCCTACCAATTACAACAGCACGAGTAAAATTTTGATGTCGCATCCTACGACAATTATAGCAGTCATTTTGTGACGCTTAGCAGGGTTCAAAAGTGTATAACATCTTTGACGTTAACTGTACCGTACCTTCCATGACGTAATAATTGTGACATATTTTTTAAAGTGCTTACCATGGACTTTCTCTGTAAACCTATATTAAAATAACAAATTTGCAACATTAACATTGAATGTAATTGCAGTTCATGTCACAATAGTATACACAATCAATAATTACAAAGTCTCAAGTAATAATTCCGACAAATTATTCCGAATGTAACCCACCATTACCGGCGGAGCATAAAAACTTTTATTAATTTCCATCCAGTAGGTAGTATGGTGGAACGAAACAAAACGCGTTACTAACGCTGCTCACGGGTCGTTAACCCGAATATGATTACGTCATTACCATTAAGCCATGGACAACTAGTTGTTATTACTTGTTATTAGCATATTACAACTGTGATAACTCATTTGGAAATGGCATTGTTTTTTGGGCGATCTTCGATCGTGTAGCTTCTGAAACGGTTAAATGATTTTCGGTTGTTATGGGGACTGTGGTATCTCATCAGCCTATATAATATCCCACTGCTGGGCACAGGCCCCACCTCAACAATGAGGTGGTTCGTTCGAGCCATACTCCACCACGCGGGCTCAGTGCGGATTGGTGGAGGGGTGTGTGTAGGTAAGTGACCAACCTTACTGTCAGATGTTATTAAGCCGCCCGAGGGCCTCTGACTATGCTTAACGACTTTCGATATTAACCGGGACCAACCGCTTAATATGCCTTCCGAAGCCTGGAGATGCTTGTAAATAGACGTCACTCTTATGGTCAGAATGATCACCCATCCCAAATATGACCGCGATGTAGGTTGCTTAACTTTTGGTATCACTACCAAAGCGCTGCAACCACTGCGCCACAAGCACCTCTGACTGTGGTATGGTAACTTTTTAAATTAAACCTTCTCAGATTTTTGTTCTCTAATTATGTTACCGTAAAGTGTTTGAGTAACGTGCTAATAAAGTTGCCCGTTTTACTATGACAGCAAACATACTCATTACTCATTTCATCAACATTACATCATTTACCTATGGTTTTATAGATATGCACAAAAAGCAATATATGCATCGAATTTGAGCTAGAAAAGAAAACAAGAAATGACCTTCCCTCGGCAGTGCAGTCGGGTTAAACTATTTCATTCATCATTAAAATGATCAATTAAAACAAAAACTGACTACTCAATGCACAAACACCATAGCGGGGTCAATCAAGTCGCACTTTAACTTTTTCCATCATCATTACTCGAAGTATTCGAATGAAGCAATACAAAAAGGAATTATATAATTACATATCTCTCACCTGTGTGAAAAGTCCGTGTTAAGGCGAGGAATGCCTGTATATCGGGTCACAATCGCCGGCCCGCCCCTAACACTTGTTAAGTTTTTCCACGCTAGTAATAGTTTCGCTAAGCGCTCGCCACTGGAGTAGAACAAGCATTTAATTAAAGGACGCTCACCTCATGTTAGTGAGGGGACTGTAACACACTTCATCGGTAAGTTAGTGACGCTTTTTTACAGTAGTACAACCGACATACTTGGCTAAATAGAAAACTTAATTATATTCATGCATGAGTGGTTCATATAATTAAGTAATAAATTAATGCAGAAACTTTACATTCCGACCGAAGGTGCATACATTTATACACTTCACTAATGAAGCCATAAAATTCTTTGAATTTAATTAGGTAATGAATCGAAATCATTACATAGAGTCATGCATCGGTTACTCCCCTCAGTATTGGCCTGTGATTTTAGCAGTTACACTAAAATTTCTTAATATAATTCTAATCTTTGTTGTCCGTGTGGTAAACTTTAATTTGAGTTTATAGACCGAATTAAATACACTTTATATAGCAGCAGAACTATAATTCAATCTACTACGGTTTGTAAATAAATACTTGAGTAATCGTCAAATACTCGAGTCCGCCTACTCGCATCGCTACTCGGGGCCGTTGTCGGTGGGCTCATCGCATGCGCCTTAATTAGTTCAGACCGCCCTAACGGGCTTATTTTGTTTTTCTCGGATAATTTTTAATTAAACGCTTGATTAAAATGAAAGTTTGCGTAAGTACCGAGGAACAATCGAGCCAGAGTTTAGGATAATGAATTGATGGTGTTACTTTGCGCTTGCCGCTCGCTAGGGACTTAATTAAAAATCGCCGATAGAGTGTGTAGAGGGGAGTTCGGAACGAGTTGGCGGAACTTAGTTCGGGCCTGTTGTTTTACTAGGTATGTCAATTTGAATACGAGATTGCTTCACGGGCGCGGGTTGACGATACAATAAACTTTCGATAAATATTGTTTGTTAGAATTCGACGTTTTTATGGCACTCTGTGATGCATGAAAGTCAGTTAAAAGACCGTTGAAATTATATCATAATTATCATTCTTGTGCGTATTTTAACTTCATGCAGTAACATGAAAGTAGAAGCTGAAATTGTGTCACATTAGTAAAAATAATGCGATAAAACGATGATCTAACGCTAACAATGCCGAATTCATTAGAGCGATCAGATTCAACCGCAGCGGTTTGTGGCGAAAGTCACAAGCGGTCGCGTGTTTATGAGTTTACAATATTAGTTAAAAACAGTTGAATATTGTTTTTAATATAAACTAGAGCTCTCCATTTCATAGCCCCTGTGTTCAATCCTACTAGTATTATAAACTCGAAAATTTGAAAATATGTATGGATGCTGTTAATAGCGCGGACGCATCTGTCATTATAAATTCTGAGGATGGACTACTATAAGTACAACGTCTCGTCACTATAACTACAATAAATCTCGCTGTAATCACAAGCAGTAGCGTTAGCGTTAGTGGGCACGGACGCATCTGTCATTTTAAATTCTGGTGATGTATTTCTATGAGTACAACGTCTCGTCACTATAGCTACAATTAATCTCGCAGTAATCACAAGCGGTAGCGTTAGCGTTGGCGGGCGCGGACGCATGTGTCATTAGCAAATTCTTGGCTTGTCGGCAGCACGCGCTAACGAGTTTCTTGCTAACGACGTGCTAACTTGATACACCGACACTGCGGTAGGGTTGCCAAATTTAATTTTATAAAACATACCATCCTTCGAATGAGTGTAAATGTTCGAAACATTTTTATATGGAAAAACCGCCGAACGGTGAGATTTGTAGTGTCTCTTGACAGATCTGTGATTAATAATTTTTTAAGATAAACAAATAAATAAGTATACAACAACATCACATACATTGTGTCGTGAAGCGACAAAGAAGGGAAAAGGAAAACGAAAAGAATTGAGAAATAACAAACTAATTATATTAAAAGAAAAACAGAAAAATTAAAAAGAAACCTAGACGAGTGAGAGGAATGATTGAGTGAAAGATGAGTGAGTGTAGTGAGTGGAGTGGGCGTGGGTTGGTGTCTTCTCAAGATTAAGCGGGTCCGGAGGCGCCGAAGTGAAGCGAAGCGTTCTTGGAGTAGTCCGTCGATGCGCAGCGGTGTAGAAGCTGGAGCGCAGCTGTGCCGGAGACCGTGAAGACACCGGTGATCAGCAGAGGTAGCCGCGATGGCTCTGTCAGCAAAGGCAAGCAGTTGATGAATCCGATGTAGATAAATTTAGGAGGAGGCAATGCTCCCTCCGTGGGAGTAAAGTGAAAATCCTCCTTAATAGGAGCGAGTAGCAGAGTGGGTAATCCCTCCTCGGGGTAAAGAAGAATAATCCCTCCTCAGAGTAAGGAGGGGCAAGTCCTCGCAGTCTCTTGGGCTAGGAGAGGGTAGCCCCTCACTGACCCTCCTAAGGTTAGGAGGGGTCAGTCCTTCGCAGGTCCTCCTCAGATTAGGAGGGTTCAGACCCTCGCAGTTCCTCCTCAGGCTAGGAGGAGTCAGTCCCTCGCAGGCCCTCCTCAGGATAGGAGGGTTCAGTCCCTCGCAGTTCCTCCTCAGTCAAGGAGGGGTCAGTCCTCAGTGTTGCAGTGGGTGATGGCCTTCCGGAGGTAGTGAAGTCCTGGTCTTCCTGTAGTACTTCTTGAAGTGTCGTATAGTAAAGAGTTTACTGTTATAGAATCGAAGCCAGCAGTAGAATGAGTCAGATATGGATGGTATGGGCTTATATAGGGCCGGCCGTTCAAATTTAGAGCGTGGATAAAACGCGATAAAACTCGTGCTTTGCAGAGTTTGTAATGGAAATTGTATTGAAACTTTGCTAAAAGTTGTCAATTTTCAGAAAAAAAATAATAAGACTCCCGTCACTCAAAATGTCAAACATAGTGTCAAAAAGTACAAAATTCGGAAAAATACTAATAAATCGTGTTCACAATAAGAAATAATTATGCTGAGAAGGAGAGAAAACCCATTAAAATGTTAGTTATAACCCTTTTTCCCTATTTTACAGCGGAATATCACATTTATAGGTGATACAAACTTTGACGTTTATGAACACGTAATTAGAAATTCCTTATTTTTCAGTAAAAAGTGAACAGATTCCACGGAAAAGAATAATAATACACGCAAAATGCATATATTGTGAGAATGAAAATGACTGGAAACCCAAACCGGAAGAAATTATTATCAGTATACCAAGTGAGTATGCACGTCGGTACATTTCCCCCACGACCCCAGAAAATTTTCGACTCAGAGAAAATTTATGAAAGGAAAGCCTAAAGAAATCCTAGGAATCCTACTTCACCAAGCATACAACCTTTAATACAAATGTTTATTCTTCTTCTAACATACCATCATCTTCAAACTGTTAGGGTGGAGTTCACATTCAATGACTGCCACTCTAGAAGGGAGTTCCTCAACGACGACAGGCTTATTTAGGGAGTTGTCAACCGCTCCATATATGGAGAAAAAAATACGACTTAGGCCTTCGTTACGAGTAGTCAACCGCTCGAACTGAAGGCTTGTTTAACGAGTAGTCATCCGCTCGGATTGATGGCTTATTTAACGAGTAGTCAACCGCTCAAAAGAAAGTACTAGTTAGTACTAAGAAGACCAAATAAAGATCCTCAAGTTAAGGGGTTTAGAGTCCCTAAAGAGATAAGGGGTTTAGAGTTAAAAAGAGGAGTTTAAAGTCCCTTATTTTAAGACAAGGGGTTAAGAGTCCCTTAAAAGATTAATATAAAAGGTTAGAATTCCTATTTAAAAGAGAAATTAAAATAAATAAAGAGAGGGATTAATTAAATGTACCGACGTATATAATTTCGGCTTTGTTAAGATAGTCAAATTTAATTAATCGAGACATTGTAAAGATGTTAATTAGAAAGAAAGTCAAGATTCAATAAAGCTCAAAAAAATAATAATAATGGAGTACCTCATTTTCTTCTAGATTGTAGAGTGAAGTTGTGTTTTCTAATTTGAAGGGGTTAAGATTCGAGATGACAGAGTAGGGGTTAAGATTTAGGATGACAATGAAGGGGTTAAGATTTGTTAAAAGAAAAAGCCAAATAAGGATGATTAGGTGAAGAACACTAGAAGAAGTGTTGTTTTAGAATTTAGAAGAAGATAGAGAGTGAAATGAATGAGGAATGAAAAGCAATATACTAAATAAGAGAACGAGAGAAAAGAAAGAGAGACTGAAGACTTAAATGTTGGGCGCCAATTTGTCGTGAAGCGACAAAGAAGGGAAAAGGAAAACGAAAAGAATTGAGAAATAAACTAATTATATTAAAAGAAAAACAGAAAAATTAAAAAGAAACCTAGACGAGTGAGAGGAATGATTGAGTGAAAGATGAGTGAGTGTAGTGAGTGGAGTGGGCGTGGGTTGGTGTCTTCTCAAGATTAAGCGGGTCCGGAGGCGCCGAAGTGAAGCGAAGCGTTCTTGGAGTAGTCCGTCGATGCGCAGCGGTGTAGAAGCTGGAGCGCAGCTGTGCCGGAGACCGTGAAGACACCGGTGATCAGCAGAGGTAGCCGCGATGGCTCTGTCAGCAAAGGCAAGCAGTTGATGAATCCGATGTAGATAAATTTAGGAGGAGGCAATGCTCCCTCCGTGGGAGTAAAGTGAAAATCCTCCTTAATAGGAGCGAGTAGCAGAGTGGGTAATCCCTCCTCGGGGTAAAGAAGAATAATCCCTCCTCAGAGTAAGGAGGGGCAAGTCCTCGCAGTCTCTTGGGCTAGGAGAGGGTAGCCCCTCACTGACCCTCCTAAGGTTAGGAGGGGTCAGTCCTTCGCAGGTCCTCCTCAGATTAGGAGGGTTCAGACCCTCGCAGTTCCTCCTCAGGCTAGGAGGAGTCAGTCCCTCGCAGGCCCTCCTCAGGATAGGAGGGTTCAGTCCCTCGCAGTTCCTCCTCAGTCAAGGAGGGGTCAGTCCTCAGTGTTGCAGTGGGTGATGGCCTTCCGGAGGTAGTGAAGTCCTGGTCTTCCTGTAGTACTTCTTGAAGTGTCGTATAGTAAAGAGTTTACTGTTATAGAATCGAAGCCAGCAGTAGAATGAGTCAGATATGGATGGTATGGGCTTATATAGGGCCGGCCGTTCAAATTTAGAGCGTGGATAAAACGCGATAAAACTCGTGCTTTGCAGAGTTTGTAATGGAAATTGTATTGAAACTTTGCTAAAAGTTGTCAATTTTCAGAAAAAAAATAATAAGACTCCCGTCACTCAAAATGTCAAACATAGTGTCAAAAAGTACAAAATTCGGAAAAATACTAATAAATCGTGTTCACAATAAGAAATAATTATGCTGAGAAGGAGAGAAAACCCATTAAAATGTTAGTTATAACCCTTTTTCCCTATTTTACAGCGGAATATCACATTTATAGGTGATACAAACTTTGACGTTTATGAACACGTAATTAGAAATTCCTTATTTTTCAGTAAAAAGTGAACAGATTCCACGGAAAAGAATAATAATACACGCAAAATGCATATATTGTGAGAATGAAAATGACTGGAAACCCAAACCGGAAGAAATTATTATCAGTATACCAAGTGAGTATGCACGTCGGTACAATTGATCTGACTCCGCGGTAAGTAGCTTAAGCACTTGTGTTACAGATATCAGACTCAACAGTGGTATTACAAATAAACATAAATAAATTCATATAGCACCCTGACTAGTACAAACATACATGTTTATGCACACAAATGTTTGTACAGTGCGGGGATCGAACCGTCTTGGTTAATAGTCAACTTCTTGACTATTACACCAAAGTGGTCGTCTAATAAGATACAATTAAATAAGTAAGAACTTTATGTCGTCACTTTGAAAAAGTTTAAGTTTAGTTTCACCAGGTAGTTTTATTCTCGTTTATTACATTACTAGATTTTTATGGCATCAATTTTGCAGGACTTTTGATCTTTATTATGATCCTGGTAAATTAATTTTAATTAATATTACAATCAATTCTATCATTAAAAGGGTCTTGGTACTTTGCAAACGGAGCATTTGTATAATAAAATATTTTTAATTAAATAATCAAAGGATTTTATGACTGAGCTAATGCTATTCAATTAAACAACTAGTTCATTAGTGGAATTTGTCCTCAATTATATAAATGTTCCCGCTGGTATGTCTTAACATTGTTACCAATTATTAGAATTTAAATTAACTAGTCTGGGTTTAATGGTTATTTTTAAGCTTATAGTTTTCTGAGTAATTTGCTTTCACGAAGAATAAGAATTTCATTTATGTATGAAACAATAGCAATGGTGATACTAATATTATTGTATACTAATAGACGCCCGGGAACTTCAAAATTGATACCAAAATATTTTTGGACGTTTATGACTAAAGTAACTTGATGCAACCTTGCCTTGATAGTAATAGTCCTCCTGGCCGATTTCGACCACGGCGGCCAATCTCAACAGAGGTCAGCCAACTACGCAGGAGATATTATAGTGCACAAGAGTGAGCGCAATACGCAGGTGCACTCACTGTTCCATCACTCTCAAAGTTCGGTGAGACGGCAATCCGACGAGAGATCAGGCGCATGACCAATGGCTTAACGTGCTTTCCGAGGCATGGGGGTGTAACACCGCCAACTTGCTGACTCCGAGCTGTTTTTGAGAAATTCATGTCAGAAAATCTCAGAAACAAATTTGGCTCGACCTGGGATTCGAACCCAGGATCTCTCGGATGTAAGGGAGAAACTTTGCCACTGCACCAACGAGGTAGTCTCAGGCAATCAACCTCGCCTTATACAATAGGACTTATGTAAATATAATGCCCAGCCGAAGTAAGCGATCTTACGTGTAAACAAACAGGATTTCTGAAGCAACAAGTTAAGTATCCCCCGGACGCATCTCGGCTTTATTGAGGGCCATTCGTCTCCGATCGGAGGGTGGTTTTCAGGGCCCCTACTCCGAAAAAGATTTCGTTCGTTCACGCGGCGATAATTGGTTACAAATCTTACAATCTGACGTAAATAACGTCGATTTTTAAGGCCAACCTGAGTAAAATGACGTCATTTGCTTATTTACCGACGTCGCTTTCAATTCCTAAAATGACGTATAAATCGGTTACAGCTTTTTCGCTATTTTGATCTGGCATAACATGAAGTTAATGTCGTCATTTATTCATACGGCTAAATAAATCATAGGCTCGATCTGTGATCATAGCAGCAAGGTGATAACGACATTAAATACCTAAGATTTTGTCCCGTGTTTTAGCTCAAACTCATTCTGCATACTTATTTTAAAACTAATAATTTGGTTCGTTCGCAGTCTCGCTTGAACGGATGACCGGGACAGCTGTATTCGAAACCACAGACTTTTTTGCACCAAGTAGCGGCCCTAAACCTCACACTCCAACTACTTTACTCCTGTAGGCTTTTTCGTGTCAGATTGCCCTTTTAGCTTTTAAAATTTTTTTAAGTGGCTTTCCGGCTGAGACAAGAATGACCCATATTTCACAATACAGTGGGCAATTTTGGTTCATTTAAAGAGCTTTGTATTGAATGACTATTTGAGGAATAACATGTACACCGTTTTACAAAACTCAATCAGTTTAATTCTCACGTCTAATTTTTATCACTTGTTAAAAATTCGCCCGTTAAAACCAAAAAATTGATCATGTACTTACCTTCAAGAAGGTAATTTTTTCTTCAAAATGTTTTACTTATCTCTTACCTGTTCCACCTCACCCTTAACATCTCATCAAGATATTCTAAACGATGTTCCTTACAAAAATCCAAACTCGACGAAGGGACCCGTACAACTCTGGCACTCGCTTAATGAATAAAATAACATGTCAAGATACAGTCTCCATCTTAAATTAATGAGGATTCAGCGACGTATTCAATTTTACACGTAACGAAGGCAAATAAACTTCGAGTAGGGTAGGTGAGCCCAACTTCCCCATTTATTAAACTCGCGTTAAACATACACCTTAATTAATACCAGCATGAAAGGAGACGTAAAACTTCGTCTCGATTACAAAATCTTTAAAACTTCGTAAATGAAATTGAAGATCGAAAGGTAGGGTACCCTATCAGTTACAAACTGACCCTTAAGTTGCCTAACTCCCATATTTACGCTCCGATAAATAAAACGTATTCACATGTAATGGTGTTACGCTATAATTAATGGAATCTATTCACGGGCGTATGTTAAAAGTGATTATAGAACTTGTTTGGACAAGTTTCACAGTTTATTAACTAATTAGTGTCATCTTTATATTTTGTTTCACAACAAGTTAATTTGTTAGTGACGACAGACCCGCCACTTAATTGGAATAATGTTGTAGCATTAATAATATGTATAATGGTTACAATTTATTTGAAGTTATGTTTTAAATTGGAGAGTGTATAATTTTAGCAATTAACAGATTAAATATAACATGTGAATGGCCTTTTACTAAGAAACAAAACTTAAAGCCTATGAAAACCTATTAAAAGATCAATCAATGTTTTAAATTAGTTTCTTATCATAATTTTCGTAAGTCAATCTTTCAAATTCTATTGAGAGTGCGCTTCATGAAAAAAAATAGATTTTCCAGCGGCTAGGGCAAACAATTTTTTCATAACAGCCACGTTATTGAAAGAAAAGTCAATCCAATACATCGATGTTTCATATCGAAGTTCACACACTGAATTTTTCGGTGTTTTTTATCTTAATTCCTTGTAGTGGCGTGTTGCGCTCCGTAGTCCAACACAAATAGACTCCACGTATGTTTGTCTTTGCTGGGTTTAATTAATTTTACCTTCATACGCCGATACTGTTTGTCGGGATCCTTAATTGAAAACGCTCTTACCGGAGTAAATGAAACGCAATCCTATTTGCTCCGAGTGATTGAAGCGAATTTATCTTTTAAGACTTTCAAATTTATCTTCAACCCGATCCGAATGTTCGCCATAAAATTATTTGAAACGCGAAGAAGTACAGGTAATTAAATTTTGATTGGCTCCGTTCGGATTGTTGGTGCGATTTATTAATATTGGTGTGGTTCTACGTAATGGCGCTCGTTGGCCGCTGAGCGATTGCAATAATGAGTCATTATTAGGTATTGAATGCGGCGATTAAGCGATGAAAAAGGATCACACACTTTAAGGTAAACTGAATTTAAGGAGAATGACGCTGATTTCAACATAAATAGTTATACAGGGTTTTATTAGTAGTGGAGCTGTTAGGGGGGGACCTTCCCCTATCGGCTCTACTACTAATTATTTATCAATCACCCTGTATAAGCATTTCTTAAAATAAGTAAGTTTACTACTAACAAAATACACACGTGTTTGCTCTAGTACAGTAAATATAACATATCTAAAACCTTATTACTTGTCATAAATCTAATGAAAAAGTGTACAAATCTAATAATTCTAATGATACGAACACCTACATATTTCACAGCATTCAATTGCCTTTACTAATAGGAAACACAAAATAGCCTTTTAAAATCTTAAACCTTATTTACTGCTGATATAAATCGCACCGGAACTAGCCACGTACCGATTTTTATTTCGTGAAATTTCTCTTACACGGCGAACACATAAATATTGCAGCGCACGTGATATGGATAAATGTTGAACAACTTAAGCGTTCACGCCGAACGTTACATTGACGATTCAATTGCCTGAAAATCATCACCATGGTTCGGGCAAGATAAACTTGTAAATGGTTAATAAAGTGCATTAAGTTTTAAATGTTTATCTCAATTTACTTAACTCTTGAATATTTATATCGAGTGATTTTGGTATGGATCAACAGGTCGGTATCAAGACACTGAAGTTAGCATCAGGTTGGCCAGCTACTAAAGCCGTCACTAGACGTATTTTTTACCCTCAACGAGAAACGAGGCCGGCATCGTACCTCTTGAACGGATGGACGGATTTTAATGATGGTGGTTCTTAGCTATGGCTGGTCAAAAGCCATTTAGTCGTTAAAGCTGGCTGCTTTGTCAAGAGTTTTGTTGTCTTTAGATTTTTCGTTGAAATTGTTGAATAACCGAAATGATGTCAAAGATGTATGCTAACATAAAAGTGAATGGCGCTAGAATAAGATTTTTAATAGATTATCTTCGTTTACTTTTAGCAAAGAAATTGGATCAAATACTATACAGGCTAGTGCGGCTCTACGTATAGAATCATAAGCAATTCCTAAAATTATGTTCAAATTTCCCTTCAATTATGAATTTTATGCAAGCAAAGATAAACATAAGATTTACTTATCAACATCATTATGTTATAATCCTTTGATAACACAATAAAATACGATGACGTTTATTTAATTAGTCCACGTTATATTCAGCATTATTAATTTAATATCAAAGCTATGATATAATGGGTAATTAAACGCGTAAAATAAGGACGATAAACTCTGGTTAATAACATGAATGACACAGTATAAATAAATCTCAGTATCTCTGACGCGTCCAAACGCTGAAACATAAAGTCAATCTAACGAGTATAAAAATTACCAGCTCAATACATTACAAATCGATGTCGGAAAAATAGTTTGAAAAATCCTTAAACTTTTGAGGACAATAAATAGAAGAAGATAGAGGAAGGTAGATACTTTAGAAAGAAAGAAAGTAAGTAAGGAAGGAAGAAAAACGTTTATTAATTAAGGACATCACATACACAGACATAAGAAATGAACATGGAATATTCTCATTCATAACCACCCCCTATGAAGCCGACCATGTCATTGAATAAACTTAGGATCTATTTCTAAACGCAATCCGACACATGTAGTAGCGTTATTGGTAATTACGAGTATTTTATGAACTTTTATAATTTATTCTAATTACAATCATCCAATGAGCCGGTCATCAAATATTTAAAATTACTCACAGTAATATTGTGAACCCACTTTATTTTCTTTTTCTACTGCGCAAATGCTATTCGGTGATTTATTGTCGTCTTTGTTTTATTATCCATCTATTACGGCTAACGAGGCAATCGCAGGGTTTTACAGGCTCGACGATTATTGATGTTAATGCTCTTCAGAGATAATATCATAGGTCAATACAATTACCTGATATTTAATGGATTTCCAAGAGCATTTCATGCTTAGGTTGACGCGAGAGTGATGAATAGAGACGTATGTTTATTTATGGTGTACGGACTGTTCATTAGTGACATGTTATTTTAATTAACAGGATTTCCTTCTATAAATGAATTTCCTACTTCATCTAAAATGCGTGTGATTTACTTACTTAGAAAGATTTACTAACGTTCATAAATAAGTAGGTAAACATAATATCTACATACTTATGCTAATTTCGCTACTCAATTCCAAGGTCGTAACATTCAAACATAACAAATGACGGTTGCGACACATGACATCTCTTGAAACTAACAAAAAATTTAAAGTTAGAAGGCCTACTACAAGAAACGCATCATGACAAATCACGCTACGAATTTTATCGCCCTTATCAAATTCGCCTAAGATGTCACAGATTTTACCTTGACGTGCTGTCGTGTGTACTTGTGTCATAAAACGAAAAAGCGACATTGTTTTCACGGATTTCAGTTAATTATAGTAAGGCCTCCTAAATGTAACGTTAATCATTTACCTATTTTTTATTCTAAAATTTAAAAAGCACGTAAAGTTACTGGCAATAAAGAGAGGTGTTTCGAATGAAACGAAACTTACCATCATGAATACCTTATTAGATACCTAAGATACATGAGGTTGACGTGGAGCCGTGTGTACAAAGACGATAAATTAAACCAAAAACTACTTACGTATACAATTCTTAACGCTATTTTTCCTTGTTCCAGAATGTTCGGTTCAGGCGGCGCGTGCGCAGCGTGCGGGCAGGCCATCCCCGCGAGCGAGTTCGTGATGCGGACGAATGCGCCCCAGCAGCCCCTCCACGTCTTCCACATAAAGTGTTTCGCGTGTTCCAAGTGCGGCTCACACCTAATGCAGGGCGATAGGTGAGGATGACCTTTACTTTACTTAAGACTTGAAGCTGTTATCTGATGCCTGCAGGTTTTAGTTTGTGATGTGAACCTAATGCAGGGCGTTAAGTAAGAACCGAGGTTACTTTTAAAATTAATTAAGCCATGAGGAACTATCTTATAGGCTGATAAATGCACATTTTAGTTCGTGGTCGTGATGCGGACGAATGCGCCCCAGCAGTTCCTCGACGTTTTTCACATAAAGTGCTTCGCATGTGTGAATCACACCTAATGCAGGGCTACCGATAGGTAGGGATTATAAGAGAGATCATGAGACTTGAACTCTTATTTTCGAATAAGTCGCTTCTAGGTACCAACCAAATTATTTTCGTGCGGCATCTAATAAAAAAACGCATATCGCAATTTGACATCGCAGCGTCGAATCGAATGTGTACAATAAAAGGGTATAAATAATCTGATGAAAATAGTTTCCACCTTATTTTCAAAAACACTGGCTACACTGAATTTCGACAAGTAACTTGAAATTATTGCTACTTATTCTCTCGCGTTGTTTTGTGAAAATGTGTGATTTTTATTTATTCAAAACTTTATTATTACAAGATAAATACTTACATTTAATGATCAATGCTAAGAACATTTTTTGACAGTTAACGTCAAGGTCGTGCATCCAGTTGTAACCTCATATCGTTTTACGAACTACGAGCTGTAAAAGCGGTTTGTTGTCCAATCATCGTAGTTAACTCTATCAGATAAGATAAGGTCCGCAAACAACATAACAGACACACGTGTTGCATAAGAACTCGATAGCAACCTAAATATAAGTTAAGAATTTTATTTAAGTATTTTGAAACTTTTTCTTATTATTTAATAAACGTTTTCATACTAGCGCATGGCGATCTTGTTTAGTACGTGACTTAGGATTAGTCTTAGTGTCCATCCACACCAAGGACTACTCGTATTATTTATTATTTATGGGAGATCCACGCGAGGAGCGAGCAGGCGCGCTAAATCGTATGGTATTAGGCCCTTGGTAAATACAGTATGGTAGTAAAGACGCGTTTCAATTATGGTTAACATACTTGACGACCATTTTGGTGTAATGGTTAAGAAGTTTACTATTATTCAAGAGGTCGCGGGTTCGATCCCCGCACTGTACAAACATTTGTGTGCATGAACATGTCTGTTTGTACTGGTCATATGTATTTATTTAAGTTTATTTGTAAAACGACTGTTGATTCTAATATATGTAACACAAGTGCTTAAGCTACTTACCGCGGAGTCAGATCAATGTATGTAATATTGTTGTATAAAAAAAACGTACACACCTCGCTAGGCTCGCAGTGTCCACACTTAGGTTTAAAGCCTTGACGACAATTGATCCTTGATTTAAAGTGTCAGTTTTACATACCGAAAAATGTACCATGCCCAGCTTTTTACCTATCTCACTCTCACAGGTACTACATGCTAGCCGGCTCACTAGTGTGCGAGCAGGACTGGCAGAAGCTGATGAAGAGCGCGAACGCGGGCAGCGGGCCGGCAGCGCCCGTGCGCAAGGGCAAGGTGGGCCGCCCGCGCCGCTCGAGGGAATGAGCGCCACTGCCGCCCGTGCACCACTCGAATAGGGACTATGAGGAGGTATGTAGCCACATTTTAGCAATTTAAGAGTATTTGAAAAAACTAACGCTATAAATATTAAAAAGGGAATCAACTAAAGAAAGAGTATAGTTAATGGAATCAGGCGTTACTTTGCGGAAATCCATGACTAAAGCTGAAATTGAGGATTACTTTGCTTTAAATTTCCACTAAACGACGCCAGTGCAGGAACCCAAATACATCCTACTGTAGACTTGCTGTACTGTAGACTACGAGTAGTCTATCAAAGCGACAACATCTCCTGGTGATGCTGCGTGTAGTGGCGAAACGCGTAGAGTGTTTTGTTGGTGTAAGGCCTGCGACTTCCAGCTCTAGTTTATTAGGTGGTTGCAGTTGCATGTATTTGGGTTCTTGTGATCGTTTAGAAGAAATTTGCACATTGTTTGTTCATCTTTCTTTTTTTGTTGTTTTTACCTCATCTCATATCATCAGCCAAGCACCGGGGCACCCTAACTATGAGATGGTACAAGCCATTTTCACGTCATTCCTTTAAATCATATAAGGCTTATAAAACAAGGCTATTCGAAAATGAAATGAAACCAAAACTCTTTTTATAATTAATACATCGTCGTTTAATAGTCGTCGTAATTTAGAGTAATTCTCGTATACGTTTCTATTTATAAATTAATTTGCAATCATATCAAAATAATGGCATTACTCCAATCACCTCCAACCAATCAAGGCTTCATGGGCCCAACCACACACGACTTAATCGTTTCCAATCGATTAAATCGATAATACACTTTTCGATAACCTCTTAGACAACAAAGGAGCGTGGGCGAGCCGCTCTTAATTACACGCGTTATTATAATTAAAACTGACACATCGTGACCCTAATCGATAGCGTATTTTATTTTTTTATCTGCTCATTTATGTTAATTAAGTAGGTCATTTTAATGACTGCCTGCGAGAGAATGAATGTAGAGTCTTACTATGTTGAATTTGCCATAACTTATCTTACTAAAGTTTGCTTTGATAGTCGAGGGAATCAGGCGCTCCGCACAAAAGACCATTTCAAAAATGATCGTATATTTTCATATATTGCGGATTGTTTTACTTCAATATTACGTTACTATTATTACCCGCTAATGTCGTTTACTTACTTGATAATCTCGTTTAGAATAGAAATTATCAAGATAATTAGGGTATCTTAATTGATCTTATCCGTCTTACTTCTTTAGACCGACATAATTGGCCTGCGACGAGCAGGTCGTAGTGAAATTTTAAATTTTGAATTCCACACGTTTGTCTATCGTTAAGTGCTTTTACAGTTACATTTCCAGTGTATAGATAAAAAGTAATTTCGTAGTCAGATACGGTTTAATTAACTAGACGTTTTCGCGTCAAAGTGCGTAATTTGCTATTGCCTACGACACGGCGATAAAACTGTAACGCACCTCGTAAAACTTGCGACCTATACCATATCTATATACCACACACTATGTCTCTACAAAACCTTGAGTCGAGTAGAAAAGAATGCTTCCTCAATTACCTTAATGAAACGAACTGAGTTTGTTTACGAAACGTTGACAAGCATAGTTAAAACGTAAGATAGTAATAATTGGTACTTGCGTCTCGCGAAAGAGATTGTAACGTATTGGGAATGCTGAATCAGCTGAATGTTTTGTAAAGTTCACATAAGTAACTTTCATGAACCATTTTGTAAAAAAAACTTTGTAATAAGGTTATCTCTACACATGGGATGAACAAACTCTATAATAGGTAGAAAACAATGAATCGTTTTTTTCTAGGAGGCTTTATGTGCGCTTATCTTTTTTTTGAAGAATAGCCACAATTTTGTGCAATTCGAGGAATCGATATTGATTTTATAGTGGATTTCTAACGCAAGTACCTATGCGTGGCTGAACAAACAACGTTTCAAAAAATCTAATTCGTCCATTAAACATTCACACAAATATCGACAGGGTTTTCAATTATTCAATTCCATTTGCATGCAAACTGGGCACCTAAGCTTTTGAGGAGAATACATTTGTAAATTACTGCTGTTAGCTCGGACTGCAATTCCTTTCAGAAGGTTAAAAATTCACGAATCATAAGCGAAACAGGGGATAATGGGAGCGCTGGCTACCATTCGCGCTCTCTGCTTACAGCGGGATTACCGAGCGAGTACTCAACTGTAACTGGGAGAAATATATAGTCGAAGAGCCTATAGATATATAATCCGCCGTTTATTATAGAGCAGTTGACAACAGCAATCGTTGACGTACTTTTTATTAAGTGTCTAATCGCTTTTTTTCCATAGAACTTGTATGGGATATATAACTATATCATCGCGTGATATGCCGACAGAATGGTTTTTCTATAGATTTGACATAAATGAAAATCAAATATTACTAATGCGACTGCAGAAAAAGGACAAGGCAGTCTATATTTCCAAAATTTTTTTGAGGAAAGCGTCTCATCACTTACACATACACATGTAACCTAAAATATTTAAATGATTCGTTTCCTGTAAATCTCACTATGTTAGGTGCATCATTAAAAAGACATGAAACGTTATTTACAATAATAAACCTTTAAAGTTACTCGTAAATTTATTATCAGACTCTTTCATTTCATTTTTTCGTGAATCAACCGATATTTCGTCCGGTGCGGAGCTTTTAAACGGTTGTTTAAACAGTTAACTCGATCATGAGATGGGAGTGGATGTGAGTGCTGCAAAGAGGAGGCGAAGAAATGCAATTAAGCTGCCCAATGAATATCGCCGACCGCTTTGTTTATGCCCCATACAGATATGAGTGAACCGCCCGCGCGGAACGGAGCGACGAACGAGATTTGAAACAGAACTATCCTTATTGTTTGATAAACTTCCGCAAACTGGGGGGTAATGATGTTTATTAACGCTTTAAAGCACATTTCTAATTGTAGTTGTCTTGTTGGGGGTAGTTGGTAGTTAATTGCCTGGCGGAGGCCTCGCCGTCGCCGGACCCGCCCGCGGCGACGCGCCGCTCCGAAGTTTAAACACCCGCAAAACTTATTTCGGCAACTCATAAAACTATTGTCCACTGCTAATGGAATTGTAATTTGTTGCTTGGACATAATAGACGCTTTGTAACGCTTGTCGCTTTATATTGGCACTTAAGCATGTTAATTGGAGCAAAAAAATATTTTACACATCAATGCTTAAGAGGATAACATCGGCATCGTAACAACAGAATATTTATGTCCTGTTAATTAAGATTGTAACCAAACACAGCTAAAGACTACTCTACTTTACAATTGCTTTGTCAACCACTGTGCACCGAACAATGCTCCCTAACAACTTTATTACATGTGACACCAACAACAGCAAAACACTCGCTAATCTAACATTTGAAATGACACTCAGCCCGACAAGCGCACAAAGCGGGTGTCCGTTACAGCACCCCTAAAAACTAAACAGTTAACTATAATAACAAAGAGTAGGTGTTCGTCGGCCGCGGTCAAAGGCGGATGTTAATTGGAAAGCACCTGAAAACGACAGCGCTTTATAGCGGCCATGTTTGGCGTAAAAATCAAGTGCCCGCCTCAAAGACTTGACCGTTCACCCGGCGGCTTTGTAACACGATTACGCCGACTTGTCGAAAGTTAATTAAATAACGTTTTTCCAAATTACCTGCCGGGCTCGACATCAAAGTGCCCTCGCACGCTTTGGGAATCTTTCCACAAAGGGTGTAGCGCTCCGGGCTAGTCGGCTACGCTTGATATCAAGTGCGGTAGACAGCCAGATCAGATCTACACCTCTTTGCTTTGATGGAGTGCAAACTTAATCGACGCCAGCTCTTGTAGCCGCTGGTTTCGCTACTTGAACTCCAGACTATGTAGTCGTTAACTGCTACCTTAATTGCACAGAAATAAACTGAAGGCTATGCGACTCGTCGCACTTAATGTTAGTCTCTTCATTCAATGTAATTTGGCATTATGCATATACTGGATACAAAGATTAAATATTAAGATTTATTTAGACCTGCGAGGGTGGCCTGGTGACCTGTAAAACAGGTTCGTTTGAACCTATTTCAGGCACCGGTCTTTCACAATCTAGTGATACTACAATGCATGTAATGTAAGATATTTCAATTAAGTAAGGCTTTTTTAAAAGAAAATTAATACAGTTTATTATTTATTTAAAGAAAATTTGTCTGTTAGAGCTTCCGACTAGTCTTTTGACATCAAAACTGCTGAGTCAAAAGTCAGCCCATTCAATTATTCGCTACATTACAATTAGATAAAAAAATACTAGTATAACCTACTGTTTTCGCGTGTTTGTAACAATACACTCAATTCCGCATAGAATTAATCGGTCATGAATTGTAACTTCTTTTACATGTCTCGATTTCATTCTCACCTGTCCACTATACATACTACACTATATAACATAATACACTATACTGTATTGTTTTTACGTTCCGCGCTAGTCTATGGTTCTTAAAATGTACATTTTGCGTCACCACGGAGCGATATGATTGATGGCGCCTCTCCATTGTATGCGCGGCCTTCGACCGTTGCAGCACGTGACCTCGAGGTCGCAGGGCTGCCTGCTGAGAATAAGAAGAACGTATTTAAAAACTTTATTTTTTAAAATTATATTTAAAAATTAAAAAAAGATTTTCAAAATAATAGCAATATTCTCGTTCACATAAATTCTTAGTATTTATTATAATTACTAATACTACTACTACTATACTTACATAATTCCTTAATAATGTAAGGACGTTTACATTACATGACACGTTTTTTGATTAGGAACAGGTGATGT
The DNA here is from genome assembly GCA_963921415.1 of Pyrausta despicata. Lineage (NCBI taxonomy): Eukaryota > Metazoa > Arthropoda > Insecta > Lepidoptera > Crambidae > Pyrausta > Pyrausta despicata. Next base: position 12,652,986 of record OY992848.1, read on the forward strand.
ATTTTAATAGAAATACAAATCCGCTAACACTGAATATTTGGCACCAATCGATAGGAAGCTAGAAAATTACGTTTTTTTTTCCTTTCTTTTATTGAAACGTTGCCATATCAAAAAACCGTCATTATTTCTTGTATGATTAAAGTTGACTTAAGATCTTATATTAAGTTCTAGTATTTTCTTAATTAATTATGAATCAAAACATGTTATGGTCTACTAAATTAACTCAAGTTTATATCTAGATTAATGATAATTTATAGGTTGTAGTTTTAAATTACTATAAACCTTGCATGCAACGCAGGCAACCCTAATTTAAAGCTGCACGACATTGGAAGCTACTTGACAACCGCTAAAATAGCTCATAGAAGCTCTAAAATAAAGAATATTGTCGAATAACGCGACCAAATATTATTTAATATAAATTGAAATATTCGCTCTTTAAAGATTACATGGAACTTGAGTAACTTACTACAAATCGAGTTTGTTATTTAAGGTAACGCCAAGACAGACGCCCCACTTTACGAAATCGCTCTATAACTTTAATAATAAAAATCAAAACAATTTATTTATGAAACAAAGTTATTCTTATAAGTTTTGTCTACAAATTTATGAAAAGTAACAAACGTTGTCTTCGATATATTCAAAGTATTAGGGACTTTTGCGGACCTCTAAATTTTGTGACATCTATCCCATGCAGGGGATAGGTGCCCGATCCATGTAAATTGCGTTAAGGTTAAATGACTCACCGGAAAAATAGGCGTCTATCCTCCAAAATCTTTGAATTCATTTTAGCATTGCATGTGTCGCTACGAGACATACAACTGAGTCAATTAAGATAGAGTCAGAAATTCTTTTGATAGATATGAAAAAATTTATCGAATTAATCAGCGAAACTAATGTAATTAAAATCGGGTCATCTGTACACATCTACCTCGGCTTTACCCTACTACTAATACGGTTTGTGAAATAAAATAAAATAAAATTCGTGTACGATCAATGCAGAGATGACATGTCATTTTAAATTGTTTCCTTACCTTAATAGGTTTTGACCTTTTATCCATCTAGTTAGATTCGATTGTACAAGTGCCTACTGAAAACTTTGCATGTAGGTAACCTCGTAGGTATGTGATGACTACACATTGACATAACGACATAAGTTAACTCATGTTCTCTTACAAAACTATTTCCCAAAACATTCATCCTCTGTAACTCCATAACGGCAATGTTCACGGTCACTCAATCATGTTAATGTTGTGTTTTGTTTGAAACCGAAACAAGGTTGTTTACATGTTTAAATTAAAGGCGAAGTAGTTAAACGTAACGAGTGACGCCCTTCGCGCGCGGACATCGAACCCGCAACCGTTGCGTGTCCCATCCGATCAGGGTTCACTACTCCATTTCGAAATACGTTTCGTCGAATTACAATTCATCGGTGACAACAAGTTGATTATTTGTTTGAACGATGCGTTATATACCCGAAGTACGTTCATTTCATCGAATTTCTATTAGCATTCGATCAAATGAACCATCGATGTAGTCTTTCGAGTGTAGTGAACCCTCCGATCATGCCGAATACCTAATCATTCTCACTCTAATTAAAAGATTCGGTGAAATTGCTGTTAATTACGAACGCTGTTACATTACTTGAGACGCCTGAGGCTAATTAATTTCGGCCAAAATATAATGAAAGAAAACAAGACAACTTGGGACAAGATAACAGTACGGGGGTTAATTAATATGGCCGCTCTCTTCTCTCACATTTAGGGTGATGTTTTCATCTAATATACGTGACGACAGACCTGAGACCGTACTGCCTAACGTTTCGTCCCTGTTTTCGCGTCTAGCCAGCGCTTTCGCTCGCACGGGCAAGCTTGTAAGAGTGACAGGGATAGCCACATCCGAAACTACGGACAACGGCTTACAGAGTACAGCCTTTGTCACGGACTAGGACTAACATCATTTAATTGCTAACACGATTGTTAGACCACCTGCAAATCAGGATAGACCAGAAACACAAATAGGAAAGCGTATTTTAGGAACCCATTGCTAGAGCTGTAACGGCTTGTTTCATGAATTAATGATTTTTACTCTTAAAAAAACTTAACCTGAACTTAAAAATAATCTAAAAACTTTGAAAACTAACATTAATACTAAAATAATTAAACCTTACTTAAATCTATCTTAATATTGTTTTATAAACTATTTACATTGAAGTATAATCGCAGAACGTTGTAACTTTGAATTTAAACTACGCTGCGCAGTGACAGCAACAATGAGTGCCTATTTCGCTGAATGCGCAGAATCATCGCGCGGCCGATATATGCGAGTCTCGTGGCGTTCGTTGCGAGTCCGAGCGAAGCTATCATAACGTGAGGACGTACGGCCCTGCCGGCTAAAATCTGAAATAACGTGAGGACATACGGCCCTGCCGGCTAAAATCTGAAATAACGCGTCGTGTCCAGTTACGCGGAGCATTTTATTCTTCAATTTAATTTTTATATTCGTGTGGTGTACCCCAGTATCGGGGTTCATACCTCTGCTGTGGCCCTTCCGTTTCCCCCTTCTTCAACCGACCACTTGGCCCTAACACCATCGTGGAAGTCCATCGGTTGAGAAACCTACTGCAGCTGCTGGAAATCCTACTGAATCCAGGACAGTGCGGTTTGATTTACGGACGCTTGTAGTGCAACGGTTGCGATAAGAGAACCCTCCCCCTGAGACTATATATTCCTTCAAATATAATATTGTAATTATTGTGCCTAAATTGTTTTTATTTAACGATATCCTAGACCTTTTCTACCGCCTTAGCTAAGGGGTCGGTACAGAGCCACTGACTAAGAACCTGCTCTAATAGTGCTTTTACCTCTGTAACAGGTATAGGTACCAACAAGACTCTAAATTGATTTAGCGAGTTATGTACATACATTAAGGCACTTTTTCTATACAGGGTGGCGACGACAATACGACAATTGAATTTCACGCCTAAACTACTGAACATATTTGGATGAAATTTAATACACATACAGTATGTTGACGATCATGTATGTGTTCCAAATGACATCCATATCTGTTCAGTAGTTAAGACGTGAAAGCGTAACACACAGAAAGTCAATTGTCGTATTGTCGTCGCCACCCTAGTTCCCGTCACGTAAAAAGCGCTCTACGATTCACTCACATTGAAACAACTGGGTGTACAACATTGGATAAGCACACATAACTACGTTTAGTGTGTACAAGCAGGTACGCTAAATAAGCAAAATTCGTAATACATAATGAGGGTAACATTAAAATAATTAGTCTTAATTTAAATAGGTTATTTTAAAAGCAACTCTACTTGTGCCTGTTTTTCTGCTACTAAGTATGTCACCGTTAATGGCAATGTAAATGAAACAGCTTTAAATAAACAATTATTGCATAACGAAACGCCAATTATATCCCCTAACGACTATAGAGTAATTAAATCTATGGCCCTCATTATTTTCTTGATACATACGACTCTAATTGGTGTATTAACAAGTGCCAATTAGGAACAGACTCAATTATTTACTTAGTACATAAAGTATTCCTTTCCTTTTCGATAGACAATTGAACAAAGATCTACATGTTTCGTATAACTCAGTCTGTGTTTTCAGTACTTACAGTTTCTTTCTATCTATAACTTTGGTTAAATACCTTTACTCACTGATCTAAATTTTTATTTTTATTTTAAATGTAAATCTATTTAACCTGCCCTCAAACTTGCCACACCTTCTTGGTAACTAGGTCAATAAAATCGTTTTTAAGCTTTGTAACTACCATCTATATAATGTAAATACACCTAGTATGCATTAAATAAATATATTAAATAACTTTATATTTGACGGTTCTTTTTACGCCCTGGCGAAAAAGAGGGATGTTATAAGTTCTATTCTATTCCCTATTCTGTTCTGTTTGTGTTCGTTTGTCTGTGGCATCGTAGCACCCAAATGGAGGGACCGATTTCAGTTTGTGTTTTATTCAAAACTAGCTGACCCGGCGAACTTCGTACCGCCTTAGCGTTGTAATGATTGAACAATGTCATCGAATGACATTGACATTAGTTACGCTCGTTTTTTTTTAAATCAGCAAAATTAAATGTATATTTTTAAATATTTCTGAGAGATTTTCTTAATATTTTTTTCCGTCAAAACCTTCTCCTAATAATAACAAATACAACAAAAAAGAATTAGTGAAATCGGTCCAGCCATTCACGCGTGATACCGTGACCAAGGAAAACGGGTTTCATTTTTATATATATAGATGTCACCGGAAGATAACAAGATCCGCAAGTTTATAAATTTCCTAGGAAATTTATAAACTTTCGTAGGATTCTAAACGGGAGAAAAATTTTATTATATTACTCCTACATTTTCGGAAATTTATCAATTTGCGACATTTCGTGGTAAATACAAGTTAATTAGTAAGGCCTACTTAGGTACTCGTCACAACAAATATTAATAATAGCATTTTTTACTCTGATGCAAATGTTTTCCAGCTTAAAATCTATATCTATATATAGTCTATTTACGTGTGATACACATACCCATTAGAAGTTGATTATATTACACGACAAAGTAATGCAAGAAGAAATTATTTTTTTATGGATATAATAATTTATTGCTTAGTTTTCGTAATACCACGTTGATTGCAGCTAAAACACGAACACTGAATTCAAACACTTTTTGGAGTATAATTATTTATTTTAATCTTAAACATCATTCGTGAACTTTTTATGATGACTTAATATAAACCTAACTACAAAGAGAAAAATTTAATTAACTTTAATGCTAAGTGACTGGCAGTTAAGTGAAGTACAAAAATACCCTCATTTTGACCCTTTGTTTTCCCAGCCCTAGACACAAATATAATAAAATTTAAAAGCGTTCTGTTTACTTTTATAAAGCTTAGCTTGAACTTTAATTTATTACCATATATAACGAGGATAAGGAAGTTATCACGTTCTATATTTTAAAATCTACGTCTATAATAAGTACCTACTTATATACCTATAAAATAAAGCTAGCAACATTGTAAGTTAAGGCAAAACAAATCTGTAATCTAGTATATAACATTCTCGTCGTTTAATAAAAAAATATAAGCATTGCGGCAATTACTGGCAAGGCAATCTACCTCAAACAAAGTGTGTCAAGAAATTAGTGTTTAATATATTCATTGGCCTGAGTTCGTGCTTGGGGGTCTACTATGTCCATCCATCTGTAGTTTCGACTACTACTGTCCTGTTCATACTCGTCGAGAGCAATAAAGACGGCAAGAGTCTAAAGTTCGGGCAACATCTTGCTACATAGACCGTCTGGTTCAGTAACTAAGAGTTAAGGCGTCAGAAGGTTTAGAAATTAATCACGGACTGACAATAAAGGGGGACTCACACTGAACTACAATTTGCAATTGCTAATTGGAATCCAGACCTACGCGTAATACGACAATCCATAGATTGCGTTAAGAGAGAAAAGCTGATATGCATAAACGATAGATAATCAAAAAGAGTTGTAAATTTTAATATGACTTTTAGAAAAAAAAAGTTTATTTAAATAACTCACATATATTTACTAAATAACATAAGAATTAATAAAACATACCTTGGAATAAAGTGCCAATTTTGACTACCTCGGTAATTGGGCACTTTACCTTACCTTACAGAACTACACAACACCCACGCAGTAGTTAATGCTTAGTTTGCTTTCGATTCCTTGTTATTATCTTCTATCGAAAATTAAATCTCTACCATGCAATAATTTAGTACAGGAAATGCAACTGCACTAACAATCAAACAGTTTCTAGAAATCAAGATAGATACATATAGGTACTGCACGGTTTTACTGACGATGATTTTTTTTCTGACTATGAAATTTTGTTATTTATAATGTTGCTTATAAGCTACTTAATTAACTCTACACGCTCCTGAAGAACAAGTCCGAAACTTCAGAAATACTTCACCATAAAAACGTGACAACGAAGAGAGAAAAACTTTAATTAACGCTATCGCCCACATGTGGGGACAATTTACGTCCCAGTCACTAATTTAAAATTAATACCGTGGGGCTGGTGGAAAATTTGAAAAGTTTGAACGACGTCGCCGGGCCGCCGCTCGGCCGATTGCATTTTTATACGAGCAAGACAACCTCTTAGCTTATTAGGGAAGCCGGTTATTAGAGGTCCGTGGGATTTCTCTGCGGACCAGCCTCGGAACGACTTCGCCCCAGTTAATTAGATAAATGGATACGACGTTTCACTGCTTGTCTATTCTTGTAGGCACAATAAACCCAGTTTCGGTCCCACGTCGAATGCTGAATCCCCGAATCGAAACGAGGCTCGCCTTTAATTTGGAATCGCGCAATTTAGGCCAGCGATGCACTTATGCACCGGCACATTTCCCGCAGCCCGGTGCACTGGATCCGCATCCGCACACGACAAAGGACATCCGCCCACAATAGCTCCATTAAAATAATGCAAGTAAATGAGGATTTGCGGAGACGAGTCCACCGAATCCGCTCGCGTCCGCTCCGCACAATGCTCGGGCCGCGACGCTTAAAACACTACACGAACATGTTTCATTAGCTAAGTGGGAGGCTTTTGGTGGGCGAATCTGTGTAATGCAGCCAGCTAGACGCAGAGGCGCTTTTACTTAAACGCCGTAATTAAAACGTCCCAGCTAAGGGCGCAGTTTTAAACTCGGTTCAACTAGTTTCCGACGGACAATTTAGTTTCAGTGTTTCACACCGCGTTTGATACGTGTTGCTTAATTGAAAACAATTCTGCCGTCTCCTTATTCAAATGGCGCTGGTACATCGTATCCACAATAAAGCACACAGACTCAATTATCGACTAACGAATATCAACATCTAAGTAATGGGGTTACGTGCACTTAACGTTGCATGTTTGCGTGGGGTTTTCGCCGCCCGCATTTAATAACTTTATTGATAGCTAACGAGTAAAATTGATCGGCATTAACGATCTTAATCGAATCGCGGCTGGCATCGATTCATTGCGTGTCGATGCCCCGATCTCGAGTTAATTTAATTGAAACCGAGTTGAGTAATTAATTAGTGGCGAATGAGAGCTCTCAGGCGGATGAAGCGCCCCGCTGTTTACAGCGGCTCATACATATTGAGTGAGCGATGGCGACGCGACGACCGGCGTCTTTACACTGATTAACTGTATGACGTATTAGTGGTCTTCTCCTCGGTCTGCGCCGTGTATGTATTCGGAAGGAACTCTAAAGGCAGCAGCATAAGTGACGGATTTTTACTCGGACGAGACGGGACGGGAAGTTTTGGAAAAATTGTTTCATACAAGATGTATATTCAAAAACGCAAATGTCACAGGTAGATCCGCTCTGGATTCACCTTTAGGTGGTGCTTTGTGTACTACATGTATAGCAATTGGGAAACATTCATAGTCGCCGGATACAGTTTTATGTAATTACGTCTCCGTCCCGCTCACGTCTCGTCGGAGTACAAGCTCGTCACGCTTGCAGCGACCTTTATACAGACACTAAACGGAACGTATCGTAGCCGCGCTGTCTGCAAGCATGTCACCAAGTTGTCGCTCGAGACACCAAAGCGTAGCAGTCTAGTTGCCATCTCTTATATGTAAAAATGAATTGCTGTCCGTTAGTCTCGCTAAAACTCGAGAATGGCTAACCGATTTGAATAATTTTAGTCTTGAAATATTCGTGGAAGTCCAGGGAAGGTTTAAAAGATCTAAAATTAAAAAAAAAGGAACGGGCAGGACAACGTTTGTCGGGTCAACTAGTTATTCAATAATTTAAGAGGCATTCTTTTTTATTACAGTATAAATAATCCAATCTGAAAGAAAACGTACTAACCTTCAGGTGTCCATCTGTTCCGGACTGAGAAAACTCGCTGTCCAAATGATCACCTTCCAGGAAAGCACTTAAGCAAACTCTAAGAAAAGTCAACTCACATTCCACATAACCTATTCAAGTGTTCTTGATTGATACAGCTAAGAGCACATTCGTGCGTATGTAAACATCATTTAATCCCGCTAAAACGTTAGGCGATCCGTTATAATGAAAATTTATCCTCGACAGACGCATACTTTTATGACGAATACATATTTTAGTAGCGGCGTAATTCCACTGATGACTTTCTTTAATTTTTCTGAAAACGCCGCGCGCCGTAAGTGTATTAAACATCGGAAAGAGCAAACATTAAATTGATGAAATGTTTTAAAAGGAACAAATGGTTTACACGAGTATATTGATTGTAGTGTAGTGATTTTATGTCTGTGTGTAACTTTTATTATACTTCAAATCCAATCTGAAATTTCACCCAAGATAGAAGCTGTATACGATTGTATAAAATGCTGTATATCGAAAACTCTATTCTTCAACGTAGGTTAATCTTGTAAGTTCTTGATTGACTTAAGTCACCTAAATGATTTTATTGAGCACTAAAGTTCTGGAACTCATTACAATAACTTGGAACAATGCGATCGTAAAAGTTTCATTCCATACGTGAAGCCAGCCGTGTGAATGGAAAAGAAAACAAATAGCTTCATTTTCTGCAATTTGCTAATGAATCGAACAAATGTCTTGTATTTCTTTTGGGATAATTTAAAGTTACTTATCTCAATCTTAAAAGTTAATTCGGTTGCTACTCATTATGTAGATATCATAAACACTAACGCTTTTTTGTCCGCAAAAATATCGAAACGTAATCTCATAGACAGACGCAAGGGCTAAAGAGTCAATACAATACAACGTAACATATTTTTAACACGCTTTTATTAGCTTGACCTGTATGTAACTATGTATGTAACGGAATCTTTGCACTTCATTTTCACCTACTTCTAGGAGTCTGATTAACATGGAAATTTGCACAGGGGTCAAGGACCGATGACAATGCAATAATTTGATAAGAGTTTTCGATTATCCTTATTAACTAAAAATATAAAATTAATTTTAATATTGCTGAAATCGCCTTCTTACATTTTACGCACGGCGCCATCTCTTTCACAAATATTACGAAAGTATCTAGTAGCGTTCGCTTAGCTAGTTAGTTTCGATAGCAATCATTAGATGTCGCTGCTAATGCTATGCAGTTTTAACTGATGCAATTGATTTGCACTAGAAGCTCTGTATTTTGCCAATAGATGTCACTATTAACTAACACATTAAGTGTAGTAACTATTTAGTAATCTGTGATTAAGTACCAATGACAATGCAATAATTTGGAGATTTAACTAAAAAAAATAATAGGGCGCCATCTCTTTCACAAATATTACGAAAGTATCTAGTAGCGTTCGCTTAGCTAGTTAGTTTCGATAGCAATCATTAGATGTCGCTGCTAATGCTATGCAGTTTTAACTGATGCAATTGATTTGCACTAGAAGCTCTGTATTTTGCCAATAGATGTCACTATTAACTAACACATTAAGTGTAGTAACTATTTAGTAATCTGTGATTAAGTACCAATGACAATGTAATAATTTGGAGATTTAACTAAAAAAAATAAAATAAATAATAGTTTAAAAAAAACTAAAAAAACACGCTTTTATTGCTAACTAAAAAAGAGAAAATAATTTCTGAGTACACGGAATTTATATTACAGTAGAGTAAAAAGCGTGGGGTGCTTCGTATAGTAGTATGTGAAAATCATCCTATTATTGGCACGTATAAAAGTATGAAAACGTCATAAAGTGCACCCCACGCTTTTCACTCTACTGTAATATAAATTCCGTGTACTCAGAAATTATTTTCTCTTTTTTAGTTAGCAATAAAAGCGTGTTTTTTTAGTTTTTTTTAAACTGTTATTATCATCATCTTTTAAATTTATCCAAAAATAAAGAATTTGAATTTTACAATTTGATGAGGTAAACCATACATGCAGTGTTCTTCTCTTCATTGCTATCAGATAAAATCGCATAATATATCCTTACACAATCATTCGAATATCTTTTAACTTGAATTTAACAACATCATAAAAACGATTTTTACAACGCCAACATAAAATAACGAGTGATTGCGTTGCATGAATTACAAAAATACGTGAAATCAGTCATGCGTGAAAAGAAGAAGAAACGCAAATAAGATTGTTATTAATTATCTCGTACAGTTAAGAGATGTGGAGTGAAACCCTCCACAGGTTGTTTTCCGACCCATCTTCCCTCCTGGCTGGTCATTATTCAATGTAAATACCCAACGTTTAAAGAGAACACGTTGTAACGCGCTCTTAATTAATGTTTTCGTAGTTATTCATTAATCGCGGCCACGCATTTTTATTTGCGATACCTCCGATATGTGAGCTTTTATATTTAATGGGTCGTCCATTAGTCGTATGAAACATGTGCCAATACAAATGATATGGATGTTTATGAATGAATGACAGACTAGGCGGGGGAGGGGAGCGCAGAGGGGAGTGGAGTGCTCTCCCTCTAATGGATTACACTCGCGCGAGTGAATTAGGATATTGTCGTGCGATCTGTTCCGGCGCACTCCTTTACGGCCCTCCCTTTAATGCCAATAGTACACTTGTAATAGAATTGATTATAAAATATTCAGTGGTACTTATGAAAATTAAGGAAACGTCGGTCGGCACATTTCTTTTATCTAACCTAGCCCTGGATTGGTCAGCCGATTGCATCATTTACCAACCTTTGGGTCCATGCTTAAGTTTCCACTTCTCAACCTTGTCCGTGTTAAATTATGGTTTAAAGAGCCCTAATGCGATTTTAAACGTAACTTTTTCTTAGCTTTTTCTTTTTTAATTTTTAAGATAAGGTTTCTTCAACTTCGTCATACCTTGTTAAAGTTTTGACTACTGCAGAATCTGGCACATGACTAGTTCGCGTCTAAAACACTCGAATGAAATGAGAATAGGTATTTAGTTTTACAGCAAACGGCTAGATTCTCAATGATAAAACGCTACTTACTTACCGTTAAATTACCGACCATTTATAAGCTTCTAGTTAGGTAAGAAGCTTACATTTAAGTACCTACTATCTATGTAAGGAAATGTCATATTACAACTTTAAATGCTACTTAAATGAAAGTCTATTGGTCGCCAATATACGTACATAAATATTTCGAAACATAGTTCATTACATTCCGAATCATGTGAGATCATTTTGATAGATTTGTTATGTAGTTGAAGATGCCGTGTGTACGTCATGAATTGTAAAGTGTAATATAATAAGACTTACTTATTAAAATAATGTTTATTGTCTGTAATAGGTACTTATCTTTGAAGAGAATTCTGTATAAACAAGACGAAAATGATACATAAAATAAATACAACTCACGACTTCATAAAAGCTTTGCTTTTATTAGAATATCTCAAAAACTAACACTCAATATAATTACGACATAAAATTGTGTAATAAAACGAAAGCTTTTACGTAAAGTCTTTCATTAGAATTAATTAAGTAAATCAATTTAAAACGTCGAGTAACCACTTAGAGCCAAGAAAACCACTCACCGTTTATAGATACCATCACATTACTGCAATTAAATGGCGGCATTAATTAATTAGGAAATTTCATACGCCACCAAGATGGCGGAGTGACCTCCATAAATACTTGGAACCACTTAGAAGTTATGAAATAGGATATTATTATTACTTACTATGCATTTTCAATCAACATACAGTCAAGTTATTTTTTTTATTAATTTTAAATTTGCTACTACTGGCAACATTTGCCTGAAAGATACAAAACTGTCAGTTTCATGAAAACAGCTGTAACCGCAGAAGGCTTTTAAGTAGTATAAAACGGACAGTAAGTCCATTTTATACTACTTAAAAGCTATCTATTTGTAAAAGGTTGAAAAGTAAAGATGGAATATTAAGACATTACTACTGACATACATGGCATTAAAAAATCGTTGGTCAAATGATGCTTAATTACCTAATATCCTTAAGATCAACACTTACACTAGATTCTCAAATCTTAGGTAAGTGGAAGATTCACTCGACGACCGTTTGGTGCAGTGGTCCACAGGTCGGACTTCTAAACCAAGGGTCGCGGGTTCGATCCCCGCACAGTACAAGCATAAGTGTACAGGAACATGTGTGTTTGTACTGGTCTGGGTGTTTTCTATGTATAATATGTATTTATTTACAAAAAAAAAGTATTTAAGTATGTTTATCCGTTGTTTAGTACCCATAACACAAGCCTAGTAGCTTAGTTTTGGACTAGAGCATTGGTGTGGTTGTTGTAAAATATTTATTTATATTTATTTATTTATTTATTGACCGCCTATCTATTTAAAGATGAATTGTACCGACAAAAAGTACAAAAAGCTGCAAAATCTCAATTTGAAGAGAGAGCAGTTAGTCAATGTTTTATATGTAACGGCATTAACTTTCTACACCAAGTGAGACTGCATTGCAAGAATGCATCGTGTCCGGTTGGAGCTTTCACTTTTGAATGCGCTCTGCGGGCATAACCAAAACTTAAGATGACAAGATTATTCCAGGTTCCTTGAACAGATGTTCAATTGAGTACGAGAACTGTTAACACGAAGTTTACTTTAGTACTTTTGATAACATTGAACGAATAAAACGTACGCACTTAATTTATACGTGAGCGAGAGTTACAACAAATTCTTATCATATGAGGTCTTATTTCTTATGTTATGTTTGTAATAAGAATTTATAAATGAGTAAAATCATTTTGATTATCATTTTTAACTGTTGCTCAAAAACTATGATGCTGCATATTTTAAACCAACTACAAATACAGTAGTAGTTTGTTTGATAGAAAGTATAACCCAATGTATTCGGAAAACGGGAAACATTGAGTCTATATCTATCCAAATACAAGATTGTTTCCATTGTCTTATTTAAACCGTGAACATTTTGAGTCTAGAGCCTAGTCTAGTTAGGTACTACGAAAGTGGTTACTGATATTAGGTTTTCTTTTGTAAGATTCTGATGCCCAGCAATCTTGTACTTTTTGGGCAGAATTTTCCAAAAATTTCCACATCTCCGTTATAAAAGCTCAGGTGAACAAATGCCCTAAGGAACTACTAGTATTTATTACATTTGTGCGTTACCATTATCCGAAACGAGACGTTACATAAGATAAACGTAAAAGCGTTGACGCGCCACGTATGGAAACGCGGCCGCGCTGCCAAACTGTGCCCGCGCCGACAAGGGTTTCAACTTATCAATTACAACGTTCGCTACTTACCGCGCGGAAAGGGCAAATTGATTTAATGTAACCAGAGTGCTTTGACGAATATTATTAACGTCTTTTTGCACCCTCCTTTTGTGGAGGCGGTAATGCGCGCATTGTTCTTTCACGTGCCTCTGTCTTACAACGAATCACACTTATCTAAAATCCTTAGAATGGGTTAAGATTGAGATCGATGTTCGCACTCCTAATTGCCTTCCCGAATGAAGGTATTGTTAGAATGACGTGGGTTAGCCGGCATAATGGGTTTTCTTGAATTATGTCACGCAATTTTTCACTTCCAGTATAAAGTCATCGGTTGCTATATTGGTTTCAATACTTCTGTGTTTTTATTATAACAAAAGTTTCCTTTCAAGAGACATATTATGCATTTGCAAGCTTTTTCGAAACAAACTTACTCTATCTAAACTAGTCTGTTTCAAAATTTCACCGAAATGTAGCTTATTCATTAGTATAGACAGCTTATTAAAGATTTCCAGCATTTTTAACGTACGCATCATTAGACACAGAAGTCTGAATGCGTCTCAAATCCGGGGGTGTCAAACCTAACGTTGGAAATATTGACTCACCAAAGTGATGCGAATGCAACATTCGTCGTGAATCGCGTTAGCACTTCCTCGTGGTGATATAATCGTTCGGACGTTAATAAATACGTCTGGTACAAGTCCTCTCATTAGAGCGCCATAACTCCTCATTAGTGGGCATGCTAATTAACGTGACGTTTACGAGGGCCCGCGACCGTAACTCACTCGCTCGACGCGTTCCCGATTCGATATTTTTACGTTGCATCGTTTTTGTTTCATATCGATGTCTCCGTGAGGGAGCGTATTCGTGTACCAGTTTGACAAATGAATGTAAACATAGCACTTTATAATGCTTTTACTCCTGTCTAAGAGAGCTTTTACGAAATCTTTGAAAATACTTTAATGAGTAAATAAAAAATAATGGTTTATTTTTCTTTAGGCGAAAAATTTATTCCTTGTGGAAAAGTAACTCTAATTACATCATAAGTGTGCTTAGTCATTGCTTATAGAATCACCTTAGATGTAACCTAAACTCGTCGTCGATGTAATTTATTTAATTAGTTTGTGCATGTTTTTGTTTCATTTTAATAATAATATATAAACGTAGAATTATATTTTTCACAACGCATTATCATACCAAATACTGCATTTTTGTACGTACAGTTTAATGTTTAAATTAAATGCTGCTGAACAATAACTTTAAATTTATTTCTCTTTTTAAGAGTCATAACAAAGAGTACACGAGTATATTATGTTTTGTATTAAATACATAATATATTATATTATTAATTTTTTGTCTAATTATAATATAATTTAATATTTACTTTTATTTATTGATATTATGATGTTCTATATATTAAGTTTATAAATTTTTGCGTTATTTTATTTACCACAATTTAACCTTTCTCTTTTAATTTTCACTGCACCCATTGCCTTCTTTCGGCATGACCTTGAGGTTGACTGGCAGGAAATGCTTTTAGCATTAAGTCCACCCTTTGTACATTTCTTGTGCAATAAAGATTTAAATAAATAAAATAAATAAAAAGACACGGATGATAATGTTTGCGAACAGTTGGCAAAATATTATATTTATAAAAACATATAGATAATGATTATCTACAATCAGCAGATAAGTTGATAGCCTTACTTGCATCAATATAGCTGGTATTTTGCATAATTTGTCACTAACCACTAAACACCCGTGCCGTAAAACTGTGGAGTCTGCAATAAAATAAATGAGATTAAAATCTTTAATGCGAGTCTTTAACTTAAAGCATCGAGTACACTGGATAAGCTTAACGCAAAAAAATAATATCAAGTTTATAATAATTCATTATTAATGTTACACATTATAATATATAGCGATTATCAATTGGGAAAATGCACAAATTAATAGATATAAGCTTTAAACCAGAATATAACAATATTTATTTAACAGCGCGTCTAAACCAGCACGGTTTTCGGAAAGAGTTAAATTGTCACATAAAGTTACATAAAAACCAGATCTTAAATCATAATAATTCGAAATAAGAATGAAAGATTCCTTTTAATAATTCTAATACAAAGATATTCGTAGAGAAAACCATTAAACTATACTAAATACGATCTTTGCGTCGACATATTTAACTTGAAAATTAAAAAAAAACTGACAAAAGCGCATGAGCGGAAAAGTTTTAAAACGAAAAATCGCTCGTCTTATCTTTACATCGCTTTGTCTTTGGTGTGTACTGTCTGTACAGACGTTAATCGTCTTTACTTTTATAATGCCAGTGCGTGCATAAAGCTGCATTGCAAAAAGTTTAGTCACCAGTGTGGTAAACTTAAGCGTTATAGACATCCAGATTCATAATCAGGGTTTCCAATTTTTTCACAAAACACAGATGAATAAATTAAGTATAAATAAATATACAACAACATGACATACATTGATCTGTCTCCGTGGTCAGTAGCTAAAGCACTTGTGTTACAGATATCAGAATCAACAGTGGTGTTACAAATAAACTTAAATAAAGACATACGTATAACATCCATACCAGTACAAACAGACATATTCACGCACTCAAATGTATGTACAGTGCGGGGATCGAACCTGCGAGCTCTTGGTTACTAGTCAACTTCTTGACCATTACACCAAAGTGGCATTTGGATATGTAAGAATATATTAGTCACCAGTGATATTTAAGGATAATGTATATGTGAAATGTTTTACTTGAAAATATTTAAATAGGGAACGATCTAATGCATGTAAATAATCTACCAGTCTAACTTGCATACATTACATTTTTCCTACAACCATAGGATAAACAATAAATTGTAAAACATTCGGTTCAATAACGTGTTCAATAAAGTTACTTAAAAAACCACGCTTCACCTCAACCGTCCGACACAGGCGCGAGCGGGCGGCGGGTATCGAGCTCGCATCAGGAACCACGTAATTAAACCTTAGGGCTAACCTGCCCCATAGATCGTAATCGCGAGCATAATTTTAAATCAAATTAACACTTCAACTTTAAACCGAGGTCATTAATGCCATTACAGCGAAACAATATGGAGTCGTGACCGCACCGGCCGATATCTAAATAATAAATAAATAGGCGCGCTCCGCTATCGGCGAACGCATCGCACGTTAATGTTCGTCGAAGTTTTATAATTAACAATAAATTCGGAACGTTTTTTGTTGCCGCTATGCAGCAACATCCATTTTTCCAATTCGATACCGATCTTAATATCGCACGCGCACATTATATTATGCACCCAATTGTCTTTTCACAGTTTCACACGTTGGCAACGGTTTAACGCGATCGTTATTGTTGTAAACGTGATCCGAACTAACCTCTGTATTAATTTTATATTGTAACCGCATTTAGTATCACCACAAAAGTTTCATACGATCTACAAAATCATTTTATACTCATTGCTTATTTAAAGTTAGTTGGAAAGTGTCTGATCCATTTAAGCTACTCTTTTTGTTTTATCTGTAACAAAACACACAACCAATGGATATTTTAGACTCAGAAACAGAATCGACTCTATTTTTAAATCTAACGACACCACTCGTAACTACGGCCCACACGAAAACAAACTTCTTGTCCGGCTGCCCGCGGATAAGAACCTCAACATTCCCAATCCGGCTAATCAGATACGTTTCTTGGAAATAATTAGTCATTCTCGTCTAACATCGTCAAAATACGTCGGATTCCGTTTCAAAAACGCCAAAAAGTGCACGCCCCACTCAAGCGGAGCTCCGTTATCTCGTTATCCTAATGAAGTCTACGCTAATGACGAGTAAGTAAATAATAGGGAGGCTAATGGCGGCTTTATCATTCTCGAGTGCGCTTCAGGTAAGGGCCAATTAGAGGCCGACATCGGTCCATATTGTTCGCTCGCTCGCTCCGCTTACGATTATTTCCGAACCACTCGAGTACTGATAAATTGGACAAACTATTGCAAAATGACATCCGCGGTTTGCGGCGCCCACTTTAATTTCCTGCTAAATTGACGTGTTTTGCGTTAAATGTTATTAGGTCCACGTTTAATTGCATCGAATTGTAATTGATATTGTTTCATGTAGACAAATGTTTGTTTTAGACCATTTCACTAACGATTGAAACATGGTTAATCGATGTGGACTTATATAGGTTGGAGAAGAATTTAATAGGAGTGCTTACATTGCACGCAGGTAAAACGCATTAGGTTGAATTGTTTCGTCCAATATTATTTATTTATTTATTAGGGAGAGCAAAAGCATTACAACTTAAAAATTTGGAAGGAGAGAGGTGGGGATTCGGCAAATATCACGCAATTTTTTTTCTGATTGAAACAAAAAATACTATTTTGGTCTATTTAATCCAGATGGTACATGCTTAAGGTTTTATTTTAAGTGAATCATCGATCATTCACTAATTTGTTCGAAAGAAAATAAATTCATATACATTTCCCACCATTCCCACATTTTGAAAATCTCACGAATTATAGGTTGAATAAAATCTCATGCCATCTCACCAGGGGGAGGGAGGGATAGAAAATTGAAAAAAAAAACACTTCTTGTTATTTATAAACGCCTCCTTAACACCATCAGCAGATAAACGAAGTCAAACGCGAACTTAGTTGCTTAACATAATAAAAGCATTTTCTTGTTCCCGAGCGCGAAAGAAGAATAGCCGGGACAATATTATCGGATCCCGCAATTACTCAGTGGGCGCCTAATTATCGCATCAAACGCGCCCGGACCGGCCCGTCCCGGGAGATACAGGTGAACTTTATTTACATGAGCTTATTTGTCAATGTTTTTTTAAAAATGGTCCATTCATGTAGTCAGTAGTCCATGGTTAACGAAACGTATTTTTGGTTTACGATGTTCAGGGATAAACTTAAAAACGGTGTCCATTAAGTATGCAAAAAACAGTTTTCTTCAGGCAGGCAAGCTTTTGCTATGAACATTCGGTAAAAATCATATAAATGTCAAAAATAAAAATAAAAAACATTTGCGGCTTATTCAAATATTTGTCCAAGTCTATCCATTATCCAAATAGCGGAGCAATGCGATTATTGCCACGATCTACGTCGTTAGTCGCTACTTTTCAACGCTGAAGTTAAACAACGAAACTAAGGCTGGACGACCATCGAGACTCTTGTACGGAGGACTCTACACAATGAGGCAATTGCCCGCACTAACAACGCTCTAGCGCCGCGTCAGAATAGGGTGTACTCTAAAGTAGTAGCGAAAAACAGTCAAGGAAAATAGTCACAAAAGTCTTTCTGCAATTTTCAAACGTTTAGCAAATGTAAGTCAAAGCTTTATTTGGTAATCAATTATGCAAAGTTCTTTCGTCTAGGGCTCCTTAATAGGCATTTGCCCAAAACCCACCCGCTAACGGCCCTGTTAAGACGTGGCTCGGTGTTATTTCGAACATTTATTCTTCTCTACTTTGTTACTACTATAGCCTACATCTACGAGTATTCTATGCGCGACTGTTCTGTACTCGCGATTTTATATTTAGAATACTAACCCGTCGTTAATAATAAGTAGGTCGGACACCGAGCGCAGTTTCAGACGTACGGGTTGAGTACTTTAGTACAGGCGTCTTCAATCCGGCCGCCGCGAAACTTCCCGCCACTGTTTTTTATTGCGCAGAATTTAAATGCATTTTTGATGTTACGAGATGACACGCGGCGGACGTCCGCCCCCGCCCGCGTCTCACCCCCTATAATTTCCCAACTCGAAACTTCACTACGGTATTAAGCCTTGATTGCTTGAAGAAACTTGGAACATTTTGCCGTATTCTTCGGGCTCCCAGAAGATGCTGCGGCGCTAGCGCAGACGTTTATTACTAACAGTGATTTGAATTAATTTGGAATTATTTTCGAGGGAAATCTACCACAAGCCGCCCCCGTGATCTACTTAAATTTTCATAGTTATATCTACTTCTAATTTTCCACGACCAAAATTGTTTTAAACAATTTCTCTGAGACTTGGAGCACGATCTGGAAGACCATTATTTTAAGTAACAAAAATTAATGCTGTCTTCTGAAGAAAGGATTAAACCCTTGTGTATCTCATAATCAACAATTCGATTAACCACACAAATAGGTACTCCTACTCAAAGGTACAAAATGGTTACCGTGTCCGCTTTAATTGGTGAATTGGAATCTGTAATATAATTAATGTTTAACGATCCCATAACAAGCACAATACGTACGGTGTTGTATCGCGTACAGATTCAAATTAATTTGAAATCACACCTCGATGTCCCGATCAAAAGGGTTACCATGTATTTAGATTCTCTATTACGATTTTCAATTAAGTAGTTGGGGTATAGTTTGGACCGCATCAGGGGCGTACACGACAATACATTTAGCGGGTCGCGGCCCTCGGCCTGCAGGTGCGGCCCGCGGATTGACTTCCTCTGCCGCAGTTTTTAACGCTCCTAAAAGGATTGCCATGTTCGTATCGATACTTGAGTGCAAAGTATGGAAGGAAACTTCCATCTCCGAGCGGGGGGAACTTTAATAGCGCTCATATGAAACGAAATTCGGTGGGCGATCTCCATTCATTTGAGCATAACGGTTTAATTGAATGATGTTTTGAATGCGCTCCATCAACGTGTGCACCATAGGGAAGCCGAGGCGTCCGAGCTTCCCGCGGGCACATTAATTAGCGGGAGGGTGGCCGGGGGCTCATGAAAGTTTACCATTTAATTAGAAGCAGCCACCGCCTCCCCACCTTTTGTCGTAATGCCACCAGAATAAGCGCAAGTTAAGGTTTCTCATTAGTCGTGTTTCAAGTTACAGACAACGACAATAAGACTTTACAGGGGCTCGGAAGATGATATGTTTGACTTTATACACTTTTAACTAGCAACATGTTATGTAAACTGGCGGTAATATAGTAATGTGGTTATAACATTTATTACTGCGGTATCGTCGATCAGTAAACACGTTCGTCTCGAATGTAAGTTCTCTTTTCGATAAAAATGTAAAAAGTGTTTTTGCGTGCGCATATTTTACGCACGAAACGACGCATACAAATCGTTCGTTTAACTTATTGTTTTCACTATTAAGCACACACCTTGCAAGTTGATTGGCAAAACGGCTCGTGTAGGTGGCGTGTCAGCGTGTGTATATGTATGGCTGGCTAATAACCTAAAAAGATAATGTATTTGAGTGCCATCGATTCATGAAGAAGTAGACGTCACTCTCTCTTGTAGGTACAAAACAAAGGGCTGAGTCGTAGGTGGCTCTGTTTAGCCGCAACCCGCGTCTCCAATTAGGCTAATGGACAGCATCCGACCTGCATTCATACTCGAAATCCTCGACACCAAGCTGCAGCTAATTTTCGCCTTAAATGCCAGAGCATACGCAGACCGGCGTTCCAAACGCCATTTTCTGCGGTTCTTTTCTATAAAATGCATAACTCTACGTCGAGTCATAAACCATGTCTAACTTCATTAAATTAATTGACAGTGATTGTGTAAAAAGACTAATAGCACCTCGCTAAGCTATATTAATTAACAACTAATGAACATATTGTAGAGCGAATGTGTTTTTTATATTTTATTTTAATTTAATACAATCATGAAGCTGGGAAGCGTTAAAGTTATTTTAAGATTCGCTTGTTATTTTAAAATGATCAAGACTGTAACTAAAATACATTTGCATCGTAATGTAAACATACTTAACATATAAATAGTTATGTACGAATCATGTTAATTGAATTTCATTACAGTAATAATATCCAATAGCAGCGAAGACCGGTAGCTGAGAGCGAACCCGTCTTGGTTGTGAATTACATTACTGCTGCTGTCTGAATGTTGAATGTCTACGATGATAGATATTTGTAATAAGTAGTTTCAATTAAATCAGTAGTTTTTAATGCGGGATTGAACTACAAAAATATAATCTTTAATGTAAATATTAGGTCTTTATCTATGAAATGGCCGTTTTGACCCATTTGTAACTTTGAACTTGAATATTTTCGGATTTGGTGTGAGCTGAAAATTCAAGTCTAAAATGAAAGCTAGGAGAATAGTGTTTAAAATATACCTTTTCATTTTGGAATAATTTGATTTAGCTAGAAAATAAGCTAAATCCATGCGTAAAAATAAATTAAAAAAATGTTTTTTTCGCAAATTTGTACCTCTACGTGGATAGTTGTACATGAACGGTTCAATATGTCGTGGACATCTTTAAACTAGGCTTCACTATCGCTTGCATGGTTTTTTATTGTTGTTTTTTGCATATAAAAAAACAAAAATATCAAAACGGGAAAAATCACATATCTCTGTATATGGGATGTTTGGTGTACCAAAATAGGTTATTAACACAATAGAAATCCAACGGTATATCAATGCATACCATGTTTTGAAAAAACTTATCTTTATAAGCAATCAAAGTTACGATTTTCTCCATACAAAAAGCAACTCCATTAAAAAAATCTAAAATTAAAAGTTTTTTTTAAACAAAAAGTCATGCAATGGGTAGCTTATCCTTACTTATAAAGGCTCAAAACACTTTCTACCGTTTCTGTAGTACTACTGACACGATGGAAATATTTTTATTTCTTTAAGTTTTCCATGCTTGTGGTCGTAGCCCAAACCCGGTTAAACCAAATTATATAAAACAATTAAAATGCATATTTTTAAACAATTTATTCCAAGCCTTAATTTTAAGACTAATATTTTAAACTCCCACCCAGTCCATAGATATTCAAGTGCAAAGTAAAAACGGCAATTTCATAAGTTCTTATTGTTAGACGCTTAATTATTGATTTATGTACTATTTATCACTAAACTTTATGGCAAAACACAGCTGCTTATTTTGATGACAATAATCCAGTGCTAATTATAGTAGATTACTAACTAAGGGCTACAGTTGAGTTTTAAGGATAAAGGCCCTAGAATCCCGAGCATAGCGTATGATTCTAAGGCTTAATCCCGAGCGCAGCGGCGAATGATAACTTGCTAGGGAACTTTTAAGGAAACTGCTATACTGTTTATTGTGACCTAAAAAGCTAAAACTGTGACTATAATTTTTTTGAATACACACCACAGCGTTTTAAAAACGTTTGAGTCCGCGCGTCTGGTTTCCGCCCGCCGGGTATGCATCGCATCTCATTACTTGACTAATGGATGCCGTAATGAACCAATCTAACAGATTGCTCTCGAATCTTCAGCCAACACCACTGATTTGAAAGCCTCGCGACGCGACGCTCCTATCTTTTAAATTAAATACTTCTCGCCCAAGAACGGATAGTCTTAAAGTTTACTCTAAAATAAGTAGTGCGGCGAGAAATCATTCTCCTCCAATAAGCCGAAGTGAAAGAAGTAAATTCGAAATTAATTATCAAGGATTCGAATTAAATAGCAGAACCGCTTTTGTGATGAATAACTCAATTTAATCGGCACGCCAAATAAGTCCAATGATCCACATTAATTTGGCACCAAATTTAATTTGTTTGACGGCCCGACACGCGGGCACTAATCGCCGAGGTTAGGCGCGACTTCCTCGGAACTTGTTCACAACTCCAATTTGTAGCTCCGTTTGTGCGACTCGAGAAGTTATATTAAAAGGTCCACAGTAATTTTCTTGACAAACACAATGAATAATGAATGGCGCAATATAAAATTCGGATTGAGGAGGGCGCCTCGTCACGTGTCCCGCCTGACATGTTTGTCTCTTAATTCTGTGTGTTTTTGCTAATTGAGTCCCGCTTCGGCATCACCTGAGCACACGGCATACGGGCTGCACGCTTCATCTATCTATTATTCAGCCAAAACTGACTAATGAAAACGCTAACTCCCGAACGCGATACGAGTTGACACGTTCTTACGCCGCGCGAATTCAATCAACTCGAAACTCAACATAAGGCGCAAGATTTATGATCGACACAAATCGAATTTGCTAACAAACAATATCGTATTCGGAGCGGTACGTAGGATACGATACGAGTGTATCAATATTGCAGGCGCTATTAATACGTCCGTCTCATGAGCGGGGGCCACCCGCCCCACCCCCGCAGTCGCCGCTGTTAATTGAATGAGGAGCGGGAATTGTTTCCCAAAATGAAACAATTAATTGTGCAACGGCTATTCCGCCTTACATGGATAATACGTTCGTTTATGGCCTCCTAACGCGGCTGCACGGCGTCCTTTATTGGACCGACTCTACGAATTTGTGTTCATTGGCGCTCGTATCCAAAATTTAATCGGGAATTTATAAGAACGCCTCTTTGTTGTCCCGGAACTCGGAAAGTTTTTGCAGCTGGCCCCGTCTGAATTGCATTGTGCAACGTTAAAAAGATCTCGCTTTTAACAACCCTCGTGTTTGTGTATATTTCGCCCAAAATCGGGGTTGAGACGATGTAGAGGCGTCTCAGCCGCGTGAGCACTATTCGAGGAGCTTTTTAGTTTGAGGCAAGACGTTTAAAATTTTCATGGTCAGAGCGCAGCACGTGTAATGCGGTTATACCGCGAGGAAATTCGGCGGAACGCGCGAACATGTGGCGCATTCAGCTTGAAGACGCATCGTAAACCGCCTTTACGCCTCTCCACGAGTGCCTCTCAAAACTTTTCATATTCCCCGACCGTAAAACGAACCAAAAAATACGACCGACGAAAAACATTGTAAATACTACGGGTTATCGACGGGGCTGCAATGCCCGGCTGGGAATTAGTTTTAAAAACATAGTTTTAACTGTGGTTGTTGCACCCGAAACAGCGTCGGAGTTTTCGCAGCGTTAAAAAAGATAATTGGGTTAATTTAGTTTCGTGTAGGTTATCTGGTTTAATTGAATTGTCTAATAGCGTACAGAATAGGAAGAAGTGAGTCTTGGTACAGAGTTTGGAACAATCGTACGTAGATTGGGCCGGTTGGTGGTGTCGTGTTGCGGGGCGGGCGGGAGGTAGCGTGGGGCACACATTCAATTTGCTATTTATCCGGGAATGGATCTAAGTCATTACTTAGCTGAGCGAGAGAGATGGAATGGGATGCACTGGAAAATTACACGGCGTTGTGAAGCGTTCAATGCGCCCGCCTGTGCGCTTTCGTTTATCACTGCAATATTATGAATTACTTATTGGGTTGCGACACATGACGTCATTTATCCATCCTTTTTTTTGTATTTTATTTCAACAGTCAAACGAAAGCAGAGACTAGAGAGTTTGTTTTATCCATTGAAATATAACCCTAAAAATAGCTAGTATTGTCCAAATAATCGGTTAAATAAACTTCTTGCAATCAGCACTCAGAAGAAAATTAGTTTTTCTTTTCTGATTCAGCGTTCTGAAGAGTTAAATCTAACTAGTGATATGTAATGCGAAATTTTTACTTTTTGATGCCCAAGCGTTTATAATAAAAAGCATGCTATATTTTTGCCACTCACTAGACATTCTCTACACTCTCATGCATACAAATGAACGTTATCCGGAATTATGCATTATTGTGCAAACTGACTTATCAGTAGTTATCGTAAATGCACATTCGTTTTACAATGGACAATAAACTTTGAGCTTCCGTGTGTCGTAACTTTCTTTTAATTTGCCTATCAGCTAAATAAACAGTCTTTTGTTCGAGTGCGAGTTTATTTATATTGAATTAATAGTATTTATTTTTGAGATCTCGTAAATATAACAACCTTTATTTTTTTTCTAGATTCCTTTTTAAGCTAATTGTATGGTGCATGGTCATTTTTTACTTTTAAACGATCTTTTAAGACCGAATACGATGGTTAATGACAGTGTCAGGTAATTGCAATTTACATACCGTACTAAAATGACACAAGGCGTAATGTCGTAAATTATGTGGCCTAACATTTAATCGTCGGTCGTTCAAAAAGTTTGTGTACCTACTCTTCTCTATGTAACTATCACCCCAAAAATGAAATATAACAATGATCCATACGACCTGGCTAATTTCGCTAAAGTTAAAAAAAAACAGTTCGAGCAAGGACCGCGGGCCTCAATCACAGGAAGTGCCCCATCTCATTGCGGAAGTGGTCTGCCGTCCCGCTCGCACGGTGCCTCGCGGCTATGTAAACTTGCACTAATGGACACCGTTCGTCTGCTTGATATGGTACGATCGGCTGATGAGAAAGCCTTTTTAGTTGTATAGATTTTTTTTAAATAGGCTAATTTTTTTTCTTTGTGACGAAATATGACCAGACTGATAGCCCTAAAATAATACGTTATCTTTAAACATCACCTCCCCGGCCACCTTGTAAATAAATAGTCCTCTTGGCCGATTTGACGACGGC
Organism: Pyrausta despicata; assembly: GCA_963921415.1. Lineage (NCBI taxonomy): Eukaryota > Metazoa > Arthropoda > Insecta > Lepidoptera > Crambidae > Pyrausta > Pyrausta despicata. The sequence continues at coordinate 12,678,450 of OY992848.1, forward strand.
GGCCAATCTCAACAGAGATCAGTCAACTGCGCAGGAGATATTATAGTGCACAAGTGTGAGCGCAATACACAGGTGCACTCACTATTCCATCACTCTCAAAGTTCGGTGAGACGGCAACCGAGTGCCTCGGCTTTCCGAGGCACGGGAGTGTAACACCGCCAACTTCATGACAGAAAATCTCATAAACAATTTTGGCTCGACCTGGGATTCGAATCCAGGACCTCTCGGATGTAAGGCAGAAACTTTGCCACTACACCAACGAGGCACGGGGGGGCACGTTGTATATAGTTCGTCATATATTATTAAGTTAATCTCGGTGAGCGACAGACAGGACAGGTAGGACAGCGAAGGCTCAGAATCAATCTTAGGGTCCCGTTTTTCGCCCTTTTAGTACGAAACTCTCAAAAAACAAATAAAAAAAAATCAACAAAAAGATAAAAGTGAAAAGGATGAAGTATTAAATAATTTAAAAGATTTCCTTACCAAAGCTTACCTACGTGGTGGCTCAAACCCAACAACATACCGGAATTTGAGAACCACCTATCACTTTCATCGATGTATTTTCATTCTACCCTCGGGTTGGTATTGTTTACTCACCACCAATATTGGTTTAGGACTATGGTGTTTTAATCGTCCATTTAATTATATTTTTAAGCAGAAACTGCATGCAATACGTTTAAACGTTGGGGTTCGATTAAATTTTCAGGGAAAAGTGTTATTTTAGAATGGAGCTAATATTATGGATAAATTTTGCGAAACTTTTAATTGATTGTCATGCCTATTTTTTATTGTTTTTGGGGTATATACATTACCCCATTTTGAAAACATTACCTATATCTATAATATTTTTGCATTAGATTTTGCATAAGAAAAATGAACTGTCTCAGACGAGGGTCGAACCAGCGTCCATGGAACGCCGCCTCAGACCATTGTTTTTGATGAATTATCGTATAATTCATCAAAACTATTTATTACCTATATCGGTTTCATAATGACCGTGTTTGTTACATTTTCTAGTAGTATTTATTGATTGGACATCCTGTACTGTGCACTGTGTTACTCTGCACAAAGATTTAAGCTTTCAATCTTGGGTACGTGATTTAAACTAGGGCTGTCCAAATGATTATACTATTAATTATAACATAATTCTCAATTTGTTTACACTATTCAAACCTGGAATTGGGAGAGAGCATTCGTTATTAAGGACTGCTTTCTTACAATCTGTTCGTGTGATGAGCAGCCTTAAGCGATCGTGCATACGAAGAATACAGCATCCCCACAGCGTAGCCTCTTTCCGAGCCCCGCTTGTTCCAGATATCTTGAGCTAGTGTGGTCACCCAATCTTTCAGAGTCGCACTTGTTTCGTATACCTATCCTCGTGTACTGTGGTCACCCTCCCGCTCGGGGTTTCTAAGTCCCAGCTAATTGGATGAGCCGCTGGTCGGCGCGGCCGCCGGGGCAGCCCAATTAGCGCGTCGTGATTCATTTTAATCGGCGCTCTTATCGAGCCGGCTCGATAGCACTTTTACATCTTCCGAGTATGATGGATGGTCATTTTGTTCATTATGGAAATTGCGATGCAGCTAGGGTTGTGAGTTAGTTTTGCAAGGATATTTGTGCATATACGCGATATGTATGCCCGGAGTGAAATGATTTTATTTTAGTAATTAAATACATTTGTGAAACTTTATAATCAAAAAAAAAGATTAAAGTACGACGCTCGGCTCGCTTCGCGGAGCGCTTGCAGTATGAGTAACAAAAAAAAATACCGATGTAAAAAAAACATCTATGAATCATAACTACCTTCTACTGAAATGTCACCCTGTATATGGACATGATACGCAAAAATAAAGTTAAGCGAGTAAGATATTATGTAGTTTTGACAAAAAAGACAAAGAAGTGGTTTGCCACTTCTTTTAAAATAAAAACCTGAAGCAGTTAAAAATAAGTTTTTCTCGAGTCATAAATCTCCACAGCTCTACAGCAACGATAAGTTGCTGACTCTCAACGCTAAAAAAGTCTTACCCAAAAAATTTCGTACTAGAAAATTATCAATGCGCCGATAATTAACGAATGGACGTTCAAGATGTTCTCATTGCTGGTAACCGCCATAATTTGTTCGGTAACGACATCACAGTTCCTCCGGAGTTGCTTGAAGACTCGACGCCTCTAATGACATCCAAACCGAAGGCAGAGCTCGCGTGCGCAATTCTTGTTATTTCTTTATTACAAAGGAGTGCCTCATTAATTTGGCAACCCCTCAGGGTTAAGGGGCTGTGAACCCTTGACCTCGTTCGCGAGAGCTCGCGAGACCGAACCGTTGTGAATTGAAGCAACGCACCTTACTATACATAATTAACGATGCTCATTACTGCGTAACAAATAACAAGGCACCTTAAGAAGCGCCTTAAGCGGTTCCGCGGAGGGTGAGATGAGAGCGGAAGTGCCAAGTTAAAAAATAACGATACAAATGAAGTTACGATAAGTTGAATGACATAAAAAAGGGCAGGTGCCCGAGCAAAACGCAGCAAAGATAAAGAATGTCTTCTGACAAAATGGACTGAAACCAAGCCGCTTGCAACAGAAAACTTTTGGAAATATAATGGTGCCCGATGCTCCTCGCTGGATATCAGTGTCGAGGTATGCTATCAATCTGCCGCCACGGCGTAAACTTAGCGAGGACTAACAGTGTTTTTATGTTAATTTTGTATTGAGTTTATATATTTTTAGTATTAATAATGCAAATTTCTTTACAATGTGAAGTTACAACACACTTCAAAAAAATGGACTGCCACAGGACTCGAACCCACACCTCTCGCAAGCAAGAAAATTTTCATATCGAATTTTGTATACTTCTGTGTGTCAAGTAAATAAATTAACAAAAAATGAGGAAGGCCTTGGGCCCGTAACAAAGTAACATTAACTTAATCGATGTACAATTTAAAGAGAAAAGGTAACTTTAACAGCTATTGAAACGAAATCACAATTTTACTTCTTTCAATGCAATACATTGCAGACGAACATTCTACCACTAATCTTCACACGCGACTCCAACTAGATAGAGATCCCTCCGAATACAAACGACACTAGTTCTCACAATATCCACATAAAACTCAAACTTAAATCATTCCGGCCGCCGATATAACTCCTTAGCTCATTGCACCAGGTTCTCCAGCTCGGACAGTTTCTATTATCCCTAATAGCCAGTTTAAAATGGCTCGGATAGTGAAACTTGCCGGGAAGTGTTCGCAGGTCATGCATAGAGCGGGGGAAGTTCGGTATTGAATGTCGCGTTTATCGGACAAATTCGATGGCAAAGAAAACGTGTGTGTTTTCTCGCGGATGCAATTGGTTGAGAAAAGCTACGTGACGGTACAAAGTTAGGAACAGTCTTTTTGTTTTCTACTTGGAATAATCTTCATTCGGAAAAGCTCGCTTGCAGAATCAAATCTTATTTTAATTCTGGCTGGTAAAGACAGACTGATATCGTCCTGCATAGCGTAGCATGAGAAGCTACCCCAACATTCCGCCAGTGGGTAGCGAGACTTATTAAGTTTTGCCCAACTGTCTTAATTGCCTGGACTGTTAGTTACCGTGTTTTCAATGGCAGCCACTAGAGTTCTAAGCTTCGTAGCGAAGCGGGGACGGCGTGCAGCAGCTAATTCGCGCAGGGCCCGCAACAGCTAATGATCGCCGGGCGGGCCGTGTCCGCGGACTCGTGCATTTTTAATGGCGCACGCTAGCACACTCACTATTAATATTTACCGAACACGTCAAGAGGGTGCACTTTACCTTTTAGTTAACTAGCGTCCGGCCGTTCATTAAATTTTCACGCGCGTCAGTTTCGGGCGAATTTTCCGCGGCGCTAGCCGGCCGGAGCGGCCGATAACGAGCCGGACCGCGCTCGTTACGGCCGCCGACAACCCGACCAAATTTTATTAATAATAAACTGTAACTGAAACGGCGGCTTTGAAGTAGGAGAGCGACTCGAACGCTCGTTATCGGGAATTATGCAAACCCTTTGACGTGCTCGGCTATTTCTTTAAAGTTTGCCCAAGTAGTACCCGAATTATTGTGAACTCGCGACCTCGTGTTTGGTGTGTGGAAACTGTAAAAAGTTTTGGCTGCGCAAAGAGGATGAAGATCAACAATCACAAAAATTCACGCACAAATCGTAGCTAACGGTTTCAATCGATATGTCGTGACGTAATTCGATCAGCATACTGCCGCTACCTTCTAGCGAACTACTATTGAATGGAATAAGCCGGTGGATGTGGTCTTTAAATTTCAGTAAACACTACCATTTAGAATTTGAGAAAAAGGTTATTTGGCTGTTTCTACCATTATTCGTTATTCCTATCTCCTTATCGATAGGTCGGATAAATGTCTGGTAGGCCAATAAAACTACACTCTTGGACAAATTCTTAATACTCTTCACCATTCACGTCGCCTTATTATAACACCAGCTCCAGCTTCCAAGCATGAAGACGTCACTTCGGCTCACCTCGGTGACGAGACGAGCGCTCATCAGCGCTGACGTAAATTATGATTAATGTGCGGTCATCGGGAAGAACGGCGTCACTTATTTCCGCCCCTAGGGAGTGCGTGGAAACATCATGCGACGATAAATATGTTAAAATGTAGACTAGACTGATGTGTTCACGAATAATGGTTCACATATTTTGGTACAAAACAGATCGTATAGATAATTTGAAGAAGAAAAAATAGGTAAGTATTATAATTAGATGAGAAAAAGGACTTTAGGAGAAACTAAGCTGTAAATATGATTAATTTCTTACCTTGCGTAGACTTTTTAGGGAATGAGGTAGGAGCACAAGCAACAAAGCTGCGATGCGTGCTGCCTCTAAAGCTGTAACCGCACTTGAAGAGTTCAAGCGCCACACCTGTCGTATAAAGACGTTGCTGAGATGAACGTTTACCGACGCCGACGTTCATGATGATTAATGTTCGGTCATCGAGACGAGAGCTGCGTGCCGCGGCCGCATGAATAAGCAATGAGCGCGCGCGCACGCGATCGGGACAAACTGCCGTAGTGCACGCCACACCACCCCAACCAAGGGTGGGTTTATTTATTACGCCACTATCACGGGTATCTTTCTTACCCTACCGTAAGGTGGTATTCCGAAGGCAACTGCTGTCAGCAAGTGTAGTTTTACAGACAACTGCACTTTTTCTAGGCACTGATGCAGATATCCTGTTCAAACCTTCGATCTCCAAGCTGTTGGCAGCCGAACTCTACTTACGGCTGCTGCCATGGCGCATGCCACCACCCCAAGTTTATTTATTACGCCACTCTTACGGGTATCTAACCCTATCTTGTAGGTGGTATTCCGACAACAACTTCTGTCAGTCTACCTTTACAGAGCTCTGCACTGTTTCTGTACAATAAAATCGTAGTCTGCCTGTCCACCGAGCAGCGGAGCGGAGAATCGGCTAATGAGGACTAGCGGCGTAAAAAAATACAGTTTGCGTTGCACATCGCTCCGGTGGACAAGCAGCCTAAAGCTACATAGAAAGTAACAGCATGATGAATATGGTACAAATATGCAGGGTGCAGAAAACCGGTATTCATCATCACCTTTTGCATCCACTGTTAACTGGTATTCAGCAGCAAGGATTTGGCAATCTGGTCTGGAAAAGCCCAATAACCAAACTATACATTGTTGTTCCCGAGAATCTGAAAATGAATCCACAGAGATTTTGTTTCGACTTCCAAGCAAAAGTTTTTCTGGTAAAGCTACCATTGAGATGTAGAAATAAAGCTAAGAATCAGCTATGATCTACACGTGGTCACTGCACTAAAACTTTGTTGGAGCCTTCAGTTTTCTTCGGAATAGTACTTACTAAATACGCTAACCTGATTATGGCATTTACAACTCTACTCACATGTCCCAAGGCCACGCTGAATAATTCCAAGCCACGAAACCTCATGCAATGCTGGTTCCTTCAAAAGTTAACAAAGCGGGCTCATTGATAACTATTCTTATAGGAGTTCGCAATGGCTTTTATTACTGCAGTACCGCACTTACATTGTCATTTTTTATATTCAGTACGTGTGTTCACTTTAGCAGGTCCTACTCTGTAAGTGGTAGGAAAACTAATGAAAATTTCCGCCCTACTTACGTCATCATAAAGGGTTACTCGATTTAATGTGAAATGTAGGAACTTAAAGAGGTTCATATATTTATTAGAAATTAAAAACTTAAAAATAAGTCGAATTATAATAATTTCTCAAACTTAAAAATAAAATGAAGCTAACAATACAACAAAGAACAATCCATTGGGCGGGCGTTCCGCCCAAGTGCATTCAACTTTGGGGAATGATTTAACGCGTGCCGGTGTTATCCTATTGTATTTTTTTTCCATTTCAAATAATTATGACATTATAAAAGGTTTGAAACGTACGTATCTTAAGTAAGTACGTCTTTATAGTATACTATAATTAGTATAATATTCGTCACAGAACGCTCAAACTCAACGTAGGTTGATGCTTATGTGCGTTTATAACTGCTCAGTTGTGATTTTGATTCGACTGTCTTATACGATGTTCCATACAGCTTTAATATGATATATGATAAATTGTTTAAATGTTTATTGATAAAAGATAAAACAAATGACTACACACGCGACGAATGCTTAAAGTGAACTAAAAATTTTGCATAAAAGACAAAAGTATAAAATTACGCTTCATTTGGGGAAATGCTGATAGTGCGCAATGTTCGGTCATACACCGTACAGTCTAATAGCAATCCATCCCTGAAAACACAAGAAAGCGATTGAAAGCGTCCGCGACCGAGCCTATAACTCGTCGCGGGCCGAACACGGCAATGTTTGCGGACGGCTCGACGCGCGCGCAGACGCCTACAACTAAACTGTTAAGGCCCAGCCTCTTGCATTTTTCTCAACCTGAAAAATCATAATTTGCGATCCAGTATTTAGGTAATTAATTACAGGCGACCTATTTTTCAACCCCCGCCGAAAACGTGGGGTGTTATAAGTCTGACCTCCGTTCTGTTTGTGTTTGTATGTCTTGGCATTGTAGCTCCCGAACGGATGAACTGATTTCAGTTTCAGTCTAGTCAAATAATAATAAATATTTCACAACAATCACACCAAATCTCTAGTCCCAAATTAAGCTACGAGGCTTGTGTTATGGGTACTAGACAACGGATAAACATACTTAAATTTTTTTTGACGTGACAACATCTTAAATTAGGTTGTGGCACGGAGTCACTCATGAAAAAATGTAACGCCCGCTCACGTCTGTTACGATGAGTCACCGAACGAGAGAGAGGCCCGACGGACCGGCGAATGCCTTGCGTCTCTCTCCCACTCAAACATGATCGGTGTCACGTAAAATCTTCGCCCGTAAAACCGACTTTACAGGCAACCATTTTTTTGTAAATAAATACATATTATACATAGAAAACACCCAGACCAGTACAAACACACATGTTCATGCACACATATGCTTGTACTGTGCGGGAATCGAACCCCCGACCCTTGGTTGGCACCAAGCGGTCGTCAAATGATAATTTAATCACGGTGGATCTTATCTACGGCTGGTCAAAATCCTTCCAGCCGTAGTTATAACTTACCATCTGTTTTAATAGCAATCAATCGAGCTCCGGAAACACAAGAAACCGATTGAAAGCGTAACTAGTCGCGGGCCGAACGTAATGTTTGCGGACGGCTCGACGCTCGACGCACGCGGACGCCTACAACTATTAAATTATTTAGGCCCAGTCTCTAGCATTGTCTCGCGAAAGTCTATCTGGGCGGCCCGGCTGTCGGCCGCGTAGGGCTGTCAAACGGTGGAAAATGGGGAAGTTCCGTTTTTATCCTGTGACATCTCATCCTATTTCTAAACTCATACTAAACTGTTGTTCCTAACTCAACTTACCACATTTATCGATAATTTTTTCTTGATCCATCCTAAATCCATTCTTTATCATTTTTCCAGTGGTTTTGGAATAGGATGAGCTGAGAAAGCTTGTGAGATGAATGCGGAAAATTAATTTTAATTTATTTTGCCGGGATGAGTTGAGAATACAAATAGGTGGAGTACGGAAAAAATAATGCGTAGGATGAGACGTCATAGAATGAACACTGTTCTACCCGGAAATTGATTCATTCATCTTTTCCAACCTAAAATTCAATAACTAAGCGACATCATACATAACATGCAGTCGGAGGCACGAACAAAGAGAGTATGAGTGACTTAAAATTAAATTTCTTGCCTCCGACTGCATGTTATGATGTATGATTTTGCTTAGTTATTAAGCCCAGTTATTGAATTTTGTATTCCTGGTTTTTCAAGCATGCGAGTTTTTTTTAAATATTTCTAGTTTAGAAGTACCTATACGTTAAATATACAATGTATTATATTTTTATTTATCTCAAATTCCAAATCAATCTTCAATTACATCAAAATATTATGTTCAAACTTAAAGCAGCCGAGTGCAAGCCCTATTGCTCCGGGGCGCAGTATAAACATAGTTGTTACAATCCGATAGAAATGTCCCGAATGTGCGACGATCGCTCCGTTCTGTATTGAATTAGAGCGAGTCCGCAAACTAGTACACTAGTTAATGGAATGCCGATGGGCCATTGTGCACTACCCCCGTTTTCTATACAGCCACGATATTATACTCTTGTGTACACCCAGTCTTTCTCGGAACGGGCCCGCTTAATATTCCGAATTTGTCGAATAATAACCGTCTTATTGTCTTTGCAATAGTTAAACTTTAAATTCTTAGCATAATAAACCAGAAACTTGCTAAGAAAAAAACATTTAGCCTGGGGCTATTAACTTTAAAACTATTAATATGTCCTGAGTGATGAGTGTTTTAAAAAGTTTCGGTGATTTGAAGATTTATTTTTCTCAACCTAGAGACTTGTGACTTTGTATTTTTGTAGTAGGTTATGGAGTAGATATCACATTAGGCCGAATTTTTGTTGTTATACAATTTTTATTCTATTAATATTTATGCTTTTGCATACAAGGGCATAACATGCCGCATTGATGAGACTTTGGTGTAATGGTCAAGAAGTTGACTATTGACCAAGAGGTCGCGAGGTTCGATCCCCGTACTGTACAAACATATTTGTGCATGAACATGTCTGTTTGTACTTGTCTGGGTGTTATATGTATTTATTTAAGTTTATTTGTAATACCACTGTTGATTCTGTTATCTGTACCACAAGTTCTTAAGCTACTTACCACGGAGTCAGATCAATGTATGTGATGTTGTTGTATATTTATTTCCAAAAAAAAATATCCTTGATGTGCTGTTTCGTTGTGTGTAGATGCTGCTTTGGTCTTGCTCGAATAACGTGTAGAACACAGGACTTATTACATATCGCGTTTAAGGTAAAAGCGATCGCCGTTGGTCCGTCATTAGTGCGGACCATCGTCGCGTTTCGCCACGACCCCGCGACCTGCGCAAATTGAACACATACCCATAGGTCAGACTGCACTTTGGCTCACTGTCCAACGTTTACCTTTATGGATGGTGGAAAGTTCAGGACCTGGCAATATGTAGTCTAGCAATTTATGTGTTAAATTTATATGAGCTTTCTTCGATCTAGTTTGTCGTCGAACTGACCTTAAACGGTCTGAAAACTATATGAAATAAAAATGTAATCTCGTATTTGGAGACGGTAAATCATAAGTGAGACTAAAACTATAAGTCTTACAAAATTAACTCAAATTCATTGATTCATTTTATATTTGAGGACTTTATCTTACTTAACATACCATTTAAGACCTTTATTTGATTAAGTACGGAAAGGGGAAGGGATGGAGCGAAAAAATATTCTTAATTATCAGTTCAGTCGCGTTTAAATGAAGTAAAAATTTATTCAGACAGTATTTAGTGTCAAACGAAAGTATAAATCATCTCTTACCTCAACTGACAACTTAATATGCGTTCTATACAGGTGCAAAAAGGTTGAAATCGACACGCATAGTGCATCAATCAGTCTGCAAGCCGTCATTAGCGCAGCACGACGCGCGCGTGTCACATTACGGCCTAGCGTCGTACTCTCTAACGTTTACCTTTTACTTCGTATTTTTGGGAATAGCCAGCACGATCACTCGCACTGTCAAGCTTGTAAGAGCGACAGAGATGGCTACATCCGAAACTACGGACAAGGGTTTATAGAGTAGGGCCTTAGCATGTGACTGTGATCCATGCAAATTACATACACGACTAACGATGCGATACGTTTCGGTGGCTATTGATACTGGTATTGGAAGGTGACTGACAAAGATATAGTTAAAAACTCAAAGGCAAATCTCTAATCAATACTAAACTGTCTAATCAATACTAAATCATCTTTATTTCTAAGGTGAACATCTAAGTCGAATGCCGAAAGTATGAAACGTTTTGAATGCACGCACCACACTAAAAAGGTTCCTGATATATCCCCAGATCAGACACTTTTTACAGCTTGATATTCAATTTAGAAGACACTTTAATAATTAGGAACTTAGTTTATTAATTGGCAAAGCAGACAGTTATCTTTTACGGTTTTTAATAGGTACTTCAATAATTGTTTAGACTTGGTAATAGCTATTTTCCTTCAGGCCTGTTAATGTATCAAGACGGAATTAATTTCCGCAATTGTCATTTTGAGCCAACCCCATTCCGCCTAGTGCCGGGTATAAAGGACCCAGTCCCAAGTTTGTATAGCCGCCGTATTAGTTTGTAATGTAATTGTTTCTGGCCAACCCACTGCAATGTGGAACCGCAAATATTATGCATGTTTAATTAACGCCGTTCCTAATTCATAATCCGACAGTGATAAATTAGACAGCCCCGACCGCCGTAATTAGGTACGCAATTATCGCGCCACGTTTGAATTCATTAACGCCGAAAGTATACTCCAGCTAGGCGAACGTGATTTATTGCGGGCCACTGTCTTGCCTATTGCAATTAATACCGCGTTACACCTGCGCCCTACACAACACACCGCGCTACGATTTTTAATCGTGAACAGTTCGCCGCGCCGTGTAATAATTAATCAGCTGTACAAGATCCTCATATTGTTCCCCCCGGTTCTATTATTAGGCAATAAGCGTGTTTTCCGCGGCCGCCGGGCGGACGTAATTGGAAACCCTATACGGCTATTTAATTTACCTAGCCGCCTGAGCCGCGCCACCTGGCTCGATGGCGAAACAATTGCCGAGCGCCTAATTATATTTTAATCGCAACGTGCCCCCCGCACGGGGGGGCCCGGCCCGAGGGTCACTACAACGCCACTAATTCATTTGTATAGCGGGACTTGGCCAGCACTCCGCCCGCCTGTTTATTCTCATAGGAGAGTTTAGGTCTCCTAAAGCAATACCGACGCTTAAACACATTAACCGAACGTTTATAAGGGCTCTAGCGTGCAATGGCGTCAAGTTAATTAAGTTCTCCTCGTTCAAAGACTTAGGGTCCGTAACTTCCTAATAAATTTATGCATGAACGCCGTGTTTTTAATTCGGTTGTATATGCTAATACGGCGGAGGATATGCTGCACAGAGTTGATCAAGTGCAATAAATATTAAAGTTACAATATGATTGTAGTCTACGTGTACCAAACAGCTGTTACTGCGAACTATGCCGATTGTGAGGAGCCTTTGTTCGCGGTATTAACTATGAAACTATTACTACAATGGAAACCAACTATGACATCAATGCGGGATATAATGCGGATACCTAATAAATTAATAATTATCATTCGGTTATTATTGTAAGCCACTTGACACACAAAATGGGCACTTAAATTATGCCGCTGACAGTGAATGTTATTCGAGCTTATTTAATGGCCACATATAAAACATGAAGTTACCTGTTATTGATATTACCAGAAACTTAGCTTATTGTTGAATATTTCATTAGCAAATGGAATGTTTTTAATAAAACCTCCTCGCTCTCAAGCTACTCAAGCATCCGAGTCATAAAATAAAGAACTAACTCGGATCATACGTTAGTCTAAACTATTGCGAAGAAGTTGTGCGGAAGCCGGCAACGGTTGACGTGTGATACGATTTAGCGCTGAGCGGCTGCTCCTGCGCCCACCCGCATTAGCGTGAAAGCCTCCTTCGGCGGGGGCTGCGCATTGGCCATTAGCGTGATTAGAGATACACACCCCCCACCCGCGAATTCTTTAGGCCTCTCATCTCACAATACTAACATATTTCATTATTTATGTTAGCTATGTTTTTACTCCAATCTACTCTCACGGAGATTACGCACAATCTAAGTAATTGTGAAGCTCTTTGATATTAACGCGTAAATTTTTTTCTTTGCAGATGATGGCGTGTTCGTACCTGAGTGCTGGCATGAAGCCGGAGACCAGTGCAGCTTGTTGGACCCCTCCGAGCGTGGCAGCCCTGCCAGAGTTGGAGGGGCCTTCGGGCCTGCCTGTGGCTCCGTTCATGAGGCCGCCGCCAGCGATGCTAGGGGGGCCACCCAACCCTGGTCCGGCTCAAGAGCCAGCTCTAGACCTGACCACTTCAGCTCTCAAGCCCCCGCCGTCTACACCTAGTGACGACGATACAGAGTGACAGTGCTGTGCCAGAGACAACTAAACTCTACGATTGCAAAATTATTACTACATTTTTTCTAGTAATAATTTTAACATCAGTTAACTGTTAAGTTATTAGTACCTACCTATTACATATTTAATTTTGGTTGTGAAAATGGCAATTCTGTAATACTTAACTCGCTGTATGTAAATTTTTCATTAAACTACTGGTACTTAAGTGTTGAACAGAATGAGATGTGTTAAACACAAGGGAGTTGTATTTATATGAAATGATGAAGTGTGTATAGTGTGAGGAAATGACATATCTTATGTGAAAGTGGAAGCATTTTATCTTCATATATTAAGCCGAATTCTTTAATAACAATTTCATGAGTTGTGTGTGACTCCGTTTAGAAATCTGCATTAATAAGGTAAAAACTAAATCTCGATAACTCTGTTGTGCTATCATTACCTTCATGTTTAAGTTAGCGAACAACATTGTAATACGTTATGACTTTGATTATAATGCTTTGCCACTCTTTCCACTTCTGTCATTAACATTACACTGACAGCATTTAACAAAGTCTTAACGTATTCTAAGATCAAGTGTTGCCAACCTCGGTAAACTATCTAAGATTAACGAATCAATAAGATTATTTATATGGCTTTGTTTCACAATTGAATGAATTGAATATCGATATAACAAACTTAACAACACTTAAATTATGACATTAAAAAGCTCTGTTAAATATGAACAGTGTCTACCATTCAAACTTAATGAAATAAATGTTATCTGTTGGAGCGCAAACACACATCATCGCTAGTTCAATTTTCTCGAGAACGCTCTGGTGTTCCGTACCAGGTAAACTTATGATGCATGTCGATTCTTGCCAGGAATCCTATCTTTTATAATCCTATTTGTAACATCGACCGTGTTTCTTGCACACTCATCTCTGTGATTTGCAATTTTGCTGTGTAAATAAATTTCTCGAATAAATTTGTTATTTCGTATATAAACGACGTGCTGTTAGATGCGATAGCTCGTTATTATTATTCGTTTATAATGTAAATATTAGCATTAACATTTTAGGTGTAAGTAGGAACATCTCGTACCTAAACTTTGGGCGCAAAACTTTTCGTAGCAATAATTTCGATGCCAACGTCTTTGAAGTATTAAAATCAACTTACTAACGGTCTCTGTATATATTGATCTATGTTTTACCATTAAAATTGTTCAAATCAATTTCTAAATGTATGCAGTTATTGTAAGTACCCTTAAACGCTAACATTCCTTATTAAGTGTATAATGTCTGTGTATCATTGTAATGTAAAGCATATTCCATACTATTAATTTCATGAAATAGTAGCACGTGTGTAATGTGGCTTAGATTCGATTAAATCATTTTGCCGGATCTATTTATTTTTATGAAACATTTAGTTACTTACATCTCCATTTCGGAATATAGCTTGTCTAAAATCATTTTTGGTCACAGAAATGAACTGACCACATCGACATACGTGCATCAATGTTAGCGTTTAGTGAATCTTGCCATCGAAACATATGATTTATTTACTTAAAGAAAAACTCTACAGACTTCAGGTGTCAAGATTTGTTCATACCTCAATCGTGAAACGATCATCATTCATATTTATCGTTGCTAGCATTTACAAATCAAACCTAAGTCCGTAGCAGTTCGTTAGAAATGACAGTTATGGTGTTACCAATACACAAAGAATGAACATACATAGTTAGAATAAGAAAGCCGGTGACAGGAGGAGAAAATAAACATTTTGTAAATTACAACATGGTTTCAATTAAACTCCTACGTTCGTCAAGACATAACACTTAAAAAAATATTTTCCGGTCCGGTCATCGGGGAGGATTCGAACCCCCGACCTTTAGAAGTCCGGTCCAATGCTCTTCGTTCGCTTTTACTTAATTAATTGACAAAGACCTAAATTATCATTCGCCCCAATGCAGCTTTAGGTTGTTTATTTAATTTCCATCTATTAGTGGTTGGTGTTATTAGTAACAAATATCAAAATATATCAATTAAATAATTCATAACAGATAAGGCCAAGCAACCTTGGAAATGGAAGATCCCGTAACTAGGTACCATTGAAAAAGCTCACCAGATAAGCTTAATTAATACAGCACATTTTTTTGTTATGACGCCGAGATAAAAAAACCTTACCTACCTTTAAAATGAATAAGTGCCTTATTCAGAACATGAGGGTAAAAATAATATTTGAATACATTTCGATAAAGGCTTGTAGATTCATGTTGTTATTTAATTTAATTTCAAAGAAACCTTTTTAAACCTTCCAAGAATATTAATTTAACCGAGCGCTGTAAAACAGCAAAATTAATTTTATTTTAATTTATGTTGTTCCCTACTGACTGTTGTTGCTATTTTTCCTTGAAAAAAGGTACTTTTTTAATTATGTACATTCGCTTGGATTGAAAAGCAAGAAAACATCTGGCAGGCGCTATTTAACATTGCAAATTGAACGATTATGTAAACAAGCCTTATTGAAGCCTTTTTTGGCTGCCTCGACAAAATACGTCCGCGACATGATCAATTAGTATTCAAAAATATTTCGATTCCATTCACTTTAAGCAAGCAACAGATACTTTTTTCCTACATCGCATATTCATGGCGAGAACTGCTAAAAACCGTAGGATGGGATAACTTTAATATTCGTAAACAAGGTTTCTGGATTTAATTACAACCCAATCAACTGTTTCTAGTTTTAATACACAACAATTTCTGGTAGCAAGTCATGAACTCACAATAACCTGACATTACTTTCTAATAAACTAACTCCAGTTAAAAAAAAACCGAATGAGTCAGGAAGACAGGTGGTGAACTTCAAATTCTTGACGGATTTTGACCAGCCATAGCTAAGAATCACTGTCATTAAATTATTATTTTTCGAATAAAAAAAACAGCTTTGAAATCAGTTTATCCGTTCGGGACACACATACGAGTATACACACTATATGAGTTTATGAGTGTGCCTCTGACATATACACACTGACATACTGTTAAATCTTATAACACTTCTCATTTTCGTGGGGGTTTAAAAAACAGCCTTCGTAGCAAATCGTAGCAAGCAATGCGCTACGCTACGACTACGAATATAAATGTCAAATGCAACTCTGAAAAAAATTCTAAACTGAAAATAGCTGAGAGCTTGTATGTATGTAATTGTAGTATGTAATGAATAGTATAGTAACAATTGAAAATAAATTATTAGTTAATGAATCTCCTACCCTCTTTCTCTTTAACTTTAATTTGATGCTTGATAATTCCGATTATTCTTCAGATAAATTTTAAAAAAACAGTTGTATCTCGTGGTCTAAGAAGTTGGTGATTTAATTTGTGATGTCGTGCTCATGTAAGTAACACCCAAAACACTGGCCGATATAAAAATTACCATCTACAGAAAGCTCGTGTGGAGCAGTGTAATACACAGCTGAGCGCACCTCACGCTCCGTGCACATGGGTTTGTGTTGACAATTGGATTATCCTATTGTGCATCGGTACGAGAATTGTCGCACAACAGATGATCGGCTGAAGATACAGCCTGGAAGTTTTTTTACATATATTAAACTGATACCCATCCTTTTGAAAATAAAAATAAAAAGCAGTACTACCTACTACAATCGATTAAAACATGAAGACTTGTCTAAATATGTACAGGATAGTCAGTTTAAAGTAAAAGACAACATCAACATTTTACGATTTGATAGGATATCTTGCTGCTGTTAGAGCCAGCACAGGTAAGGTTAGCTCAAGGAAAACATACTCAAAAATAAGGTTTTAACCTCAGATTTTCTAAAATCGTCTAGACCGTTCACGCACAAAAGTTTCTAAAAATAGAAATCCATTTTTCCCTCCACCAATCAGTGACATTAACGTCATCCGAAGCCGAAACCCGCGGGTTATGTCAAACGCGTCCGCCGCTCCCAATTACCGCGCTTCCTTCCCGCGCCATAAAACATGCACGAGGCCGAAAAACGCACTGGCTAATTGTTAAAACCTAAATTAAAAGACCATTTTCAACTATGCCCCTCCAGCGAACCGCCGGTGACCATTTTTTTCGTCTGAATTTGATCCGGTGTCGTTTTTGGGTATGTGCATTTCTTTCTGAATATGATCTCGACGTTATTGTTTTGAGGAAATCTAGATGGGAAACGGTCGGTGGAAAAGTTATACTTATCATGATCTATCAGACTACAACATGGTAAACAAGTCCTAGTGATTCGAAACTATTTCTTTTAAATCTGCGGGTTTTGTCGAACGCATCCACCACTCCCAATTATCGCGCTTCCTACCCGCGCCATCAAACATGGACGACGCCGAAAAACGCACCGACTAATTGTTAAAACTTAAACTAAGTACCTACGTGATCCCAATTCCCATTAGAATGTCGTACCTCACTAACTGGAAAGTCCATGGCACTCAAAAATCTTAGTCCAGGCGTCGTTCCCGTTCGTGCCGCACTGCAAAGAGGTGAGTGGATTTGGCCATTACCCCAGTGAATATTGCAGCCGCATCCATTGATCGGAGTGACATGTCGCATCACTCATTCATCGCGCCGTCAATCACGTGCGTTTTTAGCCATCTTTCGCCTATGTGAAAGTAATTGGCCGAAATGGACGGCTCTGTCAATCAAATTCACACGCGATGATAGTATTTATATTTTCTTGGGCGATGATATTCAGAATTATTTCACTAACACTGGCTAGCGATATGCTATTTTAGTTTTTTTTGTGATAAGCTGGACACAGTGTTAGTAAATTAGTAAAAAATAGTTTATTTGCAAGATACGGTTTTATTTCTGGTGATCCAATCATAAAAATCCGTTCAATTCATAAAAGTGTCACCTTAATAGATACTTTTTCATCGATTAGGTCCCGATTTTCGATCCCCAGACGGCGACAATTTTGGAAACCAATTTTTAATCTTGTCACGGGTCTCGGAGTTTGTGGTATCTTCAATGTTTCTGATTCTCATAATACAAATGCTGCTCCTTAGTTTGGGATCAAAGCAGATTTGTGGTGTTGTCCCCAATCTTTAATCTTAAAAAAATGTAAACGATTTTCATAGGCAAATGCTAACTAAGCCTTTATTTCGTCCAATTACTACTGGAACATGTTATTCTCATGTAAATATGGTTGGCATATCTCAACAATGTCATGTTTGGCTAATTTTGAGATAACAAGACACGATGTCCCGTACGTCGGACGGCTAGGTACTGGGCTAAGGGTCACTCTACGCTAGGGCTGCCTGCCAAGTTAATTCTGCTTGACTCTGAAATATTCCTCGTAAGAACATTAGTAGGTAAGTTCCTACTGTTGCGTTACTAATCTATTCGACTAATGAATCCCAGTGACATAAATGTCAAATTCTGAGCTGAAAATATCAAGAAACAAACTATGCAGAAGATTAACTAATGTCAATTATATTTTGCTAAAAGAAACGTAAGTATGCATCGTGCTCTTTCTTTTTCCTTTGATTACTCATTAAATGAACAACCATGTTATTAATATCTAAGAAAATATAAAGAAGATTTTTACTGATAAAATTCAAAGTTAAAATATAGGATCCTTGTTAACATTATGAGGTAAAAATAACCTACACCTACCCCTAAAGCCTCCAAGTGCCAACCCTGACGGGTACCGATGTCCGTCTCAGCTAATGGACAATATAAGCCTTGCAATTTCATATTATATTTAAATAGGTAGGTACTACAAACAGACCACTATAATAAAACTCCTCGGAGGTCGACAAGTATCGTTGACAATCACTCGTCGTGACTCCGTAGGTACGTAAAAGATAGAATACTACTACTAAAAAGAGAATCTAAAGATATCTTTCAAAGATAATTTAAAAGATTTTTTTAAAAGGTACCTATTATCTTATGGAGTCACGTGCGATTTACGCGAAGCACAATTTCGTTCAGGTCACTATTTATAATGTACCTAATAACATTATGGGTATATTAAAAAAAATATGTTATTTTCCATAATATTTGACTTCAAATCGCGAATTTAAATAATATTTCATCCAATCATAATATTTTTTAGGCATAGCTAAGCTGGAATTTTACACAAGACTTGATCTTTAATAAAGCAATATAAACAAATCAAATAAATAGACGGATTTGAATGTACATATATTAATTTCTACATAAATACTAAATTCGCGATTTCCATAAAAATGATTGATGAATACATACTGTTAGCGTCAATTTATTTACAAATTATTCATGTCTGGTGCTGGCTAGTGTCAATTTAATACGTAGGAGGTGGCGATATTGTCATTTAACAGTAAAAAGATATTTATTTACTTATAAATTAAGTTTTTTCCCGTTTTCTTTGTATAATCTGCTACTGCTTTCTTATTAATAAAAAGTGCTAAGAATACTTAGAGCACCTCTAAGTATTCTTAGCACTTTTTATTATTTATGCTCATTAATTATGCTCATTTAAACCAGTCATTGAGGTGGTAGTGGCGGCAAAAATATATTTACCTTTTTTTCTCCTACAAATCTTTGATATAACAACGAGAACTAAAACTACACAGAATCATTATTCCTGTTAGTCCAAGCCCACTCAAAGTTAGCATGCTTCGTAAGAATATTTCTAACAACCTCTATTTTGGGGCATATTAATGAAGGATCTTGCGGCGCTCTATTTTCTTTATGTAAATCGTATCCACACAGCCGTCCCGAGCGCGATTACGTAGGTACCATGTGATATTCAAATTATTTGAGGAACCTAAGAATAACTACGACTGAATAGTGATTAAAGTGGAATGTGAGTACGGCGAAATATTTGAATAGTCAATATCCAGTATGATGTTGTTTGATGGTGCCTTCGAATGTGTGCCGAGAGAATACCTATCTACTTTACCTACCTAAGTACCTAAATAAGTATTTTTAGTCAACATTATTTTTTCACAGATTACTTTACTATAAGTACGCACGGCCACACGTCAAGTATCACTGCTAAGTATTATGACTGCGGTATCTTATACTTACGGTGTAAAGGTGATTTTGAAACGAAAATGAGTAGATGTGGAGCTGTGTGTACATCAATTAGTAGATGCTTAATAATAAAATAAAATTACCCAACTGACCTATCAAAATGAGACTTATGTATCATCACACCACATTTAAAAAAACATCTATGTAGGTAGATACCATACTTCTTGGCCATAAATCGTAATTAAAGAGTTTGAAAAAGACGAGGAAATACATTTGAACTCTCATGAGTCCGTTAGGTACCCTACCTACGCAATAATTTGCGTAGGTAGGGTACTTTCGATGAAACTGAATAATCCTAATGGATTATTCAGTTTCATCGAAAATCCATTCTTAAATATTTATGACTCATAGATGCAGAATTGGCCGAAATCGATAGTCGTAAGTGATAACATTTCTGATGAAAAAGGTAAAGAATCGGGTGCCTAACTAATGGAGCGGCAGATCTGTACAGTGCATCTACTGCAACCGCCCAATCATGAGCCGCAACTCTACCTGCTTATGCCCGCAATCAGTCCCGTAATAAATTAGCGCCATTACTAAATTATTCCCAGCTTCTAGATTAATCTAGAACTCGGGCCGCAGTCCGACGCGGCCGCTCTTACATTATTACAGCATTCATTAGAGTTCGCTAATTACTCCTTGCTTTAATGAATAAGCTCTAATGAACCACTTTCTGTTAATTAAAGGCAGCAAGGGGTGGGGGGCGAGCGGGCGGCGGGAGGAACTTTTCTCCGGGCTCTGATTGCAAATGTGAATTTGTGTAAGTCTAAGTAGAAAGAGTGTTTCACTGAAAAGGGGTAATGAGCCGGTCGAGTGAGGCCGAATTAGTTGCAACTGCGCTCTCTAAATTGGTTTTCATCGTCCAAATTGCATGGCGTTCCCTAATTTGTATGTTATGTTACTCATAATTGCGCCAAATGCTTTTTAGCTTTTTTCCGGAGACGAATATTATTGTTTAGCCAGTTTTTGTGGACTTATAAATTTTTCCGGAAATTTTAGCAGAGTCACTGAATTTCGGTTTGTGCTACCATTTTTAATTGGGACTAAGTTTTACATAAAGGGTAAAAAAAATTTCAGCGTCAGTGTGCTCTATGGATCTTTTTTGCATGATTATATTATTAATGAGTCGGAGGCAGGGATCATACATGTGACGTTAAAAACAGTTTGTTTGTGTAGAACAAGTTAGCTTTAACAATAATATGTTTTTCTATAACGTGAATAAAACTTGGGTACGTATAGGTAAGCTGCCTATTGTATTTTTTTAACTTAGTAGGTATTTTAAGCAAGAACCAAACTTCCAGATTTTGAGGGTAAAAGTTAAGCAGAAGACTTATTAACGACCTGTTTCTTTTACCATTAGGACCAGTGCCTTATAATGTGAGTACCTTAAGATATCTAATTTGTATGAATACCATAACCCAATGTTAGGAATCTGTCGGTTAAGACACGACAGTAAATCAATAGGAAGAGGATTGTCAATTCAGCTTTCCAATTACGCTATTACAATCGTGCAATTAATTTCGTGATCCTCAACCACATAAACGGAACTCTGACGAAACAATTATCGAATTTGAATAAGACAGCTAATTAGTAAATTAGAACGCTTATGAAAATGTTTCCACAATGTGGTACGCGAATAGTCAATGAGCGTGAAACTGTAGGAACACAGGATTGACAAATTGTGAACTAGTGCAGTATAAAAGCAAGCGGGCCCGGTCTTCAGTATGAGCTGGTACAGCTTAGTCCTTTGACGTCCGATATAATTCAACCTACCATGTTCAAACATATCGCGGTAAGATCGCATCGTGTATTTAAATGAAAGTGTGTTATAGATTTAAAAAAAAAACTATATGTAGTTTTTTCAGTGTGCGTTACGCACGTTATGCATTGGAATTGAAATCTATTTGTCAATTTGCTAACGCCTCACTTAACAAGTGACTGACGGACGGTTACTTTTTCTTGCAAAACAATTGAACGGCGTTGATTTCAACCTGTATTCGGTGTGCCGTCCATGTCAGTATGTGTAAAAGAAAACTGATTGATTGGTTCATAGTGCATTCGTTATGTGTTGCTTCGTCCGTGATGTTTTTCTCTTATTATGAATTGCACAATATTATACAGTACCTTTAGGACAATTTTTTTATAGAGTTTACCTGTCAAGTGTTGAAGTCAATAATAAATAAGTGACAAATATTTTCTAATTGCAGGTCGCTTGCCTGCTGGGAGTGGCAGCAGCAGCTCCTTACGGAGGAAACCTCGGTCTCGGCTACGCTGCCGTAGACCACGTGGTGAGTTGGCGATAAAGAATATGAGGCCGTACCACAGATTACTAAATAGTTACTGCCGAACTCCGTTACCTTTCGTCCGTATTTTCGAATCTAGCCAGCGCGTTTGCTCGCACGCTTGTAAGAGTGACAGGGATAGCTATATCCGAAACTACGGGCAACGGCTTAGTTAGAGAGTAAGGGGACAAACCGCAATAACGAACTGCCCGTAGAAAGTGTCATCAAATTACGATAAATTCAGACTGGTGTACATTGTGATTAAGTTTTAGATGAACTTAAAAACCGGGTAAAAGACATAATAAACGCTTTTGGGCTTGGGTTCATCATTTTGAAGCTTAGCTAAAGCTATCGTAACTGTAAGTCTGTTAGGTAACTAAAAAGCTCTACTTATTTCGATATTTTATATGACGCCAGATAGTGCGACTGCAAGCGGTGTCGTGTACCGACTAACCGAGTAAGCTATCTCCAAGTTTTCCGTGTTATAATAATTTTTTTTACATTCTAGTCAGTCCCCCGCTACAACTTCAACTACGCCGTGAGCGACCCGCACACGGGCGACAACAAGGCGCAGCATGAGTACCGCGACGGCGGCATCGTCAAGGGGTCCTACTCGGTCGCCGAACCCGACGGCACGTTGCGAGTCGTCGACTACCACGCGGACCCTCACACTGGCTTCCACGCCGACGTCAAGAGACTAGGACCCGCGGTCCATCCGCAGATAATTCACAAACCAGTCGCGCAAATCGCACCTATAGCATCTAGTGTTGTCGGATGGGGCGGTGCAAGCCAAGGCGCGTGGGGCGGTGTGGGCCTCAGCTCGTGGGGCGGTCTCGGCGCGTGGGGCGGTCTGAGCCATGGCGCCTGGGATCTCGGCGGTCTCGACTACAGCGGACACGGCCTCGCCGGCCTCGGACACGGATGGAAATATTAAAAACTGACTCGCATGCCAAATGAACGGACGTTACAGTGACCTATTGTTTTCGCATTTGGATGTTTTATTCATAAGTGAAAATGTAAATAGCATAATGCTGTCCAGCATTGAAATAAAGTTATGAAATAATAAATTAGACTTTCAACTTGCCATAATACTGATCAAAAATGGTGGCCTGAAAAAATGGTGCACTAAAAACTCAAATGGGTTGAGTATTAATTACACTGATTACAGTAAAAATTACAAGTACAGTTCACTATCGAAAACAAAAGACATAAATACTTTAACTACACATTTATTACATAAATACCATTGACACATCCAATACTTAAATGCAGGTAATATTTGAGCGGATACACCATCCAGGGGACCTCGTTATATTTCTCCTTATGTACATATAATTTGCTATTATTATTATATTAGTTTGTATATGAAGTTTACGCTGAGCGGCCTTCGCCAAAGAGCCAGAGGCACAGGCGATCCACTAGGTACGCGAACAGCATGTCCGCTATCAACACTTGCACTAATATCACTCGGTACTGAAACAAAAGAAGACAGTTAAGAGTACCAAACAGAAAGTTGAATGATAGATATCGTCATTTTGTGTAACATCACAGGGAGAATTGGCTAGACGACACCACCAATCGTTGACATACTTTTTATTATCTGTCAAAACGGTCTGCCTCCATAGATTTTGTATGGGAATACATGAACGTGACGTCACGGTCATATATTAGAAATCGGAGTCAATTGACCGAATATTTAGTGAGTTTTGTGTGTTTAAAAATTGGTTTCGACAGCTTTTTGGAAATAAACTGGTTATATCGATCACCGCGCGCGCACGCACCGCCGACGGACGTGTCACAGAATTATTAAATATTATAATTTTTTTGTTAATTTTTGGCATTCAAATTTCGACCATAAAGCTACGACGTTGATTTCAATCTCTGTTTCTGGCATATGTGTGCTTGTTATCTTTCGAACCTCCTCTAAGTGCAACTCGTGTATTCGTCGGTGAAGTTCGTTCAAGCTCGGGGCGGCTCGCTTCTTACGGCACCTATTCCGCCACAGACTTATTAAACTTAAGAAGTGTCATCTATAAGCAAAATGCAGCGCTCACCGCCCTCAACTAAGCGTTATGATTCAGACCCTGATTTGTCAAACATCACCGCTCGCAAACGGAGGCACGACCACGACCTCACAGAAACACTTCAATCATTCACAGACAGTATTCGGAATGAAATAAACAGCTGGAAACATGAAGTTAACGCTAGTTTGTGTCAGATCAATGAGACTCTCAACAGTGTGATCAAGGAAGATTTGTCTAAACTAAAAGAAGATGCTGCAGAACTGAGGACAGAGGTGAAAACCATTCGGAAGGAATACACCGAGCTTAGGTCGGGCATAGAAAAGTTAAATATACAACATGCTGACATGAAGAGGGACATAGCGGAGCTTCAACGATCAGCACAATTTTCATCGGACTTACACGATGATGAGAAGAACAAAATAGATGTCCTTTCCAAAAAAACAAATAAAATTGATGATCTTGAAGCTGAATTAAAAACATTGAAAGATCAAAATAAACAGCTTTCGTTACTGATACACACAAACGATCAAAGGGACAGACAATTAAATATAGAAGTGGTTGGTATACCCGAAAACAATACTGAAAACTTATGTGAGTATATTATGAATATATGCAAGTATGTTGGAATGAATATTGTACCTAACGACATACTACAAATAAATCGAGTATCTCCGAAAGTAAAGCTTCAAGGGCGTCCGAGGGTAATTGTCGCTAAGCTAAGGACCAGGCTACTGAAGGACAACATGATGTCTCTCGCACGTAAAAAACGTTTAACTACCAAAGACATTGGCATCGTTGGAGACCCTAAGCCAATTTATGTTAACGAGCATCTGACATCCCTAAACAAGCAACTGCTCAAGAAATGTAAAGAGGTAGCTAAGAAAAAGGGGTACCAGTTTGTCTGGGTAAAAAACGGCCGAATATACGTACGGCAAAACGACACCAGTCCGCCCATTCAAATAGTCGAAGAAGAGGATCTTACAAAAAAAATTGGCCCGGTGTAATAACCACCACATGGACTATGCCAATTTTCCTCTTACACTTTTTATACTTTACTGCAGATTACACTTGTCAAATGATGCCTCGACGTGCTACTGTATTATCGACGTTTGTTGCGTTGTCTGTCACCTCTGTTCTGTTTCATACGCCTATGGTAGCTAGCAAGAACGGGTCGGTTAATGCGTTACACGCCACACACACAATAAATGTGCGACGATTTGTCCCTGCAAGCTGCATTAACTTTAATTGTAAACTATGTAAGTTGTTTTCTTTTTTACCGCTCTAATATATTTTATAGCATGTCTAGTAGGATTAAAGTAAATTATCGTTATTTGATGAGAATATTAATTTATTTTTTTGTAAATCTGTATTGTATTGTGTTATCTTTTATTGTTTTTCATGAACCATTCGTATATGAATTATATGTTGATTACTACAGCATGATGAAACTGACTACTTTTCTTAATCTTTTTTGTCGGCTTGAAAAATATATTTTAACTATTACCAATCACAACAACAATTTCCAAATACTATTCATAACAAACGCGTCATATGTCGCACCTGTGTACAGTGAGCATGTCATGTTTAACTTCGATTCTCACGGTAAGTTGATAACAAACATTCGCGCATTCGCTTCAGACTACCGCCGATATAATCATAGAAATGTTAGAAATATCGCCGATTCTGCTGTTCTTTTATGCAATAAATTATGCTTCGTACAAATACAAAACTACTCACTTCCTATATCACAAGCATTTATGAATAACGCAATTCCAAACGGCCTTATTTGTATCGCAGTATTTATTTTTATTTTACAACAAAGTATTCAATGCAGGCCTATTTTTTATTATGATCGTACTCTAATTTGTAAATCTATACGTTACATTGACATACTGTTTTTAAATTTTAGCTATAGAATTCGACACTCAAAAAAATCGTGATTTAAATATTTTCTATCAAAATGTGTGTGGATTGCGTACGAAATGCTTAAATTTGAAACAGCAGATTTTGTGCAATGAATATGATATAATTGTAATTACGGAAACGTGGTTGCATTCTGGGATTTTTGATGGAGAGCTTTGTGATTGTCGGTACGATACATTCCGATACGACCGGGACGTTAGCTTAAGCAGTAAAAATTATGGCGGTGGCGTTATGGTTTTAATACGTAGCGAGTTAGGAGCATCGCGGTGCACTTTTAAAGATCAGCCTGCGCAATTGGAAATGTTAACGGTTTGTGTGCCGGCTCGTGCGATTTCGGCGTCTGCTGACTTGTATATAAGCGTAGTTTATATTCCACCGGAACCTGATCGCATTCCGTGTGACGTGGATCGCGTATTGAGCGTTGTTGAAAATCGTATACACTGTACTCAATCGCAGAGTAATTTATTGTTATTCGGAGACTTTAATTTGCCTTGCATATCGTGGAGTGAGATTGGCCCGACGCATAATAAAACCGGCAAAACTGAAGTACAAAATGCAGGTATAAAACTAACAGATGAATTAAGCTTTTTAGGATTAAAACAATATAACACTCTTAAAAATTATGCCGGAAACACCCTAGATTTAGTCTTCTCAAACCTTCCTCTAAACGTCATGAACTGCGAATCACCCCTTATCAAACCTGACCGTGCTCATCCAGCTTTTGTATTAAAAGTCCATGATCTCACGATTTCACCACTGATAGAGTCTACAACGCCTAGGAGAAACTTTAGAAAATGTGACTATGGCGTAATTAATGAAGCATTTCGTAGGATAAACTGGCAATCTACCCTAGAATCTTGTTCAGTCAATGAAGCAACAGAAGTTTTTTATGATATTATAAATAAAGCGATTGAACAGCATGTTCCATATAAAAAACTGCAAGGTAAATATAAATATCCGGTTTGGTACAGTCGAGCATTAATAAAAATTATAAAAGAAAAATATAAGGCACATAAGAGATGGAAAAAATTTGGTAACTTATTAGATTACGACGAATTCTCATTATTACGTCGACGTCAACAACGTGTTCAAGAAGAATGCTTTGTGAAGTACACAAAGTTGGCTGAGGAATCTATTGCA
Source organism: Pyrausta despicata (assembly GCA_963921415.1). NCBI lineage: Eukaryota > Metazoa > Arthropoda > Insecta > Lepidoptera > Crambidae > Pyrausta > Pyrausta despicata. The sequence continues at coordinate 12,705,418 of OY992848.1, forward strand.
CAGAATCCAAAGGCCCTCTGGTCATACGTTAAATCATTACGCGGTGGATCAGGTTATCCTAAAACGGTGACATATAATGACGTAAAAGTTACAGGAGGTGTGGAAATATGCAATGCCTTCAATAACTTCTTCCAAAGTGTTTTTGGGGTGCCATCACATGAAAATGTCGATAGCAAATGCTACAGTGTATCAAACGACGACATTTCTAAAATAACTGTATCTGTGTTAACAGTCGAAAGACACTTAAAACTTTTAGATCCATTTAAAGGGGCAGGCTGCGATGATATACCACCGGTTTTCTGGCGTAACTGTGCTGAAACACTCAGTCTCCCGTTGGCTCTTATATACAACATCTCTCTGAATAATGGAGTATTCCCCAATATTTGGAAAAAAGCGCATATCGTACCCATTCATAAAAAGGGGGCTAAATCAAAAATTGAGAACTATCGGGGTATCTCAATATTAAGTACAGTCGGCAAAGTTTTAGAAAAAATTGTTTTTAATGTCATATACCCCGTCATATGTAAGGCACTTCCGGAAAATCAACACGGCTTTCTCAAGCGACGATCCACAATTACTAATTTAACTTGTTTTTCAAATTATGTTTTGCCTAATATGGAAGGGGGTGGGCAGGTTGACGTTATCTACACGGATTTTGAAAAAGCTTTTGACCGTGTGGATCATGACATTATAATTCATAAATTATACGGAACGGGTATACACGGTGATTTACTTCGGTGGATTAAGTCCTATTTGTACAATCGCTCGCAGGCTGTTATTATAGGAGGCTATAAATCAAATTTTGTTAATATACCTACCGGAATACCACAAGGATCTCACTTAGGGCCACTGTTTTACAATGTGTATGTGGCAGACATTATATCATGTTTCTCATCAGCACGACATTTAATGTATGCGGATGACAAAAAAATATTTATGAAAATAAAAGATGAGCAAGACTGTTTATTGATACAGTCAGATCTAAATAATCTTTCAGATTATTACAAAAGAAATAAAATCACAGTAAATATCAGTAAGTGTGAATGCATCAGTTTTACTCGTAAACCCAAACCCATAATTTACTCATACACCTTTGACGGCATTCCTATCCACAGAACTTCTTTGGTTAGAGATCTGGGTGTATATTTTGATAATAAAATGCTTCTCAGGGAACATATAAGTAAGATTGTAGATAGGGGTTACAAAAATCTTGGTTTTGTAATACGGACTTGTAAACCTTTTAGGAACGTAAAAACAATTAAAACTATATATTTTGCTTATGTTCGAAGCGTTATTGAATACGCTAGTTCTATATGGAATCCGGCATACGCTGTTTACATAGATCGCCTGGAGCGTCTCCAAAAAATCATGATTCGTCACCTTAAATACCGTTTTCCAAAACCAGAGGCAATGACATACAAGGAAAGTTGTATTCAATACGGTTTAACCCCACTCGAAGACAGGCGTAAAGTCCTGGATTTGTGTTGGTTGTACGATATAGTTAACGGCAACCTAGATTGTCCCGAACTTGTCGAAAGCATAAAGTATAATGTACCATCTCGGCGCAGCCGGCGTCGCAACCTGGATTTGTTCGCAGTCCCCAAAACGAGCACTAACTACGCGCGTAACGCACCCTTGTCCCGATTGCCACGAAGTTATAACAATACCTTTTGGGAAATAGACATGTTCACTCACAGCAAAAACATAGTTAAGCACAAAGCGATAGAAATTCTAAATAAAGCCGGAAATTAGATTGAAATCAGTTAAATTAAGTCATCTGTTAATCAGTTAAGTTAATATTTAGTTAAATGAAAATATTGAAAATATTATATATATTCATGACATGTATCGTATTGTATTTATGTATATATATGTAGGCATATTTCTATTTCTTTTACTTTTATTAGTGTTTTTGTTTCACGTCCTATACTAATTTTGTATAAAAGGGAAACCTGTAATTAGCCTTACTAATAGATGTAAGTACTACTAGCTATAATGTAAAATATGTAACGCAGTTGGTTTTCTTAATAAATAAATAAATATTAACTTCAAGGGCTATGTTTTTTAAACACCATGGTCTTTAAAATATTGAAGATAGCTGTCATCATGCCAATTGGCTAGACGACACCACCAATCGTTGACATACTTTTTATTATCTGTCAAAACGGTCTGTCTCCATAGATTTCGTATGGTAATAAATGATTGTGACGTCACGGTCATGTGTCAGAAATCGGAGTCAATTGACCAAATATTTATTGTGTTTTGTGTGTTTAAAAATTGGTTTCTACAGCTTTTTTGAAATATATTGGTTGTATTAACTTCATATGGGCTATGTTTTTTAAACACCATGTTCTTGACAATATTTAAGATAGGTGTCATCATCCCAATTAAACTTGAAATCATCTTTAAGAGCGCTGACAAGAATCAAGTCTAAAACCGACAATTTCAACAAAAAAAAATTGCCCTAAATCTTGGTGAACTTAGAGCGCCTTAATCTATTATGGTACAGTATCATGAGATGGCATCTGTGAAATTATTTCAGTCTAGATATCCAAAGTTACGACTTCACATTCGGTAGTTGCACGCGTTATTGTGAGTCAACCACATAAGATAGACATATGTTTTTCGTTGGATATTTTTTATATAATTTTAAGGAGAATATTTCCGTCATACACGATTTCTGTGTAGCGTTAACCGTTAAGGTTGCACACGCAATGGAAGCTTTAAAAATAGAGTAACTTCCCCGTTTTCTCAACATTTCTCTTCACTGCTATGCTCCTATTTATTGTAGCGTGATAAAAAATATACTATAACCAGCTCAGGAGTATGAAAAATATTTGTACCAAGTTTTGTTTAAATCCGTCGAGTAGTTTTTATTTCTATAACGGTTATATAGACAGACAGACAGACGAATAGACAGGCAGACAAAAGTTTTACTGATTGCATTTTTGGCATCCGTATTGATCCTTAATTACCCCCTGATAGTTATTTTGCAAATATATTTTATATTCAGAAATAACCTCTCGACAGATTTATTATAAGAATAGATGATGTATTTTTGTCGCCTCTATTATATCAACAAGTATTAAAAACAGTGGACCTCCCAATCAGAGTCGAAGACTTAGATTGTAACAAGCATAATTTATGAAGTTCTAGAAAATACCAAATAGCTGACAATAAAATACCTTCAGGGATCTAGTTGATGGAATCAGGCGTTACTTTGCGGAAATCCATGACAAAAGCTGAAAAAGAGGATTATTTATAGGAGGACGAGCGACCGCTCGTAGTCTGTCGAAGCGAAAACATCTCCTGAGGATGCCACGTGTAGTGGCGAAACGCGTCGAGTGTTTGTTGGTGTCAGTGTTGTGATTCCCGGTGCATCTTCTGTGTCACGTTGCGAGTTATAGATATTGTAAGTCCTGCGACTTCCAGTTCTAGCTTTTTCGGGTGATTACAGTTGGATGTATTTTGGTTCCTGCGCTGGCGTCATTTAGTGGAAATTTAAAGCAATATAATCCTCTTTTTCAGCTTTACCACCAGGGATCGCCAGACTCGCGATTTTATTTTTGCAACACATTGCAGCCAATTTGAAAACACAACCAATGAGTTTGGCACGCTCACCTCTGGCGGGAAGTAGACGATCTCGAACATGTTGGACAGGTCCGGGAAGATGCCCGCGGCCAGCGCCAGCACCAGCCCGCCCGATAGGACGATGCTGTACAACAGAGGCTTGTTGTCGCGCAGGCCTTCCATGAAGGGCTCGCCCTGGATAAAATAAATAACAAAAAAAAATTACAATTATGGAAGCAATCACGCATCACGATATAACTGGCAGTGGGATTTTTATCTGCTACTATTATCTAATGAATTTATGACTTTGACTGTTTTTTTTATATATTTACAATTATTATTATTATTTTTATTTTTGTATCTGTGTGTCAGTTTGTATTTGTGTATGTTTCTATTAGTGAATTCTTGAAATAATTTATTATTATTTTGTTATTATTATATAGATAATGCGGTAACGAAACGAACTAGTCACAATACTAGTCTACAGGTTGGCCGGCGAAATAAGTACCCTGTTGTACACAGGGGCGCGGGAATCGGTAGCCGGTCAACTTTAGTATGTTTTGCCTATCATCCTTTAATTTGTGATACAAAGCGATTACTCTTTTGAATTGATGATTCTCATAATTATCAACTACTGCACATAAAAATTAACAATAATTGTTTAATTATTGTTAACATAAACAACAACCACACCAATTCTCTAGTCCCAAACTAAGCTACGAGGCTTGTGTTATGGGTACTAGACAACGGATAAACATACTTAAATACTTTCTTTTTTTTAAAAAAATACATATTATACATAGAAAACACCCAGACCAGTACAAACACACATGTTCATGCACACTTATGCTTGTACTGTGCGGGGATTGAACCCGCGACCCTTGGAAGTCCGACCTGTGGACCACTGCACCAAACGGTCGTCAAATAATTGTATACTCACTCTGTAGTTAATAGCAAATGTGGATATTTGCAAAGCCATTGATATGATGTACACAGTGCTATTGAGGAGATCGGGCGCGAACTCCCGCTCCTCGTCTTCGGCCAAGTCCATGTCTAGTTTCGGTTTTGTGTCCCTAAAATAAGCAAATAATAATAAATAGCCTTTTTTTTAACTTCTACAATTTTGTTCTCATTTATAAATATATTTTTTTGTTTTAATATAAGTTTTGTTTATAATATGTGTATTCAGTGTGCCTTACAACAAGGCGTCCTCCATCATCTTCGATTGCTCTCAATCCGACGCTACTTTAAGCCAAAGGGGACTTAGTATCAGTTATACAGTGTGTCCCTGGATAAAGTGCAACCCGAAAGAAGGTGAAACTAGATCAAAAAATAATGCAAAGAAGCAGCCATAAATAATATAAAATAATAATAATATAAATAAATTTTCAGTTTCATCACATTAAAAAAATATTTTTGGCAATTTTTTTGGTCTAGTTTCACCTTCACATACACCTAGGGACACACTGTATAGTAATAAATAATATGCAGGAATTTATTGCGCAGTTAAAACCTTATAAACCCCTCCTGTTTAAAACATCAAATATTAACACCAGGTGATCGCTAACTATCTCATCTGACTGATTTACTTTCTTTCCTCTCACTCTTCTCCTACTGGCTCTCTTTCGTTCTCCCTCCTATTTGTCGACAAAGGGGCAAAGCACTAGTCATTTGAAGTAGAATTTGGTTTAAAAAAATAATTATCGATACACCGAATAGTCACATCGTACATCTAGTTCTTTAAATTGCTTAAAAGTTCGTTTTATATTTTATTATTTGACATTTATGACTTTAAAGAACTAGATAAGCGATATAACAATTGGATAAGGCTCAATAGTGGATAACTAACCTGCCAGGCGATCGCTCTGTAGCTTCATGCACCAAATATACAAGACACAGGAAATGCACCGCAAATTGTGTAAGCACTGTCATCACGGTGTACACGTTGAATATGTTCGGCAGGGGGCGCTGCTTGGACAGCTGTCGTAACGGCTGGAAAACAAACGAAAGTATTAATCCGCTACTACATTTTTGATTTCCGATCAAAAAATTAAAAACTATGAAATGTTTTGTTATTGCTTTCTTCTTTTCCATTTTTTTTTTGTTCCCGCCACCTATCTTCTATCTATCTACATTAGATAGTAGATAATGCCGTTTGACATAGCTCCGCAAATGGTATCCCTATCGGTGCAATAAAGTAAAAAAATAAATAAATAAAAGTAATCCTTTGAGCTGCGATAACTATAATATATTGTTACGTCGCGGCCCATTTCGTCCTCTAAATAAGCATTATTCAATATTGATACCATAGAATTGAAGGTGTACCATGGGATAAAAAACTAGTACAACTCAATTTTGTTGCAAAATGGCTATTGTTATAACCGCATATGTGTCACCGCAACTTGTTGCTGACATATTGTACGCTTAGTAGCTTACGATTATCAGCGCGATTAGTATTAGTTAAGTTTGACTGCCTCGTTGGTGCACTACCAATGTTTCTGCTTTACATCCAAGAGGTCCTGAGGTCGAATCCCAGGTCGAGCTAAAATTGTTTCTGAGATTTTCTTTCATGAATTTCTCAAAAACAGCTCGGAGTCGAGAAGTTGGCGGTGTTACACCCCCGTGCCTTGGTGCGCACGTTAAGCCGTTGGTCCTGCGCCTGATCTCTCTCCGGTCATGTCGGATTGCCGTCTCACCGCACTTTGAGAGTGATGGAACAGTGAGTGCACCTGTGTATTGCGCTCACACTTGTGCATTATAATATCTCCTGCGTAGTTGATCTCTGTTGAGATTAGCCGCCGTGGTCGAAATCGGCCAGGAAGATTAATATTATTAGTTAAGTGTATACCAGCTCTCAAAAATATGTCCATCTCTTACCTTCGACCTGGATATGAAGAGGAAACATGACGCCAACAGCAAACTCTGCAGCGTGGCTTGCGTATCACTGAATTTGATGCCGTCGAGGTAAAGTACTGATTGACTGTACGCGAGTATTAGCGCGTTCAGTGCTAGGATCTTGAACATTTGGAGAGTGGTCACGAGAGTGCAGCGCCCTTGTTTGATGATGTGGCAGACTGGAGAAGAAAATACAGGGATATAAGATAGGAATTGGAATGAAGTTCTACTATGAAACTAATTTTAACAGTTTTGAATGTTTTTTTTAAAGCATACAAAAAAATATTAAAAAGAGTGTGCCAGCATTTTGAGACAATGCCTTTATTTTTCTTATGGGTGCTTATGAAATATCACATTTAATTTACAAGATGCTAGAAAACAGTTAACCTACTAAGTATACTAGGCAGGCGGCTCGATAACGACGCCACACTAGCATCGCTTAGCCTCTCAAGGATGGATCCGTTAAAACGGATCCTGCAAAACCGAAGTTATAATAATAATAATTTATTTATTTATTTGGACACCAAAAGATCCAAGTAGGGTTAATAAACAATACATCTTACGCACTATGTTAGTAACTAATAACTAATTTGGTGCATGTTATATGTAATTACGGCGCGTTCGCCGTAATTTTTTTAAGCATTTTGTACTTTAGTAATAGAAGTGTGTTAAAGCATCTAATTCAAAAACTGGTAAACACTTTCAGAACGCAACCATACACACTAGCATTGCCCATCCTCACTAGTTGCGGCTGGTATTCTTCCTCCAACTTCTGCATCGCCTTGCAAGCCTCGCCTAAACTAAAATCTAGGAATAAGCATAGGTACTTACTGCAAAGTATACTAGACAAGCGGCTCGTAAACGGAGCAGCCACACTAGCATCGCCCAGCCTAACAAGTTGAGGCTGGACTTCTTCCTCCAACTTCTGCATCGCCATGCAAGCCTCGCTCAAAACTAAAATCAAGGAATAAGCATAGGTACTTACTGCAAAGTATACTAGACAAGCGGCTCCTAAACGGAGCAGCCACGCTAGCATCGCCCAGTCTAACAAGTTGAGGCTGGTCCTCCTCTTCCAACTTCTGCATCGCCATGCAAGCCTCGCTCTAAATTAAAATCTAGGAGTAAGCATAGGTACTCACTGCAAAGTATAATAGACAAGCGGCTCGTAAACGGGGCAGCCACGCCAGCATCGCCCAGCCTAACAAATTGAGGCTGGTCTTCTTCCTCCAACTTCTGCATCACCATGCAAGCCTCGCTCAAAGCTAAAATCTATCTATCTATCAAAATAAGCATAGGTACTTACTGCAAAGTATACTAGACAAGCGGCTCGTAAACGGAGCAGCCACGCTAGCATCGCCCAGCCTAACGAGTTGAGGCTGGTCTTCCTCTTCCAACTTCTTCATCGCCCTGCGGAGCCTCGCGGCGGCCTCGGCGCGGGCGGCCTCGCGGGCGTCGGCGCGGTTCGCCGGCGGCCTGCGCGGGGCCTCGGCCTCCACGCGTTCGGGCCTTTCTTCTCGGGCACGCTCGCGGAGACGCTCGGGCGCATTGGCTAGTATGGCTACGCCTACCTAATAAAGTGATGAGATTGGTAAATGCATCATCCGATTCAAAAATGTGAGCTGTCTGTTACGCTTTAACTACTACTAACCGATTTAATAAAATTATTTCATTAAATTCAATACAATTCTTTTTCTGCACTTCCACGCGGTTGACTGGAGAACGCCTCGTGGCATTAAGTCCACCAAATGTATTACAGTACAATAAAGTATAAATAATAAAATTTTGTTATCATTATGGTCTTTTTTAAATAAACTCTGCGTAACTTTTAAATATCTATTCCGTGTTTTATCTCTGTAACTCAAAGACATTTTGAAATCAAGGAAAAAAGACATCAGATGGAATAACGACTTCCAGTTTACATAGCGTTTAAAAAGGGCTGCTGCACACGTGACGAGTTTTTATCCGGACGGGATGTGAGCGGGACGGGCACGCGATGACTTAAATAATATCTGTATCTATTCTGTTAACTAACTAACTAGTTACATATTTTTATACTTACATCTGCATGTTTGAGAGCACCAACATCATTTGTACCATCACCACACATGAGTGTCACATATCCAAGACTCTTCAATGTAATAATAACAAACTCTTTCTGCTTTGGAGCAAATCTAGCGAATACTTTTATATGAGGCATCAACTCTATTAGAAATTTATGATGATTCTCATTTAGGAATGTAAGACCTTCACCCGTTATACAGAGATCAAACTTTGACGTGAGCTGTTGTGTGGTTTTGTATGGTTGTACCGGTAAATTGATTTCTTCATCTATGGATTTCCAACTCCAATCACCATTGTTATCAGTTAATATAAGGACCTCACTTTTCTGTGTGAACTTAAGTTCGTTTGCAACATGGCAAGCAGTCAATGGATTATCACCAGTAATCATAACAACGGAATGTGATGCATTAACAATTTCAGCTATTGCCTTCTTCGAGTCAGTCTTTAATGGACAAGATATTATCACGAAACCGACAAACGTTAAATCTGACTCGATATCTTCTCTCGACATATCTCTGATTTCTTGCGAACTCAATTTGCCTAAATTCCTATAGCCTAGTGCCAAAACCCTAGCGCCTCTGCGGGACAAAGTAAGATAAACATGATCATAGTGACTAGGAACCTCTTTTAGCATAGTTTTGACAGTCTCTGGTGCTCCCTTCACACTACTAACGTAATGTGTTTCCATAAAGCCTCGTTCATTGATTTGGTAGCCTGCTATCACAGACATTCTTTTCAGTGCACTTGAGAAATGGTTTCTATGAACAATTTTCAAGCCAGGAGACTTTCCTTTCTTAGGGACTACAGCATCACCTTTTGTTAGGTTCCACTCAGCTGCTTTTAAGGTAGCCTTTTCTAGCGGATCTCCGACAACTCCGTCGTCGAGTTGCACAAGAGAGTGGCAGGATGCTAACACTTGTATAGTTTCAATTGGTGCATCTGACAGGGGGATAACTATTGCATCTTTGTGTTCCCCAATACCGGCCACTCCTTCTACTACCAGATTGTCACTGGTCAATGTGCCAGTCTTATCAAAACAGCATATCTCGACTTTACCAGCAAAGGGTATCCTGAAAGGTTCCGTGCAGTACACCGCCAACTTAGATAATGACAGTAGAGATGTATTGACTGCTAAGGATAATTCAATGGGCAACTCAGGAGGCACCACTGATGTCAGAATCAATGTGCATTCTAAAAATAGCTTGTACCTGTTCCTCTCAGGGTCCTCACAGCCTTTGATCCAAACGTACGCGGCCGCCGCGATCGCGAATATCAGCAAGAACAATATAAATCCGAATGTTTCGAGATTGTTAGCAGTCACTCTCTTGACGCCAAACAAAATTGTTCTGAGTAGTTTACCCTGTGAGGTGTTAAAGCCATTACGTATCACATACCCAATGCAGCCATTATCAGGAGCCTTAAGCGCGGATGTAACGTTTTTACTAGGTGATGAATGTTGAACAATTTTTGTGCCACCAAAGAGCATGTGAAGTTTTCCATCACCTTCTGGATCTAGGTTTTGTTTTAGATTTTTCTCATTCTCCACTGGCTCCTTCATTTGAGGCACACTTTCACCGGTCAACATAGATTCATCTACTATACATGATCCTCTCAGAAGAACTATGTCACAAGGTACTAGATTTTCATTGACTTGTCTGGTGAGGGACACAATATCACCAGGTATAAGTTGGTCACTCATAATTTGGCGCCATCTTCTGTTTCTATAAATATTAATATTGTAAGGCTTGTTTCCCATTTTTCTAATCTCAGCCATATTTCTGAGTTGTTGCTGTACTAACGTGCATTCAAACATAACAAGCATCACAAGGGTGAATATAGAGTAATACCAATACTTATCAAGACACCATAAAGCCACACAGAACACTTGAAACACGAAAAATGGTGCAGTTGCCCTTTCTTTAAAAAGCTCCATAAATTCAGGAACAACCTGTAAAAAAAAACACTTAAATATATTAACAGTTAAAGCTGGATTAAAAGTGTCTTCTTTTAAAACAAGTCATGTATGATAACAAATAGAAGATTTATTGTTGAAAGCATTATTAGTCCTCCTGGTTGATTTGTTGACCTGTTGTTTTGGCTATATTGGCAGGAGATATTTTAGTACACAAGTGTGAGCGCAATACACAGGTGCACTCTCTGTTCCGTCACTCTCAAAGTTTGGTGAGACGGCAATCCAACATGACTGGAGAGAGATCAGGCGCATGACCAACAGCTTAACATGCTTTTTTGATTTGAACTCAGGACCTCTCAGATGTAAGGCAGAAACATTGCCACTACACCAATGAGGCAGTCTAAATAGAATAAAATGAGCAAAAATTAAATATTTAATTTGTAACTGATTTTTCCTGCATATGTCTTACTTATTCACAAGGATGTATGTGTAATATTAGATTATGCAAAGTAACAATGAAATCCCAGCAAAAAAAAAGTGAGCATTCAATGTTATTGAGCATCATGTGTTCAAGCCAACATTATTATTCAAATGAATTATTAAAGAGTAGAATTCAAAGTATAACTTACCATAACCATTTCATTTTTACCAAGCTCTTTTTCAGCCAAGTCTATACTTTCATCATCTATAAAGCCTTTGGATTCCATATATTCTTCATAAGTTTTATTAATAGGAAACTCCACAGTATGGAAAGTTTTTTTATCCCAATCGTAAATGTATTTACTCTTTTGGAATATGAACCATACATCTGGGTTAGTGCTTCCTTTTTTGGTAGACTGAAAATAATATCATGGAGTTTTTACACTTTACAAGACACAATAGCAGATATTTGTGAAAGTTTAAAGAGTGGAGTCTTAATGGATTAATTTGAAAAATAGTTTAATTTCTTCAAACCAAAAATATTATAAGACTAACCTATAAGTTTACATGTTATGTTGTAAATCCATCTTATTTATAAACCATCATCATGGCATATAATTTCTGTACATAGTTGATTAAGTTAGAGTTACTGACTTGACTTGACTCTTGGAGTTCAACTTAATCAACTATGTACAGAATAAGTATATAAATTAATTATGTATAATTTTACCTTCGTGTGGTGTAATCTAACAATCTCTGAAAACCCATTGTTAGATGTAGGTACTACTTTCACAATATCTGCCTGAATTGGATCTTTTACCTGAAATGTAATAAATAGTTATTCATAGATATTATGATAGGAACAAAATGAAGTTAAGTGAGTAGATCCAATAAAAGATAAACTACAAAATGAATGAATGCTGGAAAAATGATTATAAGATTGATGCAATTTTGGTCAGAGTGTAGCATCTACATTATTCAATGAAACATGCCTTCTTAAGCCAAAAGTTCAATTAGATTAACTCACCGACGAGCAAGAGAGGAAGCATTGAATGTGAACACTCCAGTAACAGCACAAGCAAATGAGAATTTGTATCACTGCCACGACTGCCACAGTCACAAAACCAGCTTCGAAATTCTCCTCGAATCCATACACTGCTATCCACGAATAGAACACCACTGGGTAGATTATCAAAAAAGGCAACACGGTCCCTTGTAAAACAGTCGGGACCGGCTTGAAAAGTTGTGTATATTGAACTAAATCGTCCAGTGACGACTGCATTTTGTTTGAAACCATATTTAGTTATTTACAAACTACAAATTGCTGACAAATCACATATAGCATTTATTCACTTATTTTTAACAAGAAAAGACATAACTGCACAATTGCAGCATGATTTAATTTAATCAAATTAATTTAGTGTTTTGCCTGAGTTTTATTAACTCAACTCAAACTTGACAGCAGATGTCAGTCAAGAACGGAAACGAACAGACGGAAACACCGTGACAACGTCGTGCGCATGCGTGTCTTTTGCACGTTCCGTTGCATGCACGTTGCCTTATTTTGTCGTTTCGTTCTTTTGACGTGACAACGTCTTATAAATTGGTTTGCCGGGTGACACTTCAAGAAACTGCGTTACGCTGCTCCGCTCACGTTCCACGCTCACAATGAGAGCGAGTGAGAGGCACGCGTCCCTTCGACTCGGGCATGGTTAGCCCGCCTAAGAGCGAGTGAGACAGACATAAAAAGTGAAAGGCACGCGTCCCTTCCACTCGAGCACAGTTAACCCGCCTAAGAGCGAGAGAGACAGAGCGAGAGAGAGAGAGTGAGAGAGATAGGCATACACACCGGTTCATGTTATACGAATGAATATTCACATTAAAATTATTTTACCACTCAAAGTCGTTGTCACGTAAAACTTTCGCCCGTATACCGACTTTTTTTCAATGTAAACCTTACGTATGTATAATCGTAACTACCATTGCTATTTTCTTATGACGAAAACAGTCAAGAATGACATTTTAGTAACGTCAATGTCGTGTCGTCAATCAATAGTGTCAATTTTGGCGCCAAAACAGCGTTTTTGTTGTGGTATTGTTCTGATGTGATGAATAAAAAAAATTGAACCAAATTGTGTATAATACGCAGATCAGTCAGAGAATATTGAATGTATAATTTAAAGTACACATAATAATATAACCATGGATTTGAATATCCGAAGAAAGTCTACCCGAGCACCAGTAACTGGAAGTCTTATTGAAACGTATCCTCATGATCTGCAGATGTATAAAATTCCACCCACTGAAAATATATCGCTGCAAGAGTTTGAAACCTTAGCATTAGAGAGACTGACACTTCTAAGAAGTTTAGCCACAGCTACGACCCTAAAAGGTTTACGAGCGTATTCGGATGAATGGAAAGAATACGTGATCAGTGATCTAAGAAATCAGGGTTTGAAGTATTATTCAAGGCTTTTTGAAGTTTCAAAATGTGGTACCACTGAGGCAGACTTACAAGCTAGAAGGAAAGATCACATTGCTCATTTTATACTGAGGTTAGCTTATTGCAGGAATGAAGAGTTACGACGTTGGTTTGTTGCTAGAGAGCTGGAACTTTTCAAAATGAGATTTATTAACATGACCGGGGATGCTGTGGAATCTTTTTTCAAACTGAACAATCTGTGTTATAACAACATATCAGAAGAGGAGAAAAATGAAATCATAACCTACCTAAGAGAATCCACTTCTCATCCCAGTGTGGAGAACATGAAATTTTACAAAGTTAAATTCTTTGAAGTTCTGGATTTGGTGAAAACAAGGAAAGTTTTTCTTAGAGCTGGTTTTGCATACATTCCTCATAAAGATTTTGTATCTGTCCTCTCTGCTCAATTTCGCACACATCTGAGGCAAAGCCTGGCTGTAGCTTGCCATCACCTGGGAGAGATAGAGCAGGATGAGCGGCTAGTATGTCTGTTGAAGGGGCTGCACCAGTCATACACTGGTAACAACTATGCCGACACTAAGGCTGTAGTTCCTATTGAGAGTTTGGACTCCCTTTCACTCAAATCCTTCCCATTATGTATGAAGCAACTTCATGACCAACTGAGATTAGCCCATCACTTAAGACATGGTGGTAGACTTCAGTATGGTCTGTTCTTGAAAGGTATTGGAGTAACATTGGAAGATTCTCTTAGATTCTGGAGAGAAGAATTCACCAAAATAATGGATTTAGATAAGTTTGAGAAACAGTATGCCTACAATGTGAGATATAACTATGGCAAAGAAGGCAGCAAAAAAAACTACTCTCCATTTAGCTGTTTGAGAATAATAAATGAGACTGTGGGTCCTGGTGACTGCCATGGATGTCCATATAGACATTGTGATGTAAGCAATTTGAAGAATAAATTACAGGGATATGGACTTGATGCCCAAGGTACCAACATATATGTAAAACTGAAAAAATATGACACTCATGTAGTAGTGTATGTATGTATGTGTATGTACCTCTATAAAACTAACCAAATATTTTTTGTTTCAGCTGTAAATGACATAGTGGATGTTACAAAAAAGGGTCATTACCAGGTGGCTTGTAGCAAATATTTTGATGCTGTTCATTCCATTGACCTGGGCTTAGGCATAAACCACCCAAATCAGTTCTTTGAGGAAAGTCAAAAACTTATCAAGGGAGAAATTAAGGTTGAAATAAAAAAAGAGCAGAAGGCAACTGTTAAAAAAGAAGCTGTGGAAGAAATGGACTTTGATGAAATATCAGAATGGAACTAGTTTAAAGTTAAATGTTTTTTTAAATAAACAAAAAGTTATCTCATTAAGCTGTTTTTGGGTATAAAATAAAATAATAAACTAAAAAGCTTAGGGGTAAAATGAGCCAAAAAAGCAGAACCAATAGTCAAGTAAATATAGAACCAGAAATGAAACCTTAAAGTTATGGTATTGTACTTAACAAGTATAAAAGTAGCATCATTTGAAGCACATTGCTTTTTTATACAAAAAAAAAACATAAATCAATCAGTTTATAGATAATCAGTTCAGTTCATTAATCAATACTGAAGTAACCAGTTCATACTTCATATTGGTTATGCCCTTTTCTTCCTCCATTCACCCTTTATTTATTTGTTTTCAAGATATTTGCTATTCAGTAACATATTTATTCTATTTTCTTTTAACATACATAGCTTTCTTAGAAATACGGCCGCAATACAAACCAAATATAAAAATTAACCCTACAAAAGATATGCATACAACTAGGAAATACTTTTTTGATGGAGAAGATGAGATTTCACTAAATACATCACCAAAATTCTCTACCACATTTACCTGAAAATGAATAAATAATTTATGAATCATATGGATGTCTGCAGTACTGTTTTTGATTGATTTTATACTTTTTATGACCAGCTGGCTTAGTGTGATAAGTCTAACTAAAGGAAGAGAGATAGAACCACAACAATCAGTATTTTTCGGTGGTCTTCTGATAATAAAATGCTTTATACCTAAGTATAGATTTTAAATATACCATAAGCTTATTAAAGCATATGGCTTAATTTAAGCTTATGGTTGTTCATACAAACATATACTTACAGAGGCAACATATCGGTACATTTCTAGTCTGCTTGAAAGTTCCTTTTGACAGTCAGGTTCTAGTTTTCTACTGCTATCATTGAGGATTATTTTCAAACATTTCAAACCTGTAAGGATAAAGTAATCGATTAGAATAATCATAAAATAAGGTAGTACCTAAAGAGAAAAGATTTCCTGCCGCGCTGATATACAGGATGATGCAAAAAAAAAGTGTAATGGCTGAAAGGTGGTGTTGTGCCTGTAAAACCGAACAACTTTCCTAAAGAAATTATATATTCCTGGGCGCGTACGTTGGTCCAGCGCACCGTGCCATACAAATTGTTGTACGCGTCAGCATTGTTGAATGTAGTGTTTATTCGTATGCTTGACCGACGTCCGCGACTGATATCAGTGTGGGAAGAAATCAAGCCTTAATCTTACGTCTTCCAGCTCCATGATCGATGTCCCGACAATAGTTCAACAGATCGAAAGCGCACGCCCTCTCAAGTAGCGGATCCGCCTCAATATCCACCTCCGTCTCTTCGATGATCTGTACCACTTCACGGGCGCACTCGGCGGAGACGATCTTATGGTTTAGAAGTGCATTTTTAAGGCATTCCTCTACCTGTAAGCATAACAGCATTGTTAATATCTTATATCTATATATATAAAAGAAAGTGGTGTTAGTTACACTATTTATAACTCAAGAATGGATGAACCGATTTGGCTGAAAATTGGTGGAGAGGTAGCTTAGAACCAGGAAACTGACATTGGATACTTAGGGACTTTTTATCCCGTTCGACCGCGATTGTGAAAAAAGGGATTCTACGCGGACGAAGTCGCGGGGGGCCACTAGTAATGTATAAAAAAAATCTAAGAGTAATTAGGGCCGACTGATGTATTGTGCTGCTTGACTTGAATTCGTGACGTGAGGCATAGGTTACCTACACTAAAATACACACAAAACATCAATCAATTAATATAATAAGGAATTGTATAGCATTTCGCAGCAGCTTGTCTACAATGCTTTTGTATGCAAATGGAGGTACTTAGATCGGGATATCATTGACACAATGAAGTGGAGTGTACAATTATCAAACATAGTGTGTGCTTTGAATTTCAATCACAACACGTTGTGTTAGTACAGCCATTAGAATCATAAGGGATCTATGTCCTAGTTGGATCTTAACAACCTCCTCACAATATTGCATGTGACGCCATAATTATTATCTTACAAGTTTATTATGTGAACTTGGACTTCCCAAACAATTACCTGTCCATCAGAATTCGTAATAGAGTCGTTTGGTACGGCACATATAGTCTGGATCTCAGCTTTACACAATTTCCCGAGTAAAGGATCAAGACGATAGTTCAATGCTTGTTCTTTCAGGACATTAGCCAGCTCATTCTCACATTCCGTTGTCAGTTTTGAGTCTCTGAACTTTTCTTTCAGACAGTAGAGTACTTTGCCTTGGAGTTCTACATCTTGAGGTTCATGAGCTGTAAAATTATATTTAGTTTTTTTAGACAGCCACTTTGGTGTAATGGTCATGAAGTTGGCTATTAACCAAGAGGTCACGGGTTCGATCCCCGCATGTACAAACCTTTGTGTGCATGAACATGTCTGTTTGTACTGGTCTGGGTGTTATATGTATTTATTTAAGTTAATTTGTAATACCACTGTTGATTCTGATATCTGTAACACAAGTGCTTAAACTACTTATCACAGTCAGATCAATGTATGTGATGTTGTTGTACATATATGTTATATTTATTTATTAGTATATGTATATGTTTATATTTATTCATTATTATTATTGGATTCAATGTTGGATACCACTTACCTATGATTTCTGAACAATACTTCTTTATATCGTTATTGCAAGCATTTTGCAAATTATTGTTGAACCTGTAATCTGTATTTTGCTCTATCATCCTGTTTACTATTACAATTTTACAGTTTTCGTCAAAATCGGTTTTCTCCCTATGAGCCTAAAAAGTTTAAACAGAGAATATTATGATTATTTTCATAAATTTCTAACAACACTGATTGCATAGACCCATTAAAATCATATATAGGATATGCAAAGTCCCATTGTTTTACCTTCAAACAATCTAAAATTTTAGATGCCTCTGTTTGGTGGCAGTACAGGTCAATCATATTATTACAACTTGTAATCAAATGATAGTCAATGGCATTATCAGTAAACTCTTGTTTTCTGACAACAAAAATAGCTCTCCTGCACCCATCACTTAACTTCCCATTGGCTGTTTGAAGACACTCTAAAGCAGCAGACTCCCCATGAGGTACATTTGGGCAGTAGTCTTTCAAGTCTTTACTACAAGCTTCTAAAAGTTCTGGGTCTAACTCTATGTTTTCTTTCTGCTGGAACAATTGACTTCTCAACTGCTGCCTGCAATCTTTCAGTATTGTGTGTTTTCGTCTTGTTATTGTATCATTTCTTACAATCTCACTTAAACAGGCAACCACTTGATTTTTAGTTTGTGCTTTAGGACAAAATCTAACTACATAAGATTTGCAAGCATTTTTGAATTTCCTTGTAAATCTGTAGTTTTTCAGTGAGATCAATTGCTCATGTTCAATAGCAGCACGACATTTGGGATTGGCTTTAATTTCTGCATCATTTTTGTGACTAATTAAACATTCTAAGACACCATCGCCATCTTTTTTATTTTCCTGTACTGAATTGCATAGCTTTTGTATTTGCAACCTGCAGTTATTAAACACAACTGCATTGAGCTCAATGTGGCCACTCTGTAGTTCAGTGTAGTTAGCAACTACCTCCCTGCATTTTGGCGATAAGTCTTTGATTTTGTTCTGCAAACATTTGAATTCTTCCCCTTTGCCTGTTCCTTCAAAACAGTATTTGGCTAAATCATCAATACAGAAATCTTCAATTTCGGGCATCAAATCTACATTGACAGCTCTCTGCCTCATGACTTTTCTAACTTGTTGCTCACATGCAGGCTTTAGTTCTTCTTTCAACTCTGAATTATAAGCATAATTGTACAAACAGGGTAGTATCAGTGGATTCTTTTCTGATTGGTGTTCACTTGTGTCAGCCCAATGAAGCTTTGCTTTACATTTTGTTACTGCATCATATTTACAGGCTTTATACAGTTGTGGGTCTAACTTAAAATCCCTAGATATGAAGTACTGTATTTGCAAAAGAGCTGTTTCACATTCATCCAACATGTCTTTAGTGCCAAGTTTTTCCATAAGGCAAGACATAACTCTGCCATTCCCCCCACTGACTTCTTTACATGCTGAGTCTACAACAGGTTTGCAGGCTTTTCTTAAAATGGGGTCAACTCTCCAATCTTCACCTGGATCAGCTTCTTGCATCAAAATTTCTATTGATCTCTTGCATGAAATGCTTATTCGTTTCTCTTTTCTTCTTCTGTTGTTAGCATGTTCCATCAAACAGTGAAGGGTTTTGCCTCCTAGTTCAACTCCTCTACAAAACATACTGATGTCATTTGCACAATTCTGCATTACTTCTGGTGAGAGTCTATAATCATCCAATAACATTTTTCTGTGGTCAGTCATTTCTATTAGGCATTCGGAAGATATTTTTGTGCTTTCATTACGAGATACATTTTCTAAGCAGAGGAGAATTTGAGCAAGTCTCACATCTTTGTCTTCAACTACACCCTTTCGGCAGTGGTACTTCCTTATGTCTTCTTTACATGATTTTACCAAACCTTTACTCATTCTATAATTCATTACCATATTCCTTTGGTCATAGAATAATTGATCCCGGCATCTTTTGGTCATTGCTGAAATATAACAAAAACATATTTGTATCTTTAATTTATGATCACATTACAATGATACACTTTTTTATGGATTATTTCACTATTTATTTACATTTTAATTTAACCTAAAATAAACCACGAAATTATCCATAAAAAAGGTGTATAATTTTAACAAAAACATCACTTCATTAAAAAAAAAGTCAAACAATATGAATGAAAGATGCTAAAAGACAAGGGATGAACATTACCATTTTCATACTTATGATCTACTAGACATTTATACATCATCCAAGTGCCTGGCAGTTCATCAGGGCATAAAGTCTTTTGGTCCAAATTACAGGCTACAAAAACAATTTTGTCCAGTTGCAATGTATTGTACTTCATTTCTTTAAGGGTAGTCATTTCTGACTGGCATTCTGGCTTCAAATCCTGTTCCTTATTCTGCAGACATTTTAAAGTCTGTGTTTGAGATAAACTTCTAGCATCAGGTGGTATCCTACCACAAGAATAGGATTGAATATCATCATAGCAGTTCTTCAAAAAGTTCCCAGTAATTTGCCAATCATTGAAAATTAAAGACTCAATTTTATTTATCATCCTCCAACAGATCTTACTTCTCATTGAAGGTTTTTTCTTCAGAACGCAATCAATGCCATACTCTGTGGGCTTTAGGCAATCTGATATAATTATCTCATCTTGGCATGGTTGTTTTAACTTATAATCCAATACAGTATTGTCCAGTAGTTCAGCTTGATATGTCCATATTTTGTGCTGACAATTTAACGACACTTGTAACTTGTCGTTGTGCGTTGAATTTAAAGCGCATGATAATAATGCGAAATCATCAATTAGGTGCGAACATTGCTTCTCTAATACAGTGCACCCGCTTAGGTCTACACTAAATTTACCATCAGAGTTCTTCAGCAAGTTACCTAAGCCTCCTTCACTGATGACATTATTAAAAGTAAATGTTACATATATCCATAAGATTTCTAAATAAACATTTGTTAGCATCTCGGCGCCGGCTCAAAGTAGTAGCACTTAATTAGCTCACTTTGAACTTTTATGTCAAAACATTATAATGTAAATGTCCAAGTCGTCAGTTTTATTGGCGTAGCTGCCGTAATTAAACAAAAATAGAATAAATAAATGTAAAAGGAGCAATTATGCAAGATTTCTTAAATTATTTTCAACAAAGGAAACACCACAAACAGAACTTTGTAGGTCCCTACCTACGTTTTTTGACAATTTTGACATTGACATTTTACTTTTACGATTCACTTATATACGTACATTCGTAAAATTAATCAAAGGACTTTTATTTTAAGGACATGTTTGAAAGCTGACCGAAGCACTAAAAATTTTATTAACTAAAAGTTTTCTTTTCATAGGTAAAAAATAGTTTATTAGGAGGCTTAGTAGATATGCACTGAAATAATTATTTGACAAAGGGTAATGTTGAAAGGATTGCATGCGAAACGGTGATATTTTTAAGGCCTGGTTTTAAGGCCCTATGGTAAATAATAAGTTATGATTATTTTCATCATTGAGATCTCGGATTGACCCATGTCTTCTTCATGAAAATAAATGGTAGGTAAGATAAGAACGGTAATAAAGGTATAAATATAAACAATCTTCTTATATCCGATTCCGTTCTTCTGACCACAGACAACGAAGCAGTCTATTATCCACTGATCTGTCAATCAAGTAAGTCAGTCTCTCTGTGATGTCATCTTGACAAGTGACAATTTATTTTTTGCCTGGATCTTAGTTGTTGATACCGAAAATAAAGTGTAATTTTGTGATATTACTTGAAAATGGAGGGCTTTATTGAAGTTAATGAAATATCCGACTTTATCTCCTACATACGCAGTGTAAGTTTCCTTTATTTACTTGTGAGTGCATCTGTGTTATGTTCTTGCAATGGTTGTGGAACGATGGGTCACTATTCGTACATATAATCGCGTATAATTCGTCTTATAATTTGAAAACATTGAACTTTTTACATGTTTCTCTAACGCTAAAACTATTAGAAAGTGATATTTCTGTTTATTATGCACAAAACTCTGTGGTAATGTAACTTGCCGCATAGCGCATTATGTACGCTCGCTGATCAGATGACCCTGACACTCATTCAATTAGTAACAAATGCGTGCCTCCCTCGTCTTGCTACGAAAGTTATTCGCAACTCACTCTTGTTTCAAGTACATCCTAGCATAATTAGGCACATTAATTTTACATTCACATCATTCATACATTCACATTAACCTTGAAGATTTGTGTATGAATAATTTTTTTTTATTACTACCTATAACAACTATTGTCTTGTTTTGTGTAGGTCAAAACTACTAATTTTGTGTAATACCTCAAAATAGTTTGTTAAAACTTCTTTTTTGTAAGCCAATGATTCCCATAAGTATAGTTTTTGCTGTTGAGGAGGTACAAAAAACATGTTGAACTGTAGTTTAGGTTAAAGCATGCTTATATTTCTTATACTTCTTTTCACTTTCATGACGATAATGATGGTCACATAGCCGATTTTAATTTCAATGGAGATCAGCCAACTACGCAGGAGATATTATAGTGCAAAAATGTGTGCTGTTTCTTCACTCTCAAACAACATAATAACTTATTAATTTTACTGATGTTTACAGATTGAATGGCGTGACCCTTGGTTAATAGCACTGCTATCATTCCACATCATTGTGACTTTCACATGCTTTTCAACGAGGAACTATGGAAACTTTCAAGTTGTTCTATTCATGATTTTATGTAAGTGCAAGAATATATTTTATCTTTGGTAAATTTACACTAATATTATAAAGAGGAATGATTTGATTGTCTGTTTCAATTCAAATAGAACATACTGAACTGATTTTAAAAAAATGCATTAGAACCTTCTGCATTCCTTTTTCATTTCTGATTAGCCCAAAGGTATGACTGGTGTAGAATGACCTAAGGCGTTAAGTCCACCTTTTGTACAAATTTTTGTTGTGCAATAAATCTGAAATAAATAAATAAATGCTTCATTGCCCCTGATGAACATAACTACATTTTGTTTTATAGTATATTAGAGGACCAAATTCCACACAGGCTAAGCTGGTGGCAGGAAGATACTAATAATTTAATGCATAAACATGTTCAACATTATTTTACATTAGTTTTAGGTTCATCTTATATATAAAAATGAATTGCTGTTTGTTAGTCTTGCTAAAGCTCAAGAATCGCTTAACCAATTTGACTAATAATAGTCTTGAAAATTTTTAGTCTTGAAAGTTTAAAAGATAAGTAAATTAAAAAAAGCCAATGGGCACGACAACATCTGCGGGTCTGTTTGTCATCTTATAGTAATATTAATATGACTTTTGCACCAAATTGCACCCTCCTGTAAATAATAATATCCTTAACCCAAAGGTAATATTTATAAGCCTACCTAAACTGTGCACCTTTCTTTGTATGTTGATTTTATATAAATTTATGTGGTGGGCAATACAGTGTTCTCTATCTATAGATCTGTTATTTTAACATTATGCATACACACATACACTATCCGTAAAAGAGTCAAAGGTGAGCCTCTGACAATTTTCATACAATGCTTTGAATATTAAGCTACATAATATTTATGTAACTGATATTTGGTTCCTGGACATGAAACACATGTTTTCCTGAAATTCCTGGTAGGTTTACATGAATGCAAGTCATATTATTCATTAATTGAACAATATACCTCAGATTAATACATGTAAAATGAAGTTGTCATCTACCAAACACCATTTACGAGACAAGAATTCCCACAGCGTAATTTGTTATAGTTTTGAAGTAATCGAAAAACCGAGAAAACCCCTTGGAAACCTTAGAAACAATATATTTTTTAATAGCTGAAGAATTAAAAAAATTTTTTTTTTGTACATAACTCTTTTTATTAGAGAGCTATTGTTGTTCTTTAATTTTTTATTTTTATTTAAAATAATTAGAGCAATGTACTCATTTTTGTTGCAAAACACCCTCATCAGATGTGATTAATATACTGCAATGTTTGCCCTGGATGTGCTGTTATATGCACCTGTGTAATCATAAATCACCTTAATCACTGTGCATTCTCATGCTTTTATAAGTTCAGGAAACTCATTATTGGCCTCATTTGTATTTCAATCCTTTTGGAAACACCAAATACAACATAATATAAATATAATTGATTGTAACCGTAATTTGTATTTTTCCAGTGCTGCTAGTGTATTTTTCGGAGAGCATAAATGAAGTGGCAGCGCGTAATTGGGCACTGTTCTCCAGACAACAGTACTTCGATAGCAAAGGCCTATTTATATCGGTGGTGTTCTCAATTCCGATATTACTGAACTGCATGATTATGGTGGTAAGTACTTAGTATTTTATTCATCTTTTATCTCATCAATTTCCTGCATACAGAGTTCTTTGAACAAGCCAGATGTCTTGTTTTATCATTGCATGAAACATATATTTTTATGATCAAAATACATGATCATCATCAGAGATAATCTACTTATCTTCACTATCGAACTTCGAGATTTTTTTGTGGAATCCCGTTTACGACTTACGACCCCCATTTTTAGTCATGCCGTCGTGGACCCCAGGCGACCCTTACGCTGACCCTTCGGGGGTCCATCTAGAGCCTAGATTCTAGACCATTTGGGAACCTCTGGTCTAGATTGTAATATGTTTCAGTTAAAAGATAAGGCAGGACTTATGAAGTGCAAAAGGGAACAGCCAATTAATTATTTAGGAGGCTTTTCTTATGATGGGTTTGATTTTTTGAATAATTAATAAATTTCAGGGGTCCTGGTTATATCAGTCAACACAGATAATGACCAACCTAAAGAAGGCGCAACTGAGGCAGCGTTTGAAAGAACTAAACATGATCAGAGAGCAACAACAACATATGAAGTCTGAATAAAGAAAAAAAAAACAGAGATAGATGTGAGTCAATTTTATTGTATAGTACAGCTAGTGAAAGGATAATATTTTTGTTAATGCTGCTTTGGGATGGTCCAGCCGAGTACAGAAATGTGTCTTATTAGCGATTTACTACTGTTTTTGACACATAAATATTGTTGGACTTAACACACCATAGGAGGGTGGATCATCCAGAGATTAGAGTACATGACTGTGGAACCAGAGCACCATTTATAAATTATATGCATTTTATTTCCATGCATCTGTTATCAGATAAATTAGAACCCTTGCAATGTTAATACACTTAGTGTCTCATTACTGATCTTATCCCAAATCTTTCGAACTATCCGACTCTACAGGGTGTCTCATTACTGATCCCATCCCAAATCTTTCGAACTATTATTTATTATTTATTTATTATATATTCGAGCGCACGTAAACAGAATCGCTCGCACAGATAAGTTAAACCTTGAATTATCTTGATATTAACACTAGGTTTTGTTGGGTTTCTAGTAACTTTTCACACGTGGATCTTGTTGTACGTCGTAACATGGTATACGTTTAGATAAACCATCATAACAGCCGTGTAACGCCCACTGCTGGGCATAGGACTCTCCAAAGAATTTCCACGGCGACCGGTCCCGCGCTTCCCGCATTCAGCGGCTTCCCGCGACCAGATTGTCGGTCCACCTTGTCGGACCGGCACGCGGTCGTTGCCATTCGAGAACCTTTCCACCCCAACGGCCAGTGGTTCGCCGCGCTATTTGTCCCGCCCACTGCCACTTCCGCTGAGCAATTACGGTCGATTGAGTTTTCCTGCGTATCTCTTCTTTCCTGATATTATAGAAATCAATAAACACACCCTCTTCAATCTATTTTAATTGCTACTGGTTCCACACCTCATGTACGCTTGTTCCATTATAATCTAAGTCATAGATATGAATTTTATGTTCAATAATAAGTATATTGTTTTGACGTTTTGAAGGCGGATAAATTGTTATTATTTTAGTTTATATTTAAAATTGATCTTTTTAGCTATATTGCATAACTTTATTAAAGAACTAAATTGGATTTGCTTTTGTATCTCAGACATGCTACTAAATCGAAATTAAATCTTTTGACGTAATTCGTGGTGTTCGGATTACTGTGATTGAATAGAGTAATCAGAAGATATTTATAGATAGGCCTAATCTATTTTGTCTGACGATCGGGATTTTTAGGGACTAGATTTTGCCTTCGTTTTGTCTTGCCATAACTTTAACGCAATTTGCCTTTGTTGTAAAAAATCTGCGATCCTTCAGTTATTGATATTGCTTTGTGATTTCCTGTTAATCAAATTATGAATATTTTTTCCAGTAATCTCAACGTCCTTTATTTTAATATTGTGTGTTGCATTTCTTTAAATAAGTACTTAAGTTATACTATGTTTAAACAACTTCACGATAATATGTATACTGGATACACTGTATATGAAACTAAACTAACATTAATGTAATTTTATGTTTTAATTTTCTATCTAGTTTTAACAGTGCACTATCCACATACGTTTTGATTTTTCATTGCACATTGCATACCTACCTACGGCAATACTTTATAACGGCAATACTTTATAAATTTTCATCTATGTATTTTTAAAGTAAATCTAACTCTATCGTATTTTAAAAATTATGTCAAATTTTTTATCATAGATTCATCTAAAACATGCAATACTGTGCTATGTGTTTTGAAAATAATTGAATGTAGTTTTTGTAATTTTCAATTTAGAAATGCTTTCAAGCCTCTTTCACAATAATAAAGAAATAAGTATTTGTTTTAACAATTGTGCCATTTGCAAGCAATCATATTTATTTTGAATGCTGCACCTACTTATAATACAAACAGGCGATTGTGATTTAATAAAAATAATGGTGCAATATTCATATTTCATATTATATTTAGGTATCCGGAGATGGGTCGGTGAAGGTTAATTAATCATTGATCAAGTTTTTGATAGTGTGTTCTTTAAAAATGTAAGTTGGCACTTTTTCTGTGCCGTGCCTGCATATTAATTTAGCCCATGGGTGTAACTTTGACCCTTTACCAATAGCAAGTTTACTTCACTGTTTTACCGACCGTTTATGACACCATTGCACGGATGACGTATTCACTTAAATGTGGTATGTTATCCAAATAAAATTGTTTGAGGTGCAAACATTTAACTGAATGGGTCAAAGTACAAGATACCCCCTGGGTAAAGTAAAGTAATACGCAGGCACCGGTATGTGTCCTATTTGCACTATTCTTACTTTCTGTATTATGATATGTAGAGATAGTACAAAAAATAATATTTGTTGACAAAAAAAAAGAATGAAAGTGATTGTTTTGGTTTATAAGTAATTTGTCTATTATATTATTTACTTATCGTCTTATCTTACTTATCAGCTACAATAATATCACCTGATGTTTGCGCACTGATTTTTTCAACATTTATCGTCGATAATTTATGCTACCGCTTGGGCCTAAATTTTTTAAATTACTCAATAATAGGCCGTCCATACAAACGAATGTGATTTTATAATGTAGTGTAAAACATATAATGCCTGAGGTTAAATAAGTTGACTTAAATATGAACATGACCAAAAGTCGGCCTAAAAAAATATTTTTGTCATTCATATCTATTGACGAAAACTTTAGGCCATTTGCAATTAAATATAGTTCGCTAGTAGTTTTTTCAGTAATATTTTTTAATACGGCGCTACACTAGTGTTGACAAGTAGATTAATAATCCGAAATATTTTGTCTATGTAGAAATAAATTGAATTTCAACATCGTGCGACAGCTGTTTGAATATTTGTAAAATAAAAAAGTTACCTAATACCTAAAGTTGTAAGTGGAAAAATTAAAAAAGTTTTTAAGCAAATATTTTGAAATATTAATGACTATTTTAATTGTTAACTGTAAACGACATATGTAAAATCGTGTTGCTTACCAGTAAAAAAGGAAGACTGAGTTGTGTATAGTGTGATTTTGGGGGTTGGTAAATAATTTTATGCGTAGGTACTTAAGGCTGTTCAACATTTGACAAGTTGTACAAATCAAGCTTAAATGTACTGACATTAGCCATCATTTGGTACATTTGTATCTAGTATGTTTTATTCAACCATTAAATATTTACATGCTTGGCATTGGATAAAACTGTACGATGTCATTTTATTCTTAAATGCGTCGACCATACATGGTACTCAGAAATAATAACTACTTACTTTATATTTCTAGAGGTAGAGCGTTGTCTCTGTCTTACATTTGAATGACAATAATGTTCTCTTGACAAGTAAGTTACATGGTATGTGATAAGTATCCATGTACCAATTTATTTATAGTTAAGCCAAATATGTATGGTCTATGTATTTTTATAAATGAAGGATTCAGTTCATACAAATTTTGACGGTAACAACTACCTATGTCATCTCGAAAATAGTATTTATGTATACACGACTCCACCTCAAGCTACTCACTTTGTTGCAAAATCACCTTTAATACGTGAGCATAAGATACCGCCATGATTAGCTTGACGTGTGGCCGTGCGTACCGTGCCGTAGTGCCGTGTACCTATCGCGTTTATTATAAGAAGTCACAAAACTGTTTTGTTTTAAGATTTTGTTTGCTAGACTGGGACGATGCTCTACAAAAAAGAGTTTGCAAATCGTTTGTCTCTTTCTAACAATTTACTTCTTGGGTATATCTATAGCTTTATTTTTTTTGCTTCCATTGCAATTTTCATCACAGCTAACACTTTAAGTAACATATTTGTTATCAGAATGTAGTAAGTTTATAGTCAACATAATTACATATTATGTTTTAATGTAATATTATTTTTTTAAACTATTGCCATTGTAATATATTATTTTATTATCTTTTATGCAGTGATATGTATTTGCCTTCTATAACTAAAAAGTATGGCAAGTGTGCATAATTCAACGCATTTTATTAGCAAAACTGCATTTATTTATAATACTATTAGTGAATCCATAAATCAATTTGAAAATATGGATTGATGTTTAAGAGATAGGTCGGTTTTTTTTTCTTGCGGTATAGTTTTGCTTTTAAAATCTAAAAATATTTTTAATGACAATTTAAGATGCACAGTTTGTAATTTTGCCAGTATCTTTTGTTAGGAGGACGGAACTTATTATTTTCATACGTAGGTTAAGGCAAAGTTTATTTTGGTTTGTGGATGTTGAAATAAAGGAATTGATACAGTTGAAATAATCTTTTTAATTGTGTATTTTTTAAGTTTTAAAGTAACATTAACGATTTTTAAATAAAACAGAGTGCTAAAACCTTTAACCTTTTTTATTATCTAAAACTGTCTGAAGTATGTGTTGCTGTGACTGAAGGTGCGAAAAATCTCTTTTTATTTTTGTAGTGAAAACGATTGCACAATTTTACGATACCCACGTTCAGTGGAGTGAGCACGAACAACTACCGTAACGTATTCGTAGCGTTTACTATTCGTTAACTGGTCAGTTTGTATGGGGAAACTGTCAGTTTATGAAGTTTTGACGATACGAATACGTTACGATAATGTTTGTGCTCAATTCATGTTTAACTTTGGATCAGCACTCTGTTTTCAACTTTTGGAATGTAAACTATCATAAATCAAATTTCCTCCTACTCACGTTTTAGGGTAGGTACTCGATTCAATAAACCCAACCACTAGTTTAAGCTTGTCAAAGCCCTCAGTATCAAAAATATAGTGGCGCTGTAGTACCATGTAATTTAGTTATTTATTTGGTACAAATACATTTTTTTATATTTAAAAACATCACATACATTGATCTGACTCCGCGCTAAGAAGCTTAAGCACTTGTGTTACAGATATCATAATCAACAGTGGTATTACAAAGAAACTTAAATAAATACTTACAAACAGACATGTTTATGCGAACAAATGTTTGTACAGTGCGGGGATTGAACGGCGACCTCTTGCTTAATAGTCAACTTCTTGACCATTACACCAAAGTGATCGTCGATGTCTAAATAACATTTTGAGCATTCTCTTTGTCAATCTGTTAAATTCGTTAAATTTGTTATTTTGATAAAGTGTCAAATATTTTTGACGCTGCCAGTTCCACAAGGATTTTTCTATACAAATTCTTAAGGACTAAACTTATATCTAGAACCCGTTAGCAGTAATCTTCTCTTTGACCTCTTTCACCATGAGCGTCACGAGCTGGTCGAGGTCTACCTCTGGCTTCCAATTCCAGTCACGCCGTGCCTCTCTGTCATCGAACACTTGGGGCCACGAGTCAGCTGAAAATAATAAAAAAAACTTTAAAATCCATGTTCAAAATGTTAGCCGGTCCCCGAAAATGGTATTAATGCTTGATTTTGCCAACATCGGATAAAAATACCGGAAAACGGAAGTATATATCATCCAAACTGTTTAATATGGTGACATTTGCTATGACTGTATTGAACATAGAAATCAGTTACTTTTTGGAATTTCATCGAGCGGTAACGGTAAAGCTGACATTCAAATTAGGTCCCAAAAGCGGACAGAAATTTATCTATATTACCATCTTAGATCCATTACAATTTTACACTTCAATTAATATTTTTGCTTGATACGATTACGAGCTGTCACGCGGCATGTGTGAAAGAGATGGTGCTCCACTAGCTTTCACGCTACGTGGCGTATCGTCTCTTTCCCTCATACATTCTAAAATTGACAGCCTGCTGATATCGACAGAGCATGATGGCTTAAAAGCACATTAAAATGATTCATGATTAGTTTTAGATAATAAAAAAGTTAAAGATTTCTCCTATCGTTATACGATTGAACGAAAACTGGTGGACACACCTAGTCATTAATAACTTGACTTGCTTGTGCAGTAAATTGCAATTTAGTCGCTCGATAAGGCATGTACAGTATTGAACAGGTGAAGTAACCGTGACCTACATAACGCAGATTCTCTTTCACTTTTGCAGGTAATAGTGACATTACAAACTATACTGAAAAATATAATGAAATAATTTTAACATTTGGTAAGCGGGGACGGGTTATCAATCGTACCTGCCGCCTGCGGCAATATGGCGGCAAGTAGGAAGAGTTAAATCGCATTTTCGAAATCAAATGATTCTTACCAATAAATGACTTGGTAAACATATAATTAGCGATTTTTTTATAGTAGGCTATCCAATGCACCTTTTGTATGTTTTGTTTTGTGACAAGAATCTAAAGAACTTTTGATTTTCTACACCAAAATGAAACATTGCATTTTCTGTACCTACTTTAGGAAATACGCGATTTTCAACATGCTTTTTATTTTATTTCGATTTTTACTCTTACCCACTGAAAGTTAAATATGTAAGCTATCTCAAAAATACAAAATTAACGACATTTATTGCAAAAAAACATGCACAAATTGGCATATGAAATCAATTAACAAACATCAAAGTACACTTCTTCTAGCATAACAACTTTTTTTTGGGCTGTTGAACATTGCTCCTTCACTTCACTCAATGAATGAAGTTCTCATAAGTTCGTTCAGTTTATTAGGAAAGGGTATATAAAACAAAATAGAACTTATTACAAGGCATTTTTGTATAAAATCAAGTCAAAGTGTCTTAGGTCACCTGAGCACTGATCAGAGCTCTCGCATTTAACAAGGAAAGCACTGAACAGCGCTTACGCGTCCGAAAGGTTAATGTCAAGTTTAAAACTATTATGACATGACATGATAGGAAGCTCTAGCGTAAGGGTTAAGAGTTCTTTTCCGATACCAAAAATTAGGTAGGTAATCAGAAAATAAAATACCTACTTTATTGGCGCTTATGTTCCAATAGGCACCTACCTACCTATTTAGATGTTACGTCAATTCATATAAGAAGATAACTAAATAGTAAACAAGCTCATAATTTTATCTATTAGAAAATTTAAATAATGTACCATACATTTCATTTGTAGAATTTCTTTTGTCATCTTTACGAATAACAAAGTTTGTCAAAAAACAACGACGCGGCCACCGCCAATCCACCAGGCACGGAAATAGGTACCTACTGGATATAAAGCTTTAAGTCTAATACTCTTTAGCATAATTAACTGCAGTGTAATCAAATAACACTGCAGCTACGATAATAGAAGTGTACCTACGTCTGAATAAAATAACAAATGAAAGTAGTAGACCCAAGCTAAGTAACTCACTTTGCAGCATAAGAGAAAGATGTCCCGACAGGACGATTAGTAGGACGACAAGCTCAGTTAATGAAAACTTAAATTAAAAAAAACCCCGACATGAGCTAGGAAAACAGCTAGTTATCTTTTTAAAATAAAACCAGTCCAACCGAATATCGACCCATCCGTTCGGGAGCTACAATGCCATGATCAAACTTAAGACGCCCCTCGTCGAGAGTTAAAAAAAAAACAAGGTAATAGTCCCCCTGGCCGATTTCGACCTCAACAAGATCAGCAAACTACGCAGGAGATATTATAGTGCAAAAGTGTAAGCGCCATACACAGGTGCACTCACTGTTCCATCACTCTCAAAGTTCTCAAATGAGACGGCAATCCGGCATGACCTCTCGCCGGTCATCAGGCGCAGGAGCAACGGCTTAACGTGCTTTCCGAGGCACGGAACACCGCCAACTTCCCGACTCCGAGCTGTTTTAGAGACATACATGACAGAAAATCTCAGAAACAATTTTGGCTCGACCTGGGATTCGAACCCAGGACCTTTCGGATGTAAGGCAGAAACTTTGCCACTACACCAACGAGGCCGTCAACAACAAACAAGGTACGACTAGAACTTACCGATTTCTTGCCTCGAGTCAGGTTGGTACGTGATCTTCATTTCTGGTATATATTTCGACATCGCCTCCGCCAACTCTTCAGGAGTGAAGCTCATCGAGGTAACATTGTACACTCGTCTCGTGAGCTTCTCATTGGGTACCTCTAAGTACTCTGAGAGGGCTCGGAGTGCGTCCTTGACGTGCATCATGGGAAGCCGCGTGTCGGGCTTTAGGTAGCACTGGTATTGCCCTTTACGTAGCATGTCGTGGAATATTGCAATTGCGTAGTCTGAAAGAAATCAAAGGTGTTAGTGAGTTACCTTCCTGAAACTAACTCAAAAGTAATTACGGTTGTAGAATATGTGAATCAGCTATAACGTGTTCCATAAATAGAACTGATTTATTCCACTGATTGCTTGAATGAGATGATAAACACTTCCACGGTTAAAATAAGGTAAATAAACAGGCAATATAACCTGATAATATTATTCATACGTTCATCTAGGTCTAGGTATCTGCTTACGTCATTACGTACGGAAAATAAAATTTATTCACCTGTCGTCCCTCCACCAGGAGGGTCGCTTGAAATCACGCCTGGGAATCTCAAGCAACGGAAGTCCAGTCCGAACTTGTAATGGTAATACTCTCCTAACAGCTCAGCGTGAACTTTGGACACCCCGTAAATTGTTCTAGGCCTCTGTATGGTCACGTTTGGCGTAGGGTTCCTAGGCGAATCCGGTCCGAACGCTCCTATCGTGCTGGGTACAAAAACTCTTAGTCTATACTGTTTGGCCAGCTCAATGACATTGTGCATGCCTTCTATATTAACTCGTACTGCTAAAGGAACATTCTGCTCTCCTATGGCGCTAAGAAGCGCTGAAAAGTGTATCAACCAATCCACCCTGTGGTTCACAACAATCTTCTGGAGACCCTTGAAGTCGAGGATGTCAACGAAGAGATAAGGACCGTCGTTGACGATCTCTTCTGAAGGCTTGATGATGTCCGATAGTAGAACGTTTTCTCTACCATATTTGTTGCGGAGATACTTTGCACACTCGACGCCGAGTTGGCCTAGACCTCCTGAAACAAGAATTGATTACATGAACGTCGAAATTTTTATTAAATACGAGGCGCTTAAGCCTCTTTTTCAGGACTTAACTAAGCATTTAAAAAAGTCAATCTAGTAAAAGGATCGCGTTATTCAATTGGGCAAAGTATTTTAATACTGAACGAGGATTTTGATGCTTGATTATTTTGATTTTATTTACGTATCTGCAGATGTAACAAACAATGATCTCCACGCACGTGCACAGACCGTTTCAATAATATTTACTTCTCATAAACCGAATAACATTATGTTATCTACCTGTGTCATTTTCATATGCGATGTTTTGTACGGGCAAATGCGTCGTTGTTCTACTCGTACATAGGACTCGTTTAAGGAAGTTCCCATCCGTTTTTGCGTAGAGGTACGTAATTATGGCTTTCGCAAAAGCCTGAGAGTAATAGTAAACTTGTTTTGAATGGAGCCTCCACCTCGTCACATCTATGAAACGCAGTTAGCTGATCTATGGATACTAAGTCCTGTTTTCACTACGTAACCTACGGTTAAGTTAAAAGCCGGTTAATTTTATTTTAGTAAGTAAATTTACATTGATTGATACGGTCGAAAAACGGCTGCTTAAGACTTAACCGGTTAAGACAGTAAAGACGTAGGTAATAAAAAGTGTTACTCCTGATATCTAAATACGTGATTTTAACACTGGCACCAAACGCCAGTATCAAACCCATTCTGTTATTGACGAACTCCACTAAGTAAAAAAACTAACACGGGTTGCACTCCGGGAGTGCCGGCAGAAGTGAAAACTTAACAACCGTCTTACGGTTTTTCGATCACCATCACGTGACCTGACGCGAGTTTCGCAGTTTCTACCCATGCCACAAAAGTGCTCAACGCCGCTAAAGAAGTTTTCACTTCAAAAGTATTCTTCCCACAACAGGACTAGTAGAAGGGCGTCTAGTTAGAAGAAAATCATAATTTTTATCAGGAATAAGAGAGTCCCTTTAAAAACAGTAGGTATTCATTTTGTTTACAGGTACTTGGCAGGTAGATCGAATGCCTTCCAGTTAGATAAAACTAGCGCTTAAATTCTTCAGCACTTACTTTAAAAATTATACTATGGCTTGATTAGGGCTAAAATAAATTGGCGCGAAATCTACGGTCAAGTTTCCCATCCCAATAACACGGAATATATCCCAAACTCTACCTAAGGGAACCGGTTCCAATTAAACCTGAAAGGACGATAGCCATCTTCTTGAATTCCTTAATAGAAACTCCTCTAAGTTAAAAAAAGTCTGACACCGTTCGAGCGAGGTGTGTCGTTTCGTCAATCCGTATTACAGTATTTTAATTTTCATGAAAACAACGTGTACGTTCTATTGACTGATCAAATCTTTATTTCGAGGTCATGCCCGTCAAGCACACTATTCTTAGAGAATTAATGAAAAAAGAGTAATAATAACAGATACTAGATTTAAAAAATATATCTAGAAATCATAAAAACGGTTTACTAAGTGGTAACTACTCGTATGAATGTTAGTCACCATTGATTTACTTAACACACTCAGGCTAAACTTACCTAACTTACGCAACTGACAAAAATTATGCAAAATCGTCATCATCGTACATAATACAAAGCCAGTTTATCACAATTTTATCAAACAGTTTGCAAAAGTTACCCGGTTGGTTAGGAATGTATAAGAATTTTCAGGGTTCAGTTTACTCTACGTTACATCTGGTTCTAATAATGAATATTAATCAGGCCTAATACATAATAATTCGAAACGCATGTTGAAGAAAATGGCTATTGTTATCTTTAATCGCTTTTGTGAGTAGTTAAGTTATGGCTGTGCAAAATCACGCATAGTATATAAAAAAAGTATTCTCTCTTAAAAACTTACTGTGGGGTAGGTTATAGGTTATACCTACTATGTGTATGCAGCATTCATATCATTAGTACAACATAAGATATAATTATATTCGAACCAACTTTGGAATTAACGGAATGTGTACCATTTTCCACGTGTTCATAACTTTCGATTTCTTAGAACGCGGCGCGCATAATTTAAGTAATTCAAAACTCACCGGTTATAAGTATTTTCGGAGGCTTATTAACTGGGTTGCCAGAATAAAATCTAACGTTGCATCCTACTGCGGTTCTGACGAGGTTTCTCAATAACATCGTAGGCTGCGCACACGCACGATTAGTCTCCGTGTTAGGCGAATACTGACTGGTTTATGAAGGGGTTTAGGTGCTAAAAGCGAAAACTGGTCGCGTGAGCCACGTTCGATGTAAACAAGAAATCGCCTGTAGAGTACAACAGCAAACTCGGCAATAGAGATGGTAGAATTTTGTGGGTGTGTCGGTTGGTTATGTAAAAATCCGCGGGCATGACATTGAATTTTATTTGCGGAATATCAGTGACGTAATAGCCATACCGGTTTTTTGGGCCTTGTCTAGTAACTTGAGTAAGGCACTGGTAAACAATTTGGCTAAGAAGCTTATTCAATTGAATGACATTAAGATGTAGAAAAGTGCAAGTATTCCATACGTACAAGTTACAATCCAGCCAAAAGAACCGTATGCTAATTCTTCTGTTTTATTCTTCCTGTCTCTACCATAGAGAGGTCACGGCGATAGAACAGAAACTACCCAAGAATCATTGTTGATCTGCATAATCTGTCTAATATCAGACACAGAGACATACAACGTCGATTTTGAACTGAAATAGTTTTGACCGCTGCATGTCTTTGCGTGTTTCCCTTGACTTTTCAAATATCTTTCTGGCTAGACCGACTCAAACAGGTTGGCGTCTAAGTATAGTAAAAAAAATCAGAGTAATCTACGTCTAAACTAACATTATATAGAGGAAAAATTTGATTGTTTTTTTGTTTCAATTGAATACACTCGAAAACTACTGGACTGATTTAAAAAAATCTTTTACCATTCGGAAGCTGTATCAACCCTGATGAACATAGGCTAAATTTAATAGTAGCGGTCCGTCCCCGCTTCGCACGGGTTGAATAATTGTCCACGCGTGCGATGCTAGGACAGACCGCTAGTAACAATTTAATCACCAGTCCTTTTTAACTTTTTTTTAGTAACGCTACTAATGTTGGAGTTCAAAAGATTCCTTCCTATATAAAACCTTAGTATATGCGTTTAAGTTTTTGTCTAATTGTTTGTTGATATCTACTTTCGTAGCCGAAACTTAGTAATAGTTCCAAACTATATATCAGTTTAAGAATGCTGTATGCTAAGAGTAGGTAGGTCAAGTACAAAATAGTTTTAAAACCTTAAACTTAACCTATGTCTTCTTACAACTCGTCCCAAACAAACTACTAACGGTACTCAAAATTCTAACTTAGTAACAAGGTAGTTATTTGAAAACTTTTTGCATGCTCGATTTCAAGGTGAGCAAGATACAAATTCACTGATGTGAATTGCTAAACTAAACAATCTCACTTGGTGTGATGTCTTAGCGAAATATAATCACGTACAAAATAGAGCTGAGAAGTTTCGACTACAGACAGCCGATGTTACGAGGAAAATAACTAACTTCTGCTTGAGAGCGTACGAATAAATTATGCTAATATAGCAGCTATAAAGCAAGATAAAATAGTAAATAGTTATATTTGAGAAATTGCAAGTCATCCTGGTTAAGGTAAATTATGGGGAATGAGATTCGTGATTGACGATTGTAATCCTTGAACGCGCGATCCAATAAGCATTGTTTTTTCTTTTGCAAAATACTTATGAATGACTATGAACATGACATGGATGATTATGAATTGCGTTGATCATATATCATATTTTACTCTAAAGGTATTCTTCAGCTGATTGTTGACTTGTAAACTTTATTTTGTTTGTAATGTTGGGAAATTTTTCCTCATTTTTGTAATCAGAACAAGCGACAATTATTATTAGGGTGATAAAGCCATCATGTCAATTTCATTGTCCAAGCAACCACCCTTCCGCGTTACCACATTGAAAGATTTAATCGCGATAAGTCACCCTGGCGTTCGTTATTTTGCAATTTAGAGTTAAATAAGCAATGTGTAGAAGCGACACATCATACCGACTTATTTAAACACCGTCCCAGCTTTGCACGAGTGGACAAAATTTTCTAGCGGATCACAATTTTTCTCGTATTAAATATGTGAATGCTCATCGGGGATAATGTAGGATTCTAATTGTATTTTTTTTAAATTGGTCAAGTAGTTTTGGAGCCTATTCAATTGAAACAAATAAAGATACAATCAAATCTTTTATCTTTATAATATAAGTGTACTTAGATGATACCATAATACGTTACCTAGCGTATTATGGTATCATCTAAGTACACTTATATCTCATCTTATTGTCATGCTTTGTTATACGTGCTTGTGAGATGGCATTCGATAGGCAACGACCTAAACGGTAAACAGAGGTTTCTAAGGTACTTTCTAAGGCACAGGTTAAAGAAAATATATCCAGTCAGTTCATCATTCGGGATCCGAACCTGGGGTCCCATAAGTCTACGATGGAAACATCACAAGTCAAAACATTTCATAGTCTACAACGCTTTGCAAGAAAGGGAAGACAAACAATACGTCGTAGGTAACATTCATGAGGCTTTACTATTTCTTGAATTAAGTTGCATCTCTGTACCTCAACAGAACAGGTAGTTACGTACCCCGGCACGCGCCATAATGGTGAAAGATAAGTTACTTGGTGCGCATCGAAGTGTGAACCGAAAGTCTTGTGTTTACATGCGAAATCGTCTAAGGGTCCCAGTCTGTGTTCGGCTAGCATAAGCCACGCTTGTCTAACGATTGTTTTTGAAGTGAGAAGTTGCGAAACCGTTTAACAGAGCGACACTCGAATCGCGATAGCTTCGTTGAGACTGTGCGTTGGATTGTCTTCAAAAAGGTTGTATAGGATTGAACATATTGTGTGACAGTGTGATGTGTGTCGTATAAATTATATTGTATGTTTATTTGCATTTATTTACCTACTAATCATTTGTACTGTGACTTGGTCTGTCACAAGTGATTGCTATGATGAAGCTGTAATATTTATTTGTAATGAATCTGTTGGTATTACTGTAGGTGGCAGCTCTTAATTTGTCTCTTTGTCCAACAAATCATTTTCCCATCCAATATTATCAACTCTAACCGCCGATCTAAGATCACAAGTTAGTCAGAATCGGGTTACTGCAAGGGAGATCTGTTAGCCAACCGCTATTTCCTTGCTGTTTTTTTTTTATATCCGGGATCACAGAACTCAATTGAATTGCAACCATTAGCATCATAACAATAACACTTACATAAATTATGTAGAAACAGCGAAGGTGTGTGCAAGATTAACATCAGTTTCGTGCAACAGTGCATTGGCCCAGCTTTCTTGGCTTGACATGACATAGGTAGACAACAAGATTTCTTCTATACACCTACACACTATATTTTTCAATACTTCTTCATGATCATACTCACGTGATTATGGCGGTATGCACGACCTTATCTCGACACGATCAGTAGGATATAACATTCTAAATGGTATCCAATAACGCAGAAGATTCGCTTGAAACTGCGTCCGTCAACTCTCTTTTGGACTGTGTCCTAGTTTAGATTTATGAAAGAAGTATAAGTTAATTTCAGGATAAGAAGTAGGTAGGTTTATGATGAAACCAGCCAAAAAAAAATAACCAAACCAAAACATGACAAGGTCCAAGTGGATAAGTCTACAAAATCGAATAAACAAAAATACAACTAGACATTCTAGAGAGATGTAGAGATGCGACAAGTAGGGTTGAACAGTAGCGCGGTGGTAGGGCCCATCGGATTGGGAGACATGTTGAGATCATTGTTAAAAATGCAAACT
Organism: Pyrausta despicata; assembly: GCA_963921415.1. Classification (NCBI taxonomy): domain Eukaryota; kingdom Metazoa; phylum Arthropoda; class Insecta; order Lepidoptera; family Crambidae; genus Pyrausta; species Pyrausta despicata. Next base: position 12,744,256 of record OY992848.1, read on the forward strand.
AAATATAGATTCAGCTAAAAGTGAGAACTCAAGTATTAGTAAGTATATGCAGGAATAAAAAACAATACAGAAAAAGACGATACAGAACAAGAAGAAAACAACTTCAAGACAGATCAAACAAACGAAGTAAAGATCACCTTAAATTAATCGAATCTGCAGCCTTGACAACACAAAGTGGCATCGACCAGAAATTTTGTTGTTATACCAAGACAATGTTTGCCCTACAAACGTTAGAAACGGGATGACAATCGGAGACAGTTACAGATAAGTATGCTAACTGTTCCTAATGGTTGCCCGTCCCGCTGGCTGGGTACGATGATTCTTTGCTCTTACGACAGAAAAATGTAGGAGACACGTATGAGATTTCACTAAGATGAAAACGCGACTTTCCCAAAATTATAAATTTCTAACCCATGAAAAAGCTGACCGAAGGAGGTAGTTTCCAGAAAAACTATTGTTCAATGTTGTAGAATTAGTCGGAAATCATTACTGCAGCCTATTTCGTAGGTACTTCACCTAGGTTTTAGTTTATCTCGTCAAGATTCCTGTAAATTGATTACCTAATTGAAACTTGAATGTCTTGTGTCTTTTGTGTGAGCAAAAGAATGATAATTAGGTGACTCCTACGTATTTTATTAGACTGTTAGAGTTTATAAAAATAATATTCTGTTATTATGATATGAATTATGTATGTTGTAGATTAGTACAACGTTATGAAATCATATTTTTTGATGTTAATTAGCGAAAAAAGGAGAACACCCACTTAGCTACTGAAAACCTTGTCTCCTAATACGATTATAGCATATATTTATACGTACTGAAAGTAACGCTTCAGTTAGATATTTAGACTGTGAAAACTAATGGCATGTAATTACTTGACAAGAGGTGCGGATCAAAGGTATAAATATATTTTTTATGGGCACATCCATCACTGTAGGCTACTAGGTTGTTAATTGTTTTTTTTTTGTCTAAATAAAAGTTTGATTTGACTAAATAAACCAATAATTCTTAGCAAACTATAGCAAGTATTCTACGGCGGTTAGTAATAATACCGCTAGGAAGTACAATCAGCTAGTTTCTGCGACATGTTACCTTACAAATTATGCAATAATTAATCGTAGTATCAGTTGTAACCAAATTACTCTACCATAACCAAGCTTACCAGAACAATACCCCTGTGACCTACATCAACGGAACGCCTGAAACCCAAAAAAATTCAATGTTGCGTAACGCATTCAACAATGACGCAAAAGACATTGCATGTACACCATAAATCGCCAATAAGAACAATGGTGAATGAATGAGTGAAAGTGTACCTTAACCACCGGACCGTTCTGCCTAGACTATTGTTCTTCCATTTTGATTGTTTTGAATAGGCACGGGTCCTTGACGCCACCGGATTCAGGTGTACCAAGAGCTTATTGCACTAAGCTTAGTTTAAATTAAATGTTGAATAAGTCTAGGCTTAATCTGTTATTGCAAAACTATGACTCGACTCGGGCATCTTGCTAGGCTACAAGCGTAAATGCAGCATTCAATATCTAAAAGCAAGACTTATTCTGCTTATTCTGCTCGACTCTTTTGAACATATGGCATCATGAACTTATATGCATCAAAACATACATAGTAATTTTACGAAATCTGCCTTCAAAATATCAAGTGTTAGATAATACTAATTTAATTATTGACTTACTCCTAATGTAAACTAATTAAATAAAATGTGCATTTTCAGGGCACGACACATCGCTCGCAACCTTTACCAGACACTGAAAAAATACCTATTGGGTGATCCAGCATTCAGTATGCTACAATGATACTCACAGAAGAAATAGAGGAATGGATTCTAAAGCAAAAAAGGCGATATTATGGTTCGTTATAGCGTATTGCGCAAGAGTTTGTGGAAAAACAACAGTATGTCCAACGCCAGAAACGATTCTCCCGTGCATATGCACGAACCGACACGAAGACGTGCAAATATGGTAAAACATATGGTTAAAATACGATTCACTGATGTTAAAAGTAATTCACAGACTTAGTGTACATATAAATATGAACTTTGACACTTTCCAGGTGCACGCACAGCGACTTACCACAGGTGCTGAAAGGCGTCCAAAATATTGGAGACTTTGTAAGAAACCCAATAGATGAACTTATAATAGAAAATAACTACCTACCATCCTTGCCCGGAAAAATATTTCAAAACGTCAAAATTATGAGACTGATGCTGAGACACAATGGCATAGAGAGATTATCAGCAACTTGGCTAGAAACACAAGAAATGAATTTGGTCGAAATATTTATAGTGGAAAATGATCTTAAGAGCCTTCCCGCTGAAAGTTTGACGAAGCTAAAAAACTTGCAAGCGATAACGATTCAGTCACAAAACCTGATAAGGATACCTGCATTGAGTAACATGCCAAAATTAAAATACATAAACATACAATCAGAAAGCCTAAATGTGTTAAATGAACATACTTTTGAGAATCTTCCAAGTTTGGAAAGACTTTATATAACGGGAAGTGAAAATCTTCGGACTATGAAAGAGAACGCATTATATAATTTGCCGAAGTTAAGGAAATTAGAGATAACACACTGTGGAATTAATTACATACACATGAGAGCCTTATCGCTTCTTCCTTCGCTTAGTGAACTTTCATTGAACAACAATAAAATCACTGATGCATCTATGGTTGGTAGAGCGACGAGGGATTTGCCTGTACTATCTCATTTGGATCTGAACCAGAATTCAATTGATAAGTTAAATGAAGGTGCATTCGTAGATCATCCTAGGCTTGAAAAGTTGTTACTATCAAGTAACGAAATCAACATTATACACCATGGAGCATTTCACAGAGTCCCTAAACTGAGAGTAGTGGATCTTAACTACAATAGAATATCTCAAATACACCCGGAATCCTTTTTGCAACAATCGGGCAGTGGTGTAGAAGAATTGTATTTGATCGGAAATAAAATTATGTACATTTCTGAATTTCGGTCGTTACTAGATGCATTGCCCAGACTGAGATTCTTGGACATGAGTGAAAATCTGCTTCAGGAAATCCCAAGGGGAGCATTAAGAGGACATTCAAGTCTAGAGAGATTGCATTTGAATAAAAATAGTATCAAGTTCATTCAAGCGGACGCTTTTGTTGCAATGCCTGCGCTACGAGAGTTGCATCTTAGCAATAACTCTTTAAGTGACATGAATGAAGGCCCCTTTTGGAATTTGCCAGCGCTTAAAGGACTCGATTTATCCTACAATTACTTCCAACGGTTACAACCAAAAATGCTATACAACTTACCTGCTCTGAGAAGGATAAACTTGAGCAACAACCAAATAGCCATTGTCGACCCGATTACGTTCATTGAATTGCCTTTATTGGAATACATAAATATTTCAGGCAATGCTCTGGTTTCATTGCATCCAGCAACATTTAGAAACTTGGGAAATCTTTATGAAATCGATGCAAGTGGCAACAAACTAATGGAATTTGTGCCTGGCCTGCCGAGAGGATTAGAGCAACTTTATTTGCAAAGAAATCAAATCACAAGCCTACCTATGCCACCATCACCGGACTTAGACTTGCCGGCTTTGCGGACCCTAGACATTTCTAGTAATGGCATACAGAAAATACCCCACGGTTCCATGAAGACCCTGCACAGTTTACGCCGATTATACATGAAACGCAATGGACTGCGGCAAATTGAAGTAAACACGTTCAACGACTTGGAAAACTTAGAAATTTTGGATTTGAGTAATAATCAAATTATGTCAGTTCACCCAAAGAGTTTTAGTAAGCTTACTCATCTGAAACAGGTTAATTTACATGGAAACACCATAGAAAATTTTGATTTCATGGCAATTCAAGAAAATGCAGCCTTATCAACGGTTGATTTTAGTAAAAATAAGTTAAAGAGTATTAGCCCTAACATGTTTAAAAGACCTCTCGATGTAGAAACACTTAATATATCTTCAAATAACCTGAATGAGTTACCCGCAACATTAAACATGTTACCGAAGCTGAAAATATTGGACGCTAGTAATAACCACATCAAGGTATTCGACGGCAACGTAATGAACAATGTACTCACCTTGAGGGAGATTAGAATGCCAAACAATAAGATTGTGGAACTCCGGTCAGGAAGCTTCAAAGACTTAAAGGATGTCGAGTCCATTGACCTAGAAAACAATAACATAGAGATCATACACCCGAAAGCTATTGTGAACCTACCTAACTTATCGGCAGTTTACTTGAGTCGAAACCACATAGTCGATTTGCCAGATGGAGTGTTTTCAAACCTTCCAAAGTTGAGGATAATTGATTTACAAGGAAATAGATTACAGTACATATCACCTAGGGCTTTCGATAATATACCATTGGTGCAATATCTAAACTTGAGCAACAACCAGCTGACAAACATCGATAACTCAGGACTCCGTCAGTTGCCATCGCTAGAAGTGTTGGATTTGAGTTTCAATAAACTAATAAAGATAACAGCATCATCTTTCCAGTACATGGAGTGGTTGGTAGAGTTGAACTTAGACAACAATCTGATTTGCTTTGTCGGCGGGAAGCCTTTCGATTTCATGCCTAGATTAAAGGTTCTTTCAATGCGATATAACAAATTAACTATGGTCAGCGAAAGCACATTCGCTAAGCTAAGGAACAACATCGCAATATTGGATATTGATGGTAAGTGTAACATCCTCTCTTAATGATTTAGTTGAAAGATTACCTATATCTATCATTGACAAAATTACTGTTCTTTTGCAGGTAACCCACTAACGTGCAACTGCGACCTCATGTGGCTGAAGTTATGGCTATCGGAATCTACCGCTATAGGACCTAAGTGTGCTGACGGGACTTATGTCAAGGGAATGCCATTTTCCCGGGAAGATTGCCTAAAATACGTTACTGGAAATCAAGAATACGACGGAAGGACTTGTGTTACCCACGAAAACGAAGCACTTTTACCGAGTCTAGCAACTTCTCAAGTTTTTTCGTCGCTAGATAAAATAAAAGATTACGCAACACAAATTAAAAATAACTATCACGTAAACAAAATTAACAACAGACCAGCTCCAGAAGAGTCTGAATATTTTTATGATGACTACGTCGATTATCCTTATAATGAAACTTTGGTTGACGGTCTCAACAACGATATACGTTTAGTTCAAAGTAATAATAAATCACAAGAAACTGGAGGAATTCCTACGCTCTATGCCGGAACTAAGAGCACGACACCAAAGACTATTCCTGTACCAAGTAACAAGCCCACTAGTGGGTTCACATTTTTCGGTGTGCCTCTACCAACAATTAATATGGGAAAACTGCTAAATACTGGTCGTAAAATGGACTGGCCTGATAGTAAAGGCACACAACATAATAACAAAAATTACCTAACTACAGCTCCACCGAAATTCGAAACGGGTGGATTTTCTCCCGTCCTTCCAACAACAGATGGTGGATTTAAACCGATACTAAACCCGGTAACTGTTTCACATAATTCACATACGCTTATTGCGGATCAAGGAACGGAAAGATACTCTGTAACTGGAAACATAGAACAGGCTGTCGTTATATCGACTACTGAACCACCAAAGAGGATGGTTCACTCAAATACTACTCATAAGAAAATCAAAAGCGAAATTCACGAACTCCAGGCTTACCACGACGATGATAACACTACTCATGTAGCATACAACAGAACAAAGAATGTAGAAGAACAGAAGAGTGATCCCAACAATTTGAGTAAATACAATTTGATGGAGTCCAACCTCACAATAACACAAGTAACAGAAAAGGAGGGAATTCTGATAACAACAGACATAAGTAATGATATGTCCCTGCAAGCATGGTTAGAATCGAGCACAAAGTCTTATTCTTCATCAACTCCTGTTACATCAAAGCCACCAGTTAAAAAGCACATTGAAAACACATTGCATACACAACCTACAGCACTCTCCGCGGTCCTGATGCCCAGTAATGAAGAAATAGCTAGAAGAAACCAGACCTCACCTGGTGTCAAACGTCCTGCCACTATAACCAAAGTGAACATGCCTTATGCGGCACATTATGATCTTCACGAGAACAATAGCAACAACAACTATTCTCCAGTGATTAATAGAGAAGCTAAAACACGATTTCCAGATAATCCAGGCAGCAAAGCAAGAAAGGTTGATGGAAAAGAATGGTACTACAAAAATTACAATAATTCCAATTTACAACCCTATGTGGCACCAGGGCTACATACTGCAAGGAGCCATGGTGTAGTACTTAAGAATATGATTACTATAACTGTACCTTGTCTGTTAAGTTTAGTGCTAATTTAGTATAATTATAGCTAATGAATAAGCAACTTCAGTTATTTCAATTCAACATCTAATCAGTTAATCCCTACCTTTTAAGTATCTGACTGTCATCATCTCAAGAGCTTTAGCTATGTTATTAAGACCTACAATCTGAAGCTAGCTATTAGCTTAATTAAACTGTTGTCACAGGATTTCTTTGGGCAATGATCCAGTGTGAGAAATAAAGACATTCAAATGATGTTCGACCTAATTTTAACAGTTTATTTATAATAGGTGAAATATATTATATGAAATTCAATTCTGAAACAGAATATATTATTACAGCAATTTAAGATCATTTTCTGCTCTAAAATCGAATTGAAAAATGTTCAGGAAGGCATCCAAACTTTACAGAGAATATGGTAATTTACATAATAGGTAGGAACTATGAATTTAATTCAGCACAATCTACTTTTTACAAACTGTCCACTCTTATGAAAATATCAGAAAGATACAAATTTGAGTAAATCAACTAACCAGGATCACAGTCACTGTTGTTTTTCAGTAAAGTATTTCCTTAACTTTTCAAGAGCTTTGTATCTATGAGAAATTGTGTTTTTCTCTTCCTTTGGTAATTCAGCATAGGTTTTAGAGTAGCCATCTGGTTGGAACACGCAATCCCAGCCAAAATCTCTAGTGCCTCTTGGCTCAACAATTTGACCTTTTGTGATACCTTGAAACAAAATTACATCAGAGTCAGCACAGCCTCCTTCACAGTAGGCAAATGTGCACACGGCCATAGCAGATTTGTCTTCCCATCCAGCCAGCATTTTAGAAAGACCTTCAGGCTTTATCTTGTCTAAAAACCACTTAATATAAGGTCCGGGAAGACCATTCAAAGCATTAAAACATAAGCTGGTGTCTTCAATAAGAACCGGTTTTTTTAACCGGCGAGCTGCTTCCTGACATTTCTTGATCGATATTTCTTCCATTTCACCTTGTAGTTCCGGCAAATCAACCTTATGACTTATTATTTCTAGCGGAAAAGTGGTTCCTAAAATCGCTCGAAGTTCTTCGAGCTTTTTCGCATTGCCAGTAACGAAAGTTAGGGTCTTTTGTGCCATTTTATTGAGATTCAGGAACAAGAATAATTTTGAATTGGATCACAAAAGAATTGCTGGTAGCATTTAGTGTTAAATCTTAAATTTTTGAGTTGGATCTAGTAAATTTAGGTCAAAGTTTTTTGAGGTTCTAAAGAAATGTCATATCGTATGACTTTGTACTTTTTTTGATTGCTTAATAGTGCGGCGACTTGTGAAGTAAGTAATCGAGAAATGGTGGGTTTCACCATTTAATCACCCCACCCGCCACAAACAGGGTTGCCAGACGGTCGGGAATTGGCGGGATTCTCTCGAATTTGTGTATGTCCTCCCGACTTAGCTAGTTTAATTAATCTCCCGAAAAACAAGTTCAATAATTATAAGTTCACATTTTTCAAGATTTTTTTCTCATATCTACAGTGCAATGCAAAAATATGTTTGTTTACTTAATATATTATGTATAATTAATATTCTTAACTTATTTTTTTATTTCTTCCGACCAAAGCCCTAAAATCCCGAGAAATCTATCGAATCGAGAAATTGATCCCGATAACAGGGAGAATCGATCTGGCAACCCTGGCCACAAAGTATGGTATAAACCTGAAGTATTTATCTTTGCACACAGGAACAAACCCAAAAAAAGTAAAATCATGACTGTCAAATTTTAGTTTTTGATTGATGAGAATCGTTTTTCGCTATTAGATTAGTTTGTGGTGATTTTAAGTTATATTATTAGTAATACTGCATTCGTGAAAGCACGATATTTTTTGAAAGCGTCTAGACATAAATTGAAAGAAAAATGCCGAGTCAGGAAGTCGTAGTCCCCGCTGTGGTGACCGCGACCGCGAAAGTTACTACAAAGGTTGTGGTCCATCCTCTAGTTTTGTTGAGTGTAGTGGACCATTTTAATCGTATGGGTAAAATTGGAAACCAGAAGCGCGTCGTTGGAGTGCTGCTTGGCTGCTGGCGAGCTAAAGGAGTGCTGGATGTGTCGAATAGTTTTGCAGGTTAGCATTGGGCTACTTTCTGATATCTACTCCATGTAGTAGCTTTTTGTAATGATATTGATTGGCATATATATCATGTCAGAAGAAATTACTTTGTCTTTGCATTGGCCCCTGACCTTCAATACAGTAGCTTCACAACTGACTAGTATCAAAAAAATATTCTGTTATAACTACTATACTACAAATGATACTATAAAAAATGTAACTGGGGATTATTCCTCTTTGGTCTTTTAATTGATTAATCTTTGTTTAATACTTATTTATCTTCCTTTCAGTACCATTTGATGAGGATGACAAAGACAAATCTGTTTGGTTTTTGGACCATGACTACCTGGAAAATATGTATGGAATGTTCAAAAAGGTGAATGCCCGTGAGAAGGTTGTTGGCTGGTACCACACTGGGCCAAAACTCCATCAAAATGATGTAGCCATCAATGAGCTGATTAGGCGATACTGTCCCAACTCTGTGCTTGTTATTATCGATGCTAAACCAAAAGATTTGGGCTTGCCAACAGAAGCTTACCAGGCAGTAGAAGAAGTCCATGATGATGGTAGTCCAACTACAAGAACATTTGAGCATGTGCCCAGTGAGATAGGTGCCGAAGAAGCTGAAGAGGTTGGTGTAGAACATTTGCTTCGTGATATCAAAGACACCACAGTGGGCAGTCTATCTCAAAGGATCTCCAACCAGCTCCTCGGTCTACGTGGGCTCCATTCTCAGCTGACTGAAATCCGAGACTACCTTATCCAAGTTGGCCAAGGTTCCTTGCCAATGAATCATCAAATTATATATCAGCTGCAAGACATATTCAACCTGTTGCCCGATATTGCTAACGATAACTTTATTGACAACTTGTACATTAAAACAAATGATCAGTCTCTTGTAGTATATCTAGCTGCCCTTGTACGATCAATAATTGCTTTGCATAATCTCATCAATAATAAGATTACAAACCGAGATGCCGAAGAAGGCAAGAAAGATGATGGAAAGGACAAGAAAGAGAAGAAAGACGATAAAGATGATAAGAAAACTGAAGACAAAGTAAAAGCAGAGAAGAAAGAGAAAGAAGAAAAGAAAAAGTAAATTAAATCATTAGACTAAGTTGTTTGTAATGCTGAATTATTATTAAATAAATTGAATTTACTAATCTCAAATTGCTGTTACTGTTGTATATTCACCCACACTGATACTTATTTCAGTTTCAAGTATTCTTAAAGAGATTAATGCAATTTACATTATGTTGTTAAAATACTTATTTGAAAGACTTATAATTTTTCACCCATTATAAACCCCTAGAGGACCCCATTCGAAATATTTTCTGTCCAAGTGCTTTGTTTATATAATATTCGTAGCTTATTTTATTCATATTGAGTCACTGACCTCATCCCAATAATTGGTATTATTTTTTATTAAAAGCCTGGGTCCAATCCATAATCCTTTAGTCAAGCTACTTTTTAAATCTTTATGAGGATATAAAAGATTGCTGCCTTTGAGGTCTTAATTGTTTCATGAAACATGCAAAATAATCTTATCTTATATACATTATTAAAAGTTGATATCGTGCACCTACTTTCATATCTAGAAATATTTGTGATAGTTCAGACCCTATCTTCTGATAATATTGATAAATATCGCAGTCGTAGTATGGATGTTATACGGCATATGCGGATGTAGTTACGATAATGTGTATTTTTTTGTGAGGTGAATCTCAACAAAAGTGTTTCAAAATGGCAGATCGCATCCAATTGGCTGTAAGTTTGAATTTCTATATTGAACTGATTTTTATTTAATTGAAATTCGTGTTTTACTCCATTTTCTATATTATGACTCCTGAATAAGTAACTGTGGTCTTACTGAGTATTTATTGAAGCTCACTAGAAGTGGCAAACTCATAAAACTGTGTTGACGTAATAAACGATATTGATTATCTACGTTATTTTTTGGCGGTACTCCCCCTAAATTCACTGAGAAGACTTAAATATTACATCAAATAAGTAATCCAAGGCTTATGCGTCTCACATGCCAGCTATATAAAGCGATCTTTAGGGTTGACACTTATTTTTATTCGATTCTATTTTTCAGAATCTTGTATGGCTGAAGCCAGAAGGGAAAGGAGCGTTTGATATCCCAATAGCTGTTAAAGTGCTACAGAGTTCGGCCGACCAAATCCGTGTGCAAGATGACGATGGCAAAATATTTACCGTCCCAATCAACAGGGTCCTCAAACCGCTACACGCGACGTCTGTGTCGGGTGTTGAAGACATGATCACGCTTGGTGAACTCCAGGAATACACGATTCTGAGAAATCTTCATCTGCGTTACCTTCAGCAGCTGATTTACGTAAGTGCCTCTTGGCCTCTAGCCTCTTGGCAACTCAATCTTACAAGGTTCCACCTCGTTTCAATAGTAGATAGTTGGTTCTTTTGCTTAAATTCTGTGATATGAACCATCTGTTGCCTAGTTTTACTTGTTTGGCTATTATCGGATAGTGATAGGTAAAAAGTAAACAACTCAGTAGTATTTATCTCAAGAATGATGAAGTAGAAGAGGCCTAAATAAACTTCTAGCCGTGTCATGCATGTAAATGTGATATATTCCTACCTCTACTTATCTATATAACAGTGAATCAGTGTTGTTTCGATAAGAAAACCAATATGATTTAGCGAGATCTACGTCTGACGTAACGTTGTATAATTATTTATCTAATATTTTTTATTGTTATGGTATAAAATGACTGTATGAATATAGGTGTAGTCAGAGACTAGACCTTATAATTTTGATGATGACCTTGCTTAATTTTGATGTTATGAACTCTACCAGATTAAGGTGCTTAGTTGAACGACAAATAACTACTTAACTATCAAATGAATGATTAATATGCTTCAGCAGTGATTTCTGGTATGAGAAAATGGATTAGGCTATACTGAACGAGTTAACGGTCATTTATGTAATAAACATTTGAATTTAGTATTCGTAATTCAACTGAAATTGTGTGTGTATTCGAAAATGAAACTTATGATAAGAGGTTAAAAAGGTTTGTGATTGGTCGGAATATATTTTTTTCTTTTCAGACATACACGGGCACAATGCTTATAGCAATAAATCCGTACGAGATACTCCCCATTTACACAATGGACCAAATACATTATTACCAGGGTCGAAACATTAGTGAGGTTCCACCACACATATTTGCTATTGGGGAGAGTTCTTACAGAGAGCTACAAGACACTTCGTCTAATCAATGCATAGTTATCAGGTAAGATTTGTTATACCTACTTCCTTGCTTCCAAAGTGTTCCCAAAACTAATGATATTTTTCCCATTTTAAGCGGAGAGAGCGGTGCCGGTAAAACCGAAAGTACAAAGCTTCTTTTACAATACCTCGCAGCTGCCAGTGGTAAACATTCGTGGATTGAACAGCAAATTCAAGAAACGAACCCAATATTAGAAGCATTTGGTAATGCTAAAACTGTTAGAAATGATAATTCATCCAGATTTGGGAAATATATCAACATATATTTTAGCAGGAAAGGAACAATAGAGGGGGGAAATATAGATCAATATTTGTTGGAGAAATCACGGATCGTCTTCCAAAATAAAGGGGAAAGAAATTACCACATTTTCTATTCTCTCGTAACTGGATTGTCAGCTGATGAGAAAAAGAAGCTGGAGTTAGGTCGCCCTGAAGATTACAACTATTTAAATTCAGGGAGTATGCTCACCTGCGATGGACGAAATGATAGTCTAGAATTTGCCGATATACGATCTGCATTTAAAGTTCTCAACTTTCCCGATCAAGATGTTTGGGGACTCTTCAGCTTGCTGGCAGCCATTTTACATTTAGGCAATCTTAAGTTCAAATCATATAATCTAAACAACATTGAATCATCGGAAGTTTCGGACGCTATCAATGCAAACAGAATTGCGACTCTCCTAGGAGTTAACAAGGCTACTTTGTGCGAGGCATTGACCAGAAAAACTTTAGTTGCACACGGAGAAAAAATCGTGTCACCTATTACCACAGCTTCAGCTATAGAAGGCAGAGACGCTCTGGTTAAATCAATTTATGGGCACCTTTTTGAGTACATAGTAGAGATGATAAACAAAACACTTCATAGAAATCAACAACTGTCGAGTGGTTCAGTTGGAATCCTGGATATTTTTGGGTTCGAAAATTTTGACTCAAATAGTTTCGAGCAACTTTGTATCAACTACGCGAATGAAAGTTTGCAGCAGTTCTTTGTGAGACACATTTTTAAACTTGAACAAGAGCAATACGAAAAAGAGGGTATAACTTGGGATAATATCAATTATGTCGATAATCAAGAAAATCTTGACGTGATTGGCTTGAAACCGATGAATCTGCTCACTTTGATCGACGAAGAGTCAAGGTTTCCTAAAGGCACAGACTTAACACTTCTTTCTAAATTGACAGCAAATCATAGTACAAAATCTTGTTACATTACACCGAAATCCACACAAGAACACCGGTTTGGAGTCAAACATTTTGCTGGTGATGTTTTCTACGAAGTAAAAGGTATGTGAGTTATAGCTAAATGTTCTCTTTTGGGTACTAAAATACAGCAGTTTCACACTTATATCTTATGATTAACTCAAATTTCAGGTTTCTTGGACAAAAATAGAGACAAGCTAACAGCAGATATGAAGGAAATGATGGCAGACTCGAGTAACTCCTTTCTGAAAAATTTGTTTATAGCAGACGTTGCTCCGACGCAAAGTGGCAGCCGAAAAACGTTTTCTTTGAGCCATCAATTTAAAACATCATTGGATGCCCTCATGAAAACTTTGTATGCTTGCCATCCATTCTTTGTAAGATGCATCAAGCCTAACGAGTTCAAAAAACCTAAAGTAAGTTTTTCAATGCTCAGTCAATAGTGTCAATATTATATCCGAATCATACGGCAAAAACTTCTTGCTTTCCAGGTATTGGATCGTGGACTATGTGTGCGCCAGTTGAGATACGCAGGTCTGATGGAGACTGCAAAAATCAGACAAGCTGGATATCCCATACGATACTCATACGCAGAATTCGTCTACAGATACCGGCTCATAGTTCCTAATATCCCTCCTGCGGAAAAAACAGACTGCAAAGAAGCCACGAAAAAGATTTGCACCCAAGTGTTGAAAGATCAAGAGTTTCGTTTGGGGCACACGAAAGTTTTTCTCAAAGATGCTCACGATGCCGTCCTAGAAGAGCTTCGACACAAAGTTTTAATGAAAGCAGTTATCAAAGTGCAAGCAAATGTAAGAAGATTTCTTCTCAGGAGGAGATTTATCAGAATGCGAGCGGCGGCTGTGACAATTCAAAAGCATTTCCGTGCTAGAGGTTACAGAAAGCGGTACCTTGTGATGAGAAGAGGATACTTGCGAATGCAGGCCGCGATCAGGTCAAGAGAACTGAGAAGAACCTTTGTGAACTTGAGAAAGTTCTTCTTCAAATTACAAGCACATTCCAAGGGCTATCTAGTGAGAAAACTGATCCGCGAAAAGGGTCATCTTATTAGAGCAAAGATCGAAGAAATGAGAAAAGAAAGAGATGCACAAATACGATCTGGCAAGTCGGAAACGAGCGCAAGAGATGACTATGAGAAGAAATTCAAAGACATGATGGGATCTGTATGGATTTTGAAGGAAGTATCTGAAAACAATGTTCAGAACACGACAGCTATTGACGATAGATACGTTGATGATGTGTTCGGCTTTTTGAAAGATACAACGACGCCTGCTGGGACCGTAAGAGGTGCTGGTTTTGGTGTGGTAAGTGCTCCTTTTAATGTTCATAGAGAAGCATTGTATTAAGATTTAAGAAACGCTAACTCAACTAGGTGTATTTTCACATTCATTTCATGACTTTCAAATATTTTTCTAAAGATAATAAAACTAAACTAATCAATGAGATATAACTCTGGTGAAGCTAAGAACTGTTCTATAGTAATATAAATAAAGTGTTAAAATGAAACTTTTGCAGACAAAAACAGCAAAACCAGAGGCAGATGTTGTGATTCCACAAACCGTCGCACCAGAAGCAGATGAAGAGCAGTTCGATGAATTCAACTTCAGGAAGTTCGCAGCGACGTACTTCTTGGGCAACTTAAGTCATTTGTATTCACGCAGGCCCTTAAAACATTCGCTACTAGACTTGCCATCCCCTATAGATAAAATGGCCGCCCAAGCGCTCTGGATAACAATACTTAGGTTCATGGGTGATTTGGCCGAACCGAAATATGCAGATGATAAAATTGATAATGTTCCAGTAATGTCCAAATTATCGGATACAATCGGCCGCGCGTTCCAGAAGACAAAGGAATTCGAAGTACGTATTTTTGCATTAAACCGTGCTAGAATTAATTACTTCAGAACAGAAATCCAAACATATTTGTTATGGTTACAGGAACTTTTAATGAAAGACAATATTTGTTATGGTTACAGGAACTTTTAATGAAAGACAACTACCAGAGTAACCCTAAACTGATACAGAAAACTCTGAAACGTCAAACTAAACTGAACGAAGAGTTCATGAAGAACCTACTGCAAGACGAAGTCACCAATGAAATGTACAGCACTTGGCTTAACTCACGGCGAAGTACGAATTTAGAGAAATTGCACTTCATAATCGGGCATGGTATTATTAGGAAGGAACTAAGGTTAGTGGTTGAAATAAACCTATTAGAAAAAATATTAAATTTGCAGTGATTTATGTTGATGTTTTCTATTCCAGAGACGAAATATATTGCCAACTTTGCAAGCAGCTAACAAACAACCCATCTAAAGCATCACATGCCCGTGGTTGGATTCTTTTGTCACTTTGCGTAGGCTGCTTCCCACCATCGGAAAGATTCGTCAAGTACTTACGGTCATTCTTACGCGAAGGACCACCGGGCTATGCCCCTTACTGCGAGGGAAGACTGATACGCACATTAAAAAACGGAACTCGAACCCAACCACCAAGTTGGCTCGAATTGCAAGCCACCAAAACGAAGAAACCGATCCTTTTAACTGTAACTCTGATGGATGAGACTTTAAAGACTGTTCAGTCGGACTCCGCTACGACAGCTGAGGAAGTGTGCCAGCAAATTGCTGATAGCATCGGATTGACCGATACCTTTGGCTTCTCTTTATACATAACACTATACGACAAAGTACTGTCACTAGGCAGTGAAGGAGAACACATCATGGACGCTATATCCCAATGCGAGCAATTCGCAAAAGAACAGGGAACTCCAGAGAAAAGTGCGCCATGGAGGCTGTTCTTTAGAAAGGAAGTGTTCACCCCTTGGCATAACCCAGCCGATGATCCAATTGCCACCAATTTAATATACTGCCAAGTAGCTAAAGGAGTTAAGTTTGGAGAGTACAGGTGTGATTCAGAGAAAGACCTGGCTATGATTGCAGCACAACAACACTACATAGAATACGGCCCACGAATCGATCCCAATGTGCTACGAAAAGTTATCGTCAATTACATACCAAATCAATTCATTCAGTCAAACGATGCAGCTTTAACAAAATGGGAGCATCTCGTTACTAAAGCGTTTGAATCTTCCCAAAGCGTCTTGTCTAAAGTGGTCCCTCTTCATTGCAAGGAAGACATTGTTATTTTTGCAAAGCTAAAGTGGCCGATGCTGTTTTCTAGATTTTTCGAAGCAGCAAAAATTAAAGGTGAAAATATAAACAAGGATGTTGTGATCATCGCGGTTAACTGGACTGGCGTTTACATTGTGGATCAGCTAGAGCAAATTCTTCTCGAAATATCGTTTGCTGAAGTGACGTACGTGGCATATAGCGAGGACGAGGACTTTGAAAACTTGGGGAGAGTCACGATTCGGACTATTCAACAAGAAGAGTTTGTATTCCAGAGCGTCGATGCAAGTGAAATGAGTGCGCTTATAATCTATTTGATCGATGGTTTAAAGAGGCGTTCGATCTACGTTGTTGCTCAAACAGATTCCCAAGGCTATAGTGATGCGAGTTCATTCTTGCAATATAAGAAAGGTGATCTCATCACACTTTTGCAAGATTGCACCGGAGAAACTCTTATGAACTCAACGTGGGGTCACGGTGTCTGCAACAACCAGGAAGGTCTGTTCCCAACAGAACAAGTGTATATCTTGCCTACCATGACTGTACCTTCTAGCATAGTTCTGGAGATCTTCAAGAAGGGCAACGTTAACACAGACAAAAAAGCTCCTTCCAAATATAACACGATTCAGAGAAAGCGTATGCACACTCTTGAGAAGTTTGCAAAGGAACATTTTAGACAAGACATCGAAATAAATACGAGCGTGTCTCGACAGTCCACATTAACCACAGCCAAGCGAGCAATCGCACCGGATCTATGGGCTCATACAAGAGAACCGCTCCGCAGGCCACTTCTGAAAAAGCTAGAGAACAATGAAAGCGTGTCTAAAATTGCTGTTGCAGCATTCTTCGGAATACTTAAATACATGGGCGACATGCCAGCTCCAAAGGCGAGGTCTGCCACCGAGTACACTGATGAAATATTCAGAGCTCCTCTAACAGAGCCCGTGCTTCGTGATGAAATATACTGCCAAATCATGAAGCAGTTGACGAACAACAGAATACAACTGAGCGAGGAACGTGGCTGGGAGCTGATGTGGTTAGCGACCGGAGTGTTCTCTTGTGGGCAGTTATTACAGAAAGAACTCGTAGAATTCCTGAAGACCCGGCCTCATCCTATTGCCAAAGAGTGTTTAAGACGCCTGTTCAGAGTACAGAAGAGTGGTTCCAGGATCTACGCGCCATATGTAGTAGAAGTTGAGGCAATTCAGCACAGAAGTATGCAAATATACCATAAAGTGTACTTCCCTGATGATACTGACGAAGCATTCGAGGTGGACTCTTCTACAAAAGCCAAAGACCTGTGTGAGCAGATAACTGGTAGACTTAATTTGAAGAACAGTGACGGATTTAGCTTGTTTGTGAAGATAGCGGATAAAGTGTTTTCTGTGCCGGAAAATTACTACTTCTTCGATTTTGTATACGAACTGGTTGAATGGATGAAACAAACGCGGCCAATCCGAGGCGGTGAGTTAATTTTATTAAACTCATATTTAGAAGCTATTAACTTTATGGACTCATCTAATAAAATTATTATTTTCAGCCGGAACCCAGTTGCAATTGAATTACCAAATATTCTTCATGAAGAAACTCTGGATCAACACAGTTCCCGGAAGAGACAAGAATGCAGATCAGATATTCTACTACCCGCAAGAGCTACCGAAATATTTGCGGGGTTACCACAAGACCTCCAAGCAAGACTTGGTCGAACTGGCAGCTTTGGTGTACAGAGCACGATTAGGCAGTGACCAGTCATTGCTTCCGCAAATAACTCAAATGCTAGAAGATTTTATTCCGTCCGACATGGTTAGGATTCAAAGCAATTCGCTATGGAAATCGTCAATTAACACCGCGTATTTACAGCAAGGAAACATATCAGCCGATGAAGCCAAGGAGAAATTTCTAAAGAAAATTTACCAGCTGCCCACGTTTGGTACTGCCTTCTTCGAAGTCAAACAGACGTCGGATCCCTCGTATCCGGAAATGGTTGTGATAGGCATAAATAAGAATGGAGTTAGCGTTATTCATCCTCAAAGTCGCGTAAGTCATTTGATATTTTTTTACGCCTAATGTAGTATTTATAATAGGTAGGAATATCGTTTTAGGTAGGTTAGGTACCTTGAGTATTAATGTAGCCTTGAGGGCAATTCTCAAAATGCTACCAAACCCATGAATCTAAGGCCGTATAACGTCCTTGCTTTCGGCTTAATATCAACGCTCTCATTTAAAAAAAAATAGAACAAAGACACGATTAGAAGCGCTTCTGATGAGTGGTAAGCAAGATTTATAAGAGTCACGCACGAAATTAGTTTGATGTAGGTACTGGGTTAATAGAGTTTCAACCCTATGTGTCTCGGAGTTCCAATATTATTTGCGTTTGTAAAAGGCTTTATTAACCACTTTTTCTTGTTTCAGGATATCTTAGTGACACATCCGTTCTCCCAGCTCTCAAACTGGTCATCCGGTAATACTTTCTTCCACATGACCATGGGTAACATCCTTCGTGGAACCAAGATACTTTGTGAAACATCTCTGGGATACAAGATGGATGACTTGATATCTTCATACATCGCTGTTCTTAGGCAAAAGGCTCAACAAAAGTCGAAAGCTCAATAAATATTGTAACTAGTGGTATTATTTTCTAAAAGTTTATAACTATTGTGTAGATAAACCGTGTTTCTAATAAAACAAACTCAGACAACATTTTTTGTATTATTTCAGAAGCCATTTTTTGCCTTATGGACTATAAAAACTCCTTAAAATGAGTAATACATTAACTCCATATACTTATACCCCATAAATATATGGTAATCCTATGCCATGGTCTATGCGCTACTAGCGGACCCCGGAAAATGCTAACAGATGGCAAGTCCACAACACCACAAACGCACAATAATAATAACAATATAAATAATAAATTTCTTTATTCAGGTGCTAAGTCTCATTGTACATCACATATATTTATGAATAAGATAAAAATCAGTAAAAGTAGACAAGATAAAATAAAAATTTTGACTAAATTAAAATTTGTTTACAGTAAAATGAATAAAACTAAGTAGAATTAAATAAATATGCAATAAAATAAGTCAATATCGAGCCAATGTCTGTAGATAGGACTAAAATAGAGATCCTCGCTGACCACCGCGAGTATACCGTTAGGGGAGTCACGAAGTGTTTGCCAAAACGACGCAACCCTCTGTCGGATTACCGCAAAGAAGTCAGACACTCTCGCTTCGGCAAACATAGCAGAGGCACTACAATATCTAGGCAACTTCATGAGGATGCGGTAAGCATCATTGTACTGCACTCTCAAAATGTCAAAAGCCCACAGCTGCGACGTATAGAAGCACTGAAAAGAGTTTTTCATCCCACCATCTCGGAAAGAGTATTTTTGCTCTTCAATATCTGAGTGGAAAAGCCGTTTTTATTCACTAGAGGTGAAAGTAAATTTGAATTTAGAACATCGTGTGCACTAAGTTTGTGAATTAAAAAAATCATTAAACCTATTTATTGCTACCTCTATGGTGCCGAATATATCATACAACATTTTTTTAATTTGTTAAAAACTCAATCTCTGAACCTTTTTGGTGTTCTTTTTTCAATTTGCTTTGAAGGCGGTTCTTTACGCGGCATTTTTTCACATCATTGTTGAACCTTATTTAAAAACAAGAAACTTGAAAACAAGTGAAAAAACTAAAATGAGTGATTCAAGCGACGAGGAAGTTTGTTTGACGCCAACAGAATTGACTGAAACTGTTAATAATGCGCAAATGAACTTTCTCCCTTAACAATCACGCGAGAAGTATTTAAAACAGTACGTTATGTTCAACACGTTCTCAGAAAACGTTTTGCTGGCATATTTTATAGAATTATCCGAGAACAAGAAAGCAAGCACACTCGAAAAACAGTACACAAGTGACTAACACCAATATTACAGTACCCAACAAAAATATTACACTCAATTTAAATAACTGTAGCAACGTTACTTTCAATTTTTATTAATTATACCTAAGTATTATTTTGTTATAATTTAAAGATTATTCTGTAATACTTACCTGTCATAATGTAGTAGTTAATACCTAAACTGAAATTAAAGTACCTATCTTGTGATTGTCAACGTTTTTTTTTTGCATTTAGTCATTTCCTCGCTAAGGTGGAATGAAAAGTTACGTGTTGCACTCGAGTGCAAAGATTTTTAACCTCGTGCTCTTTTGATTCCCTCGCTAACGCTCAGGATTCAATTTTAGAATCCTTCGCTTGCTCGGTCATCAAAATTGAACACGCGGTTAAAAAGCAACTTTGCACTCTTGTACAACAAATAACTATTCTTGGCTTCCAAACTGCAGCTGCTAAATCTTCGGGCAATCATGTTGTACCGAATTGAGAGCGCTCGTCTTTCGCGTTCAATATCGAGTTCGTCTTTCAAATCTTCTGCTTGGATATTCTGGCCCAAATATTTCAATTAGGTGACAACCCGTATAGCTGTGTCATTTAAACGAACTTCGTGTCGTGACGATTGCCTTATCAGGCATTCTAGAACCTCAGGTGCTGATACTTACACGACAAATTGACTCAGGGGGGATATATCGAGAAATTCACATTTTATCTTTATAATACGATACTGGTGCCACTAACCAGCCCGAGAGCCACGTAAGTGGTATGTTCCTCTCACCGCAGACTGGCTAGTCACCGTCATCGTTCATATACACACATTCGAGACTAAAGGTCTCTTAACGGGGGCCCCCACTCGGGAGCCCCATAGGCCTCCATACCTCCCCTCACAGCCTGCCTCTACCACCGGCTACGTATCACTCTTACGTAATCTCTCGATATATTCCTCTAGTTAACTCTTATAATCTTTGTGCAACTCACCCGGGGGGCCAGGTTTCTTTTATCAACTTAGTGCAACTCACCAGAGGGCCAGCTAACTCTTTTGATTACCTCCTCTTGTAATTCCCTCTGCTCGCCCTCCGCGTGCCGTTCACTCACACACTCACTCTCGATTCTACTCATGTGCTACATAACCTCCTATTTATTCTCTCTCTAAAATATACTCATAAACTCTTGTATCGAATCTACCCTCCACCTCAACTGTCATTCAAAATCATATCCATCGACAAGCAGATGATACCAGCAATAATAATTAGATTCACTCACATTTTGTTCGGATAATCGCATCTTTCGCGACACTCCCTAGGAAGACGAAGATTGTCATAGTGAAGCGAAAAGCTGACGAGTCCACTCTGCAATCTTTTCTCTCGCTTTGACTGCAGCAACTCGCCTCACCTTGACTTCTTGTGTCTTGCTCACATCGCTCTCATTATGGATCTCTATCTCTTCACTGACGTCTCTACTTTCTGAGCTCGGTAGAGTCAGTTGTTCTACCATCTCTGAGTCTTCATTATCATTCTCGGGGTTACTGATCTCTCTCTCTCCTACCTCACTCTCCTGTATGACAACCTCCTTCTCGTTAGGTTTTTCAGAACTCTCTTTTATTAAGTCTTGATCCATTGGTTGTTCTTGGATCTTTCTCTGGCTCGAAACAACTGGTGTCGTTTCTTGTATCACAGGCTCTCTGCTATCATGAGTCTCGGTCAGAATTGGTTCTGAAGGTATTGACTCTGTGACACCATCCATGTCAGCTTCTAGTGGGTATAGGTGGCCAACCGATCTGGTGAACTCGGTATTTCCTATTCTAACTCGGGCTACTCTACACTCTCCATCTTCGCTCCTTACAAGTGATGTTATTTTGCCCACTTTCCAGTTCTGTCTGTTTTTTGCTTCACTCTTGATCTGGACTATATCCCCAACACGTGGTGTTTTGCCCGTTGTCACTCTTGGTTGTTTTACATTGTTTTTGTATCGTTCTCTTAAGCTTGGTAAATACTGACTTATGAACATCTCCTTGAACTCGTCTACGATATTCTGACCTCGCTGCCATCCTTCTATAAGGTCCCGCTTAGTCACTGTGTCGGAGTTTATGGTAATATCCCTTGACAAGTTCATGGTCAAGCATTTACCCAGTGATAGGAAGTCTGTTGGCTTCAGTACGTACTCTACGTCTGCGCCTACACATGTCAACGGTCTTGTATTGACTACCGCTTCTACTTCTTTTATTACTGTCTGCAGTCCGCTGTCACCCAGTAGATGTTTGCTCAGTGTTCGTTTCAAGCAATGTTTCACAACGCCAACTAATCTTTCGTACACTCCGCCATGCCATGGTGCTAATTGCGGTATGAACCTCCACTTAATCTTGTTCTCCACGCAAAATGTACTGGTTAAAAGTTCAGATGTAAGTTTGAATTGCAGGGCGTTGTCAGAGAGGATTAGTGTTGGTACTCCTCTTGAGGCCACAAATCTTCTAAGAGCAAGTAAGCATTCTTCGGCGGTCAAGTCCTTTACTACCTCGAGATGGACCGCTCGTACCACTAAGCATGTGAAAAGACAAATCCATCTCTTTTCATTTCCACTCCTGCATTTCACCATCATTGGGCCGAAATAATCCATTCCCAAGAATGCGTATGGTGCGCTGTACTTCACGCGTTCTGGCGGCAATGCTGGTGTCGTCGGTAGTTTGTACGGACCACCTCCATGCTTGATGCACTCCGGGCATCGTCTTAAGACCTTTTGAACTTGTGCTCTACCCTTAGGGATCCAGTATTTTTGGCGAATTATACTCAATGTATGTGGGACTCCTACGTGGTAATTCTTTTCGTGGGTCTCTCTGATAACCTTCGTAGTATACTCGCATTCTCTTGGCAGCAGGATTGGATGTTTTGTGTCGTATGCCATATCAGCATGCATCATGCGACCTCCACATCTCAGAAGACCGTCTACATCCATGAATAATCCTAGATTTCTTGTAAGATGAGAATCTTTTCCTTTGACTTCTTCTGGAAAGTATATAGATTGGATCTCCTTTATCTCTCGTACTTCCGAGTCAATTGATGGCATCTCTGGTTTGTCCATACTCAGGTTGTCTTCGACTGCTTCTGCCATGTCTCTCTCTTCTTTGTGGTCGCTTTCTTCAGTAAGATCTGGAGGCGGCTCTTCCAGACCCTCCACAACAGCAGAGAGTGTCGACAGGTGATCCTCCAGGTGCCTATCATTAGACCACAACTTCTTATTATCCCGGAGAAAGTAAGGACCTTGCATCCATGTGTGTTTCTTCTGATGCCAAAGTTCAGGCCGGGTCGCCAGGTCAGCCGGGTTAAATCTTGAGCTGATATAACAGTTCTCGACGTTCACATTCTGTTTTATCTCGTCTACCCTGTTTGCGACGAAAGGAGGCAACAGTTTGTTTGACTTAACCCAACTGAGGACGACGAGACTATCTGTCCAAAGACATTGCTTGGAGATGTGTAATACCAGTGTCTTTTTTAAGTAGGTTATCAACCGGCTTCCTATAAGATAACCAAGCAGTTCCATTTGTGGTATTGTAAGTGATTTTTTATTTTTCGGAGGACCGGTATGACCCTTCGACGCTGCTTGATTCTTGTCTACTTTCTTTTTCTCTAGTGGAGCTATCCTGGTCTTGGACATAAGCAGTGTAGTTTTCACGTTGCGTCCATCGTCAGCACGCAGGTACGCCGCTGCAGCATACCCGTGGTTGGAGGCGTCGGTGAAACAATGTAACTCGTACTCAATGTTCCTTTCGTTCTCACAACTATGGAATCCTGTGTAGCGGGGAAGTGTACAATCCTTCACATCATACAATGTGGAAGAAATCTTCACCCATTCTTCATGAAGCTCTGGAGACAGTGGTGTATCCCATTTGTAGCCTCTTCTCCATAGTTCTTGCAGAAAGAGTTTCACCGGTAATAAAAGTGGAGCCACAAATCCACATGGATCGTAGATTGAGGCTAACACTCTTAATACTTGCCTCTTGTTTGTGACTTCACTCGGGTCAAGGATGTTCTCTTTAAGGTTTAGCCGCAGTGTGTCTTCTTCCTTGTTCCACACTAGGCCCAGCACCTTTGTCTCTTCTGTTGGTTTCGCTCTACTCTTCATCGGTATCTTCTCCATGAGCACATAATCGTTTGACGTCCAATCTCTGATGTTCATGGATAGTTGTTGAAACAAGTATTTAGTTTCCTCGAAGAGTTTGACAGCATCTTCAGTGGTGTTGGCACCTGTCACTAGATTGTCTACATAGCATCTGTCAGCTACGCTCCCTAGAAGATCTGGATTTGTGGTTGAAATGTGATAGCGTATTACTGCATTTAGTAGAAATGGGCTAGAGATTATACCGAATGGCACCCGGCAGAACCTCAGGTGTAGAATATTGTCATAGGTCAAGGGTTCTTCAATATTCTTCACCCATAGAAATCTGGTCACATCTCTATCTTCTGTCTGTAGCCCTACTTGCAGGAAGGCCTTCTCCACGTCTGCTAAAATTCCTATTTTATTAGTTCTGAAGTTTACAAGTAAAGCTGTTAGATCTTGCAATAAGCAGGGTCCTCGATACAAACATTCATTTAAACTGAGCTGATCTTTCGACTTTGCTGAAGCATCATACACAATACGTCCGCGTTTACCAGCTTGCTTGACTATGTGGTGTGGTAAATAATGTATCGGAGGAGTTGTTTGACAAGTCGTATCAGATTCAGGTTCTACAGTTTCGATTATGTTTGCTTGGATCTGTTCCTGTAAGATGTTATTATATTCCTCTAATGTAGCTTTGTCTGCTCGCAATAGTAAACCCTTCAGTCTGCCATATGCAGGGCCATAGTTCGTAGGTAAGCTTGGGTGGCGTTGCGTCCAAGGCCACTTCACATAATATCTGCCATCTTGATATTTAATGGTGTTGTTGAAATGTTGAACTGCTTCTTCTTCTCTGGTTGCCTTGACGGAGTCAGTTATACCAATGTTTTCTAAGGTCCACAAGAATTTGATATCAAAGTTTCGTAATGGCAGGTCTGGTTCAGGGTAGTGAAAAAACTCTCCACCACTCTGATGGTATGTTACTACGGAGAGGGTAACTTCCCTTCTTTCTTGTTGTTCCAGGCGGCCTGATACTATCCATCCGAAATCCGTGTTGACTAGGTGAAGATGGTCATCAATCATAATTTTTTCATTCCTGATAAATGAGAAGTAATAGTCGTTGCCAATAAGTATATCTATGCCTTGGCCACCTGATCCATCATCTGCCAATACATCTACCAGGTCCGAGTGGCTTACACTCGGTACTGCTATTCTATCAGTAATGTGAGGAACTATGTTAACTCGGATTACCTTCTGGACTCCTCTTTTTGTTTCAATGGTGATATTAGCAGATGGGCTCAGGGTCTCAGCTGGTTTCTCTGATCCGAAGGTAAATATCATCAGCAGATCTTCTTCGTCTGGGGTAAGGTTTAGACGTTTTGCTAAGCTTGTTGTGATGTAACTTCTCTGACTACCCGAATCAAGCAGTACTCTGCACAGCGGTAGCTCGTTTTCGCTCAAAACTCGTACTGTTGCCGTCCGCTCTGCTGTTCTTCGTTGGACACAAGGAGCGATTGTGAGGGCCTGCACAGTGATGGCAACGTATCAATTTCTTACATTCTCTGGCCTGATGGCCTTTTCCAAAGCAGTTAAAGCATCGTTCCTTTAGCTGTTTCTTTCTAGCTTGTATATCCTGGAATTTACCACACTCGTCATTGTAGTGATCTTCATCACAGAATATACAAGCGCGTTTTCTCAGTTTTTTCGGGACTTGAGGATCTCTGTCTAGCTTTCGTTTCCTATTCCTCTTATTGAAGCTGGCTGCGTCAGAGCTGAGACTTCTTTGCTGACGTCGTTCATTAAACCTTTGCTTGGTTGGCTTGTCAGATGTCTTGACATACAAAGCTTCGGTTGATGTTGCCATAGGTGTGAATGGAGAGGTGGCGGCTGACAACTTGCTCTGTGATGACTCCATAGCTGTCAGCACCATTCTGAGAACCTCTCGGATGCCTGACACTGACTTCTCTCCAGTTAACCTCACATTGAGTTCATATAAAATTCTCTCCGGAAACTTCTCCATTATTATTGATCTCAGGTGGTTACTTTCTACGTTTTCGCCCAGGGACTGTAATATGCGCAAGTGCCTTTCAATGTTGTCTAGGCTTCGAAGAGCCTCCTCTGCGTTGTCAGAGCACTTGAGCATATTAGTGATTTCCTTGTAGTGAGCATCAACCACCCTGTCCTTGGAACCGTACCTGGTCTTCAGAGTGTCTACGGCTATGAAGTAGTTCTCGTTAGTAACTGGAAGACCTTCAACTGTTTCACGAGCTCTGCCTTCTAAGGAACTTACTAGATAGGCCATCTTATCTACATTGCGGAGAGTTTTACTGCCTATGTTAGATTCAAATTTGTCCCAAAACTCTGTGAAATGCAGTATGTCGCCGCTAAACTTAGTAGGTTCCAGCTTTGGTAATCTTGTTGTTGAACCAGGTGCAGGCATTTGTTGGTTTGTAGTCGCCTTTTCCTTTAGGCAACGTTCATACGTTGTCATATTAGTTAGTGTGGCTTCAGCTTCCATCTGTGCTTGGAAACCCTCACTTAACAGGTTGATGGACGCTTCGCTCGTAGCCACAGGTGTCAGGCGGTTTGCTTCTTTATCATACAACTCAATAAGCTGCCTGAGACGAAGCGTGGCCCCGACGAAATCCATTTCGTGTACTCCCTCTGTCACGTCCGAGATTTGGGCAAGCAGTTTGCGTGCTTCTACGTGCCCTTCTGACAAGGCGTCAAAGCGCTTCTGTACTTGTAATAAAAGTATTGCTTCCATGGTGGCGCCGACTGCAAGTCAACATACGAAAAGATTATAACTAGGATGATCCTGGGTCGACACTGCCTTACTTACTAACTTATTTCACATCACATTATTAAATTCAAGTTAGATTCGACTTGCGTCACACTTACTTTCAAGTTTTTCGGCGTCCGGCTAGGAAACAACGAATTTCACGTACAAGCACCAATGATACATATAACATAAACTTACGTCAGCGTAAATTAACTTAAGCAATACGCCTTTTTAATACCTTTGCGATATTTATCACTGTGTACCTATTTACTTGTATTCAAAGCACTAACAAGAATAACTTAACTTTAGACAACCGGCATTTTACACAACAAACAAGTAGGTAAACAAAAAATTTTTCTAGTAAAATAAAAAGCTAGTTTCCTATGTCTGCTACTCCGCTACAGGTTCTTTCACTTCGGTCTCCATTGAGCCAATCTCGTATGAATAACCTTTCTTGACACGGCAAGAAACGTCAAACATTAACCAATAGAAACGCTTCATTCACGCTTTGTTCTCATACGAACGATAAACGGTGAACGGAAAACAACAAGTCTGTAGAACATTAGTGTTGCTCCTAAAAACACAACATTGAATCGCGTCGATTAAGTCCATCGATTAATACTAGGTACCGATTTAAAGATTCGATTTATTGTATCGAACTGTTTATACAATGGTAAAAGCTATTAAATTACATATCAAAGGAGAGAGAGAGAGAGACAGTAGGTATAAAGTTTTTTTTTGTATTTTCTCTGTACTGTAGGTAACATCTGCCGTCGTTTATTAAACAATAGTTTCATTCATTCATCACGTACATCCGTTATCAAATTTTATGTCAGTTCTATCTACCTCATCTTGATTGTGCTACAACTTAGCACAAGTCAAACTTAAATTTCGGTTCAGTAGATCATCGTTTTGTCACTATCACTTCTTTGTCTACCTACTTATACTATCATTTAGGCGACATCAAAGAGCAATCATGATAGCACGTCGTTTTCTTTCTAGTGCCTACCAATCTCTTTAACTCTAGTGATGCCCCGTCGTTTTCTTTCTAGTGACCACCACCCTCAATACCTAACTCATGTGATGTCACGTCGTTTTCTTTCTAGTAACCACCACCCTCAATAGCTACTCATGTGGTGTCACGTCGTTTTCTTTCTAGTGACCACCACCCTCAATAGCTCAAGCAATGTCACGTCGTTTTCTTTCTAGTGACCATCGCTCTCCTCGCCTTATCTCCGGTGAACTCACGTCGTTTTCTTTCTAGTGATCACCACCCTCTAGATGGAGATAAGGAGAGGGAACTCGTATACATACCTACTTACAGTTGTACATAAAGTCATAATTGAATTGGGTTAGGTACCTTATCTTACTGATTAGTAAATTAGGGAGATTTCATGCTCATGGGTTTCTAGTCATACTATGCTTCGCCTATAAGGGTTCCTGGGTTCACATCCCAGCTCCTCCACCATTTTGTCGTGACGATTGCCTTATCAGGCATTCTAGAACCTCAGGTGCTGATACTTACACGACAAATTGACTCAGGGGGGATATATCGAGAAATTCACATTTTATCTTTATAATACGATACTGGTGCCACTAACCAGCCCGAGAGCCACGTAAGTGGTATGTTCCTCTCACCGCAGACTGGCTAGTCACCGTCATCGTTCATATACACACATTCGAGACTAAAGGTCTCTTAACGGGGGCCCCCACTCGGGAGCCCCATAGGCCTCCATACCTCCCCTCACAGCCTGCCTCTACCACCGGCTACGTATCACTCTTACGTAATCTCTCGATATATTCCTCTAGTTAACTCTTATAATCTTTGTGCAACTCACCCGGGGGGCCAGGTTTCTTTTATCAACTTAGTGCAACTCACCAGAGGGCCAGCTAACTCTTTTGATTACCTCCTCTTGTAATTCCCTCTGCTCGCCCTCCGCGTGCCGTTCACTCACACACTCACTCTCGATTCTACTCATGTGCTACATAACCTCCTATTTATTCTCTCTCTAAAATATACTCATAAACTCTTGTATCGAATCTACCCTCCACCTCAACTGTCATTCAAAATCATATCCATCGACAAGCAGATGATACCAGCAATAATAATTAGATTCACTCACATTTTGTTCGGATAATCGCATCTTTCGCGACACTTCGGGAACCTCCTCCGTACCCTTTCCAGACCTGAAAACTAGCATTACCGTCTTAAGAACGTATATATATATGTCACCGGAAGATAACAAGATCCGCAAGTTTATAAATTTCTTAGGAAATTTATAAACTTTCGTAGGATTCTAAACGGGAGAAAAATTGTATTGTTATTACTCCTAAATTTTCGGAAATTTATCAATTTGCGACATCTCGAGGTAAATTTATAAACTAACGGATATCCATATCCATACGTAAGATTTTAAACGGTTTGACCAATCACAGAAGAGTTTTTAATTTTACGCTTTTTCAAAACACGGCAAATAACACACTGCTACTCTGATTGGTTCGACGTTACCATTGATTGAATTAAACATGATTGTCCAAGGAGCTTAATGGTGTTGCTCTGTTGCATATTGTGATTCGGACTTAAAAAATAAAAAGTCATAACTTTTTGATTTCCGGACTTTCCGGTTAGTTTTGATGAGCAAAGCAAGTGTTTTTGTTTACGTTAGCAAGCAAGTTTAAGTTTTTTTATTCAATTTAGTTAAAACAATAAACAAGTCCGTATTATCAAAATATTGTTAAATATTAAACACAATGGCGCAAGCTTCGACTACAGTTCCTCTCGAAGATGGTTTAGATTTGAGGTATATTTGTTTGGCCTAACTTTTATGTTTTACTTGTTCTATTTGTATTAAGATTTTGTATCTATTTTTAATTATTAGACAACTAGTGACGACTGGTTCTGTTCTTCGTATAAATGAAGTTTACGATGAGGCTGATTCCTATGCGGGGACCGATCAACCAAGGGCGAAACACGTTGACTTCATTGGGCGGCCTGTGAAGGATTTCAAAGAATTGGAGAAGACACTAAAGGCCGTTGATGAAGAGGGTTATGTTAAAAAGAAAATTATTGAGGAAGGCGGTGGCTTGCCTCTGACAGAAAGTAACACAGTATCAGTCGCGTTCTCGGGCTATTGGGAAAATGAAAATGAAGCATTTGATGCACAAAGTCTTCATAAACCTTTGGTTTGTATTTGTTATTATATTTTATTTATTACATTATTCTGTAACCTCAATAAAATTCTATGTAAAGTATTTTTTTAGGTGGTTGATTTAAAAGAAAATGGCTTATTACCAGGACTAAACATAGCTATAAAATCAATGTTGGTTGGAGAAGTATCTGTATTTCTACTTACACATCACATGATGTATGGAGAAATGGGAATCCCTCCTAGAATTAAACCTAAAGCTAGCTGTGTTTTTTATATTAAACTTGTCAAGAGTATAATAACACCTCAAGAGGGGTAAGTAACATTATTTGTGGAGAAAATTATCAAATCATAATCAAAATGCCTACATTTTGATCATGGATATAATTATGTTTTTTTTCAGACCTTTAAACTTTTCGGAAACCAATATGTTTCCCAGAGTACACCGTAAAGTTAAACTGTTACTTTCTTCAGGATGGACACTCTGCAAATCACATAACTATCCAGCAGCTATACAATTATTCAGAAAAGGTGTGAATATGCTTCATAAGTGTCGCTTAGCCGATGAGAGTGAGGAAAGAATTCAAGAAAGTTTGCTTAAAAAAATGTATATTAATCTTGCACTTTGCTATAATATGACTAAGCAGCCATTGAAAGCATGCACAGCTTGTAATGAGCTAAGGCAACTGAACAGTCTTTGGAACAATCCAAAAGCACTCTTCATAAATGCAAAAGCATTAAGAACAATAGGTCAGTTTGATGCTGCTGCGAAAAGACTCAAAAGAGCATTGGCTCTTAAACCGGACAACAATCAACTAATAACTGAATTAGAGTTAGTTAAAAACACACAAGAAATGTGTAGCCGAACACGGCTAGTTGAGAAAATTGCCATGCGACCCATTGATATAAGTGACGATTTCAAGAAAGAAGTTGATAATTTAGTTAGGAATTTCAAAGAAAATGTTGATTTACAGACTCTTACCTTGCCCAGTGATCTAAATACTTGTGAAATGGCATATGTAAAAGAAATATGTATTAAGGAAAATGTGTTTTTGAATAAGGTAAAGAAGGATTTTCCTGTAGAAAATGATGATGAAAATGAAAGTTGTGCTGCAGATGACAATGATAGATATGCTTTGGCCAAGAATGATGATAAATCAAGTGACACAGTTATTGAAAATCACGAGCAGTCAGATACTGTAGATCTACTTTTGTTTTGATTGATTATCTTCATATTTCTTTCAGTAATTTAAAATGGACTGTTTTGCAAGTTTTTGTGTCTTATAATTTTTTAGCTTTAAATCTAACATTTTGTTAATATAATGCTTTATCCAGAAGGTTTAAGAAATATTGTTTTTGAACGTATTGTAACAGGCTGATTCATTTAACACAAAAAAACTTTCTTTCAACCCACCTTCACTCATTTATTCAATTTATTTTGAAATCAGGAACAAGTAAAAACTAACAACTCAACAAAAGTATAGTTTAATGGATAATTACAGTTTTTCATAATAACTAAATTAATGACTACAATCTATTGGTGGAACCAGCATTAGTCTCTTCAAAATGCAACATACTTAAATATTATTTTTTGTAAGTAAATACAAATGCAATTGTACAGACTAACCAACCAACCCTTGTAACTTTACAAGAACACTGCAAAGCTGTGGAAACGTCATAGAGAACCAACGATTTCAAATTTAGTTTTGAGTTGGCAAATTCAAGAGCACATTTTGCCCTTGGGGTAGGTAAGTAACATTGCGAGACTTTGATAGCTGGTATGCTATGTCTTCCGCGGCCTCAATACGACGGAGTTCAACGAGACCTTCACCAGCAGTGCCAAAGGATTTAGCCAGTAATACTGCGGCTTGGGCATCACCCTCGGCGGCTATAACGGCAGCCTTCTTTTGTTGTTCCGCCTTTTCTACCAGGAATCTCGCCTTCTCTGCATCTTGTTGTGCGACTTGCTTCAATTCAACAGCCTGAGTGAACTCTTTGCCAAATGTGAGATGTGTGATGGAAATGTCGTCCAGGATCAAACCAAACTGGCTTGCTCTCTCTGTTAGATCATCACTTACTTTTTGTGAGACCACCTGAAAAAATAACACAGTCAGTTATGTAGGTACTCTTGTTGATTCATTTATGGGCTATGGACAAGAGTTGATTATTTCTTGTAATGCTTGGGAATTTAGAGCCAACTGTAATTTGAATATCATTTTAGTTGTTTGACCTCTTGTGAATGATGAGTATTTTAAGAATATTAATATTGGCAAAGAAAAATAAAATGACTATTGTATATTGCTATCATGGCTTAATGGATAAACATCAAACCCAATGGTTTATGGTAACCCAATAGTTGGCTCATATACTAAATTAATTTTGATGATAATTACAATACTATTTTTTTCCAACCGTTGTATCATTCATTACATGTTTCTAATTCGACAACAACAGGCAGATAGGTACCACATGCAAATAAAATGCTATATGCAATAATACACATCAACAATAAGACTGGTATACGGGTATGGTAAAATAATTAAGAGAAGCTACTAGTGTGCAAGTAAATTTTCCAGAAACTCAAATCTACAAATCTACTAACCTCTCTTTGTGTAATAAGTTCTCCTGCATCAAACTGTGCTACTACTGCCTTTAGAACTTCAGATGTGATAGATGGCAAAACCCTTTCATCATAATCGATTCCAAGGATTGTGTAGATTCTGGGCAGCTGATCAGGCACAGGTCTGAAGAGGATACGCAGCGTGATGTTCACATTCTGAAGATCTGAAAAAAAATTGTATGATTCATAAGAAACAGAATTTGCAACTTCATGTATGAGAAACAAAATGTTTACATTCTGAAGATCTAAAAATTTGTATAATTCATAAGTAACAGAATTTGCAACTTCATATATGAGAAACAAAATGTGTACAACTACATTCTGAAGATCTGAAAAATTTGTTCAATTCATAAGTAACAGAATTTGCAACTTCATATATGAGAAACAAAATGTGCACATTCTGAAGATCTGAAAAATTTGTTCAATTCATAAGTAACAGAATTTGCAACCTCATATATGAGAAACAAAATGTGTACAACTACATTCTGAAGATCTGAAAAATTTGTTCAATTCATAAGTAACAGAATTTGCAACTTCATATATGAGAAACAAAATGTGTACATTCTGAAGATCTGAAAAATTTGTTCAATTCATAAGTAACAGAATTTGCAATTTCATATAAGAGAAACAAAATGTGTACATTCTGAATATCTGAAAAATTTGTTCAATTCATAAGTTATAGAATTTGCAACTTCATAATATGAGAAACAATATGTTTACATTCTGAAGATCTGAAAAATTTGTACAATTCATAAGTATAAGTTAAGTCACGCCAAACACAAAAAAATGCTGGAGAGGAGTTTGCACACGGAATCAGTTGATATCTCACTTGCTTGTATTGGTGCTGACAGAAAAGGCTACTACTTCTGATTATATATTGTCTAGCGTGCAGGTGACAGCATTTTATTTTATTTGGCATAGCTTATGACACTGTTGTATTTTAAGTGAATAAATTATTACTAGTGACTAATCCCAAATTACCTTTACTGCCAGTGACAGTTGGCACGTTTCTAGGTCTAGACCTGATGTCAAAGATGATAGGTTTCTGTACCCATGGAATGAAGAAGTGGGTACCCTCACCAACTACTAGGTTCTTGACACCAGCGAATCTGTCGAAGATGACAGCTCTGTGGCCACCATCAACTGTAATTGGGAGAAGAATATCATTGTTAAAAAAGCTAGGGTTAGGATTACATTTATGAAGTCCATGAACCAGTTTAAGAGTCAAATACTCTTAAGTTTGAGATAAACAGGCTCAGTTTTTTGATGATATGTATGATATGGGGTTGGGTGGTATATCAGTACACAATGCTTACCATTGTATAATGCTGAGTTCACTACTCCACCAACCAGTGCCACCCCCAAGCCAACCTGGCCAATTCGGTTGAACAACTGCGCTGCCATATCTGGAAATCGAGAGCGAGGTTTTCTGAAGTAATGTTTATCCCGGGGATAGCGTTTGATTTAAGCTTGCAGCACTTATCGAAATATTAAGTCATTCCAAATATTTACGGATGTGAGACGTAAAGTAAGGTTTAGTCCGGCAGAAACCATGTAATATTGTTAAAAACCAACAATTACGTAAATGTTACTGTAAATCAAAAAGTTATATTGCATGATATGCCACCTAACCTCAAAATAAATGAACAGGAAAATAAATCATTTGGTGGCAATCAACTATATCGTTAATTGAACCTTTACCTTATATTGTTAGATTATTTTGTTTCAATCTAATGAATGTCTTTGTATTTTAGTAAATTTATCAGAATAAAATTGATTCCAAATTCCTCGGACTCGGAAAGGCCTGCCGTGCACAGATTAAAAAAACAGATAATGATTTTTCTAAAGTCTAAATGTCACTTGCTTTCCTTCTAGTTTGTACAAATGCTGTTTGGCCACATGCCTTGGCCAAGCCATGGCATTTTTTTCTATAGAATTATTTATTTCTTTTTATTCTGCGAAAACAGAATAGTAGAACTCAAAGTCAAGCCTAGCAAGATGTGGTTACGTCAGCCAAACAGTAAATTTAGTTAGAAAATAAATTGTGTGTCGCACCCCGGGGCACCAGTCCACCAGTGTATTTGCCTTGCCGCAATATCGCCTACTTGGGGTTGCTTTCTGAAATTTAAGTTTGAATAACTAGCTCCTGGCCTTACCACGAGATGGCGTTGCTCACAAGTAACATTACGGACTTTTGAATAACTTAAAAACAGTTAAAAAAAAATTAGTATAATGTACCTTATTCGAGTATGTAAATAATAAATTATAATGTTTAACTAAGATAAATATCAACTAAATTGTGTTCTACAATTGGTTGTATTCCATGTATCCTCTATTAGTTAAATGCAAACATTAGCGACTGGCGGGAAACAGATGGTAATTGAACGAAAAATAAACAAATACTTATGCAGAGGGGACAATCAGCTAATGTGCTGAACTGCTGAGGGTCCGACACGGGTGGCGCAATTATGCAATAACTGCCAATTAGGAGTCATTCAGGGAGGTAAATCAGTACAATTAGAAGTCTTGTTTGAATTTACAATTTATATGAGTACCTAGGCATTAAACATGTAACTTTGTATTTGACGACTGTTTGGTGCATGTCGGACTTTAAAACCAAGGGTCGCGAGTTCGATCCCCGCACAGTACAAGCATATGTGTGCATGAACATGTGTGTTTGTACTGGTCTGGGTGTTTTCTATGTATAATATGTATTTATTTACAAAAAAAAGTATTTAAGTATGTTTATCCGTTGTCTAGTACCCATAACACAAGCCTCGTAGCTTAATTTGGGACTAGAGAATTGGTGTGATTGTTGTGAAATATTTATTATTATTTTATTTACCTGTAGGTTCTCGTGTGTGGGAAGGTACAATAAGTAGGTATTCAATTCTTTAATAATTGCAGTTTATTAGAAGAGGTATCACCGAGATTAGAGGACCATTTGACAAGTTGGTACAAGGTAGAAGTAGGTAGCAAGAACACGATTCCCGAGTTTTGTTGTCCTATAAATTTCTCATTAGTAACATTGATGCGGTGATAGGTAGGTATAGCTGTAAGTCCCTATTTACCTTCCGTTAGTGATTCTTGTGTTTATGATTTGGTCAATTTCGGTCACCTATTTAGGTACTTCCTAAGTACGCGGACAATTAAATGCCGTTTTTTGACAGCGTCAATGATAACTTCCATACAAGAAATCAGTTCAACCGGCTGTTTACTTAATCGTGGGTTAATTACCGGTATACTTAAATCTGATCAATGAATAAAGGGATCAAACCCACAAGCAACTCATGTTGGTCATGCTTGTAATGTAACCTTAGAAGTTTTCATTTAGCACGGAATGGAAATCGTCATTTGAATATTTTGTTGCAAAATAGGACACACCTAGTTACATATTTAAGTACTTACGTAGGTAAAATAAATCTTAGCATGTAAAAGTCAATGTACCTTTGACATTGGTGCCGTGGTTTCTGGAGTAAATAACGTTATCTATGTAAATTATTGTGTATGCGCGTATTATTTTCATTATAAATGATTGTTTAATCACTTGCTAAGTGCCCGGACAATGCGAGTTGTTAGTGCATTTTAGTGTGTTCAGTGAATCACTCAAATAAAATGTACGTGAAAGTGCCCGAGGTCAAAAGATGTTGCTGCTGTTTTCCATTGCGCTATGGAATTGTGATATTTGGATTTTTAAATGTCGTAAGTTATGATGATCATAGCCTTGGATAAGAAGATGTCAATTTGGCCCTATTAAGTAGTGTTCTCATTTACCCTTAGATAAGTCTGTTTGCGCAAAAAATCAAGAAGTCCTTGTGACGCTGAGTAACTTTTCTTGAAGCTTTATATCTTAAGGTTTACCTGGTCTCTTGTATTCATTAGGCAGTTTACGTAATAAATAGTCCACTCCTCCGCAGTAGTTTCTTATTGAACAGGAATGGAAGTTTAAAATGTTACCAAGAAACGACTACAAGTGCACACACAAAAAAATCTGATTGCAATAGGCAATCTAGGTGCTCAACCGGTCGCAAACCGCTTAGGTAAATGGGCTCCCCATTAAAAAAATTTGGCTTCTGCTAAAGTGGCCGTCCTTTATATGACTTTACAGTTGTTCGCCATGCTAGCAGTAGCCTACTTAGTGGTGTCGACAGAGCTGAAGAGGTCATCGACCAGCAGCGCGTCCATGGAGGCGGTCACCGAGACAGTGCTCTACAGCATACTGGGCATGGGCGTCATACTCAACATCATACTGCTGGTTGGCGGGTGTCAGGTATAGAAAAACAAGTTAATGATGGTTTGAAAGTGAAGTATATTTCCCACCTATCCATTTTAAGTTTACAGCTAAGAGTCTTAGCTGTAGTTTTACCTTATTTTTATTTTATTTTATCGAAGAACAAATGTTTCTCATACGTGAGAGTATTTTATTGTATTTATTTGCAATTTAAGATTTGCTTAAAGATTTACGGGCACCTAGTTGTGAAGTCCGAGATAATCTACTAACATTACCATACATACCAAATGTTGGTAGAATACTCGTAAATTGAAAGTAGGTATTTACCAGCCTATCTACCCCACGTTCATTTAATCTCTGCACCTTAATAATAGTCCTCCTGGCCAATTTAGACTACGGCGTCCAATCTCAATAGAGATCAGCCAACTACGCAGGAGATATTATAGTGCACAAGTGCCAGCGCAATACACAGGTGCACCCACTGTTCCGTCACACTCAAAGTTCGGTGAGATGGCAATCCGACATGACCGGAGAGAGATCAGGCGCAGGACCAACGACTTAACGTGCTTTCCGAGGCACAGAGGGGGTTAACACCGCTATCTTCTCGACATTCATGACAGAAAATCTCAGAAACAATTTTAGCTCGACCCGGGATTCGAACCCAGGACGTCTCGGATGTAAGGCAGAAACTGTGCCACTACACCAACGAGGCAGTCAAATGACGTTTAATATTCATAGGACTTCCAGGTAAGGTACCACCTGATACTCCACCTAATACTCGTAAACTAAAACCATTAGTTACTGATTTCAGAAAGACATATCAATGCTGCGACTGTACAACTACTACGCGGTGCTGACCACGCTGGCGGCGGCTGTGCCCCTGATCATCCTGCTGGCACGAAGGCAGTACGTGGACGTGTGTTTTGGCCTCGTGGCCGTCGGTAAGCAGGTCTTAGGGACTGATTCCAGAATGACATAATTACAACGAAAATCACAGCATCGCTTATGAACGTGCCTTCGATTTGTATTTTTTTATTTTATCGTCATTTTTGAAATGAAGTAGATAGCGAATTCCGTCAACGACTATACAATGTAATGTAACCTTGTCCAGGGGCCCTAGTCAGTTTTTGCAGGTTGTCTAAATTAGTTTGTTAGACTAGACCTACCGATTTGAAATATACTGCCTTCTTGTTTTTGACAGTTTTGTACTAGACAAGGTTCAAACCTTAAATTTAGTAGGTAGGTATAAATACAATATTAAACCACACCACACACCGTAGATATATCCGAAATTACGGACAACGGTGGGATATGCTTGAAAATTCAAAATCCTTTAACGGACGTTAAGAAAAACTAGCGGCCGCCCGCGAATTCATCCGCTTTCAAGTTCGAACAAATGTTAGTGTTTTGGCCCAGTCTTCACGCCGAGATCTTTAAAACAATACCTCAATCATATTTTAGGCTACAAAGGCTTGTGGGAAAGGAATGCACACAAATAAAATACATACTTACCTAAATACATATAGAGATTAGGTCAGCAGCTATAGCTAAAGCTGAAAAAGAGGATTATTTTGCTTTAAATTTCCACCAAACGACGCCAGCGCAGGAACCAAAATAATCCTCTTTTTCAGCTTTAGATAGTCATGGATTTCCGCATAGTAACGCCTGATTCCATCAGCTATAGACTTACTTACTATATAAACTTATTCCAAAATCCTTTTCTTGTCTTCAGCGACACAGATGTACGTGTGCGTGCTGGTGCGCAGTGAGGTGGTGAAGCTGGAGACGCGGCTGCTGAACCCTCGCGAAGCGTCGCACGACGTAGAGATCGCAACGCCGGACACAGACACGCTTTTGTGATGTTATTGTGTTTTTAACCGAATTTTAAAAAGAAGGTTGTTGAGGTGTGTGAGTGTACAAATTTTGTCTGTTTTTTGTCATGTCCATGATTAAATTAAGCAGGTAACTGCTTTAACTTAATTTTAATTTAACGAAAAATTATTAAATGGAAATGTAATTGAAAGGTACAAAGAACGTGCCCTTGCACGGTAATATTTTCCCAACTGTTATCTATTGACAGTATGGAGCAATAATGTACTTTGTAGCAAGCAAAACAGATTGTGGTTATAATTTTAGAATGTTGTTTACCTACTTTTAATACCTGCTAAGTACATCTCTAAATTCGCTAGAAATAATGATGTGAAAATGCTCATGTCCTACTGATAACTTTAAGCTGTTACTTGCGTATAAAGTGTTTTTAAATACCTATGTTATTTTATGCCACTTTTGAGTTGTCTGTGATTGTTAGTAAGTAATAAAAGGTAAAGAAAGGATTAAGATTTTTGTTTTACTTATTTGTTGCTTTCTGCATAAATTTCATATTTATAGTAATAGTGCGTTCCGTAAACTTTTATGTTTAAGTTCTTTTAACGTAGGTACGTACCAACTAAACATACAAGAAACTAACTAACTAGATTGTTTTGACGATCAGATATCGTATTGTTAACTATACTATAACAAAATTTTCTCATATTATTTTGTTCCTTCTATCTGAATCCTCCAGGTTCCACCTAATAGTTCGCTTGCGTCATGTCATGATCAATGACGGTCAACAATTCAGCGTACCATATATCCAGCATTTTTCATTAATATTTCGTCATTTAGCTCTCAAAACTACGCATTGAGCGCGGCGCCTTTGAAGAGCTCCCGATCACACTGCGGCATGCGGTAATAACGACAAATTATTAAAAATAATTTTTGAATATTTTCCAATTTCGGGCACACAGGTGGCCACCCCCAGGGCACCGAGTCGTGACTTACTCTGACCGTGCATTGTCGGAATACTCATTGAAATGTGAAGAAATTCGAGAACCAACATTGTACAAAGAAGCGGGAACTATACTCGTAATTGGTATTCGTACAATTGGCAATTACTTAATGTTGGTACACAGAACTTGGCAACCGAATGTAGACCGTGGAATGCTCACACAAATTGCGATTAATGGGAGAGGTATTCGGGAATTGATTTCAATGTAGGTAATAAATTTTAAGATAGGTATCTCATAATATTTTTGTAAGTTGATATATTATGTCAATGTTATACAATCTCATCATACATAAATGCCTGTTTTAGTTCTCTCTCATATTATTTGCCTCTGGATTTTTTCCCGGCGTAAGTTTTTTTCTGGCGTAAAGTCTATCCTCTTCGTAAAGAATCCGAACCGAGTCAACTTAATCACTTTCAGCCTATCTCCATTCTCCCTTTTCACTCTAATGTCTTGGAAGCTGCTGTCGATAAGCAATTCTCATATTTTACTCGGGGCAATCATTTGATCAGCAACTTTCAATCAGACTTTTGCCAGGGCGAACAGTACAACAGCTACACTTCTAAAAATCGTTGAGGACATTAGGGAGGGGATGGAGAACTCAAAGATCACCATTCTGGTTCTAACAGATTTTTGAAATACGTTTAACACAGTTGATCATGAATTGCTTCTCTCAATGTTGTCTTATCTGACCTTCAGGGTCGCCAACAGGCGGTGTGAGTCGAGCAACAACTCTCCGAATGGTCAAATCTTTTGACCGGTGTCCCTTAAGGTGGCATTCTCTCACCGCTTTTTTTCTATTTTACCGCTTTTATTAATTACCTGTATGCAGACTAACTCCAGCTGTATGTTCAAATTTAGGTAACTGACGTTGATTTGTCCATAGAGATGCTCAATTCTGATCTCGCTTAGATCGCTGAATGGTCCCGGAAATTCAGCATGTCGGTGAACTAACAGTAACATGTACAGTTAGGCCATTATATTAAGAGATCTAGGTAACTGGCTAAGTTTATTTAATGATTTTGTAATTCCTTACAGTGAAAACGTGAAAAACCTGGGCTTTTACATTGACAACACCCTCTGCTGGTCCAAACATATTGACGAGGTCAGTAAGAAGGTTTTTGGTATCTTACGAGCTCCAACCCCTGGTTCTTCCTCTTCTCGACTATGCTGACGTGTGTTGTACAAACATATCAGAAGCTCAGCTCAACAAACTAGATCTTCTTTTAAACAACGGTATCCGCTTCATCTTCCGCTTCGGTCTTCGCAAGTACGACCAATCCGTCCACGCAGAGATATGAGAACATTTTGTACCCTTATAAGTTTCCTACGAGACCCAAACTCACCGAGTAATATGAAAAATCGCGTCATTTTCTGAATTTCACCACAAGGCCCAATCTTCGCTCTTTTTACGTGTTGACTCCCTCCACGCCCCTTTTCAAAACTGCCTTCATGTCCAAATCTTTTACTCTCTCTACCAATTTGTCTCTGGAATTCACTTCCCAAGGAAATCCAGATGTCCTCCAACAAAAAGTCTCTTCGTAAACATTACCATAAATACTCTTCAAGCCTGACCACAGCTTTTTCTTTTCTCGTTTCCTTTATTTATATCCTTTAATTATACATATTGTTATCTGTGTAAATTGTACATTTAAGTTTATTTCAGTCATACTATATTATTAAATGTGTATGTATATTATTTTTTCCGCCACTAATTAACTTTCTGCATTCCAACTCGGTTGACTGGTAGAGAATGCCTAAAGTCGTTAAGTCGGCCAATTGTACAATGCCAGTGCAATAAGGTTTAAAATGAATAAATACCGGTCAACCTACTACAAAAAACCCAAAATTATACTAAGTAAATCCTATTTCTATTTGGCTTATTATTATTGAGGCGACAGCAAAAATAATAGGGTTAATGCCCATTTTGGCCTTATAAGTTGCTTTCAAGTTTCTGCTCAACAATGAATTTAAGTCAAAAATTCGATGTCAGTTTAAATTAAACGAAACCCTTTTATTGGATTTTAATGATGCTATTTTTTAATTACTATACCACCGTTGCTGCCAATCTATTATATTTTTTTAAATCTTAAATCAGATATACGCCTTTCTATTTTCGTAGGATTTGTGAAAAGGAAATAGGTTATCTACTATCTTGAGGAAATTTTTACTGATTAATTTAATTCTTTAATTAAATAAATATAATTAATATAGTTAAAGACTCTAAGATTGTATGTTAATCGATACCTTTTCCGAATAATCATTAGAAAAGATTTCTCAATCAACCATGTAATTAGGAATAAGTTATAAACGAAATAAATTATCTATTTATCATTTGAGTTCCAAGTTGAAACTAAGCAGGTAGTTGAAAAATACTAAAACAAGTTGTTTTTTTTAACTGCGATTGTTACTTAGGTAAATACTCGTACTTAAGTCACATGGCTGGCTAAATACTCGTTTACTGGAGTATATACTTCTGGTTTTTCGGAACTGGATACAAGTCGTTATTATAATAATTTGCTATATTTTAAAGGTAAATAT
This sequence comes from Pyrausta despicata, assembly GCA_963921415.1. Taxonomy (NCBI): domain Eukaryota; kingdom Metazoa; phylum Arthropoda; class Insecta; order Lepidoptera; family Crambidae; genus Pyrausta; species Pyrausta despicata. The sequence continues at coordinate 12,786,382 of OY992848.1, forward strand.
TAACTCGTGAGCGTCCAAACGCCATCTGGTAGACGGATGAGAGAGGTCGGAAAACCGCAAGAGGTGGGCGGGAAAGCCGCCTGCTTTGGACCGGGTTACCTACTTTTAATTCTGCGGGTGTGGTCACCATACGACGTAAAAACGTTGCCTTAAAATGGTTAGTATAAAAAATATCGTGCAAACTTAGAATTTCTAAAAAAATCCTCAAAAGGTATTTTTTATGGAAAATTGTATCAAGATTTAAGAAAATCGACGCTGACGGTAATTTCGTATCAGATTTACGACTTAATTTTCAAGTAAAAACCAGGCAATTTCACAGGTCTCAAAAACGTTGGATAATTAAAAATCCAGCGTTCTTACCACTTTATTAATTAACATAATTGCTTAATTACTACAATTAGGCAACAATGGCGTCGTCGGCGTCCATTTTGAAAAACTACGCAGCACAAAATGGCACTAAGAAGTCTTGTAGAGCGAAATGCACTTATTAGCTGTAGAGGGCGCGAGTTCTGCTAATGGTTGCCATTCACGGCTGAATGGAAACGCGAAATTGCCAACAATTATACACTCCGTAATGATAACCGGTGGATTCTCCTTCGACAAACTACGGCTTGGAAACTCGGGAGGATGTCTGTTGGGGAAAATATTATGTGGGAGACGGTATTTATGTTTTGTGAATGTTGTGAAACTTATCTACTTACCTGAATTCCAACTTACATTACATACGTACAAAGATACCTAAAGAATAAACAAATTGTCAAATATCAACTACGACGGTGGACTCACTTCATAGATGAATAGATGGTCCAAAAAGTAACGGTGCCTATTAGCCATTATAAAAATGCACAAATCTACGTTGAGGCCAAGGCTTTTTTCTAGATCGATCACTCGGCGATAGGTGTTTTTAGGCCAACTATGCAGCAAGGGAGTGATGGCAAATCAAATCAGAGATCCAGACAACAACGATATCAGTTATTTTGTTACATGAGTTTATCTAAGTAAAATAAATACTTACTAGCAGCCGCCCTCGACCCACGGTTCCGTGTTCAAGTTCTAACCAACGTTAGAGTTTGGCTCAGCCTTTTCGTCGATATCTTTAGAATGGTAGCTCAATCATATTTTTAGGCCCTAGCACCGCGATACAGACTGGTGGGAAAGGAATGCTCTTACACAAATAATATACGGATATAGATATGAGAACGTACAAATGTTAAGGCTGTGTTCTTCCATAAATTTTCGTCGTTCAAAAGTTGTTAAGAGTTCAAAGAGTGTGCGTTTTGCAAAATCTTATCTATTTGTTAGTGGCGTCAAAGTATTAAACGCAGGTCCAGTTCATTATTGTATTTAATTTCCTTACTCTCATTAACTGACCAAAACGTTTTCCAACAATTCCAAAATCAAGTTACAATCTCGATATATTCCAAGCGCGGACGCGGGCGAGTCGGGTGACGTCACAACATGGCCGCAGGTAGGAGCGGAGATAGGATCCGGTCATCCTGCCCATTTCCGGTCTTCACGCGGCCGTGACGCTTCCGGGCACGCGTCGGCGACGTTGCTGTCACGGACCTCGAACGCTGGAATGGACAGTGGGATTTATGTTAGTTTGTTTTTTGTTTTTGTCTTACTTACATAAAATGGTCCACGTATTGATTCAGATTTGCAACGAAAAATGTTCTTTGGAAAAAATACTAAGTAAATGGTAATCGGCTGGGTGACATTTACAAAACACAATTCTGTTTAGTTTTTACAGTGGGCTTTTGGACTATCGTCAACAAAATGACGTCGATATATACCCGAAACCACTTTGAGCGCCTACCTACCTAACAATAGAAACAATTGATGAACCAGTAAAATTGCCAGAAAGGCTAAACGTAATTTTGAAAATGCAATAACGCAAGTACCTAATTAATTCACAATTTTCGCAGGAATGTGTTTAGTTGCACAGGCCACCTATCACATTGTCCAATGCACTAACAAGTAAGAGACTCGAAAGAGTCAGTCATAAAGTCTCTGACCCCTAGACACAGTACCATCGCATAGTCAATAACGACATTCACCTCCGCTTAGACGCGTGTAAAGTTAGCGAGGCGAATGTCAGTTTCTTTCATCAAACGATAGCGATCTATGATTTTCGTCGACGACTATGCAAAGTAACTTTGACTAGGAGCACTGTGAATGATTCGGCGATCATAGTCTAATAATCACAGTTTCAGCGCATCCATCACGCTGAAATACCCGTCTCATTACATTTTTTTTGGTACCGTCTCTTCTAGAGAACCTGTAGTAAAGTCCGCATCGAGTCGTCACCCGTCGTCCGCAAGATGAGTTTTGTGAAATGAATTCGTTCGCGACAATTGAATCGCTCCGAGTTATCTTACACGTCGGCTGCAGCGCGGAAAGTATGGCGAAACTTTGTTGTTGCCACGCTAAATTGTTATGTAAAGTTTCACCTATTTACGGCGGTTCTGTGTTATTTTTACGCAAGATTTTTGAGTAGGTAATTATTTTTATTACATAAAAAAACTAGGTACTTTGGTACATAAGAAACTAGGTAGGTACTCTAGGTGCTCTTTCTAGGTTTATGTAAGAGGCCAGTATGGAGATAGATGAAGACAGAAAGTAACATTGTTATTATTGTACCAATGGTGGTAAGTACGTACGTCCATACTTATAAAGTATATGTTTTAAAGAACGCCGTGAAAATGTATCTTATTTATTATCTGTTAATACCGGGACGAAAATGTCATTTCCGTAGTAGAAAATATGCAACTCTATAGCAGAAACTCATCTAACAGGACGTATCTATTTCGAAGTCGCATGTTAGGTACCTAAGTGAAAAACAAAGTCTCCAAGTCACAAGTTAACTTCAAAAAAAGGTACCAACATGATACCTAGCCGTGAAAAACGGAGCGTAATAGGAAGAAATGAGACCACAGTTAAGTTATTAATAACTTCAATACTCCGTGACGTTATAGACAGGTGCCCGCGCACCTGACACTGTGGCCATATGTTGGGTAGCACGCGAGCTAGCAACACAGGAGTCGCAGAAGACGTCAATTAGTGTATGGTCGCGGTCTAAAAGTGTTTACCAGTTTTTGAATTAGATTCTGTATGATGCTTTTATCCCTAAAGTCCAAAATGCTTTAACAAGTTACTTGTTACCTTTCATAATTTATTAATCAATTTCACTTATCGAGACTAAAAAGAATGTTTTTTTTTCTTTTCGGTATTAGAACTATTTTATTTATTCCTTGAAATGACAGTTATGTAGTCAGTGTCAATAAACGTCATATAGGAATCAAGGACCATTTATATGGTCCTTGTAGTGATTATTCACTACGTTTTAAAGATGGGTACTTACTCCATAGACAAAAAACTGGTCCATGAACCATGAAAGGCTTAGACCATCGAAAATTTTAAGGTGTCCTGCTCATACACCAACTTTTAAAACTTTGATTTTGACACATTGCGTTCGTCAATGCTGCCAACCTGAACATATTAAAGTAGTGTTGTGCGACAGCATTCGATTAATCGATACTGCAATAAAAAATGCAGCGCTCTATCAAATTTGTCGATTTGTGCTTTCGAAATCAAGTGGGAAATAAAAATGAATCACAAAGTTTTTTTTATTATTTTATTTAGTTTTATCCATAGAAACACTGCACACTGACATTACTGATACTTTACACCATTATATTATTATATGAATAAAACCATTATAATGTCTAGATTTCGCCTGATAATTACATAATAACTTTCCTTTTTCTTAAAAATGTGTTGCTTGAATGTTTTGCATAAACATGGTTCAGTGTGTGGAGTTTTTCAATAGGCGGATGCACCAGGTCCTTCTTTACAGTAACTTGGTGTAAGTTACCGCTTTATAATCTGCATCTGAAAAACAAGACATTTTAAACACACTTATACGTTTATTGATAGAATGAAAATGTGTCACGACAAATTATGTTTTATAAAATACCTTATGGAAAAAAATACTTAAAATTATTTTAAGCAATCATCGATATATATAGATATTTAGCAAACGCGCAAGCACTAAGTATTGAAAATTTCTAAAAGTAGGATTTATTTATGTTATGCTCTTTAAACTCTCTGAAGAAACTAAATATGATTAATTTTTTAGTAGATAAGAAATACTCATCTTGCCTCGTCCAACGTAAACTTTGCCATAATTAACCGTTTTACACCAATCTTCATACCGGATCTAAACTGGCAACCATAAATGTTTTATAGCTTCTAAAAAAGATTTTTGTCCATGTACTGATTACTGAGCTGTCCCAAAACACAAAATATTCGTTAACACCCAAGTTTATTTCGACTCTATTTTTCAAAGTTTCTGGTTTCTCATGTGCCAGAGAAGATAGGAATGATAGCCACGGTGTATGGTGTGGCCTTCATTATTCATCATTCTATTATTCCATTCATGTTCCTATTCCACCCCATGATATTTGCAAGCAAATTGTGATCCCTAATGTGGTAACCAATTTCCCAATTTCTGTTGGCGACCGTACTAATATTAAATGGCTGGGAATGTAGTCTATTAAAATATTTCGGATTTAGATCTACCACATCGCACATGTGGTACGTTACCACACAAAATATGTCTACTCGGTACTATCATTTCCAAGTCGGTCTTCCCTGGTCACAGTTTTCGAACGCGATGAGGATTGCCAAGGTCCTAATATAAACTGAAAAATGCTGAAAAACTACATTTAGCGACCAGGGGGCCTGTCTTGTTCATCTTAATTGAATTGATCAATTTTGTCATTTCATCCATACTAGAACTGTCAAAAACAGGCGATACAATTACGATTGATTTGAGGCATTGACAAGTATTTCGGTTCATAGATTTTTCATCCATCCATATTTAGCAATGCCGTAAAAAAGATTAAACCACAAACAGGTTGTGTCAAGTAATTAAAGTCATACGCCATTCGTCTCCCCTTTAATTCGAAGACATTGTGTGGGGGACTCACGACATGTGAGAAGTGCCTTAAGAGCTTACTACCACAGTTTACTAAAGGATAGTGCTATTACGCGATAATTAAGAAATCCTGTGGTTGTAATTATGAAAAGGTATTTTTCACGATAGCGCCTTATTACGTATAGCTAGAGGCATTTCCGAACAAGCAATAAGTTATAATGTATTACAGTTGGCAAAGGCAATGTACAGCATGCAAAAGATAAATAATTTTGCTGAAGTTGTATTCATTGAAATATTTCAATGAATATAACAAATGGGTTGAGAACTAAATATTTTAAAGTCAGAGTGAAAAAAAATATACATTTTGACTAAATATGAATTTGTGAGGATAATTATAAATAATTCATTTATGCATTATGTACCTAATGTTGATGAATGAATTAACACGTTGTTTTTCCAAAAACAATTTTGTGAATATCACGAAAAAAAGGCTCTTGAAATGTTAGTCAAAAATGCTAAATCTAAAAAAATCGTTAACAGTTCCAAGCGAGGATGTTTCGTTCTCTTGTTTTTTATCAATTTCTCACAGTTTTAATTTATTACGGACTCAAAATAAATAGCGAGTGTGGCGAGGACAAGCGTGTCGAAATATGAAATATTTATGTTTTTTTCGTCACTTCTCGACGTGATATGACTTAAAAAACGGTGACGCTGCTATTTCGCCCGCTGAGACAAAAGGCAATACGGCGAGACGAATTTTGTTTCTCCGAGAACATGTGTTATTTACTAACAAGTATTTTTGTGTTTAAAGGGAATAAACTCTTCTCACAAAACTTTTTTTTTAGCTGTAAGTTGCCAGCAAAATATATTTAAAAATAAATATAGCGCCGCAATCTAACTGGCCAGTATTATTTTAGCTTTCAAAAATCAATTCGACTAAGAATATTTTTTTCTTTTTTTACTTGATAATGGCTACTTCCCACAAAGCCCTAAAGAAAAAACACTGCACATCTATTAGAGAGCCCAAAAGGAGAACCAAATATTAACCAAATATTTTCACAATGAGTTTTGGAATCAATATTACAGCATAAAGTATCAAAATATGAGGCCCAAATATGAGGCCCAAAGTTGACCTGGTTTCTGAAATAATGGGCCAACCCTCAAAGGGATGTGCGGCAAACCTTAATGGACACAAGTCTCATCCTTCATTAATCGACTGATTGAAATCAACATATGTTAGATAATATGACGCCCGGGCTTCCGTCCGACTCCCAAGTCCCAAACATCCTTCATGACAGTGTTTCTCAAACTGGTAGTTTCAACAAAAAGATTAACATTTTGTCATGTTTCAGGAACTTTATTTTTTAGCATTAAAAATGTTTAAAATTTCTTTACAATGTGCAATTAAAACACAAATAAAAATAGACACAAATTGTAATTTTATTTAAATTAATTACTACGGTGTAAAACTGGTATACGGTTTGACACATAGAACAGCCCACACTAGTTGACTGCAATATAGTAAATGTTTCAAATGGTTAGCCATATGCTAATCACACAATGTTTTATTGTAAATATCTTCTGATTTCCTACTACTTCCGTTTAGATAACCTTATACGTATCTACTACAATTTTTTCCACACAGATATACAACTTTTAATTGATGCTGATTTATTTTAATTTGTGACTAACTCGAAAATGATCTTTAGCGCCCACTGGGATCTCTGTAGCGTTTGTTTGGGAACCGTCCTTTCACGGCCTTCGTAACACGACGTGTCTAATACCTCCCTTTGAGACGTAATGAGAACGGTGCGGTTTCCGATAAATCTTTATTTCGACCATAATCACGTGTGGTTGGCAGGGAAAATTGTTTAACAGGAATTATTGATTTGATAGGGCTTTTTAAGCATGTTGTTTGTAGTTTTTTTTAGCATAATACGGGCTGTGGGTATGCTATCTGTCTGTATTACAAACGAGATTTATTAAGAAAAGGTAAAGAGATATTTAAAACATATAAAGTGTGCTATTTACGCCAACATCATTTTTGAACTTAAAAGAATCAATTAATGACTTGATGAGATAAAATAACAATAAAATACTCAATTTAAGTAGCTCAATAGAACTCTGAGTTGTAATCAACAATGAAAGCAATTTGTTAACTTTCAGTTCCCGTCCAAAAAGTATTGGTCGCAAAAATCAAAATAACAAACAGTGCACCTCATTACGTCAAAAATACGACGCTTTCACATTCCCCACATACTTGGGGACGTTTAAACTGTCGATTCGGTTAAAAATGATTTTCGGTCGTGTGTCGTTGGGACATTAGTGTCGGTAATGACCAATAATGGTGAGTAATCGACGCTTAGCGATGCGCGCGGGCATGCGTCGCGCCTGGGGTCGCGCGCCGAAGCCTTACTCCCTCCAAATTTTGGGAAACAATGAGTCTTTTTTTTTGCTCGAAGGTGGTGTACAGCCAAAGCACTCGAGCTATGACGATACCACTACCTTGAGTAGTATACCTTAGGCTGAATCCGTAGTAAAAATGATAAAATAGTGTTTATACAGGATGTAAAAAAAACTTAACGAAGCCGTCAACCACGCGTTCGGTAAATCAAACCAAATCGTATAAAAAATAAATTTTGGCTGGGAAACAAATTTTATTTTTTGACATCAAAAAAAAATAATTTAATTCTAACCCGCAATGTACAGCGCGCACGCGGAAAAGTCACCGCGGGGCGTGTTGCTTTACGCCGCCGCGACGCGGTTCGGTTCGAGTGTGCGCTGTTCATTGCGGAGTGTGCCATTTAAAGGCTTTTTCTGAAAGAACTAGTGAAAATATTAATCATGTTTCTTTGGAAAAAAGTTCAGTTATAACGGACAGAAGACGTTTCTATAAAAATCATCAATTTTTTTTTAAACCTTAACCATCAATATCTCACTAACCGTTAACTTCCCAGGTATGGTGTAAAGGAAAAAAATGATCGTAGCAATTGGTAGAATATGTGGTATTCGGCTTCGTTAAGGTTTTTTTTACACCCTGTATATGTGCTACGACAGGATTATGCGTATTGAACGTCGTAGTATTCGTAGTAAATATAAGAATACATAATAATAATATATATTCATAGAAACTTTTTCACTGTGGTGACGGTTTGACGCTATATCGATATTATGGTTTCGACACTAGACAATGATTGAATCGATTGTCAATTCGTGGTTCGCGCTTTTCATCAGACAAATTGGACTAGCAGTATCGTTCCAGGTAGTCGCGTGTTCGTCTCAAGACCGCCGTAGGTCAACCTTAAAAGGACATAAGTGGGACAGAGTCTGAACATCGTGATCACAACAAAATACTGACACGTCATTTGCGCTGGCGTGCCTTTTAATTTATGTCGCTGCGGGCCAGAGGGCACCACCGGCAACTATCGTGTGTGCGGTATTAATATGGAATTTAATTCCACATGCGATGTGCATTCCGGTAGTAGGTTGTCATGTGAAAACAAAATCTTCATCGCTTTTCACGCGCTAGGTCACGCGAGTTTTGTGTGAATTTATTAAGTTTTTAAGTACTAACAGTTTTTTACACGATACCTTACATCATCGATTTCGAGTCCCCAATTTGTCGTAATTACATTTATTTCGCTCACTTTCTTTTCAAATGCATCACAACACAAATCGGATCGTTATTGGCGTTTGGTTTAACAAATACTTTGCTGGATGTTTTCCTAGCGATTTCTGGTCAACCCAGACATTCTATTGGATACCTTATTTTATTCCTATCGGTTCTAAGTCCGCGGTGGAGTCAAAGGTAATGAGTCGACGTATTGCCGCGTCACGCGTAGTAACAAGCGCCTCACAGTCTGACGGGACGGACCAACCTATTATTACGTAGGTATGGGCTTGGGCACACGTATGTGCAGCCCAGCTGGTTCCTGTGAGCTTATGTGTGGAGACGGCATAATTTAAAAAATCGTAAGAGATACCTTTATTAGGCAAGAATCAAACTGGCTGAGGTGAAGTGACTTGAAAGCGTTCTTATTTGTTTGTCAGCGAACTTATCTTATGTAGCATCATGTTTATTCTTTAAATGGTTTTATTTGCATAAAGATCAATCATTAAAAGAAAGTGGTGAAGAACGTGGTTCTCTCCAAATTAAAATTTAAGAAAAAATTTTCGAACATTTATCGTCCACATCAAAGGTGATACGATTATTTGAATGTGAAAAGAATGTGTAGATTCGGGATCAACCGCCTCGGAATTTGCTGAGTCACGGCGATCGAACTGGCCAGCACAGATTGTTTCTATGCGTCCGCGGCTTGGGCGAGATTAAAAAAATAATTACTTACCAAAACAAAAAAAGTAACTGGCCACAGATTACGGAGGGGTTATCTGCGTACGTAGTTTAAAATAATATTTTGTTACAGAAATGGACGGCTTGAAGTACATAGTACATACTACAGCTAGGGATCGATGCCCTAACCACACCGTTATTTAAAAAGTTGCATCGGTCACTTATTATTACGGGTTTAGGCAATCAAGTTTTAAGTACGTTCACAACCTCAAATACATATCATACATACATACATATTAAAGTATGGTGGCCAGCAATCACGAGAAACACGCGGTTTTTGTAAAAAAAAAATGGTTAGCCTGATGTGCTGGTCACTGTACAAGCAAGAGCATAAAGTAAATTTTTGGACTCTTTGCCAGTTATTAAAATATCAGGTTTCGTTGTCGCTAACATTTTGAGGAGCGTCCGTATTAATAGTTTGTAATCAATCGTGCCGTCCGGTAGCCGGCCACCAACAGATTTATCGACTTGATCAACGAGTACAAGAACAATAACACGAAAAATGTTATTAATAACACCGAGAAACAATAAAAAGTCACACCTTGAATAATAACAGTGCGCGGGCCGGGCGGCGCGCGCGCATATCTGACAACGACATCTTGCGGCCGTATCGCGTTACAGCGTAAAATATTTATTATTTATAGCGCGTAATTAATAAAAACACACGGGAGCCACAAAAACAAGTAGCCCAACAGGAAGATATAATAACTCAATCGCTGGTTCGGACGCAGGCGCGATTAGTATGCGTCTAGATTGGATCTGCGCCTGCGCACAATGTAGCGTATATTCGCGTACAGTGGCTAATGTTTCAACATGATACGGTATCCGCAGCCTACCGCGGTTACGTGCGATTTGTTTTTGTTTTTTTAAGTACAACATAGGCTTTGATTGCTACCATTTGCTAAGATCTTTTTTATTTTAGTGATCTGCAAGTGTCTATTTCGCACGCGAAATATAACGCTTGGCAGCTAGCGTCCTTTTTTCGTGAAAATACGTTCGCTAGTGTAAGGAAAATATATGGAAAAAGAAAAAGAAAAGTTATTGAATTTCTGAAAACAACAAGCTTTAGGTAAATTAGACTTTTAAAAAACGGGTATGGTAGCCATACCTAACTTTATCCAAAAATACTTTCCGGAGCAAACAGTTTGGATTGCCGATGCGAAAAACCAGGGCCATGTGTGTAAAAGGAAGCCATAAATCCTACTTATTTCACATATATCAAAATCTTTTTCAAAATAACTGCACTCGCGTTAAATATAACGTCGGCATAAGCACCGCAGTTTATTTGTCCGACACGGCGTGCCGGTGGTAACGCGTGGGCCTGAGATACGAGTATTGTATGTGTGGAAGTACTTTAATAAAGTTCTCATGAAAACCCAACAATGACTCGCTCGCAGTAAGTTAATGTAAGAGAATGAATCCGCAAATGAAATCTACGAACGGTGGTTTAATCTTACTGAGCCTGAGTTACTGCGTTGTGAAATTTTTTCGCGGCTTGGGATGGGAGAGTCAGCAGCGCTCTATTGCTGAATAATGGGTAGTACACAAAATGTTGCTTAGACGTAGCGATAAGTGTTCTGATTACCCACAAAATAGTTTTTGATTAAGTGAAACAATGCTTTGTACTCGTCTTTACTTCTGGATCAATTTTGCTGTGGGTCCCAAGACAGTTAAGAATTCATAGCTTTCAGCAGTGATTGGGATTCTTAAAGTACGAGTTATTTACATTATTCATTTACAAACTATAGTTATACTTCAGGATACATTTCCAACTTTGTGAAAAAGGCTTGCGAAAATGATTATCTATATTACTTCCACAGTAAGTTCATTAATTGAAAATAAGAGTGATTCTCTGGATTAATAATCAAATCAAATCAAACATTTATTTGCTAGAATACTCAAAAATATGCAAGTTACAAACTGCAGGTCTTAAAAATAGGTTGATGCTGTATTCAGCCTGCATGCAGGCGTGCAAATATTAATAGTGATTTTAACAATTCAATAATTTAATCACCATCGCTAATATCAAAAAAATCTATAAAATACTTATTGCAATTATTTTGAAGTTGTTATTCGGTCTTTGGCTCGGCTCAATGCAAATTAGCCGGGATGATCGGTCGTTTTCGATAGAAGCCCTACTCTATAAGCCATTGGCTGTTTCGACTGAAGCCATCTCTGTCACTCTCCACCAGCTTAACTATGCGAGCGAGCAGGCTGGTTAAACAAGAAAATGCTGACGAAACGTTACGGAATACGGCCTTTTCGATACGACTTATTACCAAGATGAGCATTCAATAGACGAAAGTGGTTGAGATATCTCGTTAGAGCTCTCATTATAATAAGTACGATTTATTATGGAATGTTCTAGTAATTGAATGTTAAAAGATAACATAAATGGAGAGGTATTTTTTACACGTAAAAGTTTTTACCACTAGACCACAAATCATTTGTATAAAGCTTAAATGTGGTCGCTGGCCTTTTTTCAACTGGAATTAATCTTACTTTTCTTTTAAATGGAATAAAAGTTTAACAGCTACGTAACAAACTTGTTTACCTATAACAAAACCTAACAAAAACATTATTCCGAAAAAAAAACTAAACGAATCTTAAGGGACTAACAATAATCAGTTGTCAATGATTATCTATTTTCGATATCATTATTTCTCAAAGAGGTTCAATTGACGCCCACGCTTCATACTCCTCGGGCACAATTATTTTTACCTGTAGAATAAATTTAGCGCGCAATTCAGTAGCTCCTCTATAAATCTGGTATAGTCTACGCCCCCGCACAGGGTGACTATGATTTATTGATGTTACATAACACTGAAATTTGTGAAACTACAAGAGTTAATCCGTAATTGTCTCCTGACAAGCGAACCGCCGTTGAGTCCATAATAAGATGTATTGATAGTTAACTATTGTATTAATTGATTGTTCGTAGCCATCAATACATAGGGAGATGAAGTCAATCTTGAATTCTTTGTCTTTTCTGACCTTATTATCTTTGAAGATACTTTTCATGATTCGATCCGTGTATGATGCCGTCCCAAAACATTCAATATTTTGGACACCCTAAAATATAAGAATCCTTAGTGTGATTGTAGATTATGTTATGCACTGCAGTCACAATGCATTCATATTTTTGCTACGCTCCATAAAAAGCATCTAAATGATGTCGTTCAATAAATGGTAGTTGACATTTGTTGTGGATGATTATGATCATTTGTTTTACTACTATCGTATCAACTATCGCTTTTACAAAAAAAACTAGTGGTTCGGATTAGCCACTTTCTTTTTACATTATAGAGACGCAATTTCAAGACTGATAAAAATTTACGTAAATAATATTTTCACAACTCATTAGGTAATTAAAATATGCTTAACAGATTTTGAACATTGGAGAATAATGAAAAAATCCCTTTGTTTCCCTCGCTACGCTCTGGATCCAACGCCCGTGACATGCGACAACACTTTACCACTAATGTGAATTAATTAAAATGTTACTATTAAAGTAATAATAATAGTATTATACGACGTGTCATAGAAAGGGCAGCTCTTAATGAAGCTAATACTCCGACAGTTGTCTTAAATTTTTTTTGAATTATCATCAAGTCAATATATTTATTTTTTAAATAGTGTTATAGATAGGTGCCTGAAAAAGGAACTCAATATTTAGAAGCCAAAGTATAACTAGGAAATATTATTGTATTTGCCCGGTTCAACGACACCAGCTCCAGAGTCAGTTAGCCCTAAAATAAATGGTAGATAATAAAAAGCGAGTGATTTTCCCCGGCACTAAGTATAAATCTTCGGCCAGTGGGACGGCGATAAATAACTGCGGAGCTACTGCGCGTAAGTCCCTCGCATTTACATTCAAACAGATATACTATACTTGTATGGTTGGTTATATACATAAGGATGTGGTTTTTTTAACGCGAGAATTAACAGCACACAGTTTTGGTGGCTGTAGTCTTCTGTTTAGAGCAGGGTGATTTTGTGTAGACTAGTTTATGAGAAAGAACTTTAGAAATGTAAAATTAATCCTATTTATATTATAAACGCAATTTTTTGTGAGTGCATACTTTTTTACTCTTTTACGTATAAACTACTTTATGGATTGAACTGAAATTTTACAAAAATATAGATGATACATCAGAATTATAGATACATCACAATCTTTTTAACCAACTTTGTAACCTGTGTTAGGTTACAAAGTTGTTTAACAAAATTGGTTAAAAAGAATTTTTGAAGATCCACCCGCCACCCCCTAGTAGGCTCGTAAATGAGATCATTAAAAACCATTAGATTATTCAAACCAGAGAATTTAAAAAAAAACGACTTCATTCTTTTTAATCATGGGTAAGCGCATTTTTTTAATTTCAAAATCGTTGTTTAATTGATGGACAATAGGAATTGCTAAATTGATTTAAAACTAAAGTTTCACTTGACGTAGAAATTACTAAATAAGATAATAACAACTTGCCTGCCGTATTTGAGCATTGTTTTTCTGTTTTTCATACTAAACCGTACTAGCAAACTCGTTTTCTGCAAGCCTATGCAATCCGTGTAGCCTGCACCGTTCTCGGTTTTGACTGTAACTTACAATGTCTCACATTTTCAGAGTAAACACCTAATGCATATCGACAGACCGTAACCGGATCGGAAAGTGGAGGCACTTAGAATAAACATGCCCCCGACATTTTACTTAGAATATATTAAACGTTAGAATTTCCTTCCTGTCCAATAAAAACGGTTGCGGCCAGTATCGTATCTCGGAGGAAACGCGGCAGGTCGTAATAAGTCTAACAAATAAAATAATTCTACAGTAAAATATACACACTAATGTGACTAATATTATAATATCTTGGGGCCAGGATATCTACTAGTAACGCGGGGAGATTTAGGTGTCGTACGGCGGCGGACATGCGCAAGAGAACCAACGTATTGTTGCCGTTGTGGCTAAAGTTTTTATTGGTTTGGTTAGATTATAGAATATTTAATTATTTTGCGAATTATATTTATTGAATGATTTAGGTGCAGGTAGAGAATATAGAAAAGATATAACAGCAAAAATATATGTTCGACTAAGAAACAATTTCTGTCATTCACACTTTCTTTGTATTTCTAGTCTTTCTAAGGTACCTATATAACTAGTGATGCATATTTACCTAGTGAAAGTGTAAGTTGAGATGTTGGCTAATATGGAATGCGCTTTTGAATCGAAATTATATTTTTGGTTTTAACACCCACTATCAATTGTTTCTCTTTACACTCAACATACTCATAAATTAATGGGGAATTTAAAATTTAAAGGAAATACACATGAATAATTATGTAATCCCGGGGTCCTGTTTTTTCAAATAATACCAAGATACCACAATCCCGGAATTTAAGTTTAAAAGATTGATTTTTAAAGAACTTCTACTGCTTCCATAAGTAAGTCAAAAAGGAACTTTAGGTAAATCATATATATATATATATAATCAATACATCCGATTATATCAAAATCATTGAACACCTCTGATCAACTTCAACGTCCTGTCTGCACCTCGTACCTGGGGGAAGCGAAGGCTCGAACTGGCTTCCGTGAACAAAGTAATCGTTACCTTACTTCCTCGTTCAACTCAGAATCTCAACATCATCATCCTGCGTTTACCTCGCATACCGCGGACCAGCGCTCGCAGCAGCCGCGGCCCATAAACCGCGGGACCACACGCGGGCGGAGGTGTGAAGGCAGCGCCCGCGCGCCGGGGGCCCCGCGCATAACTCACGGCCAGCGGGGCGCCGCCATTCATGCCTACCTGGACGATCCGGGGCCCGGGTGCGCCGGTACATCCTCACAGACACACTGTCTGCGATCGCCTTTTGTTTTTAAGAATAGTTCCTTCTGGCCGATTTTGACCACGGCGGCCAATCTCAAGGGAAATCAGCCAAATACGTGGGAGATATTATGGCGCACAAGTGTGAGCGCAATACACACTCTCTGTTCCTTAACTCTCAAAGTTCGTGACGTGACGTGGTGCATCTTGGTATGAGGTCAGCGTCATAAGGCCCATACTCAACTTCGACTTCTCGAGTCTTCTTGAGATGGACAATCTGATTGACACTGGCTGGGATCTACGGACTTCATTTCAGCCTAGTGCGATGGAGTAGGAAAGCATAAATTCCGCGACTAACACCATTAGTGCTATATATAAGCTACGCCTGTATATCTGCATTAACTAAATGCTGCAAAATCCTAAACAAAAAAAAAACAATTTCGGATTCGCCAAGAGCCCATTACTTGATTTATTATAAAGTTCCTCAAATTTTCTAGACTGGAAGTTTCACACAACTTTACCTCATTTTGTACTACCAAGTTAAAAATCTACCATAACTTGTACAAGCACTCATTTACGTTAAGTTATCGACTCAGTGCCTCGACAAAATTCGCGTGGGCGTCCCAGGCGGGTCATAAATGCTATGAGTTATTTCCATTTTACTTTATGTTTTCAAATGGGTTTACGCGTCTTATGTTTCACTAAAAGTTAAATGTTATTTTAGTAAAAAACATCTCATTCAAACAGAGAAGTCATAAAAACATTCATAAGGATAGATCAGGGTGTTCGTAACGGAGGTAGGTTTAATGTATGTCTTCAAAGACATACATTACATACATACAGCGGTGGTTACCTCAAGGTAACCACCGCTGTAATGGAATTTCAAATATAGATGATTCTACCACTGTTCTGAAGTTTGGTAAAAGTAGACCCTTTCACTTACAATATCATCGGAATTAAAAAACAAATAAATTTGAAATTGGTTACCTACTTCCGTATCATTCGGCACAAATACATGTAATCATGCTTAAGCAAACGCAGCCAAACAATTCAAGAGTTCAACCGAAGACTAATGACACGTCTCTAATTCGACCACGCGCGGGGCATCCTACAATTTACCTGTTATGAGTTAGAGATAACCCGTTATTTTGGCAGTAGTGGGTTAGGTTAGCGTGCATCGTTATTGTAATAATATATTGTAATTTGATTTCTTTTACGAATCGCTCGGCGCCATTTGGCCTCTAATAAGGGCACCGCGGCTCATCGTTTAGGCCAAACTTGAGTAATTTGGCTCGAAACTCCAAAAAGTTAACCATAACATCAGTTCAACGGATTTGACGTGAGCTTCGTGCAATTGGTTATTGCTCATTAAGATAATTCGGCGCTTTTAAGTATGGTCTCATTACGTAAATCTTAACAGGCGTAAGGTTTAAGTTGAGATAACAGTTATTTGGTATTACTTAGAGGCAATTAGGTACAGTGTATTACAACTTGGAAATTGGTTACTTGTAAGTTTGTTATGATTCATGTGAACTGATGAGCCTTTTGATATTGACCGACGTTATTTTAAAGAACCACAATTCTCACGTCGTTTTTACCAACTGTCCGACAATAACCTGCGAATATCTTAACGTTCAACTGTCAGTTACTTAATAGGAATAAGTTAATTATATTGTCCAAATGCTGGATCGTAATTAAGTAAACAATCGGTTGTGATTGTGGATGTATTATTATGTTGGGCAGAAAGTACCAGACGCGTAGGTTGGCTGTAATTATGTTCCTCGTAAGGTAATGTGATTTTTAGAACACATTTTGACACAGGTTAGTTAGCATTTGGTAGAGGGGGCGATATGCAACGGGTCACACTGGTGTATAACCATATACGAGTATGACATCCGACAGGTTAACCAGTTGCCAATACATGAATAGGCATGATGACGCCTACGAGTATCTTAAATATTTTCAAGACCATTGCGTTCAAAAAACGAAGCCCCTATGAAGTTAATACAATCAGTGTATTTCCAAAAAGCTGTAGAAACCAATTTTTAAACACACAAAATTCAATAAATATTCGGTCAATTGTGACCGACTCCATTGACTCCGATTTTTGATACACTACCGTTCACGATTTTGTATTCCCATACAAAATCTATGGAGGCAGATCGATAGTAAACAGTAGACAGATAGGTAGACGTATAATAAAGAGTATGTCAACGATTGGTGGTGTCAACTAGCCAATTATTATTGTTGTTTGCTTAGCCAGTTTTCAATTTGCTGCGATATTCTACGGCCATCATTGCAACTTGAAATGAAAATTTCGGACCAAAACAGGGTCATCGAGTTAAAACTTTGCTTTTATAATTTAAGCAAGAACAATGGGTGCTACATTAATCTTCTCATTCCGCAAGTAGTCACAGTTCAATAATCACTTGGGATAGTTCCATAGATTTGGGAAGGCCTTAGAACAAATCGACAGATTGGTAGATCTAGGAATCGTGTTAACAATTACAAAGCCAATGCGCAGACGTAGTTTTAAAACTAAGCTATACGTTATGGTGTCTAATTCCATAAATGACGGTAGACGGAGCGCGTCCGATCGGAAGCGGAAGCTGCGGCGCGCCCGACCGGGCATGCGCACACGCACTCTACTTTGCCTATGGTTGATATTAAAAGTGTTGTAATTATACGTTTGTGGATAAAAAATATTATCATAGTACTGGGAAAGTGGAGAACTTAGCTGAGCCGTGGTTAAACGCTTGTAGCGGTGGACAGGGGCAGATTTGTGGTCAGTTTTTATAGCTGTGCACTTAACAGTTGTTCGAATCTAATTGTGTAGTTTAAAGAGAAAACAAGAGATCTTTGGGAAAACACAAAATTCGAAACAATGAGAATCATAGAAATTCATATTTCTTCGCATTGGTGTAGTGGTTTAGGCTCTAGTCTATAAGACTTGCGGTCGCGGATTCGACACCCCAATGCACATTGTTTAGTTTGTACAAGTTAAAAACGTTCTACTTATTAGATCGGAGATTGCTCGGAGATTGCTCGGAGATTGATAGCATTATTAGGCTTATCTGGCTTAGTTATGAACTAAGGTTTGAGTTATACAATAAATGAGCCTTCTGTCTCCATTGACAACCACTTTGGTGTAATGGTCAAGAAGTTGCAACTGCCGCACTGTAAAAACATTTGTGTGCATGAACATGTCCGTTTGTACTGGTCAGGGTGTTATGTATATGTATTTATTTAAGTTTATTTGAAATACCACTGTTGATTCTGATATCTGTAAAACAAGTGCTAAAGCTACTTATCACGGAGTCAGATCAATGTATGTGATGTTGTTGTATATTTATTATTACAACATTTATAGCATAGTACAGCTGATCGAAACATGTCATAGTAGAGGTAAGGCCTGGACGCTATTGGCACCTCAACCTCTCCTCTTTCTATACAATGGGCATGCTTGCAACATTAATGCTTACAACTAGATAATTCGCTTACAAATACGAGTAGGTCAAATAAATCAATCTGACATATCGTCAAATCTGTACCACATACAATACGTGCAGTATCGGCTAATGTTTTGGCGTCACGGCTCGCTGGTCGGACCGAGCATTGAACCCGCACTCCGGATGTGGCAGGTACACACGATAGGACATCAGGGTAAACAAAGGACATATTGCGCTTCTTATGCGACGGTGATAAAGGTGATTTTTGCAATAATAATGAGTAGCTTGGTGTGCTGTCGTTTGTACGCACTTGCCCACTAGGTGTGGTGTCAGGTCGCAGGTGGACCGACTTAATCAGATGTCAATGATGTGAGCAATGGTCCGAAATAGACGAACTAGGAATATATTACATTTTATGCTGATAAGAAAGATTGTGTTAAGACGTTTTAGATTTTTACATTATCAAATAAGTGCCTACTTAAGAAAACTGCCGAATAAAGTGTTCCCTTTAGAATATAACTTGGATCTTTTTTAGAAAAGAGTAAATAGGTTGTTTCTAGAGAGATATGATCCATCCTAGGCCACATCGTCACTTACCATCACGTGAGATTGTGGTCAAATGTCTGGATAGTGCAATATAAAAATGCCAATACCTAATCGCATGGGCAGAGGTAGAAATATTTATGATCTTCTAACTTTACAGCATACTTAACGGATTTAACACGATATAAAACCTTAAGAAGCATATAATCATAAAACTAAGCATTACCGATAGATAATGTCTAACTTATTAAGCCATGACAGTCTCAAATTTTGAAGTTATTAAAAGTTTATATAGAGCAGGAACGGGTTCATTATTATTTTTCGTTATTAAAATGTTCGTCGGGCATCACCGTCGACCACAAACGAATCTGTTAAGGCGGTTTTACACCGCAAGCTCGTCATAAAAAGTCGTAAAACGTATTTTAACATCCATCCGATAATCAATCTAACACGTCATAACTTTGACATCCAGCCTGCCTGGACCTAACTCGCACTTCGATAACGCTACAAATAAATAAACACTATACCCTTGAACTTTTAAAGCTCAAAATCACGCGAAGCAAAGGGAATGCAAAGAAAAAACTCAGACAAGACCACTGTCCAAATGAGTCTCAATATAAACATGTTAATTCATAATAAAACAGTGGTTTTTGATGCACAAAAGATATCATATTTTACGTGTACAAAATGGTAAGGCATGCATGGCCGTATTATCGCCTATTTTCGGTTTGTTTGTAATAGATAAAGTAAGATTAAACTCAAAATTAGGCCGAGTATGGGAATCGAATTGGTCAACATTTATCTCGGGTGTTTTTAGCTTCTGAATTGTATGGTAGAAGATTTAAGCAAGATGTGATATTAGATCTGCCTTTAAAAAAACTCTTTCACACTTACAACAAAATTTCAACCGTGCTGCATTTTGAAAATGCCAAATTGTCTTAAGCTGGCATTAAAGAAGAACTAAGACTTTGCACGGTTTAATTCCACCAGCCCCTTTTCACCATCAGGTTACTAGACGCAGGCGAGGCCTGAATTTTCTCTGCTTGGCCCTATGGTTGACTGGTAGAGAATGCCTTCGGCATTAGTCCACCATATTACACAGGTTTGTGCAGAACTTAAATAAAAAAATAAATCTTCTTCTTGTAGCAGAGTTGGTACTTTGACTCCCAGCATTTCTCGAACTGTTTTATTACGCACGCGTTCCGAGGCTGCGTTTTCGCAAGCGTCGCAAAACGCATTCTACCTACCTACCATACCCGTAAATAAAAGGTAATGGTATTTAAATAAGTGTTTTGAGAAAAAAATCATGGCACGTATCACTGCATAATGACAAATCTGAAACCTGTGGAAAATTATATTTCTTAAAAATCAGTGTCTAAGTTCCTTATCATCCAAAATCTTAGAAATATTGTAGAGTTTCGAAAAGACATAATACTTAAAAAAATCTTTTCGGCTCCGGTCATCGGGGAGAATTTGAACCCCGACCTTTGGAAGTCCGGTCCAATGCTCTGACCACTGAGCTACCGAGAACCTTAATGGAGTCGTTGAATTTTGTAAGTGCTTTTTAACGCTTTGATCCAGCGTATGTTTCATCAGTGATTGTGGGAGACACCCTCAAATCACCTATAATATAATAAATATTTAACCATCGGTTAAGATGAAACAGGCTAAAATTTTATTTGTTAAGGATTTTTTTGCGTTCAAAGAAAAGAAAAAAAAGGAAGAAAAAATTCTTTTCGGCTCCGGTTATCGGGGGTTCGATTCCTCCCCGAAAAAATCCTCCTCCCTCGAAATTAAAAATAGCGTTGTGAACGCAAAAAACACTTAACAAATAAAATATTGTAGAGTTGTTTGACACTTACATTAGGTTGGGTATCCACCATGTTCGCACACCTCCTTTTCTTCATAGTGTATACGTTCGCGCTCCTGGAACATGCAACGGAATGGAGAGCATTTGCAAGAGCGTGGAGCGAAAGAGGTTCTCGAACATAGTGGATACATGGCTTAACATACCTTGAAAATTACTTCTTAAGACCTGGTTGCGTTTAAGTAAGTTTTATTATTAAGCGAAAAAGAAGATACGAGTTGATAGTTAAAAAAATAGTAAAGGCAAAAACATGAGTCGTGAAACGGGATCAACATCGCGTAGGAATCGCTGCGTCATCGAGAGCGCGCGCGTCGCTGCGAACGCAACACGGATTTAATGATTTACGAAGTAAATCTTTTATGAGATGATACGCTAGGGGCTTATCCACCACACTTGCTTACCACCACTAAAATTCATGCTAACCTGGATCTAAATGGCTGGCTAGGCCAAATTCAGACTACTAACCAGTGAAGGTTCTTCCGGAGACCTCTCTTATGGAGAAGCTGCAATCAATCGCAAAGTCAATAGATTCGACACATGGTTTCGACTTCTCTCCAACTCCAAGCAAACAAACTTATCTCAATCGACTCGGAACTAATCTTACAATGTAAGTAGGTTATGTCCGTAGAGACTAATAGAAACATACCTACCTATCTATTTTTGAACTCATAATTGTAACAACTTCATGACCAAACTAAAATGATTGACTAATGAGTTTAAGATAATTAGATGCAGAAAACATAAAAGTACTCGTAGATACAACACTGTTGGTACCTTGATTACAGTTGTAAAGGAAACTTAATTATAATGATCCATTGGATATCTAGATAGCTTCAGCTAGACGTCAAAGCTGTGGCATTCGGTCCGTCCGTCTGTTCGTCAAGCCGAGGTGGGTTGATTAATCACGAATGTTTTGATTTATGGTCGCGAGACGCGCGCAGGCGCATCTATACCTGCGCTTTTTGTGCCTTCATACTGTAGGGTAAGAGTGTTGTCGTCGGTTAGTTAGTGAGTAACATAAATTGTACCGTTATTAGTAACCACGTTTGGTTATCGTATGGTACAATTTGTTTAACTTAAGTACCTGCATGTACGAGTATTTTGGCCTAAGCGGGAGTGCGTTGTTTAGCATTGTATGTCTTGGTGGCTGATTATGTTATTTCGAAATGTGATACACTTTTACCATGCTCTACAATAGCTTAGACATTTGTGCGCCTATTTAGATACGTGAGTTTAAGAAAGTATAACCATTTTATTTTATTAACTTAATTTCATAAAATGTTTTGACAATAAATGCTATGCCATATCATTGACGAAATCTAAATTGATCTCTCCATTAGAGTTTAAAATATTCTTTAACAGCACTTCTAAATACAGAATCTGTACATCGTTTATTTTTCATATTTGTACCTAGTAATTGTGGATCTACTATCGCACTGCACTTAGTGCCTGCTTTTGCATATTGTACGGATATCGGCTGCACACTGCATCGCATGTCCGAATGCAATGTCATACTTAGATTGGCCAACTCTTATTTGATACATTGACAAAGCGCGGCCATATATCCGATCGAGATACGAAATATATCAGATTCTGAAAATTTGCGGCGCGGGTTGAATCAGATTTAATGGAGGCGGTATCTAAACGCGATCGCTATACATCCTAATGGTATTGCTGTACAAAGGATGTTTCGAATGACATTGCAAAATAACAACGAAGATACACAGTGTATGATATCGACCTTTAAACCAAACCCACCTTTATGCTAATAATTTTCATTTCATTTTTATCTTATAAATAAATAAATATTTCACAACAATCACACCAATTCTCTAGTCCCGAATGAAGCTACGAGGCTTGTGTTATGGGTACTAGACAACGGATAAACATACTTTAATACTTATTTTTGTAAATAAATACATATTATACATAGAAAACACCCAGACCAGTACCAACACATATGTTCATGCACACTTATGCTTGTACTGTGCGGGGATCGAACCCCTTGGTTTTAAAAGTCCGATATGAAAAACGAAATGACAACCTTTCCAGTACATACGCAAACACGTTTGAACAATATTGATTTATGATATCATACGTATCCGAGCCGAACTCTATTTATTGCTACACCTGCTACAACTCGAGCCAGTCTGATCTATTTCAACAATCACGCCATGCCTGGTAGTTACAGTCGCACTACTGCGGCTTATCCCATAATTCCTTGAGGGGATTTCCCAGAAGCACCTAGCTGCTGCAATAACCCTTCACATAACCGATGGTAGCTATCACCTTGTGTAGTAAATCTTGTGTTGCTACACTTGGGTGCGAAAATATCTGCATTCTTGTGCAAGATTCAGAACTGCCACTTTGTATTAAAGCCAGTGCCTACGACTGTTCGAAGACCTTAAATTTTATATAAAAAAGAGAAAACTAGTATCCTGTGCACAAAATATCACAAAATAGTAAGTAAGTGACACAAACAGATCCAAATTTTGTCATGAACTATAAAAACTCAAGGTTTTGTCTGATCCAGTAACACAGGGATTGAATCGAATTTATGAATAAATCTGTTAACCCAATTCTTTAGTTAATTCATTTACTAAGTGTGTTCTTTGCTATAGTGTATATTTCGATCGCCTGCACATTCATGGTCGCTGATTAAAAGTAGGTATGTCTTCTTCTAATAAGTATTACACTGGTTTAAGAAGAAGAGAAATAACATGAAATTTTCAAAACCTTCAAGGTAGTGTGCAAATCTCGATCGATGTAAAGAATATCTTCTTTCTTGCGTTGACAACAGATTCAAGTCAGTTCAAACTCGCGTGTGACTGTACCAGCCGGCGCACTCAAAGCGTGGACCGGACCCAATCAATGTTAAATCATACCTGGGACATCCGAGTGTCTGACGTCAAAAAATCGACAGTCGTGATTTAAGAATGTGAAAAAGATTCCGACGCTAGATCGCAGCCGACTTTAACCCTTGACTTGGGTACGTAAGCTGAGTCATTTATCAATAATCAGGGTGACCAGAATGACGTGAAGACGGTTCGACCTATGATAACACTTTAGGTGTCATTTTTTAGTTAACACGTCCAATTGAAGGTCGTCTACAATGTTAACGATAATATTTTGGGAAGGATAAAAGTAACCGCTATATTAGAATTTAATGTTTATACTTTTGGGTTGTGTTCTTTTCGTAATTGAATAAAAAAATAGAACAAAAACACCTCATGCAGCAATGCATGTCATCAAGTAATTCATTACTTTTTTATGAACACTCGCCTTAACATCAGACATTAGGTGCATTACATTTTGGTGGTGTAGGCTCAAGTCTAAGGTAAGTATTTTTTTGTTGACTACTTATAATGGCGTTTATTTGTTATGTACTATCTTATCAACCCGGAAAGCCTGGTCACCCTTTCACTAATAAATAAATCTCTTCATCTGCTACACATAACACCTCGTGATGCTGAGCGATGGCGCGGCGCGTTTGAGCCGTCAGGTGCGTCCGCGCATCCCGCATTTGTCACTGTTGTCGGCGATTATTCATCTCATTGAAACATTAACGCGAGAGAGAACTAATCACGCTGACTAATGGACGCCCCCCGTCGTCACTTCCAAAGTTTCACACGTCGAGCGCTAACGAACGGCTCAAGTCGCGGGTTTCGGCTGACGGATACGAATGATCGCCTGCTCTGATCGGAGGTGTGGAAATCGAGGTACATCAGAGGTTCTAGCAAAGCTATGAAGGCTCATATTCGTAGACTTATAACTGCCCCCATCGTATACCGTCGGATTCCTGCTGAAAAATATCGAGAAGACAGAGTTGGTTGAAAACATCCACATTCAGTTTGGGGGAGTCTGGGCCTTAACTCTTTAAATGTTTTGGTGACATTGTATGTAGGAATAAAATGGCCAACGGATAACGCTATGGACAGGAATTAATTTGAGTCGGTACCACGTTATAGAGCTTTCGTTCGCACCGATCAAAACAGTGTAGTGAAAGGCTAGTTTTCCAATCACGGTAATGATAAAGGCAGGTTTATGTGAGCGCGCGTACCGACTCGCGACTCCGGCGCAGCGCAAAAAAACCACGCCATAAACAGAACGTTTATGACGGCAAATAAAGCCTGCCCTCTTCCCCGTAGTCCCGTAGTGAATTATTGCTTTATTGCTTCAGAAATATTTCACAAACAGAAAATATTTTATGATTCCCCAGTTAAGAGCGGTCTTAAATCATTTTAAGACATAGATAATAAAATTCGTAAGTCACCAAGGCGAGACAAAAGTGCAAAACTGGGAGCGGACCTCGCTGCGCTGACTCTATGCATTATGCTTATAGGCTTAATGGTAATGGTTACCGAAATAATAAGGGGCTAACCGAAAATGTTTGCCGAAGCAAAACTGGGGTTCCACAGAAAAAAGCAATTTAAAAAAATATATATGTGACACGTTACTGTAACTGTACTGTAAAATTAACATCTAATTTAATGCAATAAGTTATGTAGAGGCGTGTACAAAGTAAAGTGTAATTGAAGTTGGTATCGTTTTCTGCCTTGATAACAGGAACTTACCATATTATTTTTGTTTGGATTGGAGAGTTACCACTGGCCCTGATATTAGCTAGAAATTATTTTAACAAAATCAAACTAGCGTTACAGTTTGTTGCTAATCAAATGTAATTTTAAATGGTCTATTTTAAAAATTATTTTATTATGAAAATAAAATTATTTTAAAATTACCTCGTAAAGCCATAACTTGGTCAAGGAATTTCGCGTTTCGTCCAACGTAAAACATAAAATTGGAATAGTTAATGCTCAGAGAAATCGTTAACCGAGTGAAGACTGTAATTGGAAGACATTAAAAATACCCAACGCTGTTATAGCTGACTGTTAAATGTTTTGCTGTACGCATTAGTCCGGTGTTTACATGCGTTACATTGTTCCGAGCTGTAATATTGTACGTTCCCGACGACAACTATAATTATAATATCTACTTACTTATTGCAGGTACGGTGGTGCCATTGTTTAAATATTATTGTCTGACCTTTTTATTTATTGCATTAGCATGCGCGTAAACGTTTTACAGCTCAGATTTTACGTAAGCTGTAAACATCGGAATTTATGGGAAATTATGTTGTCACGTCAAAAGACATTGTCAAAACATGTGGCAAAAACAAATGCTGTCGCCGCGTAGATTCGGCTCGCTGTGGGAGCGAGTGGAAAACAAAAGAAAGTGCCCGTTTCTTCCCCGAACGGTGTCCAATATTTCGACAAAACTCAGGATAATTGTTACTTTTTTTTCAACGAGACATAATTAACGCATCAGCTTCTCGGAAGGTTGAAGGACAAACCCGAAGGTGAGTGGTGATTACGTGAAAAAATTAGTCCATCCATTTGCAGTGACAAGATTTGTGGTGTGCACAGTCATTAGATGTTTTTGCAACCAGATACTGTGACTCACCGTAATGAAAAATTGCTACATTTGGGGAAATACTCTCATTAATGTATCAACATTTGCCACAAAGCGAAGAGGAAGGGGAAGACCTTAAACTACCTGGTTCACGAATGTCCAAAGAGACATGATAAGCCTCGGCCTCAAAGAGGAAGATACCAGCGAGCGGAATATATGGCGCCGCATGGAAAGGAAAGCCGACCTCGTGTAACGGGAAAAGGCGAGGCCAAAGAAGAAGAAGAAGACTCTCATAAACGTATCACCGTGTTTTCGCAATCAAGCCTTTGAACGAATACCGTGTGGCATAATGTAAATGTAAACAAGAGCTGGAGAAATAAAATTGTCAACACCTGAAATGTACTTACTGCAGTTTGTTTTGCAACGCCATACCTAAACGAAGAACAAAGAATTTGACAGCAAAAAGTTTCGTTTCCGCAATCGGGAAATGCTGAAATCGACATCAAAGAAAAAAAAAGAAAATTGCCGTTTCGATTGGGCGTTCGTAATGTATTAACAGCACTTGCGGGTCGGGCAGGTAATTTTTCAGAGTTGGCAATGCAATCGGAAGTGCAGCACCGGCGTCGGTGCCTTTTTGTTTCTGGCGGCCGCGTAGAGATGTGCTCATGTGCCTGGTCTGGGACAGTGCGTTCAAAAAGAACCAAAAAGTGGCGATACGTTCAGAGTCAAAGTTATTTGCAAACAGTTTTTTTCAGTTTCCGCATGCAATATAGACGCCAGCACATTTAAGTTCTTTTTACGGCGTGTTCACGTTAATATGCCGTCTAGAGTATACATTGCATTTAATTTTAATTAAATTATTATTATTATATTTAAATTATAAATTCATTTTTAACATTATAAATTCATTTAAAAACGTTACTCTTTTAGCAAGATACTTTTTGAAGATTCTTTCTACCGATGTTGTTCATATTTGGATGCTGAATAAAAACAACTAAACAGTTTTAATATATTTTCTACGAGCGCGTTCCGCTCGCAAGGCCCTGGAATCCTTGATACTAATCCAAGATTCCAAAAATGGGACGTCCCACTAGTCGACGTGTCACGTCACCGGTTGCGTCTGTGATGGTTTTCGGAAGCGGGGTCGCAGCGCACTCGTCGCCAGTCGACTATCGGTCAATATTTCATTTTCTGACTTATTAACGTAGCGTTCATGTTTTATAGCCCACCTCTGACGGTGGCCGCATCCGAATGCGTTCGTTGGGTTTAATTTTCTTTGCTGTATTTCGCTAAAATATTTGTTAGTTGTCAACAGCTTTAGGCCCCGTTCACACGGCATTGGCCTGCACGTTTTTTGCAGTGTACGTCTTAACGTCACTGTAAACGTTTGAATGTGACGTGACGTAGACAGTGACGTTAAGACGTATACTGCAGAAAAACGTGCAGGACAATGACGTGTGAACGGGGCCTTTTAGAGCACATTCATTGTTCGATCGATGCCTTTAGATATACTACGTCCATAAAACTTATAGAGTACACTTCAGTATGTCTTTTACTGCAAAATTTTAATAACAAAATATGTTTGTGATATTGATCTGAAAAGGGCACATCTCACGTGAAAATAACATCGAAGTATTATCTGTAGTACCGTAAATATATATTTCTAAGTGTTACATTAGTATAGTTACTAGCTGTAAATTACAACGAGTGTTCTATTTCGTAAAAATTATACTAAACACTTGTCATGTGTGGGATACTTTCTTGTTCACAAAGGAATGGCATATCATTACTTTGTTGCGTATCCGAAATTTCCGTAGGATACATCGTGAGAACGTATTGTTTAATGTAACATGTAATCTGTATTAATATGTAGTCAGACATGTGAAATTACTTGTAGGTAGGAAATGTAGGAACGTAGGCGCATGACTGATGGGATGAGTGATGGTTAAGATCAGGAAATGACATTTATCCTCCTCTCTGTAAATTGGCGACGGACAGTAATTAACCTTGGTCAAGGTGTTATGTTGACTTAAAAGTGTATCTCAGACATTTTTTCTTGGTTTTTTCAAGCACAATTCGCATGAAGAGGTAACTCTTGAGTTCCATCAAAAAACATGCTTTGCATGCTATTGTTGATGGCTGAGTAGGCCGAACTTCAAAATAACTGTAATCTTTAATGTATTCTATTCTATTCTATGCTTCGGGCCCAAAATTGCAATTTAATACTTCAAATACATACATAGAAAGTCAGTTACACATTGAATGCTAAGAGCTCACTTCACAGAAAATAAAGTGAACTGACAAAAAAAAAAACTGAGCGAGTACGGATCACCTTATTTAAAAACCGAATGTCCAGTGCTCACAACTTAATATCCGAGTGCGGAACCCATCCATTACTTGTGCACGATACCCAGTATAATGGGCGTAGAAGAGCCCATAACTCAATTAAAACTAGACTACGTTTTAAATTACCAACTTAATAACACGCATCGCGCGGAGCTACCTGATTTTTGTAAACTTGGAATTAGAGACACTGGAACGGACGTTTTTAAGCGCTGGCTCTTATTGGGCTTAGCACAAGCGTTTGTGTTTTTTTAATTTTTAATACTTATATTCGTGGGCTATATGTTATACTTATACACTCCTACTTTCGTTACAGAACCATTATTTATGATTCATTAATTTCAAATATACCTACAGCAGATTATTAGTAATACAAAAAATAAGTATGCACCCAGCAGGGCAGAGGAAAATAAGATAATTAAAATAAACATTATTCACATGAAGTGCACAGCACATGAAGTGCTGGATCATGAGTAAGTATTACACTTAAATCTTAGCTTATTTTTCAGCTTTAATAATTTAATAACAGTATGTAATTTAAACCTAGTGAATTAACTTAACACAGACTAACTCTTTTTAGAGTAAATACCTTATAAAGTTTAGCATTACATATTTGTCTAATTTTCTTTCCATGGATTTTTTCAGAGGATTGATAGCAATCCTTTTGCAGCATTACCAAAAGTGTAACTTAATAAGAGTTAACATTTGTAAGTACACTTAATTGGTTGTAATAAAGGAAAACTACTTATGTTAAAACTATTTTTATTGCTAATTGTACCTAAACAAGAGAAAATTAAGGGTACCTAAAAGTTACATCAGTTTGATATGCGGTAACTTCGGTGCCTGTGTTTGCATACTATGAATCGGATAAATATACCGCAGAATAGCAAAAGAACCAAGGAGTCTCTATTGATGTGTGTCTAATTAAAAAAGCATGCTTACATGTCACATCTAGTAGTGCCACTCTATATCTGCGTTAAAAACTAATAGCCCGATTATGGGAACTGTAACTCTACGAATAAATAATGGTAAAACCGTAAATAACACAAAGTGTACCCGACAATTCGACAAATTAGTCGGGCAATACATCATATTGCTGATGAGCCTATCCAGAAGTTATTTTGTTTAATGTTAAGAAGAATTGTTAGTTGCAAGAGCAGATGCCATTGTGCTTGAATCTAGATTTTGGGCATCGTTTTTTTTAATCTATTCGCCTATTTAGGTAATACACAGTTACATATTGAGTAAGTAGTCAAATTATATTTAACTCGCGACTGTCAGCTTCTCAACCAATAACTGGAGCTAAGGATGGCCTGTCCACCGGAGCGGAGCGAAGCCGCGGAGCGCAGAAACGGAGTTCCAGAGAAATTGGTTAATACCAATATGCTTGTCCACTGTGGAGGAGCGGAGTTTTAGTGCAATCCTTTTAGTTACTGATTTTCCATTCCTGCGCTTCGCGGCCCATTGTGCCCAAAAGAATTTAACATAATTTTTCATTCGGTCAGCCCGATGAGCCTTTGATTTCATAAACGCGGTACCGTTTGTCTTGTGATTCCAAAGTCCAAATGCAATAAACGTTGCACGTTAAAATCAAAGTTGTTTTTCTACGCTTATTTGTTATGAAAAGGTAAAATAATGTCAATGCTATTAATAGCTACGTGTTTGAACCCTGCCATTAGAGGCGACGTAGGGGTCATTAACTCAATCTGAAGGTCGACTCTTGCACACTAACATCTAAGTAATTATCTTTGGTGTGCGTACCTTACGGTAATGTCCGTGGCGTTTACACGTTTAGGTTTATTTTATTATGTTTTACAAAAAACCACAGAAATTTTCTAAAGCTTAAATTTACCGAAGAACAGTACTGGTACCATACAGCATTTTATAGGTACTTTTGTAATATATGTACAACATATATAATACGCAACTAACTGCAGGATTGAGGCAGTGGATCCTACACATTGATTAAATATTAATTTCGCTATCAGACAACTGATACTAATCCTCTAGTAAAAAGTGCTAACTTTTGGGATCTGTATCAACCATTTTTTTGCATTTTATCATTTTGCATTTTATGTACATCATGCACACGATGAGCACATTTGGTATAGACCAAATCATTCACTTTGGTATGCACAGCCAGCATCAAACGTTGACGTTGTCTGCACAGGTGACTGTTCCGTAAAATTAAACAAAATTAGAAGGGATTTATTTATTTTTCTATGGTTCATCAATCGGGCCGTGTAAACCGACTTTCCAGGCGCCGAGCGCCGCAGCTCAGACGCAGCGGTGACTGACGCAACCGCGAAAAAAGTATTAACAGCTAATTAAATCTACCCACGTGTAGTGGCGCAACGCACGCCTCCGTATATCGCCGTTATTAAGAGAAAGGATTTCTGATTCGTGAAAGCCTAATTTATGCATAAATTTGTCACGTATTAAATTTGGAGTGGTGAAATCATTGGAACAAAAGTATTGTGAAATTATTGCATTTAGGCTTTGGTTCCCCGCAGTAGAAAACAAGGCCCAAAGCTTACTTTTAGATTGGGAATAAATATTGAACGACCCTAGTAACAGAGGTCTTCTCTTAATTTGAAAATACAGGAAAATGAAAGGTTGAGAAAAGTTACGAAAAAATCGTATTTCTCATCGCATGTTTTCTCTTGTTCATTTTAAGTTACCTGCCTTCTGTCTCGGGATAGCTTACACTTTTCTGGTGGTTACTACATGGTCGGATAGACGGACAGTCTTGCAATCAATCCACAAATCCCTGTTTCCTAATGAAGCAATTGCAATTTTCAGTGCCTGCGTGCAAGTAACGAGCGTCGTCAACACCTCCCGATAGAATCGCTATGACTGGCTGGAAATTATTCCGATTCGTAATTACTGCGATTATTCACGGCCGGCCGGGGGCGGCGGCCATTTTTCAACAGTCACCGTTCTTAATTATGAGCGGAGTTGGACTGCTGTCGAAGCTTTGAGCCGCGCCGTCACCTCGGGCCGGGTTCTCCTCTTCGGGCGCGCTGGTGGCTTATGCCAATGTCGAGCGATATATTTAATCGCATGTTTTATTCTCCAAACACAAAACCACAAACTGAGTACGTATTTAGTCTCTTAGGTAAGTTGTAGGGGGAGAAGCAAGCCATACCCAATACAAGCGTCTTTAACACCTTAATGGGTAGACTCAGTCACATCAGATTAATGATTTTTCAAAATTATGTAACAGTGTCGCCGATTTTCTAACGCAGCATAGTGGAGAGTGGAATGGATGGAAACTAAAAAGTCTAGCCACACGAGTTGAAGTAGTAGAAGGTAAAATAACAATAGCAAATCTACAGCACCAAAGCTGGCTGGAACGCTGGTAGAGACTTCATTCTGTAGAAGAGATCTTTTAATTAAAGATTCAACGATCTTACAAGGATCGAAAAATCAAAATGGTATGTAGTCATAACAAGTCTTCATTCAGGTTTAAAGCAAACTTTAG
The DNA here is from genome assembly GCA_963921415.1 of Pyrausta despicata. Lineage (NCBI taxonomy): Eukaryota > Metazoa > Arthropoda > Insecta > Lepidoptera > Crambidae > Pyrausta > Pyrausta despicata. Next base: position 12,818,589 of record OY992848.1, read on the forward strand.
TTTCAACTCGTATGATTAGCGACCTTTTTTGTAGTCTTGTAGCATATTTTTTCTATTTAACCGTATTGTTGTATTTTACACTGTGTTAATTTCTAGGAGTGAAGTGTAATTTTGCTTTTGAAAGCTGTCACTCGTCAATATGTCGATCGGTTTGAAAATAGCAGACCGCGACGTTCCTGCACACGAGAGTTCGACTAGTGTTTATTTATCGTTTTGGAAGGCTTAGAGAAGACAGATGTCATGTTGTGTTTTTTATCCGACGATGAGGTGTAAAGTAGAAATATCTTTTTATTTTTAACGTCGAATGTAAACAAAGTTCGTGGGATGTTAATTTGGTGACATATTGGTGGAATAGGTAAGTATAGAGTGACTACGAAAGGTCGTTATCCTGCTACGAATCGAGTTGAGGATATATGATGGATTTTATAACTGAGTAAGGCACTTATCTTTGCTGCTAACATTACTAATTGTTCTTTGCGGTGTACTTTTGCGGGACAACTAATGAATTGATGAAATAAATACATCACATAAATGTTATCGAAAACAAAAATGTTTCCCGTACGAGTACAATTAAAAGCGTCGTTAAGTGGAAATTTAAAGCAAAATAATCCTCTTTTTCACCTTTACAATTAAAAGCTACACATTACCATATATCTACAAACTCTCTTGCATTGTTTAATATAAGGACGTATGGTCTACCGATTTTTGGTTCAAAATAATTCGAAAATGTAGGACTTTATTTTTATGCAGTGTCATTACTCAGATATAAATCTTAGAACACGAAAATGTGGTTCGTTCGCAGTCGTAGCATTTCTTAGCACCTGTTAATAGGGTTTACTTAATGGTGTGTATGCGTTTATTAGATTAAATAATAATATAAGAGAATGTTATTTTATTAAAAGTAGTGTAATAACTAAACCGTTGCTGTACAACTTTTAGATAATAATTGAAATCGACGTCTGGTCACGACCGCGTACAGTCGCAAGGAATTGTGTTTGTAATTTAGAATTTTGTATTTGGAATAACTATTTGTTCAATTGCCGTGACTGCGTGTCTACGATTGCGGTTAGTTGTTACAAATGATAAGAAACACTTTCAGTTGGACATAGCAAAGCGGTTAATCAAGTTGAAAAATGGGAAGGTAGGATCCCTAAAACATAGTGATTTAAAAATCATGAAAAAACTTATCATATTGCTGTAAAATATTTAAATATACAAATTTTTATAAATTAATTTTATATTTGAATAATTTAATTTTATTTAAATAGGTAGGCCGTAGGTTGCTACGGTTCGGTCATGTTTGGGATGGGTGACCATTTTGACCATAAGAGTGACGTCTATTTACAAGCATCTCCGTGCTTCGGAACGTACGTTAAGCTGTTGGTCCCGGTTAATATCGTTAGATATTAGTCGTCAAGCCTGGTCGGAGGCCCTCGGGCGGCTTGATAACATCTGACAGTAAGGTTGGTCACTTACCTTACACACACCCCTCCACCAATCCGCACTGAGCCCGCGTGGTGGAGTATGGCTCGGACCACCTCATAGTTGAGGTGAGGCCTGTGCCCAGCAGTGGGACGTATAAAGGCTTATGAGATTGAGATTAAGTTGCAGTAAAATATTTTAATAATGGTAACACTAAAACGAATTTATCATGAATCAATGATGTAGGAATCTTTAATATGATTTCGCTAAAACTACGTTCTTGAATAAATAAATAAACTAAAAGGAACCACACAGCCCAAGTGTACAAATTAGTTGAAACTTTCTCATAGAATCACTGTCCTATCAAATTAATATTTAAAAGTCGAATAAAAATCAAGAAACGATTGCGCGCGCGACTATGCGCTGTCACTCCCGCGCACGCTGACGCCGGCGCGTCTAATCGCCGTTTATTGGAGAAAACCGATTACTGCACCACGGCCGAAACCGTTTCGACATGTCACCATTACCAGTGTGGACTTTCCTAAGTTATTGAGGACAAAACAAAAAAAAAATACTGACAGTACGACCTGTACGACCCAGAGTGATGCGACGCACTGAAGATTTCGCAAAGTAATGTATTAATATAATGTACACGTGCAACCCCCCTGTAGGTTATGTTTTGGTATAATGTAAAATGGGGTCTTAATCCAAAAATCACACTTTGGCTATACACGTCAGTTATCAGACCCTCCTTAACCTACGGATCAGTTGTGTGGTGGCCCAGAACGCAACTGTCCACTATCAAATCCAAACTACAAAGCTTGCAGCGCCTAGCGAGCGTGGCAGCTACAGGATGTATGAGAACCACTCTATCAGCCGCCCTAGAGTTCCTATTGAACCTCAGACCTCTTCATCTGGTCATACAGGAAGAAGCAAAGGCAGCTGCCTTAAGACTAAGAGCAAATGGGCTATGGAAACAAAACACTATGACAACGCACTCCAAAATCATGGAGGACATCACAAAGGAAAGACCCCTTCTAGATGCACCCATGGACAGGATACCATGCCACTACATCTTTGATCGAGAATACATTATCCAACTTACCGAAGAACGGAAAGAAAACTCTGGCGTCAGAGAAGTTAGGATATACACAGACGGCTCCAAAACCTCACTAGGAACTGGAGCCGGAGTATTCTCGTACGACTTAAACATCAACATATCAACCACCCTGGACAAATTAAACACAATTTTCCAAGCAGAATGTATCGGAATTATCAGAGCAGCACAGGCGGTTGCAGCCAGAGACGTCGGAGACCTCAACATCAAAATTGTCTCGGACAGTGCATCCGTACTTCAAGCTCTACAAAACAACACCATAACCTCTGCCCTCATATTGGAATGCCACAACGCACTCCAACACATTGCAAGGAAAAATAAGATAACCTTGCAGTGGATCAAGGGACACAGCAACTCTCTCGGCAACGACGCAGCCGATGAACTCGCGAAAAAGGGATCCGCGACAACAGTGTTTGGCCCAGAACCGCTACTACCTATACCGCAGGCCCAAATAAAAACATGGCTGCGAGAAGACACCGCAAAAAACCATCTGCTAGAATGGACAAACAGTGAAGGCTGCAGGCAAACTAAAAATGCAGTTCAGATGCCATCTAAAAAGCTTGCCCGCAACCTCGCCAAACTAACGCGCGACAATCTACGCAGAGTTATAGGGATAATAACAGGCCATTGTCTCCTAAACAAGCACCTATTTAATATAGGTGTAACAAACAGCCCGCGATGCAGAGGATGCCTCGAGGAAGAGGAAACGCCACAGCATGTACTCATGGAGTGCACAAGTGTGGAAAAACAGCGAGCAGACATTCTAAAAAACCCAACATCATTCCCAGAAATCTTTAGTGGCCTAGGCAGGCTGCTAGCCTTCTGGGAGGACTTGGGCTGGTTGGAATAGAGGCAAACACGCACAATGGCCCAATCGTGAGGCTAAGTGCGGAAAAAGCCCTGCAAAACTAACTAACTAACTAACTATGTTTTGGTATGTTTCCAACGAAGACTGTTGAACTCGCGGTCCTTACGGCCTTTTCGTTATTCTGTTCAAAGTTGTTTCTGAAATTTTCGTTCAGAAACAGAAAGAAACAGCTCGGAGTCGGTACGTTGGCGGTGTAAAACCCCCGTGCCTCAGAAAGCCCCTTAAGCCGTTGGTCCTGCGCCTGATCTCACTCCAGTCATGAAAGATTACCGTCTCATCGAACTTTGAGAGTAAAGGAAGGAAGAGAGCACCTGTGTGCGACGATCACACTTGTGCACTATAATATCTCCCACGTAGTTGGTTGATTTGTGTTGAAATTGGCCGCCATGGTCAACATTGGCTAGGAGGAACTCTACTTTTGCTTACGGCTTACACTCGCAAGCACGTTGTGCTCAGTTTTGACTCGCTCTATAGGTGACCAGATAGGAAACTGGCCAGTGCGGTATTTTCTTATTTAAGTGTGCACGTAAGGTTTCATAAAGTTTTGTGTTAGTACCTAAAACCCTTCTTAGACGAATGTTTCGTGAGGACAGAAAAATACCCACAGGGACAGTATTTGAGATATTTTTAACATCCTTATAAACCCGGTATATTCAATTTTGGAAGGAAGTAACATAATGTTACTCGTATGTTATTGAAATAATTTGGTTTCCCTCAAATATGATATTTTTGGAAAATATATTTAACAGTGTATGCAGCCATTCAATTTACCAATTTATTATGGGCTTTAATCAAACTTGATTGATATAGGTAAAATAGTTTCCAATACCATGTAGGCGTACGCAGAGCCCGTTGTACCTGGCGCAGGCTAACTTGCGAGTCACGGAGGGCGCTTTCGGGTAAAAAACTACAAAAAGTAAATTATATTGATGGAATCGAGCCGATTGATTGATGATGAGTGAGCGCTTTTTAATTTATTTCGAGGATTCGACGCCGAGCGGCCGCCTTGAGGTCATATCGACACTATATTTTAAAAATCGAACATTTATGTAGCCTCGTATTAAGTTTGATGGGTTCCGTAATTTTATTGTTAAGTTGTCATCACTTATTAAATTGTGGAAATCAATTAAATTAAGTGAAGGTTACGCCACACTTATAAAATCGATTGCTAAAGATGTTTTTGTGCAGGTAAATTATGTATTAAATCAGTGTAATAAATTAAAATAATTATAGAAAGTTGCAAAAAAATAACCTTTAACAAAATTAGGCAAGCACTTTACGTACGATAACGTCATTAAGGTATTGTTTTTGCTTAATAAATTAGGATTTGTGATTTGTAAACCAAATTTCATGTGAAATTGTTGAAAGATATGTAAAAATTTGCAATGCAATTTTTTTCTCGTTACTGAAATACTAATAAGTACAGTCTCTAAGCTGTGATGTCGTACGTAATACTCTGTGAAAGAATGTGGATATCAAATAAATTGGAACGATCAATAAACTACATAATAACTTTACGGGTTACGTTTGAACTAAAGATACATTTGCTTTGTTTGTTTTCATTTTGACGACCGCTTTGGTGTTCAATGGTCAAGATGTTGACTATTGACCAAGAGGTCGCGCGTTCGATCCTCGCACTGTACAAGCATTTTTGTGCATAAACATGTCTGTTTATCTGGTCTAAGTGTTATATGTATTTATTTAAGTTTTTAATACCACTGTTGATTCTGATATCTGTAACACGAGTGCTAAAGCTACTCACCACGGAGTCAGATCAATGTATGTGATGTTGTTGTATTATTGTATTTTTATATAATTGAAAAGTTATTCAAATTAGTCGCGCAAAAAAGGGATATTTAAGAATATGGTGATCCCTTATAAAAAACCTAAAAGTTGCAGCAGCTTGAAACACCCATTCCAAGTCTGTTTTTTTGTCTACATTTAAGCCAAACTGTCTATTAATATTAATTGATGGCGTGAAATTCGCGGCATACGTAGAACAATGACTGTGCAGTGTTTGCTATGAATTTTAATACCAGATCGATTTCTCTTGCTCATTCTGGTGTGGCTACGGTGTGTTACGTGCCTTTCACTGATTTGTATTAGGAATACTATGTTGACTGTGAAAAACTAATTTTTAATTATTTTTTGAACGTTTTCCTGAAATAAAGGTAGAGTTCACGGCATTGGTTCACGGCAAATTATATAGGCATTTTCCTTCTTATGTTTGATATTGATCTTACAGGTACAATACAACTATTGTTGATTTGGTACCTATTTGCCTATTTTATAAATTAATTTATAAAAAAATACGTTTTTAACCAAAAAACAAATTGAAAATTATAATGATAATAATTACAAGCATATTGAAAAATAAGCCGATGTAGAAACAGACCGACAAACACGTAAGTGGAGCACACTTGTCCAAACGTACGTCACACACCCGTACCAATTTCGCGAAAAGTTATTTAAACGATGTCGTTTTACGATAAAACTCATTCGTAAATATATCGATATAATATTACTGGGTTATCGTGGTACGTCCCATGGAGGACGATGCTATTTGCTAAGTTACCACCTGCAAGTGGTCAATTGGAAATCAGAATTTAATAATATTAAAAAAACATGATAAATCTTGCACGAACTTGAATTGTATAAAAATATCCGCCTACAGTTATGGTTGTTATTGTCAAATGAAATATGCACTTACTGAAGAAACAATAAAAGTGTGTTCAAACATATTAAACGTACATTAAACTCAGTTATAATATTAATAATATTCTCGAAGAACTAATCAAATATTTGATCCGATCATAGTTTCCTTTAAACGGCCCCCAGGTGTTCTACTTAGTAGATAAAGATTTCAACTACTTATACAAAAAACATCGAGTTATTTCAACCGATTTTGACAATAAATTGACCGTTTTAAATTATTTCACGAAAGGATATATTTAAAATGATATCAAAAGCATGTCCTACAATGAACAAAAAGGTTCTTTATACCATGAGGTACGTGTCCGGCGACCTTCCGCTTTCTATGCGGTTCATGTTTGACCCTTTACCTATAGATGGGAAATTCACACAAGTTTGCCAATCTAATGCGCTACAGATCCTTTTAAGTCGAATACAAGACATTAAATCGGCAACAATCGCGATTAACAAGCCGTTTGTCATGTCGGCAGCTATGGTTGCCGAAAAGGGCAGTCGGGTGACACTTGAAAGGTATCGATAGATATCAAATCACACCATCAGCACTGCTCAACGTGAAATAAGAACAATGACTTCTAACGTATAACGGGCACGATAGACGTGTCTGTAGAAATATTTGATGCCACTAATAAATAACAAAAGATCTGATGATCGCTTCATCAATAGACAATTACGATCATCAACATTACAAGATGATTTTACGTTTCATTTACGGGGATACGGTATTAAACTATAATTTTATAGACCATGTTATTATATGATGAAAAAATGTTTAGAGTTTCTTCTCACATAAGTAGGTGCATAAGGACAGACGATAATGTTGCCCCTGCAAGCCAAAATGTAGCTTATTTACAAATATTCGAACGAACGCATTCCTTATCGATGTATCAGAGTATCGATATTTTCACATCCCCAAACTTAAGGCGACTGTCCTGAAGTTACAAGTCACCGGTACTGGTTCTGATGATCTACGACGTCTAGGGTTCCTTTAACTGGTTCTAAGACAGACGTTACACAAACACAAATGGTTGTTACGATATTAATTTTGTGGAGCGTGAACTAAATGTGATAGTTTACACAATGAAACCGAGTTTTCGAGAAAGACGGGGTGATACCGGATGGGTCGTGAAATTCTTAGATACTTACCATTACTCTATGCTTTTTAAAAACAAAAAAAAATCATATCACTTGATAGGTTGGTCAGTAGTGTACTATCTGAACAGTCGAATACTATGCCATCACCCATGTCTCATGTCAACGTAACGAAATTCATGGCTTTGAAAAGATTAATTTGCCAACTGTATTTTGACAAACTCTTGACATCGGAATTACATTAACAAGTTTCCCTGAATCATTCACTAATCTGACTCCTCCTCCTATGATAGGTATTTTTGAAATAATTTTGGGGTAGGCACATAAAAACAGCCTACTGAATTAAATGGATTTTCACAAGTTGCTGATCTCATCCAAAGCTAGACCAAGAAAAACTCCGGCGCATCATAGACGATCCCGAAAACCGTATAGTTTAAGAGGGAAAGTGTAATTTGCATGCAACAATGCAACACCTGTTAGCGCCCACGACACACAATGCCTGCGCTGAACAACAGTTGCAGTGCGGTGTAAATGAACCTTTTTTATCATTACGAGCCAAGGTCGACTATTGTGTGATATAGCTGGCCGTAATATGCCGCTATTGTGATAAGCGATCGCGGTCTTACGCCTTTCAGCTGTAATTAGCGGGTTAAATGATTTTTGGAGTACCACTTGTGGGCTGTGGGTTTAATTATTTAATTACACCATAATTTTTTGAGTTGGTATGTGACACCACCGTGGTGGTTGCCCCCGATTTTCCACCACTAGGTCCACGTCTTGTCCCATGTATATTCATAATCACAATGAAAGCAAACAGAGGTCAATGTTCTTTTATGATTTGATGTGTTGATATCCAGTCCACTGCTACTGCCTTCATAGTGGTGGTTACGTTTAGGAACATTTAATTGGTATTATACAGTAGATCTTAAGTCGTAGCTAAACACGTCTACACAGTAAACTGTAGTTTTGCCTTTCATGATCGTATGACTTAGCACGAACTAACCAGTTTCTCCCAGAGCTCATTCCTGGCATAACTGATATGGCCTTGTAGTTTGCAAACCTTTGCTTTTATGACGTTTTTATTAATTGACTCAGGTAATCGTAGAAGTTTAAAAGGACAGCCCAAGAAAGAAAGCCTTTACTTCGTATGGTAAACGATATCGTTTTCAATCTGTGTTAGACTTACGATAATGATCAATTTACAAGGCCCATTGCAAACTTTTAAGGGTGGTTATCTTCGAATCTACAACCTGAACAACCCGTAGCGTTTAGCAAGTTAAACAAGACACTACAAGTCTACAGGCCATATCGTATGTCACATCGGACCATTTCTTTTGAGTTTCACATGCTTTAATAAATTTAACACCACGTGTGCTGATATGAATCTCTGTCGTTCGGTAACTGGTCAGAATGACCCGATGAATGCGAGTCTGGATTTACGACCCAAAATATTTCCACGGGGTGCTAATAAAAGAATTTGCATACGCCATTGGTCGTCCACAATGGCCGGTGGTTGACAAGTGATCAATTGTGTTATTTCGCGAGTGAACGACTCGTAATACCGGGGGTTATTAAATTACAATAATTCTGACGAGAAAGTCGTCTTGAAGGGTTGAAAGTGACCGTTAAAGGAATCAGGGGTACGATTCGAATGCATTCGTTCTTTTTGCGCACGGTAATTTGTATGAAGCCAACTAAATCTAGCTGTATAATAATAACTTCAAATTACTGTTGACAGGTGCCTTTCTTGACAGCTAAAAGATATTTCGTATAGGAATTTCAAACTTCGACTGGTAAGCACCACACGTTGCGATCGCGTGGTTATCGATCGAACATTTAAGAATGTGAACTATTTTCGATTGCATGAGAATTGGCCCCCTGGACTAGCGTAGAATCGCACGGTACTTTGATAGGGCTTTTACCTAGTTCTTTACAAAAATAATAATACTAGTAAGATTTATCAAGTTGTGAGTTGTGCAGTTGTTTTCCTGGAGGAATTTTCCATTTCATTGTTTTCTTCAAGAAAAAGTTAGTTAGCTGTAGTGTTTATTTAAAGAAGAGTAATCATTTCATATCGTAATAACATTTAAATAAAGCTTTAAGCACTATAAACTTATTTAAACTTTCGCAGATTACAGTGTATTCATACATAATGAAACGTATGGCCAATGAATCGGCTTTCATTTCACGTATAACCTTTAGTAATTTATCTAACTCGATTTCAGATCGGCCAGTCAAGTGTGAAATCAAATCGAGAGAACAAAATTAAACAACTGTTACGAAACTGTTAGTTACCGTTTTTTGTACCTACATATAAGTAGGTAGGTAGGTATTTAATGCTGTTTATATTAGAAGTTTTCAAATAAAGAATTAGTTGAACAGTTATTGACTGCCTCGATGGTGTAGTGGCAATGTTTCTGCCTTACATCCGAGAGGTCCTGGGTTCGAATCCCAGGTCGAGCCTAAATTGTTTTTTGAGATTTTCTCTCATGAATTTCTCAAAAACTTCTCGGAGTCAGGAAGTTGGCGGTGTTACACCCCCGTGCCTCGGAAAGCACGTTAAGCCGTTGGTCCTTCGCCTGATCTCTCTCCGGTCATGTCGGATTGCCGTCTCACTGAACTTTGATTGTGATGGAACAGTGAGTGCACCTGTGAATTGCGCTCACACTTGTGCACTATAATATCTCCTGCGTAGTTGGCTGATCTCTGTTGAGATTGGCCGCCGTGGTCGAAATCGGCCAGGAGGACTATTAATTATTTTTTACTATTACTATTATTAGTTGAACAGACGGCAGCACGACAAAGTAAATACTGCGGCATGTAATGAGCTTGTAATAAGGTCGAGGGTCGTTATGTAGATCCGCTCCAGATGCAACCCTGATGCTGTCCACGATCCTCAGACATGAGGGACCGACCCTAGAGAGAGAAAGAGTGGCATTAGTGACTAATGGTACTAGATGATTTAAAATATCGTATTGCGTTGCCCATCGGTACGACTTCTACGTGTGACTTTGCAAATCCCTAACTTTGAGATATGTTTTTGTGTACTGTGTCCTGTGTCTGACTTGATTGAAAAGTGAAAAAAAAATATTTTCCATCTGTTTGATCCTGACACCATTTCTATTGTGTGATATGATGACTAAGATTTAGTTAAGATTTAAAAGTATTTTCTTAGAAAAGAGGGTTAATTTTGTTCCACAGTAGGTAACAGTTGCAAAAGTAAAACGTAACATTTCGTGCGTCGTGTCGTAACTGAGTTTATTACGTTGATATCGTAATAGAAAACGTAATTCTAATTTCGGGCATAACGTTATGTAAACCCGAAATACTTTGTTGATAACAAAACTTTTGCTAGGTTACCGAGTATTTGTGTGGATTTTTTAATATTAATAAACAACTTTTAATCGCGAAATATTAACTTTATAAAATTATTTCCCGCTTCTTCTTTTACTAAATGTCAACTTTAACGCGTTCAAAACATTACGTAATGAAAATATCCAGCGAGATTTTCCAACTTGGTATATAAAACCTCAGAATAATTCTTAGGTAACACAAACAATTCTTTTGTTTTAGTTTAGCCACTTCTAGGTACCGAGACTCCCGAGAGCCTATCAAATACTGATGGATAGTTCAGAGATTTTATTCGCTTAGTAAACCACTTGTGAGTACCTACGTGTGCTCGGGCTTAGGAATTATTTGTCACAGATTTACCCATTATAGAGGTATATTAATCATGTGTATGAAATCTTCATATTCCCTATTAAAAAATTATGAGGAATTCTGAGAAGACGAACAAACCATACCTACTAGTTCATATTAAGAATCTGCTTATAATGATAATCCTAACTTTCTACATTATACGGCAAAACTTTTCACAAAGTTCCTGTATGCCTTTCTGAGACGCACTTTGAAAAAGAAGACACAGCTTAGTTTGTTCAAAGTTGATTTGTTACACTAAGTAAAAATTCCTAGTTATAGTAAATAGTTTTCTGCCCAACCGAAGGTACCTCCATCAGGAGCAATTATTTTGCAAATTACAGACCTTGCTCTGGCATTAGGGTGATGTTTTATGCATGTAAAATTATATTGCCTTGTTGTTATGTAAATTGGACTCAATATTTGCCTGTAGTCGAATGTCACTTGCTCCTATTTATTTATATTCTTATTTTAATGGTGGATTCAATAAAATAAGTTCAAAGCAAGTGTTTGCTTTGCTCTCATGTTTGATAGATAGGCTAGGTTTAAATGTAATTACATACCTATTTTCCTTATTTTGGAATACGATTATTGAAACAATATATAATGTTTCGTTAAAATTATTAGCTTTTTCATATCTGTTTTGACAATATGATAATCTTAATTTTCAGGTATCAATGTGTCAACTTAGAAATTGCATTTTACCGAAACGTTTAATACAAAGTGTATTTTAAAAGTTTAGAATAATTTTTGAAAGCTACAATATTATTCAAGCGACTTCAGGGATTGATACCTATGGAATGAGTTAGTTTCATGCATTTTCACAATCTAACAGTTGACGATTACTGCATTGAGAATTAAGTTTTCGTTTCTAAACTAAAAATTAAAAGCAAGATGCTTATTAGTTGTTTACGGCTATGCAATTATTTGAAGGTAGATGAAACATGCCGCGCCACACTTTAACGTATTCAAACAGTTCCGGTTCGGTAATAATAATTGTTGCAAAACAGAAAGGACGTCCTGTGTCGAATCTGACGTTTATCAACAACTGACTTGCAACCCTAACTTTTGCATATTCATTCAAAACGTAGCCTTTATCCCTTGACATAAGGATTTCGTTGAGTGCATGCGCTTACGCTCATATCCGAACATCCCTTATCCGCATGACGGGTCAAAATCGCGATTTTATTTATAACATTTCGTATTATAGCAGCTGGGGTTTGTCAAGATGTAAAAAATATAAGAAAATGAATCGGAGGGTCCCCTTGACTCCCCTTAGGGACCACCCTTCGAACGGGTTTCTCCGCCATAAATCCCACGTTCGTTGTGAAAGACATTTTAAAACGCGTATAAAATTATCCGGGGCAGAAATAATTCGGTGGAATTTATTTTATACCGTCCCATGGTGCACGTGTATTTGCACCGTAATTTGTTGTCCGATTCAATTATAACGACGCACATAAATTGTTTGGTTTGTTTACTTTTCGGTTTGAACCTTAAAAAACCTGTGGTATAAAAATGATTAACGAATATGTTGATGAAACAAATGAATTAAATAGCAATATCATTCAATTCACATCAATATAGAATATGAACAAGGACTTTCAAGTTAAGAAATGCAGCAATATCGTCCTTTTTGAATTTAGTCTTAACAGCGCTTTTTATTGTACGAATTGTTACTTTCAATAAATACATTAGATAAATATTAGAGTTGTTACCCAAAAATAGAAAACACAGAAAGAGATAATATAACTCTTTATTCAATTCGTCCGAGGAAAATAAGCTTACATAATTGAAACTTGCCACAGAATAAAAAAAGATATGCGTAATCTCAAAATAGGTAAACGCAGTGATAACAAAACTGAAAATCATTACCACTCACAACACAGTTATAAAGCAATCAAGAGCACAAAGCGAACAATATCAAAACACACGGATCCGTTACATAAACCGCGTAATTACTATCGACAAACATACAAAGGAGCGCAACAAAAAAGGGACTCGCAACAGTCAACAGACACACCCACTCGCCTACTGACCCACAGAACTAATAAAATAACTAAGTCTTAATTAACTAACAATGACTGCATAAAACCTTTCAGGCACCATCTTGTGATAATCGCGAGCAAACATAATAGCGCGAGCACAATACAGCATACAACCAAACATTGTATTATTTTGAATAGTTCACACTAGTATACAATAGCTTTTTACAAAGACCTGCACGTAAATGCAGCAAGGTCGTTGAACCTTTGTAAATGGCGAATCAGCTGTTGATATCGTCACGGCTAATTAAGATTTTAACGCGTCGACTTCGTTTATTGACGCTTGACAATAAATACTATTGTCTCATGCCGTTTGCTTTATAATTGAGTCGAGTATTGGGAAAAGATGATTACTTATTTTCTCCGGTTTAGTTTAATCATTTTCATGGAGTAATTTTGCTACGTATCTAATCAAAAGTTACATGGTTATTCATAATAGCCGTTCAATCATTTTTTATCGACCAAAATTAACAGCCGTTAACAAATTTAATTAGTGATTGATTAACAACGTTACTAACTAATAAAATGCTATAGGCCTAAATAGGCACAGTTTACAATGATGTTAAGCTTCTCGAGTACAGCTAATAAAGCACTTTGAACAGTATAATACTTCAGTAATAATGTCAATAGGTAGTTCGTACAACTATGAAGAGATTATTCAGCCTATATGTAACATCAAAAGAATAACATTAAATAAAACCGACGTGATTGTGTACAAATGCAAAGTTCATCGACCGCTATTATACTCGTAGAACGATGATACATTTGACTGAATACCTTTAGTGAGCATAAAATTTTGCATATCTATTGGATTGGGTATAAATATGTATATTTGTACTGTGTTGTCGCCGAAGAAATTAGATAAATGGAAAGAGCGCGTGCTTCGAAAATTTACATAAAAATTGTGTTAGCAGGTAAGATCCGATCACAACATGTTAAAAAAGTTTAAAGATAGCACGAGCCTCGATTTTCGATACCTTCATTGATAGATGAATGAAATTGGATATGGATGAAGAAAGTGTACTTTGAATACATTACGTAAGTATACAATAGACTGGAATCTATAAAAAAACCCGATGGTGGATCTTTGGGGTTATACATCTTTTTTATTATTTGTGAATGATAACATTATTTTGTTTCAATTAACTAGACTTGAGGATATATTTGAAAGTCGTTCTTTCGTCGGAAAAACGTATCTATGCGTAGGCTAGGCACGTTGCGAGTAGCGAGTCCGTATAATATGCGAACGATATTTCTTTTAATAATAATAATAATAATTCTTTATTTGCATCCAACATGGTATAAATAGATATTCGTTACAATTTGAGTCACATGTTAGGCTACAGGAATTAGCATGCAAATGTTACAAGAAATATAATTACAATTCATTAATTAATCAGATACAATACAAAATATCCTATTATTATTCTTAATATGTCAAGTCACAATTAAAATAAAATGTCATCATCCAGTACTATCTACTTTTTCCAGTCAAGTTTAATACAAAGTTTAAAACAAGTTTAATACAAACCAATAAACATAGAGGCTAGATTTCAGCTGGAAATCTGATTTTATCTTTATGTTACTATGTCAGTGAGTATGTTACCACCACAAGTGCTGAGCAGTGGGTGTAGCATGAGGAAGTAATTACTGATTTAGACCTTCTACAAATTATAAAAGCTAGAAATAGCCAACTAGACTTATTAGTTATTATGTAGCCTTTACTCAGCAAACGTACAATTCACACTATATGGAATTCAAATGAGCCACACAGTAAGTAATAGTTACACCATGCGACATAATATTATGGCTATGTATGTAAGTATAGTGTTTATTTATTTATTTAAAAACTTCTGCACAAACTTGTGTACAATGGTGGACTTAATGCCGGAGGCATTCTTGGCCAGTCAACCACCGCTACCAGGTCCAAGCCGAAAACATACATACAGAGAAGGAAAAAAAATGCAAGAGTAAAAAGGTTACCATCTTACTAAATACATAAAAAGAACAATTAATACATACCTACTCATTACAAAGTGTTTGTATGGGAATGGGGACTCGTAATAATTAATAGATCCGAGATTGTACGGTAAGCGCACGGTGTCCGCACTAGTAACACAATACTGATGCGCACACTTCGGGGATATGCGGGTAAAATTGGTCACATAAACTTATTAAAGTTAAAAAAACAATGGTTACTTCCATTAAATGCGAAATAAAATAGATAATGATTAGGATGCAAAGTGTTACAGAAGATCTTGAGATGCAAGCCTTAGATAAGTCCTGCCGGATCATTTTAATAATTGAAAGCCCATACCCCATCAAGACGCCTTTGTTTCAATGTTTATGACAAAAAAGTTACAGGGGTCAAATGAGTAATTTTTCACTTCAGACTTAAACTTTTTCTCCTTTCCTCTATTACAGGAGCCAAAACCATATGAGTAATTTGCAATCACATACAAATTAATTATTCAACTCAACAAAACATTGCGCGATTCCACAGTCTATCGTGTTATACACTTCAGCCACCAAACTTACGCTCATTCTTCTGCGTTCATAAAACTTTATCTTAGTAATTTAATTGTACAGTGGTTACTTTACCCGGCTATCCCCGGTCGCGCTCAGCGGCGCATGCAACCACGCGCTCAGGAAAGATCGTCTCATCTCGCAGGATGCGGCGCGCGCGCATACAGAGATCCGCTTACTGTGAGCGTCCAGCAGTGTCGTATGGTAACTTAGCAGGTATGGGTTACAGTCAGCTGACTGAGTTTATGGTAGAAAAAACAAGGAGCAAACTGATTTACTGTTAGTAAGAGGAATGATTTTTAGGTGTTTGAGGTTATTGATTGAGGGTTTTAAACCGTAACACTTCTTTCTAATGTGTATGAGAATGATGCGTGCGTTATTTATCTCAAATCTCTCATGTCAAGGTAAAGTTTATTTCAAAATATTGGCATAATTGTGAGGAGTTTTAAATCGGGCAAGATGTTGCCTGTTTATTACAGCGCAGTGGTGTAAGAAGAAGACCAAATTTGATTGCAGAATAGTAATTTATCGATTTACTATTAATTTATTGAAATTTTCTTCGTTTCGGTTTCCCGCTCCCCTTCGCTTTTGTTGACAAGCAACCTCATAGCTGTAGAAGAAGAAGAAGAAGAAATATTTATTTCGCACATATTACAATACAATTATAGTGAAAATTAAAACTAAAACTAAGCAAACCAAAAAAAAAATATGAATTTTGACCAAATTGGCAACTCAGCATTATTGCCACGGCAAGCCATAGCGCTGGTTTTCTGTGGGAACCACTGAGGTTTGGAGATGTCACCACCCAACCAAACAAACATTAACATATTTATAATATTTACAATTCAAAGCAGTGAAACTGTAGGGATCAATTTAATGCAGATTGGTTAGTTCCATTAATTTGATAAAAAATACTAACCGCTACAATTAAGACTTGTGTAGGTACGAAACGTACAATGTTGAACGGATCCCATATTTTTGACGACCACTTTTGTGTAATGGTTAAGAAGTTGATTGTTAACCAAGAGGTTGCAGGTTCGATCCCCGCATATTTGTGTGCACGAACATGTCTGTTTGTACTGGTCTGGGTGTGATTTGTATTTATTTAAGTTTATTTGAAATACCACTGTTAATCCTGATATTTGTAACACAAGTGCTTAAGCTACTTACCACGAAGTCAGATCAATGTATGTGATGTTGTTGTATATTTATTTATTTATTTTATTTAATATTGATCTGCAATCCTGACTCCAACTTGGCCGTTTTTTTTGTACTAGTGTTGCAATCTACGACGACGAGAGTTGCCAATCCTTTGATTAATCTGTCAGAAACGTGATTACGTTACGACATCATGGTGGTGTGTGTACATCTCAAAATATCCGTAGTTTGAATGGAATGACTAACACGGTCTTGTTAATGCCTAAAATTAAAATCGCATTTCTATTTAACTGCCCCGTATAATATTTATTTATTTATTATAAAGACACAAAACAAGTGACAATCAGGTTAGGTAATTAAATATGATGAAGCGTATCCGCTAGATTACAACCCAAAATATGTATCTGAGTTTGAAGTTAGGTATGTATAACATTTGCAAGTGAATTCGTTAAGTTTTTACAAGTATGGCACAGCATAGATAGGAATGGTCATCACGTCTTTGCAAATCCATAAAAAACACACATAGTAGGATTTAACATAGAAATACAGTGTAACTTTGTTAAGTGGTATTCCACGTCACTAGTATCTCAGTTAATCAGGTCTAAAAAAATGTCTCATTTACACAGGTTCTCAGTAATAAAGGTTAGGATAGAAGTTGTGCCAGCTATAAAAATACAATTAATAAATAAAGCTTTAGTTTTCCTTGTCGTTAAAAAAATTTTGACTAAATTTTTATTTCTATATCTCAATTACAGGGGTTATATGTGTTCACCTACTGTCATTATACAGGTATAATTGTCAACTAAATCGAAAGACGAAATCCCAGTTATAAAGGTTGACTTTGTACCACTAATAATATGTAAGTAGGTAATTGTGCCAACGTGCCTGGACCTCAGCAAGAGTCCCAGCTATAGAGGTTTTTCACTTATCCAAGTGCCACTTAACCAGGTTTCACTGTATGTGCTAATCAGAAGGTGATATTGCTACAAGCAATCTCGTCCAGATAACTTAGGCTCTGCATAATGAAAGGCATTGGTTTCGACCCTGAGATGGTGGCATAGCCCTTTCTAAAAAAAACGTAGGAGTATCATATGTATTTTAGTCTTTAAATAGATATTCGCGGAACGGAATATTGTTTCCCAATTATCAGTAGCCAGGACAAAACCACAACTGTGACGGTGGGTGATTGCGACTTATGTGCACTCGTTCGTAATATTTATACGTTTTGAAGGAAAACCAGAGTAAATTGCAACATTGTTCCACCCTGCGTCGAAGGCGACAGGCTAATGCGTTTCCGTCGCGTCATGTTGACGCACGTTGACGTGACGCATCCGAGATGCGCACGCGACGTTTGAATAAGTGCACTCGTTGCGGAATTGAGTTTGTTAAGTCGAGAGTTGCAGTTTTGAAATGAGAACAGAGTAGACGAAGACATTGGAGACATTGGATATTAAAGAAAGATAAAAATACTGGCTCCAAGAATGGCTATCAATATATATACATAAATAACACTGATTCATTATATAAAGCTCACAACCACATCAATACTTAGCATATAGGTTAGAAGGCTGGACCACAAATCAGAGGTCCTATGGGTACATACAGGACCACGTCAAGTTAAAAAAAAAACGGGTAACGTAGTCTGTACATTTATGTAAATAGCAAAGTGATTAACCAAAATATCTTACGTCGCCGGACCGTTAATTAAGTAGGAAGGTAGGGCCACCGAATGACAAGCATACTTAATTTTATAAAGCACATGAAACAGCAATTAAAACTACATTAGCTAATTAAACGTCTAAAGTACGTACCTATATTGTCCGTCCGTCCGTACGGTCTGGTGCGCGCGGATGCTGCGCCCGCGCCGCCGGAAACGGAAGTTACGGGCGCGTTGGCGCACTCATCTGTGGAAAAATGGCCGCCGTCAGAATTGCTAGGTTGGTCACAGCTAATGAAAATGGAACGTGTGTGGAACGCTTCGGTACCGCTGATGAAAATGGGTAATCACGGATATAAATGAATAAATAGTCAACGATGAGCAGTAAAAAGCAAGTTAAGAATAAGACTTAATAATAAATTGATTAGACACACGAACACACCAATTACTTAGCTCCAATCTAAGCGTTAGCTTGTACATTGGTAATTATAATAACGGATACTTGCTCATCATCACACAAACATTTGACCTAGCAGGATTCGTTCCGGCAATAGCCGGTGTTGAAATCTGGACCTCAGACCACTAGTCCAAAGCTGTCGTCAGAATGAATTCATTTCGAATCCATATAAAGATGGCAAAATAAAATAGTACTGTAAAATGTAACGATTTATCATCATCTAAACATGAGAAAAGAATAGTGTAAGTACTTATAAGTTTCTTTCAATATCCGCTGAAATGTCTTTAGCAGAAATAGGGATATTTTTTCCGATTTTTTTGGAATATAAAATGATATTTCAGTCGGTATGTTCCCGATCAAATGATAAAATAAGAATCAAATTCTTGCGATATATGTTCCAAATATTTATTTGGAGTAGACAGCTTTCTAAAAAGTAACAGATTTAGGTAAAGATAAATAGATGAAATCGATCACTTATTTTGTGACCTACTTACTGTTTCTGTTAATTAAGTACTTGAGAAAACCACTAATATCACTCATGCCACTACTTCTTCTGTATGCACACACAAACCTTAAAAATCATTTAAAGAAACCTTTATTCTGCTAAGATGCACAAATACATGTCTCTTACAATACTGTTGCTGAGAGGAACCTACGCCAGTCGTCACCAATCGTCAGTGATCGTGCTTACAAGATTTGGCATATCATTTTCTCCGACTCATCTAAGCCTATCTAAGTCGACCTTTTTCCTTATCACGCGTCAAGAGTCCTCGTGTCGGTGACAGTTTCGTGAACTGATAGAAAGCGGCGACGTGACATTAGCGGGACGTGAACCCGCGCCGTGACCCGTCGCGGCGGCGTGAAATGCGGCAAATCGCCGTGCGCCCGCGCCGGTCGGACTGCCGTGGTTTATGATAGTCTGGTTAATAGGATACGATTACCCAAATAACTATATACCGCCATATAGCACTATTTTAGCGCCTACTAGATTTACCAAGACCTAGACGGATTGGATTCCGTCTCCTAACTTGCTAATACCTTTTTGTTCATGAGACTTCAAATGCAATAGCTCTAATATGTCGCATGTACTTATGTACATGATTATCACACATTTCATAGATCATTTTTATGGTTTCGTAGCTTAATGGCCTAAAACGGAACCCTTATAGATTTGTCATGTCCGTCTGTCCGTCCGTACCTATGTAACGGACACTTTTTTTTTCAAAAACCTATCTCTTCATTTGGCACATTTTAGCGTGCTTTTCGTTATCGGTGCAGATGTTTTCAAATGTACGATCATGATGTTTTTTTAAATTCAATTAAGTAGTTCGTAGGGTATAAACTGCCCTAATCGTCCGTGCTGACGAGCTGGAGCATGTGTGACCGCGGCAGGCGGCCACTCGCACGCTCCTAATCGCTCCACGAATTAGACGCCGCACTTTTGCAATTATTACAAAAATAATGTGCCCGTAATGTGGCCTATGAAACGGGTGAAACCATCACGTTAGGAAAGTGCTCGCCAATAATGAGTTTGGTCGTTTTCGTAGACGATCAGCTGTTCCCGATGGAGTTTCAAAACTGCTTTCAGTGCTATAAAGCTGAAGTATTCATAAAATGATATTGCAATCAAAATGACGAAACAATTCATCAACGACTCTTCATTTAGGAATAATTTTGTCGTTATCAAGTGCGTTTGTCTACAACGCACGTCAAACGTGATATTTCTCATACCTACTTAGAACACGATTACTTAAAACAAACGAAAATTTTCCTGTTAGGTATCCAAGCCAAGAAAAACGGCGCGGAATACTCGTTAATACATCACTCTTTCCAGAAATCGTGAAACAATATACACGCTCCAAATACTTTGTCTTCTAAATAACAGTGCTCAGACGAGAAAGAAATCAGCGACAGTGAAAGGGGGTGTTTGGAAAGTCTCGACTCACGCGCACCGAGAGGATCACGACTCGGTATTGTGCGCAGACACTTCGTTAGATTCTGACACTTTGGGAAAATTAACAGCTAATGATCTCACTTTGTCAAAATAACAGTCTATTTCTCAGATGCACCGCTAATGTTTAGCGTGTCAATTTTTTCTGTTTGCGATTTGTGTTTTTCGCTTTGTTGCTTATTATAACATTTTCACGTTACGTCAAGAAAAATCTCTCTCTCTGGTTTTTAGATGGATATTTTCTTAGTACTTTACCATACTTGGTACAGCCCATGAACTCGTTTTTAGTTATTCCTATTAAATGTAAGCTAATAGCATAGAATCAAGTTAATTTTAAATGATCGTTCACAAATACCCACTTATTACTCGCAGTACCTAGTTATCAAAAATCTTTTCAAATGTCATTTACATTAATGTACCGTTTAAAAACTTTTACATGTTTCACAGCAAGTGACTCGTTTTCCATGAGATTAAAAAACAATTTATTATCACACCGATTGTGATTTTCGCTCTTGTGACACAGAGCGACACTCCAATTATAAATGTTTATTCAGTGCGCTTCAGTCCGCGAGATTTCCAATGAACTTTTCACAGCTTTTCACAAATTAAGAACAATTTATATGTATCATGTTTGTTACTAGTGAATGTAATATTTTCTCGGAATACAGCGTTAATGATTTATTTCATATGTTAAATAAACAGAGTTTTTTAACTAAAAATTAAATAATGTACTAATATATATACTCAACTGAAAGCTTTGAAAGTCGTATTATTAGGCTGTAAATGTTATTAAATGCTTCTTCCATGAATTTCTTTAAGTCAAAGATTTTACTATCATAAAGTCGTTTAAAATTAATTAAGCAAAAGCGTAAGGTAAACGCAGACCGATCATAAGTTAATTAGAATGAATCTACGCAAAATCGTCCGAAACCGTGAATAATAATGCACTAAAATCGCATCGGTATAAAAACATGTAGGATAATTACTGCGGTCCCCTCATGCGCATGCCCATGAAGTACGGCGTCCCACGTGGAACACGCCGACTGGAATAAATACGGTGCTTGATGGACTGTTTATGTCATGGAAGCGGGTTTGCGCAAGCATTCACAGATTTTGATGGGGTAGTCGCACAGTATGGTACAGTCGCAGAGAAAAAAGTTTTGCATGCAGTGATTTAATAATTTGTAAAGTAGTTAACAGTTTTGCAATATTCGCAGTGAGTAAATGTAAATTTTATATCCTCTTAGGTACTCTATTTTAAAGTAAATTAAATTTTATCAGTAAATTCAATTACAAATACATATAGAAACTTTGGTACAGCATTGCAACTTAAAATAATGCAGCAACAGTTACGAATGTTCACACTAAATTATATTTATTGCAACATTTACTTGGCGTATTCACGAGCTGAAGTACTTAAGCTGTTACAAGTACGCAAATAAATAGTAGGATATTCATATTCAAACCTACTTGCGGGTAGATTTTTTTGATTTTTAAATGAAACTGATCTTATTTCCATAACCATAGTGCCTACTTATCTAGCTAACGTGGCAGCATTCTGCCACATTCATATAACGATAATGTTAATCTATTTTGGCTAATTTTGGTTCTACAGAATAGTATAATGGTACTTTACACGTTTTACGAAAAGCTTACAAGTTTTTTTTCACGCTTTACAAGTTACCGAAAAGTTCAAGAAAAATCTTATATAAGAAGACAGAAGATTTCAAGCAAAATCTCGCATCAGTTCAACACATTAAATCACGACTAAATTTTCAAATCAGTGTAACGGTTCTCCGCTCGGGTGTACAGCAGGGTGGGGCGGGCCGGCAGGGGAGCGCACACCTGGCCGCCGCAGCTGCGCGCCGAATCTCACGCAGCCTCCTCGCCGCGCATGCGTGGCCACGCACACTGGGATAATGCTATGTACGAGTGCGGTTGTGTGAATTGTGATATTCTTCGCATGTTTCGTCGTCACCTACTGGTACTTTAAGTTTGGATGGCTAGACATAATTATGTTAGAATGTAAGTTGTTAGAAGATATATATAGATCCCGTGGATAGAGGTTTTCTATTAACAATTACACTACCTTTAACTTGATTAGTCTATTACATAATTATAATGTCTGCGAAAGTGCGAATCTCACGCAGCTTCCTCGCCGCATGCGTGGACACACACACTGGGGTAACAATGTACATAGCAATGTACGAGTGTGGTTGTGTGAGAATTGAGAATCTTCATTTGTTTTACCGTCACATAGTTTATGTTGGTTTTTTTTGTCGTATTTTTAATCTTCACATACTCGTATTTTTGTTGCAATGGGTAAGTTGTGGAACTTGTGTAAAAATTAAGGTTGAGTAAAGAAATATCCTACGGTCAGAAGGTGGCATTTTGACAATAAGGCAACCGAAATCTACGTGATCGGAAATTTCTTAAAAGTTACATTTTTAAATGTCTGCGAATCTCACGCAGTCTCCTCGCTACGACACTCACACAGAGGTATTGCTATATACGGGCAAATGTATTTACTGTAATACGCGTGTGCTATTGTTCGTTTCGTTTAAAATAATGTTGCTGTACCACATAGTCGTCGATTGTCCTATTTTGGGATGGGTTATAGATAGGTAATACCTAATTGTAGAACTAAAAAGTGTTCATAAGTTGATAGAACAATTAATGTCCTTTGATTGACTAAAGTTGGTTAGTTTTAAAAATAAAGAAAGCTACCTAATTCTTTTATTGTGGGTGTTATTTTTCAGATTGATGTCGTAATGTGCCATTGTGAAGTGCTTATTTACTAGAGAGTTAACAAAAGTATCTTAATTCACAAATCACTGAAGTATATGTGCTAAGGTCGTACCACAATATATATTTCCAAGTCAGATAGGTATATTGATACTTTTAACCCAGTGAGTAATAATTATGTTTAATATACAATCTACACATTTAGATAACAGAATTGATATTCTCACTCTCACCCTAACGCGTTGATGTCTTAAGTTTGGGCGTTAGGCACATTTACAGTAAGTATAAGAATGTTGAACATAAACATAAGAATGTTGAAAAAAACATAAGAATGTTGTCATTTCTATGAGTTCGACTTATTTAACGTTGGTAGGACGCTGTTAGGCGGTTGGACAATTGTTTCAAAGCAAATTTCGCAGCAAGTGTCAATATGCACTGAAGTCCTTCCAATGAATAAATGTTCGATTACTGTTTTATGACAATATGTTTTGTCAGTTTGTTTTATAGAAAACCTGGTTACATTTTACCTCTTTGATAAGTAATAAACTAACTATTGGAGATTGTTGTTGTACCACAAAATTTACTACAAAAGACGTAAATTGTGCTCCATGAATATCCTATAGAAATTCTGAATGAATCAATTCACTCTCATTCAATTCATGGCATGCAACAGGTCACATTATCACGGAATTCGCCACAAAACGTCGCATCTAAATAGTTTCATGAATGAAGGATTCCTAAAAAACATTTCTTACAAGTTGTATTGTCTGGGCACAATGACAGGCGCCGCCTAACAAAGCAATTTTACAAGTGTACAATTCACGCGATAGCTCTTTACAATTCAACCGCTTTATCTAGAACCCTGATGCTTACCTAAATTGCCCTATTGTCGTCCCAAATGTACGGCTCGTAGGGGGCAGGGTAGACCAAGATACAATGGATAGGTTCCAAAAGCGTGATATTGTTATAATATCAATAGTGGCAAACTTTTTATCATCCGTGTGTACTTTGGTGAATGACGATTAATTTAATTATGTGTGGTAAACCTTTTATCATAACACGGCATAATTTAGACATTATTGTGGAGCTAATGTGCTGTTTTGTCTTGGATTTATACAATGGTAGTCGAAGTCGAAATACTGACCTGTTTTATCGTTAGTATCTTACAGTTGATCCTTTCTCAGTCCTACGAATTAAAGCATTTTTTATAATGAAAGAAAGTCCATAATAACAGTTTAAATTGAAAAATAAATGTGATTGGTTTTAAGTAATTTTCCATAATTTCAAACATTCGTTTGCAATATTGTATGCGAAGTACATACCTATGTATTAAGCAGCTCCCCCCATCGGTGTAGTGTTACCGGTGTTTTTTGCCGGTTCAGCCGTGGGACCGGGCGGGGTCTCGCTGAAAGTCTACACCGCTTGCACGTGCGTGTGACGCATGACGCAAAATGGCGGACATACATAACAGATTTTGAATTTGGAGCGCTACGTTTTTCTAACGTACATGTGCTATGTTCTTGTGTTTAGTTTTTTAATCTGTCTGGATAGAAAATGGAGTTGAAGAACTTTTTTTTCTTTCCAGGATAATAAATCTCTCTGATTTTTCTACTGCAAGCTGTGTTTGTAAGTCTAATCATCATTGCACCATAGTTCGTACCTTGTTAAAATCTTATGTACGTACGCACAAAGTCACTGAATACACAGATAAAAAAGAGCTCATTTTAAAACAAGTGTTACTTTCCTCCGAATTTTAAGCTTAAAAGCAGTGATTTGTTTCACAATCATGTTGTGGTATTAAAAGCAACAATGCACAAAGGGTTGTTTGTTATCTTCCTTTTCTTATCTCAAGTTTTACTTTGTGATTTCTTTTTTGCCAGTAGCCACTACTTATTTTGCAAATATCGGCTAGTTGCTGTGCTACGCAAGTCCTCAAGGATGTATCTTGAGCACAAAGGAACGGAAACCGAGACTCAACCCGTTCCCGGATCATGTTTTAATGATTAAGAATAATGAGAGGTTGCGTTTTTGTACCTATACTTAACCCTCAAATGGTACATGCGATTTTGGAACATATTACGAGGATTGAAATGGTCAAAATGGTTATTTTTGTCGTGAACGTCGTTCGCTCTGAAGTGGGTGTAACGGTAGGAAGCACTCGATTATTTTGTTAGCGTTTCCGAACGGATGCATTCGGATCAGGTAGACGAGTAATTGATTGTATACGCGATCTCGGCAACTAATAATATTTATTAGGGTCACATTAACAACCCTGCACGATTATAAATCCTCCCTTGCGTTTGCTGGCTCGTTATACGGAACTTGAGAATTCTGTTGGTCGTTTGTTACGTTTGTTGTTTAAAATATGAATAATAACTTGCATTTTTACGAGACTGAATTGGCTTACTATAAATTTGACTGACAAAAAGTATGAAAATAGATGTCGTTTCAGAAAAATCGTTAACACAAGTTTGTTTTTAAGTTTGATTAGACGGGATTCAGGTGATAGGCATGATGACACCTATCTTAAATATTTTCAAGACCATGGCGTTTGAAAAAAATAACCCTCATGAAGTTAATACAACCAGTATATTTTCAAAAAGCTCTAGAAACCAACTTTTAAACACACAAAACTCAATAAATATTCGGTCAATTGACTCCGATTTCTGATACATGACCGTGACGTCACGTTATTGTATTCCCATACAAAATCTATGGAGGCAGACCGTTATGACAGATAGTAAAAAGCATGTCAATGATTGGTGGTGTCATCTAGCCTTTTATAAGGTGGCTTAGCTAATTGACCTTAAGCTTGATGCAGACTGAAACTTACAGATGCAAAACGAAACATTCCAGTATATCGTAGCTTGCAGATACACTAGGTTTAACTGACATAAGATGATTTTTAGTAGAAGCGTATATAATAACTTTTTTACCTTTTGACCTTTTTTGAATCTGTTATTTAGATTCTTGACGAAATCAACAATTATGCTATTCAACTTTCAAAATTTCAGTAAAAAGTAAAAAGCCTCAGTGACCTCTGGTATCGATTGTGTACATATCGCGTAAAATTAAGCCACCTTCAAAAAACTTAAACGTTTAAATGGGAAAAAGGGTTTAGGGGAAAGGGTATTTTTACGGTTATGTTACATCTTCGTTGTCTAAGATAGTCTAATGTCTTGGTTTTATATACTGAATAGGACAAACGTATGGTTAAAGTAACTTAAAGAAATAGGTATTGGCCTTTTGTTTATAATATACGAATCGTGGTTCAAACGTTACTTAATATAAATAATTTTGAAATAACAACTAAATTGTAAATATTTACAAAATAAACAATGTATTACGTTGACTATTATCTTAGGAACCGGGGATGCCCCTTTAGCAAAAACTATTGAACTCAATTTGATAAAAATACCATCTTACTATGTTTCAATAACTCTGATTTATATGAAAAAGGAGATTTCGTTAAGACAAAACTAACGTGTTCAATCATACAAGGCTTTAAACAAGCAAAGGTTCACTTTTTCAGGAACTTAAATCCATAAGTAGATCATTTTACTTAAGCATTATCAAGTTTTTACATTTATACAAGTTGAAAATGACACCTTCTTTAAAAAAGATTCTTCAGCAAAATATTTTTAAGAGATTAATCATCTTGTTTAACAATTTTTGAGATATAAGTTTTCGTTAATAATTATCCATATTTTTTTGAATTTCCAAGTACCTGTCATACTGAAAATGTTGGTATCATTATAATGTAACTATCGTCATGTTTTCTCTATCTTATCTTAGCATATTGGCGATATAATTGCGATTCATTATTTTAAAAAATACAGTTACATCAATGTGCAATTTCATGTCAATTACATCAAATTTTTTAAGGAAATTGAAGAAGTACACAGTCAAAAAAAGAATGGTTACTGCATTTTAAGTTCTGGAATTTTTCTGAGTATGCTACTCGAAAGAAAGAAATAATCCAATAAACTGTTTATATAACTCAATTTACGTATTTTGTCAGTTAAACCAAGTGTATCTGCAAGTAACGATATAATGAAATGGTACATAATATGTACGTGTTCAAAAACGACAAAAACAGAATTGAAGTTCAAGGAAATTTTACTCAAGCACCATCACCTCTGGTCTCCGAGGCCCAACCCCGTACTGCTGTCTCCATAATCAATTATCGCTATCCCGTTTCCTTGCACTGTCAGGCGTGTATGAGTGATAGAGATGGGTACATCAGCTTTCAGAGTGGGGTCCTTAGAGGCGAAACGCCTCGTCATCGGCGCGCACGCAGCGTCCTTTGAAGCGCGCCGCCTTCGACAGCGGCCGATAGCCGACAAAACGACAAGCGAGATTGACGGATACAAGTCAGAGGCAGCTGGAGGTGGTAGATGCTAAGGAAAAGCCAGTCATTCGGCAGTTGATAATTTGTTTCTTCCTAAACTAGCATTACTAACATTAGTTAACGTTCGGCGGATTTTGCACTAATTAAAGTCACCTTTTCTTCATCATATACTTACATATTCAGCCGTTTGATGCCCTCTGCGGAGCATAAGCCTCCCCCAAGGATCTCCACCGTCTCCCTTCACTGTTCTTGCAAATGAAGAACTATAAAGTGCTACTTCTTGATGATATACTTGAAACTGGTGGGGCAGTCTACTCGAGCCCGTAATATGCATTTAAGTTTGTAAGTTGCTGTCCACGATAAAAAACAACAAGAAGAATACGACGAATAAGAATACACATAATAGTTATCCATATAAGTTGACAGTTAAAAGGATAATATTGCTAAGTTGCTATTCCATCACATTGGTTTGTCAAAGAGAGCAGACAAGAAATAGCAAAGAACGTGAAATTAACAACATTCTATGTATTCCACGAAAAATTTGATCAAGCTACTTGAATGTTGTCTACGGTTAAATGCTTGTGCATGAAAGCGTTGATATAGTCACTCTAGTCCTGAAACGTATCTTGATTTTATTTATCACGATTGTTCTGAAATGAATGCCATACATTAATTATGAGTTTCACTTCCATAATTGCAGGTTCCAACCGCGATATCCTATCGTTCAGACGCCTTCCAAAAAACGAAACTGACGCCCCGATACTTGTGAGATGATGGTGTGAATTGAGCGCTAAGATGAGCAAGCTCACTGATAAACAACTGCACAGCCGTAATTGGTTGATACCGTCGTGTCAAACTCGAATATCCTCGGCTATTTCGAATATTTTAGTCTTTTCACGCAGGACGGGGGGTGAGTATCCGAGAATGGAGGCGTTCACATGGAGGAATGTAATGTTTATGTTTGTTGCTGGTTTAAATAAAGTGTATTATTGTAATGGTTAATAATGTGAGGTACGCATGTGTGTTAAGACTATGTTCTGTAAACGTAGAAGTTGAGATGTTATGAACCAGTTAATTAATGCGATACTAAAAGATGTTTGACGGTACCTATATTTCAAATCCCTAAAGATATTCCTTCATACGGACCTAAGTATGCACAACAATGAAACTTCACTTTGTAAAGATTTTAATGATGTTAATGATTAAGTTGTAAGTGTAGGTAATCCTCTGAATCATTTCAAGCTATGCCGATACTTATATATAAACTTTTTGCAACAGACTTCAAAATAGGAAAAGGATATCCAGTCTTCCGATGTTTATTAACAAAATTTTGCTAGAGTTCAATGAACTTCATTCTAAAATTATTTCTTAATTTTCACTTGACAGCATCACAAAGCCGTATTTCACCCCTTTAATGTTTATTTACTACGATAATACCCGTCGCAATTGCAAAGTTGAAAGTCCTCCCACTCGGTACCTGAACCTAACAATAACCATAGCCGGTTTCAGTCACAATGGCGTTATTTGCATCTGTATGGAAGTCGCCGTGACCTTCATGCCTTCAGTTCACGCGGGTGTTGTCTCTTGTCCTAACAAACAGAGTGACGTCCGTCCGCCGTGACTGATTTGATGCAACTGCATGTACTGATAGACTATATTTATAAGTACACCGATCTTCCTAAACACCACATGGACAGAGAACCCTAGTGGTCGTGACTATTCGTTTCCGTATGAAGTGACATCGATGTGTTCAGTCAGTTGGCTACATACGTGGCTTAGCAGAAGCAAACAGTGTGAAGTCACTTTGTTTTTATGAAAGTCCGTATGAAAACTATTCTATTACATATAGCTAGTTTTTTTAGCTACATTACCTCTGCATTCGTATTGTAGCTGTACCAATGGCTAATATTAAAAAAAGTTACTGTTACATGCGCGTATTCTGCGGTTCGTATTCTCGTGTCCAAACAAATACTTTATATCGAAGTCGGACGGAGTACTCCGTGATAGGGCTTCGCAGACTCAGAATGCCGTTACATAAAGCACTTACAGTTGCAAAAGTACCATGTACCTTTATAATATAGGAGGTGATGTATCCGAAGTCCATAACTTATTACAATGACACAGATTTTAGAGCGAATGTTAATGTAAAGTTTTAAAATAATATTAACATCTTTATCTATATAGGTTAGTTAACAAATTACCGTATGCCCAAAGTTGGTAAATATATAATAAAAAGACCAATAATAAAGAGACAAAACACATGTCGTCAGTTTGAAAGGGAAAAAGGCTAGAGCGCCAAAACGGTACTCGTGGAAAAACCCTCTTTTTCCACGAGTACCGTATTGTAATTAAGTTAAAACTTTAGAAGATGAAGCAAGATGACTACTTAACTGCGTTCAGCCGTATCCATTAAGCAAGCATGGGCGAGTCCCACCTAGTGTTGCCAGGTCGCCAGTTGGCCGGACCTTTGGTTAAAAATGCCGGCCACCCTACATTATTGAGGATTTTGTCTTAGTATTAATAGGTACGATAAAATAATTTCGGTTCGTCGCCACTCACGTCGCCCACGCTCGGCCACGCTCGGCCACGCTCGGCGGCGCGGCGGCAGTGCTCGCTTGTTTGTGAAATGTAAAAAGCCTAACAAAATTCGCAAAAGACGGAAACCGTTTATTTTGGCCGGACATACAATCAAAAAGCCTATGTCCGGCTTTATCCGGACGCCTGGCAACGCTAGTCCCACCTGTCTGACAACGCGCGCAGGATACTGTTGAGGCTGTCGCACATGCGCCTGAGGTGTGAAGCGCAATGTTTACGAGTTATGGCGGCGAAACCATCTACGTGATCTATATATCTCTCTATCAGCTGTAACATATTCAGAGTGCTAATGCCTTGTTACTACGGACCTCAGGTTAAAACTAATAAAGGTGACCCTGCAGTGCATAAGTTACTTTGCACATGTGTTTCCTTTATATAAATTTTAAGCAAAGTATTTGCCTACGCAACGCAAAATCGAGAATGGTTCCTACAGTTTTTATTCATCGGCTGAACGAAATATCCGTTTACTTACATTATGTTGGATTGATAATGTCAATAATTAAGGTATGTATTAAAGAAAGATTGAGTTCTTTAAGATTTTCCCCTGCAAGTGCAGACTGTGGGTTTAAATTATAATCATCATTTGAAACTCGTTACAGATATTTCCTTACGCGTTCCAATCGGTCGTACGGCTTAGCATCTATACCACAAAACACTTGTTCCAATATTGGTGGAGCAATGGCGGCGTCGTCAAGCGCGTTGCCAACCTATTTCAACAGTGAAGTTTTATACAGTAGGGTAATCGTTTTGGATTTGTAGTGGAATTTGTTAGACATATTCTTAATAATAATAATTCTGTGTTGACTAATCTTGGTATATATAAAATAAATGAATGAACCTAAGTACATAATTGAAGTACATAGTTAGGTTTTTGTCTTTTCCCATATTCGCAAGATATGGATGCATTCGTTGGTATAAATTAATCTGTAGATCAAGAAATCCGAAATACCTTCCTAAATTTTACTATTTGACAGCTTTGACGTCAGAAGAATAGGGGTTTGTTTGTTTTCATCCAATGCCAAGTTCCTTATTCTCTTTAACTTGATGAACACGATATACAGTAGAACCCCGTTTATCCGAATCAATTAAAACCAGTGGTAATTTGGATAATAGAAAATCCGGATAATCGGTTTCGTAGTCAAATCAAACAAAATTTGTTTAAATTTTATATTATTTATTTATTTATTAATTTAAAACTTTATTGCACAAGAAATGTACAAAGGGTGGACTTAATGCTAAAATCACTTTCTGCCAGTCAACCTCAAGGTCATGCAGACAGAAGGCAACGGGTGCAGTGAAAATTAAGTGAGAAAGGTAAAGTGTTTAATAACGCAAAAATAAATTAACTTAATATATAGATATAATATTAGAATATCAATACATAAAAGTAAATATTAAATTATTATGTATTGAGATTGACATATGAACCTACGCCGTTTAGACAAAACGATATAAAAATTTTTGCAATACAAAGCATTAATTAAATATAAAGAAGAGGCCCCACCTCTTCTTTATATTTAATTAATGCTTTGTATTGCAAAAATTTTTGTATTGCAAAAATTTGTCAATGCATAATATACTTTTAATGATGTAATTAATGCAATATAAGGTATAATTAATGACATTTTATTTGAATTTTATCAAAATCGACATTTAAATTAATTTATATTGTATAATCAATCATAATTCATTTAGCACTATTGTAAGATGACAAATCAAATGTTAATCGTACACTATTTACGCAAATTAATATTTTTATTCCTATTTCTATTTACCAAAAGTGATCCATCTGAGTACCATTTTGGTGTGGTATCTCTTTGTTACCACCACTTCAATGGCCATTCAGTGCATTGTTGAAACACTTCAATTAACGTGCTTAAGCCTTTTGTAATTCGTTAAATGCTCGTTTATTATGTAATTTGGTAATTCATTGATGAGTTTATTTCTGTCTAGTGGTGTGAAAATAAACAGACAGTGGATTGTTTTTATGGACGCTAATTGGTCTGGTCGAAATTCCGTTCGTTTTTGGTAGCTTCTTGTTTGTGTTCTTGTCATCAAATGAATAAAAATACCTACATAATTGTAATGATTGTAATGTTTTCATGTACAATGCATGTTGCTTTGAAATGTACAATGGCCAGCACGTCTCGGTAAACACTGCGGTATCTTATTCGTTTGTGATACGGGCGATTTCAAAACAGTAATAGGTAGCCTGATAGTGCTGCCACTGTTCATTAGGTAAACTCAAAATAATATTAATAGGTGGTTTACAGCATACCTGAGTTGTTCGTCATACATATCGAGGTATGACGAACAACTTCGATTAGCTTACGTTTTAGTCATGTCGGTTTTTTTTTAACATATACAGGGTTTATTTAAATTAGCTGATCACCTGTTGAAGGCAGCTTCTCCAAAACAATCCCAATAACATGTGTTTTACGACTTTTCACAATTAATCAATAATCAATCATTATCAGCCAAAGGACGTCCACAGCTGAACATAGGCCTTCCCCACAGTTTTCCACATCTACCGATCATAAGTGGTCTGCATCCAGTGTGATCCTGCGATCTTTACAAAAATTTATAGTTTTTAAAATAAATAGTCTTTTTTTAAATTAATAGCTTTTTTTTAAATTTAAGTCTTCTTATACAAAAATTATTTATTGATTCTAAACATGCGCGACCTTTTCTATTGCTGTTGCTATTAATCAGCTAATTTAAATTAGCCTGTATATTTGAATGCTAATAAAATACCGTAGAAACAATATTTGGCGAATGTTACCTACACAGCGTCAGGTAAGCAAGCGTGTTTCGGCCACAAAAAGCGCGTAATCCTTCCTATCCGGCGCGGTTTCGGCAGACTTTGTGACGCCGCGCGGCCGAACGCCGAAAATCGGTAATGCTCTGGCGGCACTGCAAAGCGATTCAGGTGCTTAGGGCTGCCACGATATATCTAGTGGAGAAAGCCTAAAAATGGAGTGAATGAAAAATATGTTATTTTAAGTCTTCTGCATCATCAAATATGTAATTTTAGGTCTTCTGCGTCTTCTAGGCGAAAAAGTCTGTGTAAAAGTGGAGTGAATGAAAAATATGTCATTTTAGGTCTTCTGCATCAAAAAATCTTTTGCTGAGTTACAAGATTAGCAAATTATTTCTATTAAATGATTATTTCTAAATATAAGTTTAATTTTGGTTTTGTATTAGGTAATATTGTCAGTTGGTAAAACTGTCAGTTTGCTGAAATTACTTGTGGAAATTAGAATCATAAAATAATTGAATACATTTTTTTTCTTCTGATACATGCTATTCGTATCATAAAATCAGTGTCAATTTTCAACTGCAATCCTAATTCGCATATCAAAATCCAACAATGACAACTCCAATAAATTTTTGAATGAATTACCTGATCTACACACAGATAGCTGAATCCGCGGCATCAAATTACCTAACTGATGTCGTCGACAACCCTGTTGACGGGAGTTATCATGTTATCTTTGCACATCGCGTTCCCTGGAAGAGGATTACCAGTTTGCCATTACTGCGTTCTAGGAAGGTACACCAGGTAGTCCGTTTTAAACTTTCTTTGTTCCCGAAATTTCTATTGTCACAATCCGCTGATCGATTACCAACCCTATTTTATAAAATTAAAGTTTAATTCACGATGGGGTGCAACTGAAAGTATTTGGCCGGGCGCATTTTCAATTTGCGCCGAAATTAGTGAGGTGATTTTGAAATATATCGGTACCGTTATCTATCAATGAGTGAAATAATGATACATTTATGAATGGCATACCCGTGATGCGATTAGCTAATGCAGAAGGGGTGGTCATTGTTGCTCTCGGGAGTTACTTAATGATAAATATAAATATCAACAACTACATCACGTGGCAACATCCGTGTTAAGCTACGGAGTCAGATCAATGTATGTAATATATGTATACCTTAAGTACTTGTGTTAGAGAAATCAGAATCAACTGTGGTATGAAAAAATAAATTTAATATATACTTAAAACACCCAGATCAGTAAAAACAGAAATGTTTGTACAGATAGGGGATCGAACACGCGACCGCTTGAAACTGCGGTAATGATGCTGAGCTCACTCCCAGAAGTGTCTGGGGTTCGAATCCCAGTATTTTTTATTTATTCCAAGCATATTATATTTGTATTGTTTTATATTTTCAATATGAGTAATATTTTTGTGATGTTCACTTTTATTTTCATATTAAATAAGAATTTTTCATAATATGGGTTAGAATACCTATTTTTTGTGCTTGTTACCCAGGTATTTGGGTGTTGTAATATTAAAATAGCAACAACCAAAAACTTTAATTTAAAACCACTTGTGTTTTATTCATATATTCATAAAATATACAGTCATCATGATGAATCAAAACCAAATTTCTACATTTATGAACTTAAATTAAAAAAAAGTGTAAATCACAAAGTATGACTGAAAGCTAGTGATGGAAATCGATTTACTTGCGCTTTTTTAGCACAAGTGACCAACTTGACATCTAAGATTTTAGTCCCCCTTATTTAAATCACAACACACAAATGTTGCTTAAAGGCAAGCAAAATTTCATTTACTGAAGTATTGACTTCAGTTAATGACATACTGATTATGAACCTCTTGAAACTTTTAAATCAATGTTATATTAAATAATGTTTGCTATGAATGCTATGAACAGGTATAAAACTAAATAATGTTTATAGATGTTCATAGCAGCGGTAATAGTTATTTTTATGAATAACTTGCAATAAACTATCAATAACTAACCATACAGTATATAAAAGTTGAAGTGAACCTTAGGTGCAAGTGAAATACTTATCGATAAGCTGCTCTGTTCTTCCGGCAACAAAGTATGACATGTAGTCGAGATGACTATGAAAAATGTTAACCTATCGATTGTCGTATCCTCCCAGATTCCGAGCAGTTCAAGAGTGATGTTCCAGTGACCCGCCTCCCAGTTTCACTATTAACATTCCGTTAAGGTGTACGTGTAATTACATTAAGCGTTGCAGCGGTCGCTGCTCAAAATCAGACGTCAATCACAAACTTCAAACGCAGAAGGAACTATATTATTAAACACGTATTGGGATTATACAGAGTGTTGTCGATATAGCGAGAAATTTGAGAGTTGTATAGTGCAAGTTGAATTTATCCTAAATTTTTCCTTAATAAAATAGAAACATGTTGCTTTTCGAATGTAACAATGGTTTGTTGAAAATCATAGGTGCATATTAACGTCTGCATCTAAGTGAACATAACAGGTAGGTACCCTGTAAGGAGACATCATTTGAGCAGATTACATTATAAATCATAATCGTATTTATCTCAAAGTAATCTTTATAGATAATTTGCTATTTCTTAATCAATTCAATCACTTTCACTTTGTCAATCAAAATCATCGCCCTGTATACGCCAGATGTTGCTTCAACCTTAGGACCTCAGCTATAAGGCGATTTTTATTTTTCAAAATCAAATTGTTACGAGTCAAATATAAAATTAATGATCTTTACCAAAGATATGAAGTAAAATATTGGCATAAGGGGGATATTCTTGCTCATTTCTTTCGAAGGTTATTCTATTGACGGGTGCTCGACGGGTATCGAATTAAGATCGTGTCATGATCGTGTTATAGAAAATAGATTGCTTTGATGAGCGAAAATCTCTTGATCTTTTGCCTTCTAATCAGCGGAAGAATGTTCAAAAAAGTGTTATGACATTATTTATATTTCCAATGTCTGCAGGGGTAATTGTAACTTATTTTAACAGCTTAGGTTTTAGCCAGTCGTCACGGATGCTACTTAAACTGACCCAGAGATTGTATAGAACATTACTTTGTGTTAAAAAAATATTTGGTATCCAGAAGAAAATATAATTAGAATAGTTATTGAATACGGGATTTTAACCATGTTCCTTTTTATTTTTGAGTTCCCGATTCAATAACTATTTTTATGTTAGCGACCATGTAAAATATAATAATTAACTTAGGCTTACTTACTGTTTGAAGGCTGGCTACGACATGTTATAATAAAAAAAACTCAACTTGTCCTATATCCAGCTTGATTTCCAAAAACTTCGCTTTTTAACACACTTTTATTAGATCGGGGTGTATGTATGTAACGAAATTTTTGAGTTCAATTTTCACCAACTTCCAGAAATCGGATTAATTTGAAACTTTGCACACGTATTAAGTACCGATGACAATGCAATAATTTGATAAGAATTTTCCATTTTCCTTATAAAATAAAAAAATAAAAAATAGTTTGAAAAACTAAAAAAACACGCTTTTATTGCTAACTAAAAAAGAGGAAATAATTTATATTACAGTAGAGTAAAAAGCGCGCTTTGTATAGTAGTATGTGAAAATCATCCTATTATTGGCAACTATAAAAAGAGTAGTATAAAAACGTCATCAAGTGCTCCCCACGCTTTTTACTCTACTGTAATATAAGTTCCGTGTACTCAGAAATTATTTCCTCTTTTTAGTTAGCAATAAAAGCGTGTTTTTTTTAGTTTTTTAAACAATTTTTTTAAGTATTACAGAATTGAACGCGTCATCAGTGAAAAAGACGAACCATTACCGCCCTCCAACATGGAAACTAGGGCATTTTGGCCCAGTATTAAACAAGTCATTTGCTACCAATAATTACTATACCCATAACGATTACTAACGCGTGTTGACGTATTACCGTTAAACGCACACCGCCCACGCAGGTTGAAATGGGAAATAAAATAAAAATAATAAGTTACGCAGAGGCATCGACATGCAAATCGAGCATTAGTCGAATAATTTCCCTTTTGATTTTAAGTAATTTATATGAAATTACGTAGAGAAAAGTTACGGTGGATGATGGTGAAGGGTGCCTTTTGATAAATCGTTCGTTTTCTATTCGATTAAGCCGATCGATGTGGCCGATACAGGAGATTGAATGATCGTCATCTACTCGTAATTACCTACCTCATAATGTCGAGGTGTTTTGTGTTCGTCTAGTACTTACAAGAATGCTTTTGCGGTCACTTCTGTTAGATTACAATTAAGTTTTTTTTTTAAACTTTATTTGGAAGCTATTTGGAAGGTATTCCGTTCTCCTTCGTTTTGATTCATGCTAGTTTATCTCAAAAGGTATTTTTCGTTTAAATTATTATTACTATGGCAATTACACATATAAACATGAGTGTGCCGCTATGATATTAGATATTCTAGTAAAAAACACACAAACGAATAAAAAGGTGACCGTATCACTAATAATTTCATTATTCTCGCCCCAACGCAATGTTCGTTGTCGCTCGTCGGACCCCAGCATGTAATGGCGTAGGAATTACGACCAACACTATAATTTTCAAATGCAAATTTATACACTTCCTTTACAGGTTGAAAGTGGTTTGGTGATTAACTAGATTTGTTGGATGACCGACGAAGAAAAGCAGCGATGGTAAAAAAAAAACGTACCTGTTATTACTTTAATTATAAGAAGAACACCAAAGGTTGTTAATTTTTTTTACATAGGGACGTACTCATGTTCATTTGATAAGGAATACTCGTAAAGAACAGACAGTAGCAATTAAACTGATTTGCATTACCACAAGTTACGATAAAGATATTGTATGTTTAACCTTTTTTGGGAAAACGAATGGCAAGTGCATCTTAATTCATAATTCATAATATTTATTTGCAAAAAACATGGTATTAAAAGGTGGTACATACAGGTAATTAGTGCACATGTTTTGCTATTACAAACA
Organism: Pyrausta despicata; assembly: GCA_963921415.1. Classification (NCBI taxonomy): domain Eukaryota; kingdom Metazoa; phylum Arthropoda; class Insecta; order Lepidoptera; family Crambidae; genus Pyrausta; species Pyrausta despicata. The sequence continues at coordinate 12,856,726 of OY992848.1, forward strand.
GCATGCAAAATGTGTACATTGGCATAGTAATTGAAATAAATGACACTAATTAAGTAAAAATTACATAAAAAATAACTTAATCTACACAGGTGTCCAAGAAAGGTCAGCTGATGTTATTAAGTATACCACCATGTGCTATAAAATATTTTTGCAATATTATCTATTTGTACGCCCCACTGAATACTTGAATGAATCAGGAAGTAACACTAAATTAACAGTGTTGCCCATAATCCCTACGAGTGTTTTAACAAAACGTCCCCTATTCCGTGGGTAATCGTGGTAGTTGCGTGAGAAACGCAACCGGCCAGTAGCGGACTTTTAAGCACTCCTGCCATACGGCAAGAACATTTTTCGGGTGTACAATTTCAATAAACAGACCACAGAACATTATTGTATTATAATAAAGTCGCGAATCGAATGAATTTTAGGTTTTTATCTGTATACAGGACGTGGCAAATGTCAGCTAGAGAGGTGGAAATGCAAGGAGCATTAATCAAAACAGAATTAGCTTTGGCGATCCTCTCGCGAATGTCCGACGAGAATTTATATCGGTCCGCTGTAGAAATGGGTAAGTTTAATTTAAATTTATTTTTTATTTCAAATTGCTCGTGATGGGATTTGTTTCTTTTTGTTCGTCATCACTAAACTTAAATGATTATATAATTGGCTTTTATAACATGCAATTTTGTGATATACTTAGTAATCCAGTGAAAACAAAACCCACACTACCTACGTTGTATCAGTAGATACGGACTTACTACAGGTATGTATTTGTTTGAGTATTATCTGTATGAAGTAGGCACGTAGCATTGCTCGTAACTCTTGGTTAAGTTTACTCTGTTTTATATATGACGCATTCGTAACAAAGTTTTTTTTAAGGAAAATGGACTTTGCAAAGTTAAAATAGCCATTTGAGCTAAATACGAATTGAAACTTTCATAACGCCAACAACGAACCTTCTCAAATTAGATATTACATCATAAAATTCATAAACATTGAGGAAATAATCAAAAATATCTATAACTGGACTGGAAATGTTAAAAACAAACTTGTTCTTTTTCGGTTGTTCGAAGTTTGTTCCTCAGCGAAATCGCCTCCGCGCTGCTGGGGACCGCATAAATACTACTTAACGCTCACGACACTCGAAATTTAAAAAATAAAATACAAAAAAGGAATACGAGGAGCCAAGGAATCAGGACGTAACTTTTTAATAATTACCGGCCAACGCGCGGCGAGTAGCATCACTAATGTGTGAATGAAACCTCCTTTCCCAAATAATTTTGTTTTGAAATGTTCTTTATAGATTCTGATGTAATTTATTCGTTGACAACCTTCTTAGAACCCACATTGGGCTTTTAAATAAAATGAGTTCCTGTTCATATTTATTTTTAAAATTATAAATTGTGACCTTTTTATTTTTCAATTTGTAGAATTTATGACCCTTTTAAGCGGGATATTAACCTTTTTGAAATGTTCTTTATTTTAATGTTTTTGTGTTAGACTGATCTTAGTAGAACAATACTCGTAAATAGTAAGAAGAGTTACTTTAATAGGTAGGTAACTGTGAAATCAGTAACGTTGTCAACAACGAAGACGTCAAACAGAAAAATGAATGCGCCATTTAAATTGACATGTAATCTTTTTGATAACAAGATGGGTTTAGAATTAAAATTTATCGCTTGAGCAACTCACTGCGTGCATTTCGAGGTTAGTTTTCTAACACATATCAGAATACCATTTCACAATATTTATCGGTTCGAAATCGATTGATGTGTGGTGTGGCAAGCGGTATGTAGACGAGCTACTAAAGATAAGTAGCGTGCACACCGTCGACCTCGCGGTGACACCAAAACGTCACGGCAATTAAGGAATCGGCAAGCTCTAACCTCGCTGTCAGAAAATGCGCGCTTGATTGGCACGCAGCTGCGCCATGGAGTAGGAACGAGTATTTCATGGATACGCCACGGTTAGGTACACTATTTCAGCAAGTTAATGGCAGTAATGTCAACTTTATTCTAGTTAAAACGAAATTTAAACTTATCCATACTTAGATTTATTGCTGAAACAGTGTTAAGGTTTTTAGTAAAAAACATACGGAACAAGATTCTTGCTTAGTTTTTTTTAATGTAATCCAAAAATGTGAACGTAATCTGCCCCTCTCTCTAAACCTGTGTCCGTAGTTTCGGATGTAGCTATCCCTGTCACTCTTACAAGCTTGACCGTGAGAGAGAACGCGCTAGCTAGATTTGAAAATACTAGCGACCTCTGTTTCGTCATTTAATTTCGTACTTTGTGCAAGTTACTTGCATAATTTACATAAATATCTATATCTTTTTACACAAGGTACGTAACCGTTTGGCATGTGACGCAAACGCCGAAAATGTTAGAACATCAACTTTAAATAAACACTAAAAGACAGTAGAAAATAAACTTTTTCGGTTACTTTCATTTAATTGTTTGGATTGTTCCTGTTGCGTTTTAGAAGGTTGACGTCATAGACGGCGGTCAAAGTTTTGTTTCCTTGTATACCTACGCACCTACCTAAATTAGATGAAACTTTTTGGAGATGAAAAAGAAACACCACATAAATAAGGGCCAAATTACGCGTCATACTTTTTTTACCTAGATGAGGAAAACGGTTCCAAAATTAGAATGTAATTTTAATACCTGCTGCGCTATTATTTTGCAAAATACAAAAACACACATACAATGGAACACCAGCTATCGACATTACAGGTATGTGCAGCAAGCAATCATTATTTAGTTTTTATCAAATTTATTTCTAAGTGCATATTTTAATGCCTTGTCCATGTCTCGTCAACACGATCCTTGTACTCATACCATCGCTTTAATTCTACAAGCAACATTTATCATATCGAACCGATCGACGTCTCTCACCTATGGTTTCTCTTCGCGTTGCATCCGAGAGGACTTTATTGCTGTCTATTATTGCTATCTATGCACTATTATGTCTATAGATAGTGCCAATGACTGTTGTGTTGGGTCAGCTTGGTGGATAGAACATTATTTAGCCTAGATTTTCTCATTAAGTTACACGAATGTTTGTTCCACGTTCCTTTAATGTTGTATTAACTGACGAATCTTGGCTGTCATAGTTTATTAAGAATTTCATTAGAATGTTTCGATTTAATTTCTTTCACTTTAGTTAACTTTTCTTTGAACCTTCCTCCTGAAATGTATTTTTGCAATGAGACTTGGTTTTAATAGTTGTTTGTGATATGTTGACGAAAATGTATCTACGAAAGATATTAAGTGGGTATCAAGTGGTCACTCAAATATTTGAATTGTTCAAGAGGTATAATTTAGTCAAACTTGTTACTTGACATACATATCAAGGACCTAAAATATATAAAGTACCTAAGTTAACAGTAGTATTTTATTTCTTCAATGTTATCATTATCTTTTTATCCAAAAATTATCTTGTAATGAGTAAGTGAGAGGGGGGGGGGGGGTTAAACTCTTTTTACATCTTGAGTCATAACTTCAGATCCTGTAGTTCTGATCCTTTCTACTGTTTCGTCTAACTATTAGGCTATAAAATCTCAAAACAAATTCAAATTATGGCCGCAAAATCCATTTTAAAAAAGAAGTCAAATGTTCAAAGCTGTCTTACCCCTGGGGCAGTTTTGAAATATCAATAAATTCGACGAAACTATAAGGTTGTGTTGCCACTACCCTAAAGAATCGCCATAAAATTCGATATTCAAAGCTGTTCAAAGGGGCCCCCTTCTCCCCTCGATCTTAGGAACCTTTATAATTATTACCGAGTTATAAATTCTATGATTTTATGTTTTATTGTGATAAGAATTCACGTTGCGAACTTGAGATAAAATTTTTTTCTACTTCTTAAATCAATGTTTGTTTCTATGAAATCATAACTTCACCTCAATATCAATCAGGAAAAATGACAAAACACTGCGGTTGGAATTCTCAATGATCTCTAAACGTGTCTAATCGGGCAACAAACCTTGCATTGCAAGATGTTGGTTTTGCAGCAAAAACCTAATTGATCGGCGGAAGTATATTATTGCTATTTGTTTCGAATTATTTCAAACTGGGTGCAACAGCGTGGAAAAGCTGTGGAGGCCTCAATAACGACTGTTTTTATGATAATGCCTAATCAATCTTAGGGAGCTCACAGACGAGTGAATGAATCGACGACGGATGTTCAAGATGGGCAGCCGACATATCGCGAGTGTCACCGATGGTGGCCGACAGTCGCGATGCGTCGGCGACTGTCGTTTACCATCGGCGGTATTCGCGATGCGTCGGCAATTGACGTCGACCGTTGTCGATGCTCGCGGTGCGTCGTGCGCCGATCGTCTGTGTTGAGTGTCTGTCGTCAGCGATTGCTCGCAAATGTTGTCGACTTAATTCGCCGATATACTTTCGCTCGTCTGTGAGCTCCTTTACAATACAAAACATCGTCAATTCTAATTCTAGACCTCATAATTGAAGTAGGTACTGTGGATGTAAGTATGTGACCAACACAGTTTTATCTCAAGCACGAATAGACGATAACTTTCTTTTAGCAATTTAAAACTTTGAAACGCTATTTTAAGTCTCAAGAATCTGTTAAGATGTTAGATTATTTAGTTTAGTTTTGCTATATCATTTAGTTCAGTTGACGTTGATTTGTACCATGTATAGCAATATCTTACATGATTTGAACACATTTTTTCTGAACTAATAAAAGTTTCTTTTTTCTAACTGACAGAATCTATCAAGCAAGTCGAGGTGTCATGTCCTTGGCGACTCTTCTCGGCGGCGCAGTCACGGCGCGCGTGCTCGCTTTTTGTCGCTGGGTGCCTGCGCGGGCGCATGGACCCTACTCAGCAATGCATCGACTCAATTTTCGACTCACGCCAACACGTTCGCTCGCACAATAATGACGCCATGAGAAACAAGGACACATATACAATCGAAACTACAGACAATGTCGTACATAATAGGGCTTTAGGCGCGGGCCAGATATTGGAATAATTGCTTTTTCAACGGCACCGTGCAAATGACATTCGAGATAGAGGTCGTTTTTTAATCGAGAAAAATTTACTGTGATGAAATGTTTGGTTTGTGGTAAACGCGTGCTTAGATTCGGTTTGAGTCAGGCGGATGTAAGGTAGAGTTTGGGTTGAAATCACATACTAAAATAGACTAGTAACATTGAATTTACTTTAGTATGCGACAACATATCATAAGCAACTTTTAATTAAGTTATAATAACTATATTAATAAGATTTAACTTGATTCAATTACAAGATTAGTTTGTTGTTGGAAACGACTCAAACCTTTTCACAGTGATAAATATTAATGCACCAAAATATATTAAAATGGTGTCTCCTAACAGAAACATTAATCGCAGAAATTGCTTTCACAAAAATATAAACATGAATGTCTATAAAAAAGCATCAGTTGCTTCAAATACTGTTAAGAAATAATTGCACACTAAATCATCCGTCAAAGTGATTGACACTCCTGTGAATTTCATAAAAATCGAAACCAGTTAGAGATCCAATATAGAGGATCCGAGGAGATTTAGTAAGCCAGGACTTTGATCACATTATTTTCCGTCGATGCGTCGAAACAGTAAAATGATTAGCGACGCTCTGAGAGGTATTCCATTGCAATAGTGTTACAAATCAAAACATTGTGAAAACCATTGGAATGTTCAATCAAAGCTCTCATCACCATAAACTATTTAAAACCTCATCAAAATGGGGCTGGACAAATGTGGTTAAATATAAATAAGTTTAAAAGTTGCTTGAGTTGTCGCGATCGCATTTGATTCCGTCTTCGAAAAATAGCATTTTCGATTTGACACATTATTGAGTTTGAATGGACCATCTGAAAGATCCGATTAATGATACAGTGGCGGTGTCGTGTTAAAACCTCAAATTGTTGTGTGAACTTTCACAGTTATTGGACGTTGGTTTTATGGACACAGCCGGGGGCTTGTGACATGAGATCGCTTTTGGTATGGCATCGGCGTTTGCGCGGGCACGTGCTATCGTTTTTTAGAATGGGCTAGATGACTCAGGACTAGAGATGGGCAAAACTGGGTAGAAATTTAAATTTAGGTAGAAAAATCCGTCGACATACCTACCAATTACCAAATGAGTAAGGTATGTACCATAGATACAATCGATTTTTTATTGCAGTGGGTCCCAGGCATTACCCACCTTCGGTCTGCGTGTGTTGGGTGGTGTTCCAAACACCAGAGACATTTGTAACACCTCTCTTGATCTTTACTATCATTTTTACCTGGTTCAAACAACAGATAGGTAGGTTACAACGATAAATCTTTTAATTTTACCCAAAATGGGATTTTACTTCTAAATCTACACTCAACACTTCACATTCCATGTGGCAAGAAAGTACGTTATGGCATTTTTAAATGTCAATCCTCTCCCATATTAGGACCTCGGTTCGATACTTAGCGGAGTAATGCGACTATTTCAGATGGGTTTTTTTAGTATTCCTTATTTTATTAAATTGTAGAAACATTCCACATAAATTTATGTTTTTATCGATAAGGATTTTTTTACAACTGTGCTGTTACGAAGGTCCTATCTTTTCAAAAGTTCGTTAACTTGCGTTCGTTAACGTAGGGTCAAATCACATATAATCATAGCATTAAGTAAAGTTAAAATGTATTATATATTTTTTCAACACACTTGCTCGTAAAGTGAGCCTTATTATATCGTTCTTAGGGCCATAAACCGAACTATAACATACACGTGCATAATAATATTACACACTAGTGCATAATAGAATGATCCCTACAAAGTTAAGTTAGTACCTATCTGCAAATTACTCGTATATGCGAGTAAACAGAGCATTTTCAATTTAACCGGGTAATACAGGTTTTTTTTGTAACAACAAAGAGGTTTTATGCCACCGAAAATCCATTTACATTTTTGAAATAAATGAATGTGTCCCTAATTAAGACGAAAAAACATTTATTATTATCAAATTATTTATAATTCACAATAATTTCTTATAAAATATTTGCATTTTATCACTAAAATCATCATTTTGAAGTAGGCTGTATGGCTGTAATCAATCACCTTACATTTGGCGCGTGCAAAAAAAAAATTGCGCGCCATTTCCCAATTTTCCCATACTTAATTAAACGATTTATGCAATACATGTTTGTTTTTTCCTCGCAAGTGTGTTGAAAAACGTCGTATGATACACGTGTGTATTGATGATTACCGTCCTCGGCTCTCTTAAGACCCTCACCTGCGGCTCAGGTCTCAATGGCGCCTCAGCGGTAATCACCAACATTACACACTTGTACCATAATGTACTATTATAATCCCGCAGCAACTTTACACTGTAAGGTATACTTTAAGCCTATTTTTGTAAATTCCACAACCCGTTAAAACTTTTTTGACTGACATATGCATGAGCGTATTTCCCATACTGCAAGTCTGTAACATGCAGTATGGGAAATACATTCTTGCATTTGCCAACCTTACCCCCTGCCAACTAGCTGTAACAGATGACAGCGTGGAAATCCGATTATTGCCAGCACTTATTCCTAAAACGCGAAAACGAAACTCTGGAGGGTATTGTCTCGTGTCGTTGGCTCCGGTGTCCGCTTCAACCTAACGTCGACCGCGACTAATCGCAAGACAGTCCTTTGAGTTGGACCTGAGTGTTTGTCACGCGTTGTAAATATTTTGGGCCCATGCTCACAGCGCGTAGTTTTACGATCTCTTCACGCTGTGCCATTGTCTTCGGCCCTTGATTGGCCATGCCTGGCTCGGGATGGCAAAATTTTAGACACTTTACGACGCACGGACCTTTTTGTTTTTTTAACTTGACAAATCAATTTGCTGAAATGTGTATGGGGTGATAATTTATTACTCGACTTTTTGCTTGTTACGTGGCATGTTTAAGTATGTTTATGTTTGTGTGTGGCACAGAAGTCGGTGATAGATTGTCAGCCGATTGGACAAACACACTATAAACTAAAATCCTCCTAAATTTTGGTTAAATATACATTCATTCTGCACGTTAAGACCTTACAGTAATATCAAAAAATGGGTTTAAGGTTTGAAGTTAAACGTGTCAAGTCACGCAAGGGCATCAGTTTGGTAGACTAGTTTAAGTATTTGTTGGTAGGTAATATTGGTAGGTTAGTTTGTCACATATTTCCAAGTGCATCGAAACAGTCATTTTAATAGAAAAAGTTCACGATGCTTGATTAAAGTGGCTAGACATGACCTTTTTTTCAAATATAGCAGTCGTCACCATTAAATCGCATGATCATCTTCAAATCAGCAGCCAGCACCGAACTCGACCAAGGCCAGGCGATTAGCAGTTATCACCTTAGACAAAGAGCTCAGGGTGCCGGAAGACATGCATTGTTCTACTGGCCATCGGGCGCGAAAAAACGCTTCGGTTCTGTTCGGTGGGCAATGTGGGCCGACGGCAAGGTTGCGCCCGCGCCGCCAACCTCGTCGTTTGTGGAGCGTGACGGCGACGTGTCGGCACCCAGCGGATGACGTCATCAGGCACAGGGCGAGCTCTGGGCTATGGGATCAGTGTGTTGAAACCACTCTACGCTCTCAGGGACAGGGCCATGGGATTATTGTGCCAAAGCTGCTTTAATAACAGATCTCTGTTACGCCAAATGTCAACCTCGCCTTTGATGGCAACCAGCAGGTGACGTCATCAGGCACAAGGTGAGAACAGGGAATAGGAGCAGTGTGGTGAAACTGCTTTTCCAGCTTAGAAGAGAGAACGAGTTAAAGATCTTATATTGTATCAATCAAAGCCTTTGTGGAGCGTGGTCGGCACCAAGCCGGTGACGTGATCAGGCACAGGGCGACCACAGGGCGATTAGACCAGTGAGGTGAAACTGCATTTTCAAGCTAAGATGAGAGGATGAGGTAAAAGTCACAATACCAACCTCGCTGTTTGTGTAGTGTGACGTAAAATCAGGTGTGGTGAGGGCTTATTGCTATCCAACACATATAATAAACGAATAAACACAAGCAGAGAGGGTATGAACTGTTCTGGTCATTGTTAAACCTTCTCAGTTTATAATGTAAATCTGCTTAGATATTGTTTTAGATTTTATACCAATTACCAATCCACAACCTGAAGAATAGATTTCATGAACCAAACCTAGGCAAAAGGAGACAAAGTAAACTTTAAGGCAGAACACTTGATAGAGTGATTTGAAAAGGCAGAAAGTGCGCAACATCTAAGGCCCTGTTCACACGGTATTGTCCTGTACGTTTTTTTGCAGTATGCGTACATATTACCCTTACTGTCAACGTCACGTCACATTCATACGCTTACTGCGAACGTAGACAGTGACGTACGTCTTAAAGTTTAACCTACTACCTATGTTCTTTGAAAGAACGAATATAATATAACGTATAAAGGGTGTGTTCGTTAAGTTTGCACAGGCGATTATACCTATCTACAATGTTCAAACTGGTATTGAAAGTTCATAACCTAATGTATAAAATGCCATATATTACTTATTTAAACAGAACGAAAGATTTCCAAAAAATAAGGGACGTTCCCCACACATTTAGTTCGAATTTAGTAAATATCTGTAATAACCTTATTTATATTATTAATGACAATAATATAAATAAGGTTTTATTGTTTCAAAACAGATAGTGGTTCGTAAATAATTAGTATGCTTCATAAAATAGCCTTATAAAAGTAACTAAAGTTCTCTACTCTTTAGTAGCCGTACTAATTGTATGGGATGCATAAGGACATTTGTATTTTGGATATCTATTTTTTTCTTCAGAAAAACTTTCAGATTTCATTTAACTCATAGATAATGTTATTTAGATATCTGTTTTCAAATTTAAGTAATCTTTAATAGCTTCGGAGTAACCGGCTATATACATTTAACGAATACACTCTACAACGAATATAATATGTATCGTTTAGCAAGTTACAAGTATCATTTCATCTGAATGTCATGTGATCCCAGCACAATCGGACCGCAATAAAACTGTATCCAAAATTTACTTTCAGATTCACAAAAGGGCACCGTTCGTAAGCTCGTGATTCCTCTAATGAATTCCTACAGCCGAATGTAGTTGTAAAAATAAGCGAGCGATCGGAGGCGCGTGCAAAAAGCCCATTGCTCCCGTCATTATGGAATTAAAGTCAAACAAGTGTGAAATTAAGCTCACTTTTTGCCTGGCTAATAGATTGCGCCGCACTTTTCCGACCTGAGGCGAGCCACTTACGTAATGGGGTTATTAAAGACGTACAAATCACCTAAACGCCCCATTTAAAACGCTATAATTTCGCACTAAACAGAATGATTTGGGTGTTTCGTCTCGTTATAAAATTTTCACTTTTGTTTTTTCACCACCAATTACGGGCGGTTTTGTTCCGACAAAGCGTTTTTTGTACAGTTTCGCTCGGTTGATTGATAGCCGATTATTTTTGGATTTGATCTGGAGATGCTTCCGAGTTGTTTTGTAAAGCGTTAGAAACAATCCCGCAATGCGGTTCGTTATTACGATAGCCTCTTTTTGTGATCTAATACTTTTTACTGATTAATTAAATGACCATCGGAACCTGTCAATGATACAATTTCATCCTTCAATGCGTTATAAACAGTTCGAGTGAGTCATTTTATTATTTTACTGTAATGCTAATGACACTAGTGATACAGCAAGCTTTAGTTCCTATCAACCTAAAACGGAATCTTTGTTACGATTAGATAACATGACGCTGACTCAAAAATTAATCATTACTTTTGGATTGTTCAAAAAGTGAAAGTTTAATGATGTCATTAGTGTCATCAACTTCTGACTCCGAAACTTGAGTAAATCATATTAAAGTTTATCCAAACGGTAAAAGGTTACAGATATCGCCACGCTATAATGCCCAGTACTGGAAGGACCATGCCTTTACAACCATTTCACGCTGTACCAAGAATAGCTGTGTCCTCTCGTGGCACTCACTAACCGTTTAACCCGGCTCCGTCCGCGCCCACTAACCCACTACTCGATAAGAAACCGTCCCGCAAGTGATTCTAGTACCTATTCGCGAATGTGTAAAGTGCAATGTCCTATCACAATGCCTATTCATCTCTTTGATGTAATGATGTGTAGTTGGTATCAACTGTTTATTTACTGCCGCTACGGGCGCGTCCGTACGAACGAGATCGTCGAGCACAAAAGCACGTTATTCTGATCGAGATAAAATCTGTTTTACTGTGACTGTCAGTTTGGATGCTGGAGTGTTTTGTATTAAAGCTGACCGTTGTTTGACTGGCAGAAGAGTCTTCAGGGGCACCGTTAGCCGACTCCGTCCGATAAATTAATTCGGTGACACGCGACAGTTGTTATTTTGTTGTGAAATGTTTCAGAATAATCTTGTTCAGATTTTACACCGATCATTGTAATAACATGATCAACTTTAACTTTCTTAGGATTTCTGTGAAATGAATTGTGAAATGATCTGTGAATTTTTAAGAAAATCCAAACAAAAAAAGTTTGGATTTTCTTAAAAATAATTAACTTGGTACAGTAAATATGGTCATGGCCAGGACCATGTCTTAGCTCGACAAAAAATATCATCAAAGACACTCTTTTTCGTTTCATACACTTTCGTTTCCTTCCAAACACTCCTCCAACAATCTACACCGATCTCGCGTGGTGGGGTTGGCCTTAATGGCTTGTACCACCTCATAGCTAAGGAGAGGCCTGTGCCCTAAAAGAATGCTTAAGGCGGCAAGGTATTATTGAAAGTAACTATTAAATATTTTAGAATAACGTAGGTGACCTACATGGTCGAATTCAGCGGCAGAATCGTCATAAAAAATAGTAGCTTTAACATGTTCTATCTTGGACTCTAAGAGGAATTGAAGCACTTTTTAACTTATTATGTGGCTTCGGAATTTGTTCTTTATTTTCAGCCATAGTAACATTTAAAGCAGAGACAATTTTATCGTCGTAGAAAGAGCTTGAGTGTCACGTTCGAAATTGAAAAAAAACTGTCAACTTTTAAATTCCAGCCAGTTATTAAAAAGGCAGTTTCATCACATCTTCGTCAGATACAAGCTTGACATGACACGAGTGTTACGTTCGAAGGCGCCGGCGCGTCTCATCCTGAGTGGAGGGCCCTCCAAGCATAAATTGAACAAACACTCGACTCACTCACACTCGGCATCCACAGCTATCGCCCTCTTGTTTCAACAAAATATGTTAAGGACTTTTGACAGTGATTGTACAAGTTCTAGTCTAGAATACACCATAACGTTCTAAATTTGGATGAGTGTTCTACTAAATCTGAGAAAACTGATTCTTTGACTTAGATTGTATCAATGATTCTGTTAATGAATCGATTTTCAAATTTAAACTACATAAATAACTCACTAAGCGCAACACCCAAAGTTAAACTAAAAAATCTTTGATTATGTAAAATGAGATGTATTTTTCTTAAAACTTACAAGATTTTTTTCAGCGTTAGAAGAATTTGTTACTCCCAAACAAAGTACATAATACATAGCGTCTTGTTTGATTGCGGCAACCGGTCCAACTCCTACAAGCAATTCCGAAACAATAATTACCCATAACGAATTAAAAGAAACACTATTTCCCACCGACGAATTACTCACCGTGACGTGGGCGGTGCATTAATTAAAACAAATGACAGTTGACAGCCGATTGTGTCGAAGCGACGGTGGCGCCCCGCAAGATTTGTAAATGTCATTAAATCAAAGTGTACATGTATTGGACGGCCCACACGCGGATGCAGGGACGGACTAAGTGGTCGAATGGTCAAGAGAGTTGTGATTAATAGTATTAAAAATTAAGATGTAAAATGAAATTGATTCAAATATAGATAGCGACCAAACTGAGTCGATAACGTATTTAAAATAAGTAATAAATTATAGGTAGGGAAATGTTATATTTCTTGACATACATTTCGTCATTTTCATAAACTAACTAAGTTTTATATTGGTTTCATAATTTCCATGTAAAGTTAGTCTTTAACAATTCCATCATTTTCTACTACTTTATCTTTCATCTCCTCATAAATAATCCACCTATTATTTACAGCCTTGATGAGTCGTTTATTACCCGGGAATCGCCCTTAAAATCACCACGCGCACCCGTACGGGCGAACTATTAAACAAAAACAAATGAGCGCCGATCGTGGCCGATAATGTAATCCGTGTCGAGTTTATTTGTTTTTAATTATTCGAGTCCGCCCCTGGCTAATGACTCTATCGCACGGATTTACGAGTCGCCCTGGGACTTTTGTTTTTTTGTGCGAGGCGCATGTAGGTAGCCTTAACGGGGGAGATGTTTATGGCTTATGGCATTAGCTTAGCTTGTTATTAGAGATTGATAGGCCGAAAAAATGTGTGCGCCATTCTGAATACAGCACTGGTGTCAGATTAAGTTAACAAAATTTTCTTAGGTTAATAAATAAGGTACATTATATACTCACCGTTAGGGTCCTAATGATGTATGGGTAGCATAGGTCACATACGAGTTTGTACTCGTGTATGCGACCCATGCGAACGCACCAACAAAAAAACATAGGTTACATTTCCTCGTAACTTTGAGCAACTTTAACAAAGATACAGTAATCGGTTGAGTTTGAGCTGATGAGTATTTTTTTACATTTCAATAAGAAATTGGACAATAGGGATATCATCCCAACTTTATCACTACTTAGAAAGTGAACCGAAGATTACTAAATAGTTACTCCGAAGGTCATTTCGCAATATTAAGATAGTTCAAAGAATTCCTTAACTCTGAACCAGGTTTTTGGTGCCGTTAAAGATAAGATTCCAGGTAAAGATACAAGGGCTGGTGAGGTCATAAAAAATGCAATCACTCGTTGGGTATTTGAAAATACTTATGTAACGGAATTTGCATCACTAGTTATCGTTTTCATATCATTAAACTCAAATAAAAATATACAGGGTTAATCTGAAAACCTCCTCGTTAATTGACTATAAAAAAGAACAGCTATTATGAATGTAACCAAGTTGCATATTTTTATATTTCGTGTTATTTCATACAGAAAGGTAATTTAAATACACTTAAGATTATGGCTTATTTTGTACCTTTGTGAATACCTACCTAGATAAAAAAAGGTTTTTTCTACAGAGATCGTATACATTTTAGTTTTTTTACTGTGACTCAGACACCAGCATTCACGGACCTCATACAGCCAGTACATATTTATGCCCTTTAGCAGCATACCTCGACACCATCCATCGCCTGTCAAAGGACGCGCCACAAAGAGCTGAAGGATTTCTATTAAACATTCGAGTCACGACAGAAGGCTTCGCTCATTAGCCCGACCGAGACGCTCTGAATGTAATAAGTCACATACTTTAAACGTTTTCCTGTTCAACAAACTCGTCAACGTAGATGCTCGTTTTTCAGAATCATTTATTCGTTTGCAGGAAACATCGTTTACATAGAAAAGTTGAAATAACTGACAAGTTGACTTACAGGAGAATTGACAAAAAAAATGATATTGTGAAATTGATAGACTCGGTTAATACCTTTTCTGTATTGTTTGCCAAAAACTATGATATGTATGTTTTCAATCATGAAAACTTTTTGGCCTTAGGAATCTTTTTTTAAATCATTTGAACGATCAAAAGTACTTAATGAAGTACTAGATCAGGAAGGTCATTATAACTTTGGTTAGGCAAATAATATTCACACTAAAATTACGTTTTTAAAAATAAATATCTACTCACCAGATTTATCGAACCCACCGTTTTTAATGGGTATATTAGGCATACACTTTTTAACAACTGTTGACTGTTCAAATACTTAAATAAATTTGCCAATTTAATAATTTTCCACTCTAAGCGAATCAATCCAGCTCACGCATTGTTCTCACTAGTGATTCTAAAAGTTAATAATAACGGCGTAAAAATTAACGTATTGGTGTTAATTTCTGACTACGGAACACAAAATAGAATTACAGTTATGCTCACTAAGAATAGGTGATCTTTGGCGGTGGTTTACGACCAGGACCAGTTAAATTGGTTTATGGGCCACCCCTATCCTACCCCTTTACAGCAATATAACTTTCCAAAACAATTTTACGACGGGATTTTGTTTTGTTTTTTGCTGACTACCACATGAGAAATCTTTGGGAGAGGAATCTGTTTCTGGCACTGAGACGCCGGACGCCGTTTTACTATACAGGATGGCGACCACAATACGACAATTGGCATGATGACAGCTATCTTAAATATTTTCAAGACCATGGCGTTTAAAACACATAGCCCCTATGAAGTTAATAAAACCAGTTTATTTCCAAAAAGCTGTCGAAACCAATTTTTAAACACACAAAACTCAATAAATGTTCGGTCAATTGACTCCGATTTCTAATATATGACCGTGACGTCACGTTCATTTATTCCCATACAAAATCTATGGAGGCAGACCGTTTTGACAGTTAATAAAAAGTATGTCAACGATTGGTGGTGTCGTCTAGCCAATCGACTTTCTGTCTGTTACGCTTTCATGCTTAAACTACGAAACAGATTTCGATGAAAATTAATACACAGACAGAATGGTGACGAATTTGTATGTGTACCAAAATTCATCCAAATCTGTTCAGTAGTTTAGGCGTGGAAGCGTAACAGACAAAAATTCAATTATATTATTATGGTAATTGTATTAATTAGTATTATGGTCGCCACCCTTTATACATTCAAACTGTTTGTATTGCAGGATGGATGAGGTAGGTAAGTAAGAGGTATTAGTACGATACAGTGTTATCTGAAGCTTGTTTGTGTATTTTATCTAACCTATAATTAATATTAATGACAATCTAAGCTTAATGTTTTCTTGCCTGTACGTACACCCTGTGCGAGCATTTATATCGATGGATGCTATTATAAAAATCTGTTTTTTTTGCACCCTGCTGTATACAACTTTTAAAGTAAATAGGTGCTGTACCTATTTACTTTGTTTCTGTACCTTCAAACATATTACAGCAAATAAGGGTAAACACGGCGACATCTTGTACACTTGTAGTACATAAGTTCGTTTTTGCGCATGGTGGGTTATCGTCTGTAGGTAGTTCATGTATACAGTACTTTATTATTTCTTTTAGTTTAAGTGGAAAATGTGTCAATTCAGATTGAATGGAAAACTTCATAAATAATTACTAGTGGTCGTCCGCGACTTCGTTCGGCTACATTTGACGCTTACACACAAAGTTTAATCCTCAATACTACTTCATTATACTATCTTCTGGAACTTTGTGTTTATTCTATCTACAGAAAGTGCTAATGTTATGTTATGTTCGTACCTCATACTGTTTTGATCTCTCTCCGGTCATGTCGGATTGCCGTCTCACCGAACTTTGAGAGTGATGGAACAGTGAGTGCACCTGTGTATTGCGCTCACACTTGTGCACTATAATATCTCCTGCGTTCGAATTGGCTGATCTCTGTTGAGGTCGAAATCGGCCAGGAGGACTATTATTACCCCGTACTGTTCAGCTGCACTGCTGGGGTCCACATTCAGTACCTACTCCAGATCCTAATTATTATTGTATACAAAGAAGTACACGTTATATTAAAAACTTTTCCTGAGATTTTACTGTTACTCCTTACGATATAGATAGCTGTGCTGCTGGGAGTTACATTAGGTCTTCTCCAGATCTTCATTTCTGTTATTGGAACGAAAAATGCTTGTAACTACACTATTTCACTTAAACTATGCTGCTGGGGTCCCAACTAAGATATTCAGATCTTCAAAATAAATTATAGAATATAAACTGGCCGGGTACTTTCTTGAGAGATTGGTAAAGTTTACATTTAAACCCGTTTCATCATTTTCAGGTAATGCGCGTAAAATATACAGAGGCACAGAGAAACAGATAAAAATTCTAAAAAGTAGTGAAATGTGTTCTGTACTCAATTCTGAGTTATTATTTTCTTTAGCTTTATTATATGTATAGATTTATTCATAAATTCACTCTCAAGTTATTCTGCTTAGTTTCAGGTAACCAAAATCAAAGCCAAATTAGTTATATTCGTTGCATTCGTGCGCATGCGCAAGCAACAATTTTACCAGCTCAAACGGCGCAAATGTAAGTGCGTACTTGCGCAGCCTACCTGCACGGACGCATGGCGCGTACCGTTAGCGTTTCCAAGAAGGTCATACCGGCTGAATTACCACTTAATTTTTTGCCTAGCACCGTCCCGAAGGCTGGTGTCACGTAAAACAAATAAAATGTTATTGCTTTTCAGTTGTTTCATTTTTTGAACGTTAAAATAAATGGTTTGAGTTTACGTTTCGAAATTTTCATTGGTCTCCATTTAAGTAAGTGTTTATAATACTCGTAGTTTAAATTAGGTAATTAACTTTGTAACTACAGAGTAAATAAAATCTTCCAATATTAGGTAATATTAGATAATTCACTTTGTAGTTTTCAACGGTGTTTGAAAGTAAACATGTGTATCCATGTAATGTTCCCTGAGTTTAATATTTTTTTTGTCGTTTTCAGGCTCCAAGTCCAAATCGTAGGGGTCATAGTGACCCCCGTCCTATATCGCAAAAAATCCCTGCAACTTTCCTATTAAAAAAATCATTATTTGGTTTTTAAAACATCAAAATGTATGGCCTATTTATTACTTATACCTCTAAAAGTTTACAATTATTACACGATTTTCAAACTTTCTCCACTTCAATCACGGATGATGAAAACTAAAATCGTAATGTAATACATACATAATTATTTGGTTTCACATATTTTATGTTCAGTGCAGCTTGTTCTCACCGCCTACAAGGGTCGCAGCTGCTAAGTTCCTACCTCTGTCGTAAAATGTTATAAAGGTTATTAAAATGTAATAGTCACAAATAAAATACGCAATTTTTTGGGAAGTTCTAATATCACGTCTAAACTGAAAATAGTACCACCATAAAATTCGGCTTTTTTTACACCTGAACAGCTTCTATCTCTTAGGATTGATATTTCTTAAAAATGTAACTGGAAACTCATATTATGCAAGGATAATGCTTAGTTACTTGCCTGTGAATTATTCAAACATTTTCAGTCCATTTAAATTCAAAGCCAAAGTTCACATGCGCCGTATCTCATAAAGAAATCTGGTAAACAATTTATTCAAGTGTAAAGGCTGATACTGATGGTATGTGATTGCAATGCATAGACTTAAAAATTTCACTTGAGTAAGTCTAAATTCTTAAAAAAATATTAAAAAAAACTTATTTTGGTCATAATACGTTGTAGCACTAAAATATGTCCTTATTTGTAACTGAGCTTAAATTGTGAATCTAAAAAAGAAGATACATAAATGGAGGTATACATTACAGATGTATTCCACTTAAAATCGTTCGTTCTAAACCGTTTGAAGTCTCGAACCCACACTGGGGCGGCATCTAATGACAAATGGGTGCAAATATTGACGGTTTGGGAAAAACAAAACGCCGAAACAGGGGCGTTGGTGTCAATCTCGAGGGCAAATAGTGGTTTGTTTGACGTACGAATTACTTGACAACATGACAACTTTGTGGCACGCTGTTTGCGATCTCTGGGAAGTTGAGCCAAGGTGGGCAAAAAGGACGGATGCAAGACAGATGTGCAGGGTCTACATTATAAATCCGACAGCACGTCAAGCTAAAAACTATGTGATCCTAATGGTTTGTAATAAAGGCGATTTTGCAATTTAAATAGGTGGACTGTTGATATGTGTCGGTATTTTACACATGGGCAAAGGTGTTAGAACTTATTAGTTGTTATGTATCGGGGATCTACTAACCAATTTTTATGGCGGAAATGTTTCGTATGACTCTTTTTCAAGTATGTATTTCGGAACGTGTGAAGTAATTAGATTTTAAGTCAGCATTTTCACGCATGGCGAGTATCGAATATAATGTTATGTTGATACGCTCATAAGCATTTGTTTTATGAGCAGTTTATGATTTTTATAGATTGGTTTGTTTTGTTTGATTTCCTGAAATGTCTTCATAAGAAATGGCAGTTTCATTTAAGCACATCAGTTTTAATAACTACATTATATTTGATCAACTCAGCGCCGCGGAGTGAGAGAGCCAGAAACATTTCAGGCGTTTCACATAACGACAATCCCTGCTAAAAACTGTAGTCTAGGCAGCCTAACATGTGATTAGAAAGTCAACAGCAATCATCGGAATGACATGTCGCGAACCGTGAGACAAAACAATGGGGTGCCGTGAGAACGGTGATTGCCATAGGGTCGTGGGTTCGACCGCCGGTCATGCCGCGGAACGGGCCACCGATTGCACTTCCGTTACGCTTTTCGCTTTGTTTAAAATTTTAGTGAGTTTGTTATGAATCATTAATGTAGGTTTGGAATTTAAAGTAAAGTAGATAAACAAAACGCTACGATGCTACGACGACTACGAAGTTTCCAAAACTGGCGTATAAGTTGCACACTTGCCCCAAAGTAAATAAAAACTAAACCACTCCATGACACTAAGTTCATGGACTTTAATATAGCCGATTAAGACTTAATTAACCAAATATTCACATTGTCAGTATCAATTTCCAATCTTAAAAGGGTTCTAGCCGTAAGACGAATTTACTAAACCATTGGTAAGTAAATTTACCAACAGTCGTTTAAACAGTTGGTGGTTTAGAGCCTTCTTGGTAAAATCAGGACTAAGCAGTAGTGATCCTATGAAAAGGTGGTGTGTGTGTGGACTGCTTACGACTTGGGCCGTATTACGAGCTTATTTAAAAAAAAATCTTTATTTTCTCATCACAAACACATTTACAGTTGGACAGCAATTGAGATACAATTAAATGAAATGTTTGTGTGAGACTGGTGCCTATAAGTAAATAAAATATGATTAGCAATTGATGTGCCAAGCAAGAAGCAAGATCGTTATAAGGTGTTATGTAGCTATGTACCCATCAGTAGAAAAATACCTACCTACAAGTTTGCACTTTTCAATGTATTTTTGTTACTTGAAATAGGTAATTAAACAGTTTGCAGTTGAAATTTTCATGCTCCCTCCTCAGTAATACGAGTATATGCAAAAACAGTGTAATTATGAAGCATTGGCATATTATTTGCAATTTAAACCTACCGTATCTAATGGCTCGTGTTGGAAAGTGCGATTAAATTTTAAGTCATCAGGGCAATTAAATTTTAAGTCAAAATTACTTTCCATGACGTGTAAATAAATGTTAACCGTTATTTTTTAATAAATGTTTGTATCTAGGATACAAATCATTAATAAATTGTGATGCTAGTTAAACGAAGTGTCCTCTTAATACTTCTAAAGACAATTCTGATTCTACAGTTGTACTGAAAAATAATGAAATTTATTAAAATGCATAAAAAACTTTCCGCCTCAATTTCTTCTTGAAAACCCCTCACCCAGGCCACCCCATAATGACATATGCGACTTTTCATCATCAGCATTCACCGCCGTCCCCACTAAGTGAAAATAGTGTTTAAATTGATTCGGCTTAAACACTGGGGCGGGATTAAGCCGTTATCCCTTGGGAGAAAAGTGCCGAATTCCGTCCACTGCTGGGGATTTGATTAAATCTACTCACCCTTTGCGTGCTGACAGTAATTGATTGAAATTCCAACTCCTTAACGATTGACTTTGAGAGCCGCACTGTGTTATGGTGTAAGCTTGCTCGTTTTGGTCAGGGAAAAAATATCTGCGTCTTTTTACTTTTTTTATACCATTTTTAGTTGTACAAATTAATAAACACCAGCGGACTCCGCAGGCGATGTAAGAACCATTTCGCTTACTTCAAGAATGTTATTTAAATGCGATCTCGGTTCAGCAGTTCTCGAGATTTGCGCTTAACAGAATATTTTGTGATTCCTAATGTTTTTGATGTACCTATTTGAAATTCGTAACAACTGTTCGATCTGATAGAATTCAAATTTGAATTTTAAAGGTTTTAAGATTTATTAATTTTTAGTACACTAGTTTAACATTTAATACACCGTGGCAAGAATGCACGCACATCCGAAATACGCCAAACAATAAGCAAACAAGTACACCTAAAACACGAATATCTTGAGATCAATAGAAACATTCACATAGCGTATTTATGATAGGTAGACATAGCTTAATTGTACTAGGTAGGTACCTATTTTACTTATTATTTAAAAACATACTATCTATATGTACCTCCAATTTTGAGCTCTGACCATCAGTACAAAAAAAGAGAGCTTTGTAATTATTTTGGAACGGTAATTAACAACATAATTATGATTTAAAAGCTCATTTGAAAATTTATGTCCTTCATGTTGTCGGTTAATTAGAGATAAAAAAATATATTTGGCATGGTTAAAATAGCCGTAATAAAATCAAATATTGCAGTAATTTTGCCAAAAAGCATCATTTGATAAGTACATTTAAATACACCCACTTTATTATTTTACTTTACCTAATAAAATATTTATTCATTTAAATATTTACTTTTATTTAATAAATTCGAACATCGCTTTATATTATTAAGATTGTTTTAGTATCATTTATAATCTTCTTATTTCATTAATATTATATTATTTACAATAAACACCTATTCAACATTATTAAACATAGAAATGTGCGTTGAAGTCTTTTGTATGGATTCTTTACTAAACTCGAATTGTCCTTGTTTTTCGCCATTGAAATATTTTGAATGTTATTGTTCTTGTAAAATTTCATTGCCAAAAAGTTCCCTGACATTATGGTTAAGAAAATTAATCGAGAAAAATATGAAATAAAATTTGGCGTGTTATTACAACCGTTTGATCCGATATCTCAATGTTATTTGCTTTTAAGCGAATAACTACAAAAGTGACTAAATACTGAAAAGTCAAAGGACTTTTAAGTATTGTGGGTAGTTGAACATTGCTTACAGGCTGGATACCGGCACTTTATTGTTTAATGGCATGCCTCATCGTGCGAAATGGTTGAAAGAGGATTCTTTCGAGTTGGGGTGTCACTTGGGAATATGGAACAAAACAGCAAATACCATTTTAACGCGTCGTTTATTGATAACTTTATCTTTTTCTTCAATATACTTTTGTGTCCACTGACTATATAACACTCACTGTACATTTTCGTATTACAATATTTTAGTCTTTCGAGGCTTTATAACTTTCGTTTCGATATAACAAATATTTTGTACAACGCACGACGGGCGTAAGAGTGTGGCGTCGTGGCACGACTTATCGCTATCTACCTACGCTTTACCGACTAACTTCAACTTTACTCTAGCCATTATATCTATATTTACAACTTGTTCAAATTTTTTTGGTATTCAAATTACCTCGACCACTACATCATCTCACAAAGTACCTCACGCACACCCTTGCGTCCATCCGCACTGCACAACTTAATATTTTAACTTAAACCATGAAAAAATACAATAATCATAATATAATACAGGAATAATCATCAACAACATTAAATTGAACTTTCGGCCGCGCCCGTCGGCTTCGGCCGGTAACTCGCTAAGTCAACAGTTCGCAACACTAACATCGGTCATACAAAACAAATAAACTGACATACCTAGGAGTATGTTTCGGGCCCGGGCATAACATTCACTGTCCTAATGCGACCACCGAGTCGCAACAAAGTCACTGGAGGCAAACGCGGCGACACATCCAGCTCATAGCGGCGGGATGTCGATGTCGCACGCGAACGGCGATTCTCAGATGAGCGGCATCGCACGCTCGCCGGCGGCCGCGTACCTCTGCTCGTCGGGCACGTGGTACATGTTGATGATGTGGCTGAGGTCCTGCTGCCCGTACTCGCGCTTCATCGCGAGCTGCTCGTGGTGGTGTGCGTGCGGCGCGAATTCGCGCTTCAGCTGCGCCGGCGGCTCGTGCGACACGAACTCGCGCTTCATGCCCGGCGGGCCCGGAGACACGGGCTCCGACTTGGCCGACGAGCCGCTCGGCGAGTGCGACGCGCATGACGGTGGCAGCGCGTAGCCTCCAGGAGAGCCGGGACCGATGCCGTAAGCCGAGGGCGAAGGCGGCTGCGGCAGGTAAGGTGAGCCCTGCCCGCCGCCGTAGTAGCCTCCGCCGTAGCCGCCCTGCTGCATCTGAGACACGTCGTAGCGTGGGTAGCCGTACGCCTGCTGCTGGTATGCACTGGGATCGTGCATCATATATCCGTTCGGCATGTATCCATTAGGTGTCATTTGATACACATCGCGTGGTTGCTGTGCTGAAGGCGCGGCCGTTCTTTGCGCCTCGCCGCCTCCTAGTAGCGCTCCGCCACCGAGAGGGTACTTCTCTTGTTTCTTGGCGAGAGTCTTCGTCTTCCTCCTGGGCCTGTACTTGTAGTCCGGATGTTCCTTCATGTGAACGGCTCGAAGTCTCTTCGCTTCGTCGATGAACGGTCGCTTCTCAGATTCCGAGAGGTCTTTCCACTGGGCACCGAGGCGTTTTGAGATTTCGGAATTGTGCATTTTAGGGTTGTCGGAAGCCATCTTTCTGCGTTGTCCGCGCGACCAAACCATGAAGGCGTTCATGGGGCGCTTCACGCGATCGGTGTTGGAGTTTTTAGTGTTATTGTTATTGTTGTTGGGTGGTTGGTGGTGTTGCTGCTGCGGCTGCGCGTGGTGCTGGGGCAGCGGCTGGTGGTGCTGGTGCTGCAGAGGCTGGTGCTGGCCGAGCTGCTGCTGTTGCGGCAGCGACATCATACCGCCGAGCGCGCCCAGCGAGCCGTACCCGTGCTGCAGCGCGTGGTGCGGCGGCACCGTGGCGTGCAGGCTGCCGCCCTTAAGATCCGTCTCCATCGTCAACATGTCGTCTTCCTGCGGCGCGTACAGTTTGCTGATCCTTCGTTCACCGTGCACAACGAGAGAACTGTCGGTCGCTCACATGGACTCGTGGCGATACGCGTCGGAAAACGTTTCGCGAGACCGTACGGCGCGGAGGCTACGTGCGTTGTGAGGAGGCTCGCTCGCCGGGCGGCGGCGACGGTGCGGTCCCCCGCGCCCCCCGGGCCCCGCCCGCCCCGGGGCCCCGGCCAATGGGGCGTCGGGGCTCGGCCCCGCCCCTCCCGCGCTCTCCCACCCGCCGCGGCCTGCATTTTTAATCGCGTGGCCTGCGAGGCGAGCCGTTCACCGCGCCTCATGCAAATCTCAATTTTGTTTGCCGACGGTGCCTGCACCTCCTCGGCCTTAGTTTATGTTGTAAACAGCTCCACACATACACTATCAACAGGCTAGGGCTAACATTGTGTTTGTCGGATTAAAAATGCAAGCTTCAATCACAACTTTGCTATAATACCTTTTTTTTGATTTCATTTATTTGAACTTCCTTTATCAGCTATTTTCGTCATCGCATATGTTTCCTGAATATCAGTTTATCTATAAAAATTTTAGTTTTACTGCTGGGCAAGCATAAACTTAAGAATATTTCTTATTTAGACAAATTTAACATAGGTACTTACAATCATCTCGCAAATCGTTCGTAACCTGAAAACGTCAGAATTTTTATTTCATGGCCTTGTATAAAATAGGCTGCGTAGGTACAGTCGAGCTGTTTTCCTAGCAGAGTTTGTTCAGGTGTGCTGTAAGTTCAAGGCCCGCGTATGCCTCTTTGAGGCAACACATTCAGTAAAACTGATAACTCACTTCTTTTGTTTTATCCGTATATATTGAGATTTTAGCCTAATAGGGCACATGACAGATTTACAGTATTCAGTATTGAAACAATATAGTTTATCATGTTCTGTTTATATTTTATGAAAAATAACATTTAATTTGAAATTATTTAATAATTTATCTCAAATGTTTTATAACTGACTACGTCTAACTTTTAAATACCTATTATATGTGTTGAATTTGAACGGCTGTTAAAAAATGGACCAAATGTATAAAATTACTGTCAAACATGAATATTTCTTTAGTATTGAAAAATTCTTGTTTATATTCAGCTTTGAGACATGTTTTTGCAGAAGATAAATGACACCTATCCAAAATATTTGCAAATTATAGTTTTAAAACTGGACAACAAAGAATAACAGATAAGATTCTAATTCTTCATTAAACATCACAAAAAAAGATAATTACAATTCTTTTCACACAGCGAGTTAGTTTTCAATTAAAAAAACAACTTTAAAAAAAATGTATTATTGCTTCTTACAATGCTTGCGTAAAATGGTAAGTAAGGCTTTAAAAACATATTACATTAGAATCAACTATATATTTGTGTATTTATATATGAGTTATATATGAGTATATTTATAAGTATAATGTCTCAAGGGTTTTTTTTTCAGGTAAATGACCTAGGCCCCATCTCCGCTTAAGTGTACAAATATTAAGATAAGCTTCTTACCTTTTTCTTGAAATTCTTTTGTTTTATTTCTTGCTAGTGGAGAACAAAAGAAGCAAACTGCAGTAGATTCGTGGTATTTTAAAAGAATTATTAAACTTAGTTTTTTTTTCATGAAAATCGCTGTCTCATAGTTTTTTATATTTGAGATAGGTACTCGTACCATGAGAATACCTACATTTCGCGTGAGTGCGAAGCACCACATTTTCAAAATATACGACGCCTTTGCCTTTGCCTAACTTAGGAAATACTACATATGAGATGAACTTCATCCACACTTTTATAAAACGTGTTTTTTTTTGTTTTTCTCTATTTAATGATGCAGCTACAGTCCCAATTAAGTAATTATCATTATACGAGTAAGTAACCTTCAACCTTAAGAATAATTAAGATACTTAGTTCTAGGCTTGTCGATGTAAGACAGTCAGGTTGAAGTTGATGACAACACTACTATTAATATAAACGACGGATATGTTTTAGACAAGGTTTCAAGACTTTCCTTTTTATTTTTGGTTAGCATCTGAGCGTTTATTATTTGCACAGGTGATAAGTTTAATCAAACCCAAAAAGCAGATAGGGATAGTAAAACAAATGATTGTGACAGATAAAAAGTTTATTTGTTTTCTTTATTTTTATTCATGATGGAACAACTTCGGCATGCTTACAATTGTATGGATATAAGTTTAGGCGCGTCTGTTAACATTCTTTTTCAAATTCCTATTGGAAACTAC
The DNA here is from genome assembly GCA_963921415.1 of Pyrausta despicata. NCBI lineage: Eukaryota > Metazoa > Arthropoda > Insecta > Lepidoptera > Crambidae > Pyrausta > Pyrausta despicata. The sequence continues at coordinate 12,882,784 of OY992848.1, forward strand.
TTAATTTTTACAAGAAAATATTAATTGCAATAATCTAGAATCCAATTTGAGCTTGCAATACGGACTATACTCTCTTACAAATACAAATTTCAAAAGTATTGATGACATACCTTACCACAAATTAACAAGACAGTAATACAGCCACATTCAAAAGTAAAAAAGTCAATTTAAAGTTAGTGATACCACTTGAGGCATAACCTAATCTAGTATACATTTCAGGTCAGTAATATTTTGGTTAAAGACTGACAATCTGCCTTTTTTGTTTGCAGCAAAGTTGAGATTTATATAGATATATAATGAGGTTATTACAATAAAAATTCACATAACATAATGTAACTAACATAACGTTTGCAACAAATGTGTAGCTACATTTCTTTAGTAGAATGCATATATTTAACTCGTAAGTGAGTACAGCCAAAGCTTTCAGCGCGAAACTTAACTTTAAAACGCGAAATAATCTCACTCATACATTTGGTAATTAAACCGGCGAGTTCACATTTCGTAATTTCCATTTGAAATTCTAGATAAGCCCTAACCCCATCGCACTAAAGATTATCCCTATACGCTGAGGGATTCCACATTTAACGCCGCAGCCTAACCGGGATTCATTAGATTCAAACTGGAGCGAAATGGCGACGAGGCCGTTTCACGCTCTGACAGTTTGGGCCGAATGTAGAATGGACCTAACCTATCTCTGATCGCGAACGCGAGCCAAAAACGACGCCATGCGTTGCCAGGGCGCGTTGACAAAGTTACCATTCATTGAATAGCAGATGACGAAATTCGCTGTAGCTTCATTTGCAAATAGTATTCGTTCAGGCTAAGTCAAGTGACGTGGTACGACTTAGCGAAGGTGTATATCTTTTTCATACATTTTGCAAGCGAAGACAAAAGCTATTTTGGTGATCGACTGTGTAATGTTCTCGGTCTGTTTCTTAGGGTGCTATTGTCAGGAATGTTGCTTTGATTCGTAAGACATTAACTAGTTTGTTAGTCTATGGCGTGGCTATTCGTGCGCCTAATTACAAAAGATAACGTAGTATATTTTCAGTATTCAACTGTTACCCTCCAAAACCTCTTTTAGACAAATTTTTCATCGCATACGCTTCAAATACCCTTTTTCGTATCCTAGATACCGTGGTTTACAAAACTCATTACTGATTGGGAAGCGTCATGAAATTATCGACATCAGTTTCGGTGCTAGATTCAAAACAAAACGGTAAAACAAAGAATTCTTCGCCACAATACGGGTAATTCTCCCCGATCGTTAATTTCATATCAGCAACTGTTGCAATGATTATAAGGACTGACGCTCAGCTAACGCACCCAAAGAGTAGTTGCGACTCGCGAGTCATTCAATAATTGACGGGGTAACGCTTTTGCTAAAAACTGGTTAAGAGCGAGTGGTAATTAAAATACCAGGAATTCCGTAGGACTTTCTGATGTTCATCAACATTCAGGATGGTAAAATAGTTTATCCTTAGCATATATTATTGAGTTTCAGTCATAATAAGTAATTACCTGCCTGCATAACTTAATTGAGTACTACCGAGCTTCATTTGTTCTATTTTAGCCTCTAAAAATGTGTTACTTTCTAGTTATTAAGTGTTTAACAAAGTCAATTTTTGTACTTAACCAACTGGATTCCACATCACAGATAGTACATTTATTTCACAGATTATTCGGATCCCAAAGTAAGGATAGGTAAATCAATTGTTTTAAAATACTTATGACATAATCTTTATTATAGGCATTTGCACATAAAACGGTTTAACAGTTCAATTAGTTTAGTAACAATTCAATCTTAACCATAGTGTAAATAAAAATAATATTTATGAAACCATATGAAATTTAATATACAGGATCGTAAATAAAAATGATTTACATATAATAAAAAAAAAACAAAAAGGTTCATCTTGCAGACCCACCCCAATGTCAACGGTGCCAAGAACGCTAGCAGCGTTTCCTCGCTGAATGGCCAAGCTAATTCTTTGGCCAGGGTAGCTGTCAGCCCTCGAGTCACCGGTGACACTGCGGAGTCGCAAAGACAACTCATGGAACAGTTTTTTCATGATAACTAATGGACATAATAATAAGAATAATCAATTAACAGATAACATCACAATGATTCGGAAAATGAGAAACAACGATGGTAATGTAAGTACCACAAATCACAAGCACCTAAACTTCTGACAACATAGTAAAGCGGATTTTCTATACAGTCGGGGATCGAATCTAGGACCTCATAGATACCTTCATTACTATGAAAGTTAAGATAGTGAATTTCTGAGCCCCTTTATGCAAGTGTGCTACAAGAAACATCAATTCCAACAGCGGATTCCTAATAAAAACGAGCGTGAGCTGCCATCTCCCTAATTGGTAGGTGTCACTAATGACACCGCAAGTGGCGGAGTACGGTGGCCAGCACGTCACGATAAACACTGCGGTATCATATGCACATGTGATACGGGTGATTTTGGAACAAAAATGGGTAGCCTGATGTGCTAGCCACTGTACCTGCAAATTAACAATTATGGCGCATGGCAACTCTGGAGCGCGCAACATGGCCGCCGTCATTGTTGGCGCGAATCCGTTTTAGTTTTCGATAATCAGTTTGTTGCGCGACGAATGTCCAATTAGCGAAATTTTGCGGTTGGTATTACCTTAAAGTAGATATATGTGTTCAACTTAAATACTGCTATATACAGTATCACTATTTATGAGAAATCTAAACTTCCGAATGAAATTTTCAGGTAAGAAAAAGTTTCTGACATACATTAAATATATAATGATAAAAAAGTAATTAATGATAAAAAAGTAATCACACTCATTTTGCAGAAGCTACAAAGATAATTATTTTAGATGAGTTATTCGAAAGTAAGTACCTAGGTATCTTTTGAATTGTATGAAATCGAGATCTTTTGCTAACCAAACCCAATTTCTAAAACATTATTAGTATTTGTTTACAACTTTTATCGTTTTTTTCTATTCCGAACGGATACCGCTCTTTAAATAATTTTAATAAATTTACAATCTATTCCGAACGACCAAGTGAGTTTAAAAAGTCGTATCCGATCATAATAGAAAATGACATAGGTTGTAAACAAATACCAGAGGTATTAGAAATATGGATTGGATCGGAATATCGGACCTAGAAATGTAACGAACTAACTTTTCAACTAGGTTGAAAATTACTTCGTTGAGGTGAGGCCTGTGCCCAGAAATGGGACGTATATAGGCTTATGAGAGAGAGAGAGAGAGAGAGAGAGAGAGAGAATTTTCAACATTATACAATTTTGCATAAAACATGTGCCGTCTTTAATTCCGCACATACTCTCAATTTCTCAAACTTTCATCTACAAGCCTATCTACGGAGGTGATTAGAATTAGTTATACACGTAGATACACGGCATACGTCACAGGGCGGAAATCACAGGCGCTGTATATCATAATGAAAGGCTGTATTAGGGGCCGGCTGGACGCAAACAAGACCAAGGCTTGCCCCCTACCCCCAAGGAACCCCCTCACACGTAACCCTACATTCCACAGCAGCCGATCATTAGCTATGCCTACCTACAGCTATAGTACTCTACGTTGTTTCGTGCTATAGGATTATGAATAGATGCTTCCGAGTGCCGTCTTAAACCTAAACGCATATGGAATAAAATATTATTATGTTTATTCTGCGTATAAGAATATCCTTCACCCAACGATTGTCTGTAAGAGATTGTTCTTAGCATTTAAACCGTCTAGATTATTTTAGTGTGCAGTAAAGAGGTATATATCTTAATTTTAAATGTTTTTTTGGTTAATGGTTTACGAGTTGCCTACAGTCGGCAGGCATTTATTACACCCTCAAATTAAACAGCTTTTCAGTGTTTTTTCAGACTATACATTCCTACCTTACCTTAGTAATAAAAAAGTCTCAAAAGTTTTAAGTGAGTGAATCGGCACTAATGTAATTACTACAGAAGTATTTTTCACTTTTAGTACCTAGTAGTTAGATCTGAACATTCAAGAAATTGCATATGCCCTCCTGCCTTATTCAGGTCTTATTATCAATATATAAATAAAAACAATTCACCATTTTTAATTGTATTCATTATATCTAAAAAACCCTTTCTGTGGCAGTCTATTTTTCTTTATGAATGTTTTAATTTTACATTGAAAAGAAAGATCATCATAATTGCTTAATCTTTGACACTTGTAATGATTACACACTTAATGCTCGCAAATACAGTACGAAAAAAGCGACGGACATCATATAATTTTTAGTTCAAATTAGCTACCTACTTCGGTACATTTAAAATTACATGAAAAAAATCCCATTTATTTTTAAAATGTTGTCACAATTGTTATTAATAATTAGTCAAGTTATAAAAATATGAAAATTACTAAATTTTCATTTCCAATGCACTTTAATAAGACAACAAAACGTAGCCTTTAAGTTCAATTAACATGTTAAACACTTCAAGTTCATTAATTATATTTTAAAACAAACTGTGGCTAGTTTAATAAACTTTACATTTAGCGTATAGGATTGATACCTAAACTAATATTAAAGTCCTGTTGAAATGTTTCCATTTCCATTAATCAGTATACATAAAAAGTTCTTATTAGAATTTTCAATCTTAGATTAGCACCATAAGACTAACACAATCCGTTTAAATCACTTTTGAGACTCGTCTAGAAAAGTTACTCTAAGTCACGCGAAACACAACATTGCACATTTTCACGAGATCAAGCTTCAAGGTAAACAAAAAACTACGTCGTTCATACCTTTGTTTTTAAATAAGAGTAACTTTCCTAGGCTTCTTTACGGCACTGTTCACGCACACTACGACACTTGAGGCAGACACAAGCTACACCTGTGTGGGTGTACCGCGCGGTCAGCTGACAGCCACCGCGCGTGCAACGTGATTCCTTACGTCATGCGCGCGCAAGCACGCCCCGCCAAGGTTTCCGCGAAGGAAAATCCACACATTTTCCGCGACTGAACGTGCGAACGACGCGCTCCCGATGCCCAGACTAAACGCGGTCCGTGAAAAAGCACCGCCACAACGCCGGCCGACAATGGAAAGCGGTAAAGAATCATAATAATAACAATGACAACAATGTGAGATGCTATAATAAAGAGCCGCGGCATTGTGCTAGGCCCGCCGTTCGAAGGGTCGCGGAGATCGATACTCGGATCGTCTAGCGCCTTTGTGGCCGTCGCCTCACTCGTTCGCGACTCGCTAATCAACCGGCCTATTGATTACTTCGAATAACTCTATTCAGTCCAGAGTTTGAGCTGTGACTAATCGTAACGAAAGTGACCAATCACGTTGATGTACCACTCGGTTATTATTATAAAGATTCGTTGCGAGAACATGTTTACAAATCGATTGAACTTTTCTATATAACTTACTTTGTTTTTGATGGAACAATTGACATTCTGGTACTAACAGAATAATTCAGAAAGGCAGTGAAAAACGTTATCCCAGTTCTTACTTCAAGAGGCTACGACGAGCCTTCCAAATAATTACTGTCAGGAACAGAATTTTATTGTAGAAAAGTTATTCAAATTCGAAGACCACTTTGGTGTAATGGTTAAGAAGTTGACTATTAGACTCTCCACACTGTACAGTGACCAGGACATTAAGCTAGCCATTTTTGTTGCAAAATCACCCGTATCACAAGCGCATAAGATACCGTAGTGCTAACCGCGAAGTGCTAGCCACCGTGCAAACAATTGCGTGCATGAACATGTCTGTTTGTACTGGTCTTGGTGTTATATGTATTTATTTAAGTTTATTTGTAATATGAGTGTTGATTCACATTTCTGTAACATAAGTGCTTAAGCTACTTACCATGGAGTCAGATCAATGTATGTAATGTTGGTTATAAAAAAATGCATTACAAAAAGGCGTCGAGTTTATCCAACACGACTTCTGTCTGTCTGGCCTTCGTAAGCCTTTAACGCCCAATTAAAATAATTCTTAAGCCATACTTGTTTATTATTATCGGACCACAGCACACACCACTTTTTTATGAGTATCAGCCTAATAAAAGTCATTAAAATAAAAATCTTTCACGAAGCTGATCCGTTTAATCCTTCGGTAATTGGTATTTGATATTAACGATCGCATGTTTGTATCACTGAAATCAATTAAATTATTATAATTATTACAAAAACGTGGTTGACCATGGACCGCAGCTTAGAGTTGCGGGTTTTATTTTTCGAAAATAATCTCTTCAAAACGAAAGAAAAAACAAGATATGTTCGTAAGCGAATTTCGCCCACGAGGTGTGAAGTGGCCCGTCGATGAAGTTAATGTAATAATCCGTCGATCGGCGCTATCATTAGCCGATCGCGCGCCTCCCGCCGGCGCGCAGATTGCATGCGCGCGCGCATTGTTTTAGTGTGGATACGACGGAACGGTGTTCTTTGAAGAGAGATTGCGCACATAGCTGCTGTTACACAATTAATATTGTTACTAAGTATGTATGCATAAAAAATATTAAAACAGGTTTGCCTGACTGATTTAGCTGGCCTGCCTTTTCAATCTGAACAAGTAGCTAAATAAGATTGAAAAGCCAGAATAACGTAAAGACAGTTTTCAGCAGTAAAAGGTTAAAAAAAACGCTTTGAACGCTTCTCCTGTATTCTACTAAATAATGTTTTCAGTATTTATTTTGCTCTTTTCTTCTCTTTAGCATTCTTGTCAAAGTTTTAAATACACACCGTTGACGAAATCGGGGGCCATAGTGCGATTTTGCCATAGGTCTATCATTTTTTTAAATAAGAAAGTTTGCCATTGAGCGCTCAATCGAGTTTCCAGAATCGCAGTTATAGGTTAGTAGTTGCTCATCATTTACTAAAATATTAAAATAAGTAGCATTATTATTTATCGTGATAATTATTCACGTTGCAAACTAAAAAAAATGTTATTGCAGCAGAAAAAAACAATCCCCGCCTCAGAGAGTAAATTTTTGCTGCTGCAAGTATACAATATGATATAGAATGATGTCATGATTTTCACTTTACATTGAAGAATGACATTATATATTAATACGATGTAGGTACTTGTGATGAAATGGGTACTGCTGCATAGTATGTAAACAGTGAACATAATCCCCTCTACTACAAAAGAAAAAGACAGTGATTATCCCTTGTTTAAATATAAACAGGCCAATTCAATTTAATGACAGTCAGTGAAAGTGAATTACTAATCTTACCTTAAAGAGGCATACGTTTCATGTTGATTGGATATTATTTAACAAGATATAAATACTGCCTTTTTATTTTTTAAATAGAGGGGAACATCTTTTGCAATGAATGATCTACACACTTTAAGACAAAAGCCTCATCCACACAAATCCACCTTCGGTCCGGCTGTAATTGGTCGGCGCGGGCGCAGAGAGAGCGCCCCGCGGCGACGACGCCCGCCGCGCGCGCACCGCAATTAAACACCTATCGCAACTAGTGATGCTACTCGAAACTAAGAATAAAACTGTTGTAAGTATGCGAAACTAAAACACGCTTAGAGAAAAAATCAGACGTCCACAGGCTGGACTTGAACCCGCACCTCTCGCAAACCGGGCGATTGCTCCAACCAATTGACTTAATTGATTATCTAATTAAAACTGTTGTATGTCAATTTAAATTACTATTAAAATCAACCAGAAATTTTCAAGAAAATATTTTTTTTACTAGACAAGTATATTAATCAAACTCCTGCAATGTCACTTTACCATTACCATCGCTCCAAGAGAGATTGCAACCAATTGACTGGATACTTACTTATCAACTCATCACCATTCTTTGTTACAGATTTTGATAATCGGTTAAAATTATTTCAGTCAAAAGTTGAAACGTTATTTTTAACGTAATGGGCACATTTTTGTACAAAATTGTGATTTGTGTAAATAAACTTAAAGAGAATCAAGAGGGTGATATCGCGCTATCGGTTTCGTAACTGAAGGGTTAAATCGTAAAAAATACATCAGTTAATGAAAATGATTCAAATCATACGTATAATTTGATGAAACTGATATGATGTTACGTGGACTTATGACTCATATTTGAATCAAATCAAACTTTATCCGTGTACTAAGTGTACGTTGTTATAATGATTTAGTCCATAAAACTTAGTTACCGAGGTATTGAAAATATTGCAGTAAAATCTTGTAAAAAATAAAGTAATACAAATAAGAAAATATTAATATTATATTTTGTGTAATCATTTTAATATTTTATATTATTACTAAATATCTGTGCTAATGAATAAACTCAATTTATTATTATTATTATTATTATTCGTTCCCAACACTAATCGCGACTCCACTAATCCAATTATATAACTGCACCTAGCGTTGTCTTCGTCGATAACTGACTGATAGGCAATATAATGACCACTCTGTTTGTGGTTGTAATTTTATTAGGTGACGGAATGGAATGTGTTACGAAATAACGTGTGTAAACATGGATCCGTGTTCTTATTCCATGTATGTTTCGGCTCAATGGTGTGGATTATATTGTGATTTCTTTGGGTGTACTGTAAAAAATGTGTTATAAACTTTCGATTTCGGAAGAGTAAATATATCACCAAAATTCTCTGTTGTTTTCTTTGTTCTTCTGCAATTTTTTAACAAGGGATTGTGGCCGATTTTCATAGAAATTACATATTATATAGATTATAAATGTAAGTTATATATGAAAGCCTCAGATAAGAAATGTACGAGTACTTCCAAAAATACATGATAGTATGTTCTAACTATGTTTTATCAAAATTTTATGACTAGCCTAACTCCATTTTTTTTTCTTCTTCTTATCTCATCTCACCAACCTATATACGTCCCACAGCTGGGCACAGGCCTTACTTTAACTATGAGGTGGTCCGAGCCATACTCCACCACGCAGGCTCAGTGCGGATTGTAAGGTTAAAGACCAACCTTTATCATTTGACAAAAAATGGAAAAGAGTCGTTTTTAACCTTCCAGCGCATTCTATGTATTAAGAGTTATAACCTATAGTCTTCTTAGGTCTGGTTAATAGGTACACCATGTCTTCACCATCGTCAGGCAATGAGTAGCGACTCAATGTGTTAGTAATAGCAGCAGATTTCATCTTTAAGATAATCGAATTGAACGTCAATTGTCCGCTTCAAATGTTGCAGCATTTGCAGCAGTTAGGATTATTGCACAACGATTAGTACTTTTTATGTAAACTAACGTATGAACTTCATAAAGAGAGAAGGGGAAAAGGGTAGTTTTCAAAACAATTGGGTAGTAAGTGGAAATCATTAAAACTCTCACAGGATTATGTAACTCACTATGTAAATCACTGAGGCAGAAGAACACATATTTATGACATTAGTCGTTTCTTGGCAACATTTAACTTCTTCCAAGTATCCGCGCTTAGGTAGGCAACAAAACTCGCGCGTCTTTGTCTGACATTGCGCTATGCGATCAGGACAAAGTTTTTACCGAACCAAGTTGTTCTGCGATCACCTGACCCTATCAGGCATCTCTTGACTTCGCTTGACATACGAGTATTCCCGACACGAAACGGGACATATCGCTTAGTGTGAACCTGGCTTAAAAGACGAAGTTAAAAATATGTTGACCTACGTGGAACGCTCTTTACGATATCTTATTCCAACAATAGCTTCGACGGATAAGTACAAATACGTGAGGAACGTGTTAATGATACCGCAGACGAAATTTTAAGCGCAACCGTTAATTTGGCCGCCATTTTTAATTAAACACGATGACTAAGTGCCGGGATCCATCACGGTCAGCACTCGATCTATTAATAATTATTATTTTGATCGATCACGCTTCGTCTTATTTCATTAAGGATCCGATGTTAATTTTTTCATCTGTCGAGTTCATTAATTCACGCCTCTAAAGATAGCTGTGCAAAGGTTCTCGTTCAATTTGTTTGTTAATTTATTAGTGAAAATATATAGTCTATTTATAGCACCTTATTATCTAATTTTTAAGCAAAGAAATATTGAAGACGCCTTACTTGAAATCAAGGTAAGACTCTTTAAGGGTTTAAAAATTCCGCAGGCTATGTTACGTGAATAATATTTTTGGCGATGATTTTCATGAGGATTAGATGAGCGTCTTGAAGTATGTACCTAAGTTTGTTTTTAAGTTGGTCCAAAGTAACGAATAACTTACAGCCTGAAATTAGATATTCAATCTGAAGCTAGGTACAGCAAAATCCACGTGATGATCTACTTTTAAGTACAACATAAAAAGTAGCACCTACCAAGAATCGGCATGAACGAAACCAAAACAATTCAAGCAAGTGCACAGGTACCTTTTTCTCAGATTACCGAACACGATTTTGATATTTCCACCGCAATTATAGTTGCGTTTATCCCTCAGCGGGTAATTCGTTCCATGCCCGTAAGGGAACATTATCCTTACGGCCGAACGACTTTTCCCAGAAATCAATAATCCTAAGCTTTTTACGGATATGCCTTGAGAAACAAATATGGTTCTATTCTGCTCTATGCAAAATCAAAGGCGCCGCGGATTAGCTTTTTTCGGTGTAAAATTCGAAACGTTCACGATAATCGAGAGTTTTGGTGGGCTCGGATATTTTCGGAGACGAACAATGGGTTTCCGGGGACCGCTCTCGTTTGCGTGGATAATCATAGATCAAGGTTTTCTTAGGAAGGTAGTAATCTCCACTCATCCTAGGTATTTGAAACTTAAGTACTAGTTGTTGAGAAATGTTACCTTCATTTGTTTCTCAAGAGATAATAGTGAATTTCTGGTTGACGTCGCCCCTCAATAGGAGATGGTTTTTCATCAGACTTAGCGTCATCACTAGTAGACTTAGGGCTGATTTTTCAACAGACAGATAAAATTGCAAGATGGCTATTTTAAAACGTCAAACTATGTAGAAGGTCAAACCGAATGTCATCTTTAATTCGGTTAGCTTATATTAAAAAAACTCCGAAAGCTGAGTTTCTGAGTATTGAAAAATTAACCCTTACTTATTTTGAGTAATCTTGGCAATCAAGCAGGTCAGGAGTAAAACATTTAAGATTCATAAAAAATAAGCGCAAACATGTTGGAATGTTATTGATCTGAAACATTTGACATTTAAGTGTCATTTATTACGTATCAACCTCCCTCAGAGATGTCTATCACAGCACCGCTCGGCATATTTCACACATTCAGCTAAAACAAAAAAAAACAAATGAAGAGGTAAACCCGTCTTCGGACAGTGACTCGATAACGCAACGTCACTGCGATAGGATCGATCGAGTAGGTATCAAACGGCGATCTCACCGAACTTGCTGACCTCACGCATATCGAACGATGCCGGAATATGAAATACAATTTCTGCCATGTCAATGTTAAAAACTAGAGCACTCGTACCAATGTTGCCAAAACAAAAAATTAAAAATCCCTCGACATGAGCTAGGAAAACAGCTGGTGAGCTTCAATGGCTAGACGGATTTCGATTAGCCATAGCTAGAAATTACCGTGATTAAATTTTCTTTTAAATAAAAAAAAAACACACTGAAATTGGTCAATCCATTCCGGAGCTACGATGCGATAGACAAACAAATCTATATTTATAAAAATGAAACCCGTTTTCCTTGGTCACGGCATCACGCGTGAATGGCTGGACCGATTTCACTAATTCTTTTTTGTTGTATAAAATTTGTTTATTTATTTATTTATTTATTTAAGCTTAGGGCACGCCGTAGGGCATTCTCTACCAGTCATACCTTTGGGCTAAGCAGAAATGTTTAGTGGGCGGTGCGACAAAATAAATAAAAGAGAAAACGAAAAAAAATAAGAATTATATGACACATAAGATAATATATATATATATATATATATATAATTGTTATTATTAGGAGAGGGTAGGAAGGTAGGAAAAAAATATTAAGAAAATTTCTCAGAAATATTGAAAAATATACATTTAATTTTGCATTGTTCAATCATTGCAACGCTAAGGCGGTACGAAGTTCGCCGGGTCAGCTAGTACAAATATACAAACACATACATACAAGCAGAATAGGATATCAAGCTCATAACACCCCGCGTTTTTATTGGGGATAAATATTTTTTTCGAAGTCAGTGGTATACATACTTGTCAGATAAATATAATTGGCTAGACGACACCACCAATCGTTGACATACTTTTTATTATCTGTCAAAACGGTCTGCCTCCATAGATTTTGTATGGGAATAATGAACGTGACGTCACTAGAAATCGGAGTCAATTGACCGAATATTTATTGAGTTTTGTGTGTTTAAAAATTGGTTTCGACAGCTTTTTGGAAATAAATTGGTTATAATTACTTCATAGGGGCTATGTTTTTTAAACGCCATGGTCTTGAAAATATTTAAGATAGCTGTCATCATGCCAATTGTTATTGTACTGAGGAACGTGTTAATGTTACCTCTTACTACTGTTTATCCTCTAACTAGTACAACATTTACAAAATTTTTCTCAGTTCTAAATTTCAGTTTTTATCTTGCAGTAACATGGGATAGGCATTATATTCGACAACTTTCAGGCAACTAAGGTTTAAAAAAAAACAAGACCTGATGCTTTAGATTTACTTTCGTAGGTAGGTACTTATGTTCACAATAGTTTGAGCCCACGTAAAGATATCGTTCTGTTTTCAGTCGGATCTTAACTACGTTTGCAGTCATTCTGTTAAAATGTTAAAGTAAAAATAATAATAGGAACAACATAAATTATAACTTGTTCATCAAGTTTCGACAACTCATGCGGCCGGGTATTCCAAATATGCGGCGCGATGCTATCTGGCGATGCTACCTGCTGATTTTTTGTAATGATCGTAATTTATGAAGCCCGTGGGACTTGAATGAAATCGTACTAGTTCTGTTTAAATGTGCAAAAAATGTATTTTATGTGAGTGAGCATGCATTTCTGTTTTTGGATCTACCTACTTACGGTAGCTGACCGAACTTACCTTGATAGAGAAATAGTTATTTTTCAAGTTATCTTACATATTGCGTTGAGAAGACAAAAGCAATTGGATTTTTTTTTTGTTATGTACAGTCAGAGAAAACTTTGTTTGAAGAGTTCTATATGTACGGAGCATCACAATTCGATCAAAAACTAATTATGTAGAAATAATTACAAAAAATATATATAACGTTCCGATTGCGTTATTTATTAAACATTCATACAGATAGATGCAATAATTATACTTAACTCAAAATGGAGCTGACAGACCTGGTAAATATATACCCAACTTCTGAGTTACATAGATAGGTACATAGTTGTTAATAAATACGTGTCATCTGAGATACCTGTCGACTGGGTACGTACCGACCTAAATTGCAGCTAAAGACCAAAAACTATTAAATACCCTTCTAAATCAAAGTGACAGGTAAGCAAATAGAACAAAACGCGCTCTCTTTCTAGGAATCCCGAAAGTCCTTGATCATAAATCACTTGTCTCTTGACAAATGGATTCTACGACTTTTTTCCCGCCACTCATTTATTAATAGGCCAGGGAATGTTTCGGAAAACCAATAAAATGCGCCCCGTCATATACCTGTCCGTCGCTAGACTGCGTGGCTTTGTTCATTTGCCCGAGTTTTTTTTTCTTCAACTTTTTTCACCGCCTCTATGCTGGCCAGTACTTGCCTATTAACCGTATATTATATTCGAAATTCGAACTTGAATTTACTAATTAAAAGCGTTATTAGGCAAATTCACGAGCCTTTGTAAAGGCAGTGGGGCGTGGCCGTTCTAATAATATCAAATTAAGAGCGATTACGGATTAAATAATGTTAATATGTATACCATAAGTGTGCCTCATCAGATCTTCTTCAAAGTGACAGGGTATAATAGAAAGTCTTCCGTTTGATTAGGAGAACAGATTTAAAGAACATGTATCTGATTACGTGATATCCTATCAAAAGAATTGGAATTCATTTACAAAAAATGATTAAAACATACTTCTAAGTGCTGCTACTACTAACTTACCCGCATACACTTAGCGATATTAATATTTTCATGATTTTCAGCACTTGTTATATGAACTATATGTATATGATATCTCTATTTAGCCAGATAACATGAGCATCTACTCATTATGTGAGTCATTTGATTCTTATAAATATGTTAAAAACAAAGGTGACTGACTAAATGACTGACTGACATAGTGATCTATCAACGCACAGCCCAAACCACTGGACGGATCGGACTGAAATTTGGCATGCGGGTACATGTTGTGACGTACACATCCACTTAATCAGGATCTCGATAAATTCTACCCCTAAGGGGATAAAATAGGGGATGCAAGTTTGTATGAAACTCGGTGGCAAAAAACTAAAGTCCGCGCGGACGAATTCGCGGGCAGCCGCTAGTACTTTTTATAAAATCTGAGCGTACACTCGAAGCTATTGAAAAAACATGAGTAGGTAATGATAATATTTATTATTTACGACTTTCACACGGACCCATAACCCAAAAAATAATATCAATAGCCTTTTGTATTGCATTTCACTTGTCAGATGAAGTCGAAATGAAGTCAATTTCGCAATACTGCACCCGTTTCGTCTAACCTATTTTTGTGAATGGAGATAAATTTTTTTTCATACACGTACTCAACTTGGAGCTTTATCACGTGGTGTTAAAACTAAATTGTTTATGCAGATGTAAGTACAAAGGGACCTTCAAGATATTTCGTGTGAAAGAAGAGCCTTGGTCTAAAGGACCAAACCAAGAATAATTGTCATTTCCTGCGGCGGACGAGACACACCGGCGCGCATTGTTCTCACCGTGTCAGTATGATATTCGCGTTTTGGGACCCGTAGCCAATTGGCAAAAAACCAAACCATTTGGGATTACATGCCATCCAGTTTGCGATAACCCTTATCCAAAAGTTGAGTAACAGGTAAGTAGGAGAAGTGGGATATTCTAGTTTTAAGCGTTTTACCATTGAACGAACAATGCTTAGATTTTTTCCTTAGTAAGTATAAAATAGATTTTCAAGTGTCATGCTCATGACAAGTAGAGAATGAGCTTTCCATAAGGCTTTGCGATGCTTCAAACTCGCCAACTTAAGTTTAGAGTAAACATTATCGCTTAAAATAAGTATTTTTAATAATAAAATATAACGATTAGTAAAGATAAAATGATACATTTTCAATGTTTACTGTTCGCGTAAACGATAACGACGAATAAACTATAATCAAAGCTTAAAAAAGACGTAATCCAGCTGAATAAGGGGCCTGTCATCAAGTATTAAGCAAAAAAAAAACAATTCGTGTCCAATGTCTGGTAACAGTCTAGTTTGACTATCCAGGAGGTATACCTACAAGAAATCTGTATATTACTGAAGTTGCGGAATCCCAAACAATCCAAAACAAATTCACTCCCGCGTGTATAACATCACATTCATTTTTGCAGTAATTTCCCGTCATTACTCCTTGTACGACAGCACATGACAAGGATAGACACGTGTTTTGTTCCACTCACTTTCGCGAAAGTTTGACGAAGGTGCCTGCAGGCTCTGTATAAGTACCTTTTTACAAGACTTGGTATCTTGAGCCACATTTTAAAGTTATTCGTTCCTAAATATTTCATAGTCACCGGTAAGAACAAACTATCTACACACGGTAAATTACTCTCGACGGCTGGATTTTAATATCAATTTGTTTTGCTGCGTGAAAGAAGTAAAGTTTATTTTAGGTCATTGATGTCGTATACATGTACGCTTGCGTCTCGATTAAAAAAATCTCTAACAACTTAAGGTGACTCTTAGAACAATCAGCAAGTGACTGATTTAATAAAGGTTTGATTTAAAGTTATTCGCATTTAAATCGCAATGGCAGAACACGTATCAAGTAATTCATCAAATCAAACATCAAAGGGAGAGCAAATGCCGGTACAAATGGCACCACATCGATACATCTGAAACCGACACTCACTAATAATGTCGATGTCACTTGTCAAACGTACGCGTCCTGTAATCACGGAGCAAATGAGAAGTTTGGGTCACCGCAATATTTAGTCGTTAGGGTTGGCGAAAATCGAGTATCGAAACATCGATAAAGTACGGCAAAGCATCACGCCAAATATTACTGGGGCTATGCAATTTTGCAGCTAAAATGTTACAGTGTTCTTTGCAGGCGACTGACACAGGCTTCCGCCTGGAAGTTATCTATTGAAGTAGGTATTTAAAAAAAATCTTTTATAGGTGCCGAGTAAAAATTCAGAAGACATAAAAATATTTTTTTTACAAAAAGCTTATTACATAGAGAGTCTAGTTTTAACACATTATAATTTTGTCGTAGCAAAATCGTAGCAGTGAGCGTTACATCGTAGCATTTCCATAGTTTTTGTCGTAATGAAGGATTACTTTACCACTATCGCGACATTTGAGACACGTACGGGTTTGCATCATAAATAATATAAATATAAATTGTATCGATATCTTCTCAATTTCAAATAATAAGCCTTAACTGCACTATATCCTTCGCAAGGCTTGTTGTTCACTCAACCCGCCGCATTATGAGTCTTATTGGTGAGTAACTCTTGGTGTTTCTGCAATTCCGATGTGCACTGTGCGAGTGGCCAGCAAGGAGGGCAAGTCTCAGAGGGCGAGTCACTAATGGCTCGGCAGGTAATGTGAGACAAAGTGCATCGTGACGTGCGACCTCCTTGCACGCTAATGGTCTGCTTGCTAAAGTGTCACTGATAATATAATATGTGTCATGTCGCGAGCGGGATGAGTAAGTTCGGGGTTAGTCACAAAAGTACAAATTATCAATACGAACCTACTTCCTATTTCGAGTACATCGGCTCGAGTTAGGAAATATTATAAGGATGCTTAACGAATAATTGTGGCATTTTCTTAACGATTATTTATTATAATATATTAAAGATGATTAAATTTGTGATCCACGAACGAACATAAATCATTTAGTTGTACACATTTTTTTATAATAACGTTATGCCACCAGTTTGAATTTCAAAAACAAACCACATAAATACCATGAAAATGCATTTTAAAAATAATTTCTAAAGGGGACTTTCTTCGCGCTGTAGTCGGTTTTTTTCCCTCGTAACCCGACGCCCGGCAGGACACCTGTGTAATCCTTTCATCGCACATAATATGCCCTTAATTCCCTTGATAAGGCATGACATCTAACGCCTTTGTGTTCCACTCCTCTTTACGTCAATTAACGCCGTCTTTTGTCTTTTGACGGAAGATGACACAGTTTTTATCGGCGCGGGAGTTACTGTTTTGAATCCAACATGATTTAGTGTGATACGAGGTTTTGTCTTCGGGATTTATTGGGAAGGGATGTCAAGACAGTGGAGCGGTTTTACAAAAAAACTTATTAGAGTTTGTGAATGGTTTAGATTTGAAAGTTTTTATGTGCCCCCGCGGTTTCGGTTGGGGTGGTATGTTTGATACGATCTTAGGTAGATTTATAGAACGACAAGATGCATATAAAGTTTTTTTTAATGTTTAAGTGAAAGTGTCACTGAGTTCTTTAAAAAAAATCATACCGGCTCGTTGGTTATAAAAAAAACACTTACAGTCTCAAAGTTTAGTATTTTTATATTTTTAATATATAATTTACTTACTCAAATAGGAGTCGAAAGTATTTTTTCCTGTATATTCGATCTCGAAAGTAATAGAAGGGATAGACATAGAAGAACCATACTGATTATTTAAATCGGTCAGGTTCATTTGCTTACTTTAGGTGCCAACTATGTGCTGCCAATTCATCATTATAAGCATAGCAATTAAGTGTACCAAGCTCACCTTTCCCCGGGGGTCTATCTGAGGCCGGTTTTATTTTTGCCGGGATCAAAGCGAGTGACGTCACATCCGCAAGATGGCCGCGATTGTTTGATGTGCGAGTAATGAAGTGTGCTCCGGCTGCCGATGGGTGTTGAGATATGCCACTGATTACTCCCTAATGCCACTTTTGAACAAATGTTTTTATTTTTTTAGATGTCAAAGGCAATAGATGTTGTTACTCTGAACTGGATACTAAAATATTATGTGGAGGTAGTTTCAAATTGATTATTTGAAATCGAATAATTAACAACGTATTAAAAGCATGTTTCATTCAAGCATATTTCCTATAGCTGCGTTTTTCAGTAATTAAACGTCGGGATTATGGACAAAAAGCTCGCGATCATTTTTCAATACCACCAACGACTGTAAAATCCAATCACAAATTGCTAAATTACTTAAATAGTTTGTTTCATGTATTCCATAATTTAAACGTCCAAACATCCAACAACTTAATTACAAACTGAATTTATCAGCACATACAAACTGTATTATAAATGCCTTCTTTGATACGCGCAGTATTACCGAAATCGGATTTGCTCATTACTTTAATTTGGTCCGAATAGTGAGTCGCACCGGTGTCATCACAGACGGATTTAAATTCAATTTCATATGGCCATATTGAGTTGTTATAGAGTATAATCGCGTTACCCAGTCCACTACTGGGGATTACTTGCTTTTTAATAAACGCCAGCAAGGGGCGGCCGGGGACATTTTTACACAAAGGGGATTACTCCGGCCGAGTTTATCTGTACCTTACAGCTCGGCTCAGAGCTAAATACCCGAGTGCGCGCGTTTCACGGTACGTCTTACTGAATTTCGGCGGAGGAAAGTGTTTTTCGCGAATGTCTAGACTTAATTTCATGAATGAGGTGGTGCATTGTGAATGGAATGCGGTAATAAGAAGTCAGGTTGTTTTCTTTTTTACTCATTACGTTACGTGACTTCTTGGTTTTTATGTTGGTAACGTTAAGATCAACTCATGTGTAAATACCGTCTACCCGTCCAAACAGAACCAAAATTTGAAATTGAATATAAATTCTGCTGCTGAGTGGGTTTGGGATGCGATGTCTGGGATATGTTGCTTTCTAATCACCCCCTAGTCATGATTTTGTTCTATTTACTTGGAATACCTCAGGCAGCTGGTGTTGAATGGAAAGCAACGTCTCGATTAAGTCACTAACTTCATATTAAACAAATATAATGTTACTTGAATTATTCTATCGCTACTAACATCAGCAGGATGCAGTACCTAAGCACTCAGTACTGGTAATCGCCAAGTTTTAGGGTTACTCTGGCGCGGAAGAATTCTCGTGTAACCGACTCCACCTTATTCTGGCTTCTTTCATAGGTCATCCGTGAGGTTATCTGATCATGATTGAACATCCTCGATCCAGCCATCTCTTATCATCACATTCAGGTCAAACCAACATTCGCGCACCCCGGAACCCTCTGTTCCCGCGCGACTAACGAGACAATTGGTGCGTCCGCGCAGCCGCGACCACAACCTTCTCTCCAAGCCTATATCCACAGCTTCAGATATTGCCACCCCTATCACTCTTACAAGATTGACCGTGCGAGCGAACGAGATGGCTGGACACGAGAATACAGACGAATTATTGCGGAGTACGGCCGCTGCGCATTGTTGGTGTCGTTACACCCTCGTTATCCAATTCAACAATTGGCCCAAGACGCTTGTTTCCGACCGATCATCTTATAGCGGGAGACGAGTAGGTATGACGGGCGAGACAAGACAGAATAAGAATACATGTGCGAAATATGTTATTATCAAAGTAGTCAAACCTACTATTACACACAATTAAGCAATTGTGATTGTCATTACAGAGAGCAAGTGCTATCCTCTGTAATGAGGGTTTTCTGAAAAAGCCGACGTCAGATGGCAGCACCGTTGCGGCGGTCCAGTGAACTATCAAAGTACATACATTTTGTGTATTTTTCGATAGTTTTTTTGGATTATTTATTTAGTTAGGTAATATTTTAGGAATGTAGCCTTTTAAAATGATACAGTGCCTGTGAGGGTTAAAAAAACAGCCGGACATGAGATCACTACATACATGAGATAAAACCGATAAAATGTTGTTCAAGAATAGCAAAAAACTACACACTTATCATACAATCTCAGAAACTACGAGTTCTGGAAGATTTAAACGGGGCAAAGATAACATGGAATTTTGCGAAATCGATAATTTCAGGGTTGTTTTTGGTGTTAAGACACAATTTTTGTATATGGACTTTGTTTAGGATATAAGATCTATATGTCAATTTCGCATAATTTGCCATTCCTGAATGTGTTTTTGGAGTTATAATAATGTACGAAAGAAATGCAGGGAAGTCATTTTCTTTCTAAAACGAACAAATAATACATGTAACACGCGGGGAATTTATTTTTTAATTAAAATCCAATGTTTGCGCGGACAATAGGTCGCGGAAATCCACTAGGTAATATTAATTAATTTTAACACACTTAAACACAAAGAACTGCAAAAAAAACATATTTGCACATTAGCTAATTTTAATAATTTTTTTCTTAGTATCAGAGACTTTTGCGCACCTGTATTTGAGCTCTTTCAACTCTTTTCTAGCTGTTTTAAATAATTAAATCAACAAAACTTAAAAAAAAAGAATTTTCATATAAAAGTACGTAAAATTGACTACGACTTTAACAAAAAAACATTGAAAATATAATTGAAAAATAGCAAACCCACATTGCCGTTCTTTCCTTCACAAATGTAGCAAATGAGCAATGAAGATCTCATAATATAACCTCTTCTTGATTTTTCACCTAAGTGACGAAAACTATTCATGTTTCAATTTAAACCACATTTTGACATTTTGGATAACCTGATGATTTTAGTCAAACATAAAGCCTCAGTAATTAATAGAAACCTTGTTCGAAATAAGCCCATATGGCATACTACATGCAATTCAACAACAAAGGCTGATAGAACTTCTTCTAAATCAATGCAAAGCAAACACTTAACAAGGACAAAAAAAATTAAAGCCTTAAAAGTACGTTAGTCCAATAACCGCACAACCGTGTTTACCGCCGGTAATGAGGCAACAAAATCACCATAAAATATAAATAGCAATAACCCCGAGATGGTCCCATATGAATATCAATTTGTTTGCCTCCCGACAACGTCATTAAATTAGCGTCCAAATTGAATCACAACTGCGACAACCTTGCCGGTGTGTCGTCTCGCAAAACTTTTCCTCCTATTAATTTACAAAACATCTCCTCTTTTTCCTTGCAACGCGAAATGAGACCTCTCCTCTGCATCTTAAGCTCATCTTCCCTCGCCGCGATGGCAAGTTTGCTCATTATTTTTACATGTCATTGTGCAAGTGACGTAAAGTGCACCATCTCCAAATGTGACCTTAGCTCGCGGAATTAGGGTCGGTATTGCTGTTGCTGTACACTGGGGTGTATCTGGTGAAATTATGATGCAGTCTTTATTCGTGAGCCGTCGGGAGCGGTTGCAGTAATCACCGCGTATCTCCAGCCAGGGGTGGGCCGTGAATAGAGCCCTAATGAACTGGATTTAGGAGTTTTTGTGCCGGCGACTCGTCAGCTCGAGGTGCAGCCGAGCAATTATGACCGACTAAACAAACGCGGCTCCGGTACGAGCGGAGCCTTTCAATTAATGAAAACTACTGTATCGAGGTTTTGGCCTAATTGAGAGCTGTGATGTAGGTGCCGATTCTTGGACGATGTTTTTGTAGGGCGTTGAAACCTTGC
This sequence comes from Pyrausta despicata, assembly GCA_963921415.1. Taxonomy (NCBI): domain Eukaryota; kingdom Metazoa; phylum Arthropoda; class Insecta; order Lepidoptera; family Crambidae; genus Pyrausta; species Pyrausta despicata. The sequence goes on from OY992848.1 coordinate 12,904,366, forward strand.
AATTTGGTCGCTGCGCCGTTTTCTGTGATGCGTGCAGAATTGTAAAGCGCAGTTTAACTTTTTTTTGTCAAACTTCTATTTTTCACACGGTAGGCCACCGGTGGTTAGATATTGACGCTTTCACATCCCTACTAATATTTTAAATGGGAAAGTCAGTTTCTTTGTTTGTCCTTCTTTCACGACACAACAGAGCAATGTTACGATATATTTTTGTGTATATAGGTAGGTAAGAGGCTGGAGAGTGACAAAGGCTACTTTTCTACACGACAAAACTTCTCAATCCCATGTAAAAGTTGAAAAATCAACTCGTAGCTGACCGATACATGGCACCGCTCGTTTAAGTTTTGAGGGCTTGGAATTGTGAAGATCTACATCTTCACTACTATCATCATTTTCTTTGAAAAATTACACTTAAACCGCGTCGCGCTGCCCTCACGCCTCTTGTGTTAAAATCTATTGGTTCACGATAGGTCTCGTATTGAAGTAAATAGGTAAGCATCTTTTGCACAATTTCCATGTTTAGAATTTACACCTAGAGTATTTTAGCGATTTATCGAAACTGATTTCCTTCGGCACTCAGCGGTCGCCTTGGAGCGGTGGCGTAGCGGTCGGTGATCGATCAGCAGTGGCCAGATTGATGGGCCATTCTCTGAGGCTTACCTACATACTTACCTTGCTATTATATCGGTATCGGCTATGTGGGGAGATATGCAGTAGACTCAGTTCCATGTGCCTTTTGCTTAGCGTTACATGGCGTGGGTCTCAATTTCGCTGTCTTAAAATGTCTTGAATGACACGTTCATTATTATCATATTTAAACAAAATAAAAATATTAAGACGCAAACTCCTTAAAGACACATAAACCGTCATCTTTCCGATTAGTTTAAACTACGTTTTAAGGCAGGCTGATGCCTTTATATGTTAAATTTGCTGTTTTGGTAAAAATATGATACCACCTCTAACGGATAACAATTCTTCAAGGACAGTTCTTACGAACTTCATCATACTCAAGGTTCTTCACCAGCAGCATTTTCTCATCGATAACTCTTAAGTTGTTTAATGAGCTGCCTAGCGCAAATGCGTCTACATATCGACATAATATTGAAAAACCTTTAAAAGCTATGAACATAATACTAAACAGTAAGGTTACTGCATCACCATCCATTGTGTCAACGCATCGAGTGGCGACCTTCTTGGAACATCCAATCGTTGTTAATCTTCTTAGAGCGAAGCGAACGGAATTATTTGGAACCTAAGTACCTAATATGCTTAGATAATACATGGTTTCGCAATTGTTGGGACGGACGACGGAGCTACTTATTGGAACTACTTGAAACCAGAGATGGGGAAAATGTGTTGTAAGGAGAATGGATTGAGGTATCTTCGATGAACTGTTTGACCAAAAACAACTATTAAACTCAAATTCAAACCATAACACTTTACACGTTTTCACGGACATTTACAGTGAGAAAAAGCTAATCGGATATTTTGAAGCCAACTGTCTGAAGCGGGAATCGAACCCGCGTCTGTGGGCATATAGCCCGTGTGCCTGTACTTCTGGGCCACCCGGGCATTGGCAAAGCCTGTTAAAATTTGCTACTGCTTTCCTAACGAGTTCACTTCGTTCAGAGATAAGATGTTTTCTACAATTTGTACCTTTGTTAGTTAAAAGAAAATCGTTATTTGAGTTAGAAAAACTAAAAATCTAAAGAAAGTTATACAGGCCGTGACAATCACCATCAGATACGTGATTCGACTTAGCAACAGCATACATATGCAGCGATTTATATAGAACGAAGCTATTATCTAAAACACATGCACAGTTATGCGTGTTCACTAACTCGACGCCATACTTACAAAACGTCTTAACGATCTCAAATTGGTTACGAAGATAGTCATCTTTATGATAGAGGAGTGAGAGAGGTATTTTCTGTGCAAGGTAAGAAAGCGGCTGTAAAAGATGAGTCTGTTCTTATTTATTTACGGCGGTGCGGCGAGCGAAGTGGAGCGAAGATGATATGAATGATAAATGACCCTCGGAGCCCCCCTCTCCCCCTACCCCCGTTCACACGTGAACACGCGGCGTGAGATATTCTCCTCATTCTGATGTCTACTTAAGTCTGGGCCGTGAACGTGTGATAACTGGCTGAATAGTGATAGAACACGTGACGAATAATATTGAGCACTGGCTGGCGACCTATAATGTGTTATAACTTTTTCGATAAATCAAAATAGTAGGTAATGGCAACATGAGAGTATATAACAAGAAGTAGAGCTAAGCTTTGAAATTAACATTCATTTGTTTTTAGTTACCCCTATAATAATACAATTGGAAATACCTACTTAGGACTTTGGAAATTATTGCTATGTGGTTAGGTTTTCATAAAGAGAGAACAATGGTAAAGAGAATGTCGATCAAATAAAAAATACAGGTATCCATCAACAAATGTAAAAAAGCCTGTAATGAATGTTTAAAGTAAGAAAAACTAAATATAAATTGTTGGTTACGACTTGTTATTGCTGGTTTTGTAATTAAGGTCTAGTTTAGTTTAATTTTGTAAGTTTTGGCTTATTACAACGCTGAAATATTTAATGTAAACCACATTGTTTACTAGCTATTACGAAAAAAGTGAGGGATTCTACCGAGAAAAGGATAAACTCCTTGTCAGAAATGTTTCTTATGTAAACGAAAGCGTAAACATAGGAGTCCGCCCGCATCAATCTGATGTCTAGCCGGAGTCATCGGAGCTAAACGTATTTTTTCAAGCCAATGGCCGGGCATCAGCACGCGTGACGCGCCGCGCGATTGGCCAACACTTTTTGTTCCATTTTCGAATCCTTTGTTTTTATTGGTTGACACTTAGCTAAGACAAAGGGGCGATGCGTTGTGTGAGTGCTGTCCGGGTGTGTATGGTGCTGCATCTGTGTGCGTTAAGGAGACGGGTAGTAACGTAGGTAAGGCGTGGGACGGTCGGGTCATGTGAGTACGTGTTTCGGGTCTTGATTTTGATGTAGGTACAGCCCTCGCATCCTGCCTACATGAGATGGAGTGGACTGTTTATTTTTATTGATTATATACGGTACGGCGTACCTAGCAGGGGTTCGGGTAATGGATAGCTGGGAGATGGGTATTTCAAGGTAGTGCTATATAGGTACTTTTGGGTTTTAAAAGTGTAGAGTCAGGTGAAGAAAATAAATACACTTCGTGCTTACTGCATTTTAATCGGAATGGTCTGATCTAAATGTATTGCGATTCTAATTAGAATAATGCAAAAAAATCGACTTGGTGTCTGTCGATTCTAGTCATAAGAACTGACTGAAAATAATTCAAGTTCACCTCCAGACGGGCGCTATGATTAATGAAGAGGATTATTCAATTAAAGGCGCGCCAGGTGACGGTGGGCGGGAAACGGGGAGGCGGGAGACGGGTGGTGGGAAGAGGGGAGATCCTTTATCTTCGCCCGCTACTCAATCAGGGTTGCCAATCATCTCTTGGTCTGGCTGGGCAGTGTGTGGTGAAATGACACGTCCAGTGGTCGTCATACTGTTACCATATCCCATGTAACTGAAGTCTTAGTTCTCTTCTAATCTTAGTTCTTGAGTCGTTTAAAGCATAATGCGCAGCTTTTGAGTCGTTTATAGCATAACGCCAGCTTTCTTATAATGATCAAAAACTCAGCCATACCTCAAATAATTAGGAAAGTGTTAAAAGCTCGTCTAAATATAAGACAGTCAAAGAAACATTATGAAATGAATGAAAGAAAGATTATGAAATGACAATACTAGTAGACGTAGCTAAATGGAGTCATTACGTTTTAAATTATTAGGAAATCTTTAAGACAAGCTTTGAACACTGTCCCGTTATTAGTAGTAGTACAATATTATATCCAGTTTAGGTGTACTGTACTGATGATTCGGCTTGATAAAACGGCTGCTGCTTGTCACGCATTCATAGAATTGGATTTTCTATCATAAACTTGTAACGTTTGACGACGTTCTTAACTATAAAACTCCACCTGAAAGTACCTAGTATTATTTATTAGAAGGTTTTATGGATTTATCGTCCCATCTCCAATTGGGCTCTTGATAACCTTAGCCGTTGACAGCCCTGAATTAGCTTAGGCTTAGCCGGTACACGTTTCACGATAGGGCAGACGTTCATTTGTTTGCCTTTTTCAAGCTGACATCTTTGCGCAGGAAACGCGATACCGCGCGTAACAGGTTATCAGGAAGAAATAGAATGACCGCACCTCTTAGGTGCACTCTTCCTTTTAGATTGCGCTTTCAATTTGGCCGGGTGTTGAAGCGGAAAGTGTTAGATTTTATTGTTTGAGCTAGATGTGAGTTGGAGTAATCTAAAGGTTGTTTATCAGTTTGTAAAAAGAGTAAGAGATTGACTTCGTGTACGTTAAGGAAAACATGAGAGTAGTAGTAGTTTATAGATTTCTAATCAAAGTTGTAAGCAATCTTAAAAATGATAATCTAAATGATAAGTATAATAAGATCATACACACACATTGCTCTAATCCCAAGTCACAAACATCGAAGGCAACACAAATACCTAAACCCGTGATACCATTGAAATTTGGTTTTCAACATGGTCTCTGTCCGGGGATAGAACCCGGGACCTCATAGATGGCGGCTACATTGAAACCGGTACTCAACCAACAACATCACGGAGGTCGTTATTATGTATTTCTTTTTCATCACAATAAGTATGCATTTCTTCATTTAAAAAGTCAAGACAAATAATGAGATCATTAACGTCTGTATCAGCGAATAGAAATGAAAATAAAATCAGGTGCTGAAACAGAGACTAATCTACTCCATTTAAAGTTTTTGCTCAGGCGCTGGATAAAACAAAAAAAAAACAGGCCATATGCGAGTCAGACTCGTCAATGAAGTATTCCGTAGCAGCTTAAAAGTTTTTGTATTTATGACGTATTAAAAAACTACGTACTAGATCTCATTAAAACCATATTATTAAAAAAAAAATTATAACCATAAATATTTTCATTAAATGTACATCATATATTTGTTTTGATTTTTAATTCTCTTATTATAGAAGTTACAGACGGGGGTGGAGACACATTTTCCACTTTGGAAGTGTTTCTCGCGCAAACTATTCAGTTTTGAATAAAATGATGGGAGAAACCTAAATATCAATTTGAGTTTAGTTTCAAGTACGGGTAACCCTCAACATTTTCATTATTTACCCTATTCCTATTTTTGTGTACAATATTAAAGGGGTTTACAGAATACATCTACTTACCAAATTTCAACAGTATATTTCTTTTAGTTTCGGAAAAAAATGGCTGTGACATACGGACGAACAGACAGAAAGACAGAAAAAACGTGAATCTATAAGGGTTCCGGTTTTTGCCTTTTGGCTACGGAACCCTAAAAAGCAATTAAAAAACAAGCTCGCATATTTATTGCGTTGTTTTGGAAGTCAAATGGGGTCCCGTGCGTGCGGGCGAAATATTTTCGTAATTTAGAAAAGCGCGAACATTTGATGTTGAACATAATGTCCGCGAGCGTAAGTTGTCGAGTCGCGGCACGAATGTAGTTCACATGCCGATGGTTGAATTTTGCAAAAGTGCAGCCATATTGGATATTTGTAATAGGAACTTTCAGACCGTGAGACTACATGTTGTAAAAGGATGGGACCGTGATCAAATGAAAGACGTGTTGATTAGATAGGTTCCAATATAATATTGCGTCAAATAACGCTTACAACTACTTATATACTAGATACAATAAGGGTGAAGTGAGCTTCACACTACACCTCCCCTGTTTTTTTTTTAGAAAAAAAATACATGTTTTTTTTTATATTTTTGAAGAATAAGTAAACATATTTAAGGTGATTTAAGTTACAATGTGTTAAATGGAAAAGAAATAACAAATTTAGTAACTATTACACAATCTTTTAGACTGTAATTAAATAACACGATGTACAGTTAGTAAATGTCAATACTTCAATCAAACATATCATCTTACATGGATTTCTATAAGCAAAGATAACAAATACTTTCGTTATAATTGCAAAATAATACTTTCTATAAGAAATCTTCAATTACATTAATTTTCCTTTTAGCACTTAAAAGTATTTTCATACACTAACAACTAAGTAATTATTTTTTTATAAACAGAAGAAGAACCAAGTCAAATCACATACAGTATTATAATACATTGTATTTAATTAACAAAACATTTGCCGTACTTAATTTTATAAATCAAATCTTTTAACAATAAGTATAACTGTATAGGTATCCAACAGCCAAAAAAAAATTACAATGCGAAACGTCACAAATAATAAGACATTTCTTTATTTATGTATAAAAAAAATATTGACAATAACATAATAACATTACTTTTTTTAATTTATCACAACATTCAAAACAATACACTTTTTAGTTCTTTAGCTCGTCTTATACATTTCATTCAATTTTACCACTCGTCTTTACATAATAAATAGGTAGGCATCTTTTTCTCAACTCTACATAATTATGAGCTTTACATTGGTACAAATTTACCTTATTTGGTAATAAACACACTATCATTGGGTACTTATAATATCGTGGGCCGGCCCCATTTTTATTATAACATTTATTTTTTTTATAAAGGTACAGTTATTTATTATTTTTATAGTCGACTTTTAATTATTTTATTTATATAGAGACACGATTTAAGGCCTTTTGACCTCCAACTATTTTCACGGAGAGAAGCTCGTCTACACCATGATCAAATGAAGGATACATGCCCTATTCTGTACCTTGTACCCTTTTTGTACCATTGAACGGGTCCTCTTTTAAGATCACACGAATCTCCAACGGTTTACACAGAGAAATCTCGTTTACACCATGTTCCAACAGAAGGATTCGACACCGTTACTTAATTACCTTATATGCCATACCTTTACCATTTACATAACTATAAACTTTCTTTCCTAACTCATCTATGACAACAATCAAAATGATTTCGCTTGCTTTTGGGTGATCAGTCCAATCGCTTGACGAAACATCTCTACTAACGTATTCCATGCTTCTAAAAATATTTTCTTATCAACAATTTTCCTAATAACTTATTAATAAGAACATATCATTGCCTTCTTACAAATTATACATAGAAACTTTTGTTAAGTTACTATTGCAATCTATGGTACAAAAGATAGGCAAATACTATTTACATTTCCTAGTTAACCAACACTTTATAGCCAATCGATTACATATTTAATTTAAATAACTTTGTGCAATGGCTTGTTAGATACCCGTGTAACCCAAATATAGAAAATGGAATTTCAATACCTATCATCAAAGTTCTGTTTAAAAGTGTCTTAAGTTCAAATGCAAAACAAATATTATATTGCGATAGCGATCATTTGTAGTGCGGCACCATAATAAGATTCGCCTCATATTTCTTTCCTAGACATTACTCGACGGATCATCGGTAACCAAATAAGCTGATGCAATAATTACACGTGTGGACAGAAAATTACGTGCAAATTTTGGACAACGTTTTTTACAAATCTATTTCGTTATCAAGAAACTTATTTCTGAAAATGATAAAATAAACTTTCTCTAATGTTATCGGATTAGAGTCTTGATCCTTCACATTTGAAAAAAAAATACTTATATTTGTATTCTAATCGTTATATGCGCAAATAAATTAATCGTTAAAATCAATATTTAAAAAAAAAAGTCATGAATTAACTGAACTGACCAAAAAAAAAGGATCTGACCAAAACCTGAAGATCAATAAGTCTATAAATTTCGAATAATATCAAGTAATGACTAATAGCGTAACTAAGTTCAACTACGACTGCATGTCCAAAACTTATCTTTAAGCAATAATTGACAATACATGATGAACACGGTTCCAACTTTACAAATAGGTTGTAGACAATTAACAACCAGTAGTGTTATTTTTCCTGTTATACTATTATTAAATGTTTTAAATCACTTTCGCTGCGTGTTTACAAACTAAATGTTTTCGAAAGAATTAAACAAATTAAAGGAACTGTAAATAGAAGGTTTAAAATTGCTGATGTAAAGTTAACAAGTACTAGTAATTATTACCCTTGATATGTAAGTAGGTATTTATTTGTAAACTAATTTAAGAAAATCGTTTGCAAATTTATTTTTGTTTAAGTTATAAATAATACTACACGAACTAATTACTCGCATGAAACTTCTGCTTTTGTGTTTGAATAAAAACATGATTTGACTTGTCTTCGTTCTTACCTAAATTATAGAATAATATAGTGCAATACAAAGCGATACAGTACAATACAATGGGATACAGTGGCCACATGTATCTTAATATTTACTGTCATACATAAAGTTACATTTTAATTAATATATGATAACATTACGTAATGATTAATAGGGAATAATAGAAATTAAAAAAAAAACTTATGGTTGTCGCGTAGCCCGTTGCTCTCAGATGGAAACTAACTTCTCCCGGCGCCTCAAGATCCGGCTAAACCATCGCGACACCAACTTCTCCCGGCGCCCAGCATCACCAACCTCATTCATCGGACACCAACATCTCCCAGCGCCCAGCTATCGCCACCTCCATCTGGCGCCATCAACGCCCGGCAGCCAGCATTTTCACCAAATTATTTTTCTCGTACATTTTGAACGCACAGCAACTTAATGTCCAATTTTCAAAAGTTTTTATATTTGTCAAAATCACTTTGTTTACACTTAACAAAATAACTACACCTTCATTTTATTAACTGTGCGCAGCGCTGCCCAGAGGCAGCACTGGCAGGGTCGCCATGTAAAAGGATGGGACCGTGATCAAATGAAAGACGTGTTGATTAGATAGGTTCCAATATAATATTGCGTCAAATAACGCTTACAACTACTTATATACTAGATACAATAAGGGTGAAGTGAGCTTCACACTACAATGTGAATAACATTATCCTTAACCCGAAAGTTGTCTGGCAGAGATCGCTCTTTGTGACAAGACCGCCAAAATTGTGTATTTTTCTATCTTTCTGTGAATGTTTTTTTTGTGGTGTGTAAGAATTGTCTACCAGTTTGTATTATCAGCTTTAGCTTAGGTTTAGTAAATTAAACCAGAATTATGCATACATATAAATAGTGTCCAAATTGTAAAACTACTTTCATAACCATTTATATTTTTATTTCCTAGAATTCTGATCTATGAATACACGACTACACATCAAGCTATTCATTTTCATGGTAAAATCACGCTTTTGACGTGACAACGTCTTATAAATTGGTTTGCCGGGTGACACTTCAAGAAACTGCGTTACGATCCGCTCACGTTCCGCGCTCACAATGAGAGCGAGTGAGAGGCACGCGTCCCTTCGACTCGGGCATGGTTAGCCCGCCTAAGAGCGAGTGAGACAGACATAAAAAGTGAAAGGCACGCGTCCCTTCCACTCGAGCACAGTTAACCCGCCTAAGAGCGAGAGAGACAGAGCGAGAGAGAGAGAGTGAGAGAGATAGGCATACACACCGGTTCATGTTATACGAACGAATATTCACATTAAAATTATTTTACCACTCAAAGTCGTTGTCACGTAAAACTTTCGCCCGTATACCGACTTTACAGGCAACCAATTTTTTTATTTTACTTGAGCGTAAGATACCGCAGTGATTAACTAGACGTGAGGCCGTGCGAACAAACATCGATTGATTTTTCATAATAAGTATTTCAAATTAAATATGGTTATGATATTGTTGATAACATTGACGTTTAAAGTGAATAGTGATAGAGACTTTTTCGAATCCCTCTAACATAACTCAATTAAAGCGAGAAGTAGTTTAAATTCCAGTTTGATGGGAGTTTAAAATAACATTAGGATATATAAACACGTTCGTGGCACATTACCGATTTACGGGCACTCCTCTCCACGCATCCCTCCGGGGTTACGTTTTGATAAATATTTGCGTTTTATTTCATTCGGAGCCATTTTCGAGAACGTTGCAAGGCCACAGTATAGATAAAAGTTAGAGCAGTAACACGATATGTAGGTATTTTAAGTTTTAAGAGAACTACCTAGGACTAAGTGTCTAGACAAACCTAGCATAGGATTTACTTGCAAAATCTATATATGTAAAATAAAGTGGTGCTAGTTACACTTTTTATAACTCAAGAACGGATAACCGATTTGGCTGAAAATTGGTGGAGAGGTAGCTTAGAACCAGGAAACGGACATAGAATACTTTTTATCCCGTTCGATCGCGATTGTGAAAACAAAGGGATTCCACGCGGACGAAGTAGCGGCGGGCCACTAGTATATGATAAATTGACACATAGACACACTACTTAATAGTTCCCTAGAAGCGTCGCATACCCATGCATCCAATACGCGTTTTGGTGCCCTGTATGTCTATACAGTTTGTGTGCGGGTGTCGTTTCGAGTATTGTTCTCAGCTTTCGTAGGGGGTAGTATCTATATGCCTGCCTACTGCCTATATCTGCTCTGTGGCAAAGGCGAAAGGCGCGCAGCCATCAGAGCGGCACCGAAGTCCCGAAATAAAAACACGTTTAACTTTGTGTTAATATTATATTGTGCCATTATTGCCCCATTTATTATAATCCCGCTGAAGGGACGGGGTTGAGAGTTCGGGTAATGGACGTTTTGTTTAGGAAAAACAATTTTTAACCAGTCGTTAGATTTCCGCGAACCGGCCGGATGGGAATTATTTTTCAACGGGAATTTTACGTGCCGACCAAATCGGAGCTTTTGACGAGTTTTATTCGTGTGATGTGAAATTAATTTTAACTCTTTATGGCAGGTATTTATTTGCATATTTATTGCCGCTTCTAGGAGCTGGCTATTATAAATGTATTTTGCACTCAAAGAAATACATAAATGTGAAAGTGGATGTACTTTTTATTTAGTCTGATTGCTTCAGTCTGATAAATACACTATTTATAACTCCAACCGTTCGCATCCTTACAAATATAAAAGACATCAGGCCGGTAAGTTGTACTGACCTTCTTGGAGTAACAATCTGCGCTTTTAACTCTGCCTGTGGCTTAAGAATTAGGCTTTGGAAGGTACAGGTACCTATTGCTGTTTTATCCTAAGCCCACTGAATTCCACTATATAATTATGACCGAAAGACTTAAAATCGTCCAAAAAGGTTCAAATTGTCCTTCAAGTTATTCATTATTACCTGTTTATGCTATTTGCTAGGTTTGGCCATTGACGATACTTACATATAATAGTTATAATAATAATAGTCCTCCTGGCCGATTTCGACCACGGCAGGCAATCTCAACAGAGAGTGACAGAACATACATATATCGACAATTAATTATTTTATTTATTTTATTTAGTTATTTAATGTATACAGACAGATCACAAACAATGCATGCTTATAATGACTATGGTCGTAATACTATGGCTAGATGGTAATCCATAAATTACACTGCTACACTTCAATCCACTTGCGTTTCTTTCTTGACAATTTAATTACAAATAACTTTTAAACATCATCCGCTAAGGCTGGAATACCACACTAGGCAAAAATGATACTCTCTTAAAGCAACAATGCTCGCATCCACGCGGCCGGTATCGACCGCGTCCCAGTTCGTCCCGGTCTTGGCACAAAAATCATTGATTACCCGCGCTGGCACTGCTGGTTCGGCTAGCGGGTTCACCATCGTTTTGCTTATTACGCTCCTGGACTGTTTCATTTGATATTTTTTTAAGATTTTAGAAGTTCGATGTGTACACACTGAGTGGTACTAACAACTAAATACAACTACTTACAAAAAATTTTAACTGGCAACTCTTTTATCATGAGATTTATTTAATTTATCAGGTATTACTTTTACTTTTCAGGTAGTACTTTTGTTATACCTGATAAATTAAATAAATCTTTCTTACTACGAGTATTATATAATAATCTTTATTACTATTATATTAGATTAGTATTATATTACTCTACTTATTACTATTATATTACTCTTCAATGCTGGGTTCGTATTTTCGACTACCCTCTCGGTCATAGGAAAACAAGCAGTGCATAAGAAATAGCGACTTTAACGACTGACAGCGATTTTAGCCGTCGTGATTGGTTGACATGCGAGTCATGGCGTTAGCATGCCGAATATAGTGCACTATTTAAGGAGAGAGAAACAGTATCGAGTACAGTTTGTAGCTATAGAATAGGGTCTTTAGCACGGATGCGAATGTGCAGCGATGGTCCTTGACGAAGAGGGGGCGAGGAGCCTCGGAGAGCCATCCAACGGCCGCTTCCACGTGTCAATGTCGTTGGCTACTCGCCGCTGAATTGGAGGTTAGAATCTTAATGTTATAAAAACGCTAGAGGTACATCCTCTTAGACGGCCGTACCAGAAAGTTAGACATTGTTGAAATCGGGTCTAAATGATGTCATTTCCCATCAAATTGAAATCGATGACATTAAGTTTCTAATAAGTTTCAGTTTCAGCTTTGCATAGATGCTGGCTAGACAGGAAGCAGGGAATTTTCCCATCAATCTTTCTCAGTGCTATAAGAAAAGTCCCTTTGACTCGAACAGTACACATGTAGAGACCTATAGAGTTATAAACTTACATGTTAAAATTACTATGGAAGTAACCTAATTAATGAGTACATTTCACAACAATACACCCAACTACAGCGATACATACAAATTGAAAAGATTACCTACTTACTCGTACTTACCATTAAATAATCGGTACTAAAAACGAATGCGGGTGATTTGGCGATTTTTTTGTTTGCATTCGATCTATCATAATAACATAACATAAATGGTATCCAAATACTTTTTTTTGCTAAATCGTAACTCAAAATCTAGCATTCAATACATCAATAATGAATTACGAGTAATGTTGTGTGGGCGGGGAGTGCGGGCGCATTCTAAGTTCTAATGCATTAGTGCATTTCCGGGGCAGTCCTGCAGCTTTTTAGCGGATGCGATGTCGCAGGGTGGCGCATCCGGAGATTAGCCACGGTGCACACAAGGGGCACTTTTTGGTACCGTAGCCAACACATGAGGCTACCCATTTTCTTAGCAATATAGCCCTTACCAGAACCGAATAAGATGCCGCAGTCCTTACTTTCAGGTGCTGTCATCTGTATTTTATCTCGCGTAGTGTTAATAATGTTGACAAAAATTGCAAAAAGTTCTCAGTCGAATTACCTATGCATTGTTTTCATTATATTATGATATTTATTGTAACTATTACTTATCTACTAAAGAATAATAATAATAAGTCCAAATACTACATTTTATTTCATATGTCGTTTCTATAGCTTCTAGGATCTTACATACATCATGAAGATCTATGACTTCAATATATTTTTTCCAATTATCAAAAAAAATCTCAGAAATATCATTATTACACTTCAAGGCCGGGGGCTAAAAATACTTTTTAAATTCCCGTAACTCCGAGACGCGGGTAGGCCTTAACGATAGAAGGGTAGTATATCCGGTTCCTGTCGGGGGAGGGAGGGCCGGTCCTCTTTGTGTTGCGATAACCGGAAGCAGAGGACTCTAAGGATGGAGGGTAATGTCAACTGGAGGTATTTTAAGTTTCTTCCCGTAGTGTTGATTACTTGGATCGCGTTTTAATGTCGTTCGTGTGTAAGTTACTGTGGTACTGTACTGTTTTAAACTTTCCTGTTGCATTTTTACAATAAACACTGATTTTTCACGGGTTTTACGCAACACAAACACTTTTAAAAGGTAAAACTTAGTATTTACCTTCCCGACGTTTCGATCTGGTTGCACAGATCATGGTCCCGGGCGAACTGGAGGCTGGCGGCGTCGTCTACTCGGGCGCGTCGAGTTTTCTTCTTCCACCCGCATTTGTTGGATATTTATATCTGCAGTACAGTCAGTCCGACAAACTACACTAACAATGTCCGGGTTTCTTTGAGACGGCCTAAAACGCGGTTTAAATTTTGTAATCACCGGATTACTGTGGTACTATCTGTATTTAATTGTTGTGTAGTTAAACATTTCGGGAAAAACATTCTCGATAGTATTTTTTTAGATAATTGTAGCATGCTTATCTCAGACCGATATATTCATCGAAAAGTTCTTATTTATGAATTAAACGCTTTTTAGAAGCCTACTTAGATATTTTAGTGCAGTTGTAATATCTGAAACCTCTTGGTGGCAATAGAAGACACCCACTGATAAATTAGTTAAGAAACTGGAAACCGCTATATAGCCTTATATTTTCTGCTAGGCTTTTAACTTGTTATATGTCAGCTGTCAACAAAACACTAACCCTCGCAATGCCTTAGAAAACAATTCGCAAGACGCGAGCCAGTGAGCAGCACTCACGGGTTAAATGGCTACTCTTAGCGCGAACAATAATAATTTTAGTTGGAGCGAGTGCACCAATAATGGCGACAATTTCCGACTATTAGCCGATGGACGACGGTTTTTACTGGACACGGCAAAAATGGAACTAATGACGAACCACTTGGCGTAATGGCAGAGATTACGGAGTCAATACTCAGCCAATACTGGCAGAGTAGCCATTAGTGGAGTTCCTAAAATAGTTGTAACTAAGTGCTAAGTACACACGACTATTAGAGCTATAGTCACTGCTGCTATGACGGAATAAAGCTGGTGTGTAGGTAGCAAATGTAGCAACTAGAACATTTCAATGTATCATAGTCACAAAACCAATAATACTGGGGTTACAATGCCGTGTGTCAATTTTATAGCTATGTCGCTTTGAGTTGAGTATTTGAAGACTTGTTAATATTCAATGTTAATTAAGTTTTAACACACGAGCTATAACTAAACTCATAATTACTGAAAAAACAAAATTCTGGACTGGAATTCAATGGAATGTTTTTTGTGTTCGAAACTGATTCTCTTTCGCGATTAATAGGCATAGAGTCACATCCATTTTTTTCATTGTCACAGTCGAAAATATCAATCGTCGGCGCACTCCGACCGCGGCGGAAGTCGGCACTCACGACACGACTTATCCATTTGTCGCACCCGCACCGAAGGGGTTAAAAAGTGCTCTGGAATCGAAGAGCTTTTTAAAAATAATAGATGAAATCATCTGTTCATTTATTTTATTTTAATTGTTATTTATAATGTGATACACGTAAATTTGTCTTAACAACAATGCCCGTTTAGGCTGGAAGACACCACCAATCGGTGACATATTCTTTATCCCCCGTCAAAACGATAGGTCTGCAAAGATTTTGTATAAGAGTACTCTTAAGTGACATCCGTTAGAGTATCAGAAATCGGAGTCAGTTGACTGAATATTTAATTAATTTTGTGTTATTGAAAATTGGTATATTACCACTTTTTTGAAAAAAAAAATCGGTTTTATAAACTTCATAACGGTTATGATTTTAAAACGCCATGGTATTGTTATCCCTACTAATATTAGAAATGGGAAAGTCAGTTTGTTTGTTTGTTTCATCACACAAACCTAGCTAGGTTTGTGGATGTATCACTTGTGAGCAGTTGAGTAATGTTAAATAGTGCCACAAATTATCTTTTTAACTTACCTTAACATAAAGTTAAAAAGATAATTTGACTTCTCAGGCTACCGATAGTATAACTTGTCTCGTATCGTCGATCATCGATCCGTCAACCCCCAATCGATGTTTAAGTATTCTTTTAAATATGTAAAGACTAAAATTTTACCTCAGACTAAGCTTTGCCGCTATCGGTCATTGTAACCCTCGCCTAGTGAAGGTCTAGGGAAATGCTTCAATCACCGTCAACGCGCCCTTTCTAAAGCAACATGAAGGTGGACAGAATTTCTAATGAGTGATGAATGACTGTTGCTGTTTTAAAAGTTAAAACTTTAAAACTTTAACATATTTTAGCTTTTAGTTAATAGATTTTTTGAAATATTTAACGGGTTGAATGAAACAGTATTTCCAATATACTAACGCATCTCTTTCGTCCTCGAAAGGTTTAAAATGTGGCTTTACATTTGGAGGATTATTAATCGACCTAAAAAAATAGGAGGTTATTGATTTGACCGATTTTTTAATTGTATTCTTCTGTAAGTAAATGGTTATACTTTTTTGATAACGTTGTGTATGAATATGTGCACACCATCACCATAGCGTTAGTGTTACCATAAGTGAATCTTTACCTCCGAGTAGATATGATGGCAAGATTTTCATACCATGATCTATGTATAAAGTAAATTATGTAATCGAACAAATCGGTATTTTCTGGTTAGATCTAGTTAAATCCAATTCAGGGGGCCAAGCAACATGTTTCAAGTGAAAAAACTTGGGCATTCCCCATTTTAATTACACTAGTCCAGAACAGGAACGTTTCACATAACTCGGCGGGTCCGGCCCGGCGGCACTATAACCGTATATCTTGTCTTTGTAAGCGGGTATTTATGGCCACCCTTATTTTTATTTTAATGTTGATGCGAGCGGTGCCGCGGAGTCTCGCCGCGCGACTAATCTCTTGGACACCCTGTTGGCTACTGGACACTTTTGGCGGTGTTTGGGAGCTTTTGCATGTAAACATTGGATCGTAATATGAATCGGTATCTTTGCACACTAGGTAATTATTATATATACATCTTCTGTGTGGTAACTGATCAAAGGACCTCGGGCGGTTTTTCCAAATCAGTGGAATATGGCTCGTACCAGCTTATAATGGAGTTGAGGCCTGTGGAAAGTATATAGTGATGAGATAAGAGAGAGAGTGTGTGTGACCCTTCTGGTGTCGCTGAAGGATGTTTGTACAAAGCACACGACTTCAAATTAATCATGGTTTCAAGTATGACTCTTCAATAACAACTGTGAAACTCGTAAAACAAAAACAAACTACTCAAGAAATTTCAACAAATATTTACGACTCGCAATTTCCATCACATCATTTCCTCGGTCATCAAACCAAGCCCTAAAATTCTCACCCTACAGTCGGAATCGAAAATTATTTTCAAGAAACAGGGTTGCCACCAATATTTCACGGCCATAAGTTTCCGATACATGAATTTTATTAAGTTTTCTGACTGATGGAGTGTTTGTTTCACGCGTCACTGCCATGCGCAGCGGTTGGGGTGCGGGCCCTGTGCGTGACAACGTGGTTTTGCAATAAAATTTCATAATTACGCCGGTTTAATTAATCGCCGGACTTGATGTTTTGATTAAAATGAGGACTTGAATAATAGGAATTTCATAAATGTTTTCATTTGGTATTTCAATTTATTTCAGTGATAGTATGTGCCGACCAATATATGCAATGTAATCAAATGCGCATGTAAAAAATATTTATACTTATAATAAGGTTATAATAAGGGTATGTGCCTGTGGCGCAGTGGTTGCAGCGCTTTGGTAGTGATACCCAAAGTTAAGCAACCTAATGTGCGGTCATGTTTGGGATGGGTGACCATTCTGACCATTTAAGTGACGTCTATTTACAAGCATCTCCGTGCTTCGAAAGGCACGTTAAGCTGTTGGTCCCGGTTAGTATCGGCAGATATTAGTCGTTAAGCCTGGTCAGAGGCCCTAGGGCGGCTTCATAACATCTGACAGTAAGGTTAGTCGCCTACCTTACAAACACCCAGCCACCAATCCGCACTGAGCCCGCGTGGTGGAGTATGGTTCGGACCACCTCATAGTTGAGGTGAGGCCTGTGCCCAGCAGTGGGACGTATATAGGCTGATGAGACATATAATAAAGCTGAAGAGCAAAAACAGTCTGTACTAAAAGGATACTCAGAATCGATTACAGAACGCATTCCACTACTTTTTAGAATTTTGTATGTTTGTCTTTATCTCTGAGTCTCTGTTTATCTGTTTTTCTGTGTATTTGTAGGCGTATCACCTGGAAGTGACTAAACGTATTTAAATTAAAACTTTACCAAATTGTCAAGAAAACTCCTGGTCAGGTTAAAGTTTACAATTTATTCTGATATCAGGAAAAATTGATCAACATGTCGAGCACTTTTGGTCCCCATAACAAAAATGAAGATCTGGAGTACCAGATCTAACACACACAGGATATGTATCTGTTAAAATAAAAAAGTTAAGTTTTCATATAAATATACATGAGTACTTATAAATCTTCGTTATTTGCTCAAGGGTGACTGGAAGATTTCGAACTTCGTCCGGGGGAAATTGGCTAAAAAATTCCTTGGCGAAATAAAATCGAAGAGCAGCTTCCGAAACTTATCGGAGTTCTCAACAATCCATTACACTAGGTTGCGCAAAAAAACCACTTGGAAGTCTCGGGACTTATTATTTTGAGTGAAAACATCTCGGCACCCGCCTGGTAAGTTTGCCGCCACCCCTACATCTAATGATAAACAATAAACATGTTGTTATTTGCTATGATATTGTTTTGTTATCTGAGTTGCAAGCGAATTATTGCTTTTAACAAATGCTTTATTTGATTATCAATGAGCGATATAAAATTTTTTGTCAGAGTCTGAAATTCTTAAAAGTACGCCAGTTTTAAAATACACTTCCTGAGTCGGATCGTTGAGGACACCAAGGTATTGCTATTTGTCTCGTTAAACTTAAAAAGACAAGTTAAAGAACATAAATCGTAGATCTATATAACTCTCTATTTCTCTCGAACTACATTACAAACATTAATTTTAAGACCTTACGATATGACTACACGTCATCCCCAAACGTAAAATTAGTGCAAACGCGCCCATAACCGTTATATTTCAGCACCATTAGCGGTAAACACAGGTTGAATAAACTCCACCGGCACTAAAATCGCCACTTTTAGTGCCGACACTAAACAAAGCTAGCGGCGGCGTCCGGTCCGCCACAAAGGCTTTATGCCCGCCACAGTGACACGCTTTTTGCTTCGCTATCGCTCGATGACGTCCCCGTAGATCGATAAGAGTCTCCCACTCGACGGGAATGCTCCATTGTATTACTGACACTACGCTGTCTGAGATGTGGAAAATCGTAGCCCTAAAATGTGCGATAACGTGTGACGTCACGCCGCGTATCACAATGCTTGAGTGGCGGCTACGAGTGCTACGGTTAATTTGTACTTGTGTTGTTTTTGTATGTTAGATTTGCTACGAAAAGTGAGTGGCGTGTTTTGGCTTTGAGGTGCTTAAGTATGTTATTTTTTGTTTCTACAAACCACTACATACCTAGATGCGTTTCTAAAATAGAAAAGGAGATTTTTGGTAATCATAAGAGATTATATATGGCTTTTCCAGCTATTCAGGTAATTTGTTTCAATAAACAGATTGGCAATTTTTTTTAAAGTGAAATAGAAGTTCGAGTGGTTATTTGCTTTCAGTTTCCTTTTTGGAATGCTGTGTCAACTCTACGCTTAGTTAGAATTTTAGAAACAGATCAAGAAGAGGTAAATAAGAATTGGTAAAAATCTAGAGCATTAGACGGAAACGCAGTACACAGAACACACAAGCTTGATGCGCTGTCTTTCATATCACACTTTTCCACCACTAAAATCCTTGTTAAGCTAGTAATTACGTGTTTATCGTCTTTAACATCTGATCCACTACCCAAAAATTGTTTATTTTAAAGCGGATACTTAACTCGTCGCCAGTACGTGCGTGTCTACTTATACTGTAGTGTGATTATCATAATTAGCGTGAAGAACGTGAGTCACATGCGATCAGTATGCGGCTGGCTTGGCTCGGACATCATCCTCTTGGGCCTTAGGAAGACAGCACAACTAAGCGTCAGCGACGAGCATGTGTTCCTCGACAAAATAAGGTTCCTGTTTGTTTTAGTACGGAGGAATTGTTCTTGAAATAAATAAAAAATGCGATTGGATTTGTTTATTTTCTTTTTGAAAATCTGCATTTTCTTTATTAAAGTTGAGTATTTTACGGAAATAAGTACTTCTACTTCTTACGAACAATAATTTCATCGTACTCTTATGCAAGTTTCTGAAAATGAAAATGAGAAAACATTATGAATTTGATCGCACTTTCCAACCAGTAGACATACGGAAACAAGTGTTAGAGGCCAGCCGGACCGCAATATTTTGAAACTGAAAACGATGAATACTTTTACCTTACTACGTTCTAAACAAAGCATCTACATTTTTAGGAAATCAACCAAGTATGTAGCCACCTCTACAAGTAAAACGACGACATTGTCGAGAGTTAGTAACGGTCATGTATGTCGTTTCGAGTATTTGTGTCTCGGCAAGAAGAAAATCTTCCTGGATCGCCGACACGCTGCTTTTAAGTTGTCTGGTTTTATAAGTTCGAAGTTTTATATACTCACTAGCTGTTACCCGCGACTTTGTCCGCGTTGGCTAGTTTTTTTGAAATGCGTTGTTTTCCTGTAATACCAACTTTATCCAAATATCATTCAAATCTTTGGTAATTAAGGAGTGAAAGTGATCTGATTCCCCGGAAAGTAATTTTTCCTATAGAAATGAGTTGTTTTCTTGCGGTAAAAAGTGGCCTATGTCATTTCTCGGGTAGGTTAATTATATTATCCTATTATAATATCTCCATACAAAATTTTATGTTAATTGGTTCAGTAGTTTAGACGTGATTAGTAATTGATAGATAGACAGAGTTACTTTCAAATTTACAATATTAGTATGGATGGACTTTACTGAATATATTCTACTAAATAATTTTTCTACGTTAATTAGTGTAGATCATATTTACCACACTTTACTGTAATCAATCAGCAGAAGTAATTTCTACTTTCATGGTCACTAACAGCTCGCATCAATGCAAGTAGCAATGCTAAAATACATCAGTAAAAGCATATTTTGTGGACTGTTAACGCCGTAAATATGGGAATCACTAAAAAAAGGTAAAAACCTACAAAAGAGTGCAGTGACAAATTGTGATTACATTGTTATTAAATGACGTCAGCGACACGTCAGTAGGCACCTCATGGTAACCCGTCACGTCAGTTTTCTCGCCCCATTCACACTAGTTGTATGTGTGTCCTTATTGTAATTCTTTAACTTGGATACCAATAAAAGACAGTATTGTTAATCAGTGTACCATTTATTAACTCTATACCTAATAATTGCTAAAATAGAATCTAAATTCTAAAGGAACTAAGTGAATTCGAGTTGTGATGTAGTAATATTGGACAAACCCGTTGGTATATAGTGGATATTGACACAGTTCACAACTTTACACGCCGTGTTGCACACACGTCCACTTAAACCACCGTAATTGGTTTACTCTAATTAGCTACACGACCTATCCGTATTCCGACGCTACAAATGTCTGGTCAAATAGGAATTGCTCCATTTTAGCTGAAGGCTCGTAATATGACAATTTCAGAATATACGACCAAACCAATCGGCATCGGGCCACTCCAGAAGATGAGTGACACTATTTCTCAAAGCTTAGGGGGGCAAGGGAGGGTCTTCCGAATTCACTCACGCACGGTCAGAGGGCGCGCTCGGGAGAACACCAATACGATGTAATGTGATGGGGAAATAATTTCCTAAAATGCATTGGATTGAGAAGACAGGTGCCGAGATGTAGGGATGGGAATGAAAAGTTGATGCCCGTATTCGAGTAGTTGAAAATCCGTCGAATGTATTCGTGTTAACGTAAATCGCTACCACGTGGATCGATACTCAGTAATTCATCGTATACTCAGTAATTCGTATACTCAGTAATTTTACCACTTCAACAATAGCTTTTCTTTTCAAAGCCAACTCATTGTTATCGTATCGAGTAGCCACGCTACTGGATTTCGATTTTCTCAATCCAACAAATTTGACGACCACTTGTAATGGTCAAGAATTTGACTTTTAATCAAGAGGTCGCGGGTTCGATCCCCGCACTGTACAAACATTTGTGTGCATGAACATGTCTGTTTGTACAGGTCTGGGTGTTATATGTATTTATTTAAGTTTATTTGTAATACCACTGTTGATTCTGATATCTGTAACACAAGTGCTTTAACTACTTACCAAGGAGTCAGATCAATATATGTGATGTTGTTGTAAATTTATTTATATGTTATCAATCGATTTGCTGACGCACAATTTTCGTGTCTTCTTCTCCCTGGCCAGTGTATTTCATATTTGAGTAGTTTCACAGGGATGTCAATTTAGTTTATGTGTACCTACAGAGGTGAATTGGGGCGAGTGAATGGTCGACCAGTGGTCGCTTGGATAATTACTTTCACTTCATTTTTAACTTAATCGATAGTTGGTTAAGAAAGTAAGTATGCATATCACAATTTGTGGGTTCAAAATTAAAAACTTAATACCTATCTTTAGTGAGTTGACAGATAAAGATTCCTCTAGCTTACTACTTACTGAATAATATTATATAAGGTATCATTTTTGGAAACGCTATGTATAAGATACCTGGGTCCTCCACATAAGACTCAGGCATTGCGAGGATACATTTGTTTGAATAATATTTCCCTTGACTGTACAGAAGGCGACGAATCAAGCTACTTATTTTCGTTGCTCATTACGTAAGCATAAGTTGCTGCAGTGATTAACTTGACATGTGGCCGCCTGAACCCGTCGTGATTGCTTCCAACAAAACAGTCCGTTTTCATTTGATCAAAAACCAATCGCAAGCATTAAACTATTGTTCCAGTCGCATTAAAGTCTATATTCGCACACGTCCCGTCGTGATTATTGGCCGGCGATATTACAGTCTGGCCCGTTCGTCTGCCAATAACAGTGAAAACATCCCGATAGCTGGTATAAGACGATCTTGAGACGTTGCCAGACAATGGGCCGTCTTCAAACTCATGTTTATTGTGCATATTCGGCAGACAAAGTCGCTGGTGGCAAGTAATCTGGAATTCAGAAAAAGAAAAATGGATCTTTTCAAAGAAAACTGCGTATTGAAATTAGGAATCTACCAATAATCCATATAAAATATGGTAATGACTAACCTAATGATAAATTAACCAAATATGATCATTTTTTAAAGCACTTAAAAATGCGAATAAAGAAATATAATAATAATAATCAAATTTAAACTATGTTAATAACTAAAATTGAATAACATTATACAAGTATTAAAATCTAGAAACGAACTTTCATGTAAAATAAAAACCATTTACATGAAACTCACCAAAAAATCATAAATGACACTAAATCTAAGTCACTTCTTGTAATACCACGAGCGTAGTCCGATTCTATGTATATCCGTGACCGCATATTAGTAAATAGTGCTTGCCATCTATACCAGACGCCGTGCGCGGTGCGATATTTATTCAATGTGTACATACCCCCACTTTTTTTTCATACACTACAGGTAGCACCTAGTAACCCCTTAAGTATTATTATGGGTGAAAGTGAAAAATCACTATTCCCGGAATCCCTGACCAAATTTGAAGATTGTTCTAGAAAACTTTGGCTAGGAAAGAACATCATAATATTATGTAATGATTGTTGACGGCGTACGCAAGAGTTTTCCAAGTGTCGTCACAGCTGAGGTTAGATCACCAGACGGGAAGAATAAGAGAACAATATATTTTCTTATATTTCCGCGGTAGCAAAGTTAACGAACCTTCGTTATTTTTACCTCCAAAGAACACCTATAGCTACTTATTAACTAAACACTAAAGCAGTTTTCGGAGTAACTTATATGATTAAGCGCGGATTCGACTAAGTTAAACGAGAACAACTTACTGTTTTGTCAGAAAAAAATTGATAGAATTGAATTGAATTTATTTTATTTCAAGTGACAAAGACTCATCGCTATTAGTAGAACTTATAAACTATATAAGTAAATAAGTTACAACAATAAATAAAACAAAACATACTATCAGTAAAAAATAAAATTACAATTACACGACAAAACAAAAACGCGAAAAATTACCTTATAACATCTTATTCTTAAACATGTTTGGTCGAATCCATGCCTACTCTACTTAATGTTATTACAATAATTTACTAAACTAATTAAAAACGAATATATTTAAAACAATACTCATTTCCTTTATATGAGAAGTCAGAAATTAACAAGTTTCGGAAATGGTGTCATATGACTGTGATGACTGAAAATAAGCTTTTCATCAACCTCTTGCAAGGAATTATCTGTCACCCTGTATATGTATTTACATATAGCCTATAATTTAAAGTTACAAACTCGTAGATAAAATGATTTAAAATGAAAAAATTAAAAAAATACTTTTGGTTCACTAAGGGCAGCCAAGAATCGCTCGACCCTTAACAGTCTGTGTTCCCTTTGTGCCTACTGATTAATATCTCGATCCACCACGTTCAGCCGTACCCATTAGGTAGCGTTAAGCAAATGCGGAGGACTACATCTTTCATTGATTAAACACTCCGGGCCCTTTCAAAGGGTTCCCAAATAATCAAACACGCCACTCGAAAACTGCAATGACACATGTTACATTATACCGGGTGGTTGGGGACTTGGTTGGAAGACTTATAATAGACTAGCTAGTCAGACAGTTTCTGCTTGATAAAGTTATTTAAAAAAAACGGTAGTTAATTATTACGTGTGCGGTTATCGGCTGTAATTAAAAGAATGAGTTGTAAGTTACCTACCTATTAAGAGTGTTCAGTAAGAAATTAATTAACAGAAAATCAAATAATGTATTTTTTTGTTCTTTCTTCCTTTCAGAAGTCGACTTCCATAAAATAAGTAATTATTATATCAACTTCAGAACTTCAATGCGCAGCGAAAAGTGAGCCGAGTAAAATTGAAAACATTTTCGATTGCCCCAGCGCGCAAATGTTGACTGGAGTACATGTTCGAAGCTAATTACGAAACAAAACCTACTCAAATGAAATGCAACAGGGAAATCTGAAAATTGTATAACTCATTTTCAATCGTCTGCGTCGACATCACTCGACACGCAAACTCTCGGACGCACGCAAAACGAACATTTTTCCGAACGGAACGCCCTCACCACGCAAAACTCTATCAAAACGTCGAAAAAAAACAGTAACATGGCGTATAATGACAGCTGGTCCACTTGAGAACAAAAGGGGAGAGCCGAGCCTCGTCGAGAAAAAAATACACGAAGAGTTAAAACAACTGCGTGTACGACCGCCCGCGGACGGTCGCCTACTCCGGCCGCCTGCTAATAAATTTGCAATCGCGTTCGATTCGAAATGTTGACAGACCCAATTTACCTTACTCACGACGAGTGGACGATAGCTACTGTGCCGCACACTGCACTCGCCGCTCTCTTCTACACTCCACTGAAAATTAGGTGGCTGCGTTGAGAAAACTCGTTACGGATATTGCTATACGTCTCGGGGAGAATAGCGCCGCATTCGAGTTTAAAATGCGAATAATAATCGCGCCATTCATAAAAATCCCGTGCGCGGAATGCAAGGAGAGGCCGTGTTTTACACGTTATAATTTTGTGCCGAAAGCCGGCCGGGAGCTGGAGGCAGCCAGTTGTTTTGTGCCGAGTGTAGGCTCGGTTCAAATGCCGCGCACGGACCATTAGTTGATGAGCGCACGTGCACGCCCGCCCTGCGCCAGACGCCACCGCTCCGCCCGGAAAGAGTAACAATTTTCAGCTAGAATATGAAAATGTTTTGTAGTTCTCCGCTAAAAAATATGTTTTACCGAAACTACGGTTTTCACGCACAATGAACTCTGTGAAAGAACTTTGACCATTTATGTTTAGAAAACTGAAACAATGTTGAATTATTTCGTGTAGTATGTTGGCTACCTCCGCGCGCTTGGGATTTCACGTGGAAAGCGGCGGGCGAGAAGTGGGTACCTAATCTCGCAGATAAAACTTTATGCCGTTTTAACTTTTTAAACCTTTCAATGGCCGGTTTTTCATCTGAAACTGTTATGAACTTTCGATTCGTTTTTAAGGGTACAAACGGCCGGCATTGGCAGGATACGTTCAATTCACTGGCTGAGTAGGTACTTCAACGTTTTTACTGCCAACTTGTAAATCATTTGATTGGTTAAAGCTAGATCTCATTTTAAGAGTAAATAACTGAATGAATATTATGTTATTTAAAGTGGATTCATATTTTAAATTTAACTTTTATGCTAGAATGCTAGAACTTTTTAAGTGGTAGTTATAAATACTAAACCACACACCCCACCCTGCTTATCGTCTAATCGTCCCTTTTTAATACGCAACTTGCGTATCGTATCATCGTCCCGAACTGTCGAACCTTTGATCCGTGGCTTCATCTGTGTCGAGGGGACTATTCTTACTTAAACCTCTCATTCAGCGATTTTCATAGATACGTGCGTGTTTGTGCGTCGTGTCATTCACCTAATATCGATCATAGAATTAAATAACGTCACAAAAGAGAATTCTGAAAGTTGAATATTTAAAATAACACATTCTTCTTATTACGCGAACACTAGACATTGAAATGATACACCTTTTACGGATTATTTCGCAAATTATTGAAGTGAAAACTTCTTTAGCGGCGTTGAGCACTTTTGTGGCATGGGTAGAAACTGTGAAACTCGCGTCAGGTCACGTGATGCTGATCGAAAAACCGTAAGACGGTTCAAATAAATCAAAAATGCACAACGTTAATAATCAAGTTTTCACTTCTGCCGGCACTCCCGGAGTGCAACCCGTGTTTTTTTTACATTTTATTTCAACCTGACGTTTCGGACCCTTCTCAGTGTTCGTGGTCACACATATTTTTGGAACAGAAGTAAAATAAACTTTGTGATTTAATAAATGCATTGATTTTTAAAGGTAGAAGTAAGCCACACGCACATTTAATATTAACCAAAAAACAATTCGACGCGCTCCTGTCGCAACATAAAAATTCATAAGCGTTGCTGGTACCTTTAATAGACACAGACCCATGTCTTTTCATCAAATACTATCGAGTAAGTCGGTTACGTCCCTGTAATATGTGTTTTTTATGAATTAATTCCGCGGCTGGCGGCGCCCGAAAGCGCTTTACTCACGGGCCAGATGGCGCGCGGACAGATCAATTTGATGATTGCAAAACCTACGGGACTATTTGATGTCGTTTGGATTCGCGTCGAGCATTCCTTTTTTGAAAGTGGAGTGGAGGTAACGCCCCCTTTTTTCGGATCGTGTTTTAGCGGTGAAGTTGTGCTCGTTGATGGATTACTATCTTTAGTTGGGGCACAATCAAATATAAGGCTCAGGCCACATCTGCTTCTTTTTGTCGCTAAGAGTCGCTTCTGACAGCGTTCCGACCAATCTCCGCACCTCAATTGAAGGTGTAACCTGAGCCTGAAACTACCTTCCTGAAAACTTTAGCTAATAATAAAAGATTTATATAAAATATAGTGGAGAAATCCAAGTTACTTAATAATAGTATGTTGTACACGGTAGTATGAAAGTCCATATAATCAATTTTAAGCAAAAGGCATCTTGTGCCTAAATATAAGAGTTGTAATTTTAATAAAAATACCATTTTAATGGTTTAATCGTACAAGTAGCGCCAACATACTAAAATTACATCAGTTTACCTATCTAACTTTACAGTACCAAAACTAAAACCGTTAGATGTCCTATCATTTTTGCTTGATTTATTCCCGTTGTTACTGGTATGAGTTAAGAAATAAATGAATAAATATTTCACAACAATCACACCAATTCTCTAGTCCCAAATTAAGCTACGAGGCTTGTGTTATGAGTACTAGACAACGGATAAACATATTTATATACTTTTTTTTTGTAAATAAATACATATTATACATAGAAAACACCCAGACCAGTACAAACACACATGTTCATGCACACTTTTGCTTTGTACTGTGCGGGGATCGAACCCGCGACCCTTGGTTTTAGAAGTCCGACCTGTGGACCACTGCACCAAGCGGTCTTCAAGAGTTAGTAAACATAACTAAACTTGGATTAAAAAGAAGTTAAATGCACACCAAACCATCCCCCTAAAAGTGGAAAAACAATCAGTGCACGCGTGTAGTACAGATGTAATGTCGCCGGTACATTTTTCGCCCCTGTCATTGGGGTAGATAGTGTCAGCGAGTGACGTCAGGAATAAGCGCTATCTCTTGTCTCCGTTAGATTACGTCATTCCGCGTTGTTGATGGAAGAAAACGTGCGTGACAATAAATAATGTGCGTGTATCTAAGCAAGTTTAAATTTATTCCGAATCTATAAAAATTTAGAGTAGTCATTCCATGATAACTCTCAATAAAACTGATTTGCCCTGCTTGTTAGCCCCAGCACACACGGTGAAACTATCAAATTATTAGTTCTTAAATAACAGATTTGCAACGCGTTTCAAACCGGTTTCAAAATGGTTGCGTCAGGTGCGGTCCCTCTAGTCTATGGCATAAACTCAAATGAAAGTCAAAAGTAACTTAAAGTTGCAGTTTCGTTGCACTTGCGTTTCACCGTGTGTACTTTGATTATTTTTTTTGTAAAACAAATTACATATTACGTCTTAGCTAAGGTAGCAAAGAGACAACATGAATAAGGATTGTGGATACACTGTAGCTCCGCTAAGTAGGTTATACTTTTGGTTTTTTGATGCTGGTTTGAATTCAGTTATGTTTCCAAAAACGAGGTTCTAACTTACGATTCTTGACAACTTTTACGATAAGCTTCGATGAATTATACTAACACACTAAAAAATGATGAATAATACTAACACAATACATACACACACACACACACACACACACACACACACACACACACACACACACACACACACACATACACACACACATGCACACACACACACACACACACACACACACACACACACTTCAAACCCCGATCCCAAGACACCTGTCGTAGGGCTAGGTAGACATAATCGTCTATATTTTCTTTACTTTTACTTATATTATACTTGCACGCTGCACACACTCTTGTCAAATATTGTAACTGCGATTAGTTAGCATTTATACTATAGGTTAGTGATCTTAAGAGCGTAGTCTCCTGGCACAGGCATAAATTTGCTTAAAAGGAGACTGCTGCCACTAATTGTGCTATGTATACATTTAAAAAGAAATAAATATTTTGTATTTTGTATTATTCATCTTTGCATGAATTATTTCTATGATCAAATTACATATGTATTAAAGAATGATTAAGGTGGAAACCTGTGAGGAACCGCGCAGTCCCAAACATAACCTATATTGCATTTATTCGTATATTGCCTAAGACTATGTCCAATTTATACGATATGTAGGGGTACCTTATTGTTGTGATGTCATAGTGGGGATTAATTCGAGGCACGTCGTCGCTTGATATCTGATCTTGGGCTCGTGGGGTTAGGGCCTCAGTATGAAGTTGTAGGCATATACGCTTGCTAAGAAATAGCTTGGTTAGGGGCCAAAAATCAATTAAAACGGTAGTTACCTTGATAAAGTAACTCGTAAGCTGCATGTGGCTTGATTAGGTATTGTCCTTAATCGGATGAATAATTCGTTTTTTTTTTTGAAGATAATTAATCATCTGGCCAATGAACAAAAGCTTCCATCACAGCAGTTTCGAGCTTTCACCGTAATAGCGAGTTCATTAAAGTCAAAACAAATTAGACAGATCATTTATGTTCAAACCGTTTAATCACGTAAAGAACGTAACACTTTTTAACTTTTACTCGCGCCATTTATCAAAGCTACGATACAGCTATTAAGTCACGATTTGTCTTACAAACGACGAAAGAGCGTTATATAAATTTCCCCGGAAATAAATCATAACGAGCGACGTCATTGAAATCATGTTTCTCGAGCACAGGAGAGGGGAGAGCGGGCACAATCGGGCCCCGATGAAAGTCGCTAAGAGACAGATAACATCGCACCGACCACTGCCCCTATCGCCCCCATCGCCGCACCAATAATGAGTGTACAAATCGTGACGGAAATCGAAAGAAAAAAACTTCCCAAGATCTTATCGAGCGTCCTAAACGCTCTCGTAAAAATATTAATAAAACATAACTTTTTCCACCCAAACCCACATTAAATTCCGATCCCGTAGGAATTTATTGACAATTACGCGTCAATAAGAGGCAATAAAAGCACAAAGCGTCAATGTCCACAGATTTGAATGTCAATTGTACACAATTGTGTAATTCTGTTTTTGTGGAGGCTCATTTTGATTCTGTCACTAGTAATACAATTACGAGCTGACTTTAGCTCGAATTCTTTGTTGCGTTTATCATAATGATAAACATGACATTCTACTATTGTTAATCAATTGGACGTATGATATTTGTTTCCGTTATCGATGTCTAATGTTGTTATACTCGTTGTTGTTTTATATTCAGAAGCATTTGAAAGAATTATTCATAGTTTAACTTAATAAACACGTTTAATCTTGGTGTCTCGAATATTGCGTTGATGAAAACAATATTTTCCGCACTGATAAGTAAATTGGGTGATTCCATCGGGAATTTAATCAGTGTAAGGACCGGAACACAACGTCGTGAACACGACGCAGACGTGATAAATTAAAACGAGGCTGCGAATGTCGCGTACAAACCGTTAATAAGAGGAGCGAGCTTAACCTTATCTCCGATCGAGGAACTCTAAAAAACTGAGGGGCCGCGCGGGGGGAGGGGAGGGCAAGAACAAGAGCCGTCAGTGAAATAGAGATAGATGAACAGTGGGAAATGAAATTCTTTGTGGCATCGCGGTCCCGCAAAAAATGCACAGATTAGATTTTCCCCTCGCCAAGGGCCCGGAGTACGGAGGCAATGATTTTTTACAACGCTCGCCGGAATATATATAGGAGTTTTAGTGCCGGGATTTGTTATAACTGCCCTCTGTTTGAGAATTTTAATTTCCTTGATTTGAGGCCGCCTCACATTACGGCGTAATGCGTACGCTATTTATCTTATTAATGGGGAGGACAGATTGTTCAAAGTATATGTGTGTGCTGAGAAATTGTCATTTGATAAATAAAACTTTACAACTAATTCCTACTTGACGAGTGGTTACTAATAAATTGTTAGCCCAACAAAAAATAGCATAAAATGGGACTCTTGCAGTAAATTAAGTATGTTTAGTAGATGAGGTCATAAAAATCATGAATACCTATCTAAGACATCTACTCGTACTCAACCAAATCCTTACTACAAACTCTTCAATCTCCGAAACAATATAACAATATGTCAAGCCATAAAAATGTATATCATTGTGACGACATTGTAGATAGGTTTTACGGCCCATACCGAGACATATTAAGTTCTTCAGAGCCGCAAACAAGGCGGGTAGCGAAATTACTCCGTATTAGAGGCCAGAGGCCCTATTCTCTAAGCCTATATCCCTAGTTTCATATATCGTCATCCCTGTCACTGTGCGACTGTGTGACTGTGCGAGCGAGTGGGCTGGCTATATTCGTAAATACGAACGAAACGCTATGGAATGCGGCCTCAGAGGAGGATTTGGCGACCCTCCGTAAAAAACAAGAGGGAAGTGTACACTGATTCTGCACTTGTCCCCATGTGGTTGTGCCAAATAGATTCAACGGCTTCATTTGAAGATTGCTCGGCTTAGCCGGCTTAGAGAAAGTTCGGCGGTAATTTTCACTTGTATTTTGGGTGTGTGTGTCACACCGCTCGTTCGTAGTAGTTCGCTGTGTGACACGTTTGTAGCAAGCTCCGTAAAATGTAACACAGTCTTTAAGCTTAGTTAAAGTTTTGCCAAACTGCTAAAAACACCGCGCAAGTTGTTAGCTCGTATACATTTTCCCTTCCTAATAAAATACCCGCCCCGTCTCGGCAATGTGTGAGAAAGCCTTAAAAAGCCTTAAAAACGTTACTATGGGTGACGCCAGCTGTTTGAGATTACCTTTACTAACTCTGATTGGTTTGTCACACAGCGAGTGTGGATCGGATACCATGGCAAAACATAGAATTTGGTAATTACCTTTAGTAAATAGAGCAATTAAAATCACGATATATTATTTGTGTAAAAGCATCTCTTTCCCACCAGCGTATGTCGCGGTGCTAGGGTCTAAAAATTTGATTGAGGTACCGATTTAAAAATCTCAGCGAGTAGACTGGGCCAAAACTCTCACATTTGTTCACTGGAACGCGGACGAAGTCAGGGACGGCCGCTAATTTCAAACAAAAAATATACAACAACATCACAAACATTGATCTGACTCCGCGTTAAGTAGCTTAAGCACTTGTGGTGTATAAATAAAAAACTTAAAATAAACACATATAACACCCAGACCCAGTACAAACAGACATGTTCATGCACACAAATGTTTGTACAGTGCGGGGATCGAACCCGCGACCAATTTCTTGGTTAATAGTCAACTTCTTGACCATTACACCAAAGTGTTCGTCAAATGAAATACTCCTCTAAATTAAAATCATGACGTGAAGCCCACCCAATCACTCCCCGATTAGAACACAGTCCACAAATAGTCCGCACCGCAATCAAACTAATCCCGCAGTAGATTTTTTAGCTAAATACGTGTAAGCCCAATCAATATAAGCCAGGGCATTGAGCGTGTGTCGCCAACCGTGTGTCATTTCGGGAAAATTGAGAGTCGCCCGCATCCATACAAGTGGGTCGCAATCTGTTTGGTAGCTTTAGAAGCGTTTTTGTGGCAACACTGCTAAGCACAAAATTAGGTTTCTTTGGGTGAATTAAAGGCGATTGGGAATTGATTGTCAAAATATAGATCATTAGATTTTTTTATTAGGCACAATGATACAAAAAATTAAAATTACAATAATAATGATAGAATACAAAATAAAATAAGAATAATGATTCAATAATTGCGCCTAAATAGTCCTCGCTCAGGAAAGTTGTGGCAGCAGCGTTACTTGACAAAAGAAAATATATTTTACACTCCATATTATGTAAGAATTTCTAGTCTAGTAGACTGTCTTATACTTTTTTTTTCACAAAAAGTCGAAAGAAGCATTGAAAATGCTGCGAAAATATAGTGAGACTGAAAAGAACCTTTAAAGAATAAAGTAGGCATTCCGACTATAAATTACCTAATTAACCTTAGACAAGTTACCGGTGAAGGAAGTGGGAGAGAGATCGTTTTCCCCAAACTAATTACAAAACACGATAATTAAAAAAACAGATTCCTCCGCAAGGAATGGGGAAAGGAAATGCAAAGTGTCCACCCGAAATTTCCATGACAAAAAACCTTCGTTTTTTCGTATCGCCCAAAATAACCATTGTCTCCGCGAGAGTTTTGTCCGTTTTTTTTTGACGTGTCTCATTTTCATTTTTATCTTTGACGGCGACGTTTTTAATAAGATATGCAAATCGTGACGGGCAACTACTCCGTCAAAGTTTAATGATAAAGCATCGTTGCTTTTATTTAAAATTAAAAAGTCGAAAATCACCCTGTTATTTATTGCAGGTACTGATGTGCCGTTCCCGGGAACGTTCCCAACGAGGGAATATTCCCAGGAACGTGCCCGGGAACGTTCCCAAAAGCGGGAACATTGGGGAACATTGTTTATTAATATTATAAAATGCTTCCATCATTATTTTAAATACATTTTAGTAATGCGGCTGCACGTCGTGATTCAGTTCAGTTGCAGTAATGAAAACGCAACATTTTTTATTAAATAATGTAATGTTTCTTTCATCTAAAAACATGTCAATCAATAGCAATCTCACAAAAATACACATTTAAAAAACAACAATCATGAACTTGTCATAGTTTAATGACATGGTGAATGATAAATATTAAAAATATGATGTCTTATATATTGAATAGTGCACCAATTTTTTATTAATCTTTCTATATATATAAAAATGAAATCCGTTTTCCTTGGTCACGTTATCACGCGTGAATGGCTGGACCGATTTCACTTATTCTTTTTTTGTTGTATTTGTTATTATTAGGAAAAGGTTCTTACGCAAAAAAATATTAGGAAGATCTCTGAGAAATATTGAAAAATATACATTTAATTTTGCATATTTTAAAAAACGATGACATTGTTCAATCATTGCAACGCTAAGGCGGTACGAAGTTCGCTGGGTCAGCTAGTCAACAATAAAAACAAAAAGTCTCTGACTAAAATATTCACAACTAACGATTTTGTTAAGAAATGAGAGTATTTATTATTTATATCGCAATATTTTTACAATCAATAGCACTAAGCAGCAGTCTTATAAAAAACAGACTATCATAGGGTTCCCTACATCATTACGAAACCCTGTTTATTGAGAGTTATTCTGTCGAAATCATATTTTCGAACATATAAACTCTATTTAAATTATATAATTTTAACAATCAACTGTTATTAAATGAAATTAAATCAGACTATTATTTAAATCTTAAAAAACTTGAATTGAGAAAAATATTTTCAATAAACAACCTTAAAAAATAGTATCACAAAATTACTTTTCGTATTGAAAATGTCCCGTTATAATTTTAAGGAACTTTCATATTTTTTCATACGTTTCAAAAGGCAAGGCTTGATTTTGCGGATCCAAGTACGGGCTATGCCAAGTGACTTGTTTTATTATTACTAGCCTGTTATTAATATACCTACTACATATATCCGTGGACCGTTATAGGATGCCGATGATATTTTATATCCATGACAAACAATAAGTTCAATTACATTACAGAAGAAAAACATTAACAAGTAAAAAGATAAATTGCATATTCAATTAAATAGATCAATTAAAACAATAAATTGTTGATAAATAAGATTGTCATGGCCCCTTTTGGATTTAGTCCTCCTTCAAATGCCTCTATTTTTGTCTGGCTCCGCCTAGGGTTATCCAGTCCGTGCCTGCAGTTTTAGTTAAGTCGTCGGCCCATCTTTCTTATAAAAGTTTAATCTTTAATGGACACACAAATTCATACTGGCACATGATAATAAGAACACAATAATAAATAAAAATAAATTAGTAGGTACAAGAATTTCGAGTCCGGCGTGGTATTTTTCTACTTAAGTTTATTATAAAGAATCACGGTTTTATTTAAGCACTCACTGTTTCTGAGAGTTGTGTGATGGAAAAGTACCTACTCATTGTTTTCGTCACAATCACAAAGTGTATTTTCAATAAATAAATATATCAATGTCAATACAATGTATATAGTAATACTTACTTCTATTGTCTAGTGAACTTCAATGCGCTAATATAAGTTAGTATAGCTGGCATTTACCTCATTTGTATTTTCTCCAGTAACCGACGATGATGTAGAGGTGGAAGTGGAAGCTTGAGGGTGTAACTCTGAAGACAGTGGTATAACACTTGCCGCCTCAGGTTTTAACAAATGTTTAATATCAGTTAATGCTTTGTCACATTTTGTTAGATGGCGTGCAAATTTTGTTGTATTTTTAAACTTGTAGACTAATCTACAAAAAGTACATGTATAAATAGTCTTTTCATTCACAATGCTCTGTATAAAATGGTCGTGCACTTTACTTTTTGGTCACATGATTAGTCACCCGCGTAAAAGCGCGGGCGGTGGCTCACAGGATAAGCAAGCGTGTCCAAACAGCGCACGGCGTGACTGTATAACGCAAACTGATAGACATCTGACAATAAGTACGCTCTATCTCTATCATGTTTATAGCGCTGTCACGCTCGTGACAAAATGGGTAGTGAGTTTGCAGTCGATTAACGCCATCTATTGAGTGCTGTTGAATCTTTTTTCTTAAAAACGTCATGAAAACAAACTCATTGCAATAAAAATGCTATTAAAGATTGAATACTAACTTTGCATGAATGTTCCCAGCTTCAGGGATCGATACCGGGAACATTGGGAATTTACTGGGAATATTCCCCATGAGAAACTTACTGGGAACGGGAACATTCCCGCGGCACATCGCTAATTGCAGGAAACATGAAAATGTTATACCAAAAATTTATATATTTAATTCGTTTGCAATACGGCGTCGATTGCTTTTCCTATCATTCGTTTAAGATACTAAGAGTATAAAGATTTAGGGCTTTAATGTAAAAACATTTTTTTTAATTGAAGATTCAAGCTGTTTGGCTATCAACTAACTTTGTTCATTATCTCGAACTAAATAAGAGGTTTTCTGGTTAGTGTTATATGGTTGACAATGTACATTAAAGTAGCCTCAATTAGAACGGTACCAATCTTTTTTCTAGCGCACTAGAAAATATTGTGATTCAAGAAAAATCCTGGCTGGCGAAATGTGAAATTAATTAAAACCGCGCGAGTAGTGGCCGTCACCCGCAGACGCTCATATCGAGTGCCGAGAGCCGAACGACCAAGGAGACCTGCCACGTGAGCTTAGAATAGGCACCTTACTAATCTTCTATACTATAAAAATAAATCGCAAAATATGTTGATAAGCGCATAACTCAAGAACGCCTAAACCAATTTGGTCAATTCTTTTTTGATGATATTCCTTACAGTTCGGGGATGGTTTTAAAAAAGAATTAATGAAAAAAAAAACAGGCAGGACAACTTCTGCGGGGTCCGCTTGTACAGTAAAAAAATATATTTTCACGATAGGGAATAATATTTCTTGTAGTGAGTCAAAAGCTAAGTATGTACATATATTCTCTTTAATTTTACTGTTTTTATTTAAAAAAGGACAGGAATGAAATACTTTAGAATAAAAAAAAACCTAAACCTACAACAGACAGAAATCTAATCAGCGAACAATTTGGGGTCAAATAGCGACAGTAAAAACTATGATTTTTTTGCTATTATATTGGCAATGTAACTTTCAACTTTTTGTTATCACCACTGAAAACGAACTCCCGCGCGCTTCCAACATCATCCGCAATTCTCCCTCGAATCTAGATAGCGAATCAAATTAAACAAGTGACGACTTTAAATCCGTTCGCCAAACAAAATGAGCCACTAAACGCGGCATATTAAAAGTCAAACCCTTATGAGGGCTGCTGAATAAATAAATAAATAGGCCGAATATGGTGGGAGCGTAATAACAGAGGCAAACAGCATCAGAAGCCGTGAGATAAAATCGTATTGCGTTGTCAAAAATAAATGAATCCAGGGATTAGCGGGGACACGGCCGCGCAATATTGTGCCTGGCGCCCGGCGTGGGGCCGTAAGCCGTGAGGGCCAACTTTTGCTATTACAATTTTCAGTGTAATTATTTTCGGTGATAATGTTGTTCTGCTGCAGGAAACTCAACTGCCTGCCGGTAAAATTACTTGCGTTTAATTTGAGACTAATTTTGTATTATTAGGAACATTTTTGATGTTTATTTATGATATTCTTGTTGATATTATATAAACCATGTACATACATGAATGTTCACTTCATGCAGACTTGCTCACCAGACAGCTTATTATTTACAAGACATGCCTTACACTCGCCACCATTAGGCATAAGACACCATGGCATACCTAAGTCATTTAATATCCATCAGCAGCAAGAGTATAATAATTGTTAAATAACGCAGTACGTACGTGCGCAATGTAACAATATACCTAATGAAATACAAAACAGTCGCATAAAACAATCATGAAACCCAAACATTGCCAAATAAACTGTTGCGCGCGTCAGTTAAATATAATAAAAATTACTGGAGAGACGTCCTGAGGGAGCGTCATTGTGAGCCCACAATGAGCGCTCCTGATTGGCGGAAGGATGTTCTCACTGAAAAAAATAATATCGACGCGTCATTTCGCGCAATTTTCGTGGAATTTTCAAACGATAAAACCTGTCATTCCGTTGAGGTGCCTATAAAATATTCATGGAGACGGGCGAGAGCTGAGCGATTTTTTCTTCGATTTACGCTTCGAAGATGTCATTTTCCGTATCATTAGCGATGGAGCGTCGCGCCGCGGCACTATTTACACACAAATACGATAAAAATGATGCCCACAGATCGGCTGTTTGACGCGCCATTGATAAATTACGACCTTTCAAATGCCTTATCGTTTGTGGTTTTCAACGGTTCTGCGGGCGCGGCTTTTTTAACTGATCTTTTAATGTCTTTTATGAAACGTCCCCGTAATTGATCGCTGAAATGCTTCTGTGATAATTTTTACAATAAATGCTAAATGCCATTTTACGGTTTTTACTTGAAATTGAAGTTATAATTTTTTTTACGGTGTAGGTACTTGGATACATTTGGATACATTTCGGTATTTCAGTTAATACGGTTTATTAAGTTATCCTAATAAAAAACTGAACATCTGTTTTGACGTCTGGATACTTGATAACAATCAACATATTAGATTTAGACACCTAAAAGGCCTGCATTTTTGTCACTGAATTATTTATTGACTTCTTCAGATTTTGCTAGATTTTCATTAGTCTAGTTCTAAATGTCCCTATACGGTAAAACGGCGCTGGTACGTTTTTAAATTTTCTCTCCATATATCGTATCTGTGGATCAGTACATGATCATAGTACCTTTGTCGGCGCTCGAGGCGATGCCTCCAAAGAGAGGGCTCAGCGGGCGCGGATAAATCGGCTTAGAAAAAGAACAGTTTTGCGCTGTGAACTCTGGGTATCAGTATTTTTAAACAACCTATATCTATTATTACTATTATTTTTAATAGCCGGTACTGCCCCACTGATGGGCAAAGGCTTGCCCTGAACTTTTCCATTCGTTACTGCCGGCGGTCAGGACTTTATCTATATTATTTTATATATATCTTTAATCTAGTTTATTAAAGCTGATTTAGTCTTTGTAGCTACAGTACATCATTTTTGTTATACTCGTAGTACGAGTAACAAGAAAGTTTCTTAAACTTTGCTTACAATCTTTGGGTCTTTGATATATAAGACACTGTTTATTAAGTAACATACTTTACTTGTTAGCATTAACAATGCAAATTTCTTTACAATGTGAAATCCAAACACACTTAAAAGAAAACGGGACTGCCCGGCTTGCGAAAGGTGTGGGTTCGGCTCCCGCCTATGGCAGTCCATTTTTATTTTGTTTTACTCGTACATAATCAGACACTAAAATGGAAAAATATTTTGATCGGAATGCTGCCTTAATAACTTTATGCTTAAGAACTTTATGCGCAATGCAGGAAGCATAAACTAAAGTCATAATTATCGGTAAGTAATGACGTATTAGCCCCAATGAATAGACACGCTATTAGTTTACCGATAGCGTCACAGCGAATAATTTAGGAGGCAATAATTAATTGCCTACATCGCCGGTATTAGGTAGAGTGGTCAGCACATCAGGCTACCCAGTTTTGTTCCAAAATCGTCTGGACCACATGTGCATAAGATTCAGTGTTTATCGTGACGTGCTTGCTGGCCACCGTGCTTACTCTCTATTGCACACAATTCGTGGACACCCTGTTTTAGTCAAGCTAAGAAGACGTATGCCAAGGG
Organism: Pyrausta despicata; assembly: GCA_963921415.1. Lineage (NCBI taxonomy): Eukaryota > Metazoa > Arthropoda > Insecta > Lepidoptera > Crambidae > Pyrausta > Pyrausta despicata. The sequence goes on from OY992848.1 coordinate 12,943,480, forward strand.
GAGGTTTCTTGTTGAAAAGATGACGGTATATGTATGTAGAACAATTATTCATTACCAGCTGTATATTTAAATTTTTCTAAACAACAACGTAATACTAATTATGGTCGAATTCTAAGAAAAATCTGACAAAATAGAATTGTGACGACAAAAATACCAAAGTCATCCGTCCCATTACATCACGAATTTTAAGGAGAAACATTATAGATACTACACGCTATTAAACACTTTACCTTTTATCATTTAACTTTCACTGCACCCATTGCCTTCTTTCTGCGTGACCTTGAGGTTGACTGGCAGAAAATGCTTTTAGCATTAAGTTCACCCTTTGTACATTTCTCGTGCAATAAAGTTTTAAATAAATAAATACACGCGAATTGGGTTGCCTTTCATTTGTGTAACCCATCACCTACCTGGAAAACGTATAAACCAAATTATAACAGCTCCACATCGGAATTATTCGAAACAATATGCAAATAAATACAATTTTACAGTACAAACCCGGCTGCGTGCGAATTTTCACGTTGAATTTATTCGTTCGAGTACTTACATGTCAATCACAAACGATCAAAGGCGAAGCAGTTCTCATTAATTCCCGCCGTTACACATGTCGAAATGCTAATAAGCAATTAAATAGATTAATAAAGATATTTACGTCATTCTGCCAATTTGCCATTGATCTGCCGATTTCAATAAGCCTTTGATCTGGTGAAGCTCAGCAGAATCGATTTGTAATCATTGTTTGACAGTTCTGAGACATCGCTCCGCTGAACGATTCAATGTTTCGATATTGAATAATTGTGGAATAATAATCGGCTTACCTGTTACCTAAGAGGAAGGGTGGCATTTTTAAAATACCTATTTGCGAGCGATTGGAGCGTAACGAGGGGAGGCTTTGTAGGAGCCCTGTATTGGCTATGTATATTTTATTTTGTATTGTATGTTTTGAGAGATGAAATGTGAGCGAACTGTTGCTTGTTAATTCTGATATGACCATTTATATGCCTAAAAATACGCTTTACGCAAGATACAAGTAGTTACAAATTAACAGTTCCATAGATCTTTCCGTGAATTTTGTATTTACTTTCATATCTGAGTGTTGTGTAAATACCTTGAAATATGAAGTATTAGAAAAATGGCGTTAAACTGAAATTTTCACATGCAACCGAGCGTCAATTCAATTCTTATAAATAAGTACCTGAATTATTATTATTCATGGAACTAAAATACAAAGTGGCTTTGCTCGTTGTCACAAATTTCGGTAACATCCAATTTGACGAATTCGATATTCCAGGTCAATACCGCACATCCTTTTACGAGCGGCTAATTTATCAAATGTAGATTTGTCGCCTTACGTCGTTGCATCGCGAAAGCGTCGTTACGCCGTGATCCGCATAAGCCTTGGCATATTTCGCGCGAGTAGAACATATTTCGTAAATTTGTCCGTGGGGAGGGGCGGAACACCTGCCGTAAAGATAAGCCTGTGATGTCGCGTAATATCCCCTAAAATAACTTCTTACTGCCTCCGGTGCTATGGCGACGGCCCGTCTTCCTGCTATGTAGAGGTGTAGCTAGATGGGGGAACGCCGGCGTGGTCAGGAGGCACGTGTTGCGTGATTATGTACATGTGTAATTTATAAGTACATCACATACAACACATCAGGCTCTGATGTGTTTTAGACTTTAACACGGTACCTCTTAGTTTAAGTAAGTAAATAAGTATTGTCTTGTTTTTGAAACGCCAATGAACACATATTTTGATATAAATTCAAAAGTCTGATACGACTTTTACTATACATAAACGCTGGTTGACTTGGCGACTTCAGACGACGTCAGACGACAGAAAAAAAATACATACAAGACTCAGGTCTTACAGACCATTGCTAGTACGTAGGTATTGATTGTGTTGAAACTTTAAATCTGAAACAAACAGTGGCTGCTGTAGTCACCATTACCATTGCCGCGCAGTATTGTTCAATGTTATCTCACTTCAATATTCCGTTATAGTTTCCTCAATAAAACCTTAAGGCCCGCCACCTAGCGGCAATATCGCGAATTAATTAAGGAAGTCATTACGCCCCGATAGAGCATTAGCCCCACGCATGCCGGGAAATTGCCGACACAAAGGATATTTCCTGCGTTTTCCCTGATTTAAAGCAATTCACGGATTTTGATTAAGCCCCTGCCTTCGCGAGATTATTCCCCTTTCAGTGCAAAGAATGGTCTATTCGAGAGACCGTGAAACTGTATTGTATTTCCTTATGCTATTGATTTTCGGAGTGTCTTAAGGAGTGACGCGGGGCGCCCTGTCACGGTTATTAAGTTTGTCGTTCCGAATTCGGCTTGACATCCGATTCGAATGGTAGTTGTTAAACTAATAACTCGGTTGCGTGTGCTCGAGGCAGTCACGTGAATTAGTGGTAATTCCCGAATCAATTAATTATTTTGTCACTCGGTTTATTTATTGGGAGGAAAATAAAACAATTTGGATACTGTTTTAAAATATTTATCGGTCTCGAGACAAATTGAAGTCGTCAATAGTGTTGCATAAAAGTAGTGACATAAAAACTCTTTCTTGGTCTACTAGTTCTCTACATCAGGTTTAATTAAACTGGCCGTAAGATGACGATCAATCAGATAGGTCGTCTCAAGGCAAATAAACTGTAATTGCATTTCTCAATGAGTCGAAAGCACTATTACGCTTAATACGCGGCGACGCCAGTTAAGATGGTCGGCGGCGATCACAAAAGCCTTAGCCAATAGAAACTATGTTCATTAGCTATCCGGACGAGAAAGCCGCAACTGGCAACTTTATATTGCCACGATAATTATTTATTCCGCTCACTCCCACCGACTCGGTGGAAACTATTCAGCGAAGAAACGCCATTTCTCGGCGGTCAGATAAGACGTTTGATTTCCCCCATTTTCCTCGGACTTTAATTATGGCCCGTGGTTTTGTGTAAAATAGTTGGTGGAGTAATTTAATCCAGATATCTGTATGCAGGAGGCGTGCGGGGCCAGAGGTGGGAGCGGGGAGCCAATGAGGCGGGAGAAGAAATGCGCAAAACGAATTATTATGTGCCGACCCGGTTTGTTTGTTTTCATTTTGCTGAAACGTACACCCACTATTTTTGTCGTAGTCCTACTCTGATAGCACAGATTATAACCTCTATGATAGTTTACTGTCTGATATCAGTACGTCAATTTAAGGTTTATATTATCTACGAGTATATATATATAAAAAAGTGGTGTTGTTACACTATTTGTAACTCAGGACAGATGAACCGATTTGACTGAAAATTGGCGGAGAGGTAGCTTAGAACCAGAAAACACTGTGACTGTGAAAACAAAGGTATAAAACGCGGACAAGGTCGCGGGGGGCCACTAGTATTTTATAAAAGTGTAATTCAAGTTTTTCTGACGACGTCGATAATTTTGTTCGGTGGCCAGCACGTCACGGTTAACACGGCGATGACTTATGCGCTTGTGATACGGGTGATTTTGACTACAAAAACGGGTAGGTAGCCTGTTGTGCTGGGAATTAAAAAACCTAGATTTTGCTTATGTACAGTTTTTTAACACTTAACTGAGTAATTGTAGGAGGTATATGAACTCTGTTGTATGAGCTAACCGTGGATTGTTAAATTTAAGTTACCAAGAATTGAGGGTTTTGGTTATAGTAGTAAATTAATGAATAACTGTTATTACGACTGTAATTGAACATTCAATCATTCACGTGTATTTTTTCTCTATAACTTTACGTTCCCAACAATATCATCTCCACACTCACCGAATAAGAACTGTAAACGTGTTTTGTTTTCCCTCTACACCCTCTTATTTTTTCAGTCGTTGAACTGCATAACTATAGCGAGTGCGCGAAACGCAATATAGCGCCGTAAAAATAAGCGTACATCAGAGTCGAGCATGTAATTCTAGCGCACTCTTCCGGCCCGAACAAAGGAGAGAGGGTAAGAACACGAGTTACTCGACACCCCGCTACCTTACGCAGATTTGTTTCTCACCGTCAAAACACACTGAACCGAAAACAAAACTCTCCATCCCAACACATAGGCCACATTTCACCTTCACACACGCACTCCCCATCAAACATTTTAAAGCCGTACAGACGCAGGAAATTCGCGATAGTCAAATTGTAGTCTTACAGGGCGTTACCATTAAATTATCACATTCCCAGCTGTGTTACCGAAGTGTAAGGTACCATTTAGATTACAGCATATCGCGAGGGTCTTCGAGCGGGTACATCGCACGAGGACTGCCAAAGAAAAATGTACCGACCGTGAGGATTCTGGTCGAGAGAAGAAATAAGCCGTAACAGGATGTCGTTCAGGATAATACCTCTTTCGTTTTATTTTCTTTTCAGCAGACATAAGCACTCGGTTACAAAACCTGCGCACGTTTGAGAAAAAGGACTAGGTAACTCACTTTCGCCACTAGAATACGAATAGATTTTATTTTTCCTCTAATAAGTTTACAGCGTAATAGGTTCAACATCGCTTTGTAAAAGCAGAGGGCAGCGAAGCTATAGGTAAGCTAATAAAGTTACTAAGTTGCATTCTCTTAGTATTTCTATATCCTCGAGCGTAGCTACGCTCACAACGTGAATGAAACAGCTCGAGTGTTGGAAAAATACACGACTCACACTAGAAATACTAAGAGAATTCAACTTAGTAACTTTATTAGCTTACCTGTACCTTTGCTGCCCTCTGCTTCTTCAAAGTAGTGACAAAGGCGCAACGCGTCGCGAGTGGCGGGTCTCAAAGCCGATACATTCCAGCCATTACACCCGCGACTTCGCAAACTTCGCCAAGTGATCACCCGGCTAGACGCTGCCACACAAACAAACACTACGCCCACAAAAACTCGTCCGCAGGTAAAAAATGCGTCAGTGTGCGCCGCGCGTCGCGTGTGTGGAGCATCTACTTACAGACGACCCTCAGCTGTAGCTACTTGTACGTAAGTAGCTATCGCGACTCCTTTGTTCTAGCAGCTGATTGGAGCCGGGCCCGGAAATGCGTGTCACCCCACCCCCTCATTGGTCCGTTTCATTTTCTTAGCGCGAGAGAGACGCAACTACGCTGAAGTGTATAGTTAAGGATACGGATCTCTGTGTGTAAAACGGTAGGTAGGTGTCACGAGTTGCTTGTTTTGCTCGTTCACTATGTTTGTGCGGCACGATCGTCTAAGATAAACTATTTCGTGAGTCGGGCCGAGAGTTTGCAAATTGTTTCGCTCTGAGTTGGCCGTCCGGAATTTTGATTTTATCAAATTAGATTTGTTGGCCAATGCCCTGGATGGAAACTTCGAGGTTGGATACTTCGGTGGTCGTTAGTTTGTTGGTAATGACGTTGTGCTTTAAGTTTGATTGGAATATCAAATACCATGGCAGGGTCGATTTCTTCTGAAAATTGTTGCTTTAACATCGACATCGGTACTTCAATTCCCACCAAAACTTTAAAACTCTTAAAGTCGTATGCTTTAATTAAGTACTAAAAAACCTCAAAAACCTTCGATATTGTCATCTGTTTACTCAGCAGCACGGCAGAAACGTGATCGGGCAGCGAGCGGCTAATCGCACTCCGCAGCTGTCACCGGCAGGACTCGCGCAGGGCGCCGTTATGTAACCCAAATTATTGCTTGTTAATGAACAGGAGGAGATTGAAAATGATTAAGGTTTAGGCTCGTATGTTAAAGCTGTATATGGTCGTCTCTAGGGCAACTACCATAAAAAACCATGGTGATTAATTGAAATTAATTAATCTCCCAAAAATTTATTAATTTGCACATAACTACGAGTATAGTTAGATAAATACATAACTGTTTTTTTACATTAGAAAATAATATTAATAATCAATAAAAGCTGAATATGTAATACGTTTAGCTATAAAACCTTTTCTCTTACCATATTCTTGGAAATAAAGAAATTTGGAAATAAAGAAATTCAAATTTGCATAACAAAGCGTGACCTATTTATCATATATTATATTGCTTGACGGATGTAGATTTTTGAAGCAAGAGTTCCAGCAATAAAATACATTTATTTAGCAACAGATACTCGTAGTAAATGCACATTATGTAGCGTTTAAGAGACACTAGGACCAGTTTAGAGTCTGTTTTGGTTGTCTGAATGGCACGCACGTTTCGCGTGCTCGTGACGGCGGCTGACAGAGTGCCGATTAGAGCAGCTACCCTACCTTATGTCTAGTACATAGAGACTCTACCCTGTGATATAAATGTGAAATTCCGAAAGGAACCATCCCTTTTACATGTGTTACGATGACCTTGCGAGCGAACGGGATAACTACAGTTACGTGCATTGTGTATGTTAGATTTTATAAGATACCGCCTTGTAGATGCGAAGGGTCTATGCAAGATAAGGAGAGGCTAGCTGGTCTAGATGAACAATCTAGGTGATTCCCTTTTAAAGTGAAGCCATCTTTCTTAACAGCTGTCTTGTGCTCATATTCTTACAATGACATCATGCAAACTTTACGATAAGCATGAAAATTGTTTAAGCTATTACACGTGGATGCGATCAAACAGGTTCAGGAGGTTCAGTTCCAAGTTTTTCGTTGAGCTCCTAAACCTATTTGGTCGAATCCACCTTCACTCAAAAAGCAAGACAAGATCCCAGAAAATACAAAGACCAGAGCACTTTCTGCAAATTCATCATCTTCTGGGATGAGTTAAGGGACCATTTCAGAGTCAGCATACAATCCAGTTTACAAACCAAGAGTGAAAGAATAGTTTTGATCGTTTTTGGTGGTATGAAAACAGTGACAACGCTTTGCATAGGGTAGCTGTTCCAGTCGGCACTCCATCAACGGGCGTCACGCGCAATCCTCCCGGCGCGTGGCTGCGGCGGGGGAACCACGCCGCCCATTCCTTTGCATGTAATTGTAATGTATGTGAGATTAGCAGAGGTGAGTCAAGCCGATACGCGCAAAGGTATAAAGAGTCGCGACCTGGTCCAGCGAACAAACTATCAAGAGATGGCCTGTTTAGACGGCATCGTTTTACCTGCGGGCTATCGTTTGATTATAATGGAACACTGCACAGCTTACTTCGAAGTGTAGAAGTTACGAAGGAGAATAAGTTTGGATTTTGCGTTCCCTATTTATGTATCACGAAAAATGTATAGAACAAGAAGAAAACTCTCATACGAAGTTTCGATGGTTTTCTTGTCATTGTATAATTTTATACAGATAGTAACCTTCATCAACTGATCAGGGTTACTTTCTGTAAGTGAATACACTAGCATGCGGAAGAAGACATCACATTTTTTTTTTATCATTCTAAACATTCATGAAATGTGAAGTTGTTTAGCACCGAGACGTCCAAAAGTCAGCATACAACTTTAAGCGTGTAAAACAAAACATTTTTTGCTGATATGAAGACATTGACAACGTTTTGCATAGGGTAGCTGCTCCAATCGGCACTCCATCAGCGGCCGTCACGCGCAAGCCTCACGGCGCGTGGCTGCGGCGTAGGAGCCACGCCGCCCATTCACTTTGCATTTAATTGCCTATTATAAACACATTTCCCCGTACCTATGAAATGTTAGGGGGTTAGTAGTGAAGTTTGGAAACTAAAGAATGCCTCGTACAAAATAGTTTTATGAGTAATCTGCGTCATTTGTGCGCGCCTTTTAGACTGCAGTAAAAATTAACAAGATTTTTTAAATATTCATCTCATGCTTTATTTAAAAAGAGAATCTAATAACTATTATATTATCTTTCCAAAGAGCTCAGAGTTTCAGAATACTGTACAGAAGCTGATTGTTTCAGGTTTAAGAACAAAAATAATAAAAACAAAATCAGTCACAGATAATGTAGATAAATCATCATATTAATAAAAGCGATGTAAGCTATCAGTTGCTATTTCTCATGTTGTCTTCTTTGCTCGAGATCAAATATATTTTGAGTGACTGAGACTAAACACGGAATACCTATTCTAAACTAACGCCGATTTTATTCATAAGTGATTAAGTCATTTCAATGAAGACGGAACTCAATAAAACCAAAACACTCATTTGTACACGATGAACTGATGATTGTGTCGATGAATTAATATTTTCCACAACGTAGCTGATCGTGTATTTCTAAACATGACATTCGATTTTGCCGTGACGAAGGCCAATCATAAATAAACCTCGCCGAAATTAAACTTACCTAATCAAACTTATTACTATATTGCGTCACATTCATCTACGTGAACAAATTCTAAACATTTTAAACTTTTAATTGAGTTTCTTCATTTATCGCAAGTTGATTAACGTTGAGTATTTTTGACGCGTTGCGAAATATCTCGTAGCAAAGGAATAAAGTTTGAGTGAGATATTACTCGGAATTACACACACAATTACAAGTTTTGTTGTAATTTTGTTTATTTCGGACTAAATTAGAACTGGGGGTTTGAAATTTAGTTGTGAAATTAGTTTGGAGTTGTTAACTTAAATTTGGAACTGTGGGCATATTTTAAACTTTGACTTTTTGACTTTAACTCGGACCGATGAGTTAGTGTCACGGTAGCTCAATTGGCAGAGCAATCGCCCGGATTGCGAGAGGTGCGGGTTTGAGTCCCAGTGGCTGTGGCAGTGCATTTTTGTTTATGTGTGTTTAAATTTCACATTGTAAAGAATTTGCATTGTTAATATTAAAAAATAAACTAACTTAGCGACTTCGAAAGTGAAACAAAGTGCCTTCCCCGTCTTTTTCTTGTTTATTGTCCTTGAAAGCATTTGTGCGAGATGAATAACATGACGTCACAGTGACGTCAATTGATACTCGTATTTCGTAATCCTCTAGATGAAAACTTATTTTAACACCATCATGTCCTAAGAATGATTCTGAAATGAGGATCATTCACAAAGCTTTAAGGATTTACAGTAAGTAGGTGTTTATCTAACAGGTTTTATCAATAAAACTGGATAGAACTTTCTAGTTTCCTACTTAGGTCACTAACGCTAAATCAAAGTAAGTAATTACCAAGCTTGATCGAAAAAAGCAAAGAGTTTGTACAATGTAATGTATGCAAAGGGTTTTATCATGCTGTATGTAAATAGAGCAGGTAACATTTAACTATGGAACGTATTTATCGGGGCACAAATCCTTTAACAAGTTTATTGTGGCCTCGCTTCCTACGTATTCTGTGAACGCTTTCAAATCTCTCAACGTCAATAGCGCTCCGCTCTGTCAGACCGGCATTGTCGCATCGCAACTTACGGGAGGTCTGTCGATAAAGATATCCTCTAAATCGATATCAAATGTCGATTATCGATGTTTGTCCTCGATTGTGCGTGCACAATGCCACCGGCGAGCTTCATTGTTCGATGCTTAAAAACAGGTGTCGTATGCTTGCGGCCTTTGATATGTTTATCAACCCTTTAGATTGGGGGCGGTTTTTGAATTCGAACAATCGCTGGTTTGTGAATGGGCCTGATGATTATCGTTGAAACGAGGTTACTGTCAGGTGAGACGTCAACCGCGCGAATGGAGTGACGTATTCTATTGGGGAACTTCTTGTAACTTGACCTGATAAGATAGTTTTTGCTTGATAACCATTCTTTGACGTTTGAAGTTCATTGACAAACAAACGTGCATTGAGGGACGGTTGATTTCGTTTACAAAGTTTTTTCTTGTTTTTGTGGTTGTTTTTAATTTTGGATCTATTTTTTGTTGAGTTTTGGATACTGGGAATATCACATAAGAGAAGTAACTACCTCTTTGAAATAGTTTTAAAAGGGTATGATTCTTTTAGTTTTCTGAAAAATAATGTGTAAATTTATGGATATTTTCTGATACGATACAGATACATATTATAAGCGCACAGCTCATGAAGAGAATATAACGATTTCTACGAAGAGCTCCATGTGGAATCACAGCAATTCAACACATCAAAGCATTCATTAATATAAAACCGTGTTAGTTGCTTTTCGCGCAACTGAGCAAAATTCTGTAAAAATAAACAGGTGGAGGTAGATCGCAAAATTCTCGTAACTTTAGAATTAAAACAAGCCCGGCCTACAAAAGCGATACTCTAAAAAATGCACTGCAATACATCGCGAAGTTTCCGTTGAAAGTGAGGTAACGCACGGAGCGTTGCAACTAACCAACCGTGGAGCTAAGGAAGCGGTGCAGGTGACAGACTGAAGGCTTTGTCAAAAAGCTGCCACCAGAAAAAAAATCTTGAGCGCTGCTTTGTCACTCAGCAGTCAGCAGGCCCAACGAAGCGTGGCGTTCACCTAAAGTGCGGAAATATGTGTGAAGCGTCGCTCTAGGCACATCGCGATGCGGGCGCTACTACCAAGGTTGACAACTCTACTCGTATTATAAACTTACTCTTAAAAAATACAATGTGTGTGTTTTTTATGCTAGTCCATTTGTACATACCTATGTATTTCGGGTATTTCAGGTCACCAAAGCAATGATTGAAGAAGCTTGATATACATGTAGAAATTAAGGATGGTATTCTTTCTTCCAATCATTATATATTTTTCACCGGTTTGAAAACAGAAAATATTCGAACACAAGAAACGTCTTACGTCTTCAAATATGGCCGTCCTTCCTTCCTTCACTCACTCCGTTCCTAATTCCTCTGCATTCCGTTCCTATACATATGATACATGGAAATGTATCCATCGTCTCAATCCTACAAACATTTTGAAAACTGCATTGCCAAATTTAATTTAAGAAAAATTTATTTATTTAACATTATCCACTTCAATCAAAACTTTATTAAAAATCTGTTTCTTAAATATTACTACAATACAACTGCAATAAAACAATTAGATGAGCTTTATAGCCGATTTAAGATTAGTCAGCATTGAAATAATGAGAATTACTAAAACATTATTTTAATAAATCATACTCTCGCATAAAAAAACGCTCTTTCCTTTTACTTTGACCAAACACCCATAGCGAGCTGAATAGCTGGTGTCGGCAAGGCGAGCGCCTACCGGTGCATATTTATGAAGCGCCTCAAACACTATAAATAGTTGATACGCCGCCTCGCCGGTAATGGGGTAAATACAACGACACGCCCGAGTATAGTTTGTACTGAATGACGAACAGTGACGATGATGCTTTTGTCACGTGGTTAAGATTAGCAGGAAATACACGACCACTTAGGTGTAATGGTCAAGAAGTTGACTATTAACCAAGAGGTCGCGGGTTCGATACCCGCACTGTACAAACATTTGTGTGCTTGAACATGTTTCTTTGTACTGGTCTGGGTATTATATGTATTTATTTAAGTTTATTTAAAATACCACTGTTGATTCTGATATCTGTAACACAAGTGCTTAAGCTGCTTACCATGGAGTCGGATCAATGTATGTGATGTTGTTGTATATTATTTATTTAATACTGCCGAAATTTTAAATATGCAAGTTCAACTAACCCAAACTTAGTACTTACATTAAGGTAAGTTAGTAATCTTAAATAACTACAACATGTATGATGTCACAATTAAAAGACGAGGCTTCATAAATTATACCAATTTATCGTTCTAAAGAAAATTCTACAATTCAATTCAATTGAATGCTACGAATATCGTAGTTGCTACGAGATTTTTTCTTTCCTTTCAACTTTGCTACGAGTCTACGAAAGACCATGTAGTGTGTTCTTTCCTTCTTTTTGTGTGGCCTTTTTTAACCTATTTTATCCCACTGCTGGAACTAAAAGCAAATAATATTTTGTTTTCATAATCGTACAGAATTAGTTGCTTATGTACCCGTATTGTAGTTATGCATCTAAACCGATTCGGTGTTTCAGACATTTATTAAACCCCTGTAAACTGTCAGACGACCTGCCGGGCCCACCGTCTGTGCCGATATAGCTTAGATAAACGCGCACATAACTATGCAAACTACTTCTACACAACACTAGCACACAAACGCCTAACAGCCTCATCCCACAACCGAATACACACTCTGAACACAAACTAATAAAGGCCGAAATAAAACGCGTCACGCACTATGTGATGTGACTTACAATGACCGACCCGGGCCACCATTAGCCGGTACATACCTGTAGATAAGTGTGGCGAGAACGCGAGCTGAATACAGTATGTGCGTTCAACTAAGCCTTAAAATTAAAGATATGTAGGTACTTAAAATGCTAAGTAAAGATTTGAATGGCGAGGAACGTTCTCCGCAACGCAGCGTCCACACAAACGTCACGTAACATTAAAACTCGGGCGTGCTCATGGGATCGATTGATGAGGTTCGAAATTTGGAGTCAAGTCACACGCTAAAAAAAGCCCTGAAAATAGATAAGCCGCTTGCAGCGATAGCAATGTCGAGTACACAACGGCCACGTACGTAGGTAAAGAGCGATGTACGAGGGTGCTCACTAATATCATTTCAGGGCAGACAGAGGGTCGGAAAGGCGTATGCGGTTTCAATACCTGTGCGGCGCGCGTCAATTTTCTGGGCATTGTCGATGGCGTCGTACAATTCTGCGGTAGGTCGGGAGGACACTGGCGTGTTCCGGATTCGGGGTGCGATGGATGTGGACGAAATGTGTATTTTCACGTCGGGCGCGGGCATGGTGAAGCGTGCTAATCTGCGTGGAGTGTCGCGTATGATTGGGCACACGGCGATGTCCAATTTTCCGGTGGCGACGGCCGGCATTAGTTGATGTATGAGCACATGAGTGTTTTACTCACACAGCGTTATAAGGCACTTGAATTGTATTACTAACAACATATGGGCCTAATTCTAAAATACAAGTTGCAGTTTTTTTTTATTAAACACTAGCGGCCCGCCCGCGACTTCATCTGCGCAAACGTTGGACTTTTCCTCCTTTCCCTTTTCCTGACTGTTTTATCCCAAGATAGCATTTAATCGGTATAAAAAGTATCCTCTGACCCAAGTCAGCTTAAACCCTGTCTGTATACCAAATTTCATCAAAATCCGTTCACAAGTTTAGCGTGATTGACGGACAAACATCCAAACAAAGAATCTTCCGCATTTATAATATAAGTGTGATTACGTATGTATGTAGATGATATGGCACGCGAGGCTCTATAAATGTTGGTAAAAAAGCATGTACTACTTTGAAAACTATACCTGTTGTATTTTCAGGTATTGAAGTCATAAAGTATGACAAAATTTCATATTTTTTTAAATAAATATTTATTTAGTAGGCAGATATTACGTTACTCTAACGCTTTGTATGGTGCTAACCTAATGTTGCGTTAACTTATAGTACGTTGAATTACACTTCTTTCACGTAATTACGAGTGCCATATTTTTTTACAGCACAAGCAAAAAAAGTCGGGCTCTAAAAAAACAAACGCCTAAACGCCAATTTGTATTCGCAAACAAATCAGAGCCGGCAAACAGACTCCGGGGGTGCACCTAATGATTGTTTGCGAGGGCTAGTTACCAGTAAATGCAATATTAATGCAATACATTAAACGGCAATTCAAGTGTGTATGCCCCCTTATTTACGGTGTTCGTGAGAAATTGATTTTATGGATACAGTTCTCTTGAGAGAATTTTTATAATTCATTTTTAACTTAGTACCTTAAGGGAAAGGCCTATCCCCAGCAGTAGTTATCTTGCGGTTGCGGTTGCGGAAAATTTTGATCTGATGATGGTGATGTACGCCTTGACATACCCTAGGCCCTACGCTCCTCAGCTGATTATGTCATTATTGCTATGTTCATTGTCAAACGATTATATATAAAATGTAAACACTGCAGTATCTTTCATCTATATATACATATAATAAGACTGTAAAAGATCGATTTCTGTACATTGAAGATTTTTATGAAAAATTGTTACAGGGGGTCTTAATTACCGTAATAGAAGCCAAAACAACAATTTTTAAAATTTTTGTCTGTCTGTCTGTCTGTCTGTCTGTTTGTCCGGGCTAATCTCAGAATCTACTGGACCGATTTTGACGGGACTTTTTTTATTTGACTCAGTATCACCTGGAGAGTAAACTGGGATATAAATAATCACGCCGATGAACTTAGGGGGCAGGCAGGAAATTGAATCTCAGAATCTACTAAACCGATTTTAATGGGACTTTTTTTATTTGACTCAACATTACTTGGAAGGTAAAGAAGGATAGAAATAATCACGCCAATAGACTAAGGGGGTAGGCAGAAAATTGAATCTCGGAAACTACTGGGCCGATTTTAATGGGACTTTTTTTATTTGACTCAGCATCACTTGCAATAAACGGCGTAGCGGGTACCGTTTTAAAGATCGTGGCGAGAAGACTGGGCCATAACTCTAACATTTGTTTGAACTTGAACGCGGACGAAGTCGCGGGCGGCCGCTAGTTTATTATAATATGATTAAGTCCAATTAATGATGTTTGCTATTTTTACACTAAGATGCTGCAAAACAGGATCATGGTTACAGACTTAACATACGTCCACTTATATCAACTGCAATTTCATATTGTATGAAAGTAAATATTCACTTCAATTTCAATTCGGCCAATTTTTTTTGTTATAACGAAGCCATCATAGTGATATTAACGTGACTAGTCGTAAAAAGCGCACATACAAATATTTTGATGCGCATTTAACGAAATTTTGTAACCTCATACTGACCTTTTCGTCCACGTGGATGGCCACACGTAAACTTCCATCTTTTATGTGAGATTCACGTGTCACGCGACGCAGGACACGAGAGACGAATGTTATGATTTTTCTTGTTATCACGTTTTCATACCTGCATGTAGATAACTACGCACAAATAACGTTTTATGAACACACGTGAAGACCATCAAATCAAAAGTTGGTGAAATGTACTATTTAGTACCTAATATAGGTATGAAGTGTGAAAATAGGTTTGGGAGTCGGCTAAACCTTTGTCGTAGGAGAGCGCCGAAACGCGACAACTCCGACAGACGAGATAAAGGAACGAGCCGCGATTGACATTGACGCTTGCAGTATTGGTAGTAAAGATCTTGAAGTATTGGTCTTATCGCGTCGCGTCGCACTTGTCGCTTTGCGTCGCTGATGTAGAACAACGCCTAGAGCCTGATTTTTTTTTCTTTAGATTCCTATCAAATCATCGAAGACAAATATTTTCGGAAGTTTTATAACATTTTGGTGATTATTGCGTTTTGCAGCAATAAACATGAATCAAATCCTAATGTGTTTATAATATTAGGAAAATACAACTTTAGTCACCTCACAAAACAAAATGCACCATCAATTTTATCAAATCAATTTATCAATGCAATTGCTACTAATGACATCACAACGCTACAAAATCATTCAACCCACAACGGAATATTGTCATTACTAGTAATTCGTTGGCACCAATAAACTCAGCTTCAGACAAAGTAATATCGCGATGGAAATATTTCATCTGATTCAGCAAACAGTTTACTTTATTCCAAATGATTGTTGCAGCGGGCGAATTAATCTCGGACAAATCGGGCCGCCTCGGGGCCCCATTACACGATCAAAGTAAAAATATATGAGGCGAAGGAAAAGAAACCAAACATATGCCGGAGTAAATATTTGGACTGGGAGCTGCGCCCTCGCCCCCACTCCATTACGTCACATTGTTCCCCCGATCGATTAGCCGGCCTGGTGACGTCGCGACAAGTTTCATAACGTCCCGTTGCGTTAAACTCCGCAACATTCCGCTTATAACTGGCTATTTCAGGAAAATGCTACTCGATAACAACTTTTTGTCTTTAAAACTCACGAGTTTTTACAGTTTCCCGTCCGAATTACATTGGTTACGTCACGCTGGTTCCTATGTTGGGCAATACAGTACATAATTTGGCGAAGCGTGAGAACTTATCGAGTATGTGACTCTCGTGTAATAATAAAAAAATATTTCGCCGCAAAAAATCCAATTGCTCGCCTCGGGTGTATACAGATTGAACTAACCTGTCAACCCCATGTTAAGTGATTTTGAGGGAACCATTCGTCCATTGTTCGGACAACCGGTAGCATGTTTTCTTGGTAAATGTTTGAGTTGAGAATATTTACTAATCTGTATTTAGAATGGCTGTGTGTGTTTGCTTTAAAAATTTCTGCAGCTTGGCGTAATATTATCGTAGGTTCAAGGGTTTGTAGACAATCCTTTCATGGGAATGTAGCTGATGAAATTCTTAAAGGACAAATTGATTTATGTCTTTAGAAATGGAAATGTTCCATATCTGCTCCATTAAGAATATGAAAAGGTAAAGCATAATCACAGATATTCTTCCAAGTAAAAACAATCAAAGATAGTCGTGAAGTTTATGTATTCAGAACAACTCACATTATAATCTGCGGTTTGTAAAAAGTTATTTTGTTTATGCATATTAACGTTAACATACCATTTTCCACGCACGCACAATTTTTGTCAAGTTTTCTGGTCTAACTCAAAATCATCGCGTGACGCCCAATAACAAAAACTCTAGCAATCACATTTTTATTTTTTAGATAACCAACCACATAATACATTTCACTTAAGCTACAGAGGTTATGTCAATCGAAGTGTTTATAGGTTTTCACAACTTGTACAAATTAGTAAACACGCCGAAATACAAAGACTACCTTTTAAGCGAGAAGATAAAAAATGCCAAATAACTGCAAACTGGCTGGGCAACCATAATCATATTATATTTATATATAAACATGCTCGCATCACGCTCTCAATTTCAACCGAGGAGCCAGCCACCGACTCGCTAGTATTCAATCGCGTATGCCCCTTTGTCCACAGTACAATACGCTCGCGGCGTGTTCACGGCCACAAAAGTCTGTTTTGCTAACTCCTTGCGCTGTAACATTGACCGATTGAGCCAACAGGTGAACACCACAAAACGTTTGTTTGGGTGACGAAGAGTTGAGTTTCACACTTTTGTATCTAAGTGCAAAAATTTTTTTAACTATTTTGTCAGAAGACGATTCTTAGATGCAAGTCTCGTCGGCTTTCTCGTTCTATTTATTTATTTATTGAAGCTTTACTGATCTATAAACTAGCTTAATAAAAAAACAACTCAAAAAATTGACTATTCCCTCTATAAACCATCATTATTTTGCGAAATTTCTGATTTTTGGATAAGTTTACTAAAATTATTTATATAAAGCAGTTTTCTGGTCTAAAGATAAAAATGTACAAATGAAATATATCACCTAAAATATCAGTAGATTAAACCAAAAAGGAACTTAAAAAATAAGAGAGTTCTGATCTATCCTTCAACTGATATAAGTTTTTTGTAAATCTGTTTTCAAGGGTTCCCACTTGTAATTTAACGTACATGTATGAGTTTCGTTACACTGCAAGCAAATTAGTTTCCAGATAAAAGATATATTAACCCGGAATACATCAAACTATACCCCCAAGTTCCCAACATGAGCTGTTTACCGGTACGCTACCCTGAATAGCTTAGGTACACCTGTATTCCACGCCAGCCCGCACTAAGCACATCTAACGCGTCACAAATTCGGTACAGAGGTGCATTACCTATTAATTAATCGCTCTACGCTAATTATACAACACGAGTGCCTACACGAACCACGCACAAAGGAGCCAATATAGACCAACTCCTACCAGTACATTCCCTGCCCTATATGTAGCGACACACGCGATTTTGCAAGCACAGCTTGCTGTAAGCACATAGGCAGTCTTGAGCGCCCACATAGGTATTCAAGACATTGATCTTGGCCACAATGCTTTGTCCTGGTCAGTGACTGGTGAATAGCCGCTCTCAAAGGAGACCTGCATACAGCAAACTGTATTTCTGTGACAAAATTACCTACAGTTCACTGAGACGCTGAACCGTCTTCATTCAAAAATAAGCTGGGAATGGTGATCTAAAATTAGTTTCGTGCAAAAATAATCTGGGAAACGTTTTACAATAAATAATACTGAGGTTTGACCTAGATGTACCAGTAGATAACCATCGTTTGTTAAGACACCTTATTAAAGCGAAGTTTTTATGAAAACACTTTTACTTTATTACTTAACCCCAGTTGAACCAAATTAAATTATAGACTTAGGGCTTATTGTGCAATACTCAGATAAATAGGTATCGCACTGTTAAATGTAAGCTGACTGAATTTGAGATGTCATGCGATTTGATCTTCTGCATAATCAAGTTTGACAATTCAAATCAGCCATCTTGAAATTTTATCGGACTGATATCTGCGTTATTATGTCTATTGAAAAATCGGCCCTTATTAGAATTAGAAGATTACAATTTATTTAAATTAATTAAACATTTCCAAGAGTCATCATTACCGGCACATATTGTGATTATTTTTATTTTTATTGTCGTTATGCTCATATCCGCGGCTTCCGGCCCCGAGATGTCTGTTTCGACGGTTGTACCTGCCTATTGTGCCACTTGATGCGACGACTGACATGCATTGATACTTGGTTTAAATTTCCTACTTTATTTAAATCAAACTGACAAGCTACCTCGTGTGTGCATAAGTTTTGAGACGAAATAAAAGTTGCATAACTTTTTTATAATTAACATATATTTCTAAAATTTTCAGTAAACAATTAGTAGATAATAATAAACAAAAAATAATTATTATTATTCAAAATGACCACCCTTGTTTTTAATACAGGCCCTTAGACGATTTGGCCAGTCATCAATGACGGCACGAATCTTTTCCAGCGGGATTCGCTTTGCTTCTCGGACAACAGCTCGCTTCAGTGACTCCAAGTTTAGGTGGGACTTTCGGCAGACCCTGAGCTCTAGCTCAGCCCATAAAGCATAATCCAGCGGGTTGAGGTCGGGGCTGGAAGAGGGCCATTCGTTCGCCGCGATGAAGGCCGGCACATTTTCCCTCAACCACGCTTGGGTGGTTTTTGCTTTATGGGATGGCGCTGAGTCCTGTTGGAAAACCCAATCCTTGTTGTGAAACAAAGTAAGGGACAGGGGTTTCACAACAGGCTCTAAGATGTCAGTTTGATAGTTCTTGGCTTTCACCTTGACGCCTTGTTGACAGAAATGGAGCGGAGTGACACCTTCATACGAAACTCCCCACCATACCATCACACTAGCCGGATGATGAGTACGCGAGACATTCCGTGCTGAAGCTGGGACGTCCTTGCTACTTTTTGCAAACACTTTATTGTTTTGTCGGTTGAACTTTTCTTCGACAGTAAAGATTTTCTCATCGGTGAAGAGTATTTTCCTCGCATCGTGTCTCATAAGCAGTATTGGACAACGTTCGCGTCGCAATTTACGAAGGCGATCGTTTAAAAAATGAACTTTCCTACGGCTATACGCTTTCACCTTAAGATCATATTTCAGTATTCTGTTGACTGAAACGCGCGAAATATTAGTATGCAGAGCTAGTTTTTTCTGAGTTCGACATGGATTTCGGCGAAGTCGCTCTCGGATGATTTTGATGTTCGCAGGCGTCCTCACAGAGCGCGGCCGACCACTCCTGTGGCGATCTTGCAAAGAACTTGTCTCCTTGTATCGTTTAATAGTGTAATACACGAAGTTTCGGTTCACACCAAAAGTTTTCACCTCACGGAAAACCTCCATTGGTTTTTTCCCGCCTTAAATAGCGAAATCACGGTCGCACGTAATTCTTTTGTTCTCTCCATCACGAGAAAATTGAAAGAAATGAATTTAAAAATCAAAGGAATTAAAAATTAACATTCGAAATTCAAAATTAGAAAAAGAAATAAATAGCAGCCAGTAATTTTTTATTTCTTTTTTTTAGCACAAAGTTTGTCTCAAAACTTATGAACACACGAGGTACAATGTGACATATTCTCTCTTTTACACATTGATGCTTCAAGATTTATAGATACGCATATGACCTGAAACTGTTTACCAGTATTTGAATCAGATTCTAACACTTCTGTAACAAGTGCAAAATGCCTTAACAAGTTACTTCGTAGCTTTCAAATTTTATTAATCAATTTGACTCATCGAGAATAAAAATAAGGTTTTGATAACTTTTTGGTAATAGAACTTTTTTTCCTTAAAAATAGCAGTTATGCAGTCAGTGTCAATTAAACTCATAAAATAATCCTCGTTAAAAAAAATCTATGGTCAGTCAAATTATAATGAAATATACATTTAGAATGACTTAAATTTCTGCAAGTATTTGTCATCTTTAAGGTGTTAACCAATTTCTGTTGGCGAACGTATTGAACAAAAACGGTGTTTTTTTGTATTATTTTTAGCTTTATTCCTTATTAAAAAAATTACAACAATATTGCGTCTACAAACGCTTTTTTGGACTCGGTTTAAATGTCACCTTCTGTTTACACAAAAACTAAATGCGACCATAGGATAAAAATTGGATTTTGTAAATATATGTCGTAACTAGGTGAAAAATTTAGCACTCACCTCTTAATATGTTAAAATATCGTTCAAGTATCAAAGACACTTCATCCTCGTATCCGCCCTCAGGTTCACCCGGTTCGGCTGCAGCGAAAAATAACCTCATCCGCAGCTAAACGGGTAATGCGGCTCGTTATTATCATAATAACGCCAACCGCCATCAGCGGAAAAAGTTTCATTCAACCCGCAATTTTTCGCATATCAACTTGTTTGCTCATTCAATTCGGTAAACTGAACATTTTACGAGCACTCTGTTGATATGTTGTTCAAACATGTTGCTAGTTTCATTTCTTCATTTTAAAGTTGTTATTACGCTTCACGACTTAAACTTCTGAGCTGGAGAGGGCAACTGTACTCCCTCGAATCATTACCGGAATTATACCAACGCTATTTTATCACGACGGTAAAGCTGGTCCCAAACAAGACCAAAACTGTATTTGAAAGGTACTAATGAGTACGTACCTTAGGATCATCATTTAGCACTTTTTATTGCCAGCATCTTCGAAGCCGATGAAGCCACGAGTATCAAATCAACACGGCATCAAAATAAGTGACGATGGATCAGCGTGACGGCCCGTCACTCCGAGAGAACGATCGAGGCATTCAACCGGATTAAGAATAATTAGCTAATTTGTCATTTTAATGTCACATGCCATCACGTCGCGCTGAGCCTCGCTTAAAAGGAATAAAAATGTATAAATATTTAATCCAAGTTAAGTGTATCGTAAAAACTACAAGTCGGCATAACTCATGCGCTTTTGCCTTTTGTGCGGTTTGAAAAAAATGGTAGGTTTTAAAAAAAGAACATTAGTTCTCGCGACGGATCCGTCATCCGTGCGTTGCGCCGCGAAACACGTCTCGACTTATTCAACGCGTATTCGAGTAGGCATAAATAAAATGTATTTGAACGAATTAACTTTTTGATTTGATGATTCATAAACTCATCAAAGTAGTGATGTGATGGTCACACTTTTGACTGAAATAACTTCTCTGAATGGGATCATATGTGGAGTACATACGATCGCAAACAGAAAGTGGTTTACAAGTTCTGAATGTATATTCATATAATTTGATTGACCATAGATTATTTTTATTTTTTAACGAAAGTCAAATTTTATCAAAATCCGTTTTATAAAAGTTTAGTAGTTTCAGCGTGATTGTCGGACAAACATCCAAATATCCAAAACAAGAAACTTTCACATTTATAAAACTAAAATTATATAATATTAACTATGGAGAGAAGAGTCTGCAAATTAATTAATAAATGCTCCATCTATACAGCATCCAACGTTTATGATGATGTTGGTAAGTTAAGCGTCATATTGATAAATTGATTCGCATCCGCTTGACACGACTCTTTAAGAAACGAAAAAAATAGAGAAGCACAAACTGTTTGACTGAACACTCATGTATATGGAGTACGGACAGCACGTCGGGGTAAACATTGTAGCATCTTATGCTGTTGTTATAAAGGCGATTTCACAACAAAAATGCTCAATTTGAAGTGCAGGTGACTGTACATACGACAGTACCTAGGCACTTACGAGACGCGGCGCGCATCGTCCTGCGCGTTCTAATGATGCGACTGGGTCACAAGCGAAAGCGTTTTATTGGCTTTGGAAAAAAATGTTATTAGAATGATTTCTATGTACGGTGTTTAAAGCTTTAGCAATAAGTTCTAAGATCACAATGAAATTTAGTGTATTTATGGTAAGAAATACCAAAATATCATATTTTAGCATTTTTATATATATTTGTAGAGTTTGAAGTGCGGTTCCGAATGCCATTACTACTTACGTCAAACCTCAATCTACCAAAAACAATGTATAATTGAGAAACATTGAAGAACGCAGGCTCAGCTAAGAAGCCATCTTCCAACGGTGGATCACTAAGAAAAAAACATAGGTATTACATACAAAATTGGTAATGTTTAACTAGTACTAGGGATATTCAACGGTCTACCTCGAAACTGTCTTTCAAAAGGTCCCACCCATGCAAAAACGAACTCTCTCTTTTGTCGCAATGACATGCGTTATTACATGTGTTCCATTTTCATTATTATGTATATGTATATGTGTATGTCTATGATGTGGTATATATATAATATATATTAATGTAAGTAATTAGTAAGTATGTATGTTTATTAATTGTTATTTTTTTATTTAGTAAGTAGGTACCTAAACATTTTACTTACATTTTCTTTTTTCTCTGTATGTGCACCGCCTGCATGTTCTCTGCTGTGGTTGACTGGTAGAGAGTGCCTCCGGCATTAAGTCCGCCATTGTACACAAGTTTGTACAGAAGTTTTTAAAAAAATAAATATATAAATAGAGTGGCTCTGTACCGTTACACCCGTTTCGCTCATCGCTCGCTTCTCAAAGGCGCATTCCTGACAATGAATGATGCTTTCGGCTGCTCGCGACTATAGGTAGTGCTTTGTTCGAGTGATTAAGTATCCCAGGGACGGCTAAGCCCTTCAGCTAATGAGTCGAGAGTCAGTATTTATCATTGACGCGCGGGCAGCTACGTGACGGGCTCGTGAGTGGTGAGCGCGAGTGCCAATGATGAAGGTATCTTTCGAGAAGCCGATTTGGAGACGAAATGACAGAAATTTTGGCGACCGTTTTTGATTTTCATTGTCGGTATAATAAATAAATAATAATAATATAAATTGTTTCAACGAACGCACCAATTACCTAGCCCGAAACTCAGTGAGAGCTTGTGCTATGGTGGCTAGAATAACGGAGAGAAATAAATAAACAATGATTTATAAAACCATGACTCACATGGTACAAATGCTCGTGCTCATCACACAAACATTTGCCCATAGAAGAATTCGAACCTGCGACAGCCGGTTTTAAAGTCTGAACCTCAGACCACTAGACCAAATCAGCTGTCGTATAGACCAATTACTAACATGAAAACATGCATTTTGACGAGGAGTAAGATGATAAGTTGTTAAAGTACCTTTTCTTTATCTTCGTACTGTTTCTAACTATAGTCGTTTTTTAATGAAGTGTTTCTTTGGGCTTATGTTTCGAAAACAAAATTAAATTTTGTAAATTACATGAGCTTTAATAAGACAATTTGGCGATTTCGGAGTTATTCAATCATGAACTAGTTAGAAACGGGATTGGTTGGACTACTTTAGCTTACCAGGAAGGTAAGCTAAGGTAGGGTAGAAACCCTACCCACTTTTATGTATGGTCGCGGTCCGAAAGTGTTTACCAGTTATTAAATTAGATTAGATTCTATATCACACTTCTATCGCTAAAGTTCAAAATGCTTTAACAAGTTACTTGTTACTAATTTACTAATCAATTTTACTATCGAGACATTGATCGAGACTAAAAAGAAGGTTTTTGATCACTTTTTGGTATTAGAACTATTTTCTTTATTCTTTGAAATGACAGTTATGTAGTCCTTTTACCTAAGACAGCTCATACCCTGTCTGTATACCAAATTTCATCAAAATCTGTTTAGTTGTTTTAGCATGATTGACAGAAAAACATCTAAACATCCTTAAAAAAGTAAAGAGTCCGCAGCTTGTGAAACTACCTACGACCGTCATTTGTTTGACAGCAAGCCAAAAAATTTCCCTATCATCAAGGCTGTGCCTGGAGACCTATTCCGAAAACCAAAATCCGTCACAACGATAGCGAGTACAGACGACAGCTATTTTTTAATTGCAAAATCACCCTTATTACAAGCCACAGTTTTTATGTTGACGTGCTTTCATGTGTACGTGTGTCATTTTAAGGAAAAACTATTATCGTTTTGACGGATTTCATTTTTCGGAATACGGCCTCTGAACCCGGATCGTGCATCGCCGCGCACCGCACCGCGTCCGCACTATCGGTGTTTAATTAACATAATTAATTAGTGCCCGCGCGAGACACGAGCTGAATGGAGGATTGATGCTGCGACGTATCGCCGGCATTAGCGCACGTGTAACATTTTAAAGGTGGGAAGTTTGGTTTGAAGGCTTGGAAGTTTTGAGTGCGTGGCAAAGAAATTAAAATGTTGTATCAGATGCCATGTTCTACTGTGTCGAAATACAAAGACATGACGCTAAAGTATTTAAGACATGCGCAGTATAACGACTACTTACTTAGGCTCAAACTCTACTAACCGAAATAGTTGAGAACTTCTTAATAAGTGTGGGCAGCTTCATAGGATTAGTATTATTCCTATAACCACAGGGTAATTTTAGAATTTTGACTTTTCTAATTTGACACTAAGAACATTTTTGTCAGAATTAAAACTGTTGTATCCCAACAACTTGTAAAAAGTTCTTTTTTTGCAACAAATAATAATGTTGTTTTCTGTACATATGTCTGAAACCTGTTTTTTATTGAGGTAAGATATACAGGTTGTTGCTTTCGTCATGTGGTTGAAAAATAACATTCACAAGCCCCCTTAAGATCCAACAAACGGTCAAATACGAATTTAACATCCCTTTAAAATCCAAAAGTGCAGGAGTTCGTCAATCAATGACGCAATCAGTACACTAGCGCACTCAAGGGCCGCGTGGCCTGCGCACTCGTGCACTCGGCTGCGCTAATTGTGGTAGCGCTCATTACTGCATTACGCCAACCCTTGCATCGGCAAAGATGCCAAGTTTTTAAAAAGGTGAAGAGAGGATTTTGGTAACGTAAATAGCTGTAAGTTTTAGTTTGTCTAGGCGTGCTGGTGTCTGTCATTGAAATGTGTCTTACACCAAAAGACGTGTTATTAAAAAGCGCAAGTAATAATTGTGGTGGTATTCATATCTGCATTTCGCTAAGTATTGCATAGACTAAGATGCCAAGATTTTAAAAAGGTGAAAAGCTGTAAGTTTTAGTTGTCTAAACGTGGTGGTGTCTTGTCATTGAGATGTGCCTTACCCGAAAAAAAACGTGTTATCAAAAAGCGCATGTATTAATTGGCTAGACGATACCACCAATCGTTGACATACTTTTTATTATCTGTCAAAACGGTCTGCCTCCATAGATTTCGTATGGGAATAAATTATTGTGACGTCACGGTCATGTGTCAGAAATCGGAGTCAATTGACCGAATATTTATTGCGTTTTGTGAGTTTAAAAATTGGTTTCTACAGCTTTTTCGAAATATATTGGTTGTATGAACTTCATAGGGGCTATGTTTTTTAAACATCATGTTCTTGACAATATTTAAGATAGGTGTCATCATCCCAATTGTAGTGGTATGCATATCTGCATTACGCCAACTTTTGCATAGACTAAGATGCCAAGATTTTAAAAAGGTGAAGAGCTGTAAGTTATAGTCGTCTAAGCGTGGTGGTATCTGTCATTGAAATGTGTCTTACAAAAAAAAAAAAACGTTACGTGTCAATAAAACGCGCAAGTAATAATTGTGATGGTATTCATATCTGCATTACACCAACCCTTGCATGGACTAAGATGCCAAGTTTCTGATATGGTTCAACGGATTTTGGTAAAGGAAGTAGCTGTAATATTATTTGTACTCTTGCAGAAACAACTAACAGTCATCCAGTCCAGGCTGTTGTCTACCCGGCCCTAATTTCGCTTCTTAAAAATTTTGACAGTGTTTTGTTTACTTTAAAATAATTAAATAGGCCAATGTAAAAAAAAATACTCGTACGGTCCGCAGATGAAAACGTCAGTCGTCAATTTTCTTTCTTATGTTTGATGTTTTTCTGACAGTGCTTATCCACTTTCTGACGGTTTTTTTTTACCAACCTCTAAATAATTACTAACTAGAAATCAGTTCGCGTAGCAGCCCTCTATAATTTAAACGAAATCATCAAATGAAATGAGCAAGTGTCGTCGAGAGCATGCGCCGACGCACTTTCGCTAATTGTGGTCGGCGCATTCTTGTGCACACACCCCCTTGTATTTGCATCGAGTATTTAGAATATTAGGAGTACCTAACAGTACAAACGGAATCAGGAATAGGGAAAGAATACCTATAGCAAGTAAAAATTTACGAGCGAAAAGTACATAATTGAAGAATGTTATTTGTAACAAAAAGGTGTTACCATTAAAATGATACACTTTTTAACGGATTATTTTCATTTTATTTTAACCTGACGTTTCGGACCCTTTTCAGCGTCTGTGGTCACAGGTAGACTAAGAGTGTCTTCTGTTCGCGTAAAACGAAGAAACAAATAATAACTAGTCATAACTTTGGGCTGAGCAGATATAAAGTGATTTTATAATTGCGGAGATTGTTTATCTCAGCGATTTCCTTTTCTTCAAAAGCATGAGCTATTATTGATTAAAAAAATCTGATTTTTCAACAGACACCGTAGAGAGTAGGTAGACAAATAAAACAGTTTGTAAAACACATAGGTACTCATTGAAAAAAAGTTTATCTGCGATATCTCTAGCTTCTCTCTTACTTAACCATGGGTACTTCGACTTAAAAGGTGACGATTCACACAAATAGACTAAAAAAAAATGTCATAAAATCGAAATGAGAATCAATTCGCACAGCCCCTAAGCTACTGACCTCTGTGACACTACAAAAAATGCTCATTACTCAGAAGCTATTTAATTTATTTCAATAATCGTAATAATGGAAATGGAACGTCAGCTGTTTAAAAGGCTTTTAGCGCAAACAGGCGGCTAATGAAAATGTAAACTTAAAATGGAAAGAAGGTAGAAGAAATGATTAATCGTGGGCGGATATTGCGAGGTGTAGGCTCGGAGTAGCCAGTCACGGACTAGGCACGGACTGACACCGCCTAGTTTGTGGTAAGAATAAGGCCATTTCAACGTCAGTGCGAAAGATATACGCACCTGGACGACCTAAATATTATTAATTTGAAACTTTTTGAAATAAATCTGAGATCATTCCAATATTTAGTGTCAATCCTTTTGTGTAGGTAACGGTTGTAATGTTGCTGATTCATTTTCATAGTTCGGACAGCCTAAGCGCCTTATCTATTTTTCTCTTCTCTTGTGATCTTAATATAGAATTTCCTATTACCACAATTTACCTTTCTCATTTAATTTTCACTGCACCCCATTGCCTTCTTACTGTATGACCTTGAGGTTGACTGGCAGAAAATTCTTTTAGCATTAAGTCCACCCTTTGTAAATTTCTTGTGCAATAAAGTTTTAAATAAATAAAATAAATGAAAATAATTTCCTATAAATGGTTTCAAAATAATTAAAAAGTTTATGTTTACTTATATAAACAAACAGAGAATCAATGATTCTTAAAACTTTTCGGAATACGAGTAAATCTGAGATCATTCCAATATTTAGTGTCCGTACTTTTGTGTAGGTAAAGGTTGTAAGGTTGCTTATTCATAGTTCGGACAGTACAAATACCTTATCGATTTTTCTCTTCTCTTGTGATCTTAATATAGAATTTCCTGAAAATCGTTTTAAAATAAGTAAAAGGTTACCTTTTAATTATAGACCAATCATTTATGTATACATAAATGAACAAACAAAGAATCTCTGATATTATGTGGTAGGGAACTAATACACCCTTGCTATAACCTATGTCAAAGTCATCAAACGCCATCTCACATTAATTCGCCGACAGCTCATTGAACCCTAAACCGATATTAGCCCAAGATTTGCCGAGCAAATCTGATATTTTCCACTCTGTCCTCAGAGGAGTGACCGGCTCTTCACCGTCGATTAACCGTGCAATGCATTTATTTGGGGTTCCGTCGTTAATGTGCACAGTGAAAAATGACCGGACAGTGGTCTTAAATATGTACATACGTAATTCGCCCGCATGATCCGCCTAATGTTTCCGCAGATTCAGATTGTATATTCGTCTAATACGAGTGGATATTTGTATTTGGAATTTAAGTTTTAAGATAGGATGATTTTCAGGTTATACATGATGAACGTATTCGGTGGTGGCGGGGGGGGGGGGGAATATTTTACTAAAATATGGATAGGTACGCGTTAATGAGAACTTTTTGAGGGTTGGGTATAGTTTAATTTATCTTTTCTGATGCATAACACCTAGTAAGATTAACAGTAGTTGGATTTGTTTTCTATTATAGGAACGTTGTTAACTAAACAGAAGTTGCAAAAAAAGAGGATGATGATGTCAATCGAAATGTGCAATATACCGAATTTGACAACAACGCCACACTATCAACGCTCATCAAATTCAAGCTTTGAACCTACGTTTAAGTCCTTCCTTATTTTAGCACTTACTAGTGGACCCGGCAGACCCTGTCCTGCCCGCTGTTTACGCATTTTTTCCATATGTTTAACATTGTAAGCCTTCCCATCGAACCGATCTAGTAAAATAACTGCATCAAAATCCATTGAGTAGTTTTAAAGATCTAAGCATACATACAAATAGACATAAGGACAGACGCGGGAAGCGACTTTGTTTTATACTATGGTGTGATGATTAAGCCATAGTTGAGATGTTGCTCTCCGCTCAACAGCAGCGCTGCTGGTCATTATTTTGTTATTTTTTCTTGGACTAGGACTTAAGTACCAGATATTATGTGGCCGTAATTTACAGTAACTAGCATAGGGTCACATTGGCGTGCCGAGCGCCGCCGGACGCGTATTACTCGCACTGGCCGGATATCGGTAATATATTGCGGACGTCGATCGCCGGTCCAGTAGAAGAAAACGTTGAAGATGCCACGTGGCATCAGGGGCTAAATTTAAATAGATAGATAAATAAAGAACTCTATATTGCACACCACAAAAATATACAAAAATCAACATATGCAGAAAGATGCACAATTTAGGCGGTCTTATCGCTAAGAGCGATTCCTTCCAGACGATCTTTGGGTTAAGGATTTTATTATTCTATTAAAAAGTTAGGTGCAAAAAGTTTAAAAATAATAATAAAAAAAGGGCTTATGTGAGGCAAATTAATAAAGATTGCAACCGACTAAGTTTCATCACGCATAGAAAGCTTACAAATTAATGACCAAACCTCACTTTACCTTAATCCGGTAAGACAGCCGATCACAGAAACAATACTATTATAGGACCCGTTACTGGACTTAAAAAGTTTAAACAACTTTATGAGGAACTTTTGGACTTTTATATAAGGTGACTCAATTATCTTTTTATTAAATAAGTCAGGTACTTCATCTATCTGAAGCCCATAGGGCCCATAACGGTACTGAAATATTAAATACCTAAATCGTAATAATTTTTGGATAACCTAAGAGGGATATATTTCATTCAGTGTCCAGGTATATTCGTGATTGTTGTTACTTAGCAGCTAAAATACCAAACTTTTCTTGTCAAATAAGCAAGCACACGGTTTTCTTTGTGTTTTTTCTTCAACATCTCCCTATCTATTGCGGTACAATGTTTACAGCACATAGGATATCATTAGCCGGGGCCAGCGATGGACCGCGACATTTATTTTACGGCATCCGGCTATAAAAGTGATCCAGTGCCTGCATTCTGCAGCGTTGCCCATTGGCTTGGACGAGGCTATAGAGCCACTCTGGAAATGGCAGTTTGCATAGATAGTGACGGAAGAGTCAAAAATATAAAGGAAAAATAATTGAAGAATCAGCAGTTGATCACAACGTATTGTTCATAAAGGGTTTATATAGTTTCTTAAGTTTAAGGGGCTCGTAAGAAACTTACGTCTTCTTTCGCGTTGCATTTTAACACTAATTTCTAATAATGTGCAATCCAGCCGGAACGTCGAGCAGTGAGTACCTAATACTCATTAGAATAGATCGCATTTAGACCCGATAACCAGAACTTACGTCTAAATGACTTTGTTCAAAGATTTTTTTACACATAATATCTCTTAAATTTATAGGTAGTCTTCAATATTCATATTTTATATTATATTATATTCAATAATAGTTAGAATTTAATGAACCAGTCAAGTATACTTTTAGGCTATGTTTACACATTTTTAAGCAGTTAGTGATAAAATAAACCTTTTTCTTATTTTCCAACACTCCAGAAATACAAACATTGTATTACATACATTTTTACACCGTGCTTTTAGCTGCTTCAGCTTGAAGCAAAGCTTATGTTGAGTTTAAGATGTTATTCAAAAACCTTTTCAACACACTTGCTTATAAAGTGGTTGTTATTTCACTGCAATTAGACTAATAATGATACCTATAATCAAACTGTGACTTCTTCATTGCTATAACTTAAAAAGAAAACATTAAAATCCCTATTTTGTACGTGGCAGAATAGGCTCCTTATGCGCGGAAAATAATGAGTTTTTATTGTTATTTTATTCACAAGTGTGTTGAAAAACGTCGTATGATACACGTGTGTATTGATGATTACCTTCCTCGACTTTCTTAATTTGGCGGTAATCACCAATGTTACACACTTGTACTATTAATAAACAGACCACGTCCAGAAAACACAAGTTATATCCACGCGAACTGCCCACCGCCGTCCCCCAGGAAGTGATAAAGTTTTTTGGCTAAAAAAGCATCCGTGGCTATGGCGCGGAAGCACAGTGGGTATCTCCACTGATCCCCACTTCGCTGATAATCTTGAGTTCGTGGGCCGAGTGGAACGATCGCTGTTTTACGACTGTCATATGTCAAGGAAGGTTAGAGGGCGCAATTGGTGTTGTTTATCAAAAAAACTTGCGAGTGATGTGTTTCTTTACAATCAAGGGATACATTCATTTCCTTCGAAGTATAAAAAATGTACTCTTAAATAATCTTTTAGGTATTTGCGTTCCTACAAAACTTCGCTTTATGTTTGGTTCGGAAAATCAGAGTTTTTTTCTACTGAAAAATACTTTACAAAGTTTGAGTTCTACTCAAGTAAGTATCACAATTATATGAACCTAATGTAAGGTCAAATAAATGAAACCTAAAAACTAATTTGTAATATTAATTGAGTGAGAAGTTTCGTGTGCATTTTTTAAGCAATTACTAATTAATAATTTTAAGCAACCTATTTACAAGCTCAATAAGCATTATTAAAAAAAGGCTAGGTATTATCTATCTATACGGATGTCATTTATTTCGTGCACAACAATAAAGGCCTAGCTTGAAATATAAACATCTAGTTGTATGATGAAATTGACTTATCTACTTTATCTACGGGCTCATAATTTCAGATCAAACCAAACAGAGGACGAAACGGTCCTTACAATCGTCAATTAAAAATGGGCCTGCATCTACAACTAAACACACACGCACGCTAATGTAAATAAAATAGCTCACAGTACTAGCGACAATCAGGAGCGGAGCAGGTCCATTGGACTCAGTTTAGTAAGTTCGCGCGCGACCAGCTCGTATTGTATCTCCCTCTTTTTGGTTTGATCTAAGCCCAGAACCGAATAAACGAAAATGAGTTCAAGTGCACTCGTCACAATCAATTGTCGAACGAAGCAGCCGAAGTCTAGGCCGAAAGCGTGGACAAATGAACAGCCGTGGGTAAAGGGAAATGAATTTGATTCACAGGAAATAGGACATTGGTTCGATTGCCGTATTGTTGCCGCCACGGATGGCTTGATGCAATACGGGCATAGCTACTTGTGGAAGTTAATAAGTGATATTTTGTAATCAGGTTTTGTAATAAAGAGATATGTGCAATACGAGCATGGTGTATCGAGTATTAAAACATGCAATTTTAAACACATCAAAATGCACACAAACATTCTAATATAATGGTCATTTGGATAACGTGTAGAAGCAAACACCTTTAGAAATCTGTGATTAATTTACTTCTCGTTCAAATGCTGAATACACTCAGGCTCAATTTAAACATAGTTTAAACATAACTATTTAAACTATGGCAGCTTTCAGCAAAAATAACACGGACAACAATACACCGTGACTAGAGAATTTGAAAAAGTAGGTACATACCGATTCTGAACGCCACAGAAGAAAAATCTGGAAAAATAAAGTTGATTTGTTAATAAAATAATCTTTATTGCGTTATATGAAATAGAATCTATTTAATAAATCGCGCTACATCAAAATAAGATTACAGGCTGATATTCGATATCTGTCAATCACAAAACCCAACATCACCGCCATAGCAATTACTTGGGCAACCATTTTGGCAAAATAAAAATTAATCAGAGCCCCACACCAGGCTCCCCTATTAGAAAATGATTCAGTCCGGGAGTCCATCGAACCCCGCTTTCCCTACAATTAGTTTCGGGAACAATGTGCAGTGATTTTTAAATGATCGCTCCGCGCCATCTGGCCTCCTCGGCCAATGCGCTACTACTGAGTAATATCGGTAATTGCTTCTCAGTCACCGGTCTGATATTAGTGTTCGAAATTCGAACGCTTTTCGCATTTCGAACATTTAAAAAAAATGCACAAAAGTCAATATTTATTTTGAGTTTGAAAATAGAATTTAATAATGTGCAACAACCATTGTGAGTACAATGAT
Organism: Pyrausta despicata; assembly: GCA_963921415.1. NCBI lineage: Eukaryota > Metazoa > Arthropoda > Insecta > Lepidoptera > Crambidae > Pyrausta > Pyrausta despicata. Next base: position 12,976,127 of record OY992848.1, read on the forward strand.
GATGGGTTTATTTTATTAATCGTTCCTTATTGCATGATGTCCTTTAACTAGTGATCTTAGCTAATAGGTACTAAGTAACTGTTTTTAAGAAATGAACTACAGTGTAGATTATCAAATGGACTTTTGGAAATTACAAAGATGGTAAATTAGGATATCCATATGTCGAGATAAAACTCTAAATATGACGAACGTTACCTTCTTTTTTACTTCAAAGGCACTCGTATTTTCTCCTGAAATAATTACCCAATTTCTCTGAACACCCCAAACAAATAACAGGGCGAAGACGAAAACGGTATTCCGTAGTGTATCAAATTAGTTTTATCCGGCACACGCAATAAAATTTTAATTAGATTCACACAATGTCTAACATTTTCATCCGTGAGCTATTTTATAATTAAAATTCCCGACAAAATGTTGGAAGGCACTCAGCTTAATTTGCCAACATTACGTACGCTCGGCTGTTTATTGGCGACGAGAAATTAATATTTCGCGCCGATACCAAAGGTTTACGCTCAACTAACCACCCCGGGGGTCGTAACTACCCCCGATTGTCAGGTGAGAGCAAATGCGCTCATATTATTTTTTGCCGGGATCAAACGTCGTCGTGGCGACGGGGTCAGTGTCCAGGGGCGACGGAGTCTTTTCGGTTTAAAGGTTATAAAATATTAATTTCAATAACAATTTCAAGTATGAAACACTGAAGTAAAAAAAAACATTTCGACAGTGTCCTAGAACAGAATTAAAAAAAATGTGGTTGGTTACGTGAGGGATTATAGTACGCTTCTTGGTCACATACTCGCGCTTTTCATGATCTGGTTATCAAAGTTACGATCTTAGAAGTTGTTTATCGCTTGGCCTTAAATTCCCATCTTAATAGGAATAAATGTGAAAGCCTTGTCCACGTTTTTGATCCTCAAGCTTGTTGTTAGGTAGGTGCTGCACTGAGGGATTATCGCGAATTATTTACATGCCATAAAGCACAAATTGCTGTGGCACGTGCCGCCCACAATATGGCGCTGGTCAATACAATGGCATACAAACGCCACTGGGTGCAAGATTTAGGATATTAAAAGGAATCCGTGGCAATATAATCATGGACAATTGTAGAGTCAGGTGGAAGAACATAAGAAGAGAGCAAGTACCTGACAGCTTCTTTCTACGATGTGCTATGTAACTTTTTTGCTTTCACCGTTTTCAGGTTAAAGAGGTTATTCATAAAGAGGTAAATGGAAAGGGATTTCAGGCATATTTAAGTAGATATTTCTGCTCATCAGATCTTGCACGGCATATTTTCTTCGGCTTACGTTCTAGATCTGCCATTATACAACTAGTCTGCAATCGGCACCATCCACAAAACCTAAAAAACGTATGTTACAAGAACCAAATGTGTACGAGTAGTAGGTAGTGAGTGTGCCGTTAGTTGGACATGACAGTAAGTATTAAAAAGCCTTTCTCATCCTCATCAGCCCATATTAACGTTTCACTTCTGGACAAAGGCCTCACCTTAACTAGGAGGTGGTACGAGCTATCCTCCAACACGCGGGCTCAGTGCGGATTGGTGGAGGGGTTGTTTGTAATGTAAGTGACCAATCTCACTGTCAGATGTTATGAAGCCGCCCGAGGGCCTCTGACCAGGTTTGACGACTAATATCTATACATATTAACCGAGACCAACATCTTAACGTGCTTTCCGAAGCACAACGATGCTTGTTAATAGACGTCACTTAAATGGTCGAAATGGTCACACATCACAAACGTGACTGCGCCTAAGGTTGCTTAACTTTATCACTACTAAAACGCTGTACCAACTGCGCCACAAGCGCAAAAGCGAACCAATCGCGTAAAGGTTTCACTAGCTACCTGAAATCGATGCTTACATTAATATCGCGCGATCATTAAATTCGCAATTCGATAATTAATTGGTGCAAAAGAACCGCGCCGCAATGGGACCGCGGCGAACGCGGCGGGCGCAGTAAATCACGTTCGCACAATGCCACCAGGTGGCGGCGTCGTGATAATGCGAGCGTTTAATTACGCGGAATAATTAGTGAATATTTTCCGGGCCCTAACTATCTCCACGTCTTCCGGCGATAACTACGGTAATGGCGGATTAACCTCGCATTCAACCAACCCCAATCGCTAATTGTTCGCGTAAGTAGGCGTTTGTGCTTATTAAAACAGGATACCGTTTTGACTCCGAATGCGTATTGATTGGGGGAGTAGTTCCTAATTAATTATGAATTCAATGGTTTGTGCACTAATTAGTAGCTACAAGCTTAATTAGTAGTCATAACTTATTTATGCGACTAGTTATGCAGTTGCTTATATTATATCACAGTGCAGTGCGATGCACGCTCGACTACGGACGTGCGCTACTGTAAGCAAGAATTATTTTACGTAATTCGCGAAAATACGGCGGCTACGCGCCACCGTCCTCGACCTCAGCAATGAGTTCCGAAAAACTCATTGCCAACGAACTCCTGGCGTTCCTGCAATATCAACTGGACGTCATGGATGAGATCAGCGTCATGCAGATCTGCACGTCGAACTTCACAGAAGATGAGATACGCAGAGGCAAGGCGCTGCTGTACGAATCCATCGGCATGGCCGACCGAATGCCGTCCCGCAGGAGGGATGAAAAGGGAGAGAGGAGCCTTCAGGACATCATCAACTTGCTGAAGGTTACTGGCCCCGACGATGTGCCGACATTCGTGGCAAAGGAGCTGCGTAAGCTGCCCCCCGTCACGTTCGACCATTTTGACGTCACCAGGTTGCTTAAAGACATTACAACTCTGAAAGCGAGCTTGGCAGAGGTAAAGTTTAAGTTGGAAGCCTCAGAAAATACCATCAGTGAAATGCGTACCGAGATAGTTGAATTACGCAAAACTAAATTAGTATCTAGGTCACATGAGGCGTCTAGTGTAAACTCGAGTCGCGGCGAAAACACGCCAAGTGCCGGAGCCGAGTCAGCAAAACTGAATACGACACCGGTCATTTACGGCACTACAAGTGACGCGTCGCCCGTTTCACATTCCCGCAATATTGGAATGACGTCGCCTACAGAACCAACGTCACCATCTCGTGCGTATGCATCTGTCGCCGCTAGCCGACCTCCCATAAAAAACAAGCGGCAAATTAAGACTTCTTTGGTTAAACCAAAGACGGGAGAGCGCACTGCGCCGATAGCTCCTCAGAAAGGGAAGCCAGACACAGAGGGCTTCACAACGGTGGAACGCAAGAAAAAGAAGCCTACGAACCGCAACCTATGCGGAACTGCACTCTCCGGACCGAACATGCTGCTGCGTGCTGCGATTCCGACGACGCAGCTCTACGTATCTCGCCTACACTACACTACGAAGGCTGAGCACGTGACGGAGTATGTGCAGAAGAAGACCAACCTGACCCTGCGAGTCGTTAAGTTGGAGCCTAGTCGCAACGTGAATTTTAATTCATTTGTGATTAGAGTTCCAAACGAGAAAATGGCAACTTTCATGAATGCAGATTTTTGGCCGAAGGGTGTCGTCTTTCGGCGTTTCCGCGGAAAGCTACGTGACACACCGAACAACACGTCAACGACCTTGCGTGTAACATAAACATTATAAATAAGTTCTGTTATATATATGTTACTTTATAAGGTATATATTGTATGGGCCTGTATTTATTTATAAATCTGTTGCCTGAAACAAACAAATAAAAATAAAAAAAAATAAAAAAATATATATATAACGACAGAAAATAATAAATACATACTTAGTTGCGGTTTACAGAAAATACAGATCTCATTTTTACTACACATTTATATAGAACACAATGGGAATTTTTAGTCAAACTTAAATCATTCTGAACAAAAAGATTTTTTTAAATCTTACATGGTCACTAACATTAGAAAACTGTTTGAAGATGTCAGGTACCCCGTGATCATGGCTCTTACAAGGCCGAAATATCGAGAAATCAAAAACAAACAGGTACGTGGTAAATATACTGTGTTCACAATTTCTGCTCTTACAAATTAAATGAGTCCAGAACCTCCTGCGAGATGAAAAAATAATACCCCAACAATATGAGGCGGGTTATCGCAGGGCCATTGCGGCCTCTAATTTGCTCCGAGATATTCCTCTTATTTTCCCAGCCAGAGACAGCCTACTTCTTGAAATGAAACGGGATATTAAGCTGGCTGGTTTTAGAAGTTGTTGTTTATTTTTGAAAATAGAACTACGTTCGGTGATTATAAAAATAATGACCCGAGATTTTGGCCAGTGTAACTGCAGTTTTAAACACTTGTCTAAATGATATTCAATTAATTTGAAATGTATGTAAGCTTTTAGTTACGTTACTAGTGTTGTCATTTGCTTTAATTACCAATTTTTGCTATATTAAGACAAGCGTTCAACACTGTCGCATTTATTTGAAGTCAGGCGACGGCATTTTTCTTTTTCATTTAACAATTTCAAGAATTCACAAGCTTGCAATTTAAATTTTTAACAAGAGCTCCGAGTTGACATGAGCACGCAAGTCGGTTTAATATAATGTTTATAAGAAGGCTTCATAATAAAATCTTACAAAAAGGTCATAATTTTGAAAAAGGACGCTACAAAAACGCTGCTCAATTTTGCAACTTGACGCTGGCTGTGGAAACACCCGGGGTTTCGAGCCTTTCACTTAGACCCGGCCGCTAAGAGCAAAGCCACAGTAGGTAGTAATACAGAAAACTTGGTTTGCTAATAAACATTTTTTGAAATAGTTGTACTAGCTCTTAAATGTAATTTAACTGCGCGTAGCTTTCAAAACTTCACCGAGTGGCGCCATCTATCGTAAAGCTATAGGTTATTATTTCAATTTTTACATAGCATTGAGATTTTTTTTGAAAAAAAGTAGCTTATGTCACTTCAGCTTCCTACCTACCTACTACACGAAAAGAAGATAATTATCATGACATTGCTCCGTTGCGCCGTAAAATAAGGACAAACAAACAGACTGTCTCATTTATAATATTAAGTAGGGATGTTGCATTACATATGACTTAATTCCTCCGGTCCCTTTTCTACATTTAAACACAAGCAAGATGCAGGCAAGGCTTCCACCCTTATGTCGTGGACATACCTACTTTACGCACCAAGCGATATGAATCTACATTTCTGTTGCGTACTGCTAAGGTATGGAATTCGCTGCCGACTGAACTGTTCTCATTACATTGTAATTTAGATCTTTTCAAGAAAAGAGTGATTAGGCTGTTACTAGGCAGACATACATCCTCGGCCACATCGTCACTTACCAGGTGAGATTGTGGCCAAATATTTTTATTGCAATAATTTTGTTGTAGAAATACCCTAGGAGCATAGTGCAGGGTCGCCCGTCGGCTGCATGATGCCTTATATGCTGTATCAAAAACTTTAGAAGTGTTTTTTTTTTAATTTTTCATAACAGCAAGGATACAAAAAGTTAAAATTAAGTTAAAATACATTGAGTCGAAATAGTCCTATTTAATAGTGAATGTAAGTCCTTACAACCACTTGAGTTCCCTAATCGACAATGGTTTTAACTTTGCTCCTCTCCGTGCTATTAAGCTATGTTAGCAGTGTTGGATCACCCTGAAACACCAATTTTTTTTCATCTCGCAATACGCAGAGTTGCGACACTACGTCAAAGCACTTCTACTGTGGCCAAACACTCGCAACATACCTAAGCATAAGCGAATATAAGCTCATTAGTAATTACGGCTGCTCCGGACGCGTGGCTAAATATTTTCTCGAGACCCTCCCGCACTCCCGGAGTAATTAAAAGAGCGGAGGTCGCAGCGCTCTCGGGGAAAATCAAAAATTATTATTGTCCACGCACATTTTCTTGGGGGAAATGGCATGGCTCTTTCATATAACTAAATATGGCAAGATAGTATTCGGCTGGGTAGTAACTACGGTAGGTAGTATTAGGTCCTTACCTATGAAATTGGCGTTTTGTATGGGAGGAACAAAAAGTCGAAATTTTTTTATATAGCATATTTATTTAATCAAAGTATGAGCCATTGTAATCTATGCACTTTTGCCATCTCATAGGTAGTTCATTGATCCCTTTACTAAAAAAAACCATTCGAACGGGAATCAATAAAATCTTTGAAGGCGACTTGGACTGCCCCATCTGAGTTGAACTTTTTCCCTTGCAAGAAGTTATCCAAATTTCGAAAAAAATGGTAATCTGTTGGAGCAAGGTCCGGGGAGTACGGTGGATGCCTTAGAGATTCCAATTGAAGTTCTTCTAATTTGCTAGCCGTCTGTTGTGCAGTGTGTGGTCTAGCGTTGTCGTGAAGCAGCAGTGGCGTAGAGCGATTGACCAGCCTTGGTTGTTTAGCAACTAGCTTTTCCATCATGTTTTGCAATTGCTGACAATAGATATCTGCCGTAATCGTCTGGCCAGATTTGAGAAAACTGTAATGAACGACACCGGCGCTAGTCCACCAAACGCTTACAAGTAACTTTTTATTGGTCAATTTTCGCTTGGAGCAGGCTTTGGCTGGCTTGCCAGGGTCCAGCCATTGCGATGAGCGCTTCCGATTATCGTAGAGAATCCACTTTTCATCACAGGTAATGATTCGATTTAAAATCCCTTCGTTATTGTGCCGGTCAAGTAATGTAACGCAGCAGTTGACGCGCGTTTGCCGGTTTGCTTCACTCAATTCGTGAGGAACCCACCTTTCAAGTTTTTTAATCTTCCCAATTTGCTTCAAGTGGATTAAAACAGTTTTATCACTAACGCCAAAGCCTGCAGCTAACTCGGACGTGGTTTGCGATGGATCCGCTTCCACAATAGCCTTCAATTCTTCATTATCAACTTGGGTCTCCGGCCGTCCACGGGGCTTGTTTTGCAGGTCGAAATTTCCAGAACGAAAACGTTGGAACCAAAAACGCACTGTGTTTTCTTTTGCGACACAACCGCCATACACATCATTAACCCTTCGAGCCGTTTCCGCAGCACTGGTGCCACGGTGGAACTCGTACTCGTAAATAACGCGATATTTCAAATTTTCCATTTTGTAAATTGAGCGATGCAAACAGAAAAAAGATAAGTAAAAAAACAAATGAATGACGGTTTACGAAACACAACTACATGTGGATATAGCTGTATAAATTTGAATTTCGAATTCCTAACCAAATAGGAAAAATTTGTGATCAAAGTGGCCAGTACGACAAAACGCCAATTTCATATGTAAGGACCTAATACCTACCTAATAACCTACCTAGTAACCTACCTAATAAACAATCAACAATGAGTGATGTGTACGACAAATAAATATTTTTAGGGCTGTAACCTTTTGTTGAGGACCGAGACATATTGAATAACTTAAGCTTTGAAAGGCCACCTAAATTGCTAAACGCATTTTGTAGTTATCCAAAGACGCGCCCAAAACAGAGGAAAATAACAACCACTTTGTGATCAGCAAAATTGTACGCAATGCAGTCTTACTGTGTCTGACGTGTCAGTGTACTCGTATAAGCCTGCAATAACCATTTTTGGCTGCACAGACCTAACTCTTTCAGTTATGTGCCCATATTAATGACACAGCAAAAGTGCCCGTATGGTCTCGTAAAATCATTGGAAAAAACAAAAGAGCAACAACAGCAATCGCAGTCATTCGTTTATTACGTGAACGTTCGTTTTCTTACGCACAGTGGTTTATCAGAAAGTAAATACGATACTCGTAGGTAAAGAGGCGAATGGTAGAGTTCAAAAGCAAAAGTTCCTTAAGTGACTATGATCTCGTCAAATCATTTAAAACAAAAGAGCGACGGTAGCAATCGCAACCATTCGTTAATGACGTGAACTATCCCTATAGTTATCATCATTTTTTACGCACAATGTTGTTTCAGAAAGTTCATACTTAGTTCATTTGAGGAGGCGAACGGCAGAGTCGACTAAATTAATAACACAACCAAACTGCCCCAAGTGACTATGATCTCGTCAAATCATTAGAAAAAACAAAAGAGCGACGACAGCAGCAATCGCAGCCATTCGTTAATGACGTGAGCCATCTCCAGGCATCATTAGCGCAGCGAGCGTCGAGCGGCGCGGCCGCGTCGGCGGGCGGCCACAAAGCCTGAATTAATGACACCTCGTGAAAAGCCGAGATGAGTTATTTTCGAGAGGAAAAGGCGCACGTGGAGTGGGGCGGTTGTTTTACACGCGCACTGCGGTTTTGTTCGAACTAACGAGGTCAATAGTGGCGCGTTCACGGTTGGTGCGCGCCGGTAACAAGTCACGACGCCGTTTGTTATTTTCTAAGACGTTGTTTGCGTTTTGGCGGGCGTTTGTGTGCGTCTTGCGGGGAGAAATGGTTGGGTTCGTTGTATTTTTTAGACTTATACGTACCTCTAAACTGCAACTGGCAATAACCCTTCCTCGGCAGTCAGGAAAAAAACTTTAGTTTAGACGGAAAAATGAAAAAAGCTTGTTAAGTAAAGCTTTTTTTTTACTTAGTTATCTCAATAAATGGTGCAAGCATTCATTATGTACTTATATAGTGTATGTAACTACAGGGCATAGAGAACGAAAAGCTGCAAATGGAAAAGCTCGGCTTTCTTGTAGTCATTTTAGCTGTATATTATTAATGCAGACACGCCGAATTGATTTCCTATGAAATGTTATAAATAACGTTTTCACTTCTCATGCTCGAAAAAGTACTACTTTATGCAGGATCTAGGCGACATAAAGTTGAATTTTATGCTCTTGTGCATAAAAGTAGCTTTTTAAATGTGTCTACACTAAGGCAGTGACCATTTAGCCCATACAGCCAAAAACAATTAATTGTACATGGATAAAACTTGCTAATTTATAATATTTCCTTCCCTATTTGCATTTTTGATTTATAATAAGATAATACGAAAAAGAAACTAAATATCAAAACGTGTTTACCACAAAAAAAAAACATTATTCCAAAATAATTTAAGAATAGGCTGTATATTTTTTTTTTCATCATCCCAACAGATTACACAACACCGAGAAAATAAATCAATTTTTGGTTGCCAAAAAGATATGAAACATATATTTTCCTGTTTCTAATACCAAAACAAAGCCTTGAGATGACATAATTATGAAGAATTGGCTTCGATCGTTAAAAAACAGAATCAACGTTGAGTTACCTACTGGTACGCAAGGCCACACGTCAAACTAATCACTGCGGTATCTTATACTTACGTAAAGTGTGATTTTGCAATGAATAGCTTAATGTGGAGCCGTGTGCCGTACAACTTTCAAAAACTTTGTTCTCACGACCAAAACATAATCTTGACAGGAACACGTCACTCGAGCGCGCGAAACGTGCGTATCGCATATCGCGCGCCCTTTTTCAAATTTCGAACCGCATCTTAATAATTTCGAAAAAAAGTAATTACAAAAAAGTATAAGGTTGATCAGAAGCACCGATAGAACTCTGCTACCGTTTACGCGGGCCTTTGTTCGGATGATAATAAAAACTCAAACAATGAACCAGAACAAGACCGCGACGCTGCGTCGACACAGACCACTTGAGAGATAAAAATATTATGTGTAGTGGACTCGTTTCTCGTTCCCAAGCACTTGATGCGTGCACGGGAATTCGGTACAAAAAGGACCCGTATGAAAAAAGCACTGGCAATACGTTCAACATGTTAAATGTTAAAACTAACCAAAATTGAAAAATCCGGTCATAGTAACCTTCTGTGTTTTTGACACACAATGTTTTTTCTAACAAGGGTTTTTTTGTCTTAAAGCAACATATAGTTCCAGTTTTTTTTTTAAAAACATTTCTTATAAAAGTGCACAGTAATAACATATAACAATAACATTATAACAGTTTTATGGATTTAATTACCTATTTTTCACGTTACGTAAAGTCTTACAACAGAGAAGTATCGAAATACGTGTTAAGTGCGTCAAGGAGCATAGAGTCGCCCAATGTTATGTTGAAATCACGTAGCTCCTGAACTAATGATGTACACTTGTGTACAAAAATGTTTATGCATTTTTGTTTATGTTTATGTAGCTTTAAACTAAAAAATAGAATTATTGGTCTTATTTTTAAATTCACTTGTCAAAGTAAATCTCGCCTCGTCTGTAGGTCGTTACGCATAAAGGTTTCTACTGTTTTACTACTGGTACGTACGCTTTTCATACTTTTAGAGCCTGATACCCTATTTTTTTCTACCCAATCTTAAAATTCCGTCGTACCTACTTCTTACAGCAAATCCCCCTAATATTGTTAATAAAATTAAATAATGTTTGCAAATATGCCTTAAAATACGCTGATTTCATAAATGAAGTTTATAAACTTCATTTATGATATCAGCCAGCACCCTAGCTTTATTTTATTAAATACGCTAACTTTGACGGCTTTTTTGCAATTAAACATTGGTCATTCATATTAATTTGGCGTGGCCGAGCCCACACAAAAAAACATTGAAACTTTCCAACTCGACTGTACCGCGCGCACCTGGGTCGCCGGGGGCTCTTATTCAAATGCAAATCAAACGTTCCATTTTTAAAATCTACCATCTCGACACTCCTTGCTTCCGGAACGACTTATGTCCAATAGCTACCAACATCATCCAAGGTACGCAAGCCAATCAAATTCCTATCACATATCACATTGATGATATTTTCCATTACGTGTGTTGTGTGATATGACGTTTTGTTCACGCAAGAGGTTGTCGTTTGGGACCTTTTAGGGCAAATTTCGAGTACCCAGGTGTGCTCCCGATCCGGTTAAGGGAAGCCTCCTTGTTAGGGATTCTCGTATAAAATCGTTTAATGGTTTGTTTTTAATTTCAATTTTACATTCAACGGCGCGATGTTGTAAATTATTGATAATAAAAACGGTGAAGTTTTATTGGGACTTATTGTAATTCGATCAGTTTGTGAGTATAAAGAGGATTATTTTGTTGAATGGGTTTAAGAGTTCGTGGGCAGCTATTTAAATACACTGTTAATTTATCGAGATATTTTATTAATTTGTTTGTAAGATTGAATGTTAAGAACGAGAAGTGTTTACCTTTGTTTATTTTTAAAATATGAAGACATAAGAATCATTTTTGAAAGTTATCAGAAAGTACCGACAGACCTTATCAAGACAATTTATAGTTATATGCGACAAGGGACTCTAAGAAGACAGGTTTTGAAAAATTGCGAAGTAGAGATAGTTTTCTAGAACCAACTTCATAAAGCTGTTAAATATTGTGAATGATCCCATTAAATATTTAATACTGTGCATGTGTAGTCAGTGAATGATAATTTGATATTAAAAAAAATATATTTCATCAGCCCTTAAGGCAGACCCCACACGTGAGGCGCACCCAGACAGCGCGGCACCGGCCTTATCTCGCATCTAACCTCGGACCCTAATGTTTCTAACCCAACTTCATTGGGATCACGGACGAATTCTATGAACTTTCGATTGGTATTTCTAGTGAGGGATCTAATTTTTCGATCCTTTGACTTATTCCTCGAAAAGAATTGATACGAAATATGATTTAATATCAAGTTTAATTTACTTAAATTGCGTTTTTTTTTTACTTTAAATACGAGTGGAGTAGCTTGTGAAATTATTAAGAGATATTTACTTAACATGACTATTTTAAAATTCACCGGATTATGTGTAATCTTTTACTTTTTGTTCTATCTAAACTAAAGAAAACATATTTGACGTACTCTACCTATAGTGCGGTTTAACTTAATTTTTTTATGATATTCATGATCTACCATAACTTTGAAATCAATGCTATAATAATAATAAAGTTTGTTTCTTGGTCTGGGTGTTTTCTATGTATAATATGTATTTATTTACAAAAAAAAGTATTTAAGTATGTTTATCCGTTGTCTAGTACCCATAGCACAAGCCTCGTAGCTTAATTTGGGACTAGAGAATTGGTGTGATTGTTGTGAAATATTTGTTTATTTATTATTATTATTATTATTAATTTATTTCGTAACAAAGTTGGCTTAAAACTAGTACATCGGAGCCCGCCCCCATTTAAGCAAAATTTGCATGTGTTTGGGGGTCCGCTCTTCCTTAAATATATTTTATTTTAACAAGACAGTACAGTGAACATGTTTCTTGTACTAAACTGATATTAAAACTTTGCAAACATGACATCCATATGTCCATATGTGGTACCAGTAACATCCTTAGTTTTTATTCAAAAAAAGAACATTCAATCAATGAACCAAGCGGCCTAGACCTCACAGACAGCACGGCACCCTACTCGCCGATCGTATCGGACCGACCGATCATTTACAACCCGAAACAAAAACATTAAACATTTGAGCCACGCTCGAGCCAGACCTCCCATATAATTAATGGCAATCGTAAATATTGTTTTGAAAAGAGACAAAAAGTGCCGATCGCATACCTCGCCACAAAGGATGACGGATGAGATGGAGGAGCGGACGTGTTAATTTTCAAGTGTTAGTATTGGTAGATTAGCGAATCAATGCTGTTGGGGTTAACGGGCCAGGAATATTAGGTCCTTACATATGAAATTGGCGTTTTGTCGTACTGGCCACTTTGATCACAAATTTTTCCTATTTGGTTAGGAATTCGAAATTCAAATTTATACAGCTATTTCCACATGTAGTTGTGTTTCGTAAACCGTCATTCATTTGTTTTTTTACTTATCTTTTTTCTGTTTGCATCGCTCAATTTACAAAATGGAAAATTTGAAATATCGCGTTATTTACGAGTACGAGTTCCACCGTGGCACCAGTGCTGCGGAAACGGCTCGAAGGGTTAATGATGTGTATGGCGGTTGTGTCGCAAAAGAAAACACAGTGCGTTTTTGGTTCCAACGTTTTCGTTCTGGAAATTTCGACCTGCAAAACAAGCCCCGTGGACGGCCGGAGACCCAAGTTGATAATGAAGAATTGAAGGCTATTGTGGAAGCGGATCCATCGCAAACCACGTCCGAGTTAGCTGCAGGCTTTGGCGTTAGTGATAAAACTGTTTTAATCCACTTGAAGCAAATTGGGAAGATTAAAAAACTTGAAAGGTGGGTTCCTCACGAATTGAGTGAAGCAAACCGGCAAACGCGCGTCAACTGCTGCGTTACATTACTTGACCGGCACAATAACGAAGGGATTTTAAATCGAATCATTACCTGTGATGAAAAGTGGATTCTCTACGATAATCGGAAGCGCTCATCGCAATGGCTGGACCCTGGCAAGCCAGCCAAAGCCTGCTCCAAGCGAAAATTGACCAATAAAAAGTTACTTGTAAGCGTTTGGTGGACTAGCGCCGGTGTCGTTCATTACAGTTTTCTCAAATCTGGCCAGACGATTACGGCAGATATCTATTGTCAGCAATTGCAAACCATGATGGAAAAGCTAGTTGCTAAACAACCAAGGCTGGTCAATCGCTCTACGCCACTGCTGCTTCACGACAACGCTAGACCACACACTGCACAACAGACGGCTAGCAAATTAGAAGAACTTCAATTGGAATCTCTAAGGCATCCACCGTACTCCCCGGACCTTGCTCCAACAGATTACCATTTTTTTCGAAATTTGGATAACTTCTTGCAAGGGAAAAAGTTCAACTCAGATGGGGCAGTCCAAGTCGCCTTCAAAGATTTTATTGATTCCCGTTCGAATGGTTTTTTTAGTAAAGGGATCAATGAACTACCTATGAGATGGCAAAAGTGCATAGATTACAATGGCTCATACTTTGATTAAATAAATATGCTATATAAAAAAATTTCGACTTTTTGTTCCTCCCATACAAAACGCCAATTTCATAGGTAAGGACCTAATATTACGAATTCCAAAACCGTTTTTTTATGTTTTGTTGCTGAACGGGGTTTATAGGTACCCAATGCGTTGGATTTAACATATTACCCTCTGTGTCCTTAGAAGTATGAAGTTTAACACAGTTATTTCTTATGTGACAAAACCTTCAGTGAATGCAGATGTTACGCAGAAGAATGATAGATACTTCTTTTTTTTAATATTTGTGTATACTTAAGTTAGGCTCAAGCTTAGGTATATTTAAACTCATCCCTTATTCAAAAGACCATCCCAAAAGACGTAAGTACGTCAATAGAATGTATTTTGGAAATTCGCGAATATACAAAAAACCAGAGGCCACAATAAATAACTTCCAATAACATTCTTAAAAAAGACATCAACATTTTTTCCCATATATTACAACTCGAAAAAGTTTACAATAATTCCTCCATGATTATCCACGCAAAACTCAGAAATCGAATGGTATACCGTATGAAAAAGTATCCCGGAGGCCACACAAAGGCTTTAGTAGTTTGCCAATAATAGCTAATAGTTTTCTCAACTTCCATACAGATATGATTTACTGTGGTCAAAGTCGAGCAATAAATCAGCCGCGGGTCCGTCCAATACTGACGCAATTATGACCCTACAGGACACGTGCTTCATTATTCGAAGTTATTCCAGGTTCCTGATTTAAAATAAATAAATTTTATAGCGCCATCTGTCATAAGGGAGATAAAACTTGTAATGGCGGCTGCGGGAGTCACTCCGGCGGGACGTCATTCCCGCGTGACATTTATCGTCAATACAGGCTTAAGTTACTGTTAATGCTCAAGGGAATAGTGTTTTCCTCATTACAGCACCGACGCGTCCGTTTTATTACTCGTCAAATTTTAAGATTTCAACGTATTTATGTCTAATGTGCTCAATTGTTAAATAGTGCTTAACGGTCACATAAAACCTGATGGTTGGTTTATATGCCTTGGATGAGTTTTGCTCTATGCAGTATAACAATTATTAGGCTGTATAAGGGCTCAATAATCGCAGCGAATTAAAATTTAATAAATTACCTAACAAAAACTGTTGCAAAGTATAGCTGGTGCCCCTTAAATCAGTATCTTGTGGTCAAGTTGTAATCCGCTATTGGGCAACCACCTTCAGGCTGCTAACACAACAATAAAATATTTATTGTGCCTTTTTTGTATGTTCTAATATGTTAAACTATAACTTAAAGGTCAACAAATTCCGATAACTAACAATTGAAGAACGAATAGAACTTCAATGACTAGTCGTAAACACTTAAAAGCCCCTAAAATATTGCAGATGTAATATACTCGTAGAACGTTCTGCTCTTACAACGCATAAATCCGAAAACATTTATCTCACATAAGTACTTACACGAATACCCCGACCGAGTACATAAATCTTAACCCGAGGTTTTTAATAACGAAAGATCATCCTCCAGAAAAAATCCACTCGGGAGCGTTCAATAACGTGCCCGAAAAAAGTAAACAACACACGATCCACTCGAAACCCATCGAGGCAAATTAAATTTATACACGAAACGTAATAACGGCCGGCAGCGGCATCAAAAGGCCTCCACTGTCCGACGGGCTTTCCTTTTAATTAGACCCTAAGTACTCGTTAAAAAACTGGATCTTTCGAAACAGACAAAGCGCGCTGTACCAACAAACAGTGCGAATGTAAAAACGTCGGAAAAATAAGTGGAAAAATACAGGTAAGTCCGAGGGGTTTTTGTACGGTCCGGCCGGCCACTTAGGTCATCCTGCGAAATAAAGACCCAACTTTTTTATATCGCTTTTAAATGCGAAGCCCGTACGAGCAGACCCGCCTCATCCCCTTCTACGATAATGTGAAAGGAAACAAACGAAAGAAAATGTTTCCGAGCGCCGGTTCACTTTTATTGAACAGCCTTTTTCCTAGTTTCGATTTCAAATAGTTCGTGTAATTCAGTTAGCTCGTTCCTAATGAAACGGATAAAAGTTGCAAGCAAGTTATAAAATATCTGTCTGGCGAAGTTTTACCTGCAATAAAAGCGGCGTATTTGCGAAATCAGCGAAACGCGTAACGTCGCAGTGTTTTGTAGAAACGCTTTGCCGACGTGCCATTGTTTGGGTATTATGTTGCATGAAATACTTGCATCCCTTTAGCTGTGCAGTTATACTCAAAAATATTTAGTGTTTTTACATTAGTCTCCACTCGCTTAGGGTTTCCTGATCTCCTCGCTTGTCAACTGTCTGTCTTGAGTTCGAGGATATTTTTTACGTGACACCTCCACGTAGACAATAAAATGTGTCGCCAATTTCGAATTCAGCTCAGTAGCCACTAGCCACGTGTAAAGGAATGTTTTTTTTTTTGTATTTCAACTCGATAGAGTTAAGAAAATTATGAATTTCGACTACAGTCGCAACCAACGTCTTAACTCTTAAATAAACAATGAATTGTACGAATCATAAAGCCAACATTTCGAAGCTAACGCCGACTCCTAAACTTTAAAACAATATAGAAACCAACAAAATGAGAGTGCTCAGGTATTGTAATTGACATTTCTGAAGTTAAATAAAGGTTAACTCAATTGTAAGAAAAGCTTAGGTCACAAATTCAAAACAACCAAACGTCTTTAAAGGTCAAATAAAGTTCTCTTTCAGTTAACATTACTGAAAGATTATCTTTCAGGACAACAAAAAAAATCCTAAGACCTAATTCCGCTAAAACAATCGTAATTTAATGCTCGATTTTGACATTTTGTTCTTAATGGAATTGTCAAAATGGGCAATTCAATTACATATGATTTTGTTAGCAGAATTAGGACCCTAGATTTTTTGAAGTGAAAACTTCTTTAGCGGCGTTGAGCACTTTTGTGGCATGGGTAGAAACTGTGAAACTCGCGTCAGGTCACGTGATGCTGATCGAAAAACCGTAAGACGGTTGTTAAGTTTTCACTTCTGCCGGCACTCCCGGAGTGCAACCCGTGTTTTTGAAGTGAAAACTTCTTTAGCGGCGTTGAGCACTTTTGTGGCATGGGTAGAAACTGTGAAACTCGCGTCAGGTCACGTGATGCTGATCGAAAAACCCTAAGACGGTTGTTAAGTTTTCACTTCTGCCGGCACTCCCGGAGTGCAACCCGTGTTAGTTTTTTTTTTTATTGACCAATGGTCCACTCCCAATCTCTTCCACACTACGTTCATGGTACTAAGGTAAGGTAGATCCGAGTGAAAGAATCTTCAATTACATTTTTAAGTTTTACCTTTATTATGACTTTATAATATCTCCCAAAAACTTAACTTTACCTACCTTTATAGTTTTCTGTAAATAATTTTATACTTGTATTTTATATTTTTAGGTTACTTATATTGCATTAGATTTCGTTACTTTAGTCGTCTAAGTTATTATTTTCTGTATTATATTAAATTTACTGTAGTCAAAAGCTAATACAAATATCTACGAGTATTAGTATAATACATTCATCTCATCAGCCTATATACGTCACTGCTGGGCACAGGCCTCACTTCAACTATGAGGTGGTCCGAGCCATACTCCACCACGCGAGCTCAGTGCGGATTGGTGGAGAGGTGTTTGTAAGGTAAATGATATATTACGACACACAAGTATAAAGTTTACGACACATGACTATAGTACGACACATAAGTAACAGTAAACTCGGTATTTGTCACATAAAACTTACATTTCCCAGCTGGTAATTACGTTAAACAGCGCTGGTGCGCAAATTCCTATTGTCGCCTTATCGGCCGCGCGCAGACCAGCCGCCTCCGACAACTTTATTCCATTTTGCTGGGAGAATTTTTAATTGCTGCATTTTTTTTTGTTTTTATATCAATTGAGCACTTATTTAAGGTGTTGGACTTTTTCAATAATGAAATTGATATTTTAGCATAGTAATGAAAAACAATGCACCTATGTGGGATCAAAACTAAGGAAGGATGGGCAGAAAACATGAAATATGTAGGTACAAAATAATAGGTAGGTAGGATTTGGACAAGATACTACTGAAAATATTAAAACACTTCAAAACCCAATCTACTCGATAAATTAAATATGTAGGTATTTATTTTCCAATCGAACCATACTAAGTAATAGGTAGGTAGGATTTAGACAAAATACTACTAAAAAAATTTTTGAAGAGTATTTTGTACGTTTACTTTAAAGTTTTATTCGCGAACATTATTTACAAACACCCGAGTTCTACAACAGTCACTTTTCTCTTCCACCATATGATTCATGTTTTATCACTTCATTAACGTCGCATACCATCTCAATAGCCCTCTTTATTATACTCATCTAATCACGCAGACGTCATCCACAACCGTATACTTTTCAATTTCCTAGACCTAGCCAAGGGGAGACAGGGAATAGGGACACGTGGCGTACGCTCCATCGGCCAATACGTACCCAATGAAAATCCGACAAGAGAAAATCAACACCAACATCTAACCTTACACACCATGACATAGAGACGAAAATAACAGCGAATCTTCGCGGGTGACTGTACCCAATCAGGATTATACAAATCCCCGCGGGCAAGGAAATAATTACGATCCGAGTTAATCAAGTGGCTACGAGAAATTGAGGAAAAGTACCCCATAATGTGTATAGGGTACAATGGCGTTGCGTAGTAGGAGTTGGTGACATCTTGAGTAGATTAGGTTGACTGGGATTTCGCGTTTCGGTTTCACCAAGAACGCTCTCAAATAAATGACTAATCAAACTAATCGTAATATACAAAATCAGCATATGGATCCAAAAGTAACTGGCCAGTTTTTGATTTCGATTTCAAAAAGAAAACGCTTTTTAATCTGTGCAGATTAACTGGAATTCCGCTGGAAAGCACATCAAAGTGTGGGCGGAAAATGCGCAGCGGTGCGCGGTGCTGCGCTCGCGTCAGCGCGTTCCATTGAACATTGCCTTTGGCGTAGGCGATATGTCAGATAACTATCTATTAAATGTATATGTTGTAGCTAGACTATGTGTAGGACTGGGCAGATCAAGATCTTCTTAGGCGTTATTTGAGTTTATTCCTGTTTTGATACAAGCTACGTATTGGTATAATTTGGGAAAACACTTAAGATCTCATCTTATGTAACCATATTTTTCCTGACATTGTTTATGTTAAAAGCTTAGCGAAATACATACTTAGGTTAATAGTGTGTTCCGTTTTCAAGTATTTAGCCTATTTATCGATAAGTGCCTCCCCCCACACCACTACGCGTCTCGAATCCCGACTGCCCCAAATTCGACCGCAATAACTCTTGACACAAAAACAAAGCAGCAAAAACACGTGCGCGCACAAAAGTTTACCTTTTCATGCCGTGAATCGGCGACTTAACAGAGCGACCTAAGCCAGACTGGTTTTTAGAAGTTCACTTAGCGAATGAATGCGACTGCGATGTCCTTGCCGCCCATTCACGGAGCATCCCCTATATTTTTAATGTTAGGTATTTCTATTCAAATCGACGCCCGAGTGGAAGAGGTCCACACTGCGGAGGTAAGTCTAAATATCGATAAACTATAATGTATAGACTGAAATAACTTAAGCCAGTACAAAAAAAGATGAATCCATATAATGTTTCATGGCTATCTGGCTATGAAACCTAATATGGTCATGGTATATATATAAATTTAAGAAGAATATAAATTTAAGCAATAATTTCTCGAATATGTCATCCCGGTCACCCCGACACTCCGTACATGGCTCTAACTAATAACTACCTTGCTTCAAACGTGGCAGAAACAAAACTTAAACAATTTTATAACCTGTTCGGCTACTCCGTTCTCATTCGGAGAAAAAGGATGATGGATGACACAAGATTTGAAGTTTTAACACTTTTTGTTAAACCAAAATTTTATCGATAATCGATTATAACATCGACACCCCTCCCCGCCCTAATATGGGAAAGTTCCGTCAACCAATTACTCTGAAAGACTCGTACTAGTACGGAGGTATTTCAATTTAGCTTATTGGCTCATGTGCTCGGATTTTGACAACCTTTTCCTTGTCCACAACTCATTTATTTCCATTCCATCAGCCATTACTTGGAACAAATTACTTTTGGACTGGGCCAAACGTCAACTGAGGGGCTTTTCGCCGATTGTGTATCTTTTGATTTACTTGGCGAAACGGGTTTACTTTAGACGTAAAAGTTTCAATTTAATTTCATTTAGATAAGTAAAACTATACACACTTATAATAATAGAGCTTCTTATCATAGTTTTCTTTTATTTTGTCATTTTCTGCTGTTGTCTTTGATATGTGTTCGGACAACATCGGCATCGACCCGCGCGGCAGCGGGAGGGGAACGCAGGCAGCCGGCCGAGCAACTACGTCATCACGACCTCAGCACGAGCGCCCGAGCCGAACGTTCGCCACTTGCCCATACGCACCCATCGCCACCGCCGGTCGCTAACAATTGTCGCGCGATTAATTTCTTGTACAAATAGGGCGAGAATACAGCACCTTAAACTACAGTCCGCTTTTCATTTACTTATATTACCGCAGGTACTAACAATATGTCTTATAATAATCACACTAATATTATAAATGTGAAAGTTTTTTGTTTCGATGTTTGTCCGTCAATCATGCGGAAACTACTGAAAGGATTTTGTTGAAATTTGGTATACAGACAGGGTATGAGCGGACTTAGGTGATAGGTTTTTATACCTATTATATGCTTCCTTGGGATTAACACATTTGAGAGGACGAAGTCGCGGCGGGCCGCTAGTGTCTTATATTTTTAACTCGTTGCTCATGAAGTCTAAAACACATTCGAAAGGTACATTTAATTATTGTAACGAAAATATTGTACGATAAATATTACTTAATTTTAGTATTTATTATCCCCGTACAGCATCATTAAATAGGAGGGATCTATTTATCGTGTCACTAGTGCCCGTCGTCTTCATAACACGGATTATTCGTTCCGAATGATATACGTAGTATTCAGTTATTTCTATGATCACAACTTCACCGTATCATATAACACCAACCCAACTAGAACAAGCTGAAAACTTTCGAACATAACAAAACATGGCCGCTAATCGCGTAAGGCCGCGTGCACACAGGTCGCTATCGCCGTTCTAGTTCATTAGGCGGCCGCTGGGCGCCGCTATCGCCGCGGGCCGCTCATTTTTCACGCACGCGAGTGTACGCCGCGCTTTAGCGGTGCAATTGTTTCGAGCTGTAGAAAGCCGGGCTTAGGCAGTATTTTATGGCCCCGTTTCATTATTTTAATACTGGCTATTAGAATTTTACAATGCCATTTAGTCTGTGATACGTACTAATACGATTTTTTTTCAATAAACAATAAAGACTCTGTTAGCGAATAGACGAATGTGTTTTTTATTTAATAGACGTTATGTCTACGTCAGACTCTTTATCTGGAGTTTTGAAAAGATAAAATGGAAAACTTTGCGTAAGCTTCTACTGACTAATTCATGGATTAAAAAAAATGATTTTTTCAGTTAATAGGTCGTGTTTGACAAAATAACATTTCAGAGACAAAGCGTGCTTTAATAATGAATAGATATTCTGCGTATAGAACAAACACTACTTTATACTAGTGTGTGTTTGTAAAAAGTAAAATAATAGTAGTTTATGCAACTGATACATAATGAGGGGCCTTAAAACACGAGTGTGGTTTTATGAAACGAGCGTCAGCGAGTTTCATAATAGCATCACACGAGTTTTTTAAGGCCTAATTATGTACAGTTGCATACACTACTTTATCTACACACATATCATAAGTACTCTAAGATGGGTTCAGAGGTCGTAGGGATATGACCTGCATTGCTACTAGTGATACCCATAAAATCTATAGACTATAGATGTTTAAATAATGCATTAAAAATAAATTAGAACAAATACAGAAGCAAATTATTTATTGTAATAATTGTAATTGACATTTACATTGGTACAATGGGATATGTTTAATGGTGCTGGTTGTATTGTAGGCATTGTACTGGGAGGGTCTTGGTTTGAAGTTGAAGAGCTTGATGACATGTTTATATTTATGATTTCTTTATTTTGAATTGAATTTAGTATCTGGTTTGAAACATTAACCTTATTTTTCATTGATTCATCAATATACCCTTCGGCAACCGCTGTGGACCTCCAGCCCCCATGGCGTTTTAAAGCTGTTATATCACCGCCTGCATCTACAAGTAAAGTGGCCGATGTCCTGCGGAAGCAGTGACCTGTGTACATCTCAGGATCCGGAAGATTCAAATAATTTGCTATGGTTTTTCCCAATGCTCCAAACTTATTGATGCCAATCTTTTGGTTAGTGCATTTCCCAGCTGAATAATTTATAAAAAAATTGGATGTTGAGCAAGTTGTTGGACGCAATTCCATGTATTTTTTACAAAGGTCACAGTAACTTCCAGTTACTGTGAAAGTACGGTTCGTTTTAGTTTTTGTATTGCGGACAGTTACTAAAATGGTTTTATCTAAAATTTGGACATCACCAAACTGTAGATTATAAAGTTCTTGTCGGCGGCAAGCACCCATAACTCCAAATACCAGTGCCACCTGAAACAAAATCAAAATGTCATTAGATTGTGTCAATAGACAGTGCTAAGATAAAATGTGTTCGGGAAACTTCAAGCATAAATGAAATCAAATTCTTTTAAATTCCATTCAATATGTACTTAAAACAAATCAAGCAAGTTACCTTTGACTGCAGATATAATTGATCTGGTGCATCATTTAAAAACTTATTTATTTCTTCGGGTGAAAATGTTTTAGCTTTTTTCGCTTTATATCCCTCCGATTTCCGCTTAAGAAGAGTAGTCAATTTACAATATTTCGAGATATCCACTTGGTGTTTGATATTTAGTGTGCTTTTGACCATTGAATAAATGGTCCACAGGCTGGCAGACTTGAACTTCTTTGATAGATCTTCAAAGTACGCTAATAATACGTTCTCGGACAACGAAGTCGAGTTTTTGTTCATTCTCCAATCTGAAAAATCTCTGTAAGCCTTTTCGTATTTGGTTCTCGATTTTTCTGGCAACAAGTTATTTGTTGCGATCATGGCTGCATTTACGATATCCGGTGGAGTGTTCATATCGTTCTCGGAGTCACTACTACTCATATTTATCACTAAAATGCAATTTGTTTTAACTTTTCACAATATTTTCGTCACAGCGAAAAACCAATAAACAAATGAATGACAACAGTAATGGCGGGTAATTCAATCCTCCGTCACGACGATTTTTTTTATATCATAGACAAACGAATGAAGTCCCTATCCTCATGTCACTCGTGATCATATGTCGTGCGATTTGGATTAAAAAACATACTGAATTTGACGTTTCATATCGATAACTGCTTTAATATCAATGGATACTAGAATAGAGACCTACTTTAGTTTTGA
This sequence comes from Pyrausta despicata, assembly GCA_963921415.1. NCBI lineage: Eukaryota > Metazoa > Arthropoda > Insecta > Lepidoptera > Crambidae > Pyrausta > Pyrausta despicata. Next base: position 12,999,277 of record OY992848.1, read on the forward strand.
CAGCTGTTCCAAATTTAAAGTCATAACCTTACAGAAATTGATACTGTTATAACATTACAGTACAGATTTTACCTACTGCCACAGATAAGAAAGTTCTCATAGTAAAATTGGTTGTAGTAATGCTGGTCATTTCCTACGGTTTCTGAACGCATTTTAGAGCACTAATGATATGTCCGTAGATAAACAATATTTTTACCTACGTGTAGTTTTAAGTAGCGCATTTAAAGCAATTGAGCAAACTTAATCATTAATTAAGCCTCTACTAAACGAAACGAAACGTTTCAATATAAAATGTGAAACAACAATTCAATTTTCAATTTTGTTTGAGCCTACACACGAGTGTTGCGACACTCCAGTTCGGCGTGAATAAGTTGAATTCCCACACCTCGTTGATTACAACTTGCAAATCGCAACGCAATTATCAACACGTCGATTGAAGGTATTTAAAAATATTTAACAGACTCTTGAAAATAACACTTGCTGTAAAGTAGCAGCTTTAAATATCGTGAATATTCGTTACACGCATGCTAAGTTTAGATTTATAATGGAAAATTATTTTTGTAAGTAACCACCTTAGTATAATAATATCCTTATTAACATTTTATAGATTTATCTAAATAAGTAATACTCGAAGGTAACTTACTGAGTAAATGACTAACTGACATAGTGATCTATCAACGCACAGCCTAAACCAATGGATGGATCGAGCTGAAATCAGGCATGCAGGTAGATGTTATGAAGTAGAAATCTCATATGAAAGGATTTTAATAAATTCTCCATAGGGGATAAAATAGAGGATGAAAGTTTGCGTGAAACTCGGTGACAAAAAACTAAAAACAAGGCGGACGAAGTCGTGGGCGGCCGCTAGTATACATATATTACATATACAGGACTTCCCTTGCGCCATCCTACCGATGATCTTTATGAATATTGGGGAATTCTCTCCGTTAGAAAATCCTTCATATTAAAAGCAATCTTAAAAAAACACTCCCAGTTGGGTTACGACCCCGAGCTGTTGAAAGGTAAAAGACGAACTGGCCCTGTGTGTCCTAAACTTTCTTTCAAAACTGCGTTTTCTAACAATTTTTTCTGTTTTCTTGGTCCGTTTCTCTACAACAAAATTAATGAAAAACTCAATATCTATCCTCTCCTTAAACCTAAATGTAAAAAAATTGTCACAGAATATTTAAAGTCCCTAAATTATAATGAGACGGAAAGGTTGTTATGCCTATTGATTTAATTTTATTAAAAGATACATTTAATTTTATTTGTTTACACACAGCTTCACATCACATAATTTCCCCAATGTTACTCACGCTTTTACACATACTCATGCTTATACACAGCTCAAACACACACACACACACACACACACACGCGCGCGCGCACACACGCACACACACACACACGCACACACTCACACACACACACACACACACGTCATCATCATCATCATCATCACCACACACTAACACATGATGTTACATGCTCTCCACAAATATAAAATATTATGTTATATTGTTTAGTTGTATTACCTGCGAGGGAGGCCTGGTGACCTGTAGAACAGGTTTGTTTGAACCTATTTCAGGCACCAGTCTTTCACAATCTAGTAATATTACAATGCATATGTTCCTTAATTGTAAGGCTTTTTGTGAAAGAAAATAAATACAATTTATTATTATTATTATTATTATATATTTAAACTTAATTGCACATCAAAACTTTGTACTTTTGTACAAAGTGTGTGGGCTTAACGCCACAGGGCATTCTTTTACCGAAAGTCTTTTGTGGAATACCTTATTATCTGCGCTATTGAGCCGACGACCATTTCTTTCTTATACTACTCAAGGCGTCAACCTCACTTCATTATAGCTATACAAACTTTTTAATGCATTAAGTCCGCCACTGTACACTAGTTGTGCAGAAATTTTTAAATTAAATGCACTGCAATAATTGTTGTTTCTTAAAGCAGATTTTCACCCATCACAATCTCATCACCCCAACATTATGGCAGTTCATTAATTTTTCCTTCGTCAAAGTGATTCCCTCTTTTAATCAAAGTATGACGTCACTACCTGCACAGTAGGCAGTGTAGGCACCTAGTGATTTAATTTACACTACCCCCCGTCAATCGGGACAATATTCAAATAAGGCTTCTTCTATTAACGGACCCCGCCGCGACATGTTCCATTATCTATCGCTTCCATCTGATCCTAGTCCTCGGGTTCTCAAACTTTAAAGTTCTAGAGCTGTTCTTCAGTTTTCTGTAATATTTTATTACTTCATTTTTTTTCTGGATAACCATCAAGTGACAAGAAGCTTGACTATGGCTCCTGCTTAGCAACGCTAAAACAACGGCATCGTTTTTTGCCTGAGAAGTACTTTTTAAACCTTATTAAAGATACTAAGTATTTACAATAAACTACCTATTGGAAACACGCTAACTTGCCCGCAGAAGTTCTCCATATACTAACTTTAAGAGGTTGACTCGTAATCAACACTTCTTTACAGAGGTAATAGATAACTAGAGAGAGAGAGGAGAGAATTTCAATGTAAGTTGTTAAATTTACAAAAAAATATCTAATGGCCTGATTCACTAACTGATTTATAACGTATTGCTGATAAGAGTTTTTTAGTCGCTAATAAGCAGAATACATTTTAATTCGTCATTGTTTTGTTTTCAAAATCTATAATTTTGACCCTCACTACTAGCATTAACCCTACCCAAGGGTTCTTTTGGGAACCAGCCGCTCCAGACCCTCTGGCACCCCCGGAGGTAACGGAGTGCCACGCTCGAATTCGACGTGATTCAATAAACTCTGTTGTGATTGGGCAAGAATACTACTGATTTAATAAACTCGCATTGGGTCAGCGAACAGCTAATAACATTACGCCTGATTGCTCGGCTTGTGGCGGTCTAAAAAAGAGAATATCTGTTCTTGTTGCTCAAAATTTAAGATTAGTTAAGTAACAGAAACAGTTGACATCCGTTTGCTTTAAAGCTTGCATTCGTTACAGTATTAAATTTTACCGAAACCCTAAAGATCTGGGCCTCTAAAAATAGTTACCTACATACGTATGTCGATGAAACGAAAATCATAATCTTGTTACAAGTAGTCAAATGTCATCTCATAGTAATACTACATTTATCATACGAAGTTTATTACAATTTTCGACATCGACTCATGACATGTAACTTTATTTGGACCCTGGATAGCCACACGTGATTTTGAGGTACTTTAACCTATCAATTCAAAATCAGAAAGCATAACAGTAACTTATTTTACTTGACCCGATATAACATCAAATGTTATTTATTCGCCATTTCTTTACGCCCGTTATTTCCGCAGTCAATCCATTCATTTTTACGGCAAAAATTTGCCAACGCTACCCTGTATATCCCATGAAAAATAGCCGGGACCCTTCCCTGCGGTAAAACACCGCGGATCGGTCTTGGCAACCCCTTTGCTTCCTGCTGGGCTCGAACCCTGCGTCAATCAGACGGGCTCAATGGATTCGTCTCTACTGCACACCGCCGTGCTACTGACGTCTGTGATTTCTATGCTCATTGTTTTGCTGATGAAAATATTGAAACTTGGGAGTGACCGATGTGATGTTGTGGTGGAAAATAAATTTGATAGTAATAGCTTGGCTTGTCTTGGCAGGTGTACTATCAGCCAAGATACGCTGCACGCATACATAATTTTAGTTTTAGTGAGGTTAGACGTTTGGTTAGAAGCTGAAATAATTCTCAACCAAATCGTGAGAAATTGGTTTTTGTCCTGTAACAATTTTCTAAGTTGAGTTGGGTTGACCCTAAAAAATATTATTAATCTAATTTCATTCACAAGTTCACATTTTCTTCTACGTTTTTAAAAATTTCAACTTCAGACAACGAACTCCAGTCCAGCGTGATCAAACATCCAAGATATTGACTCAGTTTGATCGAGACGCAATATTTTAAATCGTCGCCATTGTGTGCCGGCGCAGGCCGCAGACGAAACAGATGAAAATGCTACACCAACGAGACAGCAGTCCTATTCTGAAAGTCTCAATTTATAGTCAAACCTCCAGCCATCCACCCACTGTCCATCCATCACGAGTGAAAAGGACGGCTAAAGACAAAACTACTGATGTAGAAGTTCAGAGTAGAGGTTCGAATGAAATCGCTACCGAAGCTCGCGATGTTATTGCTTGCACAAAGAGCGCCATCAAATCACGTGAACCTGGCCGTGATGAGAAATTAATATCCACTGAAATGTTGACCATACAAATTGGTTTTAAAAATGTATGTTAAAATATGGCCTTTATTCTTTATTTTAAATCATCATACGAGCTAAAACATTTGGAATTTTAATTCAAAAACACCTTGTTTCACAACGTCAAAGGCACCTGATTCGAAAAGAACTTCTAATTTTTATATGTTTTTTCTAACTTATTTGTTGTTTAACTAAGTTGTACATCAAGAAAAGCTTCATGTAGTGATGTGCTCAAATTTAATTTTATTTTATCAAGAATATTTATTTATGCATGCAATAAATAAGACATGCCTATTTACTCACGTAAATTTGCCAAGTGGTACATAATTAATTCAAAATTCTTGTCGCGTCTTGACAGCGAGCGTTATTATTTATTCGTAACCGCATTTCAACAGTTGATCAAGTTACGCAGTGAATCAACCTGACAAAACAGGGGTGAAGTGAAACAATGGCACATCACAACTTCGCCCCTCGCAAACCACGAGAGAATATCATAAACGTCGGCTTAAACACTCGTCTCGGAGGATATTAAGTAAATAAAAACATAATAAAATAATAAATTCGACGCAACATATGGACGGTGCGGATTGCGGGCTGGGGCGAGCGCAGATCTGTCGGTTGACTGGTCGAGTCTAGTTAGGAGTAGACAAACGATAGTAGCAAAGAATTAAATATGAACACTAGGATTGATTGACTTATTAGTAATAATTACTCGTATAAGTATGTACTTTACATCAGATCTTTTTGATAAATTTTTATTTCTCAATCTATAGAGAAGGCTTAGGAACAGCAGTATACAGCCTTTGGCTGATTAAAATTGATTTTATGAATCTTGAAGCATCAATGTAATAAAGAAGCTTTGAACCTGCAGGATGTCTCAATCAGCTGTCCAAGTTATTGTTGTTACATCAATGTCAGCATTTGAAATACTCACACCACCATGCAAGATCTCCATCGCCATCAAAATTGGACAGGAATTTCACGCAAAATCAAAAGCGTGCGAACCATTAACGAAATGAACTGATGGATTGTCATGTAAATAGTTCGTTGAGAACACGTGTGCGATCGGAATCGACGAATCGGTCGACAAATCGAGTCGAAAGCGACCGGCGAGCACTGGCGGTGTAATGCAGCTCCCCCGCGATGCATCGAGTGGTGTATCGAGATCGAAACTCGAGTAATAATCGAGCCCTCGCCGCGGTATCCCGCACTCAATCCAGGGGATTTGTACCCGCGAAACTAAACTACACTCGCCACAGTAACCGCCATTGCAATTTCAACTCTAGCACGGACTCTCTATGACTACGCAATGGGAGGGGCAGCAAAGCTAACTTGGCAGCAACGATTCTCTGTATTGGGGTGACAATCCAAAGAATCATGGACGGTTATTGAATTTCTTTGCATTTTTGATTTGTCCACATTCTGTTTTGTTGTTCTGCGTCAATTTTGTAAAGCAGTAGACGTAAACAAACAAAGTTATTGTTTCAAACTCGTGTTGGCTCAGTAATCAAGGTAGACGTTACTTAAATTTAAAACACCTTTGAGTATTACGTGGCTAAGCGACTTTGAATTTCCTGCAGTACCTGAAATTTCCGAATTGAAGGTCCTAAGGACCTAGCGTCGATTGGTAGATATCATGTGAAATTGCCTCGTTTTGCGGTTTTAAGAATCAATTTACAAGCACAAATTGCACAGACTATGCTTAAAAATCAAAGTTTGCATATACCCGTGACGTCACAGGGGCATCCGCTCGCTCGCACATCCTATGGGGCTGCGGCGCATTCATGCACGACGCCGATACATTTACTTGCAATTTCACTTGATGTATTTACATTTAGTTTCATACATCGTTTTAACAAACGAGGATTTACGCGAAAACAGTGACTATCATACGCTACAACGGTCTGCTACGACTTTGCTACGGAAACCATTTGCTACGAAAAGATAAGTGCTACGAAGTAATCTGATCGTAGCTAACTCATTTTTGCGGAAAATTATTAATATTTGAAACCTGCACTGAAATCATTCATTAAGCCTTTGACTGCCGAGAGACTAGACACAACAGAAATAATATTGTTTGGGGGTCACCGGTGACCACCATGGCGTTCAATGTGTTAAATGGTATAGTGTGATTTTGGTAGTGGTCATAATATAGTTTTTGTTTGAATCAATGGATATTAATGTAACGAGATCTGATTTCATAGTTCCTCCACCGTTATTTTTTCGGGCGTGGAAATATGGCACGCCAAATAAGGGTTTTTCTAGGAATTTGGCTTCTTCGATTGATTCCTCTTGTAAATTTTCAATCTGAAAATATTTATTAATTGTTAAGCTAGTTTTGAAATACAAAATAAAAAATATGTGACAAAAATTGTTGTTTTGTAAGTATTCCGTATGTGCGGCCGAGTAAATTAGATGTACAATCAATATTTTGGATAAAAAAAAATATTTTTGTAAACCAAACAACTTTTTAGGTGCGCATTTAAGGATAATATATAAAAAGTTATTGATTTATGTTTTCGAAACAGTTTATTTGCTGTACAATAATTTATTAAGAAATGAAAAAAGTTTATTTGTTGAAAATAAATTGATAGGTGATAAGTTATTTGATGTACATTTAAAAATATCCCTTTAAATTATATGGAAAAAATAAATATATGGTTTACAAATTAACGTAAAATGGAGGCCCTTTGCATTCAGACATTGTGAATCGAGTTACATTGTTGTTTATTGTAACAGTGTTAAAGAAACTGAACTAGCTAATCGCATTAAAATAAAAACCCGATTGACGTTTTATTCCCTCGATAATTTTAAGTCCAAACTCATCAAAGCGCAGTTCAAACACCCCGCTACAATCTGGCGTGGATCTGTCACGCTGTCTTCGTTTTCAATTAAGGCGGCAAGTGACCGAAATTAATTCCGGCATATCTCGATTTTGCAATACAAGTAGCGGATTACGCGGCGATTTGCCGAGCAGTAGGTACTGCTGCAATCGCATCAGCTCTGCCCGCTGTAGGGCAAAGACTAATAATTGGACAGAAGGTTTAAGATAGGTAGAGTTAGAAATTTGGAGTATCAATTGTAACTTTCTAAATGCTCACCTTAGCTGCTTCTTTACGACTATTCTGGCTCGCGACAAAATAGACGTTACTCTTTGTCTTTGTTTTAGCACATCGTCAGGGCAGCAATTAATGGAGTGCGTTTCTGCCGCTTCAGCTCTTTCTGCAGCTTTCTGCCTAGCATGCTCAACTCTCAACTGCTTCGACTATTCTGCCTAGCAAAGTTGCTCTTTGTCTATGTTTTGGCACATCAACCCAGCGGCGGGCAGCAGTAATGGAGTGAGGGCGACGCGCGCGGCAGCCACGCGTCGTGCGCGCGCGCCACGCGCCACCACTCCCACCGATTATGTGTTGCTATCACGTGAGAATTCTGTTAACATTTGCTTTTCGTGTTATGCTCTTTGGCTATGATACGATTTGGTTGGTGTCTTAATTCAAAGTTACGAACAAAGTGAACAGGCATCTTCTAGGTGAGCTCGCTCCATCGTAGACTCAGTCTTTGCCTCGTTTGGGCTTAGTCTTGGGTCAAGAGCAAACCTATGCCAAATAAAAAAAAATGTGGTGGTAGTGTACATGACTCAGAAATGACAAAATCAAACTCACCTTTCTACAACAATAGATTAGTTTACCATTTGCAACACCTAACATTTACTGCTTACAGCACTTTATGATGATACTTTCTTTACAGCGATACTTTCAACCTCGTCACCAGCTGGACTTGAATTAAAAAGGTGGTAAGTTCCGCAATTTTTCATTTTTCTTATTTAGGTATATAAACAAGAACTTTTAAATTTCGCCACATCCCTACATACTTAGTACGCTATTCGAATATTGTTGTTAGACGATAATCGCTTATGAAAGCTCTTAGCATCTCGCACGTCAGCACACAAAGCCCCGCGATCACGAGGTAAACATCCCACCTGAGAGCTAAAAAACTAATGAAATTTCCAAGATCCATTTTCGTGGAGAGCTTCAATAAATCCACTAATAAAAGCGCGCCAATACGGGCGAGAGCTCTCGTTCAAAATGCCTGTACACCGTTCTAGAGCGAAAAGTAATATTTAGGTGTCAACTGCAGCCGATAATCGCGCGGTAAAAAATAGCTGAAGCTCGGCGGCGAACTATTTCCACCCTTGCCGGTATCTGGCCGTTTATCGGCGTATCTGAGTGAGACATCGCCCGCGACAGCGACGTTTGAAATATGATCGGCGGGTCCCGCCGGGGCCCGGGGGCCACGTGGAACGTATTCAAATCAGAATCGCACGCGGCGGGCCCCCGTGTTGGCTAAATACACCCGACGCACCGCCCGACCCACCCACTTACCGAGGGTCGGCCCTATGTAATCGAATTTGAAAATTATTCTAAAACACTGAATAATGTATTTCGGAGGGACCGTGCGCCGGAGGCGGCGGCGGCTCGCGGTGATTTTTAAAATAAATTAAACTTAATCAAGTGGGTTCGCGCACCTAAACGGATTAACTTGGCGCTGATTTGACTTCGGGACTGTTTGTTTTGTACATGAGGGGTGGCTTAAAGGTTATTTGAAACAGTATCGGGCCATAACGGCCGCGCGACATATGTACACATGTTTAATTAAGTGATAACAATCTCATCATAACGCAATCACGCTTTTAACAACTTAATTTGATGAAATACTCTGAAATAATAAAGATAAATAAAATGTAAAGTTATTTTACCTATTTATTGTTTAAAAAATGTGAAAATCGTTTCCTACTTTTAACACTGTTAAAAGTAATACAGTTTAATATTTTGAAAAGCCACAGATAGAATTTAATATAACCAATTCTTATGTGCGAATTATATTGATAAACCATTGCAAAATTTAAAATAACTGACTTCACAACCGCCCAATTCTTCATTTGTTTGACCGAACAAAAAGAAGCTCATTGACAACGATTATATCTACTGAATAACTCGAAAAAAAACACCTGTAAGTCGACTAAAATGTCCGATACCTATCTTATCTTAATAGCTAACTGTCATTAGCATAATATTATTATTTACTCGTTATTACTCGTTTATTGACCCAGTGCACCCCACTGCTTTGTGTGATTGATGCCTTGTCATCGTCACTGAATAGAAAATGAAATAAATTCATTACATCATGCTCTATCATAGGGCATCTTCATGTATCATTAACTAATGTGCTGCGATTAATAAAAGGTTCATACTTATTTTCTTAGTTAAATGGCACTTTTTTATTTATTGCTACTAGAGTCACAATTTTAAGAACTATTTTGAAGTATCAAATAAACACTAAACAAAAACTGTTCAGTCACCTTTTACGAAACATCAAAGCATCATATGAATAATCACCAAAGTTTTATAAATCACTCCAAATAATATAAGCGAACTCTTCCTTAAAAGCATCTTATTCCCTTTCATCCTCACCCCAACGTGCGAAAATCAATCTCACCCTTTAAAATAAAAATTCATGAATCGCAAAAATTGGCCGAATTTGAAAATTAAATATTGAATAAAACAATATTAGTTCACTCGCTACATTAAGTTTTATTGCGGCACGAATACATTATGTTTCGGCACGGTTCGGCGCGATTCGGCACGCAGGGCTGCGGCCCGCCATTAACGCCCGATATGAAATTAAAATTTAAATATATAAAAAGTGCGTCGAGTGCTCTCACAGACCGCTAAGGGGCAGCCCTAAAGATTTGACCCTAACGGGATGAATGGAGTCGTTGGTGTGTGTTTTTTTTAAATGTAATATATAAAAACTGCATCAACTCATTGCTTTACGGGAAAATAAAACAATTACGTGCATTTTTAATAATCAAGCATTTGTCCTCAGTGTGAAATTTGAAATAGTTAGCTGTCCTTATAATTATCAATAAGAGCAGCCGATATTGCGACCCTGAAAGGATTAATAGTGAGTAAGCATTTATCTACATAAATGCATCTTAACATATGCTATGGGTAGGTGAAGTGTATCAGAATTTCAATACAATATCATATTTTTGTTGCATTTGTCGATTTGTGTAAGTGGCAACCCAATTAAAAGAAACAAAAAACGGTTGCCTGTAAAGTCGGTTTTACGGGCGAAGATTTTACGTGACACCGATCATGTTTGAGTGGGAGAGAGACGCAAGGCATTCGCCGGTCCGGCAGGCCTCTCTCTCGTTCGGTGACTCATCGTTACGTTACCGGGCGTTACACTTTTTCATGAGTGACTCCGAGCCGCAACCTAATTTAAGACGTTGTCACGTCAACAAATATCGACTCCACGCCTTTTCCTGTAAACTATCATGCAGCGGTAGTGCAGTAGGGGTGCCACTCGATGATTTGGTTTTACGATTCGTTACGCCGTCAAACTACCCTCGAGAGCCACCCCCGAATATGTTCCCTCTGAATATTATTTATACGTTTGTTAAGTGGAGTTGTACGGGAGGATTATGGCAGAGAGCTCAGCACTTCACCAAACATTCACTATGATTTTTGTTATCGATTGCGGTTTAACGACTTCGCTTGTTCTTAAGAGTGGAAGCTTCTGCTTTATCGCCTTATTACTTAAATCTAGCTTGAAATACTAGCCTGGTGCATCACGAGGCTAGTATTTCAAAGCTAGATTATTTTTTCATGGGTAGAAAGATCTGCTCAGAAGAGATAGAGGCCCTAGCTTTCCATCTTATAAGATTAACTGTAAATCTAGCGTCGCATAGTTCAGACGTTAGTACGAGTAGCTTCTTGTTGATGACTACACTGTAAGTAACTAATAATGAGTACTAGTTCTCTACAATATGCATCAAAGCAGTATGCAATTAATGCGATATTCTATTCATATTTAATTGCACCGGTTTGGAACGCAGTCATTGATTAAATGTGCATAAACATACATTTAACATCAGTGCCACGTATAGTGCATACCTAGTTAATATTTACGAGTTCAATATACATCGCAACGCACAGCTTTGCATAACAATGCAATGACCCAGACAGGCCACGACCTAAAACTCCCCGATACTCATCTCGAGAGCGCACAATATCCCAGATGCATTTTAAAGCCGGCTTGTTACAAGATATTTTTGTCTAAGAAAACATGTCAAGGAAAACAAGCCTCTGGCTTCCAGCAAGCCGTAGTTAGGTATGCAAAACCAACATATTTTCTCTTGAGACTAGGACGGTGTGCAAACACAAGCCAACATGAGCGAAGGTTGGGCCGTGTTTACCGGCGCTGCGTCGCCTGCCCTCATATATTAAACATAGCCAGATCTACCTTCGCCCCCGTACCGCATTCTAGAACAGCCTCCCGGCGACATTAGCATAAAAAGTTGTCACCCCGCAATCACAGTAATGAATCCATTTTTCTGCAATTTTACATCGACGTAAAATAAGGTCGAGGCAGTTAACACGTTTATCGGGCGCTCATTAAAGCGAGGGCGATCTTGCCTCGCAGTCGTTAAGCGCGCAATAGTTCGCGAGATCCTCGTAAAAAATATCTCGCGACCAACTTTATGAGCGCCCTTTGTGAATGCATCATTAAATTTCCATCTAAATTTAAATTACTAGCGCGATTCGACGCGCTCGAGCCCACGTGTTTCTGTTTTCCTAGTCGGTGGGAAATGTTATAATTGCTGCACAGAGAACGTAGCAGAGTCGAGAATTTGAAAAAAGATGACGTCAGTCGGAATTATCTTCAGCGCAGCGCAATTGAAACGGCTTTGCGACTGGCTTAGTGAAAAAGTTGGCGTTCGTTTTAATAATTCCCAGCTCCGGCGCCTCGTCAGAATGCCGTTGTCACTTCGCGGATTAAGCTCCGACACGGTTGAGTTGGGATTTGAGAGTTATTTTAATTTGCATTTTTCGTATAATTCGAAGGAAAATACGACGGACACTTTTTTCGTCGCAATGTTTACACGTGAAAAGTTTACGACATTCGGTCGGAGACGAGGGTGAGGTCGTTTGTATGCGGTGCCTTCCCCAGGAAAGGCATAAAGTCAGCAGGTGAGGAGAGGGTACCGCGCGGTCACGCTATTTAGATAAGGCCATTTTCGTGACCTCTCCACCCTCGCCGATAAGGGCCTGAAGTGTAGCACTTTGTTGCAAAGTGATGCAATAACTCAAAAAAAACAACTGAACTCCAAATCACGTAAAAAAATAACAATTTGAATGATGTTGTCAGAGAAACACCAAATAAGGAAAAGCAGAAACAAACAAGGTCGTTCGATTAAGCGAAATGATTTGCGAATCGCTTAAAAATCCAAATGGCACCGTTTTCCGTTTCCCTCCGACTTCTGGCCTCGTGGCTGCGAATAAAACCGAGTTTAGAATAAATTGTGCGGCCGGGTGAAGCAATATTTGTTCATCTACCCCGCATTAGGCCGGCTCCGCGACCATTAGTGGATGCAAATAACGTCTTGTCATTTTTGCTTCTTTATTTCCCGTCATTGCCGAGTTCCGCCCCTCCCACGGATCCCGATATGGTAATAAGATTCACTTAAGGATGTTCTTTATGCACCGCGTTTATTTGGGAATAATCTGTTCTGACATACCCTTTTTGGTATGCCTTTTCGATGCTTACATAAAGCTCTAGCTATATGTATAACTGTACAATCTGTTTTTTACAGAAGAATGCAGAGTAACAATAAAACAGTACCGTAACATGCTTGGATTTATTATAAATCTGATCACACCCAAATCTAATAAATACAAATAAATCGCCGAAATGCACGCAAACGCACAACTTTGGACCACCGGAACAAAATAATAACGGGCAGCAGGACAATGTCTGCGAGGTGCTCTAGTTGTATAACAGATAGTTTATATCAAAGTTGACAAAATTACTAAGGCACTTTAGATCAGATTTTCTGCAACCAGAAAGTCTCATTCAAAGTACCCCAGTAATTTCCTCCGTAAAAGAAATTTCCATTTCTCAGCAAAATACCTTGCAAGTGAGATATGCAATAAATCCTTCGACTTTGCGTATTTTGTCTCCCTTAAGGGATTGTCGTAAGTACCTACGACATAAGTCAAAATGGCGGCGACGGGCGAACATCCGAGTGCGTTTTGGCCGCGTTTAGAACGTGTATTTGCAAGCCAGATTGTTGAGAAAACGTTATTTATAGTTGGGGGAATTGGGTATTATTAAATTTTAAACTATTGCGGCTTCGTGATTTAGTGTGGTTTGTTTGCATATATTATGGGAATAGATAACTGCTCTATAAATGTTATTATTTTATTTCATACTAGCTGACCCGGCGAACTTCGGACCGCCTTAGCGTTGCAATGATTGAACAATGTCATCGAATGACATTGACATTAGTTACGCGCGTTTTTTAAAATATGCAAAATTAAATGTACATTTTTCAATATTTCTGAGAGATTTTCTTGATATTTTTTTCTGTAAGAACCTTCTCCTAATAATAACAAATACAACAAAAACAGAATAAGTGAAATCGGTCCAGCCATTCACGCGTGATGCCGTGACCAAGGAAAACGGGTTTCATTTTTATACACAAGATACACCATTTTTATATATACACAAGATACACTAATGTGTGTAGCTGGTATGGCGCCCTAACCCATAGCCAGACAATCCAAGAAGGACTACCTAGTATATAACCTTAAATATGACTAGACTACTCTTTTCCCTTAGAGTGGGTATCTGGTTGTAAACAGCGGACGTGTTTTCATGTTCAATCTAGCAAAAATGTCGATTGTTGTGATTAGTTTGTAGTTATTGATGTAGCAACAACAGCTAAGCTTATTTACACTTTTTTTAATTTAATACTATAGCACAGCAACCTATCCAAGTAAGTCGAACTATCTGAAAGATATTGAACTTCTTGCAAAAAACACAAGAGAGCCTAAATTATTCTAGCTGAATTCTAATCCCTAAAAAATAAGGTCAGCTTCAAAGGCTGGACAGATTTTGACTAGATTTAGCTATGAACTACCGTGGTGAAATTATCATTCATATGAAAATACAAACACACACACACACACTTCAAAGCTTCAAAGGCTGGACAGATTTTGACTAGCTTTAGCTATGAACTACCGTGGTGAAATTATCATTCATATGAAAATACAAACACACACACACACACACACGCAGACACAACAAACATCCCTATGTTTGACAGGGGTCAACCCTGTCAAACTTGTAATACTCCTTTTTTTCGTCGGTGGTTAAAAATCCAGTAACACACATGACACAACTCGCCACAGGTCACAGATTAGCGCGCGGGCAATTCCGCAGGAGCGCACGCGTGGGCGCGCCATAACTCGCGCGCAACAAGACGCGTGCGAGAGCGCTAACTACCGTCGCCAGGGTGGTTAGATAAAGGGTACATTGATCGAAAACTGAGTCTCCTATCCAAGCTAAAGTCTGATTTTAACACAATTTAATTTTATACATCGGAGTTAAAACTTATCTCGAATTCATAATGTTGATTACTTATCAATATCACAGTACAGAGAATCCCAATCAAGCATTTTTTTGCAAGCGTTCTATGGCAATGACCACATGGACGATGAAAACGCAATAATTTGATAACAGTTTCTAATTATTTTATTTTTTACTAAAGAATTAAAAATAAATATCTAATAGTTTAAAAAGGAAACTAACGAACACGCTTTTATTGCATATCGAACTAAAAAGGAGAAATAATTTCTGAGTACAAAGGATTTATATTTCAGTATTAGAAGGTCTAATTTTTATACACTAAAAAAATATTTTCACTTTATTATTTTTATTCGATTTGAAATAAAAGCGTTTTTTTTAGTTTGTTAAGCTATAATTTTTGATAATTTTTAGTAACTACTAATAGTGGTATGTATTTCCTCCGTAAATTGATTACCATTTGTTTTTATCATATTTAAGAGCCGCCATCAAACTACACCAGAACTACTAACATGTAAACATCACCGTATTTAGTAACACACCCTATATAAAGGCACGTCATAACTAACATAACTACACCTAAACGGGACAGGTACCGCACGCCACCGGATCACTCTTTATGGCCTATAAACGTGTACTTCACGCCACCTTAATCCGGCCCTGTTCGTATAAATCTGGATTAGCCTTGCCCACTGCGATTGTGCACTCCTGATTATGCCGTTAACAATTGTAATTGAAAAATAAAATTCCTCAGTGCGGCCCTGCGCGAGTGGGTTACAACGTGATATAAAAGCGGGACAACGAAAAAACTTAATTGAGTGGTTATAGTCACGTGGAATAGTAAAACGTTACGATAAATAGGCCAGTCAATAGCATGTTGATTTACTTTAAAGTCTGTTTTAACAACATTATGTGCATTACAATAATCTTTTGTAAATATAAACTTCGACTTGAGAATTTTTCTTCATCGGCCACAAAAAACACTGCCTTCGCTAGCAAGAGCGATGAAATATCATATTATTATATAACATTAATCTTGCTGCATTATAAAACAATAACCACACCACCCTCTCATTCTCTTACGTAAGACACCAAGATTCTCCACCGTACACCGGGTTATTAGCTAAATAAATTTGCGCACCCAATATGCTCAGTAACTCGATTTAATGGCGATAGAATTGATTCATTCAATTATGGGGAATTTTTAGTGCCCCACCGAGCGGGATAACTTTGTTTTAGGGGACGCGAGCAGGGGCAGTTCCCACGGAATCGTATGCTCATTGATTTATTATGGCGTTTTGAGTGCTTTCTGCGTCTGGGAAGTGTAGTCTGTGTATTTATTTTTGATAGTTTTTGTTAAGGATTCATACAGTTTGGGTGATTTATGGTGTCATTTTTGCACTTTATGCAAATTACTAGTGGACGCTGTCCTGCCCGCTGTTTTCGCGTTTTTCCACATTTCTGTACATTGAAACCTAGAAGGTCATACATGGATCAGATAAAAGAAAAGTTAGGTGTCGTGTCATATCAGGGAGTCAAAGAAATGGCATTGAACAAACCAACATGGAAAAAACTCCACCGACAAGGGCATAGCTCTTAAATTTGATGATGATGAAACCTTCCTATTGAATTACTTTATCTATTAAAAATTGGTTGCCTGTAAAGTCGGTATACGGGCGAAAGTTTTACGTGACAACGACTTTGAGTGGTAAAATAATTTTAATGTGAATATTCATTCGTATAACATGAACCGGTGTGTATGCCTATCTCTCTCACTCTCTCTCTCTCGCTCTGTCTCTCTCGCTCTTAGGCGGGCTAACTGTGCTCGAGTGGAAGGGACGCGTGCCTTTCACTTTTTATGTCTGTCTCACTCGCTCTTAGGCGGGCTAACCATGCCCGAGTCGAAGGGACGCGTGCCTCTCACTCGCTCTCATTGTGAGCGCATAACGTGAGCGGAGCGTAACGCAGTTTCTTGAAGTATCACCCGGCAAACCAATTTATAAGACGTTGTCACGTCAAAAACACTGCAACAGAATCCGTTAAGTAGTTTTAAAGATCTATTCATAATACATACAGACTTAGGGAGGGACATATGCGGGAAGCGACTTTGCTCTATACTATGTACTTATAAAATATATTTTTTCTCAAAGAAGGTTCGAATGCAATTTATTTGTCTTTCACGAGTAATATATAAAATCCACTTAACTCAAGTATTAGACGTGACAGATAGACAGTATGCATAAATTATTAGCTACTTGTAATAACGGAAATCTCGAGAGTTAAAGAGTGTCATATCTGTATATATATGTACTTAATTTGAGCAGTTTTAATGCTAGACAGGAGTCGGAACACACGTTTTGTTCGGATTAGTTTGTCTTACCCAGGATAAATAAATAATACCCATACACTTTATCGAAGAAAACTAACAAAATCCAGGCTAAAAGCTCTATCGGGCGAGGAGGTGTTCACTTGACATGCAGGCGGTAGATGCGCCGCGCTTATTAGTTTAGCGCGGAGTGATCGCGTGCGTGACACTGCTAGCAAGTGAGCGCTTGGCTTTATACGTGTGGAGGAGGTGGGAATTCGTCCGAAAGGCACTAAAGGCAGTCTACTTCATATAAACACCTACTTTTAGTTACGTAAGATAGATAGATAGATCAACTCTTTATTGTATAACATAAAACAAAAATTACAGACAAGTTTAACAAAGAAAGATGTACAATTTAGGCGGTCCACCAACGTTATCATTTATGTACGACCGATAACCAACTGGAATTGATAAATATAATAACCAACTGGACCGATTACCGATTTTCTAAATAGAAAATTGTTGCATAAATTTTACAATGGTAAATCAGGTTTATCTCATTTCTGTAACAGTAGTATGAAGAAAACCCGATCACTCAGTCTTGGTGCGTAAACTTTTCCGCCTATTATGCTACATATGAGTACTTTAAAATTAAGTATTCTTACATCACAAATTGCGGTTGATTTAACCTGTATTATCGTAAGATCTCTAGTTAAAAAAAGTAAGTGCAAAGTTCGCTTTAGATTTTTGGTGTCCACGAATAATTATACCAACTATTTCCACATCAACATTAGTTCAAAATCACGGAAGAAATTACACCTAAGGCTCGTCCCGGTGCCAATTACATAAGACGCTGTAACGTAGATAGCACCGGAGGGGTCGCGCGAACCCCACTGGGTTACTCGCCATTACTCCCACGGATTTGTACGTCGTTTGCACCACTGTCTCAACACTGCTTCCCGCAACTTGCAGTGTTATGGCAAATTTATGTCAGGTATTAATTTACGTCGCAACTCGGTCCAACTTCTCCCGGCCAACTTCGAACGTGCCAGTGACGGTTTCTTTGCTCGGATTAAATATTTATACGAGTTTCGTGTAACTAAGTTGTCGATGTTAACGCGAACTGTGATTGGAAATATAACTTAACAATGTAGTGGATACAATGTTTTGTGTTATCCAGAATGTTTGGTGGTTTACTTGTGGGAATATTTTTATTTGCAATTTACTTCTATCTCTACTGGATTAAAAATTATGAGATGTCTTCTCAGCACTTTGAATTTGACTTAAATAAAGGAACTCAAAGCGGGAAATTTATGTTACGCTTATGTTCGATATAACATAATATAGTCAAAACTAAATCTTCTTTACGCAGATACTCAAAAATTTTCACTAGAAATGCCAATTTATGACATATGACAATTTTAAATCACGGACACTATGAAAGTGAAGCACGAAAAGAAAAAGAAAGCACATAAACAAAAAATTGGGTCATATGTGCAAATGCAAGTATGCAAAGGCTACGGGGTAGCAACCAAAGTTACTTTTTAGGTAATTTTGAAACTTATATATGTGCTTAACTTTGTTTCTTATTTCATAAAAATTATGACACATGGTTTCTTAACTTTTAACCACGGAAAGTGATAGCATTTATCTATCACCTTAAAGATAATTTTGCATGACGTATTTAATTAAAATTATCTTATTAGCATTTTGCAGTTGAGACACAGATCTTTATGAATAAGAAAAACAAAGTTAATAACAAAACCGGTACTTAAGTGATTTTTGACTGTAAGAAACCTTAAGTTAACTGGAGCCCTCAGCTAACTGGTTTCTTGCGATGTGAAATTAAAATACACTTAAAGAGAAAATTCGACTGCTACGGGCAGGAAATGAATCAGCAATCTCTCTAAAGCCAATTTCTCTACGTGTGTTTATGTTGTACATAAATTTACATTGTTAATGCAAAAAACATATTGACTTAATACGTTTCTTGCGATATTTCCCTCTTTGCAAACCCGCTAGTCCTAATTTTGTTTTACTAAAATTGCACAACACAAAAACTAAAATAACATACAAGTTTACCTACAAAAGATATACTATGTCGGCTATAAGAATGCTGCCAAGCAGAAAAATAGCAAACGATCTCTTCGAAATCTCCCCAAGTCACTTCTAGCATCTTCTACATCTTTCGCAAGTTTCTGTCCGGGCCATAAATTAGGTAAAACAAGCGGCATCTGCCGCGCCCTCCCCGGTAATGGCGGCATTAGCGGCGCTAATGTTCGTCGCCGTGACGTCACATAAATCCACGTCACTCCGCCTCACGGTAGTGCGTACCCGTATCCTGGACTAGAACTTTGGGATATGCCGTAGAATTATTGGATTCGGTTAGGGATGGTTCTTGCAGTTGAACTTTTCGTCGTGACGTCACATAAATCCACGTCTCTCCGCCTCACGTTGGTGCTTTGCGTACAGATTTTATATATGTTATAAAATCTGTTATATAAATATAACACATTTCTGAAGCATGTTATATAACAAGTAGTTATGTTGTTATATAATATGCTTCAGAAATGTGTAGACTGAATGTTATAAAACACAAGTCATGCGACATGTTTAAATAAAGTTCAACAAATTTATATATCTAGAGCGGAGATAAAGCACTGCAGGAGCGACTCGCGAAAATGTTACAGAATATTGTTATTCTTATATGTACGTATTATCACATGTTGCAAAGTTAAAAAATAATGTCAGATAATGTGAACGTGTCAGTAAAACACAAGTGTGTGTACAACATGTAACTTAGTCTGTACGCATCTTAACCGGATCCTGGACTAGGTGATTACTATGGAAAATTTCAAGAAGTTATTGCATTCAGTTAGGTTAGTTCTTGTGGTCAAACTTTTGGCGGACTTATATTAGGTTTCCATTAAGTATGTTTTTTTTTGGGCGGGTTAACATTGGATAACATTAAATTTTATCCAGTTCGTATGAAAAGCTTTACTTTGTAGTGAGTCAAAATGATAAATAAAATAAGTTAAATAAAACATGTTGTAAACTTACAATTTTCAGATAGTTTAGATTACAAACCTGATGAAAAACTTACTTGTGGTTTTGTTTTCGTACCAACCACAACAACGCACACTGGAAGCAGAAAACGCTCAAAACAAAAACATCGACCCATCCACCATCGAAGAGATGACCATCCATCGTGCTGGTGTAGTCAATTTATCACCGGGAAAAATGAAAACCGCGCGGCAATGTCCATTAAAAATAGTCGCGTATAGTCGCATGACCCATAAAACGAGAGCAGCTGAAAAGGAAACGCCAGGCGGGGTAAGCGCTAAGTGTACGGTGCGCCGGAACGAATGGTTCCTTATTTTTCTTAGCTGTTTTAAAATCCAAGAAAAAACTTAATTTCATTTGTAGGTGATATACAGTCAAGGTCTAAATTGTATCTACCAATAAAAAAAATTGGATTTCTACTAAATCGATAACTTACCATGCAAATCAAAAGGCATAATCAAAAGAAAATCTGTGCACATATTCGTGACCTTAACTTCACTAGTAAAGCTATAAAGAAAATGTAATTATAAAAAATATTTAAAAATACAAATGAATTAGTATTTCTTATCACCAAGTAAGCGGGTTCAATTCCCGCACAGTACAAGTATAAGTGTGCATGAACATGTGTGTTTGTACTGGTCTGGGTGTTTTCTATTTATAATATGTATTTATTTACAAAAAAAAGTATTTAAGTATGTATATCCGTTATCTAGTACCCATAACACAAGCCTCGTAGCTTACTTTGGGACTAGAGAATTGGTGAGCTTGTTGAGAAATAATTATTATAAAAAAAAAGTAGCTACTACTTAGCTTGTGTTTTATGACATGCAACAACTATTCGAGACTATACCAATCCAGATCTAACATATTACAGCAAATATTTAAAAAACAAATGAATTAGTTTTTTGACGTGACAACGTCTTATAAATTGATTTGCCGGGTGACACTTCAAGAAACTGCGTTACGCTGCTCCGCTCACGTTCCGCGCTCACAATGAGAGCGAGTGAGAGGCACGCGTCCCTTCGACTCGGGCATGGTTAGCCCGCCTAAGAGCGAGTGAGACAGACATAAAAAGTGAAAGGCACGCGTCCCTTCCACTCGAGCACAGTTAACCCGCCTAAGAGCGAGAGAGACAGAGCGAGAGAGAGAGAGTGAGAGAGAAAGGCATACACACCGGTTCATGTTATACGAATGAATATTCACATTAAAATTATTTTACCACTCAAAGTCGTTGTCACGTAAAACTTTCGCCCGTATACCGACTTTACAGGCAACCACTGTTTTTTTAATCCCCAAGTTAGTAGCTACTACTTAGCTTGTGTTTTATAATATGCAATGACTATCCGATACTATACAAAACCAGACCTAACATATTTTGTTTTTCGACTTACCTTCTCGTCATGTGTTATCTACTGATTATAAAATAAATAAATAAATATAAATATTTCAAAACAACCACACCAATTCTCTAGTCCCAAACTAAGCTACGAGGCTTGTGTTATGGGTACTAGACAACGGATAAACATACTTAAATACTTTTTTTTGTAAATAAATACATATTATACATAGAAAACACCCAGACCAGTACAAACACACATGTTCATGCACACTTATGCTTGTACTGTGCGGGGATCGAACCCGCGACCCTCGGTTTAGAAGTCCGACCTGTGGACCACTGCACCAAACGGTCGTCAAACGATTGTCAGTCTTATTTATGTGTTCTGTTATTATTGTGGTGTGATTAACTCCAAAACCCTAACCTAATCTAACCAGCACACCACACTGACCCCTAAAATCTCGGCACTTCGCCACGACCGAAAAAGAAAACCAATTTGCCCGCGTGAAAAGCTCCGATCCAGCCCGCTATACCCCACTCATTTGATATTTTCAATCCGCGATAGAACAAATTGCAAACTGTCGATCCAATCCACCAGCGGTATTAGCTATTTATTTTTCTGTCACCTGTCAACTAAACACGAACAGCCGAACATTTCCTATTAACGCATTGTATTAAAATTCATGATTGCCAATAAAACGCTTTTTACGTTTCCCGGTATCGGGAATATTAATTTTCGACGCTTGATGTGGAAATTGTAAGGAAGTGAAGTTGATAAATAAGCTTATTGAGTTTCTAGGTTTGTCTGATTGCTCGACTGGATCTGGACATGTTTATTTGTTTGGAACATTAAATTTTATAAATATTTTGAAAAACGCTCCGCTAGCTGTCAGACATTTTCGCAACGACAACGACACACAAACGTAGATGACACGTTGACACGATGACTTCAAAAAACTTTGAAACGGATGCATAAAAGCGAAATCGCCAATATCAATTACACGTTACCATGGCAACCTATAAAGCATCAGCAACTATGTAAGTATAAATATTGCGTTCGACTGTATCAGTGCGGAGGCAGACAGTTGAAATCAATTAAAACTGTCGACTCGTGTTCCACGTGTCCTCTAATGAGGCGGCCATATTTCGCCCGCCGATAAATCGGACAAGATTGATGTGTACTCTGCAGATCAGACTACACATTTTTACTGCAAAACCGCCCCTATCACGACAGCATAATAAACTGCAGTGTACACCTCGACGTGATGTAGTGTGCACTCTGCACCACCGAAAGCGAAACGCTTTGATTTGCGAGCAACAGACTCCGTGACAAGTGACAATGAAGTGACGTCCCAAACTACGTGATTGAACTGTATTGCATTATGAACCTGATTTGAATTTTCATTTTGAAATTGATAAGGCATTATGTTAATTTTTGGCTCTTCCGAGCGCAGTTTAATATGTAGATCTAATTGTGAGGGTTATGCCCTTGCACTCTAAAATGCATCTGCAATGAATAGACAAATCTTGGAAAGTTATTATGTTCCACGCAAAATAGTGACACCAGGTATACTTTACATTTTGTTTCCTATCTGCTTGCTATAGGGTAAAAGCCGGATAGTTGCCACGGGGGGATACATACCCCGATTTTTAATTTACTATGTTAGGAGTATCAGTTGTTTTAGCCTTTTAATGCAATAAGTGCCTAACCCTATTCTATGACAAAATCGGTTGAACAATTTTCAATATTAGGGAATCGACATTGTTTCCTTTAAGTGGGATGTCAAGCCCTAATAAGATACTAACTTTCCAGTTATGAAAACCCCGAATGACCCAGCAAAATAGCTTGTAAGCTTAACGGCACGATGGATTTCGACCAACCACCGTAGCCAAAAACCACCGTGATGAAATTATCTTTAGAATAAAAAAAACTGCACTGAAATCGGTCCATCCGCTCGGAAGCTACAATGTCACAGACAGACACACACAAACACAATAGGGATACTTATGACACCCAGCTTTTTGGTAGGGGTTTAGTAAATGTATAGAACTACACTACTAGCCACTGGTCACACCAATGCACTCAAGACCAGATTGACGTGCTATTGTGGAGGGAAACAGTTTTGACTTGCAAGCGGTGGCGGACGCGTGACAATGGAGTGACGGTACGTGTGTCCCGCGACAGCGTGCCATCCGTTTCGTCGGAAATGTATATGTCCATTAAAAGTAGAGAAGAGTGTAAAGAACTTTTCGCAGCGCTTCTTAAAGAGTATCCACGGGCCCCAAGAGGGTCCGTAGCGTTTATGTCAAGAGTACGCGGTAGCTCAGTGAAACCATATCATACTCATCAGAAATAGTTTAACCACAAAGTGTTCTCTTTTTTTTTATTATTAAATTCTTTAAAGGGGCCCGTGGCTGAAAAAAAAAGTTTAAGAAACCCTGGCTTAGAGTATCCCAAATGCCTTCTTCTGTCTCTAATTAACTCTGTAATTAGCTTATTATTCTCTCTTATTATAGTAGTACAAATTTGGCACGCATGCAAATAATTCCTGTTCCTAGTGAATTAAAAAGTAACTAAAACAAAACACTTTTTTGACATCCTTCTGAAGCAGTGTGATCAATATTTTTGGGACAACCTGTATTTGCAGATAGTCATTCATTATGTAGATATGTTATGTAAAACTTCAATTATTCTAAAATCATAATCAATTGGAAAGCTATGCATCTAGTGCTGATTTCTAACAGTTCATTAAGATTCCTAATAACAAACGTCCCACGTTGAGCAGTGTGTGGCTGACAATAGATAGAAAATGATTTCTAGAAATTTCATTAAAATTCCGCTTCGTCAAGTCCGAGGGCGGTCTTTTCAGGGTTGTCACGTAATAGAATTGTTCCGACTAACAGTATAGTTCCGTATAAAACTTTATACCTCTTTGAATACTCGTAGTTGTAGTTTTGTAATGCACGTACCTATATCTCGATTTTGACTTCACTGTAAAAAAAATAACTAAATATTTGTGGGATGTTGCCCACAAATATTTAATAATGTAAAGCCAACTTAGCCACTTAACTTTTGTGTAGGCATTGCACTGTCAACACGTTTTAGTGAATAGTTAGTAATCTAGATAATAATGTGAGCTAAATTGTGCAGAATTGGTTGTTTTTTTATATCATATATTTTGTCTATATGAGTTAAAATTTAAACCGGACGTCACTGACCAAAAATTTGTTTTGAATGTCCTGCTAATTTTAGTTAAAAGCACAATGACTCTAGAACCCTAAGTCCTAGCACGAGTAAGTAAACAAACAACGCTATTGTTTCAAAATCTCTGATCGACAACCCTAGCATCTGGAAGGGCCTAAGGTGTGGGCGGGCGGGCGCGGCGGGCGGATTTGTCGTGGCCCGGAAACGGCGGGGAATTCATTTGGGCGTAATAGGTTTCCTGCGCCCGCGTCCGGTCGCCGTCCGGGGCCCGTCCGGCGCCCGTCCGGCACGCAACGGAAGACCCGGAGATATTTGAAAGTCTAAAAACTTGTAGGGTCAAAATAACGTTTTCGTGGTAGATATCAGATTAAAACTATAGTGTAATTTGCATTTCCATATTATATCCAAATATGTATAAGCATTCGCGATTCCAATTTGAATGCTATTTTGTGTCAAAGTTCCTAATTAGTTTATTTTAAACTAAATACTCCTTGTGCAGATCTAGTCAATATTTCATATGGTTATGAGGATGATGTTTCCTTATTCGTTGCCACTGCATAAATAAATAAATAATGTGGAGAGCATGAGTTGTTATACTAGTTATGAAGGAAAGTCGATAAAGTTAGTGTAGTAAATTAACTACGAATGAAGATATTAAGTATCTAAGAAGTATGAACTTGCCATCTTGTTATTTTATAACCCGACCAATTCCCAACTCAATAACAAATAGGCAGCTAACCCTAAACTTCGGGTGGTGACAGAAAATCCATTTCCAAATAAATCTTAATTCCTCTGAAGTTCAGCTTCGCTTTCATTAAAACTTGCGTGACGTGTCATTAAGCTCCGGCATTCGTAATTATTAATATTCAAATCATAATCCCGAGTTAGAAGAGCGAAAAAGCAAAGACGTGTTAACTTATGAATAATTTAGTTAAAACTTCGCCATTCTGTGTGGCTTCGGAAAAGTTTGCTAGCATTTAAAGGTTTACGGTTCAACGTCATGTGTAAGAACCATGACGTCATGGTGGAGTGCTTAGTTATTTGGACTCTAAAATGGTTGAAGGTTTTAGTCACACATGGTGCAACTTCAACTTGGTATGAGCTGACCACTGCACTATCCTCCATTTTATCCTACACAATCGAGACACGATAAGTTTATCGTCGCTCATCCAGCTTGTTCAAGAAAGAGAGTTCAATAGTACTTAATTAATTATAAGAAAAGACCTGACCAAAACACAAAATGCAATTTAAAGGCTAATCTCACACAAGCAGGTATGCCTTCTACCGTGTGATTGCGTTTTGTTTCCCATTTCCAAAAATGAAACCCCTGGAGGCTTGGCTTGGCGTGTACACTAATAAAATTTGCTCAGTCACACTACAGTGTGAGTGTGAGTTTGTTACAACAAACTTAATATTTATTATTCATTATAGCCTCTTCCCTTCGCCAGTCACCAGACCAAAAGTCTAAAATTACAAAACAAATAATGAAACAGTACTAACGCGATTTGCGTCCAAGAGAGCGCAAAATAAAATAACACCGAGTAGGCGCGGTTAAGCCCGCAGGCGCTGGCTGTAATTTCAGATATTTCATATTTTAAAGGGCTGCGAAAATGGAGTCTGTTTTCTGCGAAACGCCATTCTTATACGCTAGATTTTGCAGCATTTGCAGCGCATAGCAAAAACTCGGCTGTACGCGACACATACAGATTTAGCAACGTTAAGTGAATATGTCTTTATTCGTAATCAACAAATTAAACTTGTTGTAATATTCTTATCTGAACATATTTCATCTGGGTAAATCTTTTAACGTCTTTACTGGTTAGTAGTGTAAGTATAGTACAGTGACTCAAATACTTACGGAAGTCTTTCAGAAGTAAATACTTTAAATGGTATCAATTTGACAAGTATTGTAGCACTTGCACTTTTCCTACGAGTTTCGTAGCTACGGCGTAGCATGAAGAAATTACTTTTTAACACAATAGTATTAATAATATTATTAATATTTTGCCTCATACTTCATCATACATTTTCATTTTGGCTTCAATTCTGATTGTTCTAGTTTCATACAATTTATTTGGTAAGCTTTACTTACAATGGTTGAACAAAATAATTTTGTAATGCAAAATTGATTCTTTGCATTTCAAAATTATGTTGTTGAGGAACAGTGCACTGAAAGCTTAATAATTTGGTTATTTCGTATTCGATTTTGAAATCGCTTAACATCGTTCATTGATTCTAGTTATGATCCCTATGGGAAAATGGCGCGCGTGTAGGGGAGGCTCGACGGTACATGACATGACATATGTAACGATCGTGTAACGTTTACGTGGTACCATGTAACGTAACGTAGAATTTCACATTCGATCAGTGTATTTTTCTGGTTACACAGATAGAGTCATACAATACGTGTATTTTTTTTTTGTTACACTGCTAGAGCCGTTGGCCATTTGAAAGGAAAGATGGGTATTTGTTTTTCAAGGATCGATTGTGTGATTATGATATTTAATAATTCCTTATTCTTTACTTAGTATGTCAACAACAATCAACCATAGTGTGTCTTATCTTGCTAAGTATCAAATGGACGAACCGAAAAATCGGCCTGAATTTACCGACTTTTCCGACCGTCCAGTGACTAGTGTCATTTGATGTATGGAAATTGACACCGACACGTACCTATAGGCTTTTTATTTGACCCTATGATGGTGAACTAGGCCCTGGTCCTGACAGTTCATTTTAAATCATTCATCTTACTTGCTCACAATCTAGGGTCATTAAACTCTATCTATCTTCGTAACGTTACAACTACACTACACTACATTCATTGACATCCGTTCATTGTCCTCAGAAAAAGTCGGCAATCTTATCCAGCCAGCGCTGTGCCCTTTCGCGTCATAAAAACAACAATAAGCGAACCGCATTCAGTGAAGTTTCCACAACAGAATTCATCGCAGCGTTACCCGATATTAATCTCGGCAGGATTCGCCATTTTGCGCCTAAATATGATAAACTTTCCTCCGAATTTCTTCGCCCCCCCAAATTTCTTGGCCCCCACTTGGCAAGAATGGTGCCGCCCCCCCGAGACTTACGCCCTGCTTTTAAACTAAGGCCGTTAATTAATTACAAGTCGGCTGGCTTACTCAGCGCTATGTGCCAATTTAATATTGCACCTTGTTATGTAATGTTGGTTAATGTTATGCGCGAGGAGAAACGTTTCACATTTTATACTCGAGATGGAATTGAAAAACGAAGTAATAAGCTACTACGTAGCAATATAAACAGGTAACATTCATGAAAGTTTATTTTATGTAAGGATAATTTGCTGATATCTGGTCTTTTTTATGTAAAAAATGGTAATCCATACTTGATTTCAAACTAATCACGAATTTAACATTAAAAAATGATTATATTCACGTAGTTACATTAGCTTTTGGTATAGGCACTATTAGAATAATTTTAACTAACTGTTATGATAACCAAACATACCCGAACTCCACGTATAACTCCCAATAACCGCGTATTAATTACTAAATCTCAAGTAATTCCAGCACTTCCACGACTTATAATTAATTGCTACTAAATTCGCCCCAATTTGAATCCGGTTGCGAGTCAGAAGAAACTTACTAGGTACATAGGAAGACTTAAGGGCCGGCCGAGCGGAGGAGGGGGCGCCCTGCGACCCTCCGGAGGGCGGAGGAAGGACGTGAGATTTACTCTAAGTAATTGCTGTAATAAACACGCAAATATATCACGGGTAATGAGAGGAAGAGGCGAGAATTGCCGACGCAATTGCGTGTGTGAGATAAGGAATTTTTCAGCAGCGACGATTTTTCTGTCGCTTTGTTTCGGATGCTGTTTTAATTTGGTGACGTGCGGCGATAACGTTTTTTTTAAGCGGAACTTTTTTTTGTCCTTGTTTCTCAGTTCGTAAAAATAGTAGTTGTTCTGTTTTTTTTTTTTTGGTGAATTTGTTCTACTATTAATCCAATATTTCTTTTTTTTGGAATGGAACAGTTAACCATGATTATGTAGACTCGAAACCTAGTTTTTGCGTTTCGCTATTGAATTTTAATCAATCTGTTCATAATATCGTATCGAAAACGTTTGAAATTTTCCATCAACGGTTTGCAATCATTTTGCATTCAACGCTGCCTATTTCCAACGATTAAT
Organism: Pyrausta despicata; assembly: GCA_963921415.1. Lineage (NCBI taxonomy): Eukaryota > Metazoa > Arthropoda > Insecta > Lepidoptera > Crambidae > Pyrausta > Pyrausta despicata. The sequence continues at coordinate 13,028,049 of OY992848.1, forward strand.
AAAACGACCAAATTCAATGAAATGATAACTGATCGATTTTATATCAAAACTAGGTTTTATGTGTAACTATTTATTCTGAAGTCAGTGTATCAGTTAGGCTTAGGGCACATAAGGCGCAACTTTCTGTCGCTGCGACTCACTTATGAAAGCGTGTCTAGAAATCGCCGACAGTTGCCAGTTGCCTCGTCAGCTAGCCTCGTGTGTTCCCTGGGCCTTCCGGGATTATATTTTGCAGGATTAATTCTAAATAAAGAGAACAATCAACAAAATATAATCATTGCAGGATACTATCACCAGGCATTAGCGTCAAAATCGTCAACTGGATATGAGGTAGGAAAAATAAAAATGTATAACAGGTTCACGGTAAATTTTATAATATAAATCTTCTTTAAAGTATATAAAAATGAAACCCGTTTTCCTTGGTCACGGCATCACGCGTGAATGGCTGGACCGATTTCACTAATTCTTTTTTTGTTGTATTTGTTATTATTAGGAGAAGGTTCTTACGGAAAAAATATTAAGAAAATTTCTCAGAAATATTGAAAAATGTACATTTAATTTTGCATATTTTAAAAAACGCGCGTACCTAAGTCAATGTCATTCGATGACATTGTTCAATCATTGCAACGCTAAGGCGGTACGAAGTTCGCCGGGTCAGCTAGTAAATAATAAATTGTTTCAACGAACACATCAATTACCTAGCCCCAAACTGTGTCAACTCAAGTCATTGTGCTATGGTGGCTAGAATGACCGATAGAAATACTTAAATACATTAATAAACACCCATGACTCAGGTACAAATGTTCGTGCTCATCACACAAACATTTGCCCTTAGCCTGATTCGAACTCGCGACATCTGGTTTTGTAGTCTGGACCTCAGACCACTAGACCAAAGCTGTCGTCATTATGTATCGTTATGTACTTATAATAATTTATTGTAATTTATTAACAAAAATAACACCATACAACCAAATATCGAGTAAAAAGTTAAACGAACTTTACAAACAACGGTAAATTCAATTAGATCTACAACAAAACGGTGAGCTAAATCATAATTTTCGGCTCACTTATTTAGCGAAATAAGGCTGGCTGAGGGCAAGTTTATCAGCCAAGTTTGTCCACGAGTTATTTAATGTTAGTTTCGTGTTCTTTGGACACAGACACCGCGCAGTTTGTTATAAGTTTGTCGCAGAAGTTTTCTCAGCCGGCTGCTCAAATGTTTTCATTTATTTTTTTGCAGTCAATTTGGAAATAAGTATTTAACGTATTTACGAAGTATCAAATCCAAAACCCAGATCAAAGGAACTTTACTTAGTTTAGTATTTAGTAAGTTTAGGTTTGATATTAGTCGGTAAATGTACAGACCTCAGAAACATCAAGCAACCCGTTTGTTGCAAAATCGCTTACCACGTACAACTAACTAAATTCCGTGCCGCGTTGATTACCATGATGTTATGTTTGAGTAAATGCATGTATGGCTAAGTTTTTTGGACTTCCTCAATGGTGTAGTCTACTTGGCTCTCTGTAACCGTTCGAATTCTGAAAACTTCGGTGTCTTTAGATTAGGGGTAAGAGAACATTATCATAAGTATTTTAAAAATTAAAGACCGTGTGATTATTTTTTTAATTTAAAAACAATACACGGTCAGCAATTCGCGGCCACCCGTTATCACTGAACTAGCCAATTTCGACGACAACGATAACTCTTGGCAACAAAACAGCGACATAAGAAGCTACGGCATTAATTATTCGGCCGAAACAAGAAAGGGGCCGCCCCATTTCCAATATTTATGTGTTGTCGATGACTAGCGAAAATATTGGGGCGTCGGCCGCTTTTTAAAACGAAGAAAGGGCGAAGAAAGGCCGGTTTCCCGGGTTTTCTTAATGCACAAACAGCACTCCGCTCACCTGCCCGCTTGATTTATTAGTCGTCTTTGTTCGCCGCTCGTTACAAGCTTGTTGTTGCGTTTTTAATTTATTTCCTCGGCGAATATCGCGTTAATATTTAGTTAGATAATAACGGCGCGTAATAGGGGAAATCGCTTCCCGGCTCCGTTCGGAGCGCGGAGTTATGAACTCAATATTTTATCTCGTGCTTGCCGTTTTCTGCTTACCACACCGAACAGGGCTTGTGCAGTTTTAAGAAGCTATAAGTTTATAGACACAAACATGCCAGATACGTACATAGTTTACGTTGCGAGGTATTTTAATTTTCAACTAGTTTATATCGAACTTGTCTGCAAGCGAAACTCTTTTACTTAAAACACGGATTGGCATAGAATGTTTAAAAACTTAACGGTCTTTCTAAACGCAATGCATTGACGCATTATCGTACAATTATTTCATCGTCAATCTAATAAGCAAAAGTCTAAACAAAACAACTCGACGAAACATTGTCTCATTTATGGAAAGGCTGTTACAGTTTCAACTTATTGTGATACCGTAAGCCCGTGGTCACACGAAAGCGCCATGCAACCAACGCAAGCCACCAATCTGAACCTCGTGCGACACATTTGTTCTTGTTCTAAATTCAAATTGCGCCGAACACATTACGGGGCGGGTCGGGCGAGAGCCGCGCGGCAATGGACCGTGAATGAATGGGAATTGCCGTCGCCGCAAACGGTCGCCGATTGTCGACGCCACGACTCATTGCCGATTCAAGCGCGCTCGCAAATTCCTACTGTGTATTCGGGGCCAATCTGTTGCCGCACCTTCCAGTCAGTCTTGATGGCCAGCATTTGTCATTTATTGGTGAGGAGACTATTGATAGACGGGTTGAGTATTAGATTTTGCGCAAGTAAATAAGCTACTATCTAAAAATTATTAACAGTTTTATTAAAAATATAAACTAAAATAAATGTTAACGAATAGGAGAACCGCCAAGATGCAGAGACTGATAAACACCGATATAGATGATGAAAGCTAAGTTTTTCTATATAAATTAATAAATAAAATATTCGCGACTTCGTCCGCGTACTAATTCGATCAAATGTTAGAGTTTTGGCCCAGTGTACTCGCCGAGATCTTTGAAACGGCATCTCAATCAAATTATTAGGCCCTTAGCACCGCGACACTCCAGCATGATGGGAAAAGGATGCTCTTACACAAATAATATATATAACGAACACTTTGGTGTAATGGTCATGAAGTTAAATATTAACCAAGAGGTCGCGGGTTTGATCCCCGCACTGTACAAACATTGTGTGCATGAACATGTCATTCTGTACTAGTCTGGGTGTTATATGTATTTATTTAAGTTTGATGGTAATACCACTGTTGATTCTGATATCCGTAACATAAGTGCTTAAGCTACTTACCGCGGAGTCAAATCAATGTATGTGATGTTGTTCTATATTTATTTATTTATATAAAGATAAGCCAATTACAATGCCACGCTACAAGTTACTACTGCTAGTTTTGTAGGTACGCCTACAACGCCTCTCCCATGTGTACAAGATATTCATCATTGTAACGACTAGCACCCGATTGGCCGAAACCAATTCCGATAACATTCGTTATCCTACCACCGAAGAACAATATCGCATCGGCTCCCAAGACGGGCAACACGCATTTGCATACGCGCGGTTAGCATGACAATGGTGTGCACTCGCCCGATATTTATGTGTTCGCGTGATTGGCCGCCCACGCGGATGCCGAAAAGTGCAATGCATTGTATGGTAGCTTACTCGTAGGTTATAGAACAAGAATAATTTGTTTCTCGTGTTGTGTAAATTATACATTTTGTTAAGAATGCGTTACGAAAAGAGCGTGATAGGAATTTATCATCGAAAAAAAATATTATTATTTTCAATCTGTTTGATTTGTCCTTATAAAAGGTGGTAAAAGTTTTAATAAATAGTAATCATACAACGATGTAATAAGAATCAAAAAACACGAAAGAAAAAAGTTTTGTTTATATTGGCGCCCAACGCGTGGCTCCCAAAATGTATCGCACTAACTACATCTGATTTTATTTCGATCAAATAAGACCACCAATTGTGTTCTTTATTTTATCACACCCAACAAACTAACATATTTCTAGGTCATACGATTCCTACTTTATTACGTCCCGTCGTGAGGTGAATCGGGAGTCTCGCAAGGATCGCATTTGCATATGCGGGCGCGGTTAGCATGACAATGCGATGTTCGCTAGATATTTGTGTGCAGCGATTGGCCGCCAAATTGCATATCAAGGAGTTCGTTATTAGCCGTATTGCTATAGGAAAGAGACTGGCTTGATTTTATTGCAGAGAAGAATAATTTTCGTTATTATCTTCGCAACTTTTTCTGGTTAAGCATAGGGATAGATACGAGACAGAAGCCGAAATGCATGAAAGGCACAAAATTCATAAAAAAAACCTGAAAAGAAATGTCATACCTTGCCTCAAGGTTGTGAAACATTGTCCACGTAATCGAGCTGTAACGCTTTTTAACAGACTGCTAAAGGAATGAAAATTAGTGACTAGGTTTAGCGTTTTTAAAATTAAATAGCGTATAGCGTAGAAGATTTTTAGTTATAAGTTTGCATGCAAATCTCTTATAATTATTTTGTAAAAATTCAAACACTTTATATATTGTTTATAGAATAAATGAAATGAAATGCAAATTTTCTGTTCTTCACTCCAGTATGTGATGTACAAAAAAATATACAGGTTCTCACGCTACTATGTACTCAAACCACTTATTTTATTTGTTTGTACTTAGATAAAATATGTAAAAAAACTACTGCAGTATTTTTCCACTCATAATTAGATTTAGATTTTTTATAACTGTAAGCTTGAAAATTTTCGAATTTTGGATCTATTATTATTCTAAATTACTCAAGCTTTGGAAATTCTTTCATCAAATATTTTTTCACTAGCTCGACATCGGCAAACCATAATCTATCAGGCGACAGAATACGTCCACCACATTAAGGGTCGCAAAATGATACACAAGGCCGGTGACGAGCGGCGATCTTCACCCTTCCCTCATCAGTCATCGCGACGGCTAAGCGGCCGCATTCAAATTGCCAGCCGATGACGCGAGCTTTCGCGACCCCTGGCTTGTCTATGGATAAGGGCAAAGAGTATGTGGAGGACGCTGTAGTGTTATGCCTACGAAGGAATTTTATACCTTTGGAGTAAAAAAGATGGAGGTCGTGAGATGTTTGGTGTGTTTTCTGTGCTGTACACGCTGACATTCCGTGTTAAATGCGTATTTCCTACAAAAAATTCAGGCACTTACATTTTATTATATAGACTGCTTACATTTAGTACTACTGAAACTTTTATAAGCAGATAAACCCTTAAATTAATTGTTTGCTTAAGGATTAAGAAATTTGTTCTAGTTATATTTTGCTTAGTTTAAACCAGTTCACGATAGGCAAAGACATTGAATGAAACGCAATCTGACGCGAGTCGCGGCATCAGAAACTCGTACATATTTATCTGCCCTGGCGGTACATGAAAAAAAAAGTTCAAAAGCCAAACGACATTTACACCTTCTGTGCAAACCGCTACTCTATACATCAGACCGGGCATTACGCAGTGGGGACATACTTTTTACGTCATTAGACATCGGCGGATCAGCGGTTATGGCGGTCTGAATCGATTACAGATTGTCAGGGGACGACACCACCACTTTATGACTCACTAACTTTCGCGCCACGGCCCTTTCTCGGCGATTTTAATGGGCCATAATAGGTCCACCTAAGATAATTGATATTAGACATAAAGACTCGATTGGATAATGTCCTTGAAAATTAAGCAACTTACTGCATATTGCAATTCTCAGATACTGAGAAAAGATAGCGAGTACCTTGTAAGTAATATGAATGAGACAGTAGATAGGCATTTAACAGGCTAAAGAATGTATGTGTGAAGTACTAAAAATATACTCTTAAATGTATACGGACATTTGTCTGTAATCGTGACGATGCACATTAAATGACGAAATAGTCAAACATGAATAACAATTCAATGTTCCCAATTAAATCGCGTCGAAACAAGAGATGTAACGGCATAGTGCAAATACTCGCGCGCCGAGTACATCATTGAAAACGAAACGGAAACGCGCAATAAACATTCATTTCGAAATTAAACACATCTACCTGCGTGTTTACCATCGCGAAATCACTAAATGAATAAAACAGTGAGGAATTGGACGCAGTAAATTCGCATTCGGCGAATATCAATTCGGCGCAGGGAGGCAGGGGGTGACTCGATAAATAAAAAATATATATAAAATACACAGTACGCAACATGAAAGCGGTGAATGGCACTTGTGAAAAATGGACTCGCCGCTCTTCCAGGGAAGCAATCATTCAAACTGCCTGTTGTCTGTTTGCGCCTCTGCTCTTTTTCAGCGGATATTTTTTGCAATTTTTTTCGGCAATGTCATTCGCAGAGTTCAGGTGTGGGGACACGTGGTCCCGGACAAAGAAAACAAATATTAATAACTGACATTTTTTAAAGTCCTCCGCGTACGGCGATCGTTTATTGTTGTCGATATCGTAAATGATTTGAGTATGACACCGCGTTTTTGCTCCACCTTGCTGGCTGACGTTTTGTTCGAAAGTGGGTGGGGCGGTGGCGTAGCTAAATTCACGCTTTTTGTGTTTATTTATTGCCTAATGGACAGGTACAGTAGCTCGCGATGTTTCGTGATCGGGGAATTTTAATGAGCACCAATACAAGTAACTTAGTCATCCTGACACAGAATCTTCGGTCACATTTTGAATTTTACGAGTCTGATCAAAATCATCCTGATAAGATCAAATCTAAAAAATCACACAGAATAAGTAACCTTTTAAAAAATTTAATGGCATGTCTGTGTCGTATAAATACGGAGTTGTCTAAACACGTTTTCCTATTAAACCCTTCAAAGCCATTAACAACACATACCCTCAAACATCACGCGAACAAAAATTCCTCTGAAGAGGCGCGCTACACTGATCGAGGGCAATTTATTAGCTGCTCAGTTCCTACCCAGTGCCAGCCCCTGGTGAGAGTACCGCCGGCATTTTTAGGGTCCTGTATCCAGAGAGAAATACTGGATCTGATTACTGAGAATTTGTTGGCCGTTTGTCTGACTGTCTGTCAACAGACTGTAGTATCTCACGAAACAGTGTAGCTAGACAGTTGAAATTCCACAAATGATATGTAATATCTGTTGCCGGTATATCACACTTAAACCAGTATAAATTGTAATAAGAAGGCTCCCATTCATTAAAAGTGTTTTTTTAAAGTAAATAAACTCTTGAAATTAGAAACCCAACTGTATGTGTGTGTAGTAATAAATAGTTTTTCAGAAAAATCTTCGTTCTTATCCTCGCCGCTAGATGGCGCTGTGCCAAGTTGATTCCCAGCAACACTTGTTTGTTTCTGAAAGTCTTATCTCAACCAACTCATTACGAATTTTTGCTCGGTTATTCCATTGACGGTACAGAACCCTTCGTACGCGAGTCCGACTCGTTCTAGCCACGTTTTTTCCTAATTAAAATAATGCCTACATCTCATTCTTCCTCCCCCATTCATTAGGCAATGTGCTGCTAAACGCGCTTGCCCGAGAGGCCGCTTTCCCACAAATATGCCTAAATGGAAACGGTTTTCGGCAACGTTTTTTATGTTTTAATTAGCAACTTTTGGGGCTTCTTATTAATTACACACAATGACACGTTTCAAATTAGCGTTATAGTCACTTCTATGTTTTCCGTTTTCTGTACATGTACGTATTAAAGTTTGAGGGCATGTACATAACAAATAAGTACGTACTTTAAATCTGATTAGTAATTTTTAGTTATAGAATAAATAACATTTTTAAGGATACATTTTTTGACACAAAGATTTGCAGTGTGATAAGGATGCTGAGGAACAGCCAACTTACGTACTTTGACGTACTTTGCTTTACATGTTACAAATTTATTTTTCCATACTAATATGTACAACTTGTATAGGAATATCACGTCAACTTGTGCAATGCCGACTGAGTGACTATTAATCGATTTTAGATCAATAAAAATCAAATAGATACACGATCTGCAGATAAATTAATGAAGGCGTTCTTAAATTATGAATTATTTTAGAGAAGTACGGTTATTGACTATTTCTTTTAAAGTGTCAACAAGCCTAATGAACTCTTAAGACAATCCAAAGATGCGCGGGACATTCAAAACTAGACACAGTCGAGACGTCAAAAGTAAATTATAAATCGTTGCAACCGTCAAGAGAGTATCCCTCGATTTTTGCGGGCACTCGACACCCCGACCTCACATTTAACCCGAATTCCGGCAAACTGCATAATTTCGCCACTAATGAGAAGAGAGTCGGCTTTCGTCTAATTAGCGACAACTTGGTAAGACGCCATTGATATATTTAAAAAGCAGAAGATATGCCTGACGCTTGGAAATGGGCCGAAAAGGTTGTGCCATTGTGTGCATACCTAGTGATGCTTGCCACTTGTAAGCATTATTCTATCACTTTTATGGAGCCAACATCACATAAAATGTTCTGATTCTAAACTAAGTAGCAAAAGCTCTGGTGTTATGGCATGTCCATGACAATATAGAAAATTGGTTTCCTGAATGGCCTCCGTCCGGGGTTTGAACCCAAGACTACAGAAATGGCGGCACCTTGAAAGCCGGTGCGCACGCTCTACATCAAGGAGGCTCTTTATTTGTTTCGTCTTGTTTACTCGCCACCAATTAGCATTATTCTGCCTTTCGTTTTAGGTGAGTCATAGAAACTTGCTATATAAACTAGTAAGAACGTAACATATCTTCTACTTTACTACATCAATGTAAGACGCCCTCTAAATAGGAGTTGGAAGGAGCGTCGGGGAAGTGGGGGTAGAGCGAGCAAGGGGAGGGGGAGGCTCTACGCTCACCTAATGAAGTGTTTCGCTTTGACACGCGTGTTCGTTAGCGGACCACTTGAGCTGCAGCGAATGCGTTCAGGTGACAGCTTCCTCGAATTTACCACTTAAGTGGCGTGCAATGGCAACACTTGTTAACTAGTTCCGAGTTACTTATCAGTGTTTATGATGATGCGCAGTTGATTACTGCGGTTGGTAGAACTCGCATTTGTTTACTGAATGAAATATTATTTTTGGTTGAGTACGTGTGTTACTTAACCCAACCAAAGGTTATTTGAAACAACAATCATTTACATTGAACATGTGAATACTTGCTGGGGTTTTGCATGCTCTTTCTATTTTGCGACTAAATGTGCTCGATGTGCCATCAAACAATGGCCTCGGCTTCATCAGTATGCCGCAAGTTTGCCTTGGTTCTAATTTATATTAATATGTATGTTGTTAATTATTGTTAATGTGATACCACCAATCTATCAGTTAGCATCTCCACCTAACAAGATTAATTTATTTCTATTATTCTAATAAGCCGTTCAAGTATCCATTAGCCATTGACTACGTTGTACATTACCAAAAGAATTCCTTTAAATTGACTCGCAACTTTCTTCAGTGGACATCTTTAAGATCAGTACTACAAGTAACGGAAGACAGCACATCAGGCTACCGGTATCTGTTGCATAATCGCCCTTATGACAAGTGAATAAGGTGGCGCTGTGTTTATCTTGAAGTGCGTCAAGGGCAGTACAAGGTACCTAACGATAATCTAGCCATAAACTCCCGCTGATACCTAATTGCGCCCGCGCTAAATGGCGAACTATACCTACTTGCTAGGGTTACATATAAATTTCAAATATTTCTTATTGGTAACATTACTAGTAAATGAATATTTCGTACAAAATGTGTTTTCAAGTTGCTCTAATAGAATCTAATAACAAATGTTCCTTGGAACATGCTTAAAAAAAATTAAAACAATTTTGCTGTTTAGTGTTCACATTGTAAAATATTTTTTATGTAGTTTCGTAAAATATGATGCGAATGCAAACATCGATAAAGGAGTCTTAAAGATATTTTTATTTACTGTTTAAGCTTTAAGTATTGCACAACAAAACTAGACTTACCATCTTAGGGCATTCTGTTCTGTACAAGTCATATTTAATTTAGCTGTAGGCACGGTGACGGTCCGCGACGCGTGAACATTCTGACGAAAATTGTTTGCATGCACTTCGACACATGCGGAGCAATTAACAAGCGGTATTGCGCGCGATGTGCAAATGATTTTCGCCTTAAAGGTGTTCATACGGCGCGGACCGCGATAGTGCATGCTAATGCGTACATATCTATTGTGTGTACATTACAGTCTTCTGTCATATGCTGCAAATCAAAAAGGCTAGTAATACCCAAATAAGAGCTTGATAAGAAATCAACTCGCAAAATCAATGACGTATTGACACCAGCAAAAAAAAACTTCTCGCGTCACCCCTAAGTCGGCTGCAGGTCGCGTAATCCATCTTATCAATTTTCCAAAAAGGATTGTCCACGTCTTAGTTTTTATCTCTCTCTCCCCGCTGATCCACAAGCGGTTATTGCAGCCACCGGAACATAAGCCTTGTGGACATGATTAGATTCGCTACACAATATCCGGTATCAGCTTCAATTTTCGCAAAATCGCGTAGAGCCATTATGGTGCGTCAGCTAGCCTGATTTTTTGAGGTTTTAATAAAGAGGGGTATATAAATTTTATGATCTTCATAAGCACTTCAACACTTTCTAGAGCTTTTAGAGACATTATAAAGAAACACACAGTCGCGTGTAAAATCTACAATAATATTTATAATCGGTTACAATGCATTAACGTTTTCAAAAAAGCCTTGTACAAACTTTGTAAAAAGAAGTCCTGAATTGTAAGCTGTTTAAAAAAATAGGTAAACCCTAAACTTTCGCTCGACTTGAGAGCTTTTCTCATAACCGTTAGCTCTTACACTGCACAAATAATTCAGCGCCGAAAAAACTCCAGTAAAAAAGGCTAAACGACGAAACTTCGGAGTACTGAAGTCGTCACATAAAACATAGGAAACTTTGCTAATTGTAGCGAGATTTACGCCAGGGAGGGACTCGGCAGTGGAAAAAAGCAATTATCCCTTCTTTTTTACGGAGGTGAAGAAGCATATTAAAAAACTTGAAAGCGTTGTCAACCCCCCGAGTGCTGTAGACAGTGATGGCTATTAATTAGAAGGGTTGGATGAAGATATTTCATTATTTCTTCTGCTGACGCTTTTTTTTCTCGCGTAGGTCTGCCGCCTTCCTTTTCGAGTTAGGTGATGCGCGAATCGAGGTATTGCGATTACTACCTGGAGTCTTGCTTTAGCTGATGCGTGTATCTACTTACTGGAGTTATTATAGTACAGTGCCGTTATAAGTCTTTAGTAATATAAAATGACTACTGCTGGACTAACTGTAGCGCTTGGTAATTACTGAAGAAATGATTTGATGGTCCTTATTATGTTCATGTTATTCGAAGTGTACCTAGTTGCTATTGCTATTGATAAGTCATGTCAAATGAGCTTTGACTTCGTTTTTGTTCTATCACCATTCCTAGTCGGTTGACTGGTAGAGTATGCCACATGTTAAATATTAGGTCCGCTAATAATAAAGCTTAGTTACCAGTTGATTTCGTCTTGTACCTTATCTTCTCTTTACCTATTAGGTAAGTTTGTGATAATTCCATCATATCATATCAGACTAAATTCAAAATATTAAAACGGCGATGAAAAATCAATTTTAGGTAGATACTTTGAAGTTCCAAACAGAACCGTAAATCTTGTCTTTTACAGGTTTAACCTACCTACTCTCTCAACTACTGAACAAAGCCGCATTAATCATCAATGAAACTTAGCGAAATAATTTTTCGGTAAAGCGGGCGTGTCGCTTTTCCTTTAACCAAGACATAGTCCATAAATCGCAGGCACCGCCTACCTGCGCTCGCGCTACGCGGAATCGCACAATGCATGTCATTTTTTTTCCAAATCCATCGCAAAGCGCACTTCAAAAAAAATCCTGGCGCAAATTCCAAAAGACACCTGGTCGGAAACGGACCCCGGGGGTCCGAAACACCCTGATTGATAGCAGTCTTTTACAATACCAGAGAAATCCATTCGCGTCGAGCCGGCGTCGTGGAGTCTATCTAAAACAATCAATGATCGAACTAGTGAATGGACGTGAAACAAAAATCTTTTGTACCTACTGCGCATGGGTGGGCGGGCAAGTCAGGTGAATTATTGAATACTTGTAACAATGTCGCAATGACTGCAAAGGCTCCAATTTTTTCCGATGAGATCGCCCGTCTGTTCCCTGGTCTTTCCATTCACTAACAGTCGCAAAAAAGGGCTCACGACATACCCTAGACAAGACATAACCGGGAGTAAATTGTTAAAACTAAATAATAAATAAATATTTCACAACAATCACACCAATTCTCTAGTCCCAAATTAAGCTGCGAGGCTTGTGTTATGGGTACTAGACAACGGATAAACATACTTAAATACTTTTTTTGTAAATAAATACATATTATACATAGAAAACACCCAGACCAGTACAAACACACATGTTCATGCACACTTATGCTTGTACTGTGCGGGGATCGAACCCGCGACCCTTTGTTTAGAAGTCCGACCTGTGGACCACTGCACCAAGCGGTCGTCAAATGAAGTTGCGTTAGGAATCCTGTCAGTCTAATTGCGGTGAATGCCTGTGGCCTCTCGGCCTATGGTGAACCCGCCACGTCCCCGAAACCACCGAAGGGCACCGTCAGAATTTAAGTGGGTAGGCGGGTTCTCTCTCTGAGGCCCGGAGTCCCACATAACCCCCCAGCTGCCCCCGCGGCTGGCGTAGCGTAATAGTATTTCCCTGGCGATAAAAAAGGTATCCTGTGTCAGTCTGCTAATTCAAATGTCCACCTGTGGGGCACATCATATCACACTACTTTCACTTACATGACCTTTCTAATATGTATCACATTCTATATCGTACCTACACACATGTTTTCCCAACACAACGTCTCTTAGTACGAAGTCTTAGTAGAGACTAAGCATCACAATATACAGTTGCTGTAACATACGCCTTCCTAAGCTCATCTTCACCCCAACAATTAAACATTGTGCGTTGTTTGAATCCTTTTCATTGTTCTCGATCTAGATTCAGCGCCCGCAAGGCCCGAGACAATAATTTGATTGATCTCTTAATGAATATGCAGATATGTTAAGTGACGGTAGGCCGACTCCCCAAGGAGTGATTGCCTGAGTTCCCGGCTGCAGAGAGAGATTTTAATCTCAGATAAGTGGGATGGGCACAGTTTACATAAATCTGGTGTTAGCACCTTGTTAACAAACTGCAGCGTTTGATTATGAGATCCCTGGATAAGTTCGTGCTTGTTTCGAGCCTCATTATCGCTTCTTTGCGATTTCGCAAATTGAGCAGTTGTTTTTGTGGTGTTCGATACGCTTTTTAAGGAAATCAAATACGTATAAACAACGAATCCCCTCGTTGAATCCATTTTATTCGTTTAGCTTACACCTATTCAGTACCTACTGTTGCTGTTTTCGATTTTGAGTTATAGCATGAAAAAACATTTGCCACTAAATAAAAAAATAAGTTACAAATTAATAGCTCTACTTTTACTTTTATTGCTTCAAGTGACGTAAATGGATTAAAAACAAAAAATCTGTTATATGCAAAATGAAGGAAATAGACAACTCCAACTCAATAAATACCAAATAGCAATCCACTAATACATTCCAACAGCTTTGTGAAGCATCCAAATGGTTTTTCAATTTAATGATTCCTAGAACTTAATACAGCTACGTATATTATTGACTTTAATTTGTCTCTGAAATGAAAAGCACCTCTACTTCACTAACGCGCCGATCAAGAAATATGGCTCGTCGTAAAAATCTGTAAAATACGATGGAGTCAAACGCTGACAATTGTGAAGCAATTGATGTAAAGCCTTAAAATCTTTACCAGTACAGAGACACGTGTGCCAAAGGAAAAGAAACTATCTGGATAACCAATTTAGAATCAAAAAGGCTTTTTACAACTTGCCTATAAAAACGCAAGTTTATGGCCAGGTAAATTGGCATGCAGTGTTTTTGTCGCGAACCGTGATCTATTAATGGATTTCGGGAATAGACAAAAGTTTTGTGCAATGTAGAACAGTGTGTGGTCTGGTCTGGTCACGGTTTTCCAAAAGTTAAAAATCAGTGGTACTTTTAAATAATAAAAATTTGGACGTAAAACTGTAAATCAGGCAAACACCAAACGTTATTCGCGGCCGAAAATTACCATTCAATTGTGTTTTTTAGGTTTCTTACTCGATTTAAAACTAATGAAAACTTTTTAAAATAAGCCTTTCTTTTTTCAACATTCTCTTCTTAAGAGAGTCTTCTGCTCTAATTTAATTGTATTATTCTTATAATTTATGAAAATAAATTATAATTGTCTTTTTCTTCCGAACAGCATTTTTAATGTACATATTTAAGCACATAAAGATAAACTCAGCGGTTTCTTAACTTGTAATTCGGGCAATTGAGCCACAAAACCAGGTAACCTGATCAAATATCCGCTACGCAAGGATTCTAAATGACGCAAACAATTTAATTTTAACTATTTTCCTGAAAACACAGAATTTTGAACTAAGCAAATGGAACAATCAACCAAAATATTCATATCGATAGGTAGGATACATTTGTATCAATGCCTATTGTAATATAAAAAAATAATAATAAATACATTAAACTCAAATTACAGGAGATATTTTACCATGTGGAAATTTGCGAACTTGTCATTCAAATCTATTGCAGTTACATAAGACTTTACATAATTTTCTATCGTGTTATATTTCCCTTTGTTATATTTATAAGAGTATCTATTTTACTTATACTCTGTTAATCTACGAGTATATATCCTAAATTTATGAGTATCTTCGATTAAACACAAACAATTTTATTTTTATGACTAACGGTCAACCACCTAAGGACGACCAATCAAGGCCACCATAAAGTGTCATTGTCACAGATTCGCAAACAATGCCCTAGACAGGTGTCTGCGACGTCCAGCCGTAGCATAGATAATGGGGGATATATTCTTAAATCAAAGACCTCCACAATAGAGTCTTCGGCCTCCTTTGTTCAGTATTGTCCTAGGCCACGTGGGACAGGTGAGTGAGCACGCGCACAGCTGCGTCCACAAAAACTCCGCTTGCGCAAGATTTTAATCGCTTTTTTCCCTCTCCGATGACAGTTCTCTAGGTATTTCGCGCCAATCTAACGGCTCCCCGCGATGCCACACCTGGATAACCTTTTTTGTGGTAAAATCATATTTTTCATGCTGGCAGTTAATAAATTTAAATGTTTTCGCTTTTATTTAAAAGCGTGTGGAATCATCAACTCTGCCTTATAGTAAAACTAGTGGCCGCCCGCGAACTGAAGAAACAGATCGTCACATTGCTCCGTTGCGTTGTGAAAGAAAGACAAACAAACAAACAAACTTCCCATTTATCATATTAGTAGGGAAGTAGGTATTAAAGATATAGTAATAAACTTTTACTTTTGCGACTGTCGTCTTTATTTTGATGTGATGAACCTTTAACAAAGATACTAGTTCATCTCATCAGCCTATATACGTCCCACTGCAGTGCGGTTTGTTTGTAAGGTAAGTGACCAACCTTACTGTCAGATATTATTAAGCCGCCCAAGGGCTTCTGACCAGGGACCGGGACCAACAGCTTAAAGTGCCTTCCAACGCACGAAGTTGCTTGTAAATAAGTAGACGTGACTTAAATGGCCGGAATGGTCACCTATCATAGCACGACCGCGCCTTAGGTTGCTTAACTTTCGGTATCTCCACCAATACTTATAGTTATTTAGTGTCAAATACTTCCAAGTTCTAAGATCAAGAAATCCAAACAAAGTAAATGCCCGAAAGAATTATGAAAATTATGAAAAATATTTTATTCGGAATAAGCTATGTAAAACCCAATGGCGTATGACTGCCTGAATCCTTTTCGACATATCACTGCATAATAGCATTTATAATACCGCGTCAAGTATTCCGATTGCGAGTAGGGTAGCTGAGCCAGTTATGTACCCCATTAGAGGAGTACGCGACGGGAATGTGCGGGCGCGATTGCCTCGCGTCGGATCACACAATGACGCACTACAAAACGATTACCCTCTACGTAAGATATTCACACGCGGAGCCAAGGAGTCGAGACGATTTATTGGAATTGATACTTTTTTACCATAATAAAAATATATTATGCTGAAATTCTCAACAAATAATTTTCTTTTTGATAGTGTCGAAATATCCTAACTAACATTACGCTAACAAAATATTGTAGAAAATAATTAGATATCAAAATATATATATTTTTTAATTTGTTATCTACAATACCTACCTAAAGTCAGCTCTACGTTTCGAATGGTCATTTTTCATAGACAACGAAACTAATAATAGAGGTCATAGACATCGGAACTAATGTAAAAGTACTATTGCAAAAACAACGATCAGCATTTTCAATCTCTTTTCCAACGATCAAAACCTCCGAAATTTCACGGAAAGTTCACGGGTGTTTGTGAGGTGCGAATAAGTGGTTCCGTGGAAATATTTCAAATCAGAGCAGGCATACAATAACGGGTGACGTGACACGCATGCCGGCGCACAGGCCTAATGCGAGCTGAAAGCCAAGCGCAGGGCCTTTTACCTTATTTATTAAGACTAGGAAAAGGTGAACATTCTTTCGCGTGGGTGATAAGGTTGAGGTATACTAGATGTACTTAGTATTAGGTAGGTGTTCTTTATAATAGCTTTTGCTCTGTATGAAGCCAAGCAAAAAATTGTATGCCTAAACAGCTCCCTTTTCACTTACATCTACTAGATCACCTTTTCTAGGTAGGTGATATTCTTCCGACCGTTGAAGGTAGATATATCTACGTTTTGGTCTGTCAGTTCTATAAGTTAAAAAACAAAATCTTTGCTAGAAATTTTTTGCTAGATTTATCTTGTATAATTTGTTGATTATTGGTTTGTATAAGTCCTTTACCTATCATACAAAAGTGGAAAAACAACAAATCCGGTGTACGTATCAAAAAATTTAGTTTTTTTTTTGTTTTGTAAAAATGTAGTTTTGTTTTGTATACGTACCTGTGACAGCAAATGAATGTGATTAACTTCACAAAAGCTTACCTCTCTACACAAGACCGATAATTCACTGAAAAATACTCATACATAATGACGTCACGTCTACTTATTTTCCAAACAAAACGCTCCATCCGCCATTAACCATTCAAAAACAAAAGCGAATAAAAAACCAATTAGCGCATTCACAATGTTTAGAATCTCATTAGGGGTGCGGATTCCAGTACTATTCCGCGAATGCGATAGCCGAAATAGCCGAAAACGCGTAGCCGAATGCCGAAAAGCCGAATGGTCGGCCCTGGTGACATATTGGAATGTGACTCCATTTATTCCGCTTCCTATTGGAATCCGGAGTGACGCGGCAAATTGGAAATTGCGGTTCCATTTTTGGCGTTATTGATAGATAGATAATGCCACTTGTAACATCCCGCCGCGAAATGCAAGTAATGCGACGTAAATGGGAATGCGAAATGAGGAATGTTTTGGCTGTAATTTTTAATGGGAAATACTCGTATATGTACTTTGTATTTGACTATTCACGCAGGTATAGTTTTAGGCTGCGTATCAATCGATAATTCTATGTTTATTTACGTATTTATATTACGGCGGCTTTGGTGTGTCCATTTTTGTCAAAATACATATTTGTTCGTGTTCATGAAATACACATTTTATGACACATGTCGTTCAGTTCTAAAATTACGAGAAGATTCGTAGACTGCGTAAATAAAACCAACCGTCAGGGATCGAATCTGCGTCCATGGGAATACGGCCCCGTGCGTTTTGATTTTTTATGCAGTGAAAATATAATCTTAAGGCAGGAGGAAAATTAAGGATTTATCCAAGTTACGGTAAGTTTGCTTGTGATTGTAGAGTTGTGACGTTCGTATCTACAGACATTCCACAGAGCGCATTTGTTTTTGATGTCCGCAAAGCAAACCGAATTCGGTTCGCCGTAAAGCGCACGCATCACACGTCAAAGCCGACATCGGAGCGAACCCTCGCGTGCTATATTAAATCACATTTTGACAAGCGTACCGTGAAAAATTAATCGAGTGTCGTCGAGTGGAGCGGTGGAAAAACATGATGGCATTTCCGCGAAGCTTTTCCCTGGAGCCAGAAAGGTCAGCGGGCAGCCGCTCGTGAAATGCCGCCCGCCGGCGTCCAGCCGGTCCGCTGGGAGAGGGTCAAAGTGCATTGCTATGATTATGCGATAAGCATGCACTGGCCATGTTAGTATAAAGAGTACAAGCGTACACAGCTTTCATACCGTACAGGACAGCTTATGATTTTTTTTAAACACAACGAACACACCAATCACCTAACCCCTAACTAAGCGTCAGCTTGTGCTATGGTGGCTAGAATAACGGATAGAAATACTTAAATACATTTATTAACACTCATGACTCAGGTACAAATGCACGTGCTCATCACACAAACATTTGCCCCTAGCAGGATTCGAACCTGCGACAGCCGGTTTTGTAGTCTGGACGTCGGACCATTAGACCAAAGCTGTACAATTGCGAGCGAGTTAGAAGAAAGATTGATAAGTGTATTTACCTGCCCCTACTTGGGCTTCGATGAATGTGTATTTGCTGTCTTCTTCCGTATTCGAATAATGGAGTAATCTAAACTTTTTGTTACACAGCAAACGTGACTCTAGCGCAACGCTTTCATGACGTGTGTTCTTTATGAAAATGACAATATTGCTATCACTAGCGATTGCGAAGCATGAAAACTTACCAAGTTTGCGTCGCTGCTATCTAAAGTGGTAAGGTGCAGTCACCAGCACCTACTAAAATGTGCGCAACTACTATAAATATGCTCATATAAATTAATTTACATGCGAAATAAAACGTTCAATCAACAACGTTCTTAGCAAAAAGGAAGTAGCCAGGATTAATTCATGTTAACAAGAAAAAAATAACTAATAATTATTCAGAAGTCGGCTAAGACTATCACTAAAGAGTATTTAGCATACTTAAGATAGAACGCTTGAATTGACCTGCGGAATAATGTCCTCCTTCTAGTCCAACTGCTGGAATGGCAATCTCATCTAAAAAACAAAAAACTGTTTCCCCCCACAGCGCCACATGCTCTAACCCCTCACATTCATCAAACACTAATCGTGATAGATCGCCTCTTGTTTTTTCTAGCAAGTGCGGATTCTCACGATGCCTATAAAGTACAAAACACGGCGGATTAATCGCCTTATTCCGTGCCAAATACGTATTAATGATGACCGGTGATGTGACCCTCGTAATTATAGAATCTCGTTTGAGATGTAATGGTGATGAAATATTGTTATCGTTTTACATCGGTGCGGTGCAGCATCAAGCTCCATGTTAATTTATAGAATATGTTTCTAATGCACGTTAGGGACGCAATATGTATTGCAACGTCGGTATTGTAAATATTTATTGAAGCACATTAAAAATTACGGTCTTGCTAAGGAACCAACTCATTATGAAAAGCTTTCTAAGTTTAAAAGACCTATTGCAGCTGTGTTTTATGTTTTATGATACACTGCATGTTAGTATAAAATACATAGATTAAAGTACAGTCTTTGTTCCTGGTATTTTTCTGATAATGAACATGCCAAATGATCGCATTGAATCAAAATGTGGTCGACATTACATTTACAGGTCTCATAGACCAAAAAGAGTTATTTTTCAGACACTCAAGACACGAATGTACTCAATTTCCGAAAAAAATCATAATACTTTTACCCAATTTCCCTATCAGCCAATTATTTTCGATACTCAAACAAATTAGTCCAAATCGTGTAACGCGACTCCTCGAATCGCATCAGCGCTAATCGGCTAACGAAACCACGCATGGTGGCTTACTATACCGCCCTGGGCTGCACATGACCGCACGTCATGGTGCACACTGCGGCACCTTCCACGCTTGTAATACGGACGATTTTGCAACAAAAATGGATAGCGTCACGTGCGGTGTGTGTACGCGCGGGCGCACACGCAACAACGTGCGTCGAAATAAATGTGTAATCCTTTCATCTGAACGCAATATTGTCTGTTCTAATTGGCCCCGAAGTGCGAGCCCCCGGTCTGCGGCTAACGAGTGTGATCCGCGGTCCCAGGTATTATAGTGCGACTACTTCGAAATTGGTGATACGTATTAGAAAAATAATAACATTTCTCTTTTTTTGTCGGCGGTTAAAATACCACATAGATACACTATAAGGCAATCGTCTTACAGAACACTTAGCATAGCATACGTTAAGTTATGAAGAAGTTAGTCATGTGAAAGTGTAGGATTGTGTTCTGTCTCGAAGCGTTGCACCCAAAAGATAAGGAGTTGATATTCTTCCTATTTAAATTAGTTACCAACGTTATTACCAAAATTCAATAATATTATTATTATTATTGTTAGATACCTACTTTCTTCTTTCTTACAAATGATTCTCACGCTTTGACTAAGTACCATGAGTTTAAAACAGTATTTTTTTTATTGTAATCTTTACAAATCTAAAGTTTACACTGTTCGGTGGGACGCTTTTAAATGCGTTGAGCTATACAGTTTTATACTGTTCATCAGAGCAAAATTGACGATATCTTGATAACTGCTTTGTTTACGCTAACCCCTCCATAAGGGTTTAGAGTAGGTTTTTAGTTACCAACCCAATAAATATTGTTGTGGTAAAGGTGTACCCATTAGCATAGAGAAAACTTATAGATGTATTTAGAAAACTTATATAAGTGATAGATTCATTACATTGCCATTTTGATACCAAAAAATATATTTGTGTCTTCAGTTTACGCGAACAGTGCACGTTGAAATGATACACATTTTTACGGATTATTTCGCGAATTATTTACATTTTATTTTAACCTGACGTTTTGGACCCTCTTCAGCGTCCGTGGTCAAAGGTAGACTAAAGTATTAGTTATTAGGTGTTTGTTAAAACTTCCAAAACCACCCAGTAGGTACTAAATAAAAACTTTTTAGAGGAAAATTTCGCATTTTGAAATCATTTGTTTCATTTGAAATCATTTATGTTTAAGTAGCTTATATCGAACAATTGTGTATCGCGCTAAAATGATAAAGATTTTTATAAACTAGTCAATATACTCATAATGAAACTTCGGACTCGTGTAACTTTTTGTAATATAATCATTAAAAAACGAATTAGAATTTGACATCATTTTTATTCAAGAAAAGAGTAAATAAGCTGTTACTAGACAGACTTGATCCATCCTCGGCGACATCGTCACTTACCATCAGGTGAGGTTGTAACCAAATGAGCTATTTATAAAAATAAAATATAAACTGCTATCTACATTTATGATCTTAACAGCACTCCACACCGAACCTACCTGGGCGATTCTAAAACATTGCGATTTCAAATCCACCTCTACGGGCACCGAGGGGAGAGCCGGCATAATATCTGCGTAGTCACTGGGGCGCAATAAATACCAGAATAAAGCGCGAGTAATACCCAAATCGCTCATCAGCCACCCCAACTATAATTATCTATCATCAGAATAGCCCTCCGTAATCAGTAATTGTTTGTTTTGCATACTAGCTTCGGATGATTGGCAGCTATAGTAATGAAACATAATACATGACAGATTTTGAGCTCTGATTTTGAGTTTTTTTTTTCCATCTCTGTATAACCGCAATATGTAAGTCTGCAAAGGTCCAAAATAGAGGGTGTTTAGTTTATTTATTTTTATTCATTTATTTATTAAGACAACAACAGCGTTACCTACAACTTAAAAAATTACAAAAGGAAATAACGTAATTAGACAATTACAGTTCACCACGAGGTACTATAATAATAAGTTTAAGTGGTGGACAGGACGTTAGGAGTAAGCAGGTAGGTACATATGTATCAACTCAAATTTACAGATTACTCCGGAGCCGGACCGGGGCCTATGCGCCACTGAATTTGATATCATGAAAAACGAATCATCAAGATATCATCAAAAAGGGAAACCATTTTTGATTTCATTTCATTGCAGTGGTAATTAGGTAGGACATGATACTTACGTTTTACTTCTAGCTAGGTTCGTATCATCGCTTAGATCTACAATAGTTATGATAAACTTATTACTTTTATCGAAATCATACTGTCTGTATTTATTATTGAGAGAATTAAATTGAGTCTATCCACTAATCTACCGAACCACCACACAAGTTAACCTGACATTACCTAGGTGTCAAACACCAGCACCAACATAATGCGCTACATCACGGCACCCGCCGGCTTCGAATTTTGATTTATGTAAAGGAAAACAGGACAACACATTTTTACCGAACCTACCCCCGGTTTCGGCAGATCGCCATAAATTTCGTCGAAGCCTGTACCTCGAGCTCAGTCGATTAACCGTAGCTGGCTCTTCCGTCAATTTCATATTTATAAACGGGGATTACGAAAAATGCCCGTATAATGGATCACCTACAGGCCTTAGGCTAGTGTGGTGTAGGGGACAGGAGACTTAAAGATAATATTTTTGTATTAGAAAAAAATCAACTGTCTGAAGCGGGACTCGAACTCGAATATGGACGCAGCATGTGACCCTAGCCCGTGCGCGTATACACTCGGCCACCCAAACATTGGCAAAGCATGTTGAATTTTGCTACTGCTTTCCTAACGCGCAGGCCGCGTTTCTACTGCAAAAATATAATGCTTATCACGAAAAATCATAAAACTATAGGAGTCTTAAATTTGAGGTGGCGATTTTTAAATCACGATCATTACTAAATATGTATTTAATTAAATAGATATTTAGACAAAATTTTGTATTTCAGGAGACGAAAAGCATAGAGAATGCACACTGAAATATTCTTAACCGTTTCACATTTTATTTGCATAAGAATTTTTAACAAAACAAATAGGTAACTAGGTAATAGTGAACCATGGAGCAGATTTTTATTCATGCATAATCCTGGAATTTCATACCATTAAGTTGTACAAAATACAAGAACCTATCAGGCAATAGAAACCGAAATTCCTCAACCTGCACACGTCACATCTCCATCCGCACCTTATCTCCTCGCCTACATCGGACACAGAGGGGCGGGCAGGGAAATTTAGGAGGAAAATTGCGGGAGGGGGGGGGGGGGGGTCTGATCGCCTCGCTCATCCATCACGGCTCACGCATGTGAATCGGGCTGTTTCATCTCGAGATAGCCGGCCTATTTAAATATCGCCGCTTAGGACGGCTACATGACACCGGCTAATGGTTCCACGATACATGCTCGTTGGTATGTGTGGCTACGAATTTGGCTACATAAATTAAATTAAAACACATTCACATTTACACATACACACACAAACTTCAAAGATCGCAGGCCGATCGACTCGGAAATCTTTCTTAATCTTTGCCCTTGTTCCTCAGTAAACGACTTATAGGTTATGATGACGATGGAATTACACAAGAAAGTGTAAAGGATAGAAATACTACTGTTATGTTTATAAATATTACGAGTGACCCGTGCGAATTTCAATCCACAACTTCTAGTCTTAAGTCCAAAGCACGATCTGCTAGACAAAAGCCATCGATATAACTACATTGACGTACTTTGGTGTAATAGTTAAGAAGTTGACTATTAACCAAGAGGTCGCGGATTCGATCCCCTTATTGTACAAACATAAGTGTGAATGAACATGTCTGTTTGTAGTGGTCTAGGTGTTATATATATTTATTTAAGTTAATTTGTAATACCACTGTTGATTCTGATATCTGTAACACAAGTGCTTTAGCTACTTACCACGAAGTCAGATCAATGTATGTGATATTGTTGTATATTTACCTATTTATTTAGATACTTATAATGTTGTACTATTGTGATGTTGGTTCGGCTCAACAGTAGGTACCCACCCAGACTCTGACCTTCAAGTGAAATGATGACTTGTGACATAAATATTAGCCAAAATGTGAATCTACTACTGACATTGACATCCCGTCGGCGGCAATCGAAATTTTCTTAAGGTATGTTTTTTTTCATATAGTAGATATCTCTTCGTTGCACACCACAAAAACTTAACACACACAGAAGAGGTACAATTTAGGTTGTCGTACCGCTAAGTGCGATTTGTTCCATTTACCTAGTGTTGCCCAAATGCAAGAACAAGACGAGACTTAGCCAGTCTTGGTCTTGGTCTTGCGCCAATACACCTGGTCTTGGTCTTGGTCTTGGTCTTGCGCTCCCAGTCTTGGTCTTGGTCTTGGTCTTGCAGCAAGAGTCTTGCAAGTCTTGCAATTACCTATTAGTCTATTACTATTTATTAAAGTTTACTTTAAATCTTAGAAAAACGTATTAGAATTGGAACATTGTGAGCTTGAATTAACATAGCCATAGTAAAGATCAAGCAGATTAATAAATAACTGAAGATTTGATAAGAAATTCGAAAAATCAACTGACCTATATGGCGTTTTCCATGGAAGTAACTGTTTCTTAATAAACATTTACGATTTATAAACTTACATTTGCTAAAACATGTAAAAAAACAAATTAATTACAATAACTTGACTGTATTTTAAAGAACAATACTTATCTGTCTAGAAAGAGATTGAACCCTCAACTTATAAGAAATTTAATAAAAGAGTTTGAAAAGGAAACTCTCTCTCTATGAAAAGGATGCCGCCGCAAATCAAACAATGCCGCGTGCGGCGTACAAACACACACTAAATATTACCTACTTGTACAGACGCGACGCGTGAATAAAATATATGTAAAGAATTAGTGCCAATCACTATTCTTTACATATAAGTGAATGTTTTGGCGTACATCTATACTAATGTTATAAAGCTGAAGAGTTCGTTTGTATGTTTGATGACAGAAGTTTTAAAATAAATAAATAAGTCCTGAACGTCACTATACCTCCAAAGTTACTATTCCTCGTGGACGAAGTCGCGGGCACAGCTAGTAAATACTTACTCTCATCATCTCTCTCAGAGATATTCGGGCTGGTAAGTAATACAAAACTCTTATCGCAGGCTTTTTATTTTATTAGTAGGTAAGTACCTACGCTTTTTATATTATTTTATTAGTTTTGTAGAATTTTTTTACACGTTTCAAGTATATTTAAAAGTGGCTACAATATTTATTAAACGGGTGATATTTGAACACTTTTTTGCTGTTTTTTCTTGTAAAAACTTAAGAAATATAATGACTAAATGTACAATAATAGTACCTAAGTAATTTGTTTAAAACCATATAAGTAATCAATATTATAATATATACTTACTAGAATGAATTAATATGACATCTACTACCTATCCTTACCATTTTATCCTAATCATAATACTACTTGCGTGATCAGTATAATGTATTCATTCTAAGCACTCTGAAACTTATTTATTCTTTGGAACACCTGTAGGTACTCTTAAAATTCGAAATTATTTTGCATGAGTATACCTACGCCCTATGGCGGCAATCAAATAGTGTCAAATGTTATGATTTCGGCGTGGCGGCAACGATTGTTTTAGATTTCAAAAGAAGCCGCCGGCGCGTGTATCATAACCATGTACTTCCGAAAAGCGGCAAATTTCTTTGAGAAGTAAGTACAAAACCTTTGATGCCGCATTATCAAAGTGCCGATGGTTAAAACATAACTATGCATGCACTCAGTTTTATTTTAATAGATATTTTTTTATTCGCTATGTTTATGGTATTAGTCGTAATGCGCATAGGTCCAGTTTTTCATATTCTTTGATACAGTTTTTTGCGTCTCATAGAATTCCTAAGCGTACCTACCTATACAGCGAACTGTTACACCTAACTACTCAGTGAAATAGCGCTAAGTCCTAGCTGCAAGACGCAAGAGTCTTGCAGGCTATGTCTTGTTCTTGCTCAAGTCTTGCACGGTCAGTCTTGGTCTTGGTCTTGCTAAAAATACGCGGTCTTGTTCTTGGTCTTGGTCTTGCAAAAACGCAAGAACAAGACCAAGACTGCAAGACCAAGACTGAATTTGGGCAACACTACATTTACCCTCCGGTTAAGGAAATACTGAGGCAGTTAAAAAGTATAAATAAATAAAATAAATATTTCTCAACAATCACACCAATTATCTAGTCCCAAAGTAAGCTACGAGGCTTGTGTTATGGGTACTAGATAACGGATATACATACTTAAATACTTTTTTTTTTGTAAATAAATACATATTATACATAGAAAACACCCAGACCAGTACAAACACACATGTTCATGCACACTTGTATGCTTTTACTGTGCGGGAATCGAACCCGCGACCCTTGGTTTAGAAGTCCGACATGCGGACCACTGCACCAAGCGGTCGTATAACTCTTGTTTATTCAAATGACAGCAACAGTCTGCAACACCTGACGGATTTTTAGCAATTTGTCATTACTAATAACATTTCCGTGAAGAAACAACATTTGCACAAAACACAGTATAAGTTTTTAATTCGTTGCGCATACGTTGGCTTTTGCACAGAGTGCACATCAAACTATACTATTTCGCACTAATCACAAGTGCATAAGATACAGCGTTTGGCTTAATGTGATCGGTACAGTCAGCCGAGTGTCTATGCGCCGTCGATCACTGACATGCCACGTATTTGAACGAACAACGATGTAGAGTTTCTAGATGTCCATTTGTATTTCCACTTTCAATATAAGACGTTTTTTTCACTTGATAAAATAACATGATACTCGTAGTTTCCATATTGAACACGTCTGCCGTTAAGCTGCAAGGTTTTTATATCCATCATCATTATCATCAGCCTATATACGTCCCTCTGCTGGGCACAGGCCTCACTTCAACTATGAGGTGGTGCGAGCCATACTCCACCACGCGGGATCAGTGCGGATTGGTGGAGGGGTGTGTGTAAGGTAAGTGATCAACCTTACTGTCAGATGTTATTAAGCCGCCCGAGAGCCTCTGACTAGGCTTAACGACTAATATCTATCGATATTAACCGGGACCAACAGCTTAACGCTCTTTCCGAAGCACGGAGATGCTTGTAAATAGACGTCACTTTTATGATCAGAATGGTCACCCATCGCAAACATGACCGCGCCTTAGATTGCTTAACTTTGGGTATCACTACCAAAGCGCTGCAACTTGCGCTGCTACAACTGCTGAGATATCAGGCGCAGGACCAACGGCTTATCGTGCTTTCCGGGACACGGGGGTGTAACATCACTGGGTTACACCGGGTGGGTGGGCGAACCCAGGACCTCTTGGATGTAAGGCAGAAACTTTGCAACTACACCTACGAGGTACCATTTCACTAAACGTCAAATAAAAAGGCAGACAACTTTAACTCTAGACGAAACTCTCAAAGCGAAATGCCTTTTTCCTGTCGACATCTCTACATCTGTGGTAACTTCAGCCTCATGACGTCGTGACAGGTAAATGAACACGACCAATCGACTCTGAGATGCCACGACATAAGCATTTCTCTACTTCCAATCATACTATCTTGAAATAAGAGCCCTTTTACAGTGACTGAGGGAGTAAACTTTCCTAGAAGGTTTTCCTGCATGCAAATATTCGTCAGAAAAGACAGATTTTTACAAATTAACTTTAAAATGGTGAGATGTTAATACATTCTTATCCTAGCACGTCTAGAATAAAATTATTAATACCGCCAAATTTTTTCTGCATTTCCACGCGGTTGACTGTTAGAAAACTGGTTAAGACCACCGATTATATCACGGTGCAATAAAGTTTAAATAAATAAAAGGTTATGCTAGAGAGACCGGAGTCCCAAACCATAATCCCAACACACGCGAAAATATGTTCTCTACACTAGTATATATTATAGGACCTAAACGTCTTACTCTCATACGGTATAGCAACATAACAAACCATAAACAAAGCTAATAAATTTGATAGGAAATACCAAGAATTATACTCATCTATGAAAAAAGGTGATATAAAAAACAAACTACAAAAAGAGATTATAAAATTAAAACTCTCTGGTCCAAAAATCCAGTGGCGGCGCTCGGCGGGCGGCTATCAACGACGGACAACCAGCGACAACTCAACAAGATTTATCAGCGATGTCGCAGCTGCAAAACAACTTTTCCACAAAAACGTGTGTTGAAATAAAGTGATAAGCGAAGAGGGTAGCGGGCTTCGGAGAGGCAGCGAATTGTTGCAAATCCTGAAAATAAGTAGCACCTTATTCTCTGGAGTTGTTGGTAAATTAGACAAAATCTTAAAAAAAAATGTTAGATTTCATTGTTCTGCAAATGACGGAGAGACATGACATTGTACACGTTTTGTGTACGTAATTAATAATACTATTTTGTATTACATATTTGGTGCATTTAAAAAGTATTTACCTTCTTATCTTAAATTTAAATGAAACACCTTTTGTCTCCGTAAACACTATCTATGTAAGAAAATCTGACTGACTGAAGTACCAATACAAAGACATATAAACATTCCTGTACTTTATACATCTAGAATGGAAACGTGGATTAACAGACAGACATACATGCGGCTAGATAGTTGTACCTACCTATAAACGAGTGTTCACTAAAACCCGCTACCGCCTATCACTTCATCCGCCGCTTTACCTTGAACCAATGACCCCGAGCCTCTAACTGTATACTAAAAGTAGAATCGTGTCTATTTGTACTAATACGCTCCGTATTTTTTGCCTATTGTCCGCAAACTGGCTCTAAAAACGTAACGGGTAAGCGCGAGTTTAGTTACTGGGACACTATAGCCGGACTTAGAGATCTAGATCAATCCTTTTTGAGGTATAAATCTCGGAGAGTATTGTCTAAGGTGTAGAGTAAACGGGTACAGTTTTCTTTGTCGTAAGTTATCTTTATTTTTGTTTTAGAAAAAATGTTAACTAGGTTAATTATTCCTCAGCACTACTGTTATTAAGACTGATATTTTTTTTTATTTAGCCTATATCATCCCACTGCTGGGCAAAGGTCTCCCCCAAATCACTCCACCTGTCCCTGTCCATTGCCAACGTTTCCCAGTCTATCGCTGAAGAGGCAGACCCAAGAAACAATGGTGTGACGGCTTGGTCAATACAAAGGATGATAAATAAAGATTTTAATTTTAAGTAGATATATAATATTAGGTCCTTACCTATGAAATTGGCGTTTTGTATGGGAGGAACAAAAAGTCGAATTTTTTTTATATAGCATATTTATTTAATCAAAGTATGAGCCATTGTAATCTATGCACTTTTGCCATCTCATAGGTAGTTCATTGATCCCTTTACTAAAAAAACCATTCGAACGGGAATCAATAAAATCTTTGAAGGCGACTTGGACTGCCCCATCTGAGTTGAACTTTTTCCCTTGCAAGAAGTTATCCAAATTTCGAAAAAAATGGTAATCTGTTGGAGCAAGGTCCGGGGAGTACGGTGGATGCCTTAGAGATTCCAATTGAAGTTCTTCTAATTTGCTAGCCGTCTGTTGTGCAGTGTGTGGTCTAGCGTTGTCGTGAAGCAGCAGTGGCGTAGAGCGATTGACCAGCCTTGGTTGTTTAGCAACTAGCTTTTCCATCATGGTTTGCAATTGCTGACAATAGATATCTGCCGTAATCGTCTGGCCAGATTTGAGAAAACTGTAATGAACGACACCGGCGCTAGTCCACCAAACGCTTACAAGTAACTTTTTATTGGTCAATTTTCGCTTGGAGCAGGCTTTGGCTGGCTTGCCAGGGTCCAGCCATTGCGATGAGCGCTTCCGATTATCGTAGAGAATCCACTTTTCATCACAGGTAATGATTCGATTTAAAATCCCTTCGTTATTGTGCCGGTCAAGTAATGTAACGCAGCAGTTGACGCGCGTTTGCCGGTTTGCTTCACTCAATTCGTGAGGAACCCACCTTTCAAGTTTTTTAATCTTCCCAATTTGCTTCAAGTGGATTAAAACAGTTTTATCACTAACGCCAAAGCCTGCAGCTAACTCGGACGTGGTTTGCGATGGATCCGCTTCCACAATAGCCTTCAATTCTTCATTATCAACTTGGGTCTCCGGCCGTCCACGGGGCTTGTTTTGCAGGTCGAAATTTCCAGAACGAAAACGTTGGAACCAAAAACGCACTGTGTTTTCTTTTGCGACACAACCGCCATACACATCATTAACCCTTCGAGCCGTTTCCGCAGCACTGGTGCCACGGTGGAACTCGTACTCGTAAATAACGCGATATTTCAAATTTTCCATTTTGTAAATTGAGCGATGCAAACAGAAAAAAGATAAGTAAAAAAACAAATGAATGACGGTTTACGAAACACAACTACATGTGGAAATAGCTGTATAAATTTGAATTTCGAATTCCTAACCAAATAGGAAAAATTTGTGATCAAAGTGGCCAGTACGACAAAACGCCAATTTCATATGTAAGGACCTAATATTTAGAAAATTAAAATGCTTAAAACCCACACGAGTGTGCAGGTATTACTTCCGACACTAATTTCATTTGTTATTTATTTATTTAGACCAAAAAAATATATATCATCTTATGTGTAAAAAAAATGGTTGCCTGTAAAGTCGGTTTTACTGGCGAAGATTTTACGTGACAACGTCTTTAGGAACGAATTCTAACGCGCGGCGGACCGATCATGTTTGAGTGGGAGAGAGACGCAAGGCATTCGCCGGTCCGGCGGGCCTCTCTCTCGTTCGGTGACTCATCGTAACAGACGTGAGCGGGCGTTACACTTTTTCATGAGTGACTCCGAGCCACAACCTAATTTAAGACGTTGTCACGTCAAAAATATTGTATTACAAGAACTTTACAATGCGTAAAGATGACAAATAAAATTCCAGAAAAAAAATTACCTATTCCTGAAAAACATAAAATCATTCCGCCCTAGTAACCTATGACTACGATAGGACATCTACTGCCATATAGCCAATAAAAGTGTAATAGCCAAACTGGTTTATTCGTATACGCAAGCTAAACAGTCATTCATGCGCCGCTAGCCGGCGCGGCAACCGCCCTTGAACTGAGCGTGCGGAGGCTGCGCAGGCAGGGGCGGGGCGGGCCCGCGCCGGCCAATCAGGGGCCCTTCACATTTTTCAGCCCCCGCCCGCCACGCCGGACGCTGCCCAAAAACAAAAGGATCAAAGTCGGCGAAACCTATCTCTTTCTTTGTGAGGCCAGCGAACGGGCATCGATGAGAGGACAGAGATACAGTGTCGCGCGGGCGCGAATCGATAAGCCCCCCCGCCCGGCCCGCGGCCCCTTCCCCGCCCGCCCCCGCCGGCCATTGCACGGATGTTTACTATTATTATTTTATTGAACGGACGGTATAAGAATATTTACAAATCGTAAGGGCGCGATTCGGGACGATTACCCTGATGGTAATGAGGCTGACGGGATACGCTTATGTATGGAAATGAGATGACGACAACTTTTTGAACTCGCACGTTAGCTCCGTTTGAACTTGGATGGCAGGAACTGTGTATAAATAATGATAAGATCGCACGGAATATTTATTTTTGGAATGTTAAAATCTAAAACTTATTTGTAGGATAAGATAACGGTACCTACTATTGTTGCAGTCTGGTATCGGACAAAGTTACATAACTTCTTAAAGCATAATAATAACTACCTACCCACTACCTTTTTCAGAGCATAACCAATTGCATATTAATCTAGGCAAATTGCAAATCATACTATGGGGCGATAACTACCTTCGTTGTATAGGTACAGTTACTTCATTGCATGTCTTTTTCAGGGAAGCTTTAATAGCATTAGAACCCTATAATCTTTATAAGTATGTAGTTTGAGTTGAAAGATAGAGTTTTACATTTAAGTGCTGAATTCACTAAGGTAATAAAACCGTCACAAATTGACTGATTGATTTTTTTTTCCCTAAATTGAGGCTTTGTGGAAGATTGCAGGTAATTTATCATTGCGTACTAAGCGAATGGGATAAAAATGTTTGAAAATTGATTAGGCTTGGCCTCTTGGATGACTACTTAGTCGTACGAGCCAAATACATACTAGCCATTACTTTTGGCCTCTTTTTAATATTTACTTTTTACCAGGACTTTGATTTTCAGTCCTATACCTGTAAGTCCTGTGACCATTTGTGAAAACTATCGAAATCAACTCTTGCTTCGGCAGTTCCTTAAAGCTGTTGTTCTAGGCTTATTTTATCACTGAATACAAGTGCTCAACCTCTCGAGGGCCAAGAGAACTATATCGCTGATGTAAAAAATATAGGTATATGTTGTGCCTTACTACCGTGGCCACAATGGATTCAGCTAATCAGAGGACCGAGAGCAGTTTTATAACATCTAACAGTAGATAAGGTGGTCTAGTAGGTATGGCTACTACCTACTAACTACTTAGGGTGTTATTAAATAATAATTCAGTTCAACTTTACAATCTGCTCACAAAATCAGCAATTGTTTACTTTATTCCTCCAAGAGATAACGCTATTTACTATCACACGAAAATAGTAAAGATCTAGTACGAAAAGGCTGAGGTGAGACTGTGTCCAGGGGCGTGATTTAAATGCAACGTAGTACGTGCTTATACGCCTCGAATTATGATTTAAGTACATAAATCAGGTTACCCATTTTTGTTGCAAAAACGCCTTTATTACAATGTTTAATATATCGCAGTATTTACTCTAACGTCCTATAGTTTGAGGTAAAAATTCAAACTTTAAGTGGCAATTTTTCAATAGACAGGTAACGCTTACAGTCTAAAAAAAGTCCATTTCGATTAAACAAGTCAAACTGCATTATGCAAAACGTCAAAAACAATTTCAGCTAAAATAGGTTTGCTTATATTTAAAAGACCGCTATTTATCTTACTATTGAAAAACAAGCCCTTAAAGAAAGGAAGAAATCAGTAAAAGATAGTTATAGGCAAGATTAACTTTAGATTAAAATACTTTAGGTTTTAGGTTTGTTCAATACCTACTATAAACTACAAATGCTGTTAATTGGTAAAAACCATAGCCATAGAAACTTACCTTTGTTAGTATTTTTTTGGGATTCGCATGACTTTTAATGCCCAATAAAAATTGTAATTTCACTTACCATATTATGTAACATTGAATGGCGACAAATTTACCTTAGCAGAGTGTGTAGGTGATCAGTATAATACGCAGTTTCAGATAGACTGGTTGGTGCTTGCTATTCTAGGTAAGTTTAAGAAGGATTACATAAATTATTTACTAGCTGCCCGCTCGCGACTTCGTCCGCGCAAACGTGGTTATCCCAAGGAATCTTTAAATCGAGATAAAAAGTTTTATTTGTTAAGTTTTTTTTTGCGTTTACAACTATTTTTTTAATTTCAAAAAGACAACACTTAAAAAAGGTCCAAAGGTTAAAGGTTCCAAAGGTCGGGGGTTCGATTCCTCCCCGATGACCGCAGCCGAAAAGATTTTTTTGTGTTGTCTTAACGAGATAAAAAGTATCTATCACCTAAAACAACTGGTTTACAGTTGCTTTAGGTAAATTTTATCAAAATCTGTTCAGTAGTTTCAGCGTGATTGACGCACAAACATCTAAATATCTAAACATCCAAACAAATAAACTTTCTCATTTATAATAATAATAATAATAAAATTATTTATTCTCAAAAAGATTTTTAACATGATTTTAAGACTTACTTAACTAACAAGGTGTTTAAGTACTTAAGTATTAAGTTAACTAATGACATGGAACAATACAAGTGAAAACGCTGATTTCCTAACTAGGCGAAGCCTGTGTTTCAGAATTCAGTGTTCGACTATATTGAGGGAACAATGTAAAAAGTGATAGAATATTAGTGTGATTAAGTAAATTTTAATCTTTTGTCTTCATTCGTTCATCGACAAACTGATGATGATGGTTGGGTATTCTCATATAATTAATTAATTGTAGACAGTGGAGTAAGAAAAACATACGATGGCAGAAACCTTCCCTTTCTGCCCTGTACTTCGTACATTTTTCTTCGTTTACATGTTCTAAGCAGTTGTTCTCTACAATTCGTTAAGTATGCACAATGCAATAACATCAAAATATGTTTTTTTAAAGAAAACGATAGGCATCTTCGCTTCCACCTTAAACGTCACCATACCCCACATAGGTAGTACTATGATTTTCGTTAAAAGGTTATGATTTTAGTAATGTCAAATATTTAACTGACATCGAATCGAGTAAAATGATATCAACAATAACTTCTTAGAAGATTTTACGATAAACATGCAAAACAATGCTTTTTATTCATCGGGTAAGTTTATTTCGACATCAATAGGTTTAACATTTTAGATATATCTTACAATTTAAGAATAATCGCCTATACGTTACATGGCAATTGGCATGTAACGTAGCGTGTGTTCTTTATTGTACTCTAAAGTCTTAGTAGCAAAGTACCAAAATTCGAATTTTTTTGGTTTCATTTCGATTTTATAATAAAAAAATAATCTACGTGAAGTTGTTCATAGTTGTCTTGAAACAGCGCCATCTATTATTGAATGTAAAAACTACCTCCTAAGGCCGTACCACGTTTAGAGCGCCATCTCTTATAAATTTTGTTAACCATTTGCTGAAACTTCCGACAGTAAGAACGACCGCTATTTGCCGCTAGATGGCGCGCAAAGAAGACACCATCACAACTTTTTTTTTTAAATTTCTATTACAGTAAAAGAACTGGAATGGCGTTCTTAAGGTAAAAGTGAGGTGTGATTATAAAAAACACAGGCAAATCCTACAGATGCAACATGTTAGAAAAAAAATATTCACATAGATTTTTGCAACTGCGTAGTAGACTGTTTTATCGACCCTGCAACAATCAACTTCCGGTTGGCGCTCGACGACATCACGCACACGCAAATTCATGTTTGCTTCTTCTAGCTAACTTCACTTTATAAATGTTCGATCTTTTTCAACTACGTCGAGGCTTGTGCTTTTAGGGGATATACATTTCGGTAATTATTGTTGTAAATATTTTCTATCGTGTTATTCAGCATTGTTCGGTAACTGTTCTAATCTAAGGTAGGTTAAACATTGGATGATTTGTGTTGTGACAAGAACACTGTGTCCGTTTGGCGCGTTGAGTTCTGTCAACATAGCAAAGTGTTCATCACACGGAGTGCCGTTTATTGCACGTGTAATTCTAATACAGTATTTATTTTCCAATTGCAGACATGGCGTTAAGCGTGGCACTACCTATGGGAGGTTTGGAGAGGGATAATTTTAATTCATTCAACTCATTCGGGCATATCATAGAAATAGCGGGCCTAGCTCAGTCCCAGACGAGCCCGAGCCCGTCAGTCTCCAGTGAATCTAGCGGTATCGGCTCGCTGGGGTCGCTCAAGTCGGAATCAGTCAACAGTGACTCCCTGCCATCAAGCCCTCAGACGACAGAGAAGGTACGTCAAAATTTTTACAAGAGTATTTGTTTGCGTTCGTCCTGGCCTTGACCTCTCTATTTTCATAATATTCCATAATGGCAAATACCTACTTACAATCATGCAGTTATCACTTGTGTCCATACATGAGTTATTATTTCTCATTTTCAGTTTTGATTCTCTTACATAAACATTAAGATATGAACAAAGCTGTGATAAACTGCTACATGTAACATACAATTCAAATCCATTCAAAATTGAACCATAGTGTCACAACAATCAATATTTGATATCCAATAGCTTAAATTTTGTAATGACTTGCTTATCTTGGCACTTTTTATTTATCTACCTACAATTTGTGTTGTAATTTAACCTTAAATACCTATTGCAGAAAATATTCGAGCCTGTGGTGCAACCACAACCACGTCCAAAGGAAAAAATTGAAGATGTCAGGAATGTGTACCAAGGTCGCGACATCCTTGACCTGTGGGGCAATCTCAATGACCAGAGGTGGAATTACCGTGCTACAGTGCTGCCGCCCAACAACCCTGCACTGTTCTTTGCCAACCGGTCGCAGTACCATCGCCTTGGACCATATGGAACTCGCACACAGTATGTAAAAGATTCCTGTCGCCTTTGTGGCTTCTCTTGGGTAGTTGCTGCCACTGATTGAATTGACTGTGAGACTGCATAAAATCTGAATGAACAAACATTGAGTGGGTACATCTGGAACACATTGGGATGCATATCAACATTTCTACCGTCACTGGGTGATTTTATCACCATCAATTGATTTGTGAGCCATTGACTCTAGCTCTTTGATATTATTTTTAATGTATTTTTGACATCCTGACATTTTAAGTGTTGGGAATCAGAAATATTTATGAATCATTTTTTATCATGATATTGCTTAGAATGGTTTTATACATTAGACATTTTATTACAAACTTTTAATTAATAGAAGATTGGTATTGTGCTTTATTTTCATGCAAGAACAAATACTTCAAGTTCCTTGAGCTAAATTCAATGACTTTGTGACATTTTCCTATTATTTTGTTTGATATGCCTCCCTGTTGTGGCCTAGTTGTACAAATGACTGTGGAATATTATATTTGGTTATCGTCTCGCGCATTCGTGGAGTTACATTTTTTAAACGTGACTTAATACTGTGATCTTAATTTAAACAAGGCAATTTTTGACAAATTCTGTGAATGTTAGACGCGACGATACTTGACTTGGTTTTTGTTTTTTTAACTTATTTTAGTGTGTGATATTGATAGGCTTATTTAATACTTGCAATGCCATAAATTTTGCAGACTTATTCCAAAAGAGCATTTCTAGGTCCTATTTTCTAAAAATTACTTGGAAATAAGAAATTGGTATGATAAAATTTGTGATACACACTCCCAATAATTAAACTCATAGCAATATTAATTACTTAAAATTTTCAAACTTAATGTGCTACAATTAGTTCCTCTTAGACATGTTAATAATTTGTTATCCAAAGAATATAATGTTTAATGTTCGTATTATATTAACTATAAATTGTTGAATCACGCAATTTATATTGATTAGTATAATTCAATGGTTGAATCTTTCAACTAATGGATTTTGTTTCCAGTCACTTCTAAGGCAATATTTAAATTATGGACATACTTATATCATGTGTTTTTGAGTCCCACCATTACATGTTATAGTTATTATTTAAATATTGTTTTACAACGTTCTTTAGTCTTTAGAAATAATTATTTAGATATATTCCACAGTCATTCACCAGTAGGATGATCATTGTTTAAACCAAAAGGCTGCTTCTCGGATGTAATTTAAAATAACAATTTTGACGAGATAGGCACGAATTTAAAAGCCAAGCTTAATTTAACTTAAGGTATAATTAATTATGATTGTTGGATGTACCGTCCGATCATTACATAATAATAGTGATGACATATAAACTAGAGGATAACGATCTTGACACAGCCCTAAATCAATTTCCTAGCAACTTGATGTGAAAGCTTGAACAACTCATTAAATAGTTATGAGGAGCCCATAAGAACATAGTCAAAGTGGGTTATCAGTGCATATCATCACAAATTAATGCAGTGATTAGATATCCTAAGGTATTAGTAGTTGTTACAGACAGTTTTAAAACGTTTGAGTCATTGATATGCCCAGATGCTGGGCTTCTAGTGA
The DNA here is from genome assembly GCA_963921415.1 of Pyrausta despicata. Lineage (NCBI taxonomy): Eukaryota > Metazoa > Arthropoda > Insecta > Lepidoptera > Crambidae > Pyrausta > Pyrausta despicata. The sequence goes on from OY992848.1 coordinate 13,065,550, forward strand.
AATTTATAGTAAGTGTCAAACAGACTGGCAATATCTCTATGTATGTGCATATATAAAATGTAATATTTGTGGTCTCTTAAATTAGTCAAGATATTTAATAGTGTGAGTCTCTTCAACTACATGTAAGTAATGTATAACATACTAACTATAACAAATAATAATTATTAATACTGTCCTTTTGTGCAACTTTAGTTCTGCTATGTTGTGATCAGCTTTAAATTGGAACTGGAGTATTTGTACACAATAATGTTGAAATATTTCCCACAAAGTTATTTTTATAAAAAAAATTATTAATATGAGACAATACAGAATGTAGTTTTCAAAATTTCAGTTACTCAATAATAATATTATGGAGTTTGCATAGAGTTTGGCTAATATTTTGGAAGGGACCAACATCCATGGCAATCCATGCAGTGTTTTTTTTTGTTTACAAGTTTTATTTATTTACCAAATAAAATAATAGCATCAAAATCAATTGTATCAAAATTTACAAAACATGCATTTTTATCAGCTGCTTATCTTGAGTCATCACGCTTATAGATATCTGTTTTCGTCTGTAATCAATTTTCTGGGCTATGAACATATAAATCGTATGAACTAGTTGTAATGACATAATATACAAATCTATTTATGTATTTACGATTCAGTGGGTCACCATGACTGGACATATAGCATGGATCTCAGAATGCAGCTACGATGATACAATGAATGCCTGAGAGGGCTTATCAAAAATTTGCGAATAATAATTAGTTTGTATGTGTCTTCTGTTGCCTAGTGTGCTATATCCTCAGTCACACATTACTCACAAAATGGTTGTTATTGGTTAATTTAGAATCAAATGTTGCATTCATTATTTTTAGTTTTAAATACAAGCTGCAATCGAATGTAGTTCAAAGGGGAGTGTAGGGAGCGATACGCACAGGTAGAGTAGCGGCGTTGTGAGCTTGTGAGCGCCCCGGAGCTGCGGCCGCCCGCACGAGGCCGAGGTGCGATGCAATATTTGCATTCCAGTTTCGTGTTTAAGTTAGCGCCAAGGGTAGTAGTTGTTAATTATTCAATCCACATTGCCAAATAATTTGGTTGTTGTGCTATTTATTTAAAAGAAAATTCTAAAATATCAATTTAGTACCCTCCATAACAAAGTGTCTTCAAGTGATTTTACAATGTTTTAATCATTTGAATTTTATGCATTTTATTTTGTTTAGTCAAATCGTAACATAATATTATACTAATATTATCAATGTGTTGTATAATATGTATTGTTTTTTCATTAATATAAATATTTTTTTCTCATGAACTGTAGTCAAATGACAGTATTTTTATAATGAAAATTGTATAAGGAAGGGTTTTTGGCACGGCGCCGGCTGCGGAGCCTGCGGCCGCGCCCGCCGGTATTACGTATATCTGATAAGCATTATGTAGGTTTAGCGAAATAGATTAACTCGGAGATCACTCCAAGTACCAAAACTTATTGGTTCAATGTTGTTCTCGTATTATGGTGATATAGTGCGCCGCTCGCGGCGCAGAGCTCAATATTTTTAGTAACCCTTAAGAAAATTAATACCTCTTTTGAAAATAATATAATATATAGTATATCCAATCTATAATCACATATTATGTATTTCCCTGTTTATTTTGATGTGATATCATAAATGACTGATCTGAATTTAGTTTTTAAGTTTGGTAATTGATATGCAGTGCTATTTTGAGAGTGTAATTAAGGTTTAATATTGAAAGTGCCAATGCTCATAATTTAATCTATATGATTGTTCCTTTATCGTAGCTGAATGTTAAATGCCCGGCATCTTCCTTCATTTACTTTTAAGTTTTCAATTGTTACGTTTAACGAAAACACGTAGTGCACAATCTCAGTAATGCTTGCAATATTATATATTTAATTCCTCACTTTAATTTAATCCAGCGTAATGTTAAGAGTACAATATGAGATGATGTTATATCATTCTAGTATCAAAATTAGCCGAAGATGTTAATATTATTATTAGTTAGGTAAAATTTTAACATAGCTTCGTATAATTGGAATGTGTTAGTAATTAGTAGTGTATAATTACGACGTAGTGGCAAGCGAATGTCTCGTGAGACGACAGGCAATAATACTCGAGCCCTGCCAAGACCCGCAGGGCCGCCCCGCACTCGCTACTGAACGATACACACTAGGCGTTTATTTGTTGTAATTATAATAATAGACGTAGGTATTTTATCGTACTTAAATAATTATTCTTGCGATGCCTTAATTCTGGTTGTCAATTAGACATGTCTCTGCCTAGAAATGTTATCATTGTTTTTATTTATTTTAGTTTTTGCTGTTCCGGCTTCCTCCGTGAACTTCCAGTCCAGGCTGTTCTTTTAAAATAATTTTGAGGTCGATTTATTTTTACCTAAGTGTTCTTATTAAATGTTACCAAAATGTTTTTAATAAAATATTTTTATATGTAAAAAGTTGTGTTTTATTCGATATAATAAACACCTCTAGGTACGCAACAGTGAATAACCTGCATCTATATAAAACACAGGAAAATATTATAACAATAATTCTGTAAATAACTCCAATGACTGTTTTGCAAGAAATAGAGTAGTATTTTTAATTCAACGTGATATAATGTCGAGCATTCAGCGTTAACTAGTAATAAATTTGGTCACGTTTCTTGACGTAAACATTTATTTCGGGCACATTGCCAATACTGTAGGAATCATCCGCACACCACTAAAGTTCTAAACAACAGATATTATCATCGTTCGACAAGTGAGAATGTTTACTTATTAATTATCAGAGATAGGTATCTACGTTTGTTTATTTACTCACGTCAGCACTTGCGTCACCGACACCACCATTTCATAATGTACTGTAAGTTCATGCTCTCGTGTTACAATTAAAGCTTCATCAGCACAACCTACTGGTAAAAGTGTTAAAAGTCAATAGATTTTTTCAAACGCCACTTTAATAACAACTGCATACATGGCGACTGGCGAATGGAGAGTAGTTCAATTTCAGAAAAGTAAGGTATTCAGAACATAAGTTTTTATAGAAGAGATCGCTTTCAAGTCCTAAGAGCGCCTTTACTGTTAATCGTTTGTATCCATACGTGTTCCAGCAAGTTATCGTTTAAATTATCTTGCAACTTTTTTAGCAGTACCATTGAAATGCAAGGGCTACATAGCATGCACTACGCTACGCAATAACTGTAAAATCGAGTATTGATTGAATGATGAACACTATTTATATCTCCTGAAAAGGTGCTCTCACACTTCATATAAAAAGCGCCATCTATCCTAAAGATAGCGAAACATGGTCCAATGAACGCCGCGGCAATGAAGAGAATAATACGACTACACCGCCATCTAGAGCAAAATATTTGAAATCGGAACTCGCAAGGTTGGGGCTATTCTGAAAACTTCACGAGATTTTTCAGCTTCGGGTACTTTCTCACCATGAGCTCACTAGATGGCGTTACAAGGACTTAATGGCCTAGAATTTGTATCTACCCTGCATCATGTTTGGCTGTTTGCAACTTTTGCAACGTAAGAAAGCAAGGGTGCAGAGACTGTTTTTAATAGGCAAAATACAAGTGTCAACTAATGGAATTTGGGATCCAAAAACTTAGAAATACTTAAATCTTAAGAAGTAAGGAGTAAAGGTAGAAAATATTAGACATCTGTTAACCGATAGCGCACAATAAATACTGAATCGTCGATTTTAAGAGACAAAATTATATTTTCGGCAACTGCATTGTTCGAACTCATAACGGAATATATTCCGAATTGTTTTCGCCGCGCAACAGTCGCGCCAATGATGTTTTTGTTTGCTATATCCACTTTTGTGTTCGTATAATGGGTGTATTCATTCATAACGTCGACTGAAAACTGTCTCTTTTATCAGCGTACAATGGGCGGGAATCAAAGAAATTACGAATTCCACCGACCGCTGCTTCTGCGGTGAAATAAAGACGACTCTTGTTCTATTGTTTGATGCCGTTCAAGGTGTATTGTTAGGATTTGGATAGATAATTTTGTACATTGTAGCCTGTCAAAAAGTGGGTCTTTATTCTCATGATTTGAGGAATAATTTAAGATACATTCGAGAAAGGTAGAACATAACTTTCTTTGTTTTGATCCAAGACAAGCGAAAGTAGCGCCTACTACGCCAAACGTGTACCCTCCGCGTCTTGTTAGGTAGGAAATGGCGTGGGAAGTTTATCATAATCATGTAAGTAGGTAACAAGTTCGTTGAGAACGAAAAAAATACAAAGTTAAGCAGCTGCATATAATACAGTAAGAAAATATGAAATACTATCGGCACGTCCTGGCTTCGCACGGATGGACAAAATTTACACGCGGTTCCCTATTTTTCTCGTTATAGATAAATAATTATGAATATTAAATAAATTAATAGTCTATTTTCATCAGGGAGACTGCAGGATTCTATTGGTAAAATATTTTTGTAAATCGATCCAGTAAATTTCCAGATAAAAGAAAAGTTAGGTGTCGTGTCATATCAGGAAGTCAAAGAAATGGCATTGAATAGACCAACATGGAAAAAACTCCACCGACAAGAGCATAGCTCTTAAATTTGATGACGATGATGATAAAATTTGGAGCCTATTCAATTCGAACAAACAATCAAATCTTCCTCTTTATAATATAAAAGAATTTAGAATAAAACATAACTTGAGCACTGTTACAGTACCGGTTGGTTGACAAAGCTTCTGAATAGCAAGGAATCGGAGGCGGCGAGGACTGATTCCTGCGGGCTTCCTCTCGCCCCAATGACATTCACGAGTAGCGCACTGTAACGGGCTCAGGGTTGACACTTGATGGATAGCAAATATATGATATATTGCTTACTACAACCGAACTCATAGCAGCATCAAACTACGACAACGCATTCGTAGCAGTTGTTTACTGCAACTAACCTCGCAGCAGCATTAAACTACGACAACGTATTTGTATCAACCATGAACTAGGACTAAACTCGTAGCAGCACCCAACCACGACACATCCGTAGCAGGTGTGATCTACAACTAAACTCGTAGCAATATCAAACTACGACTACGCATTCGTAACAACTGAAATACAACTGAATACGTAACAGCATCAAACTACGACAACGCATTCGTAGCAGTTGTTTACTGACACTAACCTCGCAGCAGCATTAAACTACGACAACGTATTTGTATCAACCATGAATTAGGACTAAACTCGTAGCAGCACCCAACCACGACACATCCGTAGCATGTGTGATCTACAACTAAACTCGTAGCAATATCAAACTACGACTACGCATTCGTAGCAACTGAAATACAACTGAATACGTAACAGCATCAAACAACGACTACGCATTCGTAGCAGGTGTGGACTACAAATAAACTCGTAGCCGCATCAAACTACGACGATGCATTCGTAGCAGTTGTTTACTACAACTAACTTCGGAGCAGCATTAAACTACGACTACGCATTCGTAGCAGCTGTAAACTACAATAGAATTCGTAACATTATCAAACAACGACTACGCATTCGTAGCAGGTGTAAACTACAATAGAATACGTAACATTATCAAACAACGACTACGCATGCGTAGCAAGTGAGAACTACAAATAAACTCGTAGCCGCATCAAACTACGACGACGCATTCGTAGCAGTTGTATACTACAACTAACCTCGGAGCAGCATTAAACTACGACTACGCATTCGTAGCAGCTGTAAACTAAAACAGAATACGTAACATTATCAAACAACGACTACGCATTCGTAGCAGGTGTGAACTAAATTTAACTCATAGCCGCATCAAACTACGACGATGCATTCGTAGCATCCGTGAACTACAACTGAATACGTAACAGCATTAAACAACGACTACGCATTCGTAGCAACTAGAGCTACGACTAAAATCCCAACGACGACTTCACATTTGTACTAGCTATGTACTAAAACTAAACAAGTACACAGTATTTAACGACGCACACACTCGTATTATACTTTTTCTCCACAAAATTGGAGCAAAACATATTGCAGCTGTGGTGAATTAATGCCCAAGCTTCAGCTGTGGCTGAAATCGTACACTCTCGTAGCACTTCGTAGCAGCCACTATCCATACTGTTCTAATGTTGAAGCTTGCGTTACAGCACTCCAGTTGAAGTTATCCTATTTTTGGTACCTTATTAATGAAATGAAATTTCGATTTTCATTAATATTATTACGGATCTTTATTGAGTTTATAGTAAAATTAGATCCCTTAAATCATTCATTCGCCTTTATATTATTGAAAAGATTCATATTTAAGTGCACTTTGGCATTAAGTGCACCATTGTACACATGTTTGTGCAGAACTTAAATAAATAAATATTTTTTCATTGATTGAGTATTAACAGATTACAGAATACACAGAATGGCAGCAGCCATGGCCTACCACATACAGGCACACACAAAAACTGTTAATTCGATACCTACCCAATCATAACGATATCTGACGTGAATTTCGATGATACTGATCATAAATCCAAAGTAGTAACTTGGTATATTATACTGTTTTGCATACGTAAAAAGCAATCATATAAATTGGAGGTGTTGATGAGTGATTTAAGTTTTGTTTAAATGTAGAAATATAGATATAGGTAAAATTGCAAGAAAAAAAAACACATGTTTATTACAAAACTTACATATACAAATATAGAATACTAAAAACACAAATTTCAAGTTTTTCGCCACTTAAAGATAAATATGAAAGCGCATATCTGAACTGTGAGTATTAATACGAAGACGACGACTCGTAAAAAGCACTTTGTGTTGAATTTCTTCACTTCCACATACACAGGCGGTAGTTCAGGTATGTGAGCACTCTCCCTTGGCTTCTTTAAACTGAAGACCATTATTTAAACTTGTCTAAAATTTTAGGAATACGAGCTACCAGTTCTTCCTCGTTTTAATTTTATTCGGCCCGTCTCAACATATAAATTCTCGAAGGAAATCATGAAAAAAATTAAATTAAAAAGTTTCGTCATACATTTTCCACTATGAATTATTAACGAAGAGTTTTAGAAATATATATTTTTTGTATTTATTTTATTTACTTTTAAATGTCAATCACAGTCATTGACAGACATATAACTCAGATAACAAAGACAAACTTCACAAGTTTATGGAAAATGTAATGCAAGCGAATAAAAGTTTTATTATTCATTACACAAAGTACTTATTTCCGAGAACTTCTTGACAGTTCAGGCAAAAAGGATTTCTTTTCAGCCTGCATTTTTTATTTTAATATTTCTTCTAAAGCGGCTAAATAACAAACCCCAGTTTCTTTTCTCAAGTGAAGATGTTTTTAAAAGTTCCCTTTGCCCTTTCAACGAAGAGTGGCTGTTTGTGTAGTCTGTGGAGTTCGGTATATTTTCAAAAGGAAACAGAAAATATCGCTCAATGAGCAACGTTAAACAGTGGCCTATTGAAAACAGCTGAAACCTTTACAAAATCAGTTTCCTTTCGAGTCGCTTTCTGTGCCCGCTCTATTTATGTTTTCCATATACAATTTTGTGCTTCTGATGCCATACTCTATAAGCAGTTGCTCAAAGTTTCGAATGTGGCCAACCCTGTCACTCTTATAAGCTTAACTGTGAGAGCGAGCGCGCTGGCTATACCCGAAAATACTAACGAAACGTTAGGGAGTATACGGCCTCCGATGTCGACCGAATCCGCTATTGAGGCCTCACACTCGGGAGTTGCTATTCCAGCAGTAAATTAATACCATTCAAAGGCCTGAAAGGTCCAGAGTTGATAATGATTTCTGAATTATGAATAGCTTTCATGAATCTCATCAAATTGTAAAGTTCAGGATACTATTAAATTTATTCAGAGATGTGACGATGCTGTTAACATTGCAACAACGATCTTCGCGAATTTATTTTCAGTTATTTATTATTTCTTTCATTGACGATATTTTCCAGTTTAAAAATATGAGTTAACCGGGTTAGCATCACACTGTAGCCGCGTGGTGAAGTAAGGAGCAGCCGGAGATGTATATTTTTTATTTTTCTCTCATCACATCAGCCTAAATACGTTCTTCTGCTGGGCACAGGCCATACTTAACTATGAGGTGGTGCGAGCCATAATACTCCACCACTCGGGCTCATACAGCAGTCACGTACCTATTTCATAAAGCCAAAAAAAGCTGGTAAGCTAAAGGATGCAGGTTCTAGTCATATTTAAGGAACCTATTTTTGAGTGGAAGAATGTGACAAACCAGTAATCGAAGAACATTACATAAATAAAAATAAATAAATAAATGTTTCACAACAATCACACTAATTCTCTAGTCCCAAATTAAGATACGAGGCTTGTGACAACGGATAAACATACTTAAATACTTTTTTTTGTAAATAAATACATATTATACATAGAAAACACCCAGACCAGTACAAACACACATGTTCATGCACACTTATGCTTGTACTGTGCGGGGATCGAACCCGCGACCCTTGATTTTAGAAGTCCGACCTGTGGACCACTGCACCAATCGGTCATCTAAACATACTACATAACCCGTTAATCATACACCCCCGTCGGTGCGTCCGCAAAATTCCTCAAAAAAGTCGGTTCGTAACACAATCGCTTTTGTTCTGTCCCGACCTCGGGGAGCAACTGCCGCGATAGTCCACAATACATAACTATTGCCATTGTCGCGGGTAAATTGTCCCGGCTGGTAGCACGTTAGCTAATGGCGTAATTTACTTGTAAATAAAGACTGTAATTGCTGGTTCTCTAGCCGCCTTTGTTCGGTTCATCTAATAGGTGTGGGGTGGCTGAGATTTCATGCAAGAAGTGTATACCTTAAAAGTATTGGGAATAATTTTAGTTTGTACAAATTCTTTGGTATAGAATAGAAAAGCAGTTTTGTTAGTTACTTACTACAGGCGGTCAATACAGCTTTTCTGGGCTTTTTCTTGGCTGAAAGTTACGCTCCTTGACACTTTATCTCTCTATCACTTTATTTGATAAAGTTTATCAAAACACAATACAAACAACTACCCATATACGAGTACCATTCCATATACTCACTTTTGACTGCAAATGCTTTAGCTAAGACCCAAACGATTGTTTATTTAAGCTCATAAAAATAATCTATTTGGAGTTATACTTACCCGAAACCATATGTATGTTATGCCAATTTATTCCGTTTCATAGTTTCCAATTTATCTCTAATGGACGTCTATAGAAAATATAACCAGCACCGCTCAAAATCATTTTCTAACGAACATCAATAGAAAAATACAATATAACTCGCTTTTCACGGAAATCTCTGACGCGAGCGAGTTTGCAACTAAAATATAGAACATAAAGCTATTCAGAGAGCTAAGGAGTGAATCTTTATGAATGCGACCAAATTGTATGAGAGTAGTCCTCTTTCAAAACTTCCCATGAATAGTGTTAATTCGCTATAGGGAGTTTGCTCGGCCTCGTCAATGGAGCATTGGGCGACTTGAGAAGCCCCAGTCGCGATTGTGTATGGAAAATGTGGGAAATATAAATGGCATCAGAGGAAAGGGTGGGTTTGTATAATCCGTAGAATTTTTTTGAGTGTGCTACACGACTGTAAACTTGAGTGAATTTTAAAAGTTCGACGAGTTTTCTTCGAAAAAATAATTAATCGCATCTTACATCCAAATCTTTAGACCTTTATAGTGAATTTGAATCCAATGACTCGTAAGCATTAACCCTTCTTAATTTGTATATCATACAGAAAACAGTGATATTTAGCAAAAAACTGCTGGTTAGTTTTAGCTTGTCAGCCCATTAGATATGTAGCTTTTTTTATGTAGTATGTGGTAGCTTTATTTTTTTTCTTTTGTACTGACGAAAGCATTGAAAACTTTCAAGTTTCTTGATAATAAGATAATAAGGTTTGTATTTTGTAGCCATGGAAGAGCGAAAAGCATCTAACACAAGCAAAACTTTGCTTTAAAAGTGTCTTCGATCATTATTAATATAGGTATTGTAAAAAAAATGGTTCCTGAAATAAATATATTTTTTTATGTTGTGCTCGCACGATCCTTGCCTACATTATCAGGCGTACACTTCACGCAGGTGCGACCGTTGGATCAACACTATTCAGCCCTCACGTGGTCCCAATCAAGCGCGCCCTCATTACGTAAACACGTCGATACAACCCTTGCAGTTTCAGCATCGTTCCGAAAGTGAAAAGTAAAAAAGCGGGCGTGCCTCAACAAAGCGCTGGGTACAATGGGCCCGCGAACAATGCTAACTAGAGGAGACGCCAGTATCACTTGCAGATAAAGACGCCTGCTCCCGGTACTCTGCAGTCGGTAGCTTGACGAACTAATTTCGAGCATTAGAGACGATAGCTTACAAAAAAGCGGTAGCTTTATCAGTAACAATATAGAATACGGAAAAGGGAAGATGGTCGATTTTAAGACGATTAGATTTCCTTAACCTATCTAAGTGTCTATTAGTTTCGCACTAAAAATTCGCACAAACGATTGCACTATTGATGCAATCAGATCTTTTTAGACGATTACCGTAAAATATTAATTAAAAAAAATGTATTTCAAGCAGGACGATAGTGTGACCTTGCTGCCATATAACGTACTTATTATCTGCTCCGTTGCACTTATTACTTACCTGCAAGGTGAAGATGAAAGTGTTTTTGGCAGTAGAGATGGATAATTAGTGGTAGTAAGGAGGTTAAATCGTAATTGCGTACTGGTTGTATCTTTCATTACCTTACCAACTTCCATTGTGTCTTTACCGGCTCGCATCCTACACCGTACATCATATTAAAACTCGCCAACACTTAGGGCATAGAACATCCGCAAGCTCAGCACTAACGACTCAGTCCACAACAATGTGCCCTCTGAAGAGCTCCGAACAATCGAATGAAGACAATAAGCAGCGATACTCAGAGACAAAAAGAGGCGAAATAAAGGCTCACTTGTTTCCTGGCCGCATTGTGAGGACGGAGAGGGCAGAGACAAAAGCGTAATGTGCCACGGACCCAAACAATGGGGCTGAGCCATTATTGTTACTGTGGCGGCGCTTCGCGGGATATGTTGGCGCGAACTTGACATCGCTACGGCCGTTGACGGATGCCGAACAGCGCGGATTTGTAGTTCGTATAATGTTGCAAGTCATATTAGTGCTAGGTACAAGGCGAGCTAGCAATATCTTTTGATGCGAATAAGAAAGCACTACCTAGCTCGTCTCTAACCTTACTGAATAAAAATCTTTGTATCGGTGGTCAAAAGCTAGCTACGCGTGTTGGTAAAAACCTAAACTGGACAGTCGCTGACAAATGCTACAGATTCGGTAAAGTCAGTGAGGTGTTTGTGGCGCAGTGGTTGCAGCGCTTTGGTAGTGAAACCGAAAGTTAAGCAACGTAAACCACCGTTATGTTTGGGATGGGAGACCATTCTGACCACTTAAGTGCCGTCTATTTACAAGCATCTCCGTGTTTCTGAAGGCACGTTAAGCTGTTGGTCCCGATTAATATCGATAGATATTAGTCGTTAAGCCTAGTCAAAGGCCCTCGGGAGGCTTAAAAACATCTAACAGTAAGGTTGATCACTTACCTTACAAATACCCCTCCACCAATCCGCACTGAGCCGCGTGGTGGAGTATAGCTCGGACCACCTCACACTTGAGGTGAAGCCTGTGCCCGGCAGTGGAACGTATATAGGCTGATGAGAGAAATACTGCCGAACAAGAATGGTGCACGCTTTCTGGACGTCGTCTCCGGAATGTGCTTATTACCCCCGACATTCAATATCATAATGAGTACATTATGATATTGCACATAGTGCGACCTTGAAATCGACGACGCTGGTCGCAGGAATCGCATGAACGCCTAGTACCTACGTCATTTTATTTCAGTGATACATACATCATGTAGTGCCAGCAAACATCATAATACACACGTTATAATTGCAGGATAAACACAATATAATTGCAAAAAAGGATAAATCAAATGAATCTTAACTCACCATTGGGACTCGCGAAGCAGCCGTTACCATCTGGAAATGAAAAAAAAATGCAAATATTATTAAGGTAATCTAGGTAAGTAATGTAATTGATGACAAGTAAAATCTATTCAGACGCAAATCTCATGAAAATTATTTTTATTTTATCACCAATCAATCTCCTACGTAGAGAATTCCAAAAAATTGGCTCAAGTTGTATATAATCTACGGAGAGTACAACACACGGCCCACTGCGCACCGAAGAGTCATTTTGTTCGTTATCGGACTGCGAATCTTTGTTAGGTTACAATGCTCTGGGTTGTTCGTCAGTCCCGCCACACGTTTGATCTCTCGCCTTTTTGACTTCTGCAGTACTGGATACTCGAACGCACACTGGGTTGATAGTCTAATAATTATAGCCAAACTTAGGAGGTTTTGTTTTTAGATAGCACTCTAGCGGTTAAGATAACGTCTTTCGCTATCTCTATCGTATGATATCGTAAAACGAACTAATTCTGATGAATTTTGGTGTAACCGTAGGCTTGCAAGTTCTACGTTTATTTTCATAAACCAAAATATGCATGTCCATAATATTTTATCATAATATTATCCAGAAACCACTAAAGAGATATGCTAGGGTTGCCAAAACAAAGTTGCCTTCGACCACAAAAGGTGAAGTCTAGTGCAAAATATTGATGTGTGTCCCGCCCGATAGATATAATCTCTTAAAAACTTATCTAAGTAAATATTTATTGAGTGAGGAGCGAAAAAATACTAGCATTAAACTACAAAAAATACAATCATTCAATGTTCTTTTCAGCACACATAATCTAAATACATATTGCCTAGAACATTCATGTATTAAAAAGCAAAGCAAATAACAAAATCATCCAGGTATCACACAGACTGGTTATCTGACAATTCTCTGCTCTCCCACTGGGCCGAGAGCCATAGGCAGCCCTGCAACAAAAGTGCAAGTACGCGCGGCCGAGCCTGAATAAGACCGCACGCCGTCCCACGGTGCACGTATCAAAATTCAATCTTTTACCCGTGCCCGCTACATGCATCGCAATATTCAAATTGAATTCCACCGGTCCCGTTGCTAGTTATGAACGTATCATACTAGAATTAGGAATGGTCGGATAATATCGTATTCGATGTGCTCTTTTTTGAAGTTGTTTCGGTGATATTTTGATATCCGAGAGGCAATTTTTTATTTAATGTTATTATTTACTAAAGACAACTCAAGGCACGCAACGAGTCGTGGAGTAGGCTATGTTCGGTGTGTTTCTTCGGGATTAAGTCAAGACTGACTGAGATAAGTAATGAACGAATGACGATCGTTAGCGCAATCTGTTTGACAGGGCACGAAGTGCGAAAAGGGCTGTTGCACGCTGGGGCCATTAAGTTTAGGTAAATTACATACGTTTGATAAATATCGTCGCGTAGATCGTCGACAGCAAAGATGGCATTATCTTTGTTAACAGGCAAGATTTGACAAGATCACAGAATCATTATGGATGCAGCCCAATTGTTACTGTTCGATCTGACTATAAATGTTCAGGAAACAGAACAAGAAACAGAAATTCATGAACCAATAAAATTGACGCGCTAAACTCTTAGCACTACCACATACCAAACTGCATCGACAGACGGCGTCCCCTTTCTTTGGCCAAACAAATATTCTTTTTGTCCAGAGTTTTTAAAACAAAAGACAATCGACGGCTGACCACCAACCAGCCAGAGCAATTAATAAGTCCCACAGTGATGTGGTCTTTGTCCGCACATTCATATGCTAACTCCGCGGCGCTCCAAAGAACCGCGCTCATTGTGCGAAAAACAATGGCCGAATTACGAGCTGCCTATGACCTCGTGTAAATTATTATCGACGGGTCTCTTCGCTTTACGTATTCAATAGTCTGGATATTGGCTTTGACTTTTTAATGTTGTTATTAAATAGTCTGGTGAGCGACCATTGCAAGATTGTCATGTCATGTTCAACTTTGTCATGTGCTTGAAACTTCGCCGATGTTAGAGTTTTTCGCAGCTGGCGCGATTGTGCCTAACTTATCTTAGCGATAGTGTATGAAAGTACGTAAATTGTGACCTTACAACCTCGGCAGCAATAAAGTGTGACAAAGCCTTTACTCTTAGTCCAAGAGCATTCCTTTAAGACTATGGCGTTGACCTATCAGAGCGACACAACACGATAAAAATTTGGTTATTTACACACAGAAATTAATTCCCCTAACTTATGTTAGATCTTTGCAAAATGCAAACCGGTATCTATCTACATCATCATCATCAAAGCTAACCCATCTTCTAATGATAAACAACAAAGACAGCACAATTAAAACAACTTACGTATGCAAATACTCTTACAACCCCGCCCGCGCTTTCATAACCGTCAATAGCCCAGTGTTGCCAAGTCACTATCGTCCGAAAGGCAAATAGTGGCAGGTTCGGGTCCATTGTAATATATTAATTAATAAAATCAGAGGGCTGCCGGCGGGCATTGTCCAGCTGGATGGATCTGATCTCATTAACCAGTCATTGTGGTCAACACAATGGCTAAGCATAGCGTCATCCTCGCTAGTGCTCTAGGTATAAGATCGGTTTGAGGTTTAATTATGGAGTACAATAGACAGCCCTATTTGGGTTTAGAAACTGAGTTCAATGCTATAAATATTTAAAAATACAATTAATCGACCCCTCACTAGAATTTATTTTGATAAGAAACGAGATCATAGAGTATCTGCTAACAGGCCTTAACGAATATACAGTAGCGTACATATCCAAGACTCAAAACTTTGCTAAAAACAAATAAAGATAATTATTAACACTTGGAAAAAAATTGTGACTATATTTAAATGACTAGAAATTAAAAAGAAATCCTTCCATTATTATCTGCTCTATCACTTCACGCACGATCAAAGGTGAGACGGCACCGTATCGTAAAAAAAGCCAAAAAATTACTCGTAGCATTTCCGTCGTAGCGTCATGCTACGGCTCTTTTTGCTGCTACACGCTACGAAAGCTCTGAATTAAATGCAATCACTATCTATAGTTATTATTATTTGTGTAAGGGCATTC
The DNA here is from genome assembly GCA_963921415.1 of Pyrausta despicata. NCBI lineage: Eukaryota > Metazoa > Arthropoda > Insecta > Lepidoptera > Crambidae > Pyrausta > Pyrausta despicata. Next base: position 13,080,621 of record OY992848.1, read on the forward strand.
CTGTCCCACTAGCCTGTATAGCGGTGCTAGTGCCTAAAAATATGATTGAGGCACCGCTTTAAAGATCTCGGAGAGCTAGAAGACTGGGTCAAAACTCAACATTTATTGGAACTTGAATGCGGACGAAGACGCGGGCGGCCGTTAGTATGTACTATTGTTTAACATTAACATCCACGGGGATCCACCCCCGGATGACCAAAGACAAAAATCATCGTAAATTTATTGAACGTTGCGTTTGGTGATTCTCTTATTTGGATAACTATCACGAGATGTTGAAGCAGTAGCTCAAAGCTTGATTCGTAGCAACCCGTAGTCATATGCTACGTGTGGAATTTACTAAAATGATGCGATTTTGTTAATAGTATTTACATTATCTTTTCTGCCCGTGACAAAATAAGACTGTGATTTGTTTTCATCGATGCTAACATCATGATGTTATTAACGAGTCATTATCGTGTAAAATGCGTCCGATTCTTATGATTGAGTATTTTCTTATGTACAGTACATAGATTTATACGTATAGGTGTACCGCGATAATAATCCATTCACATTCCTAGCTCACAGCCCGCAGAACTCAAAGAGTATCATTGTTCACGGGTCGATAAATCTTAACAAAACTATCCGGCCGGGCAAACAGTAAAAAGGAATGGTATTCTTACACAAAAGTCTCCTCTGTTGGACAATAGATGGCGATGGCGCTTGATCTAGATAACGATATGTTAACATTGTCACAAAGGCGCGGTAATGGCGCGATTGTAAGCGCACAATGCTTTCAGTTGTCACCTCGACAATGAAAGCTCGTATCAGCCGCTGTTGTGTTCACTCAAACGGCCAAATCGAATGAAAATCGCTTTAATATTGTAGTTGTAATGAAATGAGAATTTGTAGACTCAAAAATTGCCAAGTGCATCTTTCTTTAACCAAGAAGTCGGCACCAAAAAAAGGTTAAGAAAAGTCTTGTTTGCTTTGAATTCTAAGATAGCATTATACTTGAATATTTGTATATGTGTATGTTAACAACTGATAACAATGTGGAAACTATTATAAAATACCTATATATCAACGCAAATACAGGGTTACAGGAAAAGTCGACCTAGATCCGTTAAGGGCGTGTAGTACACATCATTTCTGAATGATTTTACTATGGAACCCCCCATCCTAAACTTAACCGTTTTCGAGATTTTCGAGTTTTAAATTTTTTTATGAAAATGCCCAATTTTTCGGCTATTGAATTGAATATTTTGATTTTTTCTGACTCTTATGATTATTTTTTTGGTTTTTTTCATGGAGAATGAGATGCTTAATGACCTCAATGACTAAAACTGCACGTAAGTTAACTAAATAGGTCGTTGTAGACGATCGAAACTTAAAAAAATAAGTACAAATTAAAAAAAAAAAAATCTTTTCTGTATATCGCAAAAAAATATTATGGCACTTGCTCTGCAGATGTGCTTAAAAACATCTACATTTTATCAGCTATCCAACAAGGTATAACACTCTAGGGTATTTATTAACCTCAAAGGTGAAACTTAGTTTCTAAGGCTACATGGCAGTCAGAATAAATAGCGCTTATTTAATCTAATTAATTTGACTTAAGTTCAGCATCATCATTTCAGCCTACTGGCTTCCACTACTGAACATAGGCCTCCCTCGGCTAGGTACAACCTTCATGCATCCATCGATGTCCCGCTATCCTGACCTAGGAGATCATTCAGTTTTTATAGCATTTTTTTTGTTCAGATCGTCGATCGTACAAATAATGACCGTACGCCGTACGTTCAATAGCCGAAAAATTGGGCATTTTCATAAAAAAAATTAAAACTCGAAAATCTCGAAAACGGTTAAGTTTAGGATGGGAGGTTCCATAGTGAAATCATTCAGAAATGATGTGTACTACACGCCCTTAACGGATCTAGGTCGACTTTTCCTGTAACCCTGTATAGCTTTTTATTTATTTATTTAAAACTTTATTGCACAATAAATGTACAAAAAATGGACTTAATGCTTAAAGCATTATCTGCCAGTCAACCTCAAGGTGATGCAGAAAGACGGCAATAGGTAAAAATGCAATTAGAAAGGTAATTTTATACCAGTAGTGTTTCTTTCCATATTAATGACAAAAATACCTATAATAATAAAAAAACTTAAGATTTCATCATTTTCCCTTAAAGTATGAAAACAAACGAGAAAACAGTATGCGCGTAGATACTTTCTGTAAATAAATTATGTAGTTTTAAAAAGTCCATTATAAAAGACACAGGTACGTACATTTCTATGGGCCCTGTTCAAATGAATGATTCATTTGTTAAGAGTTGAATAATAAGCGATTGATAAAATCGACCGACGCCACTGCCTGTGACAATTCGCACTCGAATCTGACTCAACAACAATGCTTCACCGTCACCAGAATACCTTGACACCTACACCCCTCTTTCATCGAACCAAACACGGGCGGCAGGAGGGCGCAATAAGGCTTTTTCAGAGGTCAACCAAGTTTGGTTGTTGAACATAAGCCACCCACCAACTATTCAGTGTGATGTTATTCAACCAATGATTGATCACAATTTCAGACAACATTGTATATGGAGACTAATGAAGTACTTAAATAATTGAACTACATATTAAATAGTTATCGACCGCGCAAATTGATACGGCGTTTTTTTAGAGTCTAGATAGATGTTGTAATGTTATACAACCTTTTTTTAGTTTCACCTATCCCGGTGTTTGTGCGGTATCAAATCTTGCAAGCTAAATTTCACCTACTTATTTGAGCTGTAATTTTGGTAACACGTATAGATTATTATTATTATTATTTGATTAAAAAAGCTTGTTAAAAAAATTATAGATTGATAAAAAACCGCTAATAGGTTGAATTTGCAAATTAATAGTTGATGCTCCTCAATGTTGATCATTGAATAGACCAAGCGTCAACTACTTTAAAAAAACCGCGGAATTGACACTCTAATCAAACCATCGTCATCAGCCTATATACGTCCCACTGCTGGGCACAGGCCTCACCTCAACTATGAGGTGGTGCGAGCCATGCTCCACCACGCGGGCTCAGTGCGGATTGGTGGAGTATGTATGTACATTAATTTAGGATAGTGCAGGATCGCCCTACGATTTTGAGACCAGTTAAGAATGATTATGAATGAACACTGCAATGTGCAACGCTTCATTGGAAAATTATGACGTAAAAGCGACGTATTTTGTATGTACTCATAATATAAAAAACCATCGGGCTCAATATGCGTTACATAGAGCCCACTACAAACATAAAAGTGGAATATAAAAGCCTACATGAAACAAACCGATACAAAACTTTATGAAACTCAATGTAGGTAATTTTGATCGGATATTGTTTTTACTCCCATATATCAGTCGGTTGAACAGCAATAATGGTTTACAAGCGATAGGAGGTATCTCAAATCGGTATTCTTCGGGTCATCCGTATCGGCTATATGCGATTCCGGAACCCATTAATCTATGGTTCAGGACCGTTTGGGGATATTAACTCGTACTGGTGTCACTTGATTTAATTAATGGTTTTGTGACAATAGAGGACGCCGAAAAGTTTAATATTTTTTGAAAGCACATTATCTAATAAGATACCTGTAAGTATCTACCTAGAGTAGGTATACATTCCTTACTTTAAGGATCTTAGTGATCTAAATATATTTTTTTCAAATGTAATTAATATGCGCTTTCTTCCATGCACTTTACGCGTTTTGTTACCTCATCGGTATAGTTTGCAAGCAAATGAAGTGCATGGCCAAGAAATTCATGGCCGTATGATCATGAAATGATATGAAAGGAACCCCTCATAATCTAGCTAATTTAAAACCAAAATTTAATGAAAAACTTTATTAAAGTTATTATATTTCTCACTAGGAAAAAATAAAATGCAGTGATGCACAATTCATCGGTTCAAAAACAGACTACAGTATCAAGTTTATCAAGGCTTCAGCAAGAGTCAGTACATAGCACGTCTTTTAACGTACAAGATAATATAAAGAAAATAAAAAAATGCATCAACATATCTACCATCAATTTGTATTGATGATGAACCTGAATACTCTTCTCTCTCTTCATCATCTGTCCCAGACTTACCTAGTAGTTTTGCGATCCTTCCATCCAGGTGCTCATATAAAGTTATTATTGAAACAAAAATTATTATCATTGCTAGAGGAAGGATTGGAAATCGCTGATGATGAGATATAGAATTTATGACTATGAGCTCAAAATATATTTCTAAGATAGTATTGATATAATGCTTTATGATTTGAAATTTGAAAACTATAATTGCTGGTGACACGAATATAAATATACTCGAGAACAATAAAAATACTAAACAAATTTATAAGATTTCCAGTAAATACGACTTAAGTCTACATATAGATCAGCCCACTAGGGACAATTCTTGCCTATACCAGATTATAAGCAATATAAAAGAGGTTGTAAGTTATGTACAATCGTTATATTTATCTGATCATGACACTGCTGAAGTCCTAAAATTTTATCGTTTCATCTAAAAAACAACTTCCAAAAAATATATTCTCCTTTAAAAGAATCTATTCGCAAAAGAATATACAAAAAATATATCTCGAAAGTCTTTCCTTTTCAAATTTTTAAGAGCAAAATGAATTGAATAGTTCTTTTAACGAATTTTATAAAAGGGTCAATCTTGAAAGCCAAAAAAGCAATGTCCGGGGGCGAAAACTACCCATAACGTTTAAAATTTAATTTAAGATATTTTTTTCTGTTACTTTAATGTTCAAATTAAATGGGGCACATCAAAAACGATGTTTATTTTAGCTTAAAACATCTGAGAAAAATCTCCGAAGCCTTGATATTTGATTCCCTGGTCTGTCCCTTTGTCATTTTTTGGACAAACCACTAATATTCTACCTAACTATAGTCATAAATATAAGATTTTTTTTAATGTAAGAGTTAAAGGGTGAGTTGTTTAATGATTTAGTAAATACACAAAGTCGGCACAGACTTTGTGTATTTATCACTGTATTTTAAAAAAAATATTTGTGTTTGTCCGAGCACAACGATTGTTTTGCTTGGTGCGTCACTAAATGCCACCTGCCTTGCGTAATAATTGTCTACGCTTTGAATTAGCTTTGGTTGCGCTCTAAACATCGCAAGGAGAGGTAGCGCGTCTCGACGTTCCACTAGATCATTGATTACCCTGGCCACTTTATAAACGTTTTTTGTGACAATTTCTTTACTAGGATTATCAGCAGGGTATATGGTTATTATTTTTTTTTATATTAATCATTGGCAAAAATCAATCCATTTAAACAAAATCGAAAGAAGATTAACTTTTCTTGACTCCCCTGGCATTGATTCCCCTGGCAAAATGGCAAGGGAATCAACGGTTCCTTCACCCCAATCACCACCACCTACAATCAATGGAAACATTCAATACAACTTTCTACCTCGAACGCAAATTATGGGCTAGCTACAACTGAAGAGCGATCAATCGGATATTCATATTCCATCTGATGATAGCTTCTGGATTAATGTGCCTTCAGTAAATAAAACCTTAGTTACCAATTCTATGTGTAAAGTAGTAACGTCTGCTCTCTATGGCGGAGAAGACTCGGATTCTACTGATGATTCATATTTTTTAATTTATTGTTTGTCCATTTGCAAATCATATTCATTTATTGTTGCGTTTTTGGAAAACTTTATCAATGTTAGATACATAATATAGCGTCATTGTTGCCGCATGAAAAGGTGTTATACTTTTATGCATTGTGATGAAGGAAGAGAACTGCGTTACTTATTAAATGATTCTGAGTTAAATGAAAAAGGGGACTGTTCCATAGAAAAGATTTACTGGTTAAATTAGAGCAAATTACAACAAAATGGCGGACGGATTGGTATGGCCGCCGGACTAGCGCTAGTCCGTTCGGAAATCTTGCTTGAGGCGAAGTGATGGCGCGACGCGCGGCCGTGGCAGGCACCGCCCCGGCGGGCCGGTGTTGCCAGGCGCGGACAGGCTCCCCGGGTTGAAGGCAGAAGGGCCGGTGTTGCCAGGCGCGGACATGCATACAATACCGTCTACAATATTGATTTGTGTTACATATTGTTGGCACGTTAATTATATTAATTTGATAGTTTTTAGAAATGTTGATTTGTTACAGTTGATTGATAGTTCCTAAATAAAGGTATTGTTTTGTGTATTTATAATACTACTTTTAGGATTAATGATGACTCTAAACAACTTAAATAAAACCAAAAGACTGGTAAGTTGAATTCAAATAAACGATTATTCTACAAGGTGTAACAAAAAAACCCGTTATAACTGAAGGGGTTGTGCCCGTAAACCTGAACAACTTTCGCTAAGAAACCTAGGTCGAAATCTCAAAAAATCTTTTGGCTCTCCCATAGTAGATCAATCAGCTGATTGGCAATTTTGTATGGGAGGTCCGATTTTTTTTTGAGATTTTGACCAAGTTATCATTGGGAATGTTGTGCAGTTTTCCGGGCACAACAACACCCTTCAGTTATAACGGGGTTTTTTGTTACACCTTGTATACAAAATGTTTTATTTTGATTCCCCTGGCACCAAAATTTGAAAGTCAGATCTTTATATATAAACATTTGACAGTGATGCCTATTTGTGAAATATGTTTGCAATCATGTGATATTTAGCCTTTTGATAGTAAATGTTTAAATTCTTAAGTTTTAAAAAGTGCCAGGGGAATCAACCGAATACGCCCAATTTCAAGATAGACCCAAAACCTTTAGTCTCTTATACAACCTCTGTTTTCGCATCACCAAAATCAAAAATAATCAGGCTACTAAGCTAAAGTGGATAACGAAAGGCTTAAAAAATGTTGTATGACGAAAAAACAGCTTCGATTTGAATATAACGTTACAAAATACGTAAATTACTTACAATAAATAATTTTAAAAAATGTACTAGTGGACAGGTTTGGGGGAGGCCTTTGCCCAGCAGTGGGATGACGTAGGCTAACAAAAAAAAACTAGTATCGCTACGAAACAAGTTATAAATTAAACAGATGAGACAAAAAATAAAAACTTTATCACAAATAAACTCTTTTGCAAAAAAAACGGGCACTTTAGATTTTTTCCTCTACTTTAATGAAGAAGAACAAGAAATAGGTTTTATTAATTTGACGATGTATTGGCATGTTATTTGAAGCATCCTGGCATGATTCTTTACGTTCCAAATTTAAAATTTGAAATTAATAAAAGAAAAATAATGATTATTGTGGATTATTCTAAAATTGCTCTACTAATGGCGCGAATTGCTGAAACGATTTTTAACTGATTACGATATTTTAAAACTTTTTGGACATTTTCTGCAAATTACACAATTTAATCTTTATTTTTACATTAAATACCACTTTTTGATATGAGTGATAAAGCGATAAGGGCCGGTAAAATTATAGCCCTACTTGAAGAAGGTTGTTCGCAAACTTACGTGTCTCAGCGGCTAAATGTGAGTCGTTCAACTGTCCAGAGGACTTGGCAACGGTATCAAGAGACCGGTTCGGTCAAAAGAAGACCCGGTTCGGGAAGAAAACGATGCACAGAACCAAGAGATGACCGCTTTTTGGTCAGTCAGGCGTTGCGGAATCGTAAGGCGTCAAGTGTGGACCTGAAGAAGACCCTTGAAGAAGTAAGAGGAGTAGAAGTTAGCTTGTGGACGGTCAGGAGGAGGCTTTTGGCTGCCAATATCAGGAGTTACCGCCCAGCTCGGGGCCCTAAATTACTCCGTGAGCACCGTGTTGCTCGACTTCAGTTTGCTCGGAACTGTGCTTCATGGACTCTGGAGGACTGGAATAAAGTATTGTTTTCTGATGAAGCTAGAATCTCTTTGTGTGGAGAGGACCGACGCCGGCGAGTGCTGCGAAGACCACGGGAACGCTATGCGGAAGTGTGTTTCGAAGAAATCACTCCTTATGGCGGAGGCTCCGTTATGTTTTGGGCAGCAATTAATTCGACGGAGCGTACGGAGTTAGTTTTCATAGAAAATGGAACATTAAATGCACATCGGTACATAATGGAAGTCCTAATTCCATATGCACAACCCACATTGACTGCACTTGGGGAAGATTCAATTTTTATGGACGTCAATGCTCGCTCGCACCGTTCTGGCGACGTGGAAGCGTACATGCAAGAAGTTGGGATCCGTCGTTTAGATTGGCCAGCTCGAAGTCCTGACCTCAATCCAATTAAGCATGTCTGGGATGTTCTAAAGAGACGTGTAAGATCAGTGCAACCTGCTCCACAAAACATCAGGGAGCTAAAAAGAGTCATTGCAGAAGAGTGGGAACGAATTCCTCAAAACGTTATTAAAAACATCGTGGAAAGCATGCCCAGAAGGATTCAAGCTGTGATTTTGGCAAGAGGAGGTCACATTCGGTATTAGGTTTTTACATTTGTAACTTTATTTAATTAAAAAAAGTAAAAAAAAATCTTATCTTTATTGCCGACCACTTCTTATTGTTTGGGCGTGTACATCGGTTTTAAAGAATCCATCGTTTTTTTTTTCTTTTAGTTGCCCGAACTCACTTCACGCGCATTAATTTACACGATTATAAGTATACAGACTACGTCAAAGAAATAAATTTCATTTAATTAACTCAAATCGACCTTAGAACGTAAATTTCCTTAGGTGCCCGTTTTTTTTTGCAAAAGAGTGTATTATTTCTGATGGGGAAGAGAAAACAGAACCAATTAATATAGCGTCTACGTTCAATAATTTCTTTATAACCAACAACGACAATAAGACTAGAAAAAACACATTATTTTTCTAAACCAGTTGATAAAAGAGGGGCGTAGTCAATGCATATGATGACATTTTATTTGACTTTTATCAAAATCGACATTTTAATTAATATCTATATATTGTATAATCAAAAATTCATAATGTTTATAAATTTGCATGCTGTTTGACGCAGCTAAATAGGTTTATGCAGTATTGTAAGATGGCCAACAAATCAAATGATAAATCGTACTTTATTAACGCAAATGAATAGGTATACTCGTATCAATTTCTGTTTAATTTTACGCTGTTTTAACCTTTACAATAAACAAAGCCTACATATAGGTTGTTTCAATTGTTCGGCGCACTGTGTATATATTATGAAAGTATTGATGTACTACAAGTGGGAACATTATTCGTTTGATAATAGGAAAATCTGTCAACACAGGGACAAAGGAAGTTACACGGATCAGGAATTAGAGTCATTGTCCTTGGCACAATGGCGGCGGGAGCCGAGAGCACAATCTAATTAGATAATACTATTTCGTATAAAATATGTAGGTGTACGTACGAGTAAAATACATTGACTATGTTGATGACGTAACAACTGAAGAAGACAGAATATGAAAGAAAATTTATTGAAGTGAAGTTCCTTTAAAAAAACTCGTTCCTACACTAAAAATGACACAAAAGGAGATTTAAAAAAAATAATTGTGATTTCGTTTCAGTTCAGATTTCATACGAGATCTTCAATTTCGATCGTAATGAATATGGTAGGTAGTTTGATTTACTTACTCCATACGTGATTCCATTAATATTTACAAACCACTTCAGAATGCACTACTTTTCCTCCAAAGAAATCCTATATCTACTCAATGTTCTCCGAAAACGTTTGAAAGAAAAATATGAAACCGGATATGTCACCCCTCGCCCCCTAGTGGTGGCTAACGCGAATTGTGTAGTGTTTACACATCACTTCATAAAAGCTTCCGGTATCGATGGGGTGCATCCCTAATTTTTCTTGTCTAATAAATAATACAATAGGTTCTTGTGTACAATAGCTAAGTGTACGCTAAATATCCTGGTGTCAGAATCGCCACCATATTTTTATTGCGTCACTGTTTTGTCTTCTCTATTTACTATCCCATTAACTGTCCGTCTTTATCCCATTGTCTAAATGCGATATTCTATACAACTCGGTGTTCCGTGCCAATTTGAATAGAGAGTCGCGTACGCGTTGCTATACTGAATACTATACGTGAGTCTCCGCAAAGTTCTTTTGTCGCGATTATCATGGAAAATCCGATCGGGGGAAGCGTGCCGGTCGCTTTCAACATCGGCAAACTGCATTATGAGTTATCTGTGGCTGAGCTATTGTTGCGAACACCGCAACTCTATAATCTAAAGGTACTGCTCGCTCGCTCGGCGTCGCGCTCGCTTCGCTCGAAACTTGTGAGTGGTCAATAGTAGCTGCGTTTTAACGTTATTTCTTCTGAGGCACAATGGCACAATGCCTATTGATAGGTACGTTCGCCTAGTGTTGGCCAATGCTTGCACATTCAAATGTGTTTTACTAGAAATTGTCATTTTGAACTAGGCATAAACCTGTATCTCGATGTGTGAGGAGCTTTCAAAGCAGAGTGTGTAGAATAAAGAGTTGTCTCACGGTCATTACCACACCAGGTATCAGCATAGGATTGTGTAGTTGGGCAGCGGACATGTTTATTGTCTTGAGAATAGCTCGTTGTGCTCTCTCTAGCAGAAGTAGTTTGGTTTTCACCGCCCCTCCTCAAGCAGTTAGGCAATATGTCAAGAAACACTGACGTAAGTACACAGTCTTGAATAATAATAATAATAAATACCTATTCAGTTTCCAATAGGTAAATTATAATTAATTTGGGTTTAGGATCAAACTTACAGGCTCATTACTTTTTTCTACCTGAACTAGGTTAGATATAAACCTGTTTCTCAGTCTAAAGAGAGCACACATATATAATTACCACTGACACAAATATTTATATCGGCACAGGTATTAAGATTTTTGAAAACATAAAAAGGCTTTCTTATTTTGGAGATAATAGCTTTTATGTGAGGTGAAGTATATAATAGTGATTTTGTAAGTTGTACTGTAACATAAATATTTTAATAAGTGTCTGCGACATAGTATCAAGTTTATGTTAAGTAAGCAATTATGTTTTTAGTGTGTTTTGAAATAATCTACAAGATTTTAATTGATACAATAAATATTCTACAGTCAAGCTATACACATGTCTTTCTCTTGACACATCCTCACCATCTTCAAACACACTTCAGAGGTTCCCATGATAAGTGCTGATCTATGTGAACACATAAGTACTTTTCGGTTTCAGTTCTTACCAGAGGCAGCCAGGAGCATTTGTTCCTGACTCTACCACATGTGTGGGCCTTGATAGTTACTTCATCTGAGGGTAGAGTTAAAGAGATCATTGCATAATTAAAAAACAGTCTTTTTGATATTTAGAGCACATAGATTTCTATCTAGCCAGGACATCACGATGGCAAAAGCGTTCTTAGCACGGATGGGAACATCATTCCAATTTTGGTCCTTGACGATCAGCGTAGTTTTGTCAGCGTACGTATAGATTAGATTAGACAGTGTGGAATTTGGAGTTTATATAAGTCGTTAAAATTGATTATATCTATTTATCTATCCCTCTATCACTCTATCCTGATAGAGCCCTGTGGTACACCATAGTCAAGCTCTTCCTCATCACTGACATAATCTCCATTTTTTACACGTTGAGTTTGGGCATGTAAGTAAAGCTTGAAAAGAGAGAGGGCAAGGTCGCGTATCCCAATTTTCTCTAGTTTGTGAAAGAGCAAAGAGATTGAGAATTTGTCGAAAGCTTTAGAGACATCCACGAACATACCCATACACCCGTGTCTGTCATCCAGCGCAGTGACAACAGTTTCTAGAAGTGAGTTAACAGCATCCTCTGCACTAACCCCCCTTCTAAATCCAAATTGATTACTGGCTATTTTATTTTTGAAATTTAGATTGCGAACCAACCGCTTGATGAACCGCTAGAATCTTTTCAAAAATCCTAAACAAGCGGTTGGTTAGTAAGCTACTTCTAAAATCTTAGACAGAACAGTCAGGATTGGCCTGTAATTTGTGGATTTCTCCTTGTCTCCAGACTTGAAAATTAGATGTATTACGGCTCTTTTAAAGGCCTTGGTTAAAGTTAAAGTTGCCTAAAGTTTGTAGCCCTGACAATGTGGGAATTAATTGAACTTGTTGCACCGTTCTCTTTTTTTACGTCTTTTAGTAGTCCATTAATATTGTAACTATATCTTGTATAAGTGGTACGTAGAATAATGTTGGAAGGATCGCGGTTTGATTTTTTGTTCCGTATGCATCTAATAAGACCCGGGGTTATACAGGGCTTTAATTTTATTTTTCTCTGGATACATGAACCCTATGTGTGTTGTTGTCGGTTATCTGTAAAACTGTAGCTATTAGGTTGTCGGTTACTATGTTAACATATTGCGAACAGAGTACATGGGAAAAAATTGTGTTAATATTGGTTTCATGTATGGAGTAATAGTGCATCTTTGTTCTAAAAGGGTAAGCACCCCACAGGGTGAAAAAAACACATTTTTTTTGCTATCAATGCAACAGGATTGTATTCAGTTATATGTGTGTCAATTGGCTAGACGACAGCAACAATCGTTGACATACTTTTTATTATCTGTCAAAACGGTCTGCCTCCATAGATTTCGTATGGGAATAAATATTGTGACGTCACGGTCATGTGTCAGAAATCGGAGTCAATTGACCGAATATTTATTGCGTTTTGTGTGTTTAAAAATTGTTTTTTACAGCTTTTTTGAAATATATTGGTTGTATTAACTTCATAGGGGCTATCTTTTGTAAACACCATGTTCTTGACAATATTTAAGATAGGTGTCATCATCCCAATTACCGATGCTGATGAAAGTGCTTTGGATTTTAACATAACATGATCTATGCACTTTTGACCTCTGGTAATAAAGATGTGAACAGGTAAGAGGCTATATGTCTAATAATGAATGAGTTGTTTATTAGAGCTTTGTAATAAGCTAACTGACCCGGCAAACGTTATTTTGCGTTATTCTTATATATAAAAATGAATTGCTGTTCGTTAGTCTCGCTAAAACTCGACAACGGCTGAACAGATTTCAATAATGTTGGTCTTGAGATATTCGTGGAAGTCCAGGGAAGGTTTAAAAGATCAGAAATTAAAAAAAAAGCAACGGGCAGGACAACGTCTGCCGGGTCCGCTAGTTTTGTATATAAAAGAATCAGTCAAATCGTTTCGGAGTAGTACGGGAACGAAAATTGTGACACAAAAATTTTGGATATGAAAAGTGTTTCCGAGTTGATGAAGTGGGTATCTAAGGTGTTCAGTTCTTATAAGATAAAAAGGATTAAAATCATCTAGTTGTTGTTATCCAATATTTATTTACACCTTGTACTGATATCTTTAAATTAAAGATATTATTTCTTTGGCATATCTTCGTATATGCTTTTCAGAGAGTTTTCCAATTAACCATAAAAGCATCTAATTTAAAACTTTCGTCCTATAAGATTCTATGTTATGCGACACAAGATCCTTTTACACGTACAATGTAATCTCTAGAAAGCTTCAAACCAGCCATAAGCGATAATAGCGCGAGTTCGTAACTCCATTCAGTAGATTATGGGCGATCCATTGAAAATATCCATAAAAGTCGAACATCACCCGAAACAATGGGGGGTGGGCCAGGGTATTAGGTGCTTGCGCGTCTATTGAACAACTTTCGTCCCATTGTTGGCCACGGGGAGCGAGGACAAAGACACGGCGCAGACATAGACCGAAATTCATCAGCAACACGATTGTTTGCTACATAAAGGGCGGCATTGTCGACAAATATGATATCGTAACACAATGTGGAGGTAATAATTAGAACGGAGACGGTGTAGGTGCTTACTTTATTGATGTCCTTTTTGTTATATTGGACTATTCTTGTAAGGACCTTCAGCTGTCTAATAAGATTCCTCTTACTATCTTCAAGGTCACGGGCTAATCATATCACGTCACTGATAATGTTACTTATATGACAGAACTCCTATAAATATTCATCTACGGGAAAATTATAAGATCCCGGGAATGATTATGTTTTGTGGCCGATACAAATTAGGTAATAGAAATGCCAAGTTACCCCTGTCCAGTCATGTCCCCTCAGAAACACTGAACGCTTTATCATAGATGTAGAGCTAGAACTGGATGAGATTAAAAGATTTTAATAAGTGTTATTGCAAAAGTTATTACAAGTTAGTGCAGAACCATGTATTTAAAGTGATTGCTATTTTTAACTTAAATGTCCCTATTCAGTTTTATTTAAACATTTTTCGCAGGTCCCTACAATTCCCTAACTTTCCTAAGTTTCAGGTTTGCTGGAGGGCCATCAACCCACGATTCTATCTGCCTTGCGGTATACGAATCCTATCACGGGAGAGCGCGTGGGTGCTGCGTCGGCTATTTTCCCCTAAGGCGCTATACTATGCAAATTCCTTTTTCGTCCCTTCAGTAGTTTGCAATCCTGCAACTGTCGAAATGATCCAGGAACTTAACAAATTATGACGTTAGTCCTTCTCGGATGAAAATCTTTGCCATTTCCAGACGTTTAACTACTGCAGCCCTGTACCGAATCCTACCTGCCTTGCGGTGTACGAATCGAATCACGGGAGAGCGCGTAGGTACTGCGTGGCCTATTTTCCCCTACGGCGCTATACTGTGCAAATTCCTTTTTCGTCTCATCTGTGGTTTGCAATCACTGTCGAAATGATTTCTGAACTCAACAAATTAAGACATTAGTCTTTCTCAGATGGTAATCTTTGTCATTTCCAGACGTTGAATTCCTGCAGCCCTGTGCTGAATTCCACCTGCCTTGCGGTGTACGAACCGAATCACGGAAGAGCGCGTGAGTACTGCGTGGGCTTTTTTCCCCTAAGGCGCTATACTATGCAAATTCGGTTCCCGTCCCATTAATGGTGTGCAGTCCTTCAACTGTCAAAATTATTTATGAACTCAACAAATTACGACTTTAGTCTTTCTCGGATGAAAATCTTTGTCATTTCCAGACGTTCAACTCCTGCATCCCTGTGCCGAAGTGATTCCCGTCACAATAGGGCCACCACTCTCGCTTTTTTCCTATTTGAACTCACTCAAACATTGCGATTCCGGTCCGGCGCGTTTGTTTACGCTCGCTCGCTCTCCGTTCTTCAGTTTGCGATCACATTATTGTATCGATTTACCAGATGCAATAGAAATTATGGAAATATCAGAAGTTACCTGATATGTTTTTAAAATATATCTCTTTACATATACGAGTATATATAAAATTTACATGTCACAATGTTCGTTCCCATACTCCTCCAAAACGGCTTGACCGATTCACATGAAATTTTGCGAACCTATTGAGTAGGTCTGAGAATCAGCCGAAATCTATTTTTCATACCCTTTAGTGATAAGGGTTGTCCACCCTTAACATTTATATGGCGAAACAACGTTTGCTGGGTCAGCTAGTGTATATGTTACTGTAAAAGCCCGAACTGTGTGTACCAGTGATGGATGGTAAATATTAGTTTTGGAAAAAAAACAATGAGTAATTCTTAATCATTTATTTAAATTACATATGTATTTATGAACCTTACATATGTATTTATGTGTATCATATGAATATATGAGAGTAACAATTATTAATTATTTCTATTATTAATCAGTCAAGTCAAATCCTATTTTCTTTTGGAATTTTTATTTATTAATTTATAATAACTATTTGAAATAACGCTAATATACTTCTCGAAAGCAAAATAAAATATCTTGTCACAAACAACGCTTACGTTGGCTAATTGAATCTCACTGAATCAGTAATTTTCTTATAATTTGGTATTTACGAACAAATAGAAAAAAGACAATTTATATTAAATATTAGGTACTTAGTAAAAAATAGATTACTTGTTACAACACGGAGTGCTATTGTGGCATTTAGAATTACAAAGTAATCCTGATGACTTGCAAGCGCATTTCTTCGACATGCATTTTTTGAGACAGTTACATTTTTTGAATCCTTGTCCACCAGTCAACGATAATTTTCCAACAACTTCTCAAAGACTCACTTCTTTCTCTTTAACAACTTCTTCTATCTTAATAAAATCTTCAGAGCATGAGGTAAACTGATTCTGTGTGTAAAGCTGCTTTAGTACTCCAATTTTGGTACCTAGTTGGTAAAACTCATTGTCCTTTACATCTATCACAACTGCAATAATGCTTTTCGGGTCAGTTTTAGCTCTATCAATGTCAGGTATTTTCAGTCTTACATTTTGACCAATTTTTATATTTGAATATTTATCAGACGACTTGGCTTTCATTTTTTCAGCTTGGGTTTCCAAATTCAATTTTGCTTTTGTTCTTATTCTCTGGACAGATTTTATCTTCTTCGGTATTGCATCTTCTTCAGCTTGAGTTGCGTTTTCTTCCTCTGAATCGGTCTCTGAACCGAATCTCTGAATCGTTACATTGGCATCAATGGTTATTTGATTTTCCTTTTCGATTACAATCTTTTCGTTTTCTTGTGTTTTGTTCCTCGCATTTTTACTGTTTATATTTCCTTCTGACTCATTTTCAACAACGTTGTCTTCCTTGTCCTGTTCTATTTTATTTTCGTCGTTAATATTTTGTTCCATATTTTCTTGCGAATGCAACAAATTCTCTAAATCTTCTTCAGATCTTAAAAGTCCAATCATATCTTTTGGAATTGCTGACGACGCGATGCCCACTTTCATTGGACTACCAAACATTGCTTCGTAGGGCGAGCATTTAATTCCTTCGTGATATGCTCTATTCTTCATGGCCTGGATGAATTTCAAGCCCTCTGACCACTTTTGCAATTAATTGGTTTCCATCCACGTACTGAGCATATTTTCAATGTCTTGATTAGCACGCTCTACCGATCCTTGACTCTGACTATGTCTTGGTTTTCCGTGGACAATTTTAACATCTGGCCACATAGAGCATACATTTTCAATAATTTGGTTACAAAACTCCCGACCATTATCGGAATGAAGGATGTTCGGCGCTCCAAAATTAGTGAAAATATCCAAGAGATGATATGCAACTTCTGCTGCACGTTTAGTTTGAAGTGCACGAAGGATCACAAATTTAGTAAGATGGTCTTGATAAACTAATATGAATTTATAATTTCCGTCAGGGTTGGTTTGTAGGTCTATGAGATCTACTTGACAACGTGAGTTCATTTCACTGTGAAGTATAGGCTTGATGACAATGCCCTTCTTCAAAGTCTTTTGTTTCTTTTGACAAGGTTGGCATAGCTTCAAATATGTCATGATAGCCTCAACTGTAATATTTTTATACTTGCGACTACATTCCTTAAGCATCCTTGTCCTTCCACCGTGTCCAATAGCAAGATGCGTTTCTTCAAGAATGTTGAATAAGTCGTCATAACAAACGTAATACTTGATTTCTCCATTTACTTCTTTTATCGGCGCAATTAGCTTTTCTTCACCGCCAGTAGTCAAAATATCGTAGCGATTTATACGCCTGTAATGCACAGCTTTCTTCTTTTTTACATTCTTTGCAATTTTTACTTCCTCTAAACACTTGGCGTATCTATCCCTATCGAGATAAAAATTATTGTCCTTCTTGCTTGCCACTATCTTGTCCATTATTTCATAAAATCTTTGTTTTACACACATTTTGATTCATAAATTGCATTTAGACATCGAAAACGCAAACAGAAATGAAATTTACGTGCGCGTTCAAACGTGTCAAACAAACGACTGTGGCGAGCGAATGGAGTCGCGGAGGCGGTACGGGTACCGGGGAGATGCGGACAGCCCACGCGTACGATGCACCGAACACGTTATGACATGTCTTTATCAACATTTACCTTGCCTTTAAGGTAAATCCTAAGATTTACCTAGTGAATGGTGGTAAAAGTTCGAAATAAAAAAACTGTTCGGACTTTTACCATTGAGAGTTGGTAAATCTTAGGTTTTACCGGAAAATCTTAGAATTTACCACAGTTCGGGCTTTTACAGTAACATATATATATTAAAACTAAGTAAGTATGTTCCTAAAATTACTAGAATTTTGTCTTCTATCCTCTTTATTTTATTGAACTCTTTATATTACTTACGTACGATTTTTTACATTAATTTAAAAACGACTATTTTTACCCAAACTCCATTGCCTGCCGCAGATTACGCCCGTTACACCATATCCTTCGCGAACGACATCTTCTCAATTTTGATGATTAAAGAATATCGTCCAGAGAGTCTTGGTCCGCGTGCCTAATCTACGATCGTGCCGCGTTCGAACTATTGTGGCCAGATTGGGAGACCATTGTGTACCGCTCTCGATAAAAAAATACTTTGGCATATTTCCAACGGGCCTGGTGCATTCTGTGTCCATCCATAGTCTTTGACGGATGTACGACATATTGACAGGTTATAGCCTTATAGTATTATGAATGAACGTGTCAATCCATACTAATATTAAAAATGCGACAGTAGCTCTGTCTGTCTGTTACTCAATCACGCCTAAACTACTGAACCAATTTGCATGAAACTTGGTATATATATAAATTGTTACCCGAGAAAAGACATAGGGTACTTTTACCGCGGGAAAATGACGCATTCCCATGGGAAAATTCAGGTGGACCGATCGATTTTTTATATAAAAAACACGGGTTGCACTCCGGGAGTGCCGGCAGAAGTGAAAACTTGATTATTAACGTTGTGCATTTTTGATTTATTTGAACCGTCTTACGGTTTTTCGATCAGCATCACGTGACCTGACGCGAGTTTCACAGTTTCTACCCATGCCACAAAAGTGCTCAACGCCGCTAAAGAAGTTTTCACTTCAAAAATGAATTGCTGTTAGTCTCACTAAAACTCGAGAACGCTGAACCAATTTCAATCATTTTAGCCTTGAATTATTTGTGGAAGTCCAGGGAAGGTGTAAACGATGAAAATATTGGTAAATTGCGAAAACAGCGGGCAGGACAGCGTCTGCGGGTCCAGAAGTGTGACGTAAATTTCCTAAAAGTTCAAATCGGGTTGAGGATTATGAAACAAATGAAAAATCAATGACAGAAGAATCCCGAACTCAGTTAACCAAGACATATAAACAATTATTGCACAATAAATAGAACGGTATCAATTATCTAAGTGGATTCTAATTTTATAATTTGTATCGATAGCACTAGAAATATACGCCTCACCCTTACGATATCTCACATCTATGATTTTTAATTCAGAAAACAACAGAATACTCGTTAATGACTTCTTTAGACGCCTAAAACTATGAAAGGCTTTTCTAGACCAAAAAACATTTTCCATATCATTTCGATTCAAAACTTTTATGCCCCATTCATATAAGCCCAAAGAACAATGACGGACTACACGCGTTCTTATCAATGCTTTTGTACGCAGATAGAAAATGCATGTCACCCGCTGACCACCCTCCCTTATTCTATTGTACTCGTATGGGGCAATATTGAATCGCATTAAGCTAATACCGCTATGAATAATAGCAAGCACTTTATTTCATTGTCTGTGTAGATGGGATTTGATTTTTTATTCGAAGGGTGTTCCCATGTCATCAAGTCAAACTTTTTTTTGTTACCTTTTTTTAACTTTTTGATTTAATCAACCTTACTACAAACAAACGGAAAACCTTATGACTAAAGTATTTTAATTGACTTACTGAATTTTTTTTAATACTATGAACTAGAGATAAGCCGAGTAGTGGTTTTACCGAGTAACCGAGTACCGAATTTTAGTCTGTTTTTACGGTTTAAAGCTTGCCATACCGAGTACTCGGGCGCGTTACTCTGTTTAATTTGAGGCCCTAAAACAATATCAAACATGACCGCAACGCGCTGCCAGCAATACCTACTTACTGTTATTTTGAATTAATAAACCATGACGTTACTAATCAACATAATTTGTATTTGATTTTATGATATATCCCTTGAACTACATACAGTTTGTAACATAAGTTGGCGATCCGCAGAGCCTGGCTGTCCCGTAATTAACCAATAGAATCGTCAAACGCCAGATTATGGGCTTGTTCATTGACTTAAGTATGTGGTCATTAACATACTTTAATTCCTCCAGTTGGCCACTCGCTAACTTATTCCAGACATGCTGTTTATTAACTCTACATAATCAAGTACTCGTCACTTGAACCGAGTTATTTGGCCGAGTACGAGTGTTAAAAAAAACACCGAGTACGCCAAGTATCGAGTGCTAACCGAGTACTCGGTCCATCTCTACTATAAACCTTAGGTACATAGAAATCAAGAAAAACAAATAAAAAAAAATTTGCAAGATAAACAAAAACGTCCTTCAATTTATACATTACGGTTAGCAGAATTGAATAGCGAGTAATTTTGTTTCTTTTAGGCAGAGGTTTGGGCGCGTGTGCTCTAGTTCAGGAGATAGCAGCGGAAAACTATGTATATGACGACAGCTTTGGTCTAGTGGTCTGAGGTCCAGACTACAAAACCTACTGTCGCGGGTTCGTATCTAGCTAAGGGCTAATGTTTGTGTGATGAGCACGAGCACTCGTACCTGAGTCATGGGTGTTTATAAATGTATTTATTTATGTATTTCTATCCGTTATTCTAACCACTCTAGCACAAGCTAACGCTTAGTTTGGGGCTAGGTAATTGGTGTGTTCGTTGAAACAATATATTATTATTATTTATTATGTACACTTTTATACCTATGTTACGTACCTAGGTAAAAAGTCTGCTGCGAATAAGTAACGATTTTAAATAGAGCAGAAAGAACATAAAGGAAAGGCAAGAACTAGTATAATAAAAGGTATGTACCTCCTCATATTACCACCGTACCTAAAGGGTTTTTGTAATTGCATCATTATCACCATTGCATTCTGATTTTACTGAATCAACAATACGAGAAGCCCTGCTTAGTATTTTACCGTCAACTTGCCAGCTCTCGAGTCTAATATAGTATAGCTATATACTATAGCTTGATGAAGAACTCGACTCCATGTCCTATTTCTTGTAAGGTGCGAGCGCTCTTCTTATTCTTCTCTTACCTATTCTACTCGTACCTTACATAGTTTCTATTCTAATAGTTCTAGTGCTATGTAGGCACTCGAGTATTACCGCTACGTCTCTCGTTTCACACCACACTCTAAGGTCGAGGATAGCTCATTGTGGAGGTACAATGAGGGCGGCAATCCACCCGCCTCGGCGGTCTTCAATGTGGTCACTTATATACGGGATTCACATGCAAAGTGAGAAACTATCGTCCTCGTGCGGCGGCCATTCTTTCGGCCAGTAACTGCGAGCGCTTTGTTTCAACCTGAAAGAGGAAGCTGGAGCGTGGCTGAAGGGAAATATGTGTGCTTTGTTTGAGAAGTTTTTTTTCCTTGGTCTGGTTTGGAAAGGGGCTCGGTAAAGTTCATAAACTTTAAAATGGCCAGTTATGTTTATTGTATTACTCACTGTTTTTAACAGAGACTTCGCCGATTTTTACACTGAAACTAACATTAAGCGGTTGTTTACTTATCCGTCGGTTAAGTAAATAACTTTGGTGAAATTACTGCCACGGTAGGATAAACTAGGGATCACACCTTGTGGTTGTCTAAAAATACTTGCCAATAGTGTTTCCACGGACGATGAAGAGCAGGGTACGAAGGTATTATTAAAATGACAAATAAAACATTTTTTTTAACATTGCCATTATCGTCCTCTACGGCCCTTCACGTCTGTAGTTACCCACCTTGGCTCCACACACTGGCTCCAACTTTGGCCTAATAATTAAACCTATCGGTGCGTAGTGTGGATCTAGGATCAAAGTTCAGGCTACTATTGCGTACAACAACTTTTTTCTAGATCAACACATCATCATCATCAGCCTACATACGTCCCACTGCTGGCCACAGGCCTCACCTCAACTATGAGGTGGTTCGAACCATACTCCACCACGCGGGCTCAGTGCGGATTGGTGGAGGGGTGTGTGTAAAGGTAAGTGACTAACCTTACTGTCATATCTAACCTTACTGTCATGTCTGTCTAAGCCGCCCAAGGGCCTCCGACCAGGCTTAACGACTAATATCTATCGATATTAACCGGGACCAACAGCTTAACGTGCCTTCCGAAGCACGGAGATGCTTGTAAATAGACGTCACTTTTATAGTCAGAATGGTCACCCATCCCAAACAAGACCGCGCCGTAGGTTGCTTAACTTTTGGTATCACTACCAAAGCGCTGCAGCCACTGCTCCACAAGTACATTTTTTTTTATATATGCCAGAAACTCTAACACCTATTCAGTTTTATCCTCACGTAAACGCAAAGATACGAACAGCATAGAGCACTTTCCATCGGAATGTCGCCACATCCCGCGACAAAAGCGAAGAATGAGGGCGGCATTCAAAGGAGAGAAAAATGGGTTAGGCTGGCAAGTCGGTGTAATTTCACCAGGTTATATGGACTGCAAATACTTCATGTATGTAACGACAAAACTAACTAGCTAGATAAAAAAAAAATTGGTTGCCTGTAAAGTCGGTATACGGGCGAAAGTTTTACGTGACAACGACTTTGAGTGGTAAAATAATTTTAATGTGAATATTCATTCGTATAACATGAACCGGTGTGTACGTATGCCTATCTCTCTCACTCTCTCTCTCTCGCTCTGTCTCTCTCGCTCTTAGGCGGGCTAACTGTGCTCGAGTGGAAGGGACGCGTGCCTTTCACTTTTTATGTCTGTCTCACTCGCTCTTAGGCGGGCTAACCATGCCCGAGTCGAAGGGACGCGTGCCTCTCACTCGCTCTCATTGTGAGCGCATAACGTGAGCGGAGCGTAACGCAGTTTCTTGAAGTGTCACCCGGCAAACCAATTTATAAGACGTTGTCACGTCAAAAAACCAGAGCCAGGAAAACAGCTGTTGGGTTCCAACTAGACGGATTGTGACCAGCTATAGCTTAGCACCACCATGATTAATGTAGATTAGGTATGCACTGAGGGCATAAAGGACTGTCACATGTCACGGGCGTTGGATCCCGAGCGTAGCGAGGGACTCTTTGTGGACTCCAGAGTGAAGCGAGGGAGTCATATAGAGTCCTGAGTGAAGCGAGGGATTCAAACAGCCCGAAACTACGACAGTCCTTTACTCCAGAGGTAAATACTCTACTTCTCATACGGTATACGAGGCAATATATACAAGACCTGCGCTTTTTTTAACACGCTTTTATTAGATCGGGGTGTAGTATGTATGTATGTATGAATGTATGTAACGGAATTTTTGAGCTCAATATTTACCAACTTCCAGAAATCGGATTAATTTTAAACTTTGCACACGTATTAAGTACCGATGACAATGCAACAATTTGATAAGAGTTTTCCATTATCCTTATTAACTAAAAAAATAAAAATAAATAATAGTTTAAAAAACTAAAAAAACACGATTTATATCTAACTAAAAAGAGAAAATAATTTCTAAGTACATGGAATTTATATTACAGTAGAGTAAAAAAGCGTGGGGTGCACTTTATGACGTTTTCATACTTCTCTTTTTATAGTTGCCAATAATAGGATGATTTTCCCATACTACTATACCAAGCACCCCACGCTTTTTACTCTACTGTAATATAAATTCCGTGTACTCTGAAATTATTTTCTCTTTTTAGTTAAATATAAATAAAGGACATTTATCTTTTGATTTTTCCTGAAATAAATGTTGAAGATGAAGAATTAATTCATTATCAATTGTACACATTTTTGTAATAGTTCATGTACAAGTATTTGAAGGTGTCCAATAGTTAATTTATTTATCTTCTGAATGAGTTTTTATATGTTCTAGACTAATGCCTAAATAGGCGTTAACATAAATCATTAAAGATTAAGAATCTCAAAATGTCCATGAGTCTTCATACGAATTTAAATTTCCCAAATTAAAATCATTTTAATAACTAGGGAAATTCCATAAGACTTTACCTCCGGAAGAATAAAGACTTGAAATTTCGAGTCATATAATAATAATAATAGTCCTCCAGGCCGTTTTCGACCACGGCGGCCAATCTCAACAGACATCAGCCAACTACGCAGGAGATATTATAGTGCACAAGTGTGAGCGCAATACACAGGTTCACTCACTGTTCCATCACTCTCAAAGTTCGGTGAGACGGCAATCCGACATGACCGGAGAGAGATCAGGCGCCGGACCAACGGCTTTACGTGCTTTCCGAGGCACGGGGGTGTAACGCCGTCAACTTCCCGACTCCGAGCTGTTTTTGAGAAATTCATGACAGATAATCTCAGAAACAATTTTAAAAGTTGAGTGCACCTGTGTATTGCGCTCACACTTGTGCACTATAATATCTCCTGCGTAGTTGGCTGATCTCTGTTGTGATTGGCCGCCGTGTTCGAAATCGGCCAGGAGGACTACGAATAAGTATTAATATTCTTTACTCTTACCGGTTACCTAACAGTAATCTGAAGTATCAGAATCAATAAATATCAGTCTATACGTTTACGATTGACAATTTCTTCAATACATATACTCGAATAGAATAGCATTTATGAACTTTCAATAGGCAAATTTTTTACACATTTTCAATGAAAAGAATCAATTGTGTGTTGAAATAATAGCGTGATGATAATACCTCTTCATTACGAAAACCATTCATTCGCGGGCTCAAATACAATTCTTTGTAACTTTTATTAACTCAAAAGTCTTTACGAAAATTGTATCAAAACTGAAAGCCAGATTATTTTGTAAATCTGAAGAAAAAAAACCGATTGAATACCTATAAACGCTTGAAGTTGGACAAAAAAAATTGTACGGCCTCTGAAAACTTTCAAAAACCTCCTTTATTTTTTATTTCCATTGTTTCATTGAAAACATGGAAAGAAAGAAAAACTTGAGAATAACTCTTATTTTTCAATTTACTACTGTACCTAGTAGCAGTGGAGTTTTCTGAGTCGATGACATTTGTACTTAACAGTTATATTGTTTTAGTAAAAAACTTGATAATCTTTTGTAACCCTCAACGAAAAAGAGTGTAAGTTACGCCCGACGACTAATTGTACCCTATGTCTGTTGTGTTTTTGTGTGTGTCAGTCTGTGGCATCATAGCTCCCAAACGGCCGGACGGATTTCAAAGCGTTTTTTTTTATTCAAATGATAATTTAATCACGGTGGTGCTCAGCTATAGCTTCTCAAAATCCGTCCAGCCGTTTTAGCTCACCAGCTGTTTTTCTGGGTCATTCGGAGGCGTTTTTAATGGAAAGTTAAGGTATTACAGTGTTTACACCTACACTCCAAACTTCGTTTACCTGTGAAATTATGTTTTCTTGAGCAAGATTATGAGAAGTAACCACGTGGGCAACACTTAAGAATGTGACTCAATAATATCAAAAGTGTGTTAAGTTAAGAAACTCCACTGATTACGAGGGACGAGGAAAATGTTGAATATCGCAATAGCGACCGAGTCGAGGAGTTTCCTTCGAAACGCGAGCACGACAAAAAGAAAACCCGTCGAACTCCAATGACTCAATCTCGCGATTATGTCGCTTCGATAATATACATAAAAATAGGGTATTCAAGTAAACAATGGCTAGGAACCAAGACGGGGGGTGGGCGATCGGTATTTGGCGCTCGCATTGTCGTTGAATAACTTTTGTCCCTATTGTGTAGCTGAAAGTAGAGCCTCAAAGACTGAAGAACATAAACCGAAATTCATCAGAGCGCCGATTGTTCGTCTGTTAATGGTGTTTGACGCTAGATTTTGTGCGGTACGGACTACTGTTCCTTTTTT
This sequence comes from Pyrausta despicata, assembly GCA_963921415.1. NCBI lineage: Eukaryota > Metazoa > Arthropoda > Insecta > Lepidoptera > Crambidae > Pyrausta > Pyrausta despicata. Next base: position 13,106,256 of record OY992848.1, read on the forward strand.
AAAATTCTGATATCGAATTTTGGAACATAATTCTTTAGGTAAGAAGTTATAGCATTTTTATTAATCATCTTTCAGTTTTGGTAATTTGACCAATAAAATTTGTAGTATCTAAATTAAATACCGCAGCTAGTCTTCTATAAATAAATAAATAAAAAACTAACACCCGACTACTTAAAAACACGCTCTAAAAAGTACGAAACAAGAAAACACTCTCCAATGAAATTACTTAGTATGTACAAACTATTACATATTTACCGTTATTAAATAAACTAACTTACACATATTATTATATTTTAATATATTTTCAATTTATAATATTGATAGAGAAATGTTTTAAGGATAAAGCCGTGGTCGTATACCACTTTTTTTTTATTTATTATTCTTATGGCATACGACCACGGCTTTATCCTTAAAACATTTCTCTATCAATATTATAAATTGAAAATATATTAAAATATAATAATATGTGTAAGTTAGTTTATTTAATAACGGTAAATATTTAATAGTTTGTACATACTAAGTAATTTCATTGGAGAGTGTTTTCTTGTTTTTAGAGCGTGTTTTTAAGTAGTCGGGTGTTAGTTTTTAAACTTTATTTTTATTTAACATATTTTGGAGTTCTAAATAGGTTAATCTTGGGTTCATTGATTTCTCAATCTTTCCAACTCCTCGAACGATCTTTGGTCATGTGGATTCTTTAGTAATTTGCTAGATTCCAGTGAACTAATCCATAATCCATCTATGGATCTTACTCTGCTAAGAGCCACATATATAGTCGGGTAAAAATGATGTGAATTATATACAATCAGCCCATGAATACAGGTAAAGTCACAAGCAAATGCTAGTAATATATATATATTCAAAATGTACAAGTAAAGCGCTTTCAAATGATACCAAACACGGCATATTTATCTTAACTTTATTTTTTTACTTCGTATGTTTTGTCCGCCAGAGGGCGCCACATTAGATTTTGTGAAATCCCATATAGCCTATAACCAGCGGACAATTAAGACGCTTCTAATGATATGTCATTTGTCGAATTCTGATAAGTAGTTTAGAAGTTACGAGGGAACAGATGAACATCCATACCCTCATACATACATACATACAGGTCAAAATCATAACCCTCCTTTTGCTTCGCCGTAGTCGGGTAAAAATACAACAATATCACATACATTGATCTGACTCCGTGGTAAGTAGCTAGATCACTTGTGTTACAAATATCAGAATCAACAGTGGTATTACAAATAAACTTAAATAAATACATATTACACCCAGACCAGTATAAACAGACATGTTCATGCACACAAATGTTTGTACAGTGCGGGGATCGAACCCGCGAACTCTTGATAAATAGTCAACTTCTTGACTATTACGAGTACACCAAAGTGTTCGTCTTCTATAGTTAGGTACCTACTTGTAAAAAGACATGTAGATATTACACTAAAATAAACACATCGTTAACCACAAGCGTCACCTGCTTAAAATCATAGAGCACCTTACAGTCTCCGAGAAATGACATCACGCTTAACAATATTTCGACAGTTACCATTCAAGCCGCCACGGCATTGTTACAAAAAGCCTGAGCGTTCTACAAAAGCTAAAGAATGAATGGGAGCAGGGGACCGACTCAATAGAAGAAAGGGGGTGTAGTTACGTAAGTATGTTTTGTGGTACGTGGCGCTGCAAAGGAAGCAGTTTTTCTGAAGCGCCAAAAAGTTGATTGGGTGTTGCAAGATGACTTGCAGATGCAGCCCTAAGTACGTGAGTTGACATCATAATATATCAATGAAACTGGCATACAAGATGTATCTTTTTTACACGATATAAAAAATTGTATGCTCCGAAGCATGTATGTTAACATACATACACCATAAACATAAACCTTCATATTGAAACCATATAAATTAACATACATAAGGTAACTTTTACAAAAGAACCTAACGGGTATATCATGAAACAAAACATGCAATAAATAAAACAATGACACACCCTTTTTTAATTTCATCATTATCAAAGCGAGAGCACGTAACGACTTAACCACCGAGTAAAGTTTCATCAACAGTTCAAAAGTTTTACAACGGGTCACGTTTCCCATGCAGATATATTCGTTGCTTCATTCAATAACAAACAACAAGAAGCATGCATTGACGCGTTGATACAAAGACACAAGCACAACATATACAAATAGGTATAACTAATGGTTTCTTAGGAGCGTAGAGTAGGTTCTTTAGTAGCTCCTGACCGAACAAAGGTCGCGGTTCTTGAGAAGTTTAGTGTGACCCCACAAAGCGTGGAACGTCATTTAAATGCACACGTTTCATTGGCTCTGAATACTCCAGGGAAGTAGAAAAAGAACGGGCCAATTACGACGCTTTGTGAGAACAACCTCTTTCGGCTCGAGTGTAACTTTGCGTATGGGGTTTTTATTCGGTTTAGGCCTTTCTAGCTGACATCCTTTGATGTCCTTTGGCAAGCACACGCTAATTAAGCCCTTGCATCTACGCCGTCTCTTCAGACGAAGATATCGAATAAGATAAATTCGCAATTTGATAAATAATAAAAAGGGAATGAAAATCACCACTCATGTATGGTAATGGCAATTTGTCAGCGGTGTAAATATGTATTGTCAATTTTGTGATTGTTTGGGTAATTTTTGCCTATTATGAGACTACCTTCCTCTGAGTCAAACTGTGTAAGAACATTTTTAGGTTAGCTGTGCTGTGGTCAAAGCAGTACGCGGCAAAAGGTTCTACAGCGAGCTTTTGCTCTCTTTCATTAATTTCCGCCATAGCTTCCGCTTTCCTTTTATCACCCATTCATCTTTTGCGCTTTGCTTACTTAGTTCATCTTTGATTTCTTAGCAATTCATAAGTTTTAGTGCTCAAAAACGTTGATGAATGTAAGTTAATATGATTTTAAAAGGTACCTGACCTACATCAGTATTTAAAACTTACGTGTCATTACTCGTAGAACTCTAATGACTTCCTGATCCTGACCTAATCTAATAATTAGGGGCTCGCTCGCCCCTTGTTTGTTCATAGCATGAAGCATTCAAAAATACGAGTAAATGCCTGTCCACACTCTTAAGCATTATATTTGTCCGTTAGTTCGCTTTTAACAGCAAATACATAAAACTTCAATTAAATTTACTAAAGAAACACACGGCTTTACTTCAAGATTACTCATTTTCGTTGCAAAATCACCCTTGTTACGCAAGCATAAGACACCGCAGTGATTAATTTGACATATGGCCGTGCGAAAAAAAATATACTGAACCCTACGTGCGCGTATCTTACTCGCGCTTGGCCGATTTCTGAGCCGAGATTCGGGCATCGCGTGCGGCGCTCGCGGGCGCATCCCTTCAGAGGATTGGCGCAGGCCGCAGGCGTACGATGAAAATGAATTTACCAGCTCGCCCGTTCGTTAGTGACCGTCAATACGGCTCGCTCCACCCGCTATAAATTTAGTATTGAGCGGACACACAACAAAGCGCGTTTTGTCTTGCAAATGAAAACGCGCACATTTCGCGGTATTGTGCGCGGCTGTTTCGGTGCCCGCCATGATTAACGGCGAACATGAAAGACAAAAGGTTCGTCTGCAGCACTGAGGCTGGCCTAGATAGCGGATTATTGTACTAACACAATAGGAGCGTTAATTCCGCGACTCTACTATTATTTTGTTGTTTGCAACTTTATCGCCTCTTATTGATGCCATCGCTATCGATTTTCGCGTATGAATGAAACTTTTGTTGGAGGCTTATCCAGCAAACGTGAACGGAAAAATGTTTTCAGATATACGAGTGTGTTCTTTGTCGTAGCTATTTATAGCGATTCTTTTCATCGGTTATTTATTTTGGATAAATATTGGTAACATTTTCAACTTGCGACGCAGTTATTAGGTACCTACCACTACCACCCAGCTATTTTAAGCAAGTATGTGGATAATATTAAAATGTTCTACTTACATGAAGTTCATATTTGCTCAAATACTAAGTCCTAGTACAAATAAATAATAATACTGATTTAACCCATGTCTAAAATAACAGTCAGTCCAAAAATATTGGCAGGACTGCTTTAAAGCAAGCTTTAAGTCTTGTTTTACTTGTAGTAAGCAAGTAAAAGGCTCTTAAAATGTGATTATGTGATTATAAAAATAAAACGATGAAGAGTGGAATATAACCGCATTCCAAATATAATTTCGTTAGGTCAAATTTTTTAAAAGGCGAATAAATAGGTAGGTCTCCTTGGTGGGTAGGTAAGTAAAAGGATTTTTTTAACTACCCACAAAATCAAAAAGAGAGATGAGAAAGATGTAAACATCAATCAAATATGTTATAAATGAACAAAGCATGCTACTGTCGGTCAGGACCGATCATGATCAACAAAACTAAAAACGTAATGTAAACAAACAACTCACCGGCGAAAATCATCCAGTACGCAATAAACAAATTCCCAAAGAGGCCACAACACTGCACAAAACACCAAAAATTCACACACACTGCACACAGTCACCGCATACTAGCACACAATATTCACAGATGCACGAACACGAAATTAAGAAGATAATTCGAATATCGAATGGCGGGAAAACACGCGTGTTCGAAAAAGTTCGGGCGAAAAGTCGTGGCCGCACTCAGGGAGCGATCGCGGTTAGTCGCAGGCAGGGACAGACTGCGAGCCGGCCGGCGACTCTATGTTTGCTTTCCCCAGTTGCTTTCGCGCAGAACCTTGCGCATCACACTAGCACCCCTTTGAATATGAAGAGCTTAGAACTAAAAACTTTTGAAAATGGTCAAACCACTTGGTTAATGCGTTATCGAATGCTACCTTAGTTTTAGACTGCTCAATCTCGGTTGGTTCATTACGGTACAAAATAACGATGTTCAGAGTTTAATGTTTAATTCTTTTATGATATAGAGATTAAATTCGTCAATCAAAAGTAGTTTGTTGCTTGGACCCTAAAATTTAATTAAGTAAAGATTTATTTTAAGAGTATAAATGCTTACGAAGAAAATTGAAAAACATGAATCATTGATTTGGCTCCTTGCCTGTATTAAGATTTAAGTTCAGTTGTTGAATTTACCTTTCTTAATCTTTGATCCAAATATTCTCTTCCCACCCAATGTCATATCATGCCGGTCCAACCTTCAACACCGAGCACTACAAATAAGCTACACGTCTCATCAAAGGAAGAAGCCAGAAGTAGAAGATACAATGTGGAAATGTTGGGTAATATGTCCGAATACAATGGTGCGAATACGCGGCACAAAGCCGCGGGCCGCATTGTGCGATCTCGTACAATACACCTTGCATATGAATACCCACACAATGGCACCTATAAAAACTATCGACACACAATTTGGAACCTTATTCTACTAACATACGGATATCATTAACACACTCGCGCGAAAAAAGGTGCTAAGTATACAAACTTTATTGCGTATCAAAATAACTGATTTTAATGGAAATTTGTGATTCGAGTATGACAATAGCATATACTCGTATTCACACCATATAATAATATGACTTTACTTAGCAAATGAAGCACATTTTTTTCCAGTCAATCCCTTATTTAAACCCTTAATTTTAGTAACTATTTATTAGACACTTATATTATCTTATCTAGCCTATTGTGACCCAATGCTGAGCAACGGCCTCTGTCCGGTCTCTCCACGACTTCCTGTCCTGTGCTTCCTCTGGCCAGCCTTTTAGAAAGGCGTGAAGCTCAACCCGCCACCATCGTGGGTCGGCCCCGCCGCCGTCTCTCTCCGGAACTATTAGGAGCACCGAGCACCCACTTTGTGGTGACTTACGACTACAATTCCTGCGGCATAATAATAATAATAGTCGTCCTGGCCGAGTTCGACCACGGCGGCCAGTCACAACAGAGATCAGCCAACTAGGCAGGAGATATTATAGTGCACAAGTGTGAGCGCAATACACAAGGTGCACTCACTGTTCCATCACTCTCAAAGTCCGGTGAGACAGCAATCCGACATGACCGGAGAGAGATCAGGCGCAGGACCAACGGCTTAAAGTGCTTTCCGATGCACGGCGGCGGGGTGTAACACCGCCAACTTCCCGACTCCGAGCTGTTTTTGAGAAATTCATGACTGAAAATGTCAGAAACAATTTTGGCTCGACCTGAGATTCGAACCCACCACCTCTCGGATGTAAGGCAGAAACTTTGGCACCTCACCAACGAGGCAGTCATACGGCATACGGGCGTCATGGCCGGCCCAGTCCCATTTCAGCTAACTGCTGCATGGGTTACATCAGCTACTTTTGTCATGTAGCGCAGTGTAGTATTTCAGACTCTATCAGTTAGCTTAAAACCTGGCATACTACGCTGCATTGCTCATTGGCAAACCCCGAGTCTGAATCTTTGAGCGCCCTTCAGAGACCAAGTCTGTGCTCCGTATGTCAGTATTTGGAGAATGCACACGTCCATGAGCTTACGCTTTCACGATAAAGGCAAGTCGCCTTTCATATGTTCTTTCGATCGACCAATAACTTCTCCAATAATTTTCTGTTCTTATAAGTTACTTATTAGGAACCTAGTATTGCGGCGATATGCGAATAGTTTGTGCATTCACGCAGAAAATATCATTAAGCGAATACATCAAGTTAGGGTAGGTTAACTGCTGGAGAAGCCTAAAACCTCCAAATAAAAATATCAATCAGTCTATTGCATCGACTCAGTCTACGTAGTTATTCAAGTGGAAACTTTTTCAGACACAAAATAAATAAGTGCTGCGGAATAAAATAAGTTTCGCGGTCCACCATTGTGTGAGGGCGGCGGCCTTCTAGTCCAAACAGTATTTCCATTGTGTCTGCCATTACCTAGCCCTCTTTCCTCTTTTGTATTCGCCTCTTTCTATTGAGGAGACCTTCCCAATGACGCTTTACGGCCGCTTTGAAGTATGCGAGATGGTTCTACAATTCTGCATTTACATAACTCTGAATTAAATATGTAAGTAATAAAACATTTTTGTATTGATCCTGTTACCATTTTTGTGTAGGCAAGGTATGTAAGTACTTTTGTGTTGACATTGAGGAAAATAAGTAAATTCTTCTATATGGTGATTAACACACATTCATGCATCATGAAATCTCACAAACTATACAAATGATAGAAGGTTTTGCAAGGGCGGAGTTCTTCAAATGACGTAGGTGCTCACTAATACAGGCAGGCATTTTTTTGTTAGAGTCACAGTAAATAAAGCTCGCCTTTATTTGCAATCCCTACCAAAATGGCGCCCAACGTGTTATCTGGCGTTATCTACCTGCTACGTGCCAGGATTAAATTTTTGTGGTGGGTTTCCCGCAGCAAAACATTTATAAAGGTAAATCGTACTAGAGAGTAGTACTATCGTATCTTGGAAATCAATTTAGTACTTTCAAATAGACAATTTTTTTTGCTCTCGATCCTCACCAACACACCACACACACAATCGTCTGCAAGCGCTCCGTGAAACTGGGCTGCAAATACAAAAAAAACATTTCACTGTGGCAAAATAAGCACTAAAACTTATTTCTCTATACTGCGTAGCTTGATACATGGACGGCCGGCTTACCACCTTTAACTGAAACTTAGGGACAACTGTCAGTTTCACACTAAGGAGCTTATCACACCACAACGCGCTCCGTCGCGGTCCGCCGATCGACAGATTTTTGTATGTAAAACAACACACAGACAACGCGTCATTGTACGGTGTTATTTGTACTGCGTAAGCAGAATATGCGACGGAGCGAGTACTTTCTGATAATCGCCACAAAGATATCTAAGGTTATTAGTATGCTCTTTAGGTTATCAAATGTTTACAACCAAAATGAAGGTTACAACCGTTTCTGTAGTACCTAACTTTCAGTCAATGGTAGATAGAAATTTACACCAGTCCGTAGCCTGTCACTGATGTGTTGGTAGTGAATGTTGTTTTTCACCATTCGTCTAAATAGGTATCTTATTTTATTTCACATTTGTTTTGTGATTCGTTCAAGGATTTAGATTTGTGTTAAATCGACAACATGCATAGTCTTTTAAAAGACCATTCGTGTTTTAATGTGATTTTTGATAGACGATACCTTATGGGTTGAGGGCTGATTATCCAAACGTTTTTTTTCTTTGGAAGAAAAAAGGAATGAAAGATTTGTTTGAATTTTTGGATGGTAGCACTGGAGAACTAGGAATAAACGATGTTGATACTTCATATTTTTACAAGGCGGGGCCGATAAAATAATATCAGTTCAGTTGGATATAGCCTGTTCAAACTTATACTTATCTTGTATCTATGAGAATTTGGTCGCTATGTCTGTGTTTTTATCCACATTTTTTTCAAATATTTTCATTTTTTATATCAAACATTTATTTTCTCTCGTGCATCGTGAGAATTCAAATATTTCTTTTATTTTTGTTACTAGTTTCAGGAGTTACAAAAACACAAGTCACTTCAATTTATGAGATAACTTCAGTCAATGTCTTCAAACACATGTTTATTTTAAAATTATAAATTACGACATATTCATCTACCACTTTCTTTGTAAAGTATCAACACTGTTTGTTAACACCAATGATATTTAACACTAAATAAGGAGAATGTCATCAGCATCACACACTATCCAGATAGTCGTGACACAATAATAAGATTTTTCACATGTGCATACAGTTCATGAGTTTCATGAGACACGATAACAAAAAGTTTCCTAAAAAATAAAAAATAAACATATCAAAAATATTAACTAAAATAATTCAACTATTTTTGATGTAATCGATACTGACAATGGCAAGTCATTAAAGCCATATGACAATCTTTTTTACCTGACGTTTAGAATTTTCATCAGATTCCGGTTCCCCTATAAAATTAAAGTAAATAAGTCCAAAAATCAAAAGCTTTAACAAAAATAACTAATAACGCTTTTCGTTATCATTATTGGCTTTAACGTAACTTGACAATTTCATGCCTGTCATCGATCGAAGTAAAAAAAGAAAAAGAAAAGACGCCATTTGCAATTTGTTCGCAACAACTGTCGTGAGAAATATTGATGAAATTAATATTTCTTGTAAGTTCGGTGAATTTCGTTATGTTATTGTGAAAGAAGAAGATCAAAAAACTGCATTTAATTTTTAGAAGGTAAACGCATTCCGTTGTTTAATATTTCGACCGGTTATAACCTTAACGCAAGGCATAAGATGGCGTCCTTCACATAATTTCGACTCTCACTTTTAGCGGAAATCGTATTTGTTGATATTACGTGCTGAAATAGGCCTAACGTAAGTTTGTATTGTCACAGTGTTCGTTATGGAGCCCTCGCTGGACGCGTCCTTAGTGGCGCAATCCATAAATTACCATGGGCAGCAACTCCAAAAAACGTGGGAGGCTGAGCGTGGTGAGGAGGATTTGACCAAGATTGGAGTGGGTGCTCTGGATTTTGCTGTGTACCAGTCCAGGCACAAGCATCTCACATTCCAAGACCGGTCAAAACGGCTCAAACTCCACCAGTTCATCGCCAAGGAGGCCAATGCATTGTTTGATACGACGTTGCTAGAGGAAACTCCATCTTCGTCGAGTTTAGGGGTTGATGCTACCACACCTGAAGACAGTAAGTATTTGCTACGCAAATTATCAACTTGCTTTACCTTCTTTCCTATGACCTGTTAAAATACACACATCAAGAGTGTCTAGGGATCAACATATATTTTTGCAATAACTTTTCTCCTGATTGATATTAATTAAAATTTTCTTTAAGGATTCATCAAATAAAGTGTTTTCGTTTGTCTACAGTAACGATTAACCAAGTCACCTTTGCATTAATAAAGAAATTTGGCATTTTCCTAATAAAGGGATTTTTGACATTTGAACCACTAACATTAAAGTTCGAAAAAAAGACTGAAATAACAGTTTTCTTTAAAATTTTATTGGGTAACTTAAACAATTAATAATCCATGTTTCTACCGCGAACACTAACAACACAAGAACATCAGTTTGGCATACTCAAAATGAGTTCATCCAAATCACGCTGTGGAATGGCCGCCCATGTTCGTTGCAACAACAAAAAAAGGTCTTCTTGCGACTGGATACCCTCCATATTCGTCAGAGCTCTTCTCTGTAGTAGCGCCATATGGACCAGTAGGACGGTATTGCTGCACCAGACGGAGACAAAACCGATACATTCAAATCACAACTCGAAGAGCTCCAACAATAACCGCCATGATGTTAGCCGTGAGGCTTCATCACTTTTCAGGGAACTTAATTAGCGACCAAACAGTCAGAAACCGCTTGCATGAAGTGAATCTTCATTCCCGAAGACCGCTAAGTGTACCACCTATAGCAATGCACAATCGTAGAATTCGATATCAATGGGCTCTTGAACACAGAAATTGGGCAGAAGAACAATGGCGTTTCGTGTGATTTTCTTATGAGTCTCGTTTTGGTATGAGACCGGATACCAGACGTATACGACACTGGAGAACCCCTGGACGCCAACAGCGATTAAAATCCTGCCAGGAAGTCCATCCTTATAGTGGTGAAACCATCATGGTATAGGCGGGTATTTGGATCGGCGGAAGAACTGAGTTGATTTGGATCAGAGGCAACCTCAACGCTCAAATTTATGCTGAGACGATTGTATCAGACGTCATCGTTCCTCTACAAGTGCAAATCGGTCCCTTATTTCAGTTAATGCATGATAATGCACGACCGCACACCGCAAGAGGTGTAAGACAGACTCTCGCCGCAGCTAACATCAATGTCATGCCCTAGCCTTCTCAGTCGCCAGACTTGAACCCGATTGAGCATGCATGGGATATGCTACAGAGAAGAGCTCTGCCGAATATGGAGGGTATCCAGTCGCAAGAAGACCTTTTTTTGTTGTTGCAACGAACATGGGCGGCCCTTCCACAGCGTGATTTGGATGAACTCATTTTGAGTATGCCAAACCGATGTTCTTGTGTTGTTAGTGTTCGCGGTAGAAACACGGAATATTAATTGTTTAAGTTACCCAATAAAATTTTAAAGAAACCTGTTATTTCAGTCTTTTTTTCGAACTTTAATGTTAGTGGTTCAAATGTCAAAAATACCTTTATTAGGAAAATGCCAAATTTCTTTATTAATGCAAAGGTGACTTGGTTTATCGTTACTGTAGACAAACGAAAACACTTTATTTGATGAATCCTTAAAGAAAATTTTAATTAATATCAATCAGGACAAAAGTTATTGCAAAAATATATGTTGATCCCTAGACACTTTTGATGTGTGTATGTCACCAGTTATGTGCCTTTTGTCATGACAATGGTACCTACATAATTTAAAAAACTCATTACAATATTCACAAGCTGTTTCTTAACTTTTGAATATTTTTAATAAATACTGTACTGTCTGCTTTATTTCACAAGAAAAAATTAATAATATAATGATTAAAAAATGTTTAAGTAAGAATTATTTTATTTCAGATCTGTATGCTTTGATGCCCCCCTTTGAAACTTTCTTGAATGTGGACAAATCAGCAAGATTGAGGCATTTCTTTGATGTAAGTTCATTGGTCAACTTTATTGTATGTTATTGTTTTTTGTAGAGACTATTGATGAAAACCATTGTTTTGCTTTTTTACAGAATGTGAAGACTGGAGAACTGATTATTGGTGCAGTGATCAACAGGACCGCTTCAGGAATGATGCTCAAGGTGCTTTGCACTGCTGGGCCCACTTCACGATATGTGGCTGACATTAATGTAAAGGTAATACACAAACTAATGCCTATTGCTTATTTTTTTTCTGTCATATCTACATTGATAAAGTCAGTCATCCTAACCAGAATAAATAACAGGTACCAATTTCATAATATTGACGGTCATTTTCATAATATGTTACAATATTAACAAAGTTTTTTAACTACTGCAATGTCTCAAGGAATGGTCTATTGTTAATTGTTATAAAGAAAATGTGATTAACCTTAATGTTGTTTTGTCATCATGAAAATTAATTCTATAATCCTCACTCCCATAATTTTCTTTGTTCCTTCATTAATTACTTTCTCTTTATTTAATCCAATTTTTATTCTTCCAGGCATTTTTACCTGTAACAAATATCATACCGGCTATAGACAAGAAAAATGTGTCAAGAAACTACCTGATGAATGACACTGTGTGCTGCGAAGTCATTGAAGTGATCCCTGATACGGACAAAATGGTCTGCGGCATGAAAGGAGTCACCCGGGGCCCAGATGATCCTCCTCCAAAGCCTCCGCTAGGACTCCTCAGCACTGATGACTTTCCTCTAGTTTACAAGTATGTATAACAGGAGCTGTTTATTTAATAATCAATGTCCTTACACATTTTATAGGACTGTTTGACAGTTTTCTTTTACACATTTTATATTGTTTTTCTGTGTATTTTATCATGTGTGAAGGTTATGAGGCTATAAAATCAGTGGTATGTTTATTTTGCAATGAAGAAGCACTTTTGACTTGGACATGGTTATACACTAGATAAAAAGGAATCTGACTACTTGGAAATTAATATGAAAGAAACCAATGGATCTCAAGAACAACTGAATCACTTATTACTGAAGACCCTATACAAGGAATGCAGGAAAATGAAATCAAGATGTAGAAAGATGGAATTTGAAATACCTCTGTTTTTATACACTCGCTTGGAACCTGGTTGGTTTTTTACACAGCTGTTTACAAATCTTGTGTACTTACTTAGGTAGGTGTGCAAGAAGAACACTTTGGATAAATGTTTTCACTAGTTTGATCACTTTTCAGTACAAATCACACTTCACCAAATATGTGAAAATGATTGCATGGTATTGACCAAAAGTTGATGACCAGAACATATGGATGATAAATGGATATTTGTCTATGAGTAGAAAAGTAAGAGGAATACTCATTGATGTTCTTCAAGTTATTCCAAAGCTGATATCATTTACACATAATTTTATTTTATTTATTTATTGGAGAAGGTCAGTACATCTATGGGTCACGTTCAATGTCTGAAACAGGAAACTTTTAATTCTCTATTAAAGCTAATATTTAATATTCCAGCAATAACTGAAACAATTTGATTGGACTTTTATTATGAGCATTTCTTGGACGTTGGAGTTTTTATTTGTAATAAAGAAGTAGCTACCGGCAGTTCAATTTAGCTGATGCGCGGCTCCTGAAATGACATTGTCTGGCAAGACATTGCTGCAGTTGTTATTGCTTCGTATGGGATACTGCTGTACAAGCCCCAAAAGGATGACATCTCCCTCCACTATTTTAGGGTGTTCTTTTCTAGGTATTGCAACAATTCCCAAGACTTGTCAGTCATGCTGCTGCATCTGTGACTGTAGCTGGGCCACTTTGGTAAAATTAATGTCACATTGTCGAGGCGACATCACTAATCTATGATGTTTTTGTGTGTGAACAAATAAAATACAAGTAAAATAAAATTTTTTGAACAGCTTCATGGAACAGGTGAGGATAAACGTATGCGTGACATAAAAAAAATAGGTTAAATGCTTGATACTTCCTAATTAACTTTCAGAAGTTGAAACTATCAAATCACTGAGATTTCTTCATGAAATGAGACAATAACTTCGTCATAGTTGTGCGTCATACGATTATATTTATTGTTTTGTTTTCTGTTAGGAAAACTATGGATATGAAAGGAGAGAACTATGAAGCAATTTTGGAGAAGAGCCCAGGCTTCAATAACCCCAACTGCGTCCAATATCTTTCTGAACTGCTTGGAATCGCCAACATGCACTGTACCAACTTCCAGTCCTTAAGGTAATTGAAATTTACTTATCTGTGACCTATAGACTTGGTCCTATTTTTTTCCATATGAGTACTAAGTTGTGTTTTATTTTTATAGGGGAGGATTCCCGCCACCGGATTGTGCAGACGAACTTCGACAAGCCCAGGCTAGCAAGTGGGCTTTCCGCTCGGTCGCAGAAGGCATAGAACACTTTAAAGCAGGAAGACACTCTGAAGCATTTCAATGTTTAAACAAAGCTCTCAGTATAGATCCGAGAAATGTAGAAGGCTTAGTAGCTAGAGGAGCTCTTTACGCAAACAGTGGAACATTCAAGAAGGCCATTGAAGATTTTGAAACATCACTAAAACTAAATCCTAATCATGCTAATGCAAGGAAGTATCTCGGTGAAACACTCGTGGCCTTAGGGCGAAGTTATGAAGATGAGAACAAGATTACTGAAGCCCAAAAGGCTTACGAAGACTGCCTAGCAATCATTCCATTCCATGAGGAAGCTCAGAATTCTCTAGATTTCCTAAAGAGTAAAACGACCGCCACTAAGCCACTGATTGAACCAGCTGAACTATTGCTCCCCGGGCTGACGGGAGCCAAGTCGTTTGAGATGAAAGAGACACTGAAACAGTTGTTGAACTTGACAGAGAAGAAGGATAAGAAAAAAAAGAAGAAGAGAGGCAAGGGCAAAAAGAAGAGATCGAGCAGTTCTTCTTCGTCGTCTAGTGACTCGAGTAGTTCCAGTTCCTCCTCAGAATCATCGTCGTCATCATCAGACACCAGTGGTAAGTATAAATTATATCAACAAATATTTAGCTCTGAAATCTAATGGTTGTCTATTATTGTTTCGCCTTTCACTCTATTCACACAAATCCTCAGGTATAAAAATAGAGTAGTAATTCCCTTCATGAAACTAATTTTGTGATTGTTACTGTTTTGGTTTTAAAAGAGTAATTTTCTTATTGCATTTTTATATAAAAAAAAATAAGAAATCAATTATGTATTAATTAGACTGTGTATCATTAATTATTTTTGATTGGGAATGCACCAATAGCAGTTTTTTTGCACCAATAGTTTTTATAGGCGTGCATCAAAATTATGTTGTCTGAACAGTTATGGTCAAATGCGAATTGCAATATCTCTAATCGCAGATTCGGAAGGTCCGAACCGCAAGAAGAAGCGACGTTCGCAATCGAACAACAAACGCCAGCGTTCATTATCACCGCTCAGCAAGCGCATGGCGATGCTCGGCGAGGCGGACTCGGCTTCGCGGACGCACAACTCGCAGTTCAACCACCCCTACGGCTACCAGCCGCCGCCGCCGACCATAGAGGAGACCAACATCGCGCCGATGAGGTCGCAAGCCGACATAGACTATGAGATGAAGGTGAGCAGCTATTTAGTGTAGACGGTAGGCGATCACAAGCGAACCAACCCGAGCGATCGCTGTCGCCACTCAGCAAATGCATGGCGATGCTCGGCGAAGCCAACTCGGCCTCACGGTCGTACAACTTCAAGTTAATCACACGTACGGCTACTAACCGCCGCCGCCGACTGTAAAGGAAACCAACGTCGCGCCGATAAAATCACAGGGCTACATAGACTATGAGATGAAGGTAATATAGTCTGTGGTTTAGACTGTAGCTTTCTTGCACACACAACTCGCAGTCAAACCACCGGCTATCAGCCGCCGCCGCCGACCATAAAGTAGATCAATTTCGCGCCGATGAGTTCGCAGGCTGACATAGATGAGATGAAAGTAACGCTTTCTTTACCAGACATCAGTTCGCACAGAGCATATTTTACTAGCTTCATTAGTTTGGGCTTAGACAAGGCATCTATCTTCCACGCGTTAAATGTTCAACCTATCAACCCACCCGAATCCTAAGCTCGTTCTTGAATTGGGCCACTGGCTCGCGCTGATCGACATAAATCACTGATGTATGTGTACTGCATCCTGAGAAATATGTAGTAATTAGGGCACACTAAACAGAAGCCAAAAGAATCACATCCGATCGCGATAACTATTTATTTGAGAAGAACTTTACCTACAAAAATACAAATAAATATATTAAATATTCTACCTACATACATAACATATCCCAATAATGTTCCATCAGGTGCGCAAATTCCTGGAGATGACCAAAGAGGACTCTGACTACGAGGAGAAAGTGCGCAACTTTCTAGAAGAAACAGCTCAGTACAAGCGCAACCGCAAGATGCAGGAGCTCGGCCAGCAGCCGCAGCCGGGCCCCGAACACGAGAAGAAGAAAAAGAAGAAGAAAGATAAGTCGGTGTCGCTATATACTTCTATCGAGCTTCAGAGGCCCTATTACGATCTGGTTTAGGCTAAACAGAAGCTCTGCGATGGCGCGGTTATTCGTAATTTTGTTCTATTTTTTTGAAATAAGAATGCTGCCAGTAAGCCGAAAGCAAGATCGTTATACGGCCCCAGGTCGCGTCATGTGAAAAGCGCCCTGTGAGGTAGTGGGACGATTTATGTTCGCATGCTCACAATGCAGACGACTTGCTACGGCTAGTCACTAGTTCTCTAGGATTCCATCTGCCCACTAACGGCTAGTGAGCAGGTGGAATCCTAGAGCGCTATGTACGTGACGCGACCTTAACTTGCGCAACGGAAAATAATAATCTGCCCTTACAAAACCACACAGCTAATAAAACATAGTATTTTTTTACTAAAGTAAAAATATCAAATTAACGGCTTCACACATCAGTCATTTGTACACAACAAGTTGGTAAATATATAAAATTAATATTGTAAATAAATATAAAAATATTTATAATGTAATAATACAATAGCGATAATAGTGCAGAGCAGACAAGTTAATGCATTATAACGTAACATCTATATTCTAATGAACAACTTGCATGGCGAAAAAAACAGGACATCACTATTTGTCATTGCTTTTGGCTTAACCTCAGCAGACATTCAACTTACTTGAATGTATTTTGTAGGAAAAAGAAGAAGGAATCTAAGAAAAAGCGCAAGGAACAAGAGAGGGAAGACAAAAGGAAAGCGAAGCTCGCTCGCCAGGCCGCCAACAACACGGAGTACAGCCTGCGTGACCTGGAGAATATGAGCGATAAAAAAATCAGAGATGCGCTCAGGTATAACTAACTTGACTATTCCAATATGCATGCTATGAATATAACTAACTGCTGTTCCTGATGCATCAGCTTTTGCTGGTCATGTCTGGGGATTGCAATCCAACACCCTGTTCACTGCAGCTTTGTGAGAATCCAGCGTGACTGGATTTTTATTGGTTTCGGATCCTGAAACTGCTGGATCCAACCTGTAGAGAGCTGGATACTGGATCCGCCTATTGTAATCCCTACTCAAGTCACATTTGAACTCTGAAGCCAAATAATTCTTATGTTAATATCGATAAAATTTAAATAATTTGCATAGCGGTCCCATCCCTGACAAATTTTAATTTTGCAGGAAAGAATTGAAAGGGAAAAAGAGGGACCTCAGTTCAGAGGGAGAATATGACAGAAAACACAGTGATAAGAGGTACTTTCATTTTGCTGTTACACATGCTGAATAATTAGTGTTACTTAGCAAATGCAATTGCGAGGTGTTAAAACTAACATAATCATCAGCCATTAACTCATATTATAAAAAAGCATGCTATAAACACATTGAAACTATTTTTATATCAACTTTTATTCTTTCTATGAAGTTTTCTGAATGTTTTCTGAAAGTTGGTCTTAAATTTAAATATTTCCTTTAAAATTAATTAAAACGACGAAAATATAAATTCGAATTTATGTTGGCTATCTATTTCACTGTTATTTTATTGTTGGAACGTCCACCTTAATTGAGCATTTTCTGTTCGAAGTGCATATAAACGCTTCTCATATAACTCACAACATTTATCAAGCATCCACAATTCATTAATATGACCAGTGTCAGAGTTAACACTCTTCAATGCCGAAGATAGCATCCCCAAGTCGCGCGTCTTCTCGCCACGTGTGACTCATTTACCTCAACTCCCAGTAACTAACTGCCACACCCAACACCAGGATACTGGACGAGATGCACGGGCTGGAGGAGCTGGAGTCGAAGCTGAGCGCGTACCACGTGATGGTGGAGAAGGAGATGGGCGGCAAGCGCGACGGGCGCGGCTCGGGCAGCCCGCTCGACCAGGCGCCGCCGCCGCCGCTCGAGAAGCCCAAGTGGAAGATGTCCATGAGCGCCGTCAAGGACTCGTGAGTGTAGCTGTACTAATCTATAATATTGTGTTGACGACCGCTTGGTGCAGTGGTCCACATGTCGGACTTCTAAAACCAAGGGTCGCGGGTTCGATCCCCTCACAGTACAAGCATAAGTGAGCATTAACGTTTGTGTTTGTACTGGTCTGGGTGTTTTCTATGTATAATATTATGTATTTATTTACGAAAAAATGTATTTAAGTATGTTTACCCGTTGTCTAGTACCCATAACACAAGCCTCGTAGCTTAATTGGGGATTAGAGAATTGGTGTGATTGTTGTAAAATATTTAATTATATAAAAATGGATCCCAAAATGTATTGGTAAGCGCATAACTCAAGAACGCCTGGACCAATTTCGCCAATTCTTTTTTTATAATATTCCTTAAAGTACGGGGATGGTTCTTACGAAGAAAAAAAAAACAGGCAGGAAAATGATTTTTGTGTTGAATAGACCATTTGCCGAGAAAGGTTTTAGACTAAATAACATCACGCTGCAACTATTAAGAGCGAAGAAATAATGGAAAATGTGAAAAAACGGAGAAAATTGTTCATCTGCGAGGGCTTCCGTTGCGTGTGCTGCGAAAACGGTTGAAGATACCAAATATATGAAAGAATTATTCCTCTTGAAATGATCTAAAAAATGTCCGCGACGGTATATATCTATGCCCAAAATAGCTATTCCACGCGGACGAAGTCGCGGGCACAGCTAGTCTTTCATATACGAAACAATATTGAAAATACTTAGTCTTGAACAAGAGGATACTAACCGAAATGCACCCTGCGTATTTTAAACCTGTGACTTTCAGTCATGAATTTCTCAAAAACAGCTCGGAGGTGGAAGTTAGCGGTGTTACACCCTCGTGCCCCGAAAAGCGCGTTAAGCCGTTGGTCCTGCACCTGATCTCTCTCCGGTCATTTCGGATTGCCGTCTCACCGAACTTTGAGAGTGATGGAACAGTGAGTGCACCTGTGTATTGCGCTCACACTTGTGCACTATAATATCTCATGCGTAGTTGGCTCATCTCTGTTGAGATTGGCCGCCGTGGTCGAAATCGGCCAGGAGGACTATTATTATAATATTCAAATAGTTTCTTTTACCAATACCAATAGTGTCTCAATGGCAACTCCAGTCTCTTATTAGAGCCCCGGGTTTCTCAAATAGAATATCAAGTGTCTAATTGGCTCTAGCAAATTATTATGTCCGAATCATAATAAAAACCACAAATCTAGTAAGCACTGTTTATTAGGCTACGTAGCCAGATGTCAAGTGATTTATTGACCTACCTACATTATTTAACTTTATTGTATAACAAAGTAAACATGTATCTACCTACACAATGCATACCATTTACATGGATTACTTACTACTCTCAGATTGATATACAACACAAATATCTGCAATAACAAAATGTCTTCACGAGTGTCTAAATGGCATGAATCGAATTGGAAACTGCTATAACCATTCCTGTCACATATGCTTGCTGGACCGTTTGAGCTAGCTTGATGGCAAAATAATTGGCACCCCCAGTGTCTCAAATGACACTTCAGGTGGCTAAATGGCACGTGTGAAAGCTGTAGCCTTACTATAACCATCTGTGGCACTAATACCACAATACGAAATAAATAGAAAAAATATAAATGTTTTATTTATTGACGTGACAACGTCTTATAAATTGGTTTGCCGGGTGACACTTCAAGAAACTGCGTTACGCTCCGCTCACGTTCCGCGCTCACAATGAGAGCGAGTGAGAGGCACGCGTCCCTTCGACTCGGGCATGGTTAGCCCGCCTAAGAGCGAGTGAGACAGACATAAAAAGTGAAAGGCACGCGTCCCTTCCACTCGAGCACAGTTAACCCGCCTAAGAGCGAGAGAGACAGAGCGAGAGAGAGAGAGTGAGAGAGATAGGCATACACACCGGTTCATGTTATACGAATGAATATTCACATTAAAATTATTTTACCACTCAAAGTCGTTGTCACGTAAAACTTTCGCCCGTATACCGACTTTACAGGCAACCAATTTTTATTTAAAATTTTATTGCACAAAAAATGTACAACGGGTGGACTTAATGCTAAAAGCATTTTCTGCCAGTCAACCTCAAGGTCATGTTAAGTGGAAGATGTCCATGACCGCCGTCAAGGACTCGTGAGTTACTTAATTTTGTATTTGGAAGTGACTGTAACTCCACTATGCAACGCACACTATGCAACGCACTATGTTACTTCAGGGTACGTTTACTCTGTGCTTTAAATAGAATCAGTTATTGCCTACTCTATTATGTTCGTAATCTGTCCCAACATTCCAAAACTGGATTGGTAGATGTTTATTATGCTTTTTAAATAAAGACTCTTATTTTTTTTTACATGCGTACATACGTATTTAAAATGCTAAAATCCTTTAAAAAGTATTAAAATAAACCTTTTGATTGTCAACAGAGTGAAGAAGAAGGAAACCCCAGCACAAAAGGGTTACAAAGAGAAATACGCGTTTGAGGACAGCTCTGATGACTCCCAGGACGCACCAAAGGTAAGCTTTTTACCTCTTTTGTCCTCCATGAGGTACACTTACTATCTTTAAGACATACCTAGCTCACGTCACCTGTGACAACCTCCTGTTAATGACGTAAATTCTTGGCATTGTTCAGCACAGGTAGGTAAATTGTTGTGAATATTTTTTAATTGTATCAAACTTGTGCAAATATTAATACATAAGTGTCATGTCAAATATAAATAAAACAGCCGACGCTTATTTATTTACGAACAGTATTTTTCATTTTCGAAGACGTAAATTGTATATTAGAATATTTATTAGCTTTGCTGTAGTTTACACTAGCTCTAGTTGCTTAAAATTTGATCGTGGCATCTTCATGAATTAAATCAACGTTGGTATTTTAAATTGTGACCCTAAAATAATTTCAAAATCTTGCGCCTGAATTCTGACTTAGCAGCGAACCTCGGGCTCAGTATCCGCCAACAGATTTGCACTCAAAACCTTTAACCCCCCTCTCCTCTCTGCCCGCGCGTCAACTAGAAAGCATGACACGCATATTGAACACGAAATGTATTAACATTGGACATGTTTGACGCTAGGCGGGCGACAAGAACGTGTCGGTGCGTCGCGCGATGGCGATGAAGGAGCCACCGCCATTGCCGTCCGCGCCGCCGCCGAAGAACTCGCGCGAGCCCGACCCGCCGGGGACCGAACCTGTGCACCCGCCGGTAAGTGCCTAGTTACAGTCAGCACGAATACAGGAACAGAGTGACTGGTACGATAGCCGCGCTAGTAGACATGATTTTTGCACTTACGCGGGCGAAATGAACGTGTCGGTGCGTCGCGCGATGGCGATGAAGGAGCCGCCACCGCTTTCGTCCGCGCAACCGCTGGAATAACTCGCGCGAGCCGACCCGCCGGGAACAGAACCTGTGCACCCGCCGGTAAGTGCCTAGTTACAATCAATAAGAATACAGAAACAGAGGGACTTGTACAATAGCCGCGAAGGTAGACATGATCTTGACACAAGGCGGGCGTCAAGAACGTGTCGGTGCGCTGCGCGATGGCAATGAAGGAGCCACCGTCGAAGAACTCGCGCGAGCCCGACCCGCCGGGGACCGAACCTTTGCACCCGCCGGTAAGTGCCTAGTTACAGTCAGTACAAACACAAGGACAAAGTTACTGGTACAATAGCCGCGCTAGTAGACAAGATCTTTACACTTACGCGGGCGAAAAGAATGTGTCGGTGCGTCGCGCGATGTCGATGAAGGAGCTGCAGCCGCTTTCGTCCGCGCAACCGCTGAAAAATTCGCGCGACCCGCCGGGAACCGAACCTGTGCACCCGCCGGTAGGTGCCTAGACACAGTCAGTACGAACACAAGGACAGAGTGACTGGTACAATAGCCGCGCTAGTAGACATGATCTTTGCACTTACGCGGGCGAAAAGAATGTGTCGGTGCGTCGCGCGATAGCGATGAAGGAGCCGCCACCGAATAAAACGCGCGAGCTCGACCCGCCGGGGACCGAACCTGTGTACCTACCGGTAAGTGCCCTATCGTCATAATCAGCCGCAAGAATCTTCCTCTTCCAAGGGTTTCCAGGTCGACCGGGTGTCAGCAGTCTGCAAACATCATGCAGGACCAATCCTCCAATCCTCCTGTGATTTTGATATTAAGGTCAACTTCTCTGCCCCGACACGCTTTGCAATCTGGCTAGTGCCACCTCGGCTTACTGATTGGCTGAGCTATGTCCGACATCCATAAATACTATATATTCCATTCGATCGTGAAACACCAAGTGCCAGGCTCTACTCGTACAAATCTAGCAATAAGTTAAGTAGAAGCCGGTTTGGCATAAGGCTCAAAAGCACGAGCCTTGGACGAGAATACAGTAAAGGCGGCCTTTTTATTCATAAATAAGACACCATTTATTTCTGGTTTTAAAGTACTTCAACCATGGAATCTGACCAAATATTTCTTAATTAAACGATATTCGCCCAAATTGTTGAGCAACTCCATTCAAAAAACCACAAACTAAACATACTTTAGACTTGCAACTATTACCATCTTCAGTGTACCTTAACCAAACTCAAATAAAGATTTAATTTCATTTCACCTTGTTATTGTATTCATCCTTACTATTTATCTCTCTACCCAGGTCCGCAAAGGCAACATAGTCCTCGACAAGTTCGGCTCGTTCCGGCTAGCGCAAGAAGGCGAGACGCCGGTGTCGGTCGGCGACGGGCGGCCCGAGGCGTTCGTGACGCGCATCAAGCCGCCCACGCCCGCCGCCCGCCGCCCGCGCAGCCCCCCGTCCCCGCGGCGAAGGTCGAGCAACTCTTCGGAAGATGACAGGAGATCGCCTAAAAGGTCGAGGAGCAGGTGACTGTTACTGCTTGGTGTTTGGTTTAACGCTTGCATGCAATTTTTATTAGGGTCCACTTGTACAATTGGCATGATGACACCTATCTTAAATATAATCAAGAGTCTTGATAGGAAGGGGCACCTATGAAGTTAATACAACCAGTATTTTTGCTACCTTCAGCAAATAATACTTATTTAGTAGGATACTCATTTAATTTTTTTTTTCTATCATGGATATTACATATAATGTGTAATGTGTAACTTTTTGTTATCCCCTTGGAAATAAATTAAAATATTTCCAAAAAGCTGTAGAAACCAATTTTTAAACACAATATTCAATAAATATCTGGTCAATTGACTCTGATTTCTGATGCACTGTCGTGAAGTCACGTTTTTGTATTCCCCTACAAAATCTATGGAGACTGACCGTTTTGATAATGAAGAGTATGTCAACGATTTGTGGTGTCATCTAGCCTGTTTCATGGTACGCCGCGCGCACGAAGACGTTTTAATATACTTCATCTGACAGAATGACCTTATCCGCATGAAATGCATAAAAACAATGCATATAGGTCCTCGTATTATTACGCTGCGCGAACAAACGCTAGTAAACGTTTAATCTGTTAAGGCCCTAACAGCACGATTTTCGTCGCAAAGGAAGTTATTATGACCAACATACCATAAATAGTAAGGTAATGTAGGTCTGCTTGTTTTTTTTTTTTTGTGTTGCTATATAATTTTATGTGGTTGCATTTTAACTTTTATGTACTTCTAAATGGTAGTTAACATGGTTTTGAAGCATGCTCGTGAATGTTCGTTACCATTAATAAAAGTAAATCAACCATAATAATATCATTTATTATGTAACAAGGTCCCTAACTAATCTTTTTTTGTGTCTTATATTTGTTCTCACAACTGCTTATACCATAAATAAATGCACTAATTGAATTACTTACCCTGTTCGGTATTTGAGTTACTGGTCGTCGCACATGTTACCAACACGGCTCCAAGCCAGCACTTAACTTGCCATTCAAATAAGAGCATTAAGTTGTGAGTCATGCAATATATTTTGCAATATAAATATGAAAAAACCAATGGTGTGCAGTCAGCGCGCTTACTGCTCAACTACACCTCAACTCGCAGCTCGCGTCGTTACAGCGCGCTAACGACGTGCTTACAGCGAGCCTACTGCGTGCAGTAAGCATGCCGACCCCAAGTCGCCAGCAAAACAACGGGCATAGTGGCCGACGTGCAGACTGCACGGCTTGTATCTCGCGGCCGGTGCGCGGGCTGTAAACTTGCGGCCCGCGCGCTGGCGGCTCGCACTAGCCTAAATTCGAGGCGACGCCGTGCTGCTGCTGTGCCGATGCCGAGCTAGTAGATTGTGCCACGACCTTAAGGCGTTACGCTACGCTGGGTCAACCCCTTATGGACGTAGGACAGCGTAGGGCAATCATTAGCTGTCCTACGAATGCGACGCGACCCATACTTATGTCAATCGCACTTCGTCACATAAAACTCTACCGTAAACATAAATACAGTGGCCAGCACAGGTCAATGTAAGTATTTTTACACAATTTAAAGGATTATTTTCTCTAATCTCAGGTCCCGCCCTCGCAAGTACCGCTCGCGCTCGGGCTCCCGCTCCCGCTCGGCGTCGAGCGGCAGCGCGTCGAACGCTTCCCGCCGCCGCCGCTCCGCCTCGCCGCGGTCCCGCTCGCGCTCCGACGCGAGCCGCTCCTACTACTCGCGCAGTAGGTCGCGCAGCCGGTCCACGTCTAGAGACAGGTATGATGTTTACTCTACCAACTCTACACACACACACACACACACACACACACACACACACACACACACACACAACACACACACACACACACCACTCTCACACACACACACATATTGACGGCCAATTATTCAATGAAAAGATGCGATAAGCCCCACTTATCAACGTTAATAACACTGATACTTCGAATTGAAACATAATTTGGTGTTCCGATATCCTATTTAAGGTAACTGACCAGAGACAAAGAAAGCTTTTGCACCACGCTATTATTTAAAAAATAATAAATAAAATTCATAAACAATGATGAATAAATAAAAAATAATAATAAATAAACAAGAATTACTCTAATTTTGTACTCTTATTTAAACAATGTTGTCATAATACCCTGATCGCATTTACTAATAATCTTAGACATTCTTAAAAAACTCATGCGTTACAAATCAATCTCTCATTAGGCTCTTAATTCATTTTATAACTTATGCCTACTGATTGTTAGTTGTAAGATCAATGGTGGTGATGATGATTGGATGAAATGAATGTTTGTTAATCACCGCAATATTATTCCCTTATGCTGGCAATGTATGAGCAGAAATCGGCTTCAAAAGTAAGGCAGAAACAATTCAAAATGTCTTATCTTTCCTACCCTCTTGTTATTTTAAATATCTATCTTCTACCTAACCCGATTTTTCAGTTTTTTTTTTTTCAAATTTTAACATACCTGATCAATATTTTATAAGTAGGCTAGATTTTGCAAACACTCTGACACTTATATTTTTAATGTAAAACACAATAAACAAAATTAATAAATACTTTACGCAGCTAGTGCAAAGTATCCATCGAGTAGTATTTTGCCAGGACTATAATATAATTATTATTTACATACTTCTTATAAAATAATATGTAGGAGGAACATCCTAATCCAATAAGTTGAACTAAAATTGTACATTTTCAGGAATATTTCTCATGCGACGATGCCTGTTGCGCAATAAACTATATGATACCAATATTTTAATAGTGTACAAAAATAATCAGAATTATTTATGTTCCATTGGGTATGCGTCACCCCTTGCTTGAAAAGAAAAACATATTGCGGAAAAGAAAAACTATACACTCTGCAGGCAATTATAATTTGTTTTCTTTCCTCAGGGGCCGTCGTCTATACCGGCGCGGCAACTGGCGCGGGCGCGGCGGCTACGAGCGCGGCACGTACTATCGGCCGCGCTTCCACACGTACAACGGCGGCGGGAACAGGGGCCGCGGCCGCGGCGGCGGCGGCGACTTCCGACGCGACGACGGGCGCCGGTTCCAGCACGAGTGGCGCGACAACAGGTCGCGGGGCGGACGACCTTTTAGGCCGAGGCGAGGCGGCGGGGGAAGAGGCAGACCGTTCAGGTAAGTGCCTAAATCTAATACTCCACGCAGTCCACGCATATGTCGCGGATTCGAATCCTGCTAGGGGCACATGTTTGTGTGATGAGCACGAGCATTTTCCTGAGTCATGGGTGTTTATACATGTATTTAAGTATTTCAATCGGTTGTCTTAGCCACCATAGCACACGCTAACGCTTAGTTTGGGTCTAGGTAATTGGTGTGTTAGTTGAAACAATAAATTAAAATTAAAAAAAATAATTTTGACCTGCCTTTTGTATTTAGAAGAAGAAAAAAATGATTTGCCAAGATTCCAGTTTTCTCCCAAGGGAAAATTTAATCGGCATAAAAACTGTCCTATCACCTAAGTCAGCTCATACCTCGTGACCTTCGGCCGTGAGTAGTGTCACTAGCACCCAATTGTGGCACATCATCACATAAGTCGTTGCGAGCTGCTAGACACCACTTTGCATTGCCAGTTAATTGCGCGGCACGTACTTTCGACTGGAACACTTGGAGATTTTTTTTGCTCAAATCTGCTCGAAACGAATCGTCTTCTACATTGCATCATTGCAGTCATGTTGTTGTTTTATGTTCAACAAGTTGTGCAGTCATTATAATTGTTTATTCTTTTGTCCAGGGGCGGTGGGTTCCGCGACTTCCGCGACCGCCGCGGCGGCCGCTACTCGCGCTCGCGCAGCCCCGACCGCACGCGCCGCTCGCGCTCCTACAGCCCGGAGAGGCGCGACAAGGACAGAGACAGGTCGGTAACTACTCGAGGTAGAAATATCCAAAAATAGTGGCCACCCGCGACTACGTCCTCTTGGAAACTCTATCTTCACAATTCTTGATAAATTTTAGCCTATGTGTTATTCCGATGTACCTTTAAGCTATATTATTGCGAAATTTCATCAAAATTCAAACAAGTACTATATAATATCCATATATACTTTCTGATGACAATATAGGTAGCCCCGCGTCTTTCCAATTTTTGCAAAGCATTATTTACATTTTTGCTACTTACTTGATAATAATTACGACCAACTTCTTCTCTTCTTAAGTAAGATTTACCAACAACAATGGAGTTCAATGATGTTTGACTGTTTTGTATGGTAGTGAGGTGACGTATGCATGCAGCACATTATAGCTTCCTAGTTAATCTAAATTTGAAATCGAAAGTTACAGAACTGCAATTTAATCTTCCCTGTATAACTATTTCACTGCCTTTGCCTATAATAATGGTTACTATTTCCTTAGCTACTCCCGCTACTCTGCTGAACGCGACAGTCATCGCAGCGAGGGCGAATACGAGGAGGAAAGATACGTCGACAGGAAGGAATACGACGGGAAGTGGGCAGACGGCAACGAGCCCGAGCGTCCCCCGCCAGAGGAGAAACCCGTTGACCAACCTCCCAAAGAATAAAAACACCGCGCGAGCAGGCGAAAGAAACGCGACTTGTGCCCAGTCAAGTTTTAGAGTGCTGAGTCACACGATTGCACGGTTTTTGCTTTACACTGTAACACTATTCTTTATCATTTAGATGTAAATATAGTTACGATGATAAGACAATTCAAGTTTCATTATTGAAATCCCATTATTAAATATTAAGTCATACATTAATTTCTTAACAATCACGGTGATTGTATTGTCATTTCCTTGGTTTTAATTTAATTGACATTTGTGGTGCCAGATTATATTCTCAATATTGTTTTCTTTAAAATATATGTGTCATTCATTCTCGGCGTCTTATTCCACCTAGACAAATCTATATCATAAGTTCTTTTGTAATGATTTGTCCTATTTTCTTTGCTAGAAGAAAGCAAAGTAGTTTTTGTGTAGTTAACAAAGCAAAATAAATAAACTAAAATATTAATCACATTGTTTTTATCAGCAAATAACTTTTACCTCTCTAACCCCCTTAGTAATTATCGTTTATGACTTTATTAATAACTGTCAATACTCCTAGACTTCCACAAATATTTGAAGACAAAAAAAATATTGAAATTTGTTCAAAATTTGAAATGTAAAATTTGTTGTTCTCAAGATTAGTGAGATTAATGAACAGCAATTCATTTATTATATATATATATATATATAAGATATACATAAGACTAGCGACCCGCCCCGGCTTCGCACGGGTGCAAAATTCGAAAAAAATCAATATGTTTATTTATCAAAATAGGATGCACCACATCACTTTTTGATAGTCAATATTTACATAGTCTTTACCTGCCTCATATACCTATATGTATATGTAAATATTTATAAATATTTGGCTTGTTAATGTAAAAAAGTTGAATATCTATTTATTTAAACAATAATCTTAAATGCGTTATAAAATAATTAATATATTACAGAATATCTTTATATGTATACAATGTTTACAGACTTCTTGTCGTTGCACAATACGAACATGTTTATTTTTTATGTTACTCTAGAAAGAGCGACATAAAGTTGGCTATGGGAAAAACACTCAACGCTTAAATCTAAGCCTGCAACGTTGAAGGTTTGACCCTGCGATTTATGCTGCGGTCGGCGGCTGCCGGCCGATAGGTACCGCCGCAAACGCTACGCAATGTATTTTTAAATCTGTAATATCTTCGAAAATATTCAAAGAAATTATGTGCTGTAAAAGGCCATATAAATGTATGTTAAATCAACAATCTATTTATGGTATTGAAATAAGGAATAATGCTGTAGTGCTTAAAATCGCTTCGAAAATTAGCTATTATTTGCTGTAAAAAGTAAATGACAAAAAATGGTTTTTGTGGGACATCGATAAGAGATAGACATATACCATCGCGGACTTTTCTGTAGACCTTTTCAAGGTACATTTTTTTTATAAATCCTGTTAGGTTAAGCCTGCGTACGCAATGTAAGCGGCAAGAAATGTAAGAATTTACGACACCACATTAGAAACCCTGAAAATAACAGTATTTCTTCATTATTTAATAGATGTTTTTATACATAAAAACCTTCCTCTAGAATCACTCTACCTATTCCAAAAAAACCGCATCAAATTCCGTTGCGTAATTTTAAAGATTTAGCATACAAACAAACAAACAGACAAAAATAGCGACTTTGTTTTGTACTATGTAGTGATGAAACAACTAATGGTTTATAGCAGATAAAAAAATATTAAATGTTTGATGATAACAAGTAAGAGATTTCCAAGTGATAAGTTATTGGTAAGACTATAGAATATTAATAAAACACCAGCATGCTAATAAATATTTTTATTCATTTTAGTTGTTCTAAAAAATTGGGATTTGACAGTCTTATGTTCGCTTCTTCTTCTTCTTATCCTTTTTTTTGTTAGTCTTATCAACATTCCAATACCAGAACAACTGTAAGACTAGAGCAGCATTGGCTGCTGTTGATACACAATAAGTTAGAATAATTATGAAGTCCCCAGTCTCTTGAATGGATGTGAAAATTCTAGCAATACTGCCTCCAAATAAGAGCAGGCAAGTCACTGCTGACAACTGGCCAGTACTTCCATTTTTGTAATTTGTTATAACTTGAATGGTCTGAAATATAAACATGATATAATTAGCTTACAAACTTATGTTTTTCTAAACAATATTCATATTCTATGTAGACAAGTTATCACCTTTGCTAGTACAATTATAGGTATATTCAGTGCTTGCATAGTCCACAATGCATCCTTAGGAGTGACCCCACTAACTAAAGCTGACACAATTCCTACATAGATTGCCAAGAACAATCCAGCTTTTCCTGTGCCACCACCATAATGCAGCACCAATGCTGCTATGATTGCAGTCTGTATAGCAAGGAATGTTCCATCTCCCCATGCACTGTAAAGATCATAAACAATTTTTGTAAGTATAATTCTTATTTACATGAGATTTGAATCCCAACTTGGCAATAAATTCAAATTACAAAAAAAAAACAATATTATACAAACCTAAATGGAAAGTTCATTACATAACTATAAGAAAAGTTTGCAGTTATTGCAAAGAGTTCCAAATAAACTCCGTATATATTTATGCCCTCTGCACTTTTATTGCTAAGTATTTTCAGTATTTGAGGCACTTTAACCAATATCGATCCGGCTATTATGCCGATACCAAGTCCCTTGCTCAGGGTAGATTTAAAGCACGGAACTGAAACAATAAAGGTGCATAATTAAATAACATTTTACAAGCGTTAATTTGGGTTATAATCAAAAGAAATATTAACAAACCATCCGTGAAATTATAGTTGATGAAGTATTCATCGTAACACTTTTCGGATAAAACCGACAATAAAAGACCCTTAAAAAAATCAACCATGGTGAATCTATCACTTTAAGTGTATGTAACTTTAATTATTATGCTTATTTAATTTATTGATCGCCACTTTAGAATTCCATTTCTTCCTTCGCGATTTTGTCAGCGGCCGGGCCGGGTTGCGGGGCGGGTAATAAATGCCTGTGTCACTTTTTTGACACTGGGCTGCCGCGTGATAAATAAATTTACCCCAAATTACAAAACTATACTTTTCTTGCCTGCGTGGGAGTACTGACTTTTTTAATTGTGTTTTGGGCTCTTGTGGTTTGCCTCTAGCCACGACAGGGAACATAGAAGCATTTTAATATTTTGGATAGAGTAGGAATAAAAGATCAGTAGGGTATCAGAAATTTAAGTTACAACAAGTTAAGAACTTACCAATTTACAGGATAAATTTACACTACACACATAAAATACTTATATAAGATAAACTATTTAAACAGATTTTCAACCTAACTGATCACACTTATTTTATCAAATTAAATTTACAAGAGCAAAAAAGTCGACCGAACAACGCGAAGTTTCCTGCCCTTTTGAGGGCAGGCAAAAGTCACAAATATTAATAAACCATTGCTTTTTAAATACCTGCAGATTAACGTTACATGCAATTATTCATTACCATTATTTACAAAATTAAACCTTATAAAATAAAGAAAAATGTCGTCATGAAACTTGGTTTAACGTTGATAATCAAATTTAACTTGTCCCTTTTCGTTTCTTCGGCAAATAAGATACTTATATGAAATTTGACAAAAATAAAATAAACAAATAATTTTCGCTCAAACACATCTACCTTAGTTTTGGGGAGAACATTGTGAGCTAGCATTCGTACTTTGACACTAGTGACATTCGTGGCAGTCAACGTGTTTCATAAACTACGTTCAGAAACTCAAAAAAAATTGCATTTATCCCCAGATACTTTGGGCAGATAGTTGGCCTAAAAATAGTTAGCCCGCATACAGGAAGTCCCCGCAATCAGGGTGTCGACCTAATAGTCATTAATGCTTCTTGACCATCTACCAACCAATTGTAAGGGTGCCTGCCCACCGGCGCGGAGCGAATTAACAGAGAAAAATTCACCAATAGGATTGCTCAAAATCTCCGCTCCTCTTTAGTGGACCATCCTATTGGTTAATTTTTCTTCGTTTCTCCGCTCCGCGCCGGTGGACAGGCACCCTAAGTGTGCATTTTCATTAGTAGTTTAACCTCTTCGCTCGCGTTCATGGTACCCACAGAAGATATTTGTAGCGCATGCCATGGGGTCGGCATGTGGGGTATTGTTTTAGGAGTTGACTTTGAGAGAATATCATATCATTAAGTTGACGCACCGTACGCACCGCGCAAATTACCGATTTTCAACCAATCTAAAAGGATTAAGTTTATTAATCATTATTTTTATTTCCCAACCCCAGATTCAATGAAATAAAACAATAGTCTTAACTATGCAGGACTTTATTGATCAAAAATTGAGATAAAGGTTGAAATTGAAAACCAAATTAGAACGCATAGGTCTAGTAATAAAATACAGTAAAACGGAGTTTTTAGAGGTGTGTTAAACTGTGCATTATTTTTATTCCAGATGCTTATTGATGGGCAACATATGCCCTGCACTCGTTTTATATAATATACGACTTGTTCTTTGTTCAAAGAAATTAGTATTTTTTCGCCTTTCCATAATAAGATTGCTAACACCATCTCAATGGTATATGCTGTAAATAGTACGGTAAATTTCGAGGTATTTTACATTATAGGTAACATAAAATACAAAGGCCACACAAAAATGGAAAAACTATAGCTAAAAGTACAGTTCTGCTATTTATGACAGTTATGACAGAATGAGTTAATTGTGTACATGGGTACTTATCTAATGAAACTTACTAAATACTTAACTAATGTCCAAAGCTATAATAAAACAACTTAGACATCGGATGACAGAGGGAATGGTACAAATGTTTTATAAAACTCCTTCTATTATTAAAAAATCTAGTTTCTGACCAAATTATGATATCTACATTATCATAACTTACAAATAAAATATTTACAAAACTTATAACTATGCATTATTGATTTCCTTTTTATTAATGTTTTGCACAATGTGATCTGGTTTGCTCTTACTGATACCTGTTTTTTTGGCCATTTAATTTTAAAATGTAACAACAATTCTATTACATTATGAGAAAAACAACATTTGAATTTTTAAATATGGTTAGTAGAACTACATCTCATTCTTGTGTATTTAGGGCAAATAACTAACTCAGTTATGGCTTATGCTTACTGAGAAATTGGAACATCAAATCTTAAATGATAAAAGTGAGACAAAAAGTAAAGTGACTTGAAAGATAAGTACATTTCATAAGCCAAACTGTTAACCAAATCCTAAGAGTAGGTACATCTTAATGAAGTGGAATCTCATGTTTAAGAAAAACAGTATTGAGCAATGGAGGCCTAACACTATTGCCCTAACCAGGTGGCACCACTGTTGATTGAGTACTATCAGTTTTTAATTTATATCTGGTATTGAAATTAATAAGACCTATTCAAAAACAGGCAGTAGGCCTAGCACGATAGCACAACCATCGCATCGATTATCGTATTATTACGATATTTTCCCGTGCTAGGCTAACTGGTAACAAATCCAGAAATCAAGTTATCACACATCAAAAGACTTTATCATCTCATATACTTGCTATAACAGTGGTTTTACAACAAAATGGGTCGCCTGATAATCTTTTGTTGGTACAAATAAAAATGTACATTTTCAACACAAGAGTACTAAGTGAAGTTGGTGCAGTTAGTGCACTTTTAAAGAACTTAAATGTGATTTGCCATTTGTGTTAAACTCATTCTACCTGAATTAAATCCTCAAAGCGGTTAATTTAATAGGCCCCATTATCTACTATGTACTATTAATTAGTTATCATCTAAAATGCCTATGTTGACCAATTTCACTTAGAAGCATCACAAAAACTGAAATAGAAATTGCAGTCTATAAATAAGAAGTTATATGTATGTACCATAGTTCTGAACGCACATGTCATATTGTATTACAAGTTCTCATGACAGTGGTTTCAAAGAGAATGATAGTTTAGGTCTTGAATTATTTTTGCCTAAGATCTTCTTTTGTTCTTCTTTTACCCTCTTTTCCTGCTCCTTTTTGAGTTTTTGTCTCTCTTCATCCATTTTTCGTTGTTCTTCTATCATTGCTAACCGCTCTTCAGCCTTAAACACAAAAAGTAAGAAACTTGTATAAAAAAATATCACCATATTTATAAAAATACTAAGTTCAAAAAACATACCAGCTTTCGCTGTGCTTCCTCAATTTTTTTATTATTTTCTGCCATGATTTCCTCCAGTTCTTTCCTTTTACGATCTTCTTCCTCCTGTTTGATAAAAAAATCATGTTAAATTGATTCAAAGCAAGTTATGGAAACAAAAACTTAACTGCCATTATATCACTGGATAATAATGGTACTTTTAACATTGAATAATGAATATCGAATAATATTTATGATAATTTTTAAGCAGTACTTAAAGAGAAATAAATTGTTTGAGGAATATTAATAGTACTTCATCATATTTTACCTCTTGAATTTAAATTTTTTCTACCATATTGATTCATATCACATGATTATTTGTTGTGATATTATTATATCCTAATATAGCTCTTTCTATGTTCATGTTTCCATGCTAATGAAAATCAAAATAATGTATCAGGTATAACACAGGCTATAGTGCTCACCATGTGTCAAACTGAAATGTTTTTATACAAAAAATATATCAAAAAATACCTTCAGCAATCACGTCAGGATCCTCAAGCAGCATCTCCATAAAATTCTTACAGCTTCTGGCTCTTGAGCAGTCTTCTGACCTGACTTATAGACTACGTGACTGCCAGGGACAGTCAAGCGAACAATTTTAAAATGCTAGCCGGAAGCCTTTACGGCAAACTTACATTATGTCAGATTGTAAGTGAAACAGTATGCCCCACCAGTGTGAATGACATGCATGTAGTTATAGGAAATATCAAGTCAAACAAATAGGTGTCTGTCTCAATAAATGAAATTTGTAAGGAACTCAAGAAAAAATTTCTTGTAATCACTCGAACTACACCTGACTGGACCTTTAACAGATATGATCGAAATAATACTTTTATTAGTTTCTTTGTATAGTTGGTATTAAACATTGACATTTTACATTTAGGGTGTTTGATAGATGCGAGAACAAGCAGCATTGTTTTCGCATTGTTATTTTTGTGTCATGTGTACAGGCAACATACAGATGGATTGCCTTTGCACATGACTGGGAGAGGAGGAGGGCAGTTACCTGTCGGGCCATCTCCTTGCGCCGCTGCTGTTCCCTTTGTCTCTCCAATTCTTCCATCATTTCCTTCTCCATTTTACGTTTAGCTTCTTCTACTCTTTTGGCAACTTCTTGTTCTATTTCATCTTTTCTTTTCTCCAGCTCCTCTTCAACACGTTTTTTGACAAGAAGCTCAATTCTTTTTGCTGCCTCTTCTTCCACCACCTGTAAATTGTAAAAACTCAGAGTTTATAAATACAATACAATTTTTTCTATAAGTAAAGGATAAAAGAGATAGAAGAGCTAGTGTCTGAGCCGAACATCATCAGAGAAATAAATTCTTCCTGACTTTGCTGGCTAGGACATGAGGAGAAGATGGGATAGGATCAAGCTGCAAAGAGAGCCTATCTTGGACAAACATCCAGGCGCCAGCCGGTGGGGCATCCAAGATATTGCTTAAAGGATGAAGTTGCCAATGACCTGAATGAACTAGAAGTGTCCCACTGGTCAGATTTGGTACAGAATAGGGAAGAATGGCGCACTTTAATGTCGGAGGCCAAGATCCACTTAGGGTTGCTGAGCCAGCGAAGTAAGTAAGTAAAGGATAACACTGAAAACCATACTAGAATTAGTTTTTGTACTTTTTTAGCACAAAAACAAATACATGGTTATTTTACTGACCTTCTGCTCAGCTTCTCTGACTCTTCTTTGTCTTTCCATTTCTGCTAAGCGGTCAACTTCATCCATCTTATTGCGTCCTTTGGACTTTTTTCTGTGACTCCTACTTCCGTCGTATGAACCCTCACTACTGGTAGATGATGACACCGAGTGTGACCTTTTCCTGCACATAATTAGGCATAAATTACCACAAATGCTACTTGAAACTAAACTTCGTATGAGTATTAAGAGGTCAAGGATTTGATGAAACATCTGACTTACCTAGACTTAGAGCTCCGTTCTCTTGATTTTTCAGCATGTTTAGAGCTTCTGCTTCGTGATGTGGAGCGATCTTTCGAGCGGCTCTTTTTCCGCGAGTGTTTGCTGCTTTTATGGTGGCGCCTAGGTGATTTACTACGAGACCTGGATCTACCCATTCTGGTTTATTGTTGAAACTATTTTAATTACTACTATGCAACTCACAAACTGAACAAAACGCAAAATGCAAATTGCAAAATGCTGAAATTCAATAGTGGTCAAAAAAATGACAACTGATTGACCGACGCCATCTTTGAGTGTTACTCGCATAAAAATATATTCTTCTATTCTACTATTCTATCCATATTCTACCACAAGCAAATTAAAAATAATCTTAGCTTCCGCTTCGGTAAGAGCTTGGAAAGCAAGCAGCTGTTTTCTTCTTTATAAAGCCGAAAGAAAGAAATAAAGTGATGGTAGTATAGGTATATAAAGTTAGCCGATTGTTCTGTTGCTGTCTCAGCCACTTATAATAATGTAGGTAGGTACTACAAACCAGTACATGGCAGACTTTGCGGAGCACCTAGCGATCGTCTTAAAATCTAACGCAACCCAAGACAACTCATCAGACGAATGTGCTGACCTTATCCGAAAACAGGATTTACAAATTAAAAAAATTAGGAAACAAAGTAAGTACCTAGTATATATTCTATAAGTAATAATTCGTGCATAAAATTCCCTGGTACGCGACTACGCGTAAATACGTTGACAAGTTCAAAATGATAATTTTACAGGACGGGCCGTTTTAAAGTTTGACGTCGGCTGGTAAATCATCGCATTCAATCAATTAGTTATCGGCAGTCGGCAGTGACTTTATTTTAGGGTATTTATCTCTATTCTCTTGAATGCCGTTGTTGTTTTTCTGAGTTCTTATTTCTATATTATAAATATAGATCAAATCAATGATCAAATCAATAAAATTGAGATGTCAACTAAAACACATACATATATTTTAAGTAGGAGGAAGCCATTTAGCCAATAATAAAAAATCATGCAGGGCGACTTAGCAACTGTTTCACGCGTATCAAGGAAATAACGCAGGTTCATGCAATCCAGAATCCA
The DNA here is from genome assembly GCA_963921415.1 of Pyrausta despicata. Taxonomy (NCBI): domain Eukaryota; kingdom Metazoa; phylum Arthropoda; class Insecta; order Lepidoptera; family Crambidae; genus Pyrausta; species Pyrausta despicata. The sequence continues at coordinate 13,142,877 of OY992848.1, forward strand.
CATTGACAAGCAGGATTGATAGTTAGCTATATAATAAGAGATGTAGGTTAGCATTTCATTGCCTTTATTTTATCTAAACACAAGTGACAAAAATAAGCGTAGATAGGTATATTAAATACTTAGGTAAATGTGTAATTGAAATCATAACAAAAAGACATGATTAAAATTCGTTTATTTATGAAAATCACCTAAGGAATGCTTGAAAATATTCTTTTTCTTTCCGGTTTATAAAAGATATAATTTTTGATGTTGCATCAAGAATGTCATCTTGAGTGTTATTTAAACAGTCGTTGACTCCAATATTTTGAGTCAAGTTCGCAAAAGTTTTGCTGTTATGTTTGAATTTTAATTCGGCACAGCTTCCTTTACCTTGAGGGCCGTCATCTAACTCACTGAAACAGAATGTTTGATTAACTGCTTCTAAGGATGCAAAGCGGCTACAAGATTTCTTTAGTAGTGCTTTGATGTCAGTCACACTTTGCAAACGTTTGACGAGTGAATGTCTCGATACCACGTTTGATTTTTCATCCGATTTCAAACTCAAGCAGTTGTCCGACGGTATGCGATCCACTATTGCATCTAATTGCTCAGTGATGACTGTAGCTGCTACGGTTAGCTCATTTTCAGACTCAGTATTATGATCACAAGGCAAGCCATCGTCGTCTGGTTCACTTGATTCATCATTATCATCGTCTGCTTGGACCATAATGTCCGTATCATAGAAACTTTTCAATTTGCTAAGCATTGCCTTGATATCTCTTTCTTTACCAATATCCGCATCATTATAAGACTCTTTGATCTGTATGTTTCCGCGGTAGAAATAATCTAGAGGAAGAGTGCTCCCCCGAACAAATAAGTCGGCAGCAACGCCGTAGCGTGGTATAGATATTGGTTGACGGTATATGCATTCGAATTTTCCTGTTGATGAATTGCTATCCCCAGCATAATCGATGACCACTGGAACATATAAATATTACTGTTTCAATTGCAAATTACCACATGATATTGCCCAATGCAAAGTTTTAGTTATATTTCAGTAAGTTTTTGTTGTAGTTTTTTTTAGACTTTTCTTTTGGAATGTAACAAGTTAACAAGTATCAAAATCTTTTAGTCATAGTATATAGGGTGGTCACATGCATGGTATTGGTTACAGCGCCCTCATATTTTTCGTGCTCTTTTTTGCCAAGCTGTAAGGCTTAATCCCACAGATCACCCCCTTAATCCACATTCATAAAAACTTACCTTTAATTATATCAGAAACAACAGCAGGACAAATCTTAGCAGTAACTGGTGTAGTGTGATTAAGATCTGGGCATGAGTTGATCTCAATAATCCAGGGCTTGTATTCTTTGTCAAGGATAAAGTCACATCCATAAAGTTCAAATCTGTTTTTGCTGACTGTTAAGGAATCCTGGCAACTTAACATGATTGCTATGATGGATTTCTTCATTCCCGGATAAATAATATTATCCCATACTTTGCTTTTTCCCATTTTCTTTAGGTAGTCTTTGTACATTTCGGAATCCCACATATTATTTTGCGGTAGCTCAGAATGACGTCCCATACAATTTTTATACTTTCGTTGAACTGCGTTATTAGTCAGATGTATGGATTCATGGTAGTTCTTCAAATTATATTTTTGGGAGCTGAATTTCAAATAGCAATCTGTATACATCCATATTACTAAAGGAAAAGTACTAGTAACCAGATAGTACTGTCTAATATCAAATTTAGTGTCGTGGATAAGCAATGGTTCCTCTGTAAAGGAAAAAAAAGTTAATCGGTTTTATTTTCTGCCATAAGAAACCTTAAAGATCTATAAAATTGCTTCGTAAAGTTCTTTTGCAATCATTGTAAGCGTGACATGCGTAGAACGACTGTCTACTGCGAAGTAGGATACTACTTAATATTAAAACGTTGGAAACTTATGGGGTAAACTTAAAGAAATTTGACAGTTATTAGGATTCGACGATGGGTTAAAATGCTTACCAATATATTTTTGGATCACATATTTTGCGTTTGCCTTATTTAATAGATTTGTTATCACTCCTAACTTAGAAGCCATTCTGATGCCTCTTCCTCTGGAGCAATGTGCTGGTTTTATAATCCAAATATTATGACAGCCCTCACAACTAAGCTGAGGTCGATATTTATGAATTTCTTTAAGCAGAAAATTTGCAAAGCCTAGATATAGTGGTAGTTTATTGTCCTTGTCCTCTTGAAATATGTCTTGTTTAGCAATTATTCGGTAATATTTCTTAAGAAATGCATTCCACTGTCCAGAACTTGCAGTACTCAGTGACCTATCGATGTCTTTGTGTTGCTTTCTGAATAAGTATTCTTTGCACCTATTTAGTGCAAATACAAGTACGTTCATTGACATTTTTCCTGATTTGGCGAACACCGGCCTCTCATTGGCAACCATAGAAAGAGTCCATTTAAGTAAGCTGGTGCAAGCTGTAATTTTATAATCCTTTACGAAACCTTCTATTTCACCTGCATCATAGCTGTTGTATGTACGAGGACAGCTGACTTCAGCGACATCCTCAATATAAAACCAGTAATTTCTCTTCATTGATGAACATAACCCTTGTTTGGAAGTCCACTGAGCATCAGTCTTAAGTTTATTAAAAATAGTGTTGCAATCTTTAGCTGCGTTCATGTCTATCAACGGCGCTTGGAGATCATCCTTAACACGCCAGATAAAATTTGGGTTATATTTATCAACTAAATTGGATAAGAGTAATCTCTCCAGCTCTCCGTGTATCTCAGATTTATTAGTAAATGTGCCGTTCCGTATCCTGGATAAATTCATCCGATTAGGAGGAATTTTCTCCACCCAACCTCGTTCAAGTAAAGCATTGCGGACAGCGCTACAACTACCGTAGATAGAAAATATTTTATTTTCTTTAATAGCTGTTGAAGCAAGGGCTTTAAGTTTTACGTATCGCGATGACCTTGACTGGCAGCTGCAAATTATGTAAGCTTTTTCTTTGGAAGAGAGGCCCGTAGACCGGTAAGTACTTTGAAGAGCCATGCTGTTATATCTTTTTCTATCAGCTATTCGAATATCATTGTGTGCAAATCGGTTAAAAGGTGACATAAACCTCAAGACGCCGCCTTTGTCATAATTTTTATAGGATGCTTTCTGCAATCATTAATAATGATAATGAAATGAATGATTTTATGAAACATAGCTACTTCAAATACTAAAATTCAAGGATAAAGATAAAAAGCTATTATTACTTTGTATAGGTATGAAGGGTGTCTGTCAAGTGTCGGCCCAGATCCTCCGTTAACACCATCATTTCTGGAGTATTTTGAATGTCCTTTGGGAAACGAACTAGAAGCTATGCTTTTCTGCGATACAAAAGTTTTTTGGTTATTATTTTGACAAACTAGAATAAATCCTGGAACAGTCGTAAGTTTACCTTTTTCCTTCTGGTAAATTTCTTCTTTTTGAGTGGCATTGGGGTGGTGTATCATTCTATTTCTAGGTTGAACCTGTATGTTTTCTACGAAGATCGAAATTGTTGCTGTTTTAAGTGCGTTTCAATGATAAGCTGGACTTTCGAGATTTTTTGAAATAATAACATATTTGTACATGGCATTTGAAATGGCAGTTCAATAAATTTATTATTACCTTCTCGTCTTACGGAAACATAATTCATAGCTTTTGCATATTTAATTATTTTTTGTGGCTTATTTTACATTTTATCGATACATACAATTTTGACGATCTGAAATGACACTTAAGTCAACATTTAATGTCACTCAGAAAGTTGCATGTATTTGGAAGTATCAAAATGAAGTGTGTAGCTTATCAAAAAGGATTTAGTTGATGATAGGAATATCGACACAGGAACAGTTGGATTCAGGAAAAGGGAGCACCTGCTGAAAGACAAGGAAACAGGTTAGTCGAAATTATCTTGTAATTTTATATTTTAATAAAATTCAATAACAATGGTGGTAATAAAATTTGAAGAACCAACAAGGCAAGAAAAATATTGTTTCATTTAGAATTTTTAACAATTTTTGAAAAATTCAAATCTCACTCGTTTTTTCTTTCTACAAATCAAGAAACTTTATTGTCATCTACCACTGCTGTCATTTCAGGAGTTACTTTTTCTCTTAGCAAAGTTCTGCTTTAATTCGTCATTAAGAGGCGTGACTACTACGCGGTAGGGTGCATAAATGGATGCACAACTCTTAGAAAAATTTATAGTTTTTTGTTTATTTCTACTTTCGTCTCTCAATTTACAAATATTTCTCCCTATAGCGCTCAATTTTTTGATCGAATCTGCATCAACTTCTTCTGTTCGCGAGGAAAACGAATGTGATTTCTGGGAGCCTACGACACCTGATTTACTTTTACGTATAGGGATCAAAGCGTGAGTCAAGTCTGCTTTGCTTATAATTTTATTTTGTACTGAAATTGTTGGACGTAAAATACTAGCCGTTTCCCGTTCCCATTCGGTCGGATCAATGTAGCATCTTTTGTTGCCAACCGACCTGTTTATCTTCTTCTCCGCTTTGCTTGCAGATTCAGTTCGAAATTTCCCGGCGTTGTTTATGGATTTTCCCTCATCGGGCTGACAACACGAGTGAGGTACAACACGACGCTTAAACTCTGACATAACATTTCTTTCTCTCCTTCCTCGATGCGTCCTAGAAGAAAGGGAGGTTTTACGTTTTTTCGCCGAGCTACTCAGCGCTATGCCAGATTTGACGACAGTGATTGCCTGGCGTACCGTGAGGGAGTCCTTTGGCCCGATCAAAATTCCGTCTTTGTTAGTTGGCAAGGCGTCATAAGGGTTTAACCAAGTGAGGAAGTCGGTAATAATTGGTCCGCTGTACTCCGCAGGCACCGGCTGGTCTTGCTCAGGGTTTGTGTCGCCGGACGGTGCCCGAGGCTCAGATGGCGTAATAGCCTTCGGCTCGTGTCGACGTTCTTTTATTTTCTTGTTGTAGAGTTTTTTCCCGTTGACGCAAAGAGATAAACCTAAATAAGCCGGTGCTTTCGGGACGACTTGTCTGTAAGCCAGCTCGAATGTCCCTGTGTCAGCTTCTGGGTTATGACGACGATCTAAAACGACTGGGAACAATGATAATATTGTTTTATATCAATTTATCGCTGAAAATAAGCGCTGTGAAAAGTTTTATATTACCTTTAACAACGTCTTCCAGACACTGAGGGCATAACCGAGCAGTTACTGAAGTCGTTGGGGCCAAGTCAGGACTGGAGTTAATTTCTATAAGCCAAGGCGTAAAATCGTCGGTCAACATGAAGTCTGCTCCATAAAGTTCAAAGCTGTTCTGTCTTTTATCCATCGTATCTTGGCATGCCAGCATTGCGCCAATCAAACTCTGCTTAATTCCCGGATATATCTTTGTGTCCCACATCTCATACTTTCCTATCTGTCTTCAAAAATTTAACAAATTTTTAATACTTCATAGTTTCTTACGAAGGTACTTATGCTACTTCATTATTACCTAAGGTAGGCTTTAAAAGTGTGACAGTCCCACATGTTTTCATCAGGCAACGCCTTATCGCGATCACCGTTGTTTTTGTATTTAGACTGCACTGCATTATTAGTCAAGTGAACAGACTCGTGGTAATTCGACAAGCTAAATATCTGTGAGCTAAACCTCAGGTAACTATCTCTGCAACAAAAATAATTCCATCATGAAATGAGTGTTTTCAAATACTGTATATCCAACTATAAAATGTAATACTTGTATATCCAAATGGTTAGCGGCTGACAATTCGTGATCAGGAACCACTGTCGGATATCAAATTTAGTATCATAAATAACGAGTGGATTTTCTGTAACAAAACAAAAATAAAAGATATACTTAGAATAACTGTTTAAATCAATATGGCAATGACGTCATAATTTTCAAATTGCGTGTTCGTGTTTAGCATTCAGCATTTGTAATACGGTACGAGCACCATAATGCTTGACGCGTGTCTTGAAAACATTGCCGGTAGAATTAAATAATAAATAAATAAATAATAAATAAATATTTCTCAACAAGCACACCAATTCTCTAGTCCCAAAGTAAGCTACGAGGCTTGTGTTATGGATACTAGATAACGGATATACATACTTAAATACTTTTTTTTGTAAATAAATACATATTATAAATAGAAAACACCCAGACCAGTACAAACACACATGTTCATGCACACTTATGCTTGTACTGTGCGGGAATCGAACCCGCGACCCTTGGTTTAGAAGTCCGACATGCGGACCACTGCACCAAGCGGTCGTCAGAATTATCAATGGTATTTTTAAAATGGCCTTCGGATTGCTTTGTACATTCATAAAAAACTGTGAAAATCGATCATGCGCATGCAATGTTATCACCGATATATTTCTGGACAACGTATCTAGTCTTCTGAGCGGGGATGTTGATGAGGCCGATGATGTCTTTGATGTTGTTCATGAGCTGGATGCCCCGGCCGCGGCACTTGTTCCCAGGCTTCACAATCCAGATGTTCAGGACCCCGTCAATATCGATCTGGGGCCAGAATTTCGTCATCGCTGCTAAAGTCTTGGCTGCTTTTCTTTCTAGTTGCCTAAAAACAACTAAAACTATAGAAGCGAATTAATGTGGTCTAATGACCAGTTAAATAAATCAATTTATTTATTTTATGAGGACTTGTCATGTTTCTTTCACTTATCCCAAAAGTGTAAATTGTAAACAAGGATGTATCAAATCTATCGCTCGGTCTCTCTAAGAGCATATTACTCATCAATGTCAATGTTTGATAATATCTTTAGATCTTGGATATAACAATCCAAAACGTGATCTAATAAACCAAACAGTGACTAATGATATGTACGCAATGTGTCTTTTGATAAAATCATACCGTAAGTTCATAGTTTTGTCTTCCAAGAACTTGGCTTTTTCATGGACAAGAAGATAATGATGCGTAAGGAATTGATCCCATTCATGTTCCCAAACATGCTGAGCTTGATCTTCTGTATCATCGATATCTTTGTGAGTAAAGAACGAAATGTATTCGTTGAGTCTAGTTATGGCGAACTCTATCGAAGTAAATGGCACCTTTCCATGAGTCACGACCAGACTTTGCTCCCCGCCAGTTTGCACCGCATTACACAACCATTTAAGGATACTGATGCATGCTGTTATTCTGAAATCATCGATAAACTCCTCGAGGCTATCAGAGCTGTGAATGTTGTAGCAACGTGGGAACCTTGTTAACGCGACCCCGGGCTCGGTATACCAGTGCATTTGGGTCAATGAAGTTGTCAAACCTTCCTTAGTTGTAAATATCGATCTGCAGAATCTGAAAAATTTAAAAAAAAAAACTTTAACCAATCACGCCACTAGTGCAATAACAATCGATCTCTGACATCTTTTTAATACCTGCTAATAATAACTTCCTTGTTACTAAGCAACCAATCGTATTTGTCTCGTTTTGTTGTCCACAGAAAGTCCACAGAATGCTGTTCCATGAATTTGTATAGAATCATTCGCTCTACTTTATTTAGTTCTTTACCTGTTGCTTTTTTAGGATCCATATTTGCCGGTGGATGTCGTGCCTAAATACAGAGTAAGCTGGTTAAAGTGGAGCTTGGATTGTTGAAAATTAAACCAATTGAATGCAAGTGGTCTGACTTAGGTAGGTACTCATATGAAAAGGATTTTTGTCATGTGCCAAGTGCAAGTGCCCATACAATCGCTTGTGAAATGAGCCAATGGTTAATGAAACGTAATATGTTTTAGTCTCACTTGGTAAATTTCGGCGTTGGCACTTGCAGCCCTGCATTCCTGATTCCGAAACGAAAAAGGGGGCCGCCCAAATGAAACAGGGTACGTAACGTTAGCAACGGTTATAATAACTATTTGGACTTAATATTTACATGATTGAATGCATAATATTTATATGCAACAACGTAGCCGGGAACAATCAATACACAAACCAGCTGAGTTCCTATTTTCGTATCTATTAAACAGTAAAGGCACGTAATATGCAGTTTAAAGAAGACGCTGAATAAAACCTAGTCTTTAGTTCAAAACAGGACTGTATCTGCTATCAAGAATTTATCGAAGAGCACCTTGAAATCAGATAGTGAAATTTATTTTCGACGCCAGTAAGTTAGTTGTGTTCGTTAGGTCTGATTGTTATCTAGGTATCCACAACTTTAATCAGGCCTTTGAAAGCACCCTTAAACCGGATTAGTCTATCGGATTACGTCCTCGATAAACTTGGCGTTATTATTTGCGTGAGAATCTAGACAAATATTGTCTCGTAAATTTAAATCACAAAAAAATGTAAATGTGGATTGCTTATGAAATCATAGTTTTTGATTTTAATAAAGTACTTTGTTTTGTTGTAAGTTATTTGCATTTCAGTCAACTACTTATTTATTATGTGAAATTTCAAAACCTGATTGATAGCTCTGAGTTTGTTCACAAAACAAGCACAAATCGCTGTATAGGTATATTAGGTTCGTTTTTAAACCTCTGTTCAAATTGTCACGGAAGTCAGGAGTGTTTAACGATACCGATATAACATTGACAAATATTGGACGAACTCAAATTAACAAATTAACTCCTGAGTCAATCTGCAGCTCAAAAGATCACAGAAAACAGTTACAGCCCAGAAAAACAGTCAAGGAAGCAGTTAGCTGATACTATGTAGTTAAGATACCTTGTGCGATTCATATTTCTCGATCCAGCCTCGCTCCACGAGAGCCCTCCGCACCGCCGGGAATCCTCCACCTTTGATCATGAACACTTTCCGTTCTTTCATAGCGTTCTCAGCTAATTTCCTGAGCTCATTCCACCTTTCGTTGCTCACCCAGGTCTTGTACTGCTTCAGTTGTTCGTTAGAACATGCCGGTTCTAAGAGTATAAGATTATCAATATATCAATTATGTAGTTTTGTTGATGGTTTTTTTCCCTCTCCTTAGCCTAGCTGACTTAACGAGTTTTATGATATAATTCTATAAGTTTACATACCTATACTAATTTTTAGTGTTAGTTTCATCTATATATATAAAAGAAAGTGGTGTTCGTTACACTATTTATAACTCAAGAACGGATGAACCGATTTGGCTGAAAATTGGTGGAGATGTAGCTTAGAACCAAGAAACGGACATAGGCTACTTTTTATCCCGTTCGACCGCGATTTCGATAACAAAGGGATTCCACGCGGGCGAAGTCGCGTAGGGCCACTAGTATCGATAAAAAAACTCGAACTGTTAAAAAAATTGATACAAATATTTTCAACAAAATTTATGATTACTGTATCAAGGGCTCGTATCATGAAAATAATTCTAATAATAATTCAAAAGCAATTATCAATAAACACAAACCTGGCCCATGATCGGATTTCGAGAACGAGACAGCGCTCGAGGGCCGCAACTCTTTCTTGGCCGTGCTATCCTTGTGAAGTTTCGAGTCTGACGCGCTCTCCTCGAGTTCCATCGTTACAGCCATGAGCCTCGCTTGCTCTCCAGAATCCTACAACAAACCAAATCGTCCACCGTTACCAACATGACTACTAATACTTAATTCTCATCTAGGTCAGGACGTGTGCACGAATTGGGAGTTGGTGCTGGACTGACCGCCGTACCACTATCCACCAGTGCAATAACCTACTTTGATCTAACCTACATTTTGGGTCCGAGGCTATCCACAATCCGTCGGCGCCCATCTCCGCCTGGCACCTGTATGAATGACGTCATGCCCAGGTGCCTCCACCGTAGGTCGCGATATAAACTTACGAGGGGTACCCCTCGTAAGTTATATCCGGAAGTTAATAAGCTAAAATTACTCTTACCCCCTGTAACCAGGTCGCCACTCAGAAAACTAGGTTAAACGATACGCAAAAGCGCTCATATAAAATAAAATACTATTGCAATAAACCAACTATAAATTTATTTCGACATTTTCCTTTTGGCAGGTGTTGGCTTGGCAGATAATTGTCGTTATAAGAAAATACCATGGACTTTTTTAATATCCTCACTATGGGAAATAATATAATGTGTAAAAATAAAACCATTTGGGGGAATTTATATATTTAACACGAATTAAACAGCAAATTTAAGCTTATTAAACGTTATTATACACTATCTCTCCTCTCCGTTTGGTTTTAATTAGTAATATGTAAAATCTAAAACTATAAAACTTTTTGAAATTACCGCCAATGTCTAGCATTATGTCCTGTAAATAAGCCAGATCCCCACACTGTCTGCATCATTGATCCAAAAATTCACAAAACGTACCGCTATTGGCCTTTATAAAAGTTCACTATTATTCGTACTTTTCTGGATCCACCCATTGGGCGATATGTTTTTGGGCTAACTATTTCGATACTAGTGTGTGGATCTGGTGGCCGGTTAAGTGCTGCCACCCTAATAAATCCCAATTCTCCTAAAAAAAAATCAGGCCCAAAACCCATGCTAATATAATTTGCTCTAGATCAAACTTAAAAATACTTCTGGTATTAGGTTGGCAGGATGAACATGTTTTTTATTCCTTAATGCCTATTGAGATTTGGAGCATTTACGAAGCGTGTTTATTGTTCACAGATTCTGAATGTTGTCTACCATGGCATGTTACTCGATGACGTTTTGACGGTTTTTGTATTTTTCTCAGGTTGGCATTTCTGAATATGACATGAAAGCAAGATGGCGAGTTCATCTCCGGTTGATGGCTCTCTGCGATAATTCTTCCGTTCAATGTGAATTTTCAACTTGTTTCGGAATAATCTTCCAAGTCCAAATTTCGGGAAATTCATTATCATTTACATCTTAGTGCTAAAAATATAAGTGCTTATTTCTGACTTTGTATGTGATTCTAACCCACCTGAGGAATGTTGGTTTTTTTCAGTGATTTGTGATACGGTCAGGTGTTTTCGTTTTAGTCAAAATTATAATTTTGTTCCTGCGCAGTGAGTGAAGTTACAGAGTTCAGATGTATTTGTGTCGTGGGGATGTTATATGTTGGGACTGTTTTCAATGTTGGAAAACAAAAGCGTGAACTATTTGTTTTGATCGACCGTGGTAGAGTAGATTCAGTGGACGGGAGGAGAACCAGCTCCGGCCGGAGTGATGGCCTTCAGTGAGGTGAGTACTGTTCCTGCACTTCGAAAATAATCAGAATGCAATCTCATTATTAGGTACTTTACTTACTATTTCAACACTTACCCTTGCTTTTGACCCACATTTATCGGAATTTCTTGATTATTCTTATTTTCTTCATTTGTAATGCTTTTCTTTTGGTTGCTTTACTTATACCGTAAATTATGTTATGAGAAGCCCAGATTTTTAAGATTATTTTCCCATTTCCTTCATTATATTTGTGTTTCTGTTCTAATTACTAATAAACTCTAATAAACTCTTAACTAAAAGAGATTTAAGTTTATTTTTAAGAACTTCACAAAGTCACTTTAAAAGAGTATCATTGTGATGCGAGTTTAAAATGTTAAAAACTCAACATATACTCATCTAGTACATTTTGTGGTGTGAAATATTGTTTTATGATGTCATTGATACTTATCTTAAGAAAATTTATATGTATCTTAAATTACATTTGTCAGCTTTATACAGTCTTTTGCTATTCTGATAGCCGCTGTAACTGTCTTTGTTATGCTTTGTTCCTTTGGTTCATATTACTCCAGCAATCAATTGCTTTTTTTTGATAAAATTTTCACTTACTATCTTTTCTGTAGAAGAGGAATTGTATAGACTTTGAATGTATACTTTAAAGAATCAAATTATACATTCTAAGTCCATCCTTAAGTAAATAATTGGTTGATCCCAGAAATCTGATATTATGACATTGCAATCATCAGCACTACCCCTAAAAACTTTTTCTTAACTTCTCATTGTTGTGCTTAAACAAATGATTAAATTACCCGAACATGACAAATTGAAGATTGAATGTTAGATGCTCAACAGATGTACACCTAAGTTGAAATATTCATATAACATTTATGTAAAAATGTTTTTATAGCATCTACCCTCTGAAACCATGACAAAAAATTGTCTGATTAATGTTTTAGGTTTACATAATATCCCTGAAGCATGATGAATCTTTTTGTAAATAGCATTGCTTTGATGAATATATTTTTTATTTTTAGGTATTTAAACAGAACAGCCACAATAGCTAAACTTTTCAGCTAGCGTTTTAGTAGGGTCAAAGTCAGTATAAATTAAATTGTGTTGTTACTGTTTAATTATTTTGATAAGTTGTGTTGTGCCAAAACATTACTTTTGTCGCAACTCCCTATGATGCATGGCAAACCCAACTTTGATTAACCCTGGTATAAATTATAGTAATTAAACTTTTAGGATAGGTGTCTAAAGATTAGGTAAATCATAAAAATACACATATAAAAAAAGGCTTTCTGTTGTCTAGTGCAATAAATATTACAGTATGGTATCTTATCAAGTATCAAACATAAAAAAAATATGTTTTTAAAATTTAAACTATCTATTTTATAAAAGTCAAGCTCAAGTCATTTGAAAATTTCATATTAACTTACATATTAAATGATAACTTCATTGAACTAAACTTCATTTTATTCATTGTTGAATATTTAACATAAAGTACCCTTGAATATGCATATTCCAACAAAAACATTGAAATAAACTATGATGTTCACTAGTCTAATACTATGTAGTATGTCATTAAAATTCAAATGACAAAAAAATCAAATATTTGCAAATAACAAAAAAACGATAATTAAACTCATGTTATAAGTATATTTTGAAGTTTTGAATTGGTGTTTATCAGTCAGATGTGGCCAAACCAATTACAAAGCCATCTAAAAATGATCAATTCGGAAGATTCGATACACGAGCGATCAGAACATGTTACGTAGAAAATGTCAGCTAGTCAGGTAGCAGCAAATGTGTTACGTTGCAGTGGGTGTAGTGACGCAACAACCGTTATGAATTCACACGGCCGGTTTGTTATTCTTCAGCGACTACCACTTAGTGAAGTTATTTAGGTTTAGGTGAAACATCCTCCGCGGGATTGGTGGTCGGCGTTTCATAACGTTTAGCGGCCGTTTCCCACGGTTCGATTGTTATTCCGAAGTCGAGACTGGGCCCGAGTCGAGAGCGTCGTGCGTGGCGCGCTGAGGTGATGTCGCTGCGTGAGCTCGATCGTAGCCGCGGTTACCTTACGTTTTTGGAAATGGGGCCGTTATACATAACTGACTATTGTTTGGCCGCTAAGAAGGTTGAATAACTTTGATTCGATAATTTTTTTGTTTTAATTTAAGTTTTGTCGAAATTCTTTTTGTAGCTATCTTAGCTTACTATAAGATCCCAATTCTACCTACTACACGGGCCAGCTTGGGACAAGAGTTATATAATTATAGTTTAAATAAGAGATTAGAATCTCTAATTTAAGTAGATATTCCCATAGTTGCTATAGGTTGACATATTTGTCATCACGGTTTCAGCGAAAATTAAAACCTGGATTTAATTATTGAGGCAATTTTTGCGTTATGAATAATCCAAGATAATAAGTGTCCAACTTTTCCTGTAATGGTCACATTAGATAAGTTACAACGCACCTCGCAACAACTTTGATAGTAAAACTGGCATTATACAATTGATGTTTGAAACATTATGATCCTATTAATAAAGTTAATGGCAAAATTAATTAATTCATTACGCCATATTTTAAACGACCAAAAATGCGAGCGAACTCGTTAAAGCTTTGGTTTTTTCGGCTAATTAACTGCCTTCTTTTTTCAATGCTAATCAATCAGGGCCGAAACCACTAAATTTCTTTACCTTAGCTTTATTGTGCTCCTTAAAACATATTTTCACTTACGATTTGAAAATCTATTGGTACTTGATAAGAAATGTAACTGGGTGATTCTACAATAAGAGGTAACTTGAGCGGCAATCACTATAAAATACGTTTTTTGTTCCATATTGTTCAATCCTTTACTATCAATTACACCATTTTAATGTATTTCAATGAATAGAGTCACAATTGAAAGCTGAAATATTATACATTTTTCTGAAATTGCTAATAAAATCTAAAAAAGTATCTACCCTGGCCTGTCTCTTTGCCGATTTTAGTTTAATTTACTGCCAGTACCTAACTTATTTTTATCGCTTTCTAAACTAAACCATGATTAGTATCAATTTTAATAAATGTTCTTTAATAATTTTAAGAAAAAATGCAACAAAATATGTCATTTTTGTATAATTTCTGAACTTAAATTTTGTCCTGTATTTTTTGTGTCTCTACCCTGGCAAATTTAGTTCCACTGCAACCATCATAAAAATAAAAGGGAAATGTGGCAAATTCCTGTCAAGGACATCTAACGACATAAAGTTGCCACGCATAACAATCATGCCCTTAGAAGCCGCCATTTTGGTACTTATCACGACGCGTCCGTGCGGTGTAGTGGTCTCGCAAAGTCATTGTGTCTCTCCACTGGTAAGTCATAAAAGTTATATTATTGATTTGATTCGATTGTATTTATTACATTTATTCAATTATACTGTAGTAATTCAAGTGGAAGATTCAATTAAGGCAATAATGTGATACGTCGATTACAATATTTGAATTTATCATGAAAACGTCTTTCCCCTGGCGTATTTCCCCTGCCAAGATGAAGTCCAGGGGAGAGATTTACTAGCCAGGGGAGATAAACATATCATGTTATGTATTCACAAAGTAATTTAGATCTAGCTAGATTGGACTGAAGTCAGTTTTATTATCTCTAATTATCTTGTAATTTTATATTCTTATATTATAACAGATTATGCACCGCGAAAAAAATTAACACGTGAAGAAAAACTGCAAAAGAAACGTGAAGCAGAGAGGCAAAGATATTAAAGGATTAAAAATAACCCAGACAAGATTAATTTGCAAAAACTAAAAAAAATATTTGAAAAAGAAAAAAAAAGGACTTATAAAAACTGTAGATCAAATAGAGAAATTGCTAGAGAGCAATGTAAAGCACGAAAAATATGAAAGAAGAAGGCAAAAGATTGCTCTCTTGCTTTTTTCTTCCATTATTTTCGTATTTTTATGCCTATGCAGGCAACGACTTGCTTTTCAAAATGTAGCTAATGTTGATGATAAAATACCACAGAGAAATTTTTCAGTCATGAGCTTTGGCTCCTAAACTTGAATCAGACCGAACAAGAAGGCAACGATATTTTATTAATAAAAAAAAGATGAAAATATAAATAGACTAAAAACTAAAGTGGCATGTTACAAAAAAAAGGTTACATCACGAGAGCGGAAAACTTACACCTAACAGAAAAGGAAAAAGAGATGAATTCCCCAAGTGCAAGAGATACAGTGAAGAAAAAATTGCTGTTTGCAGATGTGCTCCATCAACAATTAAAAGAAAATTATTCTGCTCTTCCAAACGAAAATGAAAATAGGATTAAAAGTATGATAAGCGGGAAGTTGGTGAAAAAAAATGGGATACTACAGTTCGAGAAAAATATGAAACCCTTAAGAAAACTTGGGAAAGTACAACTAGTTGATAACAAAAGGAAAGGCAAAAAAGTTTCGAAGTAATGAAGAGGAAAATGATAAATTTTCTTGAAGAGGATTCTAATTCGAGATCATGTGCTGGCAAAAAAGATTTATGTAATGAAGAAAGGAGATCGCCAACAAAGAAGAGTTCTTCTGGATTCTCTGAAAAGTCTCCACAGATCTTACATGACGAAGTGCAATATTACGATCTCACATTCACTATTCTATCGTCTTAAGCAATTTTGAATAGTACAACCGAACTGTGATAAACGTGACACTTGTCTATGCGTTACACACGCCAATATAGATTTGATCCTTTCAGCTTTATTCCAAGCCAAAATTATGTCTGTCAAATCATCAAAATCTGCTTCAAACAATATGTTGCAGCAGGTATAACGAACAGTGTCTTTCCCGACTTTGCAGGACTTGTTAAAATAAAAGTTGATATTGACTTTATTTTCATTATTTCAGTACCTGAATCTCTCTCCTGGTCTCATATATATGTACCTTGATCTTAACGTCTCTACCCTGGCCTCGATATTTACCCTGGCCTTATAAAAAGTAATAAAATATGTGTGAAGTAACTTGCCTTAGGGTGAAAAGGCTAATCAGTGGGTTAATTATCATAATTTGACATTTTCAAAAAAAAACCCCAACTTTTTTGCTTGGCCGTATCTTCTATGGGCTCGAAACCTCTTATCGTAGAACTACCCAACTATGTTTATCGTCAATAAAACTTACGTCCTAGTTAGGCACTGTCTAAGGTTCTTAGTTTGAAAATGTTTTCTTTTCATAGTCAAGACGAGGCCTAAAAGCATGATAAGTATTTTAAAAGGAGGGCAATGTTGTTCAATATTCCGATTTAAGTATTGTAACAGTTTAAATGTTACTAGGGTACCCTGTTGTTCTGATCGACCTACCTACTGGAACAGCAGGACCTGATATGCAGGCAAATATTGCGGTATGTATGTATGTGTCATTGGTAAACCTTATCTAAATGGGTCGTAGTTTCCTTGTAGAACACCCGATAGTAACCACAAGAGGTAAAGAGGTTGGCGTAAATAGGTAGCGCATGATTATAAAATATTTTTGGATTGTAGTTGGTATTGGCACTGTATTCTCAAATAAATAAATAAATTATTAATTTCAACTTGCATTAATCTTAAACCAACAAGCATATTAAAATACCGTTTCTAAATATTTAATTATAATGTCTTACTACTATTTTTTGGCCGTAACTTACCATTTACCCAAGCTCCCATCATTGGGCGATACAAGCGTTCCCTCTTTAACAGCCATGAAATCACTTCTGAAAATTCTATTGAATATTACCTTCGTCATGTCGATTCAAGTAAATCTCAGTTAGTCGTGCGCGCAGGGTTATTGACCCGGACTTATCTACAATCAAATTTGTAGGGCTCCCCGGGCGCAGCGCCGTGTTACTTCAAAATATTTGCATA
Organism: Pyrausta despicata; assembly: GCA_963921415.1. NCBI lineage: Eukaryota > Metazoa > Arthropoda > Insecta > Lepidoptera > Crambidae > Pyrausta > Pyrausta despicata. The sequence goes on from OY992848.1 coordinate 13,159,844, forward strand.
GGAGCTATTCACACCTCCGCAAGACAAAAGACCACTAGATATTCCATTTGTCGTATCGTGTATTGTACGACGAGGAACGTTAAATTTGTAAAAAAGGTAGCCAGCTACACAAGCTAGTTTGTGTATAAACCCAACATATAGGGTTTTGGATAGTTTCCAAGAACGTAGCGATGTGTACAGTGTCATGTTTGTCGTACATTGTAAACATCTGCTGCAGTTAAATATTCTTCGTTTGCTTAATATTCTGTGTGACTTGTGTGTTGTTACCCCAATATTTAAAATAATCTTTTCAATTAGAAAATCTTACGTACGTACGTGCCCAAAAAGCATTTGCAATAAACATTTCAAATGTTATTGTATCTTACATGTTGTGCCCTACATGTAAGAAACAATAACATTTGACCATTATTATTAAATAAACAGTAATAGACAAACATAAATATAATAGAATAGCGTTTCTTAGCGGTCAATCAAATACAATGAGTTTAACAAACTATAAATCGTTAGCGCAATGCCATTTGAGTTTACCTCTGACCTGGTCACGTCGTGATTCGTATGAATTATTGACATTTAGGCTTAACTAGTGAAAGGAGGTAGGGATATGGCAAGGCAACAAGATGTCTGATCGTGCATTTAGCTTACAGTCAGGCGCATTTATACATTAAACTTTGAATAACTTTGTAACTGATGAACCTAGAACCCCTTACTATTATGGTAATTGACCATAGAGCCACCAAGTGTAAGATGTATGCGTTTGGTTGAAGTGATCGTCAGTTTACTAAGTAACAGTAAAGCCCTAACTTTAAAGTCAGATTAATATTCCAGTACAAACAACAAAAAACAAAAATTGCTGGTCTGATGACGTTTTAAAAATTTAACCACTAGATAGATCGTGAAAACCTAATCAAATCACATTTGTTTTGAATCAGCTTGTGTGTGGGACAAAGATGGTGACGTGCATACAGAAATGAACCGGTTTAATATGTTTATTATAAAAATTAGTACTCAATTATTAATGTAATGTTCAGCAACTTATTAGTAATTTTCTGTTATTTATTGTTGATTACCTACCTAGTGTTCAAGAACGTTAATAAACAAACACGCGTGTAGGAATTTGGAGTGAAATTGGAAAGCATCGTGTTATTATTGTAGCTCCTACGCCTGATCGTTTCGTGTCGCACTGACAGTTCTGTTTTCATTTTTGCAGTGAAATATAATATTTTTTGTACTGATTGTAACTAGGTACAACATTCCTGTTGGTGAACTTGGGAACTTCAAATTATTTTTTTAAAAGAATGTAATCATTTTATTGTAGAATAATGATTTAAGTTACTTAAGCTGACAATTAATTTATAATTTCGTAATATTTTATGTCGCATAGATTCCATAGTAACTTCCAATCTTCGTATTTGCTCATCCTAAGTTACAATAAACTTATATTTCGGATTTTCTTTATAAAATCGTATTTGTACGCGATGATTTCCGTGTACTAGCGTGAGTACCGGTTTCAAGGCACCGCCATCTATGAGGTCCCGGGTTAGAATCCGGACGGAGACAATGTTAAAAACCAATTTTCAATGTTGTCACGGGTCTGGATGTTTGTGCTTCCTTCGTTGCTCCTGATTCCCATAACACAAATGCTTACTTTGGATCAGAGCAATGTATGGGTTGGTGACACCAAACATTTAAGAAATGAACGTTTTTTTTTCAATTAGGTACGTACATGCACAAGGAAAAGTACTGTCGTGGACGTCTTAATAAGACGCAGTTTAAAAATTCATGTCATGCGAGCCGGCGCAATTCCATCAATATTAATACCCTGACGTGATGGTAATAGAATAGCCATTGCAAATATTTCTATTTTGAAAAAAAACATTCTTTATCTCTACCATTTTTTAAAAGTATCTGACATAGACCATTTTAGGAACGTAAACATTTCGAGGAACATTTTCATTAGTTAAAGCCGGTGAATAGTTGTTAAAGTAAATCACCAGCACATTTTAACAGGATGTGTGATGTGTCTAAGTTTTATTTCTAAAATCCTGACCTAATATACTCCCTATCATTCCCCCCCGCCGCAACGTTCAGCCGTGCGACAAATTTTATGCCTATACAAATTTCGGAACCTATTTCCACGCAACAATTTATTGAAATAGTTCCATTCAGTAGTTGCTCCATAGTCTCATAGTCATATCATGTTGAGACTGTAACGATAACATCCGTTATCAAAACATTCGGTTGTAAAGATTGTGCTCGTCATTATTATCAATTACTTTCTTGTGTAGTGGCCGAGGTTGCTCAAATCGTTTTGTGCCTTAACAAACCACCTCGGCTTTGATAGCATAGCGGTTTGTGGGCCGTGTAACTGTAAGCATAAAACGCGGTTAACTGATTCCCAATAAAGACGAATAATAATTAAAATACCAAATGGCAACTAATGTAGGGTTTATAGATAGTTATTATTAGTTTGCAAGTATAAGTTACCATCTAAATTAAACAGGTAGGTCAGGTCAATGCAGCAAGCAGTTGACTATCAGATGTATTATATTGGGTACGGTGGGTACGGTATAAACCCATCATAATAAGCGTTTAAAAACAAGGTAAATATCATGCAAAAAATAGGTATTTAAATATTTCGATTTTTATTAAAACTGTAATTCCACGTATAATTTACATTCAGATTGCTTTTTCGGTAAAAAATGACTATTGTGGTACTGTTTTTCCTAATACATTTTTTATATTAACCGAGTACCTAACTGTAAAGCAACTTAATTCAAAGGCATCATTGTAGAACGTGACATTGATATTAAGATGTATGCCTAACTCACTCACGATGACCTTTGAGTATCTTCTAGTACCAATTTAAGAACTTGCATTAATTAGGTTTGCTTGTGTTTTCGTCCTTGGCCTTACTTACGGCTATCATTGGCTAGGCAGTTAGGTATTGACGCAAAGACGTTCCATTTTAGTTAAAAGATGTTTGTTCGCACTAAGAACGACAATTTTTAAGTGAGGCTCCTTGGTTAAATGAGGCATGCACTGACAAAATCTAAAATTCATTCAACAAACTCTGTTTTCCTTATAAACATTAAGTTTATAAGTCCTTCATAAACTCAAACCAGCATCCTTCTTGATGTTGAATTATTAAATAGCTTAAAAGTACATATTTTGAATGTGTTTCAGCAGGAGATTTTTATTGAGTAGTTGCACGTTTTTGTATAACATCGTAAATACAAACTAAACAAAATAACTTTTCGGCTCCGAAAGTACGGTTATTTTAGGTTTTTAAGTACAAGAACAAGGCTCGGAAACGTGCATGCTGTTTTCTTGAGTAGGTCGTTAGCTGTTAAATGTTTCGTCATACTGTTTCACGTGGGTTTTAGTTTACAAAGACCCTATTATGCATTGCGTATTCAAGATGGCACTGTAAATATGTACATGATAATTACACTCACGAGATGACGGTGTTCTAAGCTTACACGGCCTTGAGTGAGAAATAAGAGACACTTCAAGATGAAACTAGCTTCTTTGATTGACTCATTTAATTAATTTATTTAAGCTTTATTGCACATAAGGTAGATTTGGTCATACTTGCCTGACGTTAATAAATAATAATAATAACTATCGAACGAAAAGCTCTTTTTTGGTAACCAGACTGTTTGCCTTTCCAAAAAAAAAATGTAAACAAAAATGTGTTTTACGTTAGAGTTAAAAATAATGGTCAGTGGATAAGTTTTTGGAATCAGACCGGAATAACTCAATCCTATTTAGCAGTCTTATGCCCGTTTTCACCAGTAACCCCTAACTAATTTAAGTGTCTCTTAAATAAATATAAGGGACACCTAACGCCAATTTTGATTTCACCAACGCATAAGTGACACCTAAAGCGAAAAGGGCGCCTTAAAAATTAGGGGATGAATCGACGACCCCGTATCGCTTAGGTGACACATATTTTTAGGTTATTTTGACTCTACTCTTTTAAAAAAAATAATAATAAAATAAACGATATAAAAATGGATAGTGACCACGATGTTTATGAAGCTTTAGAAGCAATTGAAGATATAGAGTTATCAAGTGATCAAAGTTTGTTAAGGCGACCTCGTATTTTCCGTGAAAGATCGAAGGATTTTATCAAATATGATGACAAGGACTTTTTCATGAGATATAGGTTATCTAAGGAGAGTGTTTAATTTATACTGCAGAAAATTGAACATTTGAAATAGTAATTTGAACACCAAATAAACAAACGAAATGTCAATCGCACGTGACATCAAAATGTCATCATCCAAAACAACTAAAATTAAAACTTTTTATTATTTATCTAACATTTTAAAGGTGCAGACCTTTACTACTAGTACTTTTTACAAATAAACTGAGTAAAATTTCGTTAATTAACAACGAAATCGTTAACTCCAATAATTTATCGATAAGCGTTTTCGCAGTACCTCCGCACTAAACGTCACCCAACAAGGGGACTCTTACTTAGGATGGTGAAACAGAATTTAGGTAAGGGGATGATTTGAGGGGTCCCCTAAGATACGGGAGCCTTACTTAGGTTACTGTTTAGAGGCTACTGGTGAAAACGGGCATTAGCTACTTTGTAAATAAAGAAATGACTGACGGAAAGAAAAGATAATAACCAAAATAACCGAACATACAAAACGTTAAAGTGACGCATTTCTGCTGTTGCTTGGCAAGTATTGATTTTGTCTACTCCGAACCAAAGATATAATTAATGGAAAGTAATTGAATTCAATGCTATATGTAGTTTTGTTTTCTTTTTATTCCTTTTACCGATACGTCCAAGCTTTTAGTTTGTTCAAATTGTCCAATATTGGACTGCGAGAAGCGAAGTTTGTTTTTTTAGCTGTGCCCCAGGTGGAAATGGCCATTCCAGACCATTGCCACTCCGTTCCTACTGGCAAACGTGCTTGTTCACACTGAATAATCGAGCGCTCTCAAGCTAGTTGCCCTACGAATATGTACATACGTGGAAATGTTATTCAATTTATTTCAATATTTATTTTATTTTAAAGTTTGATTTTCGCTACAGAATTTAATATCTTTAAATCTTTAGTAAGTAAAGCGTTATTTTCATGCGAGTGGCTTTAAAACTTTTACTTCAAAAGAGAACGCTTTGTTGATTGCGTTATAAAGTCTGTAAAAAGAACAGGCGACACTATCCTTTGATGGATCCTTTGATGGGTTTATAAACCGCCGGTTAAATGTGTAGTCACCCAAAGATACTGCGATTTGTTTGCTTGTGTGTTTATTGAAGCTGAAATCAATGTGACATGACTAATAATTTACGAAAATTCACGAAATCACAATCTCAGTTTGTAATTCGTAGACGTTTTTTAAGGATACACATAATCCTTGCGATGTCATATAATAACAATATAAATTTTGCATTCACCTTGAATAAAGAAAACTTGCTTCGCCAAGATTTTTGTTCAGGGAATCAAAACGAACCAAAACAAAATAATGCAAAAGCTGTTGTTTGCAAAATGATTTTCGTGTTCTTATTAAATTTTCTTACATTTCTTTTCAGGTTTCATTACTTTGTTTCGCAAAATGAGGTCGTGAATATTCACTATAGCACATCTTTGTAATAAAAGGGGTTTTCCTCTGTATTTTTTTCACTGTAAACGAACACAAAATAACTCTTGATTAAATATTCAAAGAAATTAATTTAATGAATAAATTCGTTTGTCTGTGAAAAACCCCACCAAGGAACTCTGTTTTCCTGATTCTGAGGCATTTAATTTAAACTTACTATGTACCTACCTATCGTATTATTATTCTGTCTATTTTTATCAAATAACTTTTTAAATAAACCAGTGATATAATAATAGTCCTCCTGGCCGATTTTGACCACGGCGGCTAATCTCAACAGAGACCAGCCAACTACGCAGGAGATATTATAGTGCACAACCAGTGATATAATGGGTCATGGTGAGGATTGATCAAGAGCACAATAATCGAATCAGAAATTGGATAATCAATTAAATCGAATGGTTTCGTCTGTACTTATTCACAATTAGCGGACCCGCAGACGTTGTCCCGCCCGTTGCTTTTTTAAATTTTCCTTATTTTCTCAACTTTTAAACCTTCCTTGAACTTCCACAAATATTTCAAGCCTAAAATTACTCAAATCGGTTTAGCCGTTCTCGAGTTTAAGCGAGACTAACGAACAGCAATTCATTTTTATATATATGAGATAACACGTCGATGTTCATAACACATGGCACCGTTGACTAATATAAGCGGTGTTACATGATGGTGGAGGAAGCGGCCACCGGGCTATAACACTGGCACCGTTCGCTGCCGGTGGGATATTGCGCTTACGAGGCGTCGTCAGTCACCTAATGCGTTTCCGATGCGACGCAAATGGCGTGTTTTCTTCTGCCTCAGCGGAGACGTGCCAGATGCGCAGGTGCTAACTGCAGCTACCACAATTTACACCTGTTATTTATTTTCTGTTCAACTTACAATGATAGAGTACACCACTCTACTGTTTGCATTTTATACGAAAAACAACTTCATTAGTTCTAATACCGATAGTAAACAGTCGGATCCCAAAGCACTTCGATAATTCTTGTAAGTGTTTAGCGCACCGCGCAATAGAACGGTGCTAACCCCATGAACAGTGAAACTAAAACCTGAAAGTTAAATCTAGAGCCAAAGCGCTTAGACGATTTATTTCCCAAATGTTCCGAATCGTTGGAACGTTGCCCCATTCACGACTATTGTTGCCGTGTTTTACATTGCGACTCAAATAGTTGTTACTCTGCCTGCAGCGTGAGTTAGCAGATTATGCTGCATTTCTCGCCTCTACATTTTTGATGTTCAGTTTGGAAGTATAACTTGCAACAGTACGCTTCTTTGCGCCATTTGAGAGCAGTGTCCTTTATTAATTCATTGAAGGTTCAATGTAATTAACAAAAAAAAAGTGGTAGTTCTTGTTACAAAATGCTTCAAATCTGTACTGTAGTGTCTTTGGCTCTACATTATCGACGATGTTATTTTAGCAAGATTTCTTATCTGGAGTGGACAATGATGGATGAAAATAACTTTGTTCGGAACATAATTTACGCGTTATGCGCGTTTGGAATTTTTCGCAGCCGATATATTTTTTTAAAAGTTTTAATAAAAGCCTTAAGACTTTTTTGTTAGAACTCCATTATTGTTCCTAGACCGTAGTGGCCCCGTTCTATGATACACATTACCTGTCTTCAGTCGTCTACGATTTTAGTCACGCGTAGGCATCGAAGTCTATCGGTTGGATGCCTTTGTTTTTGTTGGCGATATTTTGTTCCAACTGCATGAAAGTACTGTTAGAAAAGTGACGGTGATTGTGGTAAAAAAAACTCAGAGAATTTTCTGTGAATATTTTCCAGTGCGCAACCACATGCTTGTTGCCTTTGTTTTGTGTCACGGTCGAGTTATCAGTGCAAAGTTTATTATACTCATTACCTAATAAAATGCTTGAAACCAGTTTAGTAATACCTAACGCTGCTTTTCAAGGCGTCTTGTGTATCGTGTAGAATGCGGAACAAAAGACATAACTAGGCATACTACTCTGAATTCCTAAGTGATACCCACGCAAGGTTGCACACCTGTTGAGTATTCATGGGTATCTTAATGAAGCGGTGAAATCAATTTCATCAAATGCGTTTTCTTTTTCAGGAATTTATCTATTATTTATTGCTCTCCATGCATATTAGTATAGGCCGTGAGACGTGACAAGTCTCACAATAGGATCTAACGGGCCGTTAACCAAATAATGTATGTGTGCCGCATTGCCTGATGTCGCACGGTTATGGCGATGCGTAGCGCTGCTGCAAACGCACGGAATTCCTCGAGACCATAAGGGTCGGTATTCAGTCCACGGCGCGGCCGGTGACTCCTCAGGACAGTCAACCCTGCTGCCATAGTTCCATCGCCGCTGCGGTTAACACTCGGAATACTAATGCCTCCTATTGTGCGTTCAAACTCGACGCTCGGCCGTCGCGGCCCAACGAAAGTTTTGTAACGCCTTTGTTTTGCTGACTTTCGCGCTCGCTAACTGGAACACTCTTTTGACAGATTAGCCATACTTCACTTTTTGTGATTTTTCTATTTGACAGTTATTGATACTCGTGATGTATGTTTCTACTTTTTCATTGTCGCCATTTAAATTGGAACTGAGAAAGTAGTCTTCACTTTCCAAGAACTTACTATGCACCATGTTCATGTGCATATGACAAAACTCTTTTCATTTAGTACACTCGCTGTTCTAATTGCATTTCAAACTGTTTTTAGGTGGACAATTACCGTCGTTAGCACTGCACTGCGCTCTCTATTCATGGCCATTAATGTAATCTTTTCACTTTGACAATCAATGCGTGATGCGACAGCAACAGGAGTTAGTCGTGCGTTATGTATTACTGTTGTTGGTACATTCTGAGTTTCGCTGCATTGCGCTGACCAAGCAGCGGCTACTGCACGCTTCGCTGGCGCGCACGCCGCCCGCGCGGCTGGCTCTCCCCCGCGGTCCCTTGCGAAAAAATCATAATGCAATCGCCAGGGCGGCCGGTGTGGAACGATCGGCTACCACTCACAACACGCAACCAGTGCACATTCAAATGTGTTGGTACTCACACGCCGTCCATCATGATGGATTGCGCGTGTCGGCGAACTGATTTATCTTGAGTTTACCCGTATTAGTGGAAATCTCCATCATACGTGTTCGTTCCGCGCAGTGATTTGCATTGGGATAGAAGTTACCATTGGATTGTTAATATTCAGTGATGTGAACTTTCATACGGTGTCTCAAAAATTAGGAGCCTCTCCCTCTTAATATAAATCACATTCCCATTATGAGGATGCTTGTAGGTCTTTCCCTAACCCGTGATACTTATACTTCATCGACGTGATAAGCTTGCATTTTCGTCCAAACAATTGTCCATCAAAGACAAATTAATTCTTTACGCGTCTCGTTTGCGTCCGGCGAGGACGGCTGCTTTCGAGGCGTTCATGTTTTCAAGCTGTCTTTCCACCGCGAACAGTGGCCTGGATCGCTCGCTGCCGACTGGTAGCCGATTACTGTGCGCGTTATCTTCAAATAGATGGATTTATAAAACGGAGCTAATTATATTATTATCATGGGGCGATAAGACGTCAGTGGAATGTTGATAGGTGTTAGTGCGCAACCACTGTCGTTGTGATGAGGTGAACAGTGACTGTGTTTTGTGCTGTGGTTGTGTGAAAAGTGTTCAACGCGATGTGGGGGGCAGCAGTGTCTAACCCTCCTCATTATCACTACGTTCAAGGGCCGGGTGGTCAGATGCCACCGAATGGTCCGGGTGGTCCGATCTTGGCGGGGCCGCCGAACGCGAAGCACCTGCGTCCGCAGTCGTCCTACTCGCTGCCTCACGGGAGCAACGGGCCCGGCCGTTGGGGCTGGCCTGGTAATCACGTGTCGTCATTTGATCGAAGGCAGTTGAAAGTGCCACCGCAACCGGTTCGCCCTGCGCCGGTGCGCCCATCGCACAACAGAAATACAGTTGCTAGTGTAAGTGACGGGATTACTTGTTTACACGCTATGATTACTATTAATAATGAACGTTCGTAATAACATGGTCATGGCATGAAATCTAAAGAAAAGACAAGGTATGGTAAATATAGCAAACAAAAAAAAACAAGAATAAAACAAACCCTTTTGTGGTAGATAATGAGTGCAAGTATGTAGTTGCATTGCGTTCAATAGTTTCACATCCTGGCGCTATGCGTTAACCTGGCCGGCTGTTTCGAGCCGTAATTTATTTCCTGGTCTCTCGCAATCGCAATGCGTGTCGGATGTCGGCTGCGCACGCGTCACCTGACACGAACGCGTTTCTCTGACAATCATGCGGCTTCCTCGATACTATCTCTGATACACATCTAACGATAACATTTTTAAAAATGAGCAAAAACTTGCCTTTAAACATAACGCTATTTTCAAGTAATGACTCAACCGTTTATTTTTGCCTTATCTTGAAAATTATCGCTTGATTTGCGCACCAGTGAGAAATGAAATTCCTGATGTCAAATTACTGCTTGTTATTTACCAAATAAGTTTTTGTCTTATGTAACACGTTACGAAGGTTCGATAAAAAGTTGATTCGCTTAGCACATAACGATAGACCATTAACAGTACAGCAGACAGACAGCGGTTGTGGACGGCTTCCTATTAGGGAGACAATTATAAATATCACATGTAGTCTTAAGGCGAGGTTTTCCAGCCACTACTTCATTTTGCCAGTTATTCGCCCATAATTTTAAAATAATATGTTAACTTATAAAAAATACAATGTCAGTGCCAGTTATTAGTATAACTATGATATTTTGCAAATTGTAGAGGTTTGTAGAACGTTTTTGAATTAAGGCATATTACAACAATTTTTGACAGCTAAGCAGTTTTTCGACGAAAAATTGAATTTTCCTTTTAGCCCAACATTCAGAAGGTTGTAACACAATTGATTACTTAACATGTATCTAATTACGAAGATTGTACTTCGCAGCGGCCTCCGATTTTTGATTTATCCCTTGAAATTCAAGTTTTCGGCAAAAATTTGCTTAGCTGTCAAAATTGACGTGATATAAAGGACCTGTTTAGCAAAGCTATACCTAATGATAAGATGTTGATCCTTGATTAAAGGAATAGTTGTCGAAGTATTTAACATTAATGTTAAAACATAGAAATCCCTTAAGCGATGCCGATCTCTTGGTGCGCGGGCGCAGAGGCGACTGAACCTGATACTGTCACGCGTAGATCAGAGATGCACTGCAGTAATTAACCATGATTTTTTTGTGGTGTTTGCTTATGTTAACGCCTAAGTTAAAAATAGTTTTTGGCTTTTATGCCGTATATATTTTTAGCGGATTTACTATTTGCTTTTAAATTGTTAAATATCACATTTCTCCGACCAGTTCATATATTTTATTAAGAAAACATTACAAAGTTTCCTATACAATTTTGATTTTTGGCAATAACTTTGCGCATAAATTGTGAAGTTTCTCACAATCTTAAAAGCAAAGTTTTATTAAGTGGCTAGACTTTTCATTTTATGAAACATTGTTTTTGACTTTTCATTTTATGAAACATTGTTTTTTATCAGACTTGGGTGAAGGCACGATAAAAGTATAAGGACCGATTTGTATTGAAATGTATGGCTCTATTAAAAATGTAGAAAAATTGATACCATTTTCTTTCATTTTATAGCTTAAGTATTCGAGATGCTCTAACCTACGTGTTGTCATTCAGTGTCGGGGCTGTTTTCAATTAAAAGCGAAACCCCTTAGAAACAATTTAGATTCCACCATATACACAAGTTCGTCGGTCTAGGTCTGGCCTGTAAGCAATATGGTACATTTGACAAAGCGTAGGTAGGCTAGGTAGCGTAGGTAGGGTTGTCTGATTTGAAATAAATCGAAATCCTTCATTGAAATCGCCAATTATTCGCCAACCCTTCTGCCAATATACCTACTAAGTATACGGGCCTGGGTGGCGCGTCTAAAATTGGTACCCGAAACTCAATAAGCCTTTTGTTCGCACCACCGTGAGCTCCTCACTTATCATCCCCTGTTGGCTGTTGGGCTTTTACGGGAGGTATTTTAAAAGGAATAATGATGTCGTTTTATTATAGGCCTTATCCACCGGTTGACACTTAAATTGAATTTAGGTCTGGGGGTTTCTGGCGCGGAAGAAGGTTTCTCTCGCCAACGTAGCGTGAAATGCTTTCAAGGACTTCTCTGAAACAATGAGTCTGTCACTTATATGAAACATGAAAATATGGCTGCTCGCTCAGTTTTAACCTTTTAAAGACTGCAATATCACTGACGTAACAATAAAATAACAGATGGTTTGGGTTGCCGCAGCCAGACGGATTTACTACAGTTCACAACGTCTATAAGATCTTCCTCTTTTAATTTTTTTTTTCCTAGGAAAATTGCCTACGATTTCTAGGTACCGTCATTTGTGTGCCGTGCAACGTTATTCTGTTACGGCTAGATTAAAAACAGGCAAGATTTACGTCTCAATATGCGGCGGCGCGCGCTCATCGGCAGTCCGGTCACGTCGCGATGTAGCCCCGGATAAGGCGCCACGTGCCCAACTTAGTGTCGGGGAAACTATCTCGCTTTCCCTCAAATCTGTTGAGAGTCACAGTTTTCTTTGCGACGGAACGATGCTTGAAGTTCTGTTTGATGGTGGCGGTTCAAATGCCCTTTGCTTTATCTTCAAAACTGCTGTGAGACACAATTTTCTTTGCAATGGAATGGTCCTTCGTAGTTTTGTTTTTGTTTGTTGTTGGTTCTCCAAATGCCCAATTGCTTTCGGCTTTGTAACTTTCCGGTGATACTGTAGTCTGATCTGATAATAAGGAACCTTCATAATATTGTTTTTTTTAGTTTTCAAAGCGTTAACAGTTTTGTTATAAGTACGTCTAGCTATATTGCTTCTAATACTACTATTGGAAGCAAGACCTATGCTGCTTTTCCAGGGAAATGAAGAAGATAGGCAATTAGCAACAGTTTACTGTTAGTAAGCGGCAGGCAACATGAAATAAAATTTTGGCCCCGAATGATAACATTGATAACAGTTGGTAACTTTACCTAAACTATGCGAACTGTTAACTTCTGTTTCAAATGTTATCAACTATTTTTAGGGTTCCGTACCTCAAAAGGAAAAAACGGAACCCTTATAAGATCACTTTGTTGTCCGTCCGTTCGTCCGTCCGTCTGTCAAGACCGTTTTTCTCAGGAACGCGTGGAGGTATCAAACTGAAATTTCTATATGATACTTAGGTCTACTGTCCCTGGAAGGTGTAGAAAAATCAACCTTCTAAGCTAACGCAATCAAAATATACAGCCATTTAGGCCGCAAATTTCCGCAAATTTTCGAAACTCGCACGGGAATCAAAACCTACAGGGTACTTCCCGTAAATTTAGAATATTGAAATTTGGTACGAAGTCACGTCTTATAGTACAGATATAGGAAAAATTACGAAAACCGTAAATTTTCAGTTTCATCATATTAAAAAAATATTTTTGGAAATATTTTTGACAATTTTGAAAATTTCAAAGTTACTACTCCTTATAGATCTACAGGTTTGTACGGAACCCTCGGTGCGCGAGTCCTACTCGCACTTGACCGGTTTTTTTTTCTACATAGCGAAAGATATCAACTAGATTATATTGTTTGTGCCGCATTTTATAAAAACTATAAAGTTTTATGACGCGAAAACTGAACTAATATAAGGTACGCAGTAAGGTACGCAGTACTACCACACTATCTTACAAAAAATAATCTGGATTACAGTTTTATTTGTTTTGTTAATGCTTACTTGGCATTGTCATCGGTTTATAAAACTCGACGTCCAATTTAGTCCTGAGATTAGAGAGATTAATTGATGGGCAATGTTCCCTATAATGTAAACACACATAACTCGTGTGGTGCAATTATCATAACCTAAAACCAGAATATGCATGCATGATGCGCGTACTGCGAGTATATCTTGTACCGCGTCCAAGACGCTAACTGCTGTTATGGGCTTAATTGTGCAACGCTCACGATACAGGTACACACTCGAGTGCAAATCTTGTTAAATAGTTTAACTCTATCGCTGCCGAGGTAGTATGGTACATACAAAATAGTGTTAATGCAAAGATGGCACGTCGCGCAACGCAAAGAATGCACGCCGGCCAAGCGAAGCCTTGACTCGGCAGACAATGTCAACCAAATGCCAGTAGGCTGACTTGCTGTGAACTTTGAAGAGCATTTTGTTACGAGAAATGCGCGTGCGCATATACCGTGTTATGTCATTACATTAAGCTCGCTATTTCAGAACGCGGAAGACGGATAGGACACTAATCTACATTGGATTTTGCTATTTATTTCTATATTTATCATGGTTTTGTACTGAAACACTGAACTTATCTTTTCTTATCGAATTCCTCGATGAAAATTTTATGATTGCTAATCTGATATTTTCGGCGTTAAGGAGATAACTATTGAATTAGTTGATAAACATGTAAATTTATAACACCATTCAAACGTATTTTAACTACCTGATTACACATCTTTGTAACATGTGCTTTAATTTCCTCGAGAACAATGTTGAAGTTAAATTTAAATTTATTGATCTCGAAAAGACAACAATTAAAAAATTCTTTTCGGCTCCGGTCAATTATTATTGATCCGGTTATTGATCTCTCTATGACTTCATGAGCCTTTAGAATGTAGTAATGTTGATTGATTAGTAACTATTTGAACTTTGATTTGAATCCGAAATTACCATAATCAATCTGCATTGCATTTACTTGCGCCGAATAACTGATTGGTGGGTAATTTATGTAGATGATTCAGTTAATTACAGAATAAAGCCTTATGCGGATCGTCCTTCGCTCATTAAATATTTACCAAATATCTCATTCCGAATATTTCCCGTATTATCTGTGCAATATCATTTGGCTGGAGATAAAAGGAGGAGAGGGAGGCTTTAACGCGTAAATAAAAACTCGCTGTAATTTAGGGCGGTCGTGTGTGTGAATATTTTATGACACCCTATGAATAATCAATCAAAGCTTGGAACAACCTATTTGCGTATAAATGAGCAAGCAACCTATTTTCCTTATTAACATAAATGGCTTAACAAATATTAAAATTAAAGATGGAACGGTAATGTCGTATGCCGACGACACAGCAATCGTTTTTAGCGGGTCCGACTGGAACTCCGTGTTTCGAACAGCTGAAAGTGGGCTCCTGAGTGTCGCTGCATGGTTAAGTTCTAACTTTTTAACGCTTAATTTAACTAAGACCAACTACGTGTGTTTTTCGATTGATAAAAGAACCCAACCGAGATCTGACTTAGTCTTGAGATTGCACTACTGTGATGATGGGTTCTCGCCAACCTGTACTTGCAAAGCCATTGATAAAGTAACTCAAGTTAAGTACCTTGGCATAATTGTAGATAAGAATCTTTCTTGGCATCCCCACGTTGAGTATGTTAGTGGTAGAATTAGGAAACTGATTTGGATATTCAGAATACTCAGACACGTGACCTCCGAAAAACTTAGGAACCAAATATATATTGCATTGGCACAATCAGTCATATCATATTGTATTTCTGTTTGGGGTGGTGCTTCAAAGACGAAGTTCTTAGAGATTGAAAGAGCACAGCGATGTTTAATTAAGGTAATCTACTTTAAACAACTTAGGTTTCCAACGGTCGAGCTATACAAAGTGAGTAATTTACTGTCGGTAAGGAAACTCTATATACTTAGCATAGTTTTAAAACAACACAAAGCAGTTAAACCTAATTCACAAACCTCAAGGACTAGAAAACAAAGGGCCTTCCCCTGGGAATGTACAAGAACTGAATTTGCAAATTGTCAGTACTGTGCTCTCTCGGTGCGTATGTACAACAGGCTGAATTCTTTATCTGATCTTACGAAATATAACACATATGACTGCAAAAATAAAGTTATTGATATTTTGAATACTTTAGACTATCAAAGCATTGAAAATCTAATAAAAGGGTAACCAACACACTGATAAATCTATTACAGACAAGTTAAGTGTTCACCATATAAAGGCATGTATCAACGCACGCACGCTACACATACAGTCACTCACACAAACACACACACACACAAACACACACACACAAAAACACACACTCTCTCTCACACACACACATATATATATATATATATATATACATATTTCATTTACTTACCTCCATTTAATTTTGTTTGTTTAAAATGATAAAATGATACTGTATGCTAAGTACTTACTGTTTGAAATATCGTTACGCTATAGAAGAGCGGGACCTCCTGCCACAGGACCCTAAATCTTACTAGGGGGCTCCCAACCACTGAATGTTTATATGTAAAATTGAATTGAAATAAATATTTTTGATTTTTTTTTTTACCTATAAAATACATTTATCTTGAATAAATATATCAATCAAAAATTAAATTCCACATAAGTATCTCTCATTAAATCTAATTAAAAAATCTTTTTATAGGTATATATAAAGCTAAGGGGTATGAAATTATATTATTTACTTTACGTGCATATGTTATTCGCTATTTTAATGTAGTATATCAAGCAAGGATTAAAGTCGCAAACATTTTAATAAAGGTATTTTTTCTCTCTTCCACAGAAGGTCGATCCCGAGCTGATCTTCACAAAACAGGAGAAGATCGGCAAGGGTTCCTTCGGCGAGGTCTTCAAAGGGGTCGACAACAGAACCCAACAAGTTGTCGCCATAAAGATCATTGATCTCGAGGAGGCCGAAGATGAAATCGAAGATATACAGCAGGAGATTATGGTGCTGTCACAATGCGACAGCCCATACGTCACTAAATATTACGGGTCATACTTAAAGGTAAGTCAAACCCTATCAGAAAAATACTGTCAGGTATATTTTTTTCAGAATTTAATTGTTATCTGTACAAGTGTACACCTACGCGCGTGACCCCTCGGAACATGAGCGATATAATGAAAGTGGTTTGACGTGCGGCCACGTTACAAATTGCCGCTGTCAAATTTAATGTGCTTCGTTGGACGATCGTGTTGCATTTGCCATTCATTACTTTTATGAAAACCGATAGTCCCGTGTGCTCGTATTAGCTTACATGGCAAGATAAAGCATGTGCAATACACAACGGTTATCGCGAGTGTCTGGCCGGGGCACGCCGCATCAATCATTGTCTACGAACCGAGCCTGTGCCTGTTTATCTGCAAAAGACCTTTTGTGAAGGATAAGGATCACTAGTTAATGGACTCCATTATGCATTGTATACTCCTTTGGAGTGTATCTCCAAGGGCTTTTGACGCCACGATTACGATTACCACGATGCAAGTTATTGTCTACAATTAGAGGACAAGTATTGATAATGTCGCAATGCGTACTATATTTCGTATTGATATAATCGGTAGCGATCGTACAAGGTCTTTGACTATTGCTCACTTCTTTGTTATTTCTACAGTGATCATTTTCACTCGTATTATTGCCCAACGGTGCTAACGGCGTGACTGCATCGCAGTTTAAGCTAAGCTGTGTTGGTTTGGTTAGGTTTCTATAATAAAACTTTTGAAATATTAGAAGGCGCCGGCGAAGCCACTTGTTATTACTGTCAATATTGCACATTTACTGCTGTCTCTTTTGTAATTGTATTCCTGTGGTGTTATTTGCAGGTCTAGGTAATAGGGCACAGATAAAGTCGTGACTGCATAAAATAAGATCTCGCGAGTAATAGACAAGCAATTTACCAACATATAATCGGTATTGAAACCTATTACTATTGTGTAGGTAATTGCGTAATGCGCCATTCAAGTGAATGTCACGAAACTATAGCATATAGTTGGTATTACAGAACGTTCACCCGGCCGAGGTTGGTTCGCGTGCTGTATGCCGCGCTGGAACGATGTCCGTCACGAAGTCTTCGGGGTTAAAACACGAATAAACAAGGAACCGGTTTATGTATACCATTCGCATAATTGTGCCTCAAATCGTCCCAAGATGGTAACACTGGTTAAGATTGTGAGAAAGTATTCACGTTTTATGATTTGACCGGCTTTTCCGTGTTTGATATGATCAGATACAAGATATTTTAAAGAATATTAAGATAGGGAATGACACGTGGAAACAATTAAATTCGCTGTGAATATGGTGTGGGTGGAAGATAAAATAATGTGTCTTAATTTATAAATTAGCTCTAATCACTTTTTAATTTATTGAATTTCATCCACGAACATTCCTTAGATATAGAGAAAATAATCCCGCTGCTAGAAATAGTGAAACCAAATTCGTGCAACCGAAATAAATCGTCTGATGTCAGCATCCCCCAAAAGTGCCAATAGTATGGATGGCGTCCCGCCAGGACAGACAATAATGTCTGCGCGCTTATAATCAATATTTACATTTTTATTGTTCCATATCCAGATATTGCTGCAGTTGATTCAGTTTTACGAGCCCTTGTCTGGATTAACATGGCTGATCTGGGATGTAAATAAAATGATGTCTAGTCTGTTTTCAAAACATCGCTTAGTTTTGGGCTAGATGACTGGTGTGTTCGTTGAAAACAATGTTTTATTTATAAATTATTTGATTAGTTGTGTTAGTGCTTAACTGAGCACCTACTTTTCGATCTGACGTCATTCCTCAAGACCGTTAAAACATCAATGTTTTTTAACCGGGAAGTCCACAGAATAGATTAAAAGTTTACAATGTCAACACGAAAAAGGTTTTTCTTTTGCTGCCACGCGGAAGACCTACTTAGCGTAATGGTTTTGATGTGTTGCATTTCCCGCTTTGTGCAGCGCGTCGGTTGCACGTTGCTATTTGCAATCTTGACACACTTTCGAATGTTGTTGTTATGCATGCCTTGCAAAATGCTATGCAACGTGAACGAGCGTACGTGAATCTGTTCATCGTCTACATCTCTGGATTTCGTCGTAATGCACGGTTTACAGATCTCGCCTATCCACAGTACCTACATGCAAATAAACATAACACTGACTGATTTATTTTAAAACTCAACACCTCTCCATCGCTTTGTTGTTTATTAGTACGTATCGGTGCACACGTCAGTTGCAAAATTGGTAGTGAATGGCGCGTGTGTTGTCAGATAGTATTAAAATATTTTATCGGTTTATCTTCGTCTAACTTAAAACGAATGTAGTTTCAATGAATGATATTGGTGTCAAATAAATACTTATAACAAA
This sequence comes from Pyrausta despicata, assembly GCA_963921415.1. Taxonomy (NCBI): domain Eukaryota; kingdom Metazoa; phylum Arthropoda; class Insecta; order Lepidoptera; family Crambidae; genus Pyrausta; species Pyrausta despicata. The sequence goes on from OY992848.1 coordinate 13,178,601, forward strand.
ATTGTGCAATATGCAACTATGTAATGTATTTATAGATCGGCTTCTATTCATTAATGAGATAGTTAACACAATCAACAAACAACGTGACGATAATGGCGAAGATGGTTCATAAAATTAATGCAAGTATTGGCCTACTAGCTCCATGCATAGACATATTCGTAATAAATAAATAATGTTCACGCCAGAGGCATACGAGCAATAAACTCATCATGATTATTCTTATTGACCATGAATTTCTATGGTGACAAATTGTTACGACTAGCCCTTGGCGTGTTTTTGTCTCTATGAGCGTCCGCGGTGATTACGTCACTATTGACTTATCTATGTTTGGACGGTGTGCCGTGGCGTCATATTACGTACGTATATGCTTCTTGCCTGTGGTGAATAGTTGGCAACATTTACGAACTTAGCAATTTGCTCTGCAGAGAAAGTGTGGGTAATGTTGCGCTTGCGGCTGTGGTGTACCTAATCGAAATTATAATATTTTTGCAGAAGAAAACATCAACTGTTCCTGATTCGCATGGACGCGGGTTCAATTCCCGTTGTCAGATAGTTGATTTTTTCTACAGAAAAAATATTATTTTTAGTTTGCAACGTGAATGCTTATCACGAAAAATCGTAAAACTACCCAAAATATATTTTGTTGTTGTGTCGCTTGCGGCGAAGTTGCTTCGTTTGTTTTATTTTGTTGATTAGAACAACATCCGCGTAATGACAGCATGTCTAATTTGTTAAGTAATGCTTGAAACATTGCTATCGCTAAGTTATTGTATGGATATCAAGAAGTTGAACTCCACAAGACTAGCATCTCTAGTTTCTTTTCACAACTAATGCGAAGTTTTAAAAGGCCTTCATTTGAGAAGAAGCATATTTACGTCATGGCTATGAATGAATTTAAATGTGACGTGAATAAGCCCTCGTCGAGAGAGGCTTTTTGGTCGGTAAAAATTGTGAATGCGGATGTCGGTACGGGCGAGTCGGGGTGAAGGACACTGACTCACCGACCGTTTGGAGCTGAGGAAAGTACGAACACCAATATATCATTAGATTTTATATCCGAAATTCCAAATCGAGTCATAGGAATCTGTCAGTAATGTCGAAGAATTTCCACAGATTGTTTCAACTTTTATACTGAAAAATGAGGACATTGGAAGATTCATTAACTTTAAGATATGGTCTTCTATAAAACAGTCCTCGTACTACTATGTAGCAAATATTTTAAGGATGTTACCGCATAGATTTATTTCATTTATTATCAAATGATAACATTCAATCTACTGATATAAATAGTGATAATGAAATAGTGTGAAACACATCATTGTTTGCTCAAACTCTCCCATTCTATTGAATAGTACAAATAACTATCATCACACTACTTTTTCTTTTTTTAAGACGAAAACATTTTTGAAATCTCCGTTCGGTTCAAGAAATTATTTTTGTTTGAAGTAAATTCGCTCTGACATAAGCGTTTTGGCGAGGAGTATTCCATAAATTCAATATCCAGGCAAAATCTCTACCGAATCTTTCTTTATGCGTATTTTATTCCGGTTTTATTTTAGGCTTTAAGGAGGAATAGTCGTTTGGAGCCGCGCGATAACTATAAAGTGCGCGAGGTTGTTAGCTGTAAACGCATTAGGGCCACCTTGACCTCCCTGAATACCACCTGATGTCACGGCCCTCGGTGTCTGCTAGGTTATAGATGTTTTGGCGGCAACTCCATTACAATGGTGCCCCCCGAGCCCTGGCACAAAATAGGCAATTGTCTCCCCATTTGCCATTTCATTAGCCAAACAAGTTAACGCTTGTCAATGTCAAACGGAGAGCTGTTTAAATTCGTCCATAATGGCTTTCGACTCAATGCTAAAGTAAGACCCGTGTAAAGAGGGTTTTAAAGGTCCGTTGACACGAGTCTGGTAATCTGGTTCTTATTTGAGATTGTCCTTCAGCTCCACTGCAATGCGGGCTGGGCGAGGGCGGGCGGGGCGGCGGGGGTGCGCGGGGAGCGGCCCGTTCTGAACTTGGAAGGTCAAGTTCCGAAAGTTTGTAATTTGCCTTATTGGGCGTCTGTATCTGACGGCTCCATTTGAACTCGATTATCAAGTGTAAACTTCGTCTACATTACTTATATTGATTGATTTTCAGTGGTTGATGTTTGTTAATAGGTCAGATTTAAGTAAGTTACTTATTCAGTTTAATACTCATCTGCATCGTTATTGAAATTTAATTTGCCAAACGGTAGCTTCAAATCTCAGTATACCGTATAACGAGAAACGACCGATCCCTCTTAGTCTTAATTAATATGATTATCGGCGTCGTTGTCAGATTTCCATCCAATTCTTCAAATTGATAGCGAGTTTCGTCGCCGCGATTTAGCAAATTAAATTTTGATTCCTTCTCCCCTGTGATGAGTGGTCTCCGTCCGTTAATGGCTTTTGAGTTGTACAACTCCAGGCGATGTAACGTATACAAGATTCATTGTCTGCGTTTCGCTTCACACTTTAACAGCTTATACATTATCTCAATTTCAATCCGTGTTCGATAATGACGTGAAAAAAGGCTGACTCACCTTTCCAAGCAAAATTTTATGGTAAAACAAATAAATCGAAAGTGTAATGGGCCGTATCGAATACGTAATAGCACATTTGGCGAAGACGATTCGACGTCAATGTACATAATCATAATAGTGAGGTCTAACCCGCTCAGGCAAACAAACCATTAGCTTAGGGGCTCCGGCTATTATCCTCATTGTTGCCGGTTTTCATATGCCCGTGTAATCCTCGCACAAAGCTGGCCCTAGGCCAGTGTCATGCATACTAATGGTTGTCGAGTTAGATGGACACAACGTATTGATGCGTGGGCGGATCACTTTATTATTTTCATGCAGATCAGTTACTCAATTGTGGTGTGGGCACTGATTTGGCGAAATTATAGAGCAGAGACAGATTTCACTGCGGTGTTCTCATTGTCGTCTCATTGAACATCATTACGTATGATGCAACACCCAAGTAATAATGGGCAGTTTTACTTGTATGAAATCAAGTCTACGCGTCATAAAAGGCATTATAGTGATAATGGGTTAGAGATACCAGGGTAAAACCCCGTAATTCCTACTCGAGGATGTAATATCTGTTCCATGAATCACGCGTGATAGTGATTTTGGGAGTATTGATTGGTATGTTACAATATATAGTTTGCCCGGTCACGTCCGTTATTGGAAAAATTAACAATTTTATCTATTTTTTAATTTTTTGTGCCAACGGTGTCAAAATGGCGGACAATTTAATTTTGATATTAAATAAGCACAGATACTTGCACTTTTTAAGCAATATCTCATGATCTAGAAGACCTACAGATACTAAACTAGTTTCATTTGATATCTTAGAATGTAGCCAATAAAATGGTATTACAAACGCTGTCTAATTTTGACATCATGGTACAAAGAAATGGTAACCAGAAAAAAATACGGCTGACATCGTTGACACAATTTGTTTGTTTTTATATTTTTTACCCTTAACGGGTCGGACACTCTTGGCCGGACATACTGTATGTTGTATGTCGGCCTGAATGAAGGAATCATGATGATAGTGCTAATCTGATTGCAGAACCATTCAATTAAGCTTTAATAATAAAACCTTACATGAAACTATTCGCATGTTTCCCTTGAATGTAAAATTTTCATTACTACGTTTAAGATCCCTTAATTCTATATTTATCAATTAGCAGTCCCACAACTTTCCAATCGATCGGTATCTCAGCCATTAAATTGAATGGTGTTACAAGTACTAAGCCAAAGTTTGCCGTGCCATTTCCTTCGTGGAGCAATATCCACTCGTAGACTCGTAGTTGCTGCCTCGTACTACGCAATAAACAGTCGTAAATTAACAGAAATGCAGACTATACAGGGGTGAGACGACACGATATCATTCTTTTAGCTAATATGGCTGGACAGTACATATAATCTTGTTATTTCTCCTCCAAGGAGACGATCAACTTTTTCTTCTCCAAATCCAACTTTCCCGTTGTCTATCCTCGGTTCCACACGTGTAACAACTTAAACAATTAACGTTATCTTCAAACACACCACTCATAGTCTCATACTACGCAACATACATAAGTGGCTGTCGTACTAGCTAGTCTACGTTGGGTAATCTGATTACGGGTCGAAGCGCCGAGGCTTCCTTAATAACGTATACAGCACACCTACGTGATGTTATTCTGCGCTTTGAGGATGGCACTGGCTAAATTGAATATTTCAGCGCAGTCACGAGGAATAAACCCGTTTGCCGGACATTGCAGATCTGCTCTAATTCCACTTAGCGTGTTTGCCGCACTCTCTCAACATGTTTACGCACTTGCCCTAAATTATAAACGCAACTTTCTGGAAGCAAAAAGTTATCACCATGTATTTTGTCAGTACTCAGAGGTACACGCGACTTTACAAACTTTGCCTAAGGGGAATTGATGCCGGGTATTAGGGAACATTACAGCTAACTCAATAACGAGCCGCGTGTCTTCTCTGCAGAGTTTGGCACAAATTTTCTGAGCCTGTTAATATATGGTCAGGTGGTGCAAGCACATACATATACATTATGAACTTTGGAGGAGACCACCACTCTTGTTTCATATCAGTTTCTAATTAAATAGTTGCATTGGAATAAAGGTGAAATAAATTAATCGGATCGATAGTCCGATGGGCGACACATGCTAACAGTGATTTCGGTGGTAATCCATCGTATTCCTCTTTTTTGCTTTCGAATGACCCATGTAATGGAATGGGCTCGCAATATGCGCTCCGGCCGATTCAATAAATCTCTGCGTTTAGATTACACACGACAGCGTTGCTATATTGCTATGCAATGTCGACTATTATAACTATAAATTCGTCGATTATTTTAAAGAGTTGACATGTTAAATTGTATTTCACTACACCTTTAATGAATAAATTCAATTCCCGTGCGTTAGGTGAACTTCTTAATGGCTTACTGCTTAATCGAAATTGCGGCTGAAGTGAATTCGTTGACGATGTTAATCGGTAGTCGGTGAACCGTGAAGACTTGTTTGGTAATATGAACGTAGGTCGAGTTCGTTATCCTTTGGCGACCTTGTAGCTGGTATGAATTCAGTTAAATTGGCCGCAAGAGGAATGCGTCACCGGCACCGGCCGATGCGCTGCGTTTCGTTGCGTAAAGCATAACATAAACACATCGACCGTCTGTCTTAATGTAACTAATATAGACTAGATGGAACCGGAATGACGGCGACGAGCGCACATGCTGCGACGTAATTCCACCTGTATAGGATAACTAGTTTTTGCTACAAGATTACATACATGATGGCTAGGTCATTTGTCGTAATGAATTCCACTAGACAGGTCTCTGGGTAGGATATTTGTTTATTCTAGAGAGATTGGAGTAAATCTATAATCAATTTTAAAGAGGGATAGTGTAAAATAATACCTTCGTAAAACAGACTTGATTTTCATACCGGCCCCAGATGTTGTAAACTCGGTTTAAGTATTTTCACTCCTCTTTCTATCCGCTTTTCTTGGTTGTTGAGGCAGGTGATTGAAAGGCGACGGGTGTCCTTCCCGCAAAGATAAATTTCGGATTATCCGGACGCAGCGGACTGTCCGCTTGGATAATTGAAATTTTCTCGTCGTGCCTTATCCGGTATTTGATTATATTGCCGTTCGCTTCTGCGAAAACATGCAATTATGGACTTCTGCGGTTAACGGTTACGAAAAAGAGAATAATTTATACGAACGAGTCATAAATGAATCCTTAATCGTATAATATTTGTAACATTGACCGCAAATTGTGGAAATTGGTCGCGGAGCACCTATCTAGGTCGGCACAAACGTCGTTAATACCAGGCGGGAAGCAATTAGGCCGGGCCAATAAAACATAGCCATTAAAGAACACGGGTCGTTCCGCCAATGGTGCACTGGCCAACCGTTTCATTTCATATTCAGCTTACTAAAACAGAGTTACATAAACTCTCTTCGAGCTATAGCCAGTTCATTTGGTGTTGTGTATAAACTGTATACCGTAGAGCTTATTATCTGTATGTATCAGTTTATTTCGAAAGAAGCATCTGGAATGACTACATCATCCCTGTATATAATTTTACCACCGTAGACATTAGTACCGTTTCTGTTATGCCAGGAACATAAAACTAACCATAAACTTGTGCAAATGTGTGCGTCCACCCCCGCCGAAAACTTATAGCTAAAATCTCGACGGACAACCTTTGCTGGCTCCACCGATGTCAGAGTTAAGTGCCGGAGCACTCGACGTATCCGCACAAAGGCGCTCTCTCCTCTTTGTTCCGCCTCTTTGTTTGACTTGACGGAGGCAAAGTAAAAAACTTCAACACGCCCTCGCAGATCTTGGAGAATGTAGCGACGATTGGCAAAATCATAACATCCAACATAGATTTAAATCTGAATTATTTTTGCATAGCAACTGCAAATGGCGCACTGTTTTTTAGACTTTATTCGGTATTCGTGGGTCTCCACGCAATTGTGTTGTTTGTTCCCCTCGTTATTTGGTCCACGCTAAAAGGTCCATCTTCAAAGATTATGAGGCGTCAACTTGCGGAAACGATCCATTGTGGTTCTGCCCTCGGCCTTGTCGCACATGGGGTCCGAGGCTATTTGCGTTATGATGATGTGTTGACGGAGTACCTACCTCTCTACGAGGGGCGAGACTCCGCTCATTCATGAAAGATCCGGGATATGCTGGCCCCAATTCATATTATAGGCTCAATGTTACTGCTCGTTGATCTATATGCAAATATGATACATATTCTAACGCTACAGCGTTTTTATTTTATAAGTATCGGTTAATTACCAGCCTGGAAGAGTAAAGATATCGATCAACGTCTCGTCGTGCTTATTAAAAGGATAGGTATACCGGCATTTAAATGTCAACAAAAAATTGAACAGGTGCGAGAAAAACCATTGAAGGCCTCATTACTCTTTACATAAGCACCTGTTTGTTCCGGCTATTAGCGCTTTTAAGTGATGGCATTGGGGTGTACTCCCGGGACGACAATGTCTTTACCAGTCGTTTTATTATTGTACACTTGATGAATACCTTTCGACAGCCAAAGTATATTGTGCTATCTGCATGAGCCAATGATCATTTATCTAATCAAACTTTATTACTGGTTCCTTTGATTTGTTGCTTGCAACATTTTCCCGATCGATTTACAAACGTTTGCGTAAGGTATAAACTTTTATTGGGTATGTGAAAAGTTTGTACATGAAAACACGATAACAGACTTCATACACACGAAAACATGCTCAAATATTTATCTTGCGAAATTATTAAAAGTTATTCCAAGTAAGGCATGGCGAGGCATCTCTCAAGAGGGAAGTACTGTGAAATGTTCTCATCTCGAAACTATGTACATTCAGTCCACAGGTAGGGTAAGTAGATAAGTGCCTACTTGCCAATTCGTTAAATATTTGATACCGCGAGCTTCGTTACCTGGAATTCTTGATAAATTTTAAATGCTCTTCTTAAACCTTAATTGATTCTTTGTAACCGAACACGTCTTATTAGATAATTTAACAAATATGCTTATTAGCCCTTAATTGATGTCATTAGCATCTTTGTACATCATAATTGTCCAGTGAATTTTCGTAGATAGTTCATTCATTCATATTGCAAGTAAAACGTGTATTTCGTACAAATGGTCCACTGTCACCAGCGGCGGTGTCAACGACCGAACGACTGAACGGTTGACCGGTCCCGTCGCGATCTGATTGTTGAGCCAATAAGCGATTTGCATGCGTCAGTACTGACGGGCTGCGTTCGCGCACCCATGCTCTACTTAATTGGTGTTATCAAGTTGACCAACCATGATCACTATTGCTGCCTAGTTTCGAAATTTAATATCACGCTGCAATAATCGACATGTAATTCGTAACTCATGTTCATTAACAGTTTCGCAATCATATTTTCGAAAGTTATCAAATCATTAATTTGCTTAGGATTCCATTGTTAGATTCCTTTGTACCTATCTCTTTAATTGAATCTGCTTGATAAACGCTTTGTGACTGAACTTTGTTGGTTAATTAAATGTCCGCGACTCTGCGATCAATTGATAAAGAGTCCTGTATTTTAAACTCGTTTAAGGACTCTAGTGAAACTTAAATTAAATGTTTATTTTCGGTGAGGGAAACGTAAACCGTTTTATTATCTCGAGCACTGTTTGCAACGAGCTAAAATAACTAATTAATGGTAGCAGGGAACATAATTAATATGTTTGGTACTATTCAAAGGTAAACGGAGTATAGCGGACAGGCAATCGGATTCAATTTCCTTCGCCTCCCACGTTCCTTCCGCTTCCACTCCGACATGTGTATTGTTCGGTACGTTCACGATTGTGGCTGAAAACCGTTTATAGCTGACTCTGATGCCCCATTCCTTATTGCTTCGGTTGAATTTTTGATTTGCTATTTCGCTCCCACTCACGGTCAAGTTAGCATGTGAGACAGGAATGGCTAGTTTGGAACTTTGGACATCAGCTTTACAATTGGACCCCTGTCCCAGTGCAGGAGCACTGGCCGTGCCGTCTCCCGAAGTGTTGATTTACCACTGAAGTCTCATTTGGCGCAAGCTAAAAGCTTTCATCTGTAAATGGATCCAGCGTCCGTCTGGTGAAATAGCGATCGCATTCAATTGTTTTTGTTCAACCTATTCCAATTCAAGTATTACTTTCTGCGGCTGTTTTATTTCTAAGTCTAATGTTCCAGAAGAGATTGAACAATACGGGCTCTTTGTTCTTTCCCGTTACCGCTTTTTTTTACCAATTCGTTAAATTTTGTCGTTAAGGAGAAGCAAATTGATTCAGTTATAAATGTTCCCAAAAAAAAAATAAAGAGATTCATAAATGTTTTTTCTTCCTACGTAGGTATTCCTATTGAGTAATATTATACGTGGCATATTGTGACATTGCTGGCACCAATATTCACTGTAAAATAATCATGCAAGGCGCTAAGTAGGATTACTTATGCGTTCCGATTGGGACCGATCGGATTACGTTCGAAGGCTTCGTGTTTGAATGAGTTTTCCATATTCCGTGTTTTTTTTCTTCACAGATCTAAGGTAGCCCGTCAAGTTCCATAACATGTGTATTGTTCGTTCTCCTTAATAAAATTATTCAGTAAGAATAAAGGCGAGTTTGTAGAGCTTCAATAGTATCGATTGCTGTGCTGTGTAGGTACATACTTACATACAATCACCATTATTACCATTCTCAAACGCTTCAAATAGTACGGTTTCACTTAATTGGACGCTATAACCGCAACTGAATTTCCCAACTACAATAGTTTACTGGTTTTGAGGCTTTTAGTTAAAGTCTCTATCAAGTTCGTTTATTGAATCTGTCAGATTTTGGGCTCTACTAAGTACCTATATGTATTTATCATAGAAGCATTGTTAGATTCACACCACAAACTACACAAATTTTCGTAGATAAGTGATAGGTTCGTCAGAGTTAGTATTATAAGCTGAATTTTCCTATGAGTGCTTCAGTAATCGGATTTTTGGTACATCTTTCTATGGTTCGGTTGTAACGTCTTGATATGGTTACAAAAGAGATACGCGTAAAGAGGTTTATCCAGTACATAAGCATGCACGGTCATAGTACGGAAGCATGTAAGGTCGGCATAGTAAATCATTGGTTACAAAATTAGATTATAACAGTAAACGGATTCAAGATACAAATGCTAAAAGTATTTTTTTCGGAAGGCAAATAAATAGTTTCTGTCGCGAAATATACTTTTTTTTAAATATCAACAACATCACATACATTGATTTGACTTAGTGGTAAGTAGCTAAAGCACTTGTGTTACAAATATCAGAATCAACAGTGGTTATACATATATATATATATATATATATATACACACATATTGTATTTATTTAAGATATACGACGGGAACAACATAAAAATGTTTTTAAAAGATAACTTAAAAAGTATTTTCTATCTAACTTGACTTAGTTTTTAAGATTTGATTTAATATGTTAGAGACTCATGATCCCACAGACAAACTAAATAAATAGTTTTGTGGGACTATTGTAATTTTTAGTTTAATACGTTGTTTGTTTAATAAATAAATAAATAATAATAATAAAACAGCCAGACAAGTACAAACACACTACAAATTACTAGACCTCTGAGACTCGTTACAACAATAACTGTTTATTTCCAGTAAGAGACTTGGGTAATTCTTATTTAATGGACGGTATTGGGATGTGATTACTTTAAGACTGAAAGTGAATTTTTGTAAACATTAATCTCCCTAACTTAATCCTGGAATCAAAGTAAGTCTTACTAGAGGGTGTAACTCCTCTTGACATTGCCAAAATGTTTGATATGAGCAAGTTGTGGCACTGAGGCGATCTATTTATGAATCATAAAAATGTCATGTACAGATCAAGTGATTGCTTCTCGCGTTAAGGTGAGCCACAATTTATTTCCTTGATCATACGATTTATCAGTAAGTGGACGAAACAAGGCAATTGTTCGTTTAACGACTGTTTGATGGTCTAGTCAAGTCGGGCTATAGTTGGTTTCTGCTGCAATCATGCATCGACTTTGCTTTTTGGGCAAACCGAACCGGTATTCTATTAGATGCAAAGATTGTCATACTGGTTAGATTTCAATATTATTGATGGAACTGCTAAAATTAAACATATTGTGTTTTAATTTTTTATTTCACACAATGCTAATGTCTCTTCTCATTGGCAGCCAGGTCGCAGACAGATTTCCGATCATGTGCACAAATACGTTTAAATTGAATCCCTGTTGCGTCTCTTTTTATTGTCCGCGCTAATTGCCTTTGGTTTTTCGACTAACTTCTCTCTGGTTTTGTTACGAAACGGGATGCCCGCTGTCATATTAGTCCGCTACGAGAGGCTTTAATATACATTGTTTTATGACTGTACACTATACAATTGCATTATCTAAGTATGAATCAGTGTGTACACTTACCCTATTGTTTGCTGCAAGTCTGGCCGTCATATTTGGAGATGAAACGAAATATTAACTGGCGGTGTTGACGGTTGAGTTGCATTTCACCGAATGTGTGTTTAATATAAAGGAATATATGAAATCTAAGGACGACAAGTAAGGGCTTGTAAGTAGATTAATTCCCACTTTTCACAAATTAGATATTATGTAAAACATATTCGCTTTCAAACTTATTATTTCGTTTGATTGTGCAACTCTTCTACAAATGTGAGAAGACACAGCAGGCTAGTTCAACTAGAACACGGAAATTATGATATTGGCCTTTTCTCGTATAAAAAATCATGCTAACCCAAACAAATACCGCACAGCGTTGTAATCAATCCTCGATAGTATCTGTTACACCCGCATCGATTGACATCAATGCGTACTCGAAGTGGTAGTGAAGTGAGGCACAAGTATTATACTTGTGTAACCTAATTTCAACGCGGGCGGGCTATGACTCGACGATTACAAACACCGATATTGGTTTGTGGTGCTGCGTGCGTACTATCGGATGCGGGTGAGCTGTTGGGTCTACACGTCAGCTTTACCGCAACATACTGTTACGTTCTAGGGGTGTGGGATCTAGATTGAAATGCACTTCTAAACCGATGAAGTAGAGTAGGATTTATTGTACACACTTTACGTTACAACACTTAGTAAACAAACACTTATATCGCACTCCAAAATCTTCTTGTCGCAGTTTTCGCTTCGATGTTTACTCGTCGCTTTCCCAAATTAAACTCAAACTCGGTCGCATTCCCGGGCTCCTTATATACCGGCCGTCAAGGACTCCCGAATATTCGGTAGGTACCTACTACCCAGTACGAGACTGTTCGGGATCCTTCCAAAGGCCGTCTTGCCTAGCCTAGACCTTTCTCGAATCATAGTGCTATCCTTGTCTTGTGCTGTCTCTGTCACACCTTTCTGGAATGTTCTTAGTATAGCTGCCTCTCTCTAATCGTGCTATCTCTTTCACTCCTACTGAAAATTACGTCATATACTGAAGTGGGCTTCAAAGGCCCATAAGGGGTCCTGAAAACGCCTGAAAACGGGTTTTCAGGTTATGGCGTCATCTGATAGAGGGTGGCCTGAAACGGACTGAAAACATGTTTCAGGCGCCTGAAAACAACGGCAACTTGGGTGAAATTTCGATAAACTAGTATGTGTTAGAGCACTCTCTGAAACGGCCTGAAATGGTATTTCAGCCTGCTGAAAACGCCTCCAAGGCACGGAAAAACACGATCAAAGTTTTAGCACTAGCCCACCGGCGTAACACTACCCCCTCCTTAGACATGCTCGTCCCGAGCATCATTCGTTCCATGGTACTTGGCCAACCGATCCACATGAACAATCTTACAGGGGCTACGTGCGTTGCGCTGTATCCGATAAGTGACGTCGTTGATCCTTGTGACTACTTTGTACGGCCCTTCCCAACTCGGCGACAATTTCGGTGACTTTCCTTTTCGACGCATAGGGTTATGTACCCACACGAATGATCCTTCCTCAAACCTCGTCTGGTTAGACTTCCGGTCGTATCTGGTCTTCACCGTTCGGTCCGAGTCCCGTTGCCTCCAAGATCTTTTTGGGCAGCTTGATTGTATGTGTCCTCTTTCCCCGCAGTTGTAGCATCGAGGCCCAGTTTCTCGAGGTGGAGCAATCGGCTCCCTGGCCGCAACTTCGCGCACCCTAAAGGATTTTGTTGAGTCTTGGCGTACAGCTTCCACCTCCAGGGCATGGGCGAGCGCATCCTTCAAGGTCCCATGGTGTCCCAGCCGTGCAGCAGCCCTCAGTTCAAAGTCCCGAATCCCATCTATGAATGCCTGTACAAGCGTTCCATCGATGAAAGTCGCTGCGGAACCTTGGTACGCCTTCCGGACGAGCTTCTCTATCTCAAGTGCCCACTTTTGTAACGACTCATTATGCCCCTGAGTCCTATTCTTCAGCTGAGCTCTGTAAACGTGCTCTAGATGGCTGTCACCGAAGCGTGCCTCTAAAGCTTCAAGAAGACGGTCGTATGTCTTCTCCTTTCCTAACGCTTCCAGAACAGTGAGAGCTTCGTCCCGCAGCGCCAAACTCAGTGCCGTTTTAGCATAGTCCTTGCTCCAGCCATTCGCTTCGGCAACCATCTCGAATTGGAGCTTGTATGCGGCCCACGAAGAGGTACCATCGAATGGAGGTACCTTTAACTTTTCTCCTCCTGTGGCTGGTGCACCTGATACACTGGTGGTGCCGTTGGCCACTCTGATCTCCAACTTCTGGAGGCGATTCTCCTGGTCCTCCACTTTTTCGTTCAGTCCATTGAGGCGCTTCTCGTGGTTTTCAACTTTAATTTCAACGCCCACAATTTTGTCTTGCACCTCAGCCATCTCCTTTTTCCATTCTGCAGCTACTTCGTGTACCTCACGGAGGACTTCTTTCAGGTCCCGTAGCTCTTGCTGCAAAATTTTGGCTTGTTCCTCGTGCCACCTAGCCTGTTCCTCCTGCCTTCTGGTCTGTTCCTCCTGCTGAACCCGTAGCTCTTGTTGCAGGATTTTGACTTGTTCCTCCTGCCTTCTAGCCTGTTCCTCCTGCTGAACCCGTAGCTCTTGTTGCAGGATTTTGACTTGTTCCTCCTGCCTTCTAGCCTGTTCCTCCTGCCTTCTGGTCTGTTCCTCCTGCCTTCTAGCCTGTTCTTTCAGGAGGATCAGAATGGCGTTGACGTCTATCTCCGGCGTCCTTGAAGCTGGTACCGCTGTGTCTGACGTTCCGGCGGAGCCCGCAGAGTCTCCAGCAGCGGTGCGGCTTCGGGTCTGCATCCCCTCCTTCTCTTCTTCTCGCGGAGTAATCGGCATTTTCAATCCCACTTCTGACACCAAATGTTACGTTCTAGGGGTGTGGGATCTAGATTGAAATGCACTTCTAAACCGATGAAGTAGAGTAGGATTTATTGTACACACTTTACGTTACAACACTTAGTAAACAAACACTTATATCGCACTCCAAAATCTTCTTGTCGCAGTTTTCGCTTCGATGTTTACTCGTCGCTTTCCCAAATTAAACTCAAACTCGGTCGCATTCCCGGGCTCCTTATATACCGGCCGTCAAGGACTCCCGAATATTCGGTAGGTACCTACTACCCAGTACGAGACTGTTCGGGATCCTTCCAAAGGCCGTCTTGCCTAGCCTAGACCTTTCTCGAATCATAGTGCTATCCTTGTCTTGTGCTGTCTCTGTCACACCTTTCTGGAATGTTCTTAGTATAGCTGCCTCTCTCTAATCGTGCTATCTCTTTCACTCCTACTGAAAATTACGTCATATACTGAAGTGGGCTTCAAAGGCCCATAAGGGGTCCTGAAAACGCCTGAAAACGGGTTTTCAGGTTATGGCGTCATCTGATAGAGGGTGGCCTGAAACGGACTGAAAACATGTTTCAGGCGCCTGAAAACAACGGCAACTTGGGTGAAATTTCGATAAACTAGTATGTGTTAGAGCACTCTCTGAAACGGCCTGAAATGGTATTTCAGCCTGCTGAAAACGCCTCCAAGGCACGGAAAAACACGATCAAAGTTTTAGCACTAGCCCACCGGCGTAACAATACTTTCTATGTACTATTGCCACTGTGCTAGTACACAGCACAAACAAGCAAAGTCCTTACTCCTGTGAGGCACTGCCGTACTTAGTAAACTGCAAAAGCAAAGTGCTAATTCCTGTGAGGTACTGTCATCATGTGACAATCTAAGATCTCGCAATAGCTAGTGCATTGTGCGTGCAGAAACCTTAGATCTATAAGCCAAGTCAGTCTACGAGTAGGTTCCTGATTTGTTTGAAATACCACCAATGGGAAGAGTTACTGCGCTACTGTAGGCTCGCAATCGCGAGCATATCTCAGCATTATTTATGAACACCACGAGGCGATTTCTGAGCCGCTTTTAGTAGTCGCCGTGCATCCACCCGGGATCGCTAAGCTTACATCAATTTATTGAACATCCGACGAACAATTTTCATCGCGAAATACCTAGTTCGCCTTAAAAGATTTTACTTCAATCTGTTGCTTCGGCGACGTGTGCTGAAAATGATCGTAGGAAGAGGAACGATGTTGCTGTAAGCCTCTTACAGCCTCGTATTCGTTCTCTGAGCTTGATAGAAAAATCTTCATCCAATTTTATGTTGTCTTGATCTTCGTCCAATTTAAACAAAATGTACGTGTAAAGTTTTTCTTGAATTCAGTTACTTTCGTATAGGTAAGGCCGAACACAATGAAAACGACTTTCTTGGTTGATAAATATAACGAGGCAAAATCAAAAAGAAAGTAATGTCAAGCGAAAGCTATTCAGTTCAATGATACGATATCTCGCAATCGCAACTCTGTTTGCTGTAGGTGGCTTGCGTCATCGCACCTCCCTTGAGATGCGCGTCCTTCTGCGCGCCTTTTGTGTAACTTCAGAGTCAGACAATAGCTGCTTTCTATTCCCAGATAAATCGCCAAGCATATCTGATGAAGTTATTTCTTCACAGATCGATAGGTACGTCGCACGCATGCCACATCGACAACGACGCTAATGTTAATTAAAGCCGCTTTTATCGTTATCATACCACTCAAGCCCGTTGCTAAGTACTCTATTGATTTATTGTCTGTGTCATAATCATTTTAGTCTCAAGAGCGAGCCGATCGAGTATTCTGTTTGTGCAGCTGCAAGGCAATGGAACTTGTGTGTTTTGCTATCGAAATGTACTGATAATTTTGGCCTCAATGTTTATATCTCTTTTATACGACTTCAAATAACGTTGTCAATCTTTGAATATTAATTTTTATTTATATTTCGGGTTACAGCCAGTGACTGACATTTGAGATAAATAAAAACGTCCGTTTGCACAATTGCACATCAATTCAGTTTAATTGACTCCATTTCCTTTGAGCTGCAGTCAATTAATCAAACGTGCATGCACACATGGTCACTTACCATGAGACATGCGCACCTGTTACGCAACTGAGTCCGATGACATTTCGGCTTCAACATCGTAATTCAGCGGTGTCTCGCTAATTATAGCGAACACTCCCAAATCCGCAAATCCGCGCGGAGCTATAATTAGTAGCGTTTATAAATTTATCGTGAAGGTAAGCGACGATGCCTCCAGGCACCGCGGCCTCCGCGACCCACATTGTCTACGTACGCGACGCTCACGTTCCACTGTAACATCGGTAATCTCATCACTCACCCCACTGATCGTTTACGTAACTGTCAGTTGTTTAAAACGTTGATCGTTATCGACTTAACCCTTTATTATTTACAGCAAGCGAGTATGAATTAAATTACTTGGCCTAGCGCGACCCTAAAATTGCGGTTCAACAACGCATTCAACAAACTGCTCCGTTTTCACGTCACCTCAAATATTCATTCAAGCCTCTCGACCTTAATGAACGGCGAGGACAACTTTAATGGAGGCAAACCTCATTTTATTTCACGCTTTAATTTGTGCTGGTTTGATCCTTCATTTTTTGGCTTCCACTTTTTAAACTTTTACCAATGCTGTATTTGCTGTGCTTTGGTTAGTAATTTGACGCTGTTTAAGTTGAAATATAGAGAGTGAAGTGAACAGTATTATAGTGGTGTTTTCCTTCCAAATTTACCAGTAATTAATGTAACAAAATTCAAATGGTATTACGACGCCTACCATCCATCACTTTGAGAAAAAGAAATGTCACGAAATACCTCCATTAATTAGCACAATTTCTACATCAAACATTTCTCGGTATTTAAGAGACCAACAAATAACATTAATCACTCTTAACAAAGAAAACTGTTTATAATTTGTTCACGACCATTAATATTTACTGGCGAAACCAAGTTGCTGGCCATCGTTTTAGTATTTTTTTCAGTATAGAACGCAATTGTTGTTGCGCTGCAAGGGGTAGAAGGACGCTACAGACGAGGAGAGCTATCGGTTAATATTGATTGCTTGTTCGCCGTCGCAATTCGCTACCACAAATAGTCCACATCCCGAAATTCCGGCACTGGCCGAACATCTTCATTGTCGGGCCCTAATAGATTCCCTTTCGACGTTGATGAATTTGCCTCCAAATCACATCGACCTTTCCAAGACTTGAAGACAGGCTATTGACTACATCGTTCCTGGCTTAGATGGCCGATGTTTAACACGGACAATTTAATGGATTATTTGTCGCTTTGTTTGTGTTTAGTTTTTATGAGCGCGTGCCGCTGTCGAACTAGGCAAATCCTAGCCATTGTGCTCAGTGACAATAGTTCCGGCGTGGATTCAAGGACAGCCTCCATTATCCCCAGATTGGAGGCGTATATACCAGGCAACCTCCATTTATTTCGTAATTATGTTCGCATTGTTACTATAATGTTTACATAGAAAATCAATTACGGATGTCGTGTTTTTGCTTAGCCTTTCGTTCATGAATGCTTGTTTCTTACATCAGTGTGTTATTGTGATGATGCCATATGCGTATCCACATTATTGTGATGAAGTCATATTCGTATCCACATTAGGTTGGAAAAGGGCTTATACTAATGATACGATTAATAACTTAATTTATGTGACTCAAATCGCACCGTCTAAGTGGAAGATAAAGTTTGTTTGTTATTTGGAACTTAAAATTACTTTATAATTTAAAAATACAATTTTTCCTTTTAATTACTTTTACGTGCTACAGACACTCTAACCGAAAATAAAATTCCAAGTAAACAATATCGGAGATTGTTTAATGCGATAATAGGCAAAGATTTGTATTTTTGCCTTTCACCGTAAGCCATAAAGAAACACGGTTTCCTCAATTACGTTATCATTATGAAAATCTTTGTAAATTGCGTTTGCCTAAATTAACTTCTAACCGAACCCTCGCATGCAACGTCGTGACAAATTTCGCCACGTCTTTGTAACCGCGGTTGATTTATGAGTGTGATAATAATTTCCGAGTTGAGGTAGGGCTCGTCTCGTGCCAGCTTAGCAGGATTAGGGATGTCAGGAGCTAAATACCCATATAATAAGAAGGATCAGATCGACAGATTCTCTAAAGTCTAATTACTTCATGAGGTTAAAACACGACGCCTTTTTGGTACCTAAAATCCTCAAGATAATTGGACATATCGTTTCCGCCGGTTAGTTTCCCTATGCACCACTCTTAAAATAAATACGAAAAAGTGGCAGATTTGTGGGCAGTGAGGAAGAAAGGTGTTAATAATAATTATTTATTTATTTATTCAGTCATCTTAGGACCGCTAATAATAATTAGATTACATTTACAACAAAAAAAAAACAATTAGTAAAACATTTAAAATAATTAAAATTAAAGGGTTACATTATTAAATAATCACTTACATAACTAAAATATATATTCAATGTTATAACAATATCTTCATGTTCCCAATGTTAAAACAACAACATCATTCTCCCACACAACTTATTTTTGGACAGATAATGTATATTTAAAATATTTAGTTCTTTTTAATTATTACCTTAATTTGTATCACATTAAAGGCTGATTTTAATAGTAATAAATAATCATATATCCTCAATTTGTAATTTATCTGTGATTTAAAAAATCTTATTCTTTGATTTTAATGTATAGTGATACTTTTTGTTTATTTGTTTCTTTTTGCACATGCTTTAAAATAGTAGGTAAAACTATTTAGTAAGTAGTAGTATATTAGGTAAAACTTTTTATTTGATTTAATCACTCAATATATTTTTTTTTAAATTATTTGTAAGCAAACAAACATTTGAATTTTTAAGACAGTTGATTATTAGAATTTTATATGTGTTATCAATAAGACTAAAACAACAAACATTATGAATATGCATATGTGATGTGATGTTACTTTGAGAACTTTGAGTTACTTTGGATTTATTCTTTACCAGTTTTCTACTTTTCATGACCTAATGGGACCTAATTTAGGATTTTCAAACACTTTTCTTCAAACTTCTATTGTTTTTGGTAGAATTAAAAATGTGGTGCAAAGCGCCACTTTTTCTTAGTTAAATTGTAAAGTAACATTACAGTTATGTCCCTACACGTTGCACTAGGTGAGCCACAATCTCTACAAACAGACAAGTATTGGTCGCATCGCGCCGTAGTAGCAACTTTCGCATTGAGTAGCTCACCTAGCACAATGCCTAATTATGAGGTCTATTTTAAGACAGAAGTTACTGGACAGGCAGCCCTGGACAGTATTGTAATGGCTCGCCGTTCGCGGTGGTATTTGCTGGCCTGGATAAAATGCTAGGTCACGTCACGACGGATAATGGCGGTTACGGGTTTGCATCGTTAACTAGCGCTTGATCCTGGAAACGGTAATTGCTGCACCCTTGATTTCATTAGATTTAATGACTTGACAACTTATCTCTTGTCGCCAAATTCAGAGACGTTTTACTTATTTCCTTAAAATAAAGTAAAGGTAGTGTCCACGCGCGGGATCGCGTGGCCAGATGATGACACATCGGGCGCGAGCGGCGCAGCGAGGGGCGACGGGGGCGGCGGTCAAGACGCCCCGCGAAGCGCCTCCACTTGACCATCGAGCGGCGCGTACAACACCCGTGTCTATCCGACTCTTTGTACCGACACCTTTACCATTAAACCTATGTCAAATACAGTCCGCTTTATATTTTACATTACCAACACCACCAGCTCGTTCAGGTAGAAAAGAAAGAAATATTCATAATAATTCTATCGAAAACAGCATACTTCAATATTGTAACTTGCCACTAAAGTGAAGTATTTTCAGTTTCACTATTAAAGGAAATGCAGACACTAGGAAAGATATTACACTACAATACCAATAATGTATGTTTTATGTCTTGGTTCTGCTAGAAGTAAACTTTTTTGCTAGCTACACTGAGACAACCATTAAATAATTAATATCCACATAAAACACTTAAGAGGCCTATCACAAAAATTTTGACAGCTCAGCAGTTTTTTTACCGAAAACTTGAATTTCAAGGAATAAGTAAAAAATCTTCGTAATTAGATACATGTTATGTAATTAATCGCGTTAAAACAAATTCAGTTCAGTTAAACGATCTGTATATTGACAATGTTTTAACGCAATTGATTACTTAACAAGTACCTTAATACTAAGAGTGTACTTCGTAGCGGCCTCCGATTTTTGATTTTTCTTTTCAAAATGTCTGCTGCCAAAATTGTGTGCTGTGAACCTGATTAATTCAGGCAGTCCTTTAAGAAACCGAATATCAATAAATACTCTTGAACCGAAACAATGAACACAGACGGCTCCCAAAATACACTCGACAGTCGACTCGAAGTTGTAAGCGTTAGGCAAACGGAGGGTTAATTCGGGTGTATTCGGCAGTAATTGGACCGTTAGTCGTGTAGCCTGGAGCCGGGGACTCGCGATTGCCTGGATTAGCGCCCGACGCGTTCCACTTACCCGCTCCGAACTGGCTCCGTCTATTGTGTACTGCATCAGACGTGGTAATGAACGGCTTCCTTGACCTAAAGCTAGTTGAGTACACACACTTGCTTCTTGGTGCACAGATAAAGGAGTTGGTGGAAAGGAGGTTGAATTGTAGAGTTCTATTTTGATCTGGAACTGGAATAAATAAGTGTAACGTTCGTTTTGCCCGGGACTCGCGATTGGCCGCTTTGAACTTGGTCCGTCTGTTGTGCAATGCATTAGACATTGTAATGAACGATTTCCTTGTCCTATAGCTAGCTGCTTTTTCCTACACGTTCTTGTTGCTTGGTACAAAGATTGAGGCGTTGGTGTAAAGGAGGGTTCATTCTAGAGTTCTACTTGGATCTGGAATGGATTAAACGTCCAGCTAGTTATGTCAACACAGTACCAACTGCACATGAAGGTGAAGATAATCGTTGAGTTTTGTTTTAGCCCTGAGCCTTACTCCTTCCATAATTAATTGTTGTATCGTAACAATTTCACCGTACCAAAAAGCTGAAAGGGTAACACTTAAAAAAACATGTACAACAATAATAAAACGGCGATAACTGTTCCACACTTCTCGGCCCGAGGACGCCCTTGGAATCCGGATTAATCCACAGTGTTCCGGCACCAAGGCCGGATGGAACCTCGTCGGCGGTCCATTGTGCAATGGATGTGGCAATGGTTTCCTTCCAAACCAACTGTTATCTTATTTCCGAAATTATAAGCACATTTTTTTATTGTTTTCGTGAAATAAAGATATCGAAGCGTTGAAAGAGCTTGCGAAATGTTTGTAGTGAAATTTTAAGAATGTTTGTAAAATAATTTAGTTGGTGAAACTGGAGGGCGCCTCTGTAATGAAAAGGGAAAGTTATTATTAGATGTTACATAACAGCCACTAATAACACTTAAATATAAGCAACAAAACTATCTGAAATTCGTTACTTTGCCAAGTAAAGGTTCTGGGAAAGTAGTTTTATGTTCCCCTTTCCTTTTGAGGTTGCCACAACAGGCCACTAATGGGAAAAGTTGCGATCTTCGCGCTTCCGAAGGCTGCAACCTTCCCACTTATTACAAAGTTAGTGGTTCCCAAATTGTTGTTATTATATCAATATCTTGTGATAACAGTAATAACATGCCACAATTAGGCTTTCAATATGTTGTTGTAACTTTATGATAAAGTTTATTTTTTTTGTTTCAGGTAATTAAATCAACTCAACACAATTCTACACCTTCACGTGAATTACAGCTAAAAGGTTATGTTATCGTTTCACTTTATCCTTACCGATCACTTGAGTAAATGTTTGCTTTGTGTGTTACGTATCTAAGTCAACATACTTTAAATAACAAAGTCTGATACAACATGCCAGCACAGCTTGCGAGTTTTATCTTGCTCAAGATAACACTTATCATTAAAAAACACAACAATAACCAGATTTTCCCGACTGTCAACGTCTTTTACGGAAAAATGCTACGTTATTTATCGCCTACCCAATTTATTTGCCCATTTAATGACGAATGCTATCAAAAAGGCATTAATAATGCCTTGAATGCCTCATAAAATCCATCTCATATCTTTTCATCGTGAGGTTTGCGTAAAAATGTTATTATAACCTATATCTTTCGTTTGGCCACTTCACGGTTGAATGCCAAATCTCATTTTGAATTTGCCTATCAATTTGCATGCCTCGTTAATTCTAGTCGTTGAAGCGCTCCTAAAAAACATTATTAAAAGAAAGCCGCTTTGAATGGAAACTCTAGGCCGCCTAGTTTAGGGGCCAATTTGACGTGTAGACTCGTGGCTGTAGTTGATTGCTGGAGGAACAACTCTGGTCTATCGTATTTTATTTAGATACCTCCTTAGTGCCGTCGCGTTTACTCGGTTCGCTGCCTCGACTTGAGTGCAACGGGCACGCTTAAATTGTTTACGTCTCCGTGCGTCGCTTTTCCTGGACGAATGCCGGCTTTTGTAGCGCTTTTACGTGCAATGAACAATGTCGAAATAAAATCTGATATGAACCCTTTTTTCATCACAAGCTGAACTGTTCTTGCTGCTGTACAGAGCATAGCGGTCTGTTGCTTTGCTACAAAAATAAAATATAAGCTACGCTAAATCTAATGGTTTTAAACAGATTATTGCTCTCACAACGATGCCGTAAGCGTTGGCAACTTTGTAAAGAATGACTGATAGTTCTAAACCTGAATCGCGCGCCCCCAGCGTAGTTCTCGTGAATTACGTAGATCGTGATGCGACAACGCGAACTCGACATTATGGCGAAAGCTATTTATGTTTACAGCCTCTTGCCTAATTACCTTGCTCTTTTTTTAGCTAAAACAAACAAAACTACTTGCAATGAAACAAAGCGAAAGTTCTTTTAATGTCGTGAAAATTATTATCCTACACCGGCTTTAGCTAAATTTTCGAAAAGCTACTTTAGCCGCTCTATTCTGTGGCTTTATTTTGAAACCAACAATTTAAATCGCTGTGCAGCGCAGTGAGACGCCGGATTGTTTACAATGCCACCCGGTAAATTTACTGTCACTGACAGAATAAAAAAAAGAAATGCCATATTGCTCCATATTGTCTCCCATCCGCGCAGCGTGTGTTCCGGGCTCAGTGAATATTTGGACGAACAAAAGGATATATGGTTTTCA
Organism: Pyrausta despicata; assembly: GCA_963921415.1. NCBI lineage: Eukaryota > Metazoa > Arthropoda > Insecta > Lepidoptera > Crambidae > Pyrausta > Pyrausta despicata. The sequence goes on from OY992848.1 coordinate 13,201,682, forward strand.
AACGGAAATAAGATTCCACTATTTTGGCTGTTCGTACAGTCAATTTTTTATTTTGTTTTTTAACCTAGCTTTGCTACTACCTAGATTCAATTACCAATTTTGTGTTGCTTTCGTTGAAGTCGAGAATCAACATTTTGAATTGAGTATGTTATCCTAGCAGTATCGTAACATTTGTTGATGTTTTATATGGATGACTATTATGGAATGGAATGGAAGCGATACTTGACAAACATCATCCGACACCGTCACCGTAAACAACAACAGCGTGCCGTGTTATCGTTCCATTCCCACAGCTTATTATGTTTTCCCGCAAATATAAATAGGTGGTAAAACTCTCAGATCCCTCTTTCATTACGTTTCGAAGATAATATTTTTACAATTTTCACTGTAAAAGAGTCAGCGGCAGCGTCTTTGAACGAGTTGTGAAAATCTTACCAGATTTGAGAGAAAAGATTTTCTCCTTTTTCCTTAAGTATTTTTTGAGCCTTTCTTTTACTCGTATTATTCATAAATTGATAAATTTAGCTATTCACTTACTCACGAGTAAAGTGAAATGATACGTAATTAATTACATGTCGTCATGTTAATAATATCAATAAATGCAAATTAATTCATAAATTTATTGCTCAATCAGATAATTTCACCTTGACATTTAGTTTCACTAATCGTATTCGTTCGTATCGGTAATTGTAATGAACTACCTGCTCACATTCAGAGTTTGAACCAAACAAATTAAATTTATTAAGCCAATTAACGAGTGTGTGCTCGCGATTCCGATTGCAATTACATTAATTACATATGTATGTAGTTTCAGATGTTCTTGACACTATTTGCTTGCACTGATTTTGATTTAACAATAAAATCAAAGACCCAGGTATCATTAAAAAATACTTTCAGCATGAATACTCATGCTCCTACAGGATGTTTGCCCATAATGTTCCTGTTTGTTTTAATATTTTTATGCGCACATCCGATTATGCAAGCACAACATTATAAATTATTTCGTTAAATTCGTCGTTAAAGTTTTGAGAATTTATATCAGTGCAAATAAAGTAAATTGAACTAATGCTTAGGTACGTTTATTAACTGTATTAGTTTGCATAAAATTATGATTTACGATAAGCTATATTAGAAAAAAGATAATTGGTTATTGCGTGAAATTGGGTGACGAAAAGCCTTAATATAGTTTCTTCTAATGCGTTTTAGTTTGGTGCTTTACCTTACAAGCAATTATTTAAAGGTCATATAAACTTTCCGTGAATACGAAGGAGTTGTGTCAGCAGTAGCACGGTGGTATAAATGCACGGTGCGATACACGGCCCGTTATAATGTCGCGGTCGCACGCGATACGAAGCAAACGGGACCCAGCGACGACACGATACGTGTGAGAAACTGTAGGGTCATACATATTATAGGCCCTACTATGTCAGAAGATGTCTGTAGTTTCAACCTTCTAAGTACTTAAGTGGTTGTTGTTGTTCGTAGTTTCAGATGTGAGATCCCCAGAGTGACCGTGCGAGCGCATGAACGGTGGAATAAATGCACGGTGCGATACAGGGCCTGTTATGTGTTAACGTGAGAGAAACTATAGGGTCAGAATATAGGCCCTACGCCTGCACGTAAGTTGAGATGCTTGTGGTGCAGTGGCTGCAGCGTTTTGGTAGCGATACGAAAGTTAAGCAACCTTAGGCGTGGTCTTTGTTTGGGATTGGGGACCGTTTCGACCATTTCAGTGACGTCTACTTACAAGCATCTTCGTGATCAGTTTAATAACATCTCACAGTAAAATTGGTCACTTACTTACAAACAATTGGTGGAAGTGGAGGGGCCACCTCCACCAATCCGCACTGAGCCTGCGTGTTTGAGTATGGCTCGTACCACCTCATAGTTGAGGTGAGGCTTGTGCCCAGCAGTGGGACGTATATAGGCTAATGAGATGACGTAAGTTGATGTTCGTAATTTCATATGTGTAGAGATTCTCAGAGTGGCCGTGCACAGAGCATAGGTGTCAGATCTAATATTTTTTTAATGACTGATCGTTTGCTGTATTAGAGTCAATGTGCATCTAAATGACACATTCTGTTGCGTTATTAGCACGCTTTTATTAGATGGGGGTGTGTGTATGTATGAATGTATGTAACGGAAGTTTTGAGCTCAATTTTCAAATTTGGAAAGCTTCCAGAAATCGGATTAATTTGAAACTTTGCACACGTATTAAGTACCGATGACAATGCAATAATTTGATAAAAGCTTTCCATTATCCTTATTAACTAAAAAATAAAAATAAAAACTAAAAAAACACGCTTTTATTCCTAACTTAAAAAGGGAAAATCATTTCCTGAGTACACGGAATTTATATTACAGTAGAGTAAATAGCGTGGGGTGCTTGGTATAGTAGTATGTGAAAATCATCCTATTATTGGCAACTATAAAACGTCATAAAGTGCACCCCACGCTTTTCACTTACGAAATTATTTTCGCTTTTTTAGTTAGCAATAAAAGCGTGTTTTTTAATTACAACGGCATTTGACAAGACTTTCGTAACGATGATGACTTAAGTCGGAAATACAGACAATACGTTCAGAGTAGAACCGTTTTGTTACAAGGTTCATAGTTGGCAATCACGTTCGATTGCCTAATTCGATCAACACAAACAGAAAACTAAATTGTAATTATTTATCTCGTAAACATTTTATTTCCATACAAATACCAAAATATTCCTATTATTTCAAATGAATTGTTACTGCAGTTGTGAAATGTTTAAGAGAACCTAATTAAAAATGTAAAGCGAAAATGTTTTAAGCTGGGTTGCATAAAACCTTCAGTTTATTTACCTTAATTACTTTTTTTCAATTTGCTTTTGCAGTAAGCTCCAATAGCTTTGTCGAAGAAACGAAAGGTTGTGGATACAATTGAAATTGAATTGCCCGTCGGTTACTACAATGTTTTGCAATAGTACCTATCTAAAGAAGGGATATTTACATTGTAACTTTTTTAACTTTTGCTCCCATTGTACTGTGCAATAGAAATTGTGATCTTTTACAATTTGTACGAGATGGGGGGTCGAATTTTTGTATAACTTTTGTATCGCGTCGTCTACGCATGGCTCCGACATAAAATACCAAACACGAGGCGACAGCCCCCTACTGGGATCCCAACGAGAACATGTATCGAATTTACACAAGTGGGCTTAATATGCCATGTCTCCATGTGGGTTTATGTTTTTGATCATTTTGATAGTTGTCTTAAAACACTTGCGAGTGAACTAACCTAAACAGTTTATGCGTTTCGTGCCGTATCGCTGCAGTGCCGCTGCGGTAAATTTGCCGTACGGGCGCACGCACGCTCAATTGTTTCAAAACGCATAAATTGAATGCGTCCTAAAATGCAAACAATACATAATACTAGTACTCTTTCAAAGGCATTTTGTAAGAAACATACTTTCGAAAGTTTTTTTAACTAATTTACCGCACGTGTATTAAGGTTGAAATTTTAAATTGCACATTTAGATTTACTTGTCGATGCTAAGTCGCTAAATCACCGTAAATAATCTGTTTCGGATAAACATACGTCCAGCAGACTACGCGTACTATGCACTTTATAAATATTCAGCGGCGATCAATTTACCGGTAAATCCAGATATACGGTACCATGCGATTTGTGTCGATCCGCGACCCACGAGAAGAGTCCGACCCGATGGTGATTCGAGCGATTCCTCTAGACAAACTCGATTTAGCTGTTACTGGGTAAACTCGTCATGATGGAATGCCGTTCTCAAAGTAGTAGGCACCTATTACCTGTCGCAATATTGCTGTATCGCTACACTGTCGCAGAAGTGTTTGCCAATCTATACGTTACCACAAGCATTTTGAGTCTATTCCCATTACTAAAAACTTGAGTTCGTTTTTGCCTTGCCATTTGCACATATTTCTATAAAACTGGTTTTCACATATCAGGCTAGTTCAGCAAATAACGGATGGTCTCCTCGCACCGGTTACTATGACTACAGTTAATCAAGGTAATCGCATCGATAATAATGAACTGTCCATTAAACGGACGATGTTAGTTTTGGAGACTTTCTCGATTTTATATATTTTAACAGACAGCACAAAGGAAGACAATAATTAATCCGTAATTAAATCATACGGCTGACTGAGAAAGATCAAACAATGGAACCTCGTTCTTCCTGTTTCACCGCGTAACATCATAATATTTTTCTACCACTTTTCTAATAATAGACCAGCTTATTGTGTTACTGAATGATGTAACTTTTGCTTCGATGATGCGGCAACACTGATCGATCATCGTGTTTCAACACAAAATACAATATACCAAGAGGCACTAAATGGTTATATGGGCGATAAACACCAAGCGGTTTAGAGTGTATTTTGATTACATTTACGCTGCGGAAAGGTTTCAACTGGCAATAAAACCACGCATATCATTACGCACAACAAACGAAATTACAGTTCAGGCATCGCAACAACATTAGAAAGTAAGATGTTTCGTCATATGAGTAGCTATTCATCTGAATAATAGGTAGTAAAACGACATCACCGGCTCCGCGAGATTAATAATGAGTTGTTAATATAGGTACGCATAGTACGCCGCTGACGCGTGGGAGTCCATTGTATTCGTCGTACGTACTGTTGGTGCAAATGATTACTGGCACAACAGACTGTGCCCTTTCACACATTACACTTTTTGCTTTTGTTCACCGGAACTGACATTGTCAGGTCAGCAAGTTCTGGTGCTCCCAAGTTAGCATCACACTTTCTGTAGAAGGATTTGCGAAACTCTACCCCAATGACGTTTAACTTTTTGTACACAACAATTTGGCCTAATTAAAGTCCAGGGACGGTTTTATTACTCTTCTTTACTTTGTTCTAAACACGACTCTCCGTTGAGTAATTCTCCTGATGGTTCTGCTTCAGGCAAAAGCGACATCCCATCTCATGAGAATAGTCTGGAAAGTAGTGGGGTAGTGGTCTGGTTACTGATTTTATTTTAAGTAAAATTTGTATGCAGTCCGTAAACTCCCCTTTGTTTCTGCTATTGCTAGTAACAAAGTAGGTAGTCTGAACGGAACGATCTACAAAGGGTAAAAATAACATTCAATAACCAATTGGATTTTTTTTCGATGGAATGTTTATATATGTGAACAATATGTTTATTTTAACTTTTCCTTCTGTATGTACTGCCTATTTAATATTTGGTTCTTATTATCGATCATATAGTTTTTAAATATTAAATAAGTGAGACACACCTTCATTAAATAAATAGCACATGTCGGCGGGACGCGGCGTTGTCGTTTATAAGAGTAGCAATGTGGAAAATGTCTTTAAATAGGTCTGAAAGGTCACTCCGCTGTAGCTTTAATCAATAACGTTCATTTCTATAAATAATGCTATGCTATCACTTCATCTATCTATTCCATACAATGCTATTCGTAAAGACGTCGGTAGCGGTGGATATAAATTGAAACCGTCTGGACTCCGGGACATTAATATTCTGTCTGATTGTCGTACAACCTTAAGTATGCTTGATTGAAACAACGACCGCGATACATTTTTGAGTAGTTTTGTACGAATGATTACTTTTGTAAGAGCAGGGCCCTTTTAAACTTAATAAAATAAAGGCCCGCGACCTTATCCGCGCAAAAGTATGTAATCCCAAGGGAGCGTTTAATCGAGATAAAAAGTATCCTATCACCTAAGTTAGCTCGTACCCTGTCTGTATACTAAATTTCATCAAAATCCGTTCTGAAGTTTCAGCGTGATTGACGGACAAACATTCAAACAAAGAAACTTTTACATGTGAAAAGGTCCAATAAAATAAACCCTCATCAAATTAAGAGAACTAATTAACAAACTTCTGTCGTTCTTGAAGCTCTATAAAAATGCAAGTGAGAAAACGCACGGAACATCAGGCAGGATCCTAACGAAAAGGTTGTTTTACCTTCGACAAACTTGTGACTCAAGTTTAACTTACGACTCGAGCAAACTCGAGTTCTATCGATGGCCACGTCACCTGGGACGGGGCGTGTCTATTAAGTATTATGCCTTTTGTTTCTCGAGCAAAGCACCGCCGTCTTTAAAATGACTTCTGGTAATATTCACATTCATAGGCAATTGCCGCAATCTACGTCTACTTTGCATGGGTATTTAAAATAATTTGAGTACTTCAAACTTGAATCCTAATTTATGTGGCGTCATTCGTTTAGATGGCTAAATAAAGTACAATAGACTGACTGACTGATTGACATTAGTGATTTATTAACGCAAAGCCCAAACCACTTGACGGGCCGGGCTTAACATTTGGCATGTTATAATGTAGGCATCCGCTATAAAAGGATTTTAATAAATTCTACCCTCGAGGGGTAGTATAAATAAGGGGATGAAAGTTTGTATGAAACTCGGTGGCAAATAAAGTCCACGCAGACGAAGTCGCGAGCGGCTGCTAGTAGTTATTATAAAATAAGTATTGTCCTTAATCCGAGGTTTACATATTTATTACTAGAAACGTGTACACGTGCACGTGGCCGAGATTATTGCCTTCGTTTAGCCCTGCCGACTAAGTTTGAACTTTGTTGGGTCGAAGACAGAGGCTGTGTGTTGAAGTTCATTCTGAGCATATGAGTCAGCAGGGCCCTTTCAAAATGACTTCAGAATGATATTACCAACTAGCTATTTTGCATTCCGTCAATATCGACAACCCGGCGCGTAGGGTGCCTGCTCAGTGTCCCGTGAGGACGCGATTAGAATTACGTCGTTCCCAGAGGGAACCGCGATCCTTCCTTACTAATCTTATATCATCTGCCCTATATCCCACATATCAGGAACAATATTTCGCAAACGTTTTCGTATGAAAGATTTAAGACATGTTTGTGTATTTTTATCGTTAAGATAAAATTCTCCGAGGTTAGTTCAGTGATATAGTGATCAAACAGTTTCATGTGATAACAAAAGTCATTCTAGAAAATATGCCTTGCTTACTCGAAGAATTTTTATAACCACGTCTAAAATTACTTTAGTTGAATGATGATAAGATGAAATGAATAGCAAATATGGGTCTTTCTCGGTCATGCATTTGCAAATCCACGTGAGTAAGCTATTACAGCTTTACAGTCTTCTTGTTTTATAACAAAATGCATTGAATCTGGAATGATCATTATTTGTTCAATGAAAAAAAATATGTTTGCTTTTCTATGACTACATTGACGACTCAATAAATCTTGCGCAGTTATTACTGATGTCGTGATAAAATCGGGGTTATAGCCGGGAAGACACCCCGCGCGGCCGATAAAAAAATGTGTTTTTCAAAAGTAATTTTTGCTTTTTATTTAACGGGTTGCTTTACGAGCCACGTCTCGAGGCAAAATTAGATTCCGAAGATGCCATTATGAGATAGAATTAAGCTGGTGGTTAAAGGCGAGCCAGACATGGAATAACAACCGAGAGGGCAACTAGGTTTTCCTTGGACGAGGAAAAGAAGTAAAACAAATTGAGACGATATTAATTCGATTTGACGTCATTTGTACGTTACAAATCAATTAAGGCGTCATTTTCCGGTTAAAATTTCATCATTTGTAATTAGGCTTTTTGTTTTTTTTTATCTTTGAAAATGTGCATTTGACTCAAAATCCAAAATTTTTCCTAAATTTCTAGGTAAATAAATTGTATCATTTCGAAAAATAGGGATAAATCGTCTCATTTTGCAATCCTAATCTTATAAATGGCGGTTTGTTAAATATGACGGAATGTCATATTTAATATGCTTATGCTTTTACTGTTTCATGGTTTATAATTCTAATGAAATGAACACAGGTTTGAAACGTACAACTCGAGTTATATTGAGCAATTTAACAGTAAGCTGGCGAGCGTGTGTTAGTTATTTGCGATATTTATTGCAAAATAATATACGCGATTTTGCAATTGGGCGGGCAATAACTCATCAGTCGCAATAGGTGTTGCCAGTCGTGACACGCGCGTAATTTATGCCACAACGTAGCGCTCTCGCTTTGGGCGATACCAAGTCGTGTCGTGTTTAACTCTTCAAGTCATATCATGGCATCGAAATCAGCCTAATTGCACACCCGAAATCTTCAACAACAATACAATCAAGCAAGATATTTACAATGCTACATTGATGATCATACGTATCTTATGCGCCATTTAAGATTTACTCTAATTTTCTTTGAAAATGCACCACTAACATAACATATGCAAACACTTTAAATTGCTTGCTGAGAATAGGTCAATTTAATGATTTCTATGTTTTTAAATCAGCATCAACAGTTGCACTTTTCACCTCCCGCAGTAGGCCGGGTCGAGAGTGTTCCAAGGGATTTATAGCTAGATGCGAGTGACGGGTTTATGGCCGGTGGGACGATCTCGAATAAGGGCCCTCAAGATGCTACAGCCCAATTTCCATTCTCAGCACCCGTCACTTCACTTTATATCACCTGCCGTTTTCCTGTTACCATAAGAAATGAGATATACCAAACACATCCATTCAGTACATGAAATGATCCCCCACTGAACCTATTTTCGCTATCATCAAATCTTTCTGCACAAGACTGATACACACGGACGTTGTATGAATAATTTATTTACTTATTATCACGGCTCTTTGTTCTGTTATTCGCTTATTTCGATGCGAATAAAGAGGTACGGCGCCCCCGAACCCCCGAAGTGGCAGATATAAGGCTAGCTGCGAGCTCTCAAACAGTGCTGACTATCGCTACAATGACCCTTATCTCTTGGCAACGAAACCTTCGCACGGAGGCTGCAACCTACTCGCTTAATCATTTCATAACTTTGCTCTAATGTTTCCGTGGTATATTTTATTTACGCCCGAGAGACCAAACATGGGCTGTTTGGGAGCAATACGTATCATCTCGAGAAGTTTACCCGTATTTGGTGGGTGGGGATTATTCCCTGTAATGTCAGGATTAGATCGCGTCCCGGGCCCAAGTGGCTCTTGGTGACAAATGGGAAGATGTCAGAGTGCGTAACTTTTCTGCTACAAAAACTTAAATAAAAAGTGCTAAGGTTAAAGAATAACTCTGTTGTTGATTCAAGAAATTTCAAAAAAATATTCTACAAAGCATAATGTAGGTACTAAAATATGCTTGAAAGTTTGGGCTTAACTATAAATGGAGTCAGTGGACATATCAATGATAAAATGCAACGCTTCTAAAAATTTACATAAACATCTTGCCTTTGGGCTACAAACTTGTGGCCTACGATTACGATTTCGGGCTGCGCTCGAATATTTGGCTATTCCTCCTTGAATTCTTATCGCGGCAATTTTGCGGAATCCCCCGACTTTACTCTATTGCCTCCGCTTTCGAATAAAATTGATTTCAACTTGAGATTTCGGATTGAAGTGCACTGAATTAATCCAACCGTTGATTGAAAAGTTTAATTTCTTCTTTGGTTAGAAGTCTCTTCTTAGTCGAAGACAAGTATGATTTGTAAATCTGGACTTTAATATTTTGCGAAACTGTATTATTAGACTTTGTCAAAAAAATACTGCGCCAGATTATAAGAATGTTTATCCATTGTGTTATCGTAAATTCCATACGATTTTTGATATCTTGAATCCTATGATTAAACTTTATCTTTGATTTCGCGGTGATTCATGAATAAATAAATGTTTTAAAAGCACATTTTTTTATTCTTACTTTTGGCTACAAACCAATCTTTTTGGTCATCTTATCCCGGACCTTGTGAGGATGTAAGTCCAGCTTATGCGACTTATTCGAGAGGTATTCAGTATCAGTTCAGTATGTAATTATCAGTCCCTTTTATTGCATAAATACTTGCTTCCTTCTCATAATATGTGATTTTCTTCTTATATTTCATAATATTTGTTGTTATGTATTCGCTAAACAGGTACTAGTAGTAGTGTAAAAGAACTTGAGTTTAAATTTTTCTACAAATTTTGCTTAGCTTGCTTGCTTTGTACTTAAGCTAGTAAAACTGCACAAAGTGCCTAAATCAAAATTAATTAAACAGTGTTAACCTATATAGTCCAGGAGGTGGAGACCTGGTGTCTTGTACTACAGATTGTGTCACAATCCATCACAAGCACCAGTCTTCACAATAGTTTAACAATTACACAATGTTTTGAAACAAAATTTGTATTATCTCCTGTTGTGAAGAAAATAAATTATTTTATTATTTATTATTATCTTTTTGTGTAGCCACAACGCATATTCAATGAAAAAATAAATGGGAAAGGATCGAGATCCTGTCCTTTGGTCCTTTATCTGTTGGTTCTTTGATTGTCTAATCTATGCAAGCAGTGGTTGATTGTGTATTTTTGTTGCAGCCTAAAACGTACATCCCTTAAATAATCTAGGCGTCTCATGATCTTTAATCCCTTAAAGAACAGGATACCCGATAAAATACAGGAGGAAAAAGCTAATAAAACTGCTATCTCATCGCACAACTCGGCTGCTAGGACTTCTTCTTACAAACTTAAATTGGCCGCATAGCCGTTGTTTACAGCAACTAGCGACACCCAATCGTCCGGGAAATTATTAAGACGGGAGGATGTTGGGCGGCGCCCGCCCTCACGCGTCGCCATGGCAACGGCTCAGCTGAATTAGTTAACGAATGATGAACTCGCACCCAAATCGACACTGTTCGATTGTTTCTGTGTTTCAATGCATTTTTATTCACATCGTTTATACTGTATTTTTTTTAGTTTTCTGTAAACGCAATTTAAAATTTTGAGGTTCTGCGATAAAGGTTTAAGTTTCGATTATTTTTAACCCGTTTGCACATTTAAATTTAGGGATTGATATTTTTCCTTATAGCATCGCGAATATTCTAAGTTTGAACAGTAAAACACAACGTTAATAAATATGTTTATCAACTATCAAACATACATTTTTCATCATACCAATTATCTAGGCAGGAGAATGAATCGGAATGTATACTCGTATGTTGCAAAACCTGAGCTGTTAGTTAATGAGTAATTCATTAAAGCTAAGTCTAGCTAAGTAAGTTTTATGACCACTAGTCATTGTGCTGCAGTAAAACTAATTGGTCATTACTCTGGAATTCTTATTGGAAATCCACTTAAGTAGTTTCATGTTGAAATTCATGTATTTTTGTAAGAAAAACAAGTGACCTTTCACTCATATTTCATATTATCTAATAGGCAACTCATAATTAAAGTTAACGTGCGAGTTTTAAAAGTAATTAAACGCGTCTTCGCATCCCTGCCCTGGGCCGCAATGGAGCTACACCATTATGATTGAAGTTATAATGAATTAACAAGTTTTACACAGAGTTAACTTCATAACGAGCCGACTCGCAGACGCGCAGTCTTTTGATCTCATCCAATGTTGAACGCAAACTCCGCTTCGTTAGATAACCTTATTTGACTTCTCTCGAATTAATAGTGCACTTTTCTTTTTGTACTTTGGATGTCGCGACGCCGAGGTCTTTGACCGACGCCATCGGTTACCCTAGGCAACGAGTAAGTACACGTCGGCTACATGGAGCATACCTCATACGGGCTATGAAAAAGCTTATTATGAAAAGAGCCTTACAAGGTCTTTTTATTCCTCGTTAAAATTCTGCTTTTATGCCTGTAGCTACGAAGGTACTCGGTCGGATACTTACGCCAGCGCCTTTAAATGCCCTTCGTGTCAGGGGTTTTTTAATTTTAAATTGTTTTAATTCCCTGCTTTGCATGAAACTAAGTAAACGTACGCGATATTTACATTTTCACCATATTAAAGGCTTACAAAATACAAATAAATGGACCAATTTCGTTTTTCGTTTCGTTTCAAAAGTTTTAAGCCTGGTTTATCGAAGTGAGAGAAGATAAAACAAATCAAGAATAATATGATTTGGATTTCACAACATAAGCGTGGTGAAAACCTATTCAAGTTAAATGAAAACAAGATTTAAGTTAAGATTAAGCACGTTTTTACTTTTCAACATGCAATCGGTTTCCAGATCTGTGGTTCAAACTACTAACAAGCGGGTCGCGAGTGAATTATTTATTGAGCAGGAGGTATAAGCCGACTTTAAATAACTTCAGACGGTCTTCCTATTACAATAATAAAATATCGACTGCATTGACCTATGTTTACTCATGGTACTTCCGAGTTCTGTGTTGCGAATCAAATCAGGGATGTCTAAAACGAACGTCCGACCCAAAAGTTTGTAAAAAGGGGTCCCGTTTTACGTATACTTTCCCTCCTTATCTATTATGTTAATGCTAGCCGATTGCATACTCATGCTTATGTTTCGTGTACGTCATCCTATTTATTTACGTTGAGAATTTTGGCTGAGCCTGTTATTTTCCTCTTCAGATCTTTTGTTTGATGTTGCTGGGTCGAAATATTTTTACGGTCGAAGAATTTGTTTGGCTCTCATCACACGAAACTGAGTTATATTTTCAGTTACTCGTTGCTTAGTTTTGGGGTCTTGTTTGATGCTGAATATTCTTCATAACATAATTTACGAGCTCTTGCAGTATTTTCATTGGCATACGAGTTTTAGCACTTAATGAAATATATTATTCCTCGAGCTCCATAATATAAGTACTGTTAATGATTTGATTTAGGCTTAAACTTCATAGCTTGTGCCAAAATATCAATACTTTATTAGTTGTAAACGGTAATAAAGGCTGTTAACACAAAAGGTTTTGACAAAAATATTTCCCTGTCATGAAACTATTTCAAAAACTCGTTTTCCTGGAAGGAACCTGTTACAAAAAGGTTTTTCCTGAATGTTTTCCTGTCTAATCTCGAAGGGTCTACAATGGTCCGCCTGTCACGCACATTGTTGTGTGATAAATTGTGTGTAAATATTAATGTCCTGAAGCCTGAGTATTTAATTTGTTTTGTACAACACATTTGCCGTCGGATCCATCCAGGGTTGCGGCCATGATGCTCGCGGCTAGCTGATGGAGCGTGAATGGGCGCACCGGATCCCTGCTTCGCTGCGCTCATTGTCATCTTCCACGCGCATGCTATTGCTATATGCACGTGCGCTCCTGATCTATAGGCATCGGTGCGTCATAACGTTCCGTGTTTACTGTCTCCTACATTTAAAATGATAATATACACCATCGTATGAATGGATCTAAGTTTTCAATAGGATATCTCGGATTGAACTTTAATCAGCAATAAACTAGTGTTTAAACTGCCATCATTGTGAACAGTCGGAAACGATCTCAATGCTTTCAGATGTTTTATTGCTTTGATATTATCGTCATAAAATACGGTGCATTATTATTAAAAAGACCTTTGGATTCGTTATTTCTGTAAAAAGCCAAAGAACCTTTAAAACATTCACAGAACTACCTAATTAAACCGTATCTGTTTGTTTCCAGGGAACAAAACTATGGATAATAATGGAGTACCTGGGCGGGGGGTCGGCGCTGGACCTAATGAAGGCGGGCAACTTCGAGGAGATGCACATAGCTGTGATACTCCGCGAGGTTCTCCGCGGCCTCGACTACCTGCATTCCGAACGGAAGCTGCACAGAGACATCAAGGCAGCCAATGTTCTGCTCAGCGAAATGGGAGACGTGAAGCTGGCTGACTTTGGTAAGCAGATATAAAACATGTATGCAGTTCTGGACCTAACGAAGGCAATCATAGCTTCGATCCTGCATTCCAAGTGATGGCTGCACAGGGACATCAAGGCGGTGAATGTGCTGCTCAGCGAATTGGCAGACGTGAAGCTGGCCGACTTTGGTAAGCAGATATAAACATGTTTGAAGTTCTGGACCTAACGAAGGCAATCATAGGCAAGGAAGGCGATCCTGCATTCCAAGCGGAAGTAGCATAGGGACGTCAAGTTCATTCGGCGAATGTTCTGCTCAGCGAAATGGCAGTCGTGACTCTGGCTGACTTTGGTAAGTTGATATCAAGCCAGATCCACACGTTGGGCGAACAGTTGCCCGAAAACTAACGCTATTGGCCATTAGAAAAAAGCACCAATCAACGTTGAGGCCAACACTTTTTCTAGGTCCACTCATTAGGTGATATGTGCACATAGCGGTGATATGTGCATATAGCGGTGATCTGCATTCAAAGCGGAAGCTGCACAGAGACATCTAGGCAGCGAATGTTCTGCTCAGTGTAATGGGAGATGTAAAGCTTGCTGACTTTGGTAAGATGATAAAAAATTTGTCTGAAGTCCTGGACCTAGTGAGGGCAATTGCGAGCAGATGCACATAGCGGTTAATTTGCACTCCAAGCAAAAGTTGCACACACACATCAAAGCAGCGATTGTTTTTTTTTCAATACAGCTTTGGCGACAAAAAGAGGCCCAATAATCCATGCCCGCGCGTTTAATTTAAATATTTGGCACTAAGGTGAAACCTATGCGAGTTATCTTTTAATAGTAAAGGTGGCCAATATAGGAGCGCTTACGTGAAAAACAGTACGGTAATTTATTAAACTCTCAAACAAATACTTTGTTCGGTATTGTATCGTCGCCAACTGCTGTCTAAACGGACGAGTGACTTGGCTGCTCCTTCTCCCGCTATAAAACGAACGATGCGTGGACGCTGAACATAAAAATAATAAAACGGTAATCTAATCAATGATCTTTGATACGCGCCAGCGAGCCGAAAGAATTTCGTATAATCAGATACGATCATTGGCCACAATCTGTCATATTGGATATGAAAAATATATGCAACGTAAATCTGTTAACTTTCTAAGACAAGCTCTGATATCGGAATAGTAAAGTGTATTGTGGATACACACATTCAGAAATTAAATACATTACCGAGGCAAAGACGAAGATCCTACCTTTACCCAAACCCAAATCATCTACAATGTAGATGTAGATTCTACATGCCTTAATTCATAATACGTTATTCGTTCCTAGCATTCGTCTTGTGCATTCATTATGCATCTTCAGTGTAAATATGTTTGTACGCATGGAGGATTGGAGGCCAGGCAGCATTACCTTGTTAATCAAAGTCTTCCCGCTATGAGTTAACCCTGCACAGGCTCTGGGGGCACTTTGGCACCCGCCCAATGTTTGATGAATATTTGCAGAGCGAACTAGAGACAACACCGTAACCCTTTTAGTATTAAAAACATGTTTATTAAACAAGCTTTTGGGAGCTTGTTATTTTTGCGGTGCACTAGTTTGCCGGTTAAGCACTTTTCGCTTTAAGCCTTAATAGCATAGGTGGCTTTCTGTCGTGGTATTTAGCACTCATTTCATAATATATTACTTGCCAGTAAACAGGTTTAGATATGACATTAACGCGGAACTTTATCTTTAACATCGACGTGTAATCATTTTTTGTAACTGCTGATGAACGCATCGATTTAAAATAAATTCCGGTATCGCTAGTGGATAGATAAATAGGTGACTCTTTATTACACATCATAAAAATAACACATTATGTAGGTAAACTTTTAGCGGTATCAAGTGTTTTAAACCCAATTGGTCTCTGTCTTTGTGTGAAAAGTAGCTAACCAACCCTTTCATCTTTCCAGGTGTCGCGGGCCAACTCACGAACACGACAAGCAAGCGCAACACATTCGTAGGCACGCCGTTCTGGATGGCGCCCGAGGTGATCAAGCAGTCGTGCTACGACAGCAAGGCGGACATCTGGTCACTCGGTATCACGGCCATCGAGCTCGCAAAGGGGGAGCCGCCCAACTCGGAACTGCACCCCATGAGGGTGCTGTTCCTCATCCCCAAGAATAACCCCCCGCAGCTGACGGGCAGTTACTCGAAACCGTTCAAAGAGTTTGTTGAAGCGTGCTTGAATAAAGACCCAGAAAATGTGAGTTTCTTGCTCTACTCAATTGTAAGTTTTGCATGCTAGTTACATTATCATCTGGTCGCTAGGCATCACGGCCATTGAGCTCGCCAAGGGGGAGCCGCCCAACTCAGAACTGCACCCCATGAGGGTGCTGAACCTCATCCCCAAGAATAACCCCCCGCAGCTGACGGGCAGTTACTCGAAACCGTTCAAAGAGTTTGTTGAAGCGTGCTTGAATAAGGACCTAGAAAATGTGAGTTTTTTGTTCTGTTCATTTGTAAGTCTTGCATGCTAGTGACATTATCAAGGACATCTGGTCGCTCAGCATCTCGGCCATCGAGCTCGCCAAGGAGGAGCCACCCAACTCGGAACTGCACCCCATGAGGGTGCTGTTCCTCATCCCCAAGAAAAACCCCCCGCAGCTGACGGGCAGTTACTCGAAACCGTTCAAAGAGTTTGTTGAAGCGTGCTTGAATAACGACCCAGAAAATGTGAGTTCCTTGTCTGTTCATTTGTAAGTCTTGCATGCTAGTTACATTATCAAGGGCGCTGGCCTATAATTAGCTCAGAGGAAGCCTCAAAACTCGGAACTAAACCCCATGAGGGTCCTGTTCCTCAATCCAAGTATAACCCTTCACAGCTGTCGGGCAGTTACTCGAAACCGTTCAAATCGTCAACTCATCTGCCAAGAGAACACAATCATGATAAATTTTTATTTATTGAATAGAACATAAATAAGCAAACTCCGTTTCCCAAACACTGCAAAACAATGCTGCGTAGTTGTTGTTTTGCACTCTAAGCGCGAGTCCCCGGCCAATGTCACTGTTGAGCTGTTAATTGCTACTGTTCAGTAAGAAATATCTTTCTTATTCCAGAGGCCGACAGCGAAAGAGTTACTAAAATTCCAGTTTATCAGGAAGGCGAAGAAGAACTCTTATCTAATGGATCTTATAGATAGGTATAAGAAGTGGAAGGCGCAGCGGAGCGAGGAGAGCGAAACGGAATCGGAGAACTCGGATTCGTAAGTGTCAGCTTACTCTCCGTGCCTCTGTGAAATTAAACAATCCCATTTTTCTCAGCAGGCAGATCTCCATATTAATTTGTTTACAATTACCTTAGACAAGTAGTTCTACAGTTAAATGAGATTGTTTTTTTTATGTCATTGCATTACACCGAAGCTTAAAATCTTGGCATTTTTAAGTATTTATTTAAATGACTTGTTTGAAGAGAAAGCAAAAAACTTGTTATGATAAATTAACGGTTATATATCGATGAATAATATCGTACGTTGTAGTCTATTTTTACTTAGAAGAAGAGAAGATCAAAATGCACCCCGCTATTGATCTTTCATCACTTTTTGTTAAGTTTATAAGACAAATTGCGTGACGGCAAAGTTGCGTCTATGTTTAGAGTAAAAATCGCTCGAAGTCGCGTGATGTTGTTTGGCACATGATACTTGAGGACTTCGCTCGACATGTCTTTTAACGTGGACGTGCTTTGATACTGCGTGCAATGAGGCTTATGGCATAAGAATAGGTAATAAAACTACGTAGAAGTCAAACTCCCGCACTAAATGCACTCACGGTCATTTGTCGTTCTTTTTTTATACCTACTTTATGTTTAAATTATTTTTAAAGCTGGATAAGCTCATGCTAGCTAACAGGTGACAGCCCTACCACAAAGCCCAGGAGTCTGGGAGGGGTAACGGGCTGAGGTAGTACTCAAGCAGCGCAGACGTCAGCTGTGAATGTCCTGCAAACCATGGCCCAACCTCATTAACTGTCCCGCGTGCCCGACCACCTGCTCGTGTGAGAACTTACTTGTCAGTAATCAGAGGGCTACCACGGTAGCCGCTTTCTGGGCAAGTAAGATTTAGCCCGTCTTGCCGACACGAAAGAAGAAGAAGAAGAAGAAGACGGGCTGAGGTTGGTTGGTTGCAGAAGGTTGCTGGTATTTATAACGCGGCTTTTGGGCCTAGACAAAGGAGTTTCACTACGTAGTATTTACCTATTCTTATGGTTATGGTTAGCGCGTGCCATTGGAATGTAATATTGCCCTTTCCAGAGAGGACTGCGGTCGCGGCGAGGGCGAAGCGGACGAGCCGTGGATCATGACGGTGCGCGGGGGTGCCGGCGCCCGCGCGCTGCAGGCGGCCGCCAACCTGCCGCACCCCGCGCACCCCGCGCACCCCGCGCACCCCCCGCTACCCGCTCACCCCCCGCCAGAGGATAACAAGACGCGGCGCTCGCTCATGGAGGATCACGGTGAGAGGCTTTTAAACGATTCGAATTACGTAGAATAGGATTATATCTAATAGACACATATAAACACATCAACTAAGTCTAAGACTCACTTACATTTTTGGTCATCTTCTCTATTAATTGTAATATTTAATATTGACATGTTATACACTTTTAAGCGTTGTTTTAATGACATTTAAAATGTTACATAAAAATTGGTAAATGTAAAAAAAAATGTATGCAAAATGAAAATTTTACTTAAGAAATATTTTAACTTTAACAAATAAAAACCATTAAAACATTGAAGTCTTGTTGTATAGGCATTGTTTTTAGTTAGCTAGATCTTCTTATGTGACGACACAGATTCTACATTGTTTGGTTACGCTGAAAATAAAAAAGTATCATGTCCTGCAAATCCTGCATTAGGTTTAGCGAAAGAAAGAAAAACTTTATTTCCTGTGCGATAATTTTGGAGTAACAGCTTAAAAGCAATTTAACATGACCTTAAAAAATCTATTGAGCATGCATAAGGCTTGATCAATGGGATTCCTATGTCTCAGGAAAAAAACATTTTGTCCATTATAAACGCTCAGGCCTTACCCTATGTCAGGTGCGCAAGCACTGTCTTGCTTGAAAATGAAATCTTTGGCCTTTTTCTATAAGACAGGAGAGATATAATGTTCAATGCATTCACATGGAACGTGTTGCATTGGTTTTTTGTGCGTGGTTTCTCCGTAAAAAAACGTATCGGCTGCACGAATGCTCACTGTCAACCATGTTACATTACACCTAGTAACTATGGCCAGTATAGCTCCTAACACTGTAGCCGGTCCCATCCAAAGGGTTAGTCTGGATGCAGACGATTAAATAATAAATAAATATACAACAACATCACATACATTGATCTGACTCCGTGGTAAGTAGCTTAAGCACTTGTGTTACAGATATCAGAATAAATCCATAAATACATATAACACCCAGACCAGTACAAACAGAGATGTTCATGCACACAAATGTTTGTTTGAATTTACAATTAATTTATTTTCCAGTGGTGGTGGCGCGGGCGCACTCGCCGGTGGGCAACGGCGCCGTGCACGCGCGCGACGAGCCCGAGCCGCTCGCCAAGCCGCCGCCCATCAACAACAACACCGACAAGCACCCCGTGAGTACCGCACCGCACCACGCCTACCTAACATACAACGGCGCCGTGCACGCGCGCGACGAGCCCGAGCCGCTCGCCAAGCCGCCGCCCATCAACAACAACACCGACAAGCACCCCGTGAGTACCGCACCGCACCACGCCTACCTAACATACAACGGCGCCGTGCACGCGCGCGACGAGCCCGAGCCGCTCGCCAAGCCGCCGCCCATCAACAACAACACCGACAAGCACCCCGTGAGTACCGCACCGCACCACGCCTACCTAACATACAACGGCGCCGTGCACGCGCGCGACGAGCCCGAGCCGCTCGCCAAGCCGCCGCCCATCAACAACAACACCGACAAGCACCCCGTGAGTACCGCACCGCACCACGCCTACCTAACATACAACGGCGCCGTGCACGCGCGCGACGAGCCCGAGCCGCTCGCCAAGCCGCCGCCCATCAACAACAACACCGACAAGCACCCCGTGAGTACCGCACCGCACCACGCCTACCTAACATACAACGGCGCCGTGCACGCGCGCGACGAGCCCGAGCCGCTCGCCAAGCCGCCGCCCATCAACAACAACACCGACAAGCACCCCGTGAGTACCGCACCGCACCACGCCTACCTAACATACAACGGCGCCGTGCACGCGCGCGACGAGCCCGAGCCGCTCGCCAAGCCGCCGCCCATCAACAACAACACCGACAAGCACCCCGTGAGTACCGCACCGCACCACGCCTACCTAACATACAACGGCGCCGTGCACGCGCGCGACGAGCCCGAGCCGCTCGCCAAGCCGCCGCCCATCAACAACAACACCGACAAGCACCCCGTGAGTACCGCACCGCACCACGCCTACCTAACATACAACGGCGCCGTGCACGCGCGCGACGAGCCCGAGCCGCTCGCCAAGCCGCCGCCCATCAACAACAACACCGACAAGCACCCCGTGAGTACCGCACCGCACCACGCCTACCTAACATACAACGGCGCCGTGCACGCGCGCGACGAGCCCGAGCCGCTCGCCAAGCCGCCGCCCATCAACAACAACACCGACAAGCACCCCGTGAGTACCGCACCGCACCACGCCTACCTAACATCCAGGGCAGAATGAAAACACTCATACACTGGGCCATTGGCTCATAAGCTGTGCGCCGCGGCGCCCTGCTACGCCGCACACTGGACAGCGCCCATACTTCGGTGCGGGCAAGGCCTGATATATCGAAGTACAAACTAGAGGCCAAATGTTGTAATGAATTAAAAGAACGATGTCTAAACTATCACATTTCAAAAGTTTTACTAAGTAAATGCTTCTAAAAACCGCTAAACAGTCCTTGTAATCGTATGGATCGGAGTTCGACAAAAATACACTCTTTACTTTCATTGCAAAAAATCTTGGATTTAAAAGTTTTTTTTACGTTAATTTATTTTTGTGCCGAAAGGAGGAATTCATAACAATGAAATAGATTAAAAAGAATAAGTTAATAATAAGTACTTAATTCATACAAGTGACTTTTCTCATGGTAACTTTTCTTAAGCGTTACGTGGACTTTAAAAAAAACACCGTATTTCACCAGGTTCTTAATGTCATGGTAATAAAGTAAGTATATTACTGATTACTTTCCACTTAAAATTTGACCCAGCAATGGGCCGCATTTTCGAGAAAATCAAAGATTTGATGAAAAAATCATTAACGCATGGAAAAAAGTGTTTAGCAAAAGTCTCTTACTTGCGTAATTTTATAGAATATTATTTCATAAGTATTGTTGTCATTTCTTTGATGTTATTAATCGAGGGTAGAAATCGTACTAAATGTTTACCATACTACTACATCAAGACTTACTTGCAGACTGTGTTTATATTTACAACTTACTTTCAACTTCAACTTGCCGTGTTTATCGAGCGAAATGGAGTTTGAAAATATGAAGGTCTTCTATAAGCGCGTTCTTGAGTTATCAAATAATAACCGAGACACGTGGCGATGTCCGCCCCTCAGTATGGGCGCCGTCCACTGTGCGCCGTAAAAAGCAGAGAGAGGTGCCGTGAGTCGATTGACAATGTTCGCGAGTATGTATATTTTTGGGACCTATATTTTTGACTGTTTAGGTAGGGCGCCGTGACAAAAATACTTAACTTAAAAGTGCAAGCTTAATCAAAATATCATTTCCAAAAAGTAGCTTGATACTGGCAACCTTCGCTCGAATTGTGATTACATCATTTATGGTCTACCACGTCACCTGGTTAAATCTTATCCCACTAGAATTTACAGCTTTGTCGAATTGAAAACCTGCACCAGTGAAGGTCAGTTTCTCCTGGTAAAACTTTTTAACAACCTTTGGACCCTTGACATTAAACTAAACTAGTATTCGAAACTTTCATCAAATCATTTTGTATAACGTATTCTTTGATTTTATTATCATCGGTACCTATAAGTTTTTCAAAGAAGTTTTTTTAAATATATTTAATTTTTCAGCCTCGACAGTCGCCAAATGTGTCTACGCCAATGGTTGAGCAAAGAAACGCAAAAGACCGCGAGAGAGAGCGAGAGCGAGAACGCGAACGCGAACGTGAGAGGGAGAGGGAACGGGAACGGGAGCGGGAGCGTGAACGAGACAGAGAGAGAGAAAGAAGCGAGAGGGAAGACAGGAAGGAGCGGAATGAACACACGCCCTCCAACCGAGACAGTGTAGTTTATAATAATAAAGCCGTAAGTTTCCTTTTTCATTTATGTTTGTTTCTGATATACGTTATCTATACACCGTAATCGCGATGACTATGTCGTCCTATTGATGCTCAAGTAGTTCTATTATAGGATTTCCATACTACCCTGTATATTCGTCAGACGCAATCCCTGGAACTACTAAACCGATTTTAAAATGATTGGGTGGGATGGAAATTCTTATTTTAATTTGTAGTTGCGGGGTAAATTTGACGGTTTGATTTGTGATCTGATTACTAACCAAATTGTACTTATTTATTTCAGGCTTCGCCTTTAGATCATAGAGGAACAAATAGCGAGGAGAACAAAGTTAGAAGGCATCCTTACTTGCAGCAGCTTATCTATCCCTTACTGAATGAGGTATGAATTGTTTGAATATTTGTTAATATTTTGAAGTTTGCTGTCGGATATACGAAGTTTGCTCTCATGAATACGGAAATATAACGGAACGCAAGTGCCGACGGAGCTCACTTCGTTTCAAGTCGCTGCCGACTGCACACGTCCTCACAGAAGTGTTCTGGGTTTGCCAAGTGCCTGGATAAGGAGTCAGTCTTGATGTTAGTGAATATAACTTTTGTGTCTTTTCTAAAGTGAAATTAATCAAATACTAAATGTCTCATTCAACGACCTGCATTGTAATAATGCATAGTAATAACTAGATTTCAAATTCAGTTTTTTTTATTAGATAGAGTAATTCGAGAGGAAGGTTTATATCGGTGCGGGTGGGAAGAAGCTACTTAGTCATAATAAAGGTTAAGTTTGCGTTCCTGGGTTATTGTGCTTTAATCTCTTTTGTAACCGCCACGATTGACCAATCAAAACTCTTGGTTCTTAGTTGTAGCTTACCGTACATGTGTGAGTTTGGTTACACTTGTTCTCCTATAAATCGGCGATCATGTTAATACTAGGTTATTTCTTATTCTGGGGTCTAGTCTATTAATATGTTTGTTTCCCCTAGCTGTCGCGCAAGCACGGGCCGGGTAGCGCCGCGGCGGTGGAAGAGTTGCGGCGCGCATTCGAACAGGCCGAGCGCTCGGCGCCGCACCTCACGCGCGCATTCGTGCAGCAGGTACGTTGATTACTTTATAGCCTTATTGTAGGGTATTGACTGCCTCGTTTGTGTACTGGAAAAGTTTCTGCCCTACATCCGAGAGGTCCTGGGCTCGAATCCCAGGTCGAGCCAAAATTGATTCTAAGATTTTCTGTCATGAATTTCTCAAAAACAGCTCTGAGTCAAGAAGTTGGCGGTGTTACGTGGCTCGGTACGCACGTTAAGCCGTTGGTCCTGCGCCTGATCTCTCTCCGGTCATGTCGGATTGCCGTCTCAACGAACTTTGAGAGTGATGGAACAGTGAGTGCACCCGTGTATTGCCCTCACACTTGTGCACTATAATATCGCCTGCATAGTTTGGGCTGATCTTTGTTGAGATTGGCCGCCGTGGTCGAAATCGGCCAGGAGGAGTTTTATTATTGTAGGGTAAAACCGAGATAGATGCCCCGCCCCATTGGTATAGATGTCCCGATTTTAATTACATTAGTTTCGCAGATAAATTCCATTACTTTTTTCATATCTATCTATCAAAAGAATCTCTAGCTCTATCTTAATTGACTCAGTTATATATCTCGTTCCGACATCATGCAATTCCAAAATGAATTCAAAGATTTTGTAGGATAGATGCCCATTTTTCCTGTGAGTCATCTATCCCAAACGCAATTTATATGGGTCGAACGTCTATCCCCCGTATGGGATAGACGTCTTAATAATCTTAAAATTTAATCTTAAAATTTAGAAGTTCGCAAAAGTCCCTAATACTTTGAATATACAAGGTGTAACAAAAAACCCCGTTATAACTGAAGGGTGTTTTTGTGCCCGTAAACCTGAACAACTTTCGCTAAGAAACCTAGGTCGCAATCTCAAAAAATCTTTTGGCTCTCCCATAGTAAATCGATCAGCTGATTGGCAATTTTATATGGGAGGTCCGATTTTTTTTCGAGATTTCGACCTAGGTTTCTTAGCGAAAGTTGTTCAGGTTTACGGGCACAACAACACCCTTCAGTTTTAACGGGGTTTTTTGTTACACCTTGTATAGAAGACAACGATTTTTACTTTTAATAAATTTGTAGACAACATTCGCAAGAATATTTTTTTTCTGATTTGTAAATATTTTTATGATTTGTATTATTGAAGTTCAAGTACAGCGATTTCGAAAAGTGGCGCATCCATCCCGGTTTTACCTAATATGGAGTTATTAGGATGCAAGTATCATTAACAGGTAACATTGTGTCTGGGCTGTCAATAAACTGATGTTTTTAGTTTCGATTGCAGCCATCCCTGTCACTCTTACAAGCTTGATCGTGCGAGCAAACGAAGCGTTAGGGAGTATAGTTTTTTAGCCACGATCGCAATAGGCTATTTGATTTTGTTTTTTAATTTGTTTTTAAATAATTCATCTTTCTTCAATTCAAAATTTTTTGATAGTAAGAAAACCGAAAAACTGTATTATTATTTACTGATTTTAAAATTACATGTTTGTAAAGGAAAAAAAATACAGACAGTATTTTTGTCATGTCAATATTGTTGCCATGTTAGTCTGTATTCTGGTGTCATACATATTATAAACCTCTGACAATATAAACATAACTGGACTAGCTCTTTAAAAATGCAAGGTACAGAAACATAGGCGTCTTTTTTAACTTATAACTGTTACTATGCGTAAAAGAACAACAATAGTTATGCCCCTCCCTATTTTTTCTCTTCACAGGTGTAAACAAACGATTGGCACATCTATTTAAAAATGATAAAACGTTTTTAAAAACTGGATTTTTAAATTAATCCTGCATTATTTATTCATTAAAATCGAATGAAATTTGTGTCTCTAATTACAATACTGTATGATGCAATCATTTCTTGTATGAAATTAGATATAAGTCACATAGCCTATTGTGCGTACCGCGTGATACGTGTCGGATAGCGCAGCTATTTTGGCGTTAAGTTTGCAAGACGTATCTGGCAATATAGTTGTAACAGTCAATTAAATATGATAAGCGGTGTCATACATAAGTTTATGGGGTGCCCTCTTCGATTTAAATCGTTTTAAAGAAATACATTGCCTTGTATTGATGGGCTTTTATGTGAGACTATATCGCGCGTGGATGTTGTTCGAAGTTGTCATAGGGTGATTTGCGATGCGGTGCGATACACTAGTCTTCGTGCAATATGTTAAGCAACACTCAGTTTCGTTACGAATCACCTAGTATGGACATGACGTGAAAGAATCCAACTAATATGTTTTATCCGCGTGGCAGGTGGTGCAGAGGGTGGCCACGCAGAGCCACGCGCCCGCCGCGCCGCACGCGCCGCAGCACTGGATGAGGTAGGTACTGTACGCACCGCATTACTACGCATGCCCGGTGCTGGCGGGGCTACACACACACACACAAATGGGGCAAATGTTTGTGTGATGAGCACGAGCATTTGTACCTGAGTCATGGGTGTTTATAAATGTATTTAAGTACTTCTATCCGTTATTCTAGCCACCATAGCACAAGCTAACGCTTAGGTTGGGGCTAGGTAATTGGTTTGTTCGTTGAAACAATTTATAAAATATATAAAAATTAATTTAAATTTACTTCGCTGGCTCAGCGACCCGAAGTGGATCTTGGCGTCCGACATTAAAGTGCGCCATTCTTCCCTGTTCTGTGCCAGATCTGACCAGTCGGACACTTTTAGTTCTTTCAGGTCTTTGGTGACTTCGTCCTTCCAGCGATATCACATACACACACGCCTATATTAATATGTACGGTGGCAGTCAGCGCCGCGTGAACACATTCTAACGAAAACTCTTTGCATGCACTTCGACACACGCGGAGCAATAAACAAGCGAGATTGCGATGTGCAAATGATTTTCGCCTTAACGGTGTTCATGCGGCGCGGACCGCGATAGTACTTTAGAAAATGACACCGCCGCACTAGATGATGTTGATTCTGTACCCACAACACTATTAGGCATGATCAGGGGTGGCGGAGTTACACGAAAAAAACTCTCTTCTGAAATATTCTCGTAACTTTTAACATTTTTTTTAACTTTATTTTTATAAGTCAAGTAATTAATACAAGTAGATGTTAAACTGTTCTCAATTAATTTTAAGTGATAGATAATAAACACAAGAATCAGTGGTGTAAGCTATAAAATTGGTGTTGGTTAGTAAATACACTATCAAGTAAATTAACATAAATATAAACGCCGTTTTTTAACGAATAACTCATAGAGAACTATAATATACCTTACCTTTTTATTGTGATTTCGATGATTTGTATGTTTAAATATATAGTTAAATCTATTTGGCCTTGGATATAAAATGTTTATGCCGTTGCGTTGTAAGTTTTAGGAAGATGTGCAACTGACGTTCATTCATCATTCTAACCAGCACGTACAGGGCTTCATTCTCGTCCGTTTTGTATGTCTCCAGGGATCTATAATAGATTGGGCAGGTGTGTGGCGCCTGCGCTGTGTTCTCGCTCCCTTCCCGCGGCTGCGGCGTGGCGCAGACATGACCCGCAACGGGACCGAACACCACCGCCGTGGGTCCTATGTGACCTCTCCGGGCTCGACTCTCACTGTTCCGACCACTACCTTCCAGCTTCGCAGTCTACCTATGATAGCAGAAAGTAATTTACAGTATTTTTTTTACATGTGACAAAACCTATTCATATAAACATACACTGTCTTGCCAATAAAGTTGACATTTTTATAGCGTGTCTAAAAGATGTTACATTACGAACGCTTTGATGCTGGTAAACTTTTTTCTGGTGAGGCGGACGAGTTCTGAGATTTCCCTCTTATGTGATGCATGCAATGTTAGGTGATGATGATTATGAAACGGTTAAAGTGACATAATCCCGTGCTAGTGGTCACTATAGGACCAAAGATTAAATCGCGCTCTAAAAACAAAGAAATGTATGTAGATACTATTTTATTATGCATGAAAATTGTAGCTGGTTTGTCTTTCCCTTAGTGAAACTTCTTAGCATCTGATTATGTCAAGAATATTAATTACTTCATAATCATTCTTCCTATTTAAAATAACTCTTGTAATCATGTCTAACAGGTATCATACGCGATATACTAGTACCTTTTGTTTTCATCTTGCCACATTCCATGGCAGTCTTATTGTCATGACATGTGTTACTTGACCAGTTTGAGAAAACGTGTTTGAACAATTGTACCACAAAAAAAAATTTTGAACATTTATATAGACCATTGAACATTTACATAATACAATACATTGTTTAAATTAATTCGTGGATGATTGTTTTTATATTATTTTACTTATTTAGCCGACTGTGTTCATTGTTCAAAGTTGATTTCCGAAAATGTATGTAACTAACTTAACTTTAAGCCGGTAGCAGTCAAAATACTTTTTTTTTCTTCTTCTAACATTGCATGTTTTCAATATCTGTTAAGGTTTTATTATGGCTGTAAAATATAATTCCATTACAAATCAAGGCAAATTGAAATGGTACTAAATATTGAGCTCTGTTACCATCTGTAAAAATGAGATAATATAATTGTAACCATAACCAGTCTTAGATTGTGACTTAAAATTAACATAGCAACATTCATTCGCAATGTTTGTATCAATAACAATAAATAGGATAACCAAGCTTTTATTTTGAACATCGTTTTGTATCAGATCACTTTTAAATTTTGATCAATATGCGGGGCAAACGTGTAAACATTGTCATTGTAACGGTACAGTCGAAAAGAGTGACAGTAACCCTAACCCCATACGACAGAAGTCGGAATGTCAGTGTGTCAGTGCCGCCGGGTCAGAGTTGCGGCGAGTGTCGACGCAGCCGCAATCGAGTCACAAAGTTGCAATGCCATAGTGTAATAAATAAAATGTAACGTAATGAATACTTAAGATGGTTATGTCTTTTAATATTTTATATTATGCGCATTATTTATGTAAATATAACTTAGTTCTCGCCACATACGCACCTCCTGTGCTAACTCGTCGATTTTAATGTTACAGTGGCCGGAGCTGCTCTAATTTTATTAACATTTTAGTGATTTCCTTTCCGTAGAAAGTTAGTGCACGTAGTGGCCACCGGTAGTCCGCGGCGCTGCTGCGCCTCGTCGATCGTTCTAACTTATAAATATTCGTGGAGAGCTGATGCGTTACACTTCGCCAATATTTTGCCATAATTACTTTTTTTTCTTAAAATTGTTTTTACTAACTCGACGTTTTTTGTATAAGAGTCTGATTTTTGTTGTGATCAGTCGTTGAAATTCTAACATTATTTATATTCTTTAGAAATGGATGTTTAAAAAGCTTGATGATGTAGAAAGTGTTGAGGTGTCATTCCAGACAAAAGACAATATTGTCAGCATTTATAGATTATTGTTTGTAACTTGTACTTCAGCTGTCTCGTGGAGTTGAAACATCTGTGAACTGCGTCCTTTAAATTGTTAAAAATTCTGTAGTGTAGTATTCAAAGTTAGTTTTAGTTGTGTATTTGGCTACTTACCGTTTATGTTAGTGACTAATCGAGTTCTAAAACAATAATATCCAGACACGTTGCCCATTCTTTATCTCGTAGAGTTGATTTTAGACGTCGAAAGGGCTAGCTCGATTCGAGAAGGTTTAAAAATATTTTATGAAAAAAGTATTCAGACACGAATGACCATTCAGTGTCGTAAAAAATAAAATAAAAAACATGCTTAATATGCGACAATATTTAGCGATCGGGGAGTATATAGAATATATTATTATGAAGACTACAAAACAATTATTGCTGTGTAAAAATGTAAACCTTATTATAAATGTGTAAATTGTGTAGTATAATATAAAGAAAAGCTGTTTTATGAAGTGTTCTTATAAGCATACGAAGAAGAGTCTTTCCAATTGCCGCTCGCGCAGGCGGGAGCGCCGCGCCTTGTGAGTAGTCGTCCACGTTCCCCGGCCCGGGGCCCGGCTCGCCGCGACCGTCGTCTCTATCTGGCTTTCTCTCTCACTCAGCATCCCCGGCAGAGCGAGAGAGACGGATTTAGATTGAATGCATCGAACGGCAAAGCAGGCGTCAACAAACGGGCGCGGGGAACATATGTTGCCTCTAACGCGTAGTCTGTAAGTCCCGCGCGGCCCTCCCGCCTGCGCAGCGTTTCGCCTTGAATTTTTTATTTCGCCATGCACGAGCATGGGAGATGTTACGTTGATTTCGATGGATCAAAAATTATTTTTCCACTTGATCGTACGGTAATAAATAAAGCATGTAGTGTTAGAGTTGGGCGATAATTGTTGATTATTGATTAAAATTAGGTGTTTGTGGCATTGGATAGTAGTCGAGACGCGTTCGGCATCGCGCCGGCAGCGGCGCGAACGTGCGCATTGTGCGACTTGCTTGACCGGCAGATCATAGATGGCGATATTAAAATAATGTTGTGTTTGGCTGAATTTGGTTCATTTCGTGATATTAGCTTTCAAGTTGAAGTCGCTAAACGTGCAACTTTGCGACGCATCTGCCGATAGAGCGCGCGTTGCCCCGCGGCCGGCGCAGGACTGTGTAGTTGTTGTTATCTTCAAGGAATGCAGAATGTTCAAGACGTTTGGTTCATGGGTATTTGTGATCATAATTATTGCATAGTTAATAAAAATAAAAATCTATATTAATTATGATATAAAAATGTCTGTAAAAAAACCGGTAGTAGCTCGTGTAGTGGGGTGCCGTACGCCGCGGCCTTTCAGATCGCAGAGTTGGGGTAAATGTCAAGTAGTAAACACTTACTAATTTTCCTATTAGAGCTAAGTTCTTGTTTGAATGGCAAAATAAAATTCAGAAAATATAATCTGACGGCTTAACAACCATGCTGACAAACCAACATTTGGACTTTTCTATAAGAGCGCCATCTGAGAACTGTTGATCGCTTTTTTCAATATGTCCCGGTCTGGAGTCGAACGAAGGCCCGCGTCGCACGGCGCCCAAGCACCAGCCTTCCACAGTGCACCAAGTTTGAAGCTAACAGCTAACGGCGCGTACCATTAGTGTAATGGTCAATTAATGTTACTGCGTCTGTCAATCTAACAAGTTTATGTAGAAAACAAATTTGACTCTGAAATAAAAGAAGTTATTTAATTTTGGAAATGTTTGTTTTATTTGTTGTTTAACTAAAAATGTGAAAATGAAACTTTGTGCTTGATTTTTTATCATTTTATTGACTAGTACTAGCTTACAGTTATACATAGATACCTACTTAATAATACAAATTTACAAAAATATAAAATACTTAATCCTGTTTCGACGTATACGAGAGTGACACATACATACATGTCATTAATACAATTATTTGTTAATTTATTTACACACTTCTAAATTAGATGAGATACATTGAAAATTAACTTAATGTGATGTTACTGGAAGATTGCCCAAAAAACAAAAAAACATATTTGATTCAAAGCGCAGCTATTGTTTTAAACGCGCCCGAAAAGACAGCATGATGATTAAACTGTTTTTCAATCTTATCTCAAGGTAACAAGGTTTAATATATGATAGCAATACGGACAGTGGTATAGGTATTGAAAGAAAATAGGTATATTTACAACCAATAATACTAACTACAATACTAAAAGTACAACGCACTATCATAGCCTACTTCATAGTAGATAGTAGATTTCAATACTCAATAGGTAAGTAAATTAATTATTACGCACAGTTATGTGGAAATAAAATATCTTTATTTTTAAATAACCAATAATTTAGTGAACGCAAATAACATTAATCAAGTAAATTGGAATACTTTTATAAGTCTACAAAAGTTTCTTTAATAATTTATAAAAAAAATACCTATAGGAACTTTCATATGATGGCATCTTTAAAATTTAACGACTAATCATTCCGTTTTTGGGTCCATTGACCACCAAAGATCATTTAAGTGTTGTAACAGAAGTGGCAATCGAATCATCATCATAATGTTAGTTCTAATGAGTATATTGTGTCATAGTTCGAGTTAAAAAACCCGTTAGGCAGCGATGTTCCGTTGGTTTCGGCGCAGAGCCATGCCCACGGCTACACTATAACACGCCCACACACTAATAAAATTCACTATATCTATTCTACTTTCTCTGTGCTTTCTCTTTAACAACTGCAAATCATTACTCAAACTAGTCTTACCTATTTCATTGTTATTATATGCATCATCTTCAAAATCATGTCGCGTTTGAGCGTTAATTTTAGCACCTGCTTAGGCGATATTGGTAATACATTCATGTTGTTTATTACGAGTGACTAAGGTTGGTAATGGTAACCTTGCCATTGCGTCAATGTCAACACAGTTCGTTGTAGATTACCGTTCAAACAACTCGATGATTCACGCACCTATTACTTAATCGTCATAAATATCACAGAGGTACATTATACTTTTATAATTACAAAATATCTACGCTACTATATAAAGTGTTATCTAGTTACAATTTGCGACACGAACACCGGATGAGACCGATTTCTCCATCTCGGGGCGTTGAGCGGCAGTGGAATGGGTAACACAGTACATCAGGCACCGCGTTCAGACTTTTAGATTGATGCAGGCACATCATAATAAAAGCACTTAGAAAAAGGCACGCCAGCGGACGCCAAGGTAAAATCAACATCAGAACAAAATACGCTGTTAGAAAAACAACGTCGAATGAGTTTAGAACTTCATCACAAGGTATTAAAATAAACAATAAGTACATTCATACAACATGATGATTAATAAACAAAAAAAAACAATTGACAGTTAGGTCTAAACCTAAACTTGTTAGTAAGTTCATGATGTTGACTCTACCTTTTAGTACCTACTAACAGCTTGACGCGAGGCGTTGATTTTCAGTCCTGTGCCCTGGTAGGTGATTCAGTAAGCAGGTACCACCACCTATGGGGAAAAAACATATGTATGAGAGTGTTGTGTGACTCAGAGCGCGTTTTTGTGACGCAGCGTGACTCAATCGCGTAGCTGTGGTCGCGTTCCGAATGAGACTTCTGAATCCAATACAAGCGTTTAACAGAAGGATGTTAGTGACCGAAAATCGAAAGTCATATCTATAATGACTCACACCTGGTTATCCAGACAGGCTTGCCTACGTTCAAGAGTATGTGGGCATTGTTTCGTTAGTTATGAAGACTTGTTAGGGCTCGTTAAAGGAGTCTTATTAAATATTAATTGAAGATGCCAATTGGTTTCTCTCTACCTGGAATTGAAGCAAGATAGAGTCTATTAATCGTAGTCACTGTGACAGAATACGTTATGCACCTACCTAATTGTTTCATAAAAATATTTTGAATTTTAATAATAGCCTACTTTTAATCATAAATATCAAATTCAGTTTCCATTTGTTTCATCAACATTTACTTTGCTGTTATCGTAATAATTCGATTGACTTGTAAGATAAACCGCTGTTAAACTTTGAACTTTAATCTCAATAAGGCGCTGACGTCAGTAATCCAACAAAAGTATACAATTAATAAATTAACTTAGCTAAGAGTCGAGTGAGATCTTATCATAAAGTTATTAATAGGCAAAACTTTGGTATAAATTCACAGGTTACGTTACTCATTCTTAGCTTTAAACGCTGTATATGTGTAAAGCAGGCAGTTAAGATTTATAACAAATATAATTTATTGGTTTTAGAGACCGAATTTCATAAGAATTTTCTCATTTATGGTTGGGTTTCGATTTATATGCAGCTATTGGTTATAGTAAATAACTTATGGATTTAACATTTCCCAATAACCGAGGTGATGGCTGTTAATTTAACGCTGCATTATTTCCATACATCAGGTTCTATGCAATACAAATGTGAACGTGTTTGGCTGTTTGCAAGTCGTCGGTTGCTGTAAATTACCTTTTGATACAAGCTGAGTATTGCGTAAACCATTCAAGTGAAGTAAGATAACTAACCACACATTTTACTGCCGATGACAGCCCTTTTAATACTACATAGTCTAGCAAATCATGAGTGAGTTAAACTGCGAAAGGACCCTTTTTTTTGTCCATTCATTGCTGCATAATGTTGTAACTATGGTACAAAATGTTGAACTTTGAAGGATTATTAGTTATTATTATTAAGGATTATTCATACAAAATATGAATCAGATTTTTTCATACACTTGTACCACCAAAATTCGTTAAGTGATGATATTTATGGCAGGCAACATTTAGTTAAGCATGGCAAGATTTCGTTTCGCGCAAAATGCGTTTTGGCCATTAGAAACTAAATCACAAATGAAATCACAATTTATTATGAATGTATTGAAAATAAAAAACTATAATATGATTATACTTTGTTATTTTCAACACGTTCAGGGCAAAATTATTTACCTTTGTTTAAAAAAACATTAAATTGAAAATATGTTTTGGGAAACGAAACGATTTTTTTCTAGATTGAAAGCACATTACTTTTAGCTGTTTTAAATCTTTTTTATTTAATATTTAGTTCACATTTAAAATATTTTTAAAAAAAGCACGTGGTTTTGTCGTAATTCAAGGAAAATTTCCGCATATTTTGTGTCTCGGTACCACTTTGGTCAGAATCCAGAAGTGTCCTTTCTACAGCTGGTGTTTTGCCTTTTACGGTATTTTAGTGGTACCTTGCTACTACCTAGAATTGCAAAAAAAATGCATTTGCATAACTGAGAAAGTTTGCCTGAAGCATTAAATGGATAGGTTATCCTATAAGTTAGTTATTTAATTACGACACAAACTTAGGTTTTCCACGGAAGAGCCACTGAAGAGCGGAAAATCTTAGACGGCACCGTGCCTCTTGTGGTAGAAATTACGAATAGGCTTGTATACAATAAACAGGATCATTAAAGCCAATCGATTTTAACATACACATGTTGTGTAATAAAATCAATTTGCAATTAAATGTTCACAAGGAGCTAATCACATTTACAAGTTTGCGTTCTCTACATAGCGCTAAGTCGACTTGACAGGCCAATACCATCACATATATAACCTGCTGCGACCAGATTATTGCCTTCAACCTGTAATGTTTTGCCATAATCGAGGTGCTCGGTTATTGGTAAAATAAACGGACAATTAGATCACTATATAAATCATAATATATCAATCATAAATGTTGCGTGTTCGTTCGGATCTTAATTGTGGGTCTAGCAAGAAACAACGTACCTATCTGAATACACCGTGCACCGTGAGCAAGATTTACGGTGGCTATAAAAATACCTTAAATGTAGTAAGATATTAAGTGTTTCAGTTTTAATAAAGCACAAACTGTACTGTTTTAATAAAGCTAAATACCAGCAGCAGTCATCTTATCAAGATCCTAACAAGGCTTTCGAATGTCTCGCTTCTTTTGATATGCCATACATTATGGAAAGCTATAAAATGATCGAATAACCGAAGATGATTAGGTTGGGAGTTATGCGGTCGCAGGCAGTCAGACAGATGTCCTTTATAGACATCCTGCGAGGGTCTTGACCTGTTATCGCAATCGAGTGGCCAGCTCGGCCCCTGCCCGCTCTAAAACTCAGTGTTCAAATATTTAAGAACGAGCAACTTGATAATGACATCAGACAATATTAACGTGTGTATGCTCTTTGTTGGTCATGTCTTAATGACTTCTAAAGCATTGGACATGCAAACAAAGAAAATGTTTTTTTCTTATGATGCTGACCAGTAGGTTAAATCTATTGATCCACTAATAATGCATAACTAGACACAATCGATTTTAGGTACCTATATTATTATAATGTCGATATCGTCCTATTTACGTACAAGGGGTTAAAAAGAGTTAACAGAAAAAGTTCCTCTGCGTTATAGTACAGTCGCCAAGTAATCTATCTATATTTCTATAAAACTAACGGCTACTTCGGCGTTTGTGATTTTGATTCAAGCTTCTTGTAGGGAAATCTTGAAGGGACTTACATCTAATGGAATTAAATTATCTCTAACAGTCCAATATGACTTTTAAGCTAATTTCAATGTAATGTCTAATACTCTAGAAGCTGGATGCGTAATAGCTGTTATTAGTTCGATCGCATAAGCCGCGATAAGGAGGTCGTTCGATCGAGATCTCCGACCAAATTACTCATCCAGTCTCCCGAACCAGTTCTGCTAAGAATGCAGTAATAACGTAATAAATTCCGTGACGAAAGAATCTTCGATTTCTCAAAGCAAATACGAGCGTTGGTTTGTCTTGGTTTGGTTTAATTGAGTTAGCTATGATAGATACAAAAGCTTGGACACAAAGGCAACACGTCTGCATTAAATAACAAATAGAAAAATGAAGTCACAAATAGCTTCTAACTTTATTGTTCATTTATCCCACGACGGACAGATGAGTCAGTCAATTCAATAACAAAATGCAAATAACTAACAACCAATGGCCAATGATTTATTCAACTGGTTACTCACAGTAACTCAAAGCAAGGCAAATTGTTTTTTAATTTCCTAAACCTAATATAACCATAGACATTAGTAGGCACAAGCTAGCTAGATGAATGACTGCTGTACTCATTTACGAGTACCTATACGACACAACGTGTTATTTTTAATAACAATTAACAATACATAACAAAGCTCTCAATATAATTGTGTATAATCCTATGTTTAACGCCTTTATTGCAAGCTTTAGTGCATTCAGTCAGATTCTAGAAATATTAAAACTTGACTTCTGTTCTGCTTTAAAACGAAACACCTTTAATTGTTTACCAGTTATCTGTATCATTATAATAATGACATGCTTCAAATGACAGGTGAATTTAATATCATTGACACGTATAAGTACCTATCGATATTAATTGTTGGTCCCGGTTAATATCGATAGATTTAGTCGTTAAGCCTAGTCAGAGGCATTGAGCCCGCGTGGTGGAGTTGAGGTGATGCCTGTGCCCAGCAATGGGACGTATATAGGCTGCTGAGAGAGAGAGAGAGAGCATAAGTACCAATGCGAATGTTTGCTGCACGCACCTGCTTATTATTTATATAGCTCGTTTATTGCTGTACGGAACTAATAACCTTTTACCTTATCGGATTTTATTAAGGACCTCATTCGATCTTAAAGCGGATGACATGATGATAGATCTGTTGCATCACTTGCGTGTGAACATGCCGAGTATAGGAAGATGAACATAAAGTATTTACTTATATTTTACTTATTTACTGGGAACAGTGAAAATCGGGACTTCGTAGTACTACAATATTACTTTTTAAGCATACGGTTTTAGAGGTATTTAACCCCTTGATGATCAAGTTTCACCTGTCGACATTTACAATAAAAAATTAAAAAAGCTAAAGGATCTTGTTTTGTGTGGCTTGTCGGATTAATGATGGGCATGTAAATGTTAGGTAGTATGATAACTAAAATAAGCTTAAGTATATCGAGACTAAAAAAAGTACATCTATGAGCTTATTTCAGTTTCATCTATGAAGGAGCCATCAATCTAAGGAATAACAGCATTTTTACTAAGCATTATTATGTGTCAAAATTACGTTGAATACTAAATTAGATGGAAGTCCAATGAAAAACTGCTTGTTTCAGGTAAACCAGAAGATATGATCTTGAAGCTTATAATTCTGTATAAATGATAAACGGTTTTGTAGATAGTGCCCAAGCCCAGCTGTCGCGTTTCGATCCGCTTATTATTTTTTGCAATACACCAAGACCGGTCACTGCGAATTACTCGCTGTCATAATGAAATTACGGGCCCGAGATTATCGTATCGGGTGCGAAATCACTTGCAAGCGTGACGTATTTTACTTGAGTGCCAGAGGCTTTACTCTGTATTGTAACTTGACGCATTACAAAATTTTGCAATATCCCACATTTTTTTAATAGTAGAGGGCATTTCGTTTACTTTATTCATTAATCCCAATAACCGGGTCCGCTTAATGGATTCTCGTGAAGCACTAATATTTGTCTTTTATTATGGCAATGAAGAACCTATACTGAACCTTAAGTTTATTCTAAAGCTAGGTGAAACAAGTTGTAAAGTTTTATATTTAAAATCTTATGCCATTTTTTCCAATAAATACCCGAAAAAATTAAGTCATTAACATATATAGAGACACTTGGCCTGGATGACTTCGGGTTCCTATAAATAATAGGCGCCAAATAAAATCGTTTTATATGTTAAATCGTGAAACTATTAATAAGGGCGATATCATAACCATAGCTATAACCATAGCGTTCAATAACTTGAAACGAATTTTAAACCGGCTTGCTCGGAAACTTATGGCTTTTAATGAGGCCGCATGCACTCCACCGTAGAGCTATGAAAATGTAGAGTTCCAAGCCAACTTGTGAGTCCAACTTATAATCTCAACACAGTTTAATTATACTTAATGATTTGTAATTTGTACTTCATTTAACACTTTGAAAAGTGGTCTAATATGCCACTTAATGACAGATAGACCTAAGCTTACAAATCTGTTACAACATGATTTATGAGTACAAGGAAAAAGTGGCATAACTATGTTTTAAAAAGCACTCTAAAACTGTATTGGAGTTAGAATTATTTCTTTAAAATTCTTGCGCAACATCAAGCCTTTAAACACGTCAGTCAGCATTCGTGGAAGCCAAATGTGTCAGATGCCCTACTCCTACCTCGACTATATTTTCGTTATCGCCATCCCGTTCGCTCGCATGTTCAAGCTAGCATCAGTTAAAGAGATGGAAATATTCAAAAATTTAGATCTGGGCGTCAAGAGTAGATTCCTTAGTTTGGGCGCATCGGCGCAAGCGCATCTGCAGTTAATTGCCGCAAACACGCTGCGCTTTTGAGCACGTACGAATATGATTATGTTAACATTTCACGGCTTCATTTGCGAGATCAAATGATACAATATTGTTTCAAGTTCTTTTGGTAGTGAGTTATTTTGAACTCTAAAGTGCTCCCATTTGCCACTTGGGTAGAAGAAAACTAGGAACTTCCTTACTTAAAAGTTAACAAACATCAAAAGTTAACAGAGTTCTTATAAATAAATAAGCTCCTTAGTACGCCGCTTCACAAATACTTGACACACACGACACGACCTATAAGACGGTACGACCTCGCAGTGAATAATCACTAACTTTATGTAAGTGTCATATAGAAAGAATCCTAAAAACTTTCCCGAATAGTCTCATTTTGTTTGTGTTATTTAAATACAGGAATTGATCTGTACCCACTAACCACGAAAAATGTGGCAGCACAGTGTGGTTTGACAATCAGTTTTACGTACATACCTACCTACGTAACAACATTACGCATGGCATCGCGGAAACCGTATGAGGTAAACCACGAAAGTTTTGTTTGAGTGTGATTTACTATAACTATATTGGTGTTCTAATTTTCGCTATATCTTATTATCATGCTCATGTTTATAAAAGAACAGGATTTTAATAATAAAATTAAGAAGATTTAACTTCACATACACACAGGGGCATGTAATGTTAATAGATAATTATTTTAAGTAAAGGCTTTTTTCGAAACCAGAAATATTTCCGCAGACTTTGGAAGGCATCTATAATGCCACAAGATCGTCCAATTCAATTGTAATAAACGATTATTTTAATTTTAATCAAATAAATCAAGTATTGCATGTTGTTAAAATATAAATATGATTTAAAATATAATAATAATGGAAGATACGGTACGCCCTAGCAATCGTCTACTTAAAAATGGGCCGCTCACGCACACATCACTAAACATCTCGCAGTACTGACGACGACTAGGAGCGAAGCAGGTCCATTGGACTCGGTTTAGTAGGACCACGCACGACTAGCTCATGCAGTATCATTTTGGTTTGAACTAAGTGCCAACCCCGAGCGAATATTCGAGATAAAAATCAGGGACGACATTTTTGAATTACAACAAATCAAAATAAGATATTCTTAAAACCAAAGGTACCCTCCGGAAATGCCAAACTCGCTCTTAAATCGGATGCAAATTCTTACTATTACGTAACCGGGTTCAGTGGGCTGATGACTCGCAGCCCACGTCCGAATATCCTCATGATTGTGACCTCGAGTCGCATTTGCGAACGTAGGCACTACAGCACATCATAGTATACTCTGCGGCATCTATAGCGCCTGCAAATATGGGTGATTTTGGCGTCAAAATTGGATGGCATGATGTGCCGACGTCTGTGCATACGTCATGCTAAATAACTGTACCGGTCGTGTCGTGATGATAATAAGGTGGTATGTAGATGATATAGTACGTTTTTTGCTATACTTTTGTTTTTGAGTAAGAGACGACGAACACGACGACGACGACGATGATTTGGCGAATCTTTTGTTAGCAACTTGTCTTATAGAGGGTACTAGAATTAATTAAAAGCGATTTTCTAGGTACGCTACTACGTTTTCTTCTTTAAAGACTAAAATTACCTACTAAAAGATTTTTAAAAGATATCACGAATAATTTTAAAATCATTTTGATTCAGCCCCAAAAACGTTGGTAGGATTTTAGGTAGGAAGTAGTATTTACCTAAAAGCACTTGCACAGTATCTTCAGCAAACATGTATGCTCCTAATGTGGTAAACGTTGACTCACTGTGGGACTGGGACCAAGTACGCAAAAACACAAAATAAATATTATTTTATCATGGCTTGTAGTAGTCATGATGATGACATAGAAGCAAATAAAAAAACAGGAAAACGGATGGCACCCAGTTTTCAGTTAACCACCAATCACAGGAAATTCAGTGGGATTATCCCCGTTATTCAATTAATAACACTCTACCACTCCCATAGACAAAACACAAACAATTTGACATACATACTCGTATCGTCACTGTATACGAACTGTGGGGTGAGCATAAACCACTATCGTAACGTATTCGGAGCGGTTTCCTATCGTTGAATTGTCAATTTGTATAGGGAAACTGTCAGTTTCATACGTTTGCACTACACGAATACGTTACGATAATGTTCGTGCTCAACCTCCTAAACCATGAAAGTGTGTTCTTTTACAAATCTACTGATGCTAACGAAATAAGTATTGTACAAACCCAAATGTGATAGTTTTTAAACTTCAGGCTTAAAGTAACCTAAAAGTATTAGTATAACTCGATTATTTATCCTATTTCTCTATTAGTTAGGCACTTCAACATAATAATGATTGAAACTAAATCATTTAAAATCAATATATTCTTGTTTTGCTTTCTACCAACCTCTTACGTATTATTATATACCTACCTATTGTTATGATACAAATTTAATTTTACGAGGTTTTTGACATTTGAAATGAATTCGTTGGCTTTAAAGACTTTAAACGATGATGTCATAACAAAAATATTATCTTTCTCTGATCAAACCCGAAGGCACAAAAATGCGTCGTCCTTCAGAACCTCGCGAGGAATCCAAAATAAACCACGGGCCGTAAACATGCTAATTAATAAAGGTGTTCGAGTTCAACGGACCACTTATAAGCAGGCGCATGCGGGACACTTCGGCAATGGTTCATTTAGTTCCATCACCAATAAAAAGTTATGTAGGCATACTTAGACTATTTTTCACCAAGGATTTTGTAGTTACTAGTTAGTACCTACCAAGCTTGTTAAATAGGCGAATTTAAAAATCTGACAATGAGTATCGTATGCTAGCCTGTCGCATAACAAGACCGATTATTAAGTTTAAGCCTGTTCTGATAACAGAAAGATATTAGAGATCGAAAATTTAAACCAAGAGAACTATAAAAAAATATTTTTTTAAACACTCATCAGCCTATATACGTCCCACTGCTGGGCACAGGCCTCGTCTCAATTAAGAGGTGGTCCAAGCCATACTCCAGCACGCGGGCTCAGTGCGGATTGGTAAAGGGGTGTCTGTAAGGTAAGTGACCAACCTTACTGTCAGATGTTATTAAGCCGCCCGAGGGCCTCTGACCAGGCTTGACGACTAATATCTGTCGATATTAACCGGGACCAACAGCTTAACGTGCCTTCCGAAGCACGGAGATGCTTGTAAATAGACGTCACTTAAATGGTCAGAATGGTCACCCATCCCAAACATGACCGCGCCGTAGGTTGCTTAATTTTGAGTATCACTACCAAAGCGCTGCAACCACTGCGCCACAAGCACCTCAAACCTTTTAAACTCTAGCTAAGTTAAAATGGAAACATATCCTCTACGAAAAATTGAAGATTTACAGCTATGCTTCACATTGTCAAAACAATAATCATGTGTTTTTTAAAAAGGTTTGCACTAAAAAAGTAAAAGTAATTCGCCATGTTTGTTTACCTTTTGACTTAGTGCTAAAAAATTGACTATGGGTATGTAAAAATGGAAGTAAGAGGGAAAGAATAATGTAAGTAACATGGTGCAACAACTAAATAGAGTCATTAAAGCATTGCGCAGACATTATAAATAGCGAATCGAATACCTAACGCCCGTCCGAACAATAGATTTATTTAGTCAATTATTACAGAAAGAGTAGGTACTTATTCATTCTTGCTATTACAATTTTGTATATCGTAAATCAACTTGACCTCAATATTGTGAATGGAAAAATTTACTGACGATAGTTCAAAGTGGTTGAAGAATGAATGAATCGTTTATTTGTTAATACATCAAGTACATAATAATGCAGGACCAACGGCTTAACGTGATTTCCGAGGCACGGGGGTGTAACACCGCCAACTTCCCGACTCCGAGCTGTTTTTAAGATATTCATAACAGAAAATCTCATAAACAATTTTGGCTCGACCTGGGATTCGAACCCGGAACCTCTCGGATGTAAGGCAGGAACTTTGCCACTACACCAACGAGGCAGCCTGATCTCTCTGCGGTCATGTCGGATTGCCGTCTCACCGAACTTTGAGAGTAATGGAACAGTGAGTGCACGTGTGTATTGCGCTCACACTTGTGCACTATAATATCTCCTGCGCAGTTGGCCGATCTCTGTTGAGATTTGCCGCTGTGGTCGAAATCGGCTAGGAAGACTATTATTACATAATAATGATAATAAAACGTGATATTACTGCTTTTACTGCTAATCTCTCTAAAGGGGGACAAAATCGTCCTAGAGGCGATTATTTAGTGAATTAACGGATCTCATATCCAGCTTTAGTACGTCTAGATTAACCTTTCTTATACAATTACTCATCGTGATCCTATATGCGGTTATAAGTACCTAAATGCCACTCTTTTTAAACATGAATCTTTGATAACAGTTAGGGCTTCTTATTTATGAAATTGAAGGATTTAGTAAGCATTAGCCATAAATACGCTAGACTATCTGGATAAGGTACCGTAAAGCCTAAGCTTTTATAAAGATAGGCATTATTATAATTTGAAGTCTGTATTTTTCTTAATCATTCTGCAGACCATGTCTACATACTTCAAGTTAAATAATTCAACTATTTTTATTAAGGTACAGTAACATCAAGCAAACTTATTCGAACATAAGGTTATTCAATTATCAAATTCACCTTTTTTTCTCTATTGGTTTGCCTACTATTCTCACACCATATTATTTGTAACCACGATATTAATACAGTAAGAAATAATAAATTGCAACTTGCAGCGAGCATTTTGGTTTTATTTGAAATGCAGTTATAGTCGGAATGTATGACATTTCCGATCCTAAAAGCTGCAGCTGTATCGTGATACGATCGTGAGATTTTTACGCCTCAATCTGTCGTTTTCTGTAATTTAAATGCGACAACTAGACACAGGAAGAAAAAAAAACTCTGAATGTTTCTTTTATCTCAAAGAGCTTTTAATAATAATAGTAATAGTCCTCCTGGCCGATTTCGACCACGGCGGCCAATCTCAACAGAGATCAGCCAACTGCGCAGGAGATATTATAGTGCACAAGTGTGAGCGCAATACACAGGTGCACTCACTGTTCCATCACTCTCAAAGTTCAGTGAGACGGCAATCCAACTTGACCGGAGAGAGATCAGGCGCAGGGCCAACGGCTAAACGTGCTTTCCGAGGCACGGGGGTGTAACACCGCCAACTTCCCGACTCCAAGCTGTTTTTGAGAAATTCGTGACAGAAAATCTCAGAAACTATTTTGGCTCGACCTGGGATTCGAACCCAGGACCTCTCGGATGTAAGGCAGAAATTTTGCCACTACACCAACGAGGTAGAGCTTTAATATTTTGATAGTAAACGAGTTCAAAGTTCATAAATGTAAAAATGGTCTATCCAATCAAAGTTAACTAATAATGTAACAAAATGCAACTACTGCTTAACTTTGAGATTTATGAACTGACATATGTTGAGAAAAAGAAATGCTTAAATTAATTTCCCAATTGAACTTTTAATGTGCAGAAATTGTTAACTGTCTCTCTAATTGCGAAATCTTAAAGATAATGTGCCTCTCTTTTTACAAGTATGGATTGTCGTTAATCTGTTGCCTGGGAAATTAACGATAACGATTAAACTTAAAGCCTTTTCTGTTGACATGCCACCTGAAGTACTTGGGTAGTATTTCAATTATTAAATGTTATTACGCAAATAACACTTTAAACTGCTGTCTGATTACGAGTTTTAGCAGTAAAATTTATAAAATAAGTGAATGGTTATGAGCTTGGTTTGGACAGAGCAATGCAATTAAAATTATGGTCACACGTGTTATGTTTTTGCGATACTACCTCAAAGGCTGCGTTGCACAATTTACTTTAACCGTAGTCTATAGTTTTTGTGTAGATTTTAGTATTAACGCTTTTAACGACTGCATTTTGCAGTTACACATAAGTTGAGATTCATCAAATGAAAAATA
Source organism: Pyrausta despicata (assembly GCA_963921415.1). NCBI lineage: Eukaryota > Metazoa > Arthropoda > Insecta > Lepidoptera > Crambidae > Pyrausta > Pyrausta despicata. The sequence goes on from OY992848.1 coordinate 13,245,276, forward strand.
AATACAAAATGCATGTTAATTTATGTGTAGAAACGTGTAGGTTATAATTATACAGCTAAACAAAACCCATTTAATATTTATATTTTTCTAATACACCAATAATACTAATATAAAACAGGGTTTTTATTGTAATAAGAATTTTATGATTAAAAATGATCTATTCTATTCTATATCATATACGAGTAGGAATGGTTAGTAGTTCACGTAGCAGGAAAACTTGTCACTTGTTGACGTCATGTACGTCAGATTCAATAAGGTTAAGAGGTAGGTTCTAAAGAAACGTAAGCAAATGCATACTTTTCATTTCTTTCTTTGTTTGTGATGTCCTAAATCAATAAACACTTTTCTTTCTTTCTAAACCTAAGAAACAAACAAGTGACCCAGCTTGCATGGATGCATTATTGTAAGTACTTCTGGCAACTTCGAACTTGAGATCCTAACATACATAACGTGCTGGGGCATTTATACATAATGTAATGGTTGCTAGAAGTGGGTGAAAGCATTTGTCGTAAGCACAGAGGCGGACTCACGCCGACCTATTTCACGAACCGTGTGGGTTTCGAAAATGTGCGTTGTTATCGCAAAATTCATCAGCAATTAAATGTTAGTACTTTATTTTGAAGTGTGTTTTAGAGTTTCTCACATTCATAAAAAACATCGGTTCGACTTCAATCAACCTGCATGTTAGAGGACTGTTTTTTAATTGCACAATGCAATATAACTCTGCGGTCAGGTAATGAAGAGTTTCCACAAAAAATAACTAGAGACAAAATGCAGCCTTCTAAGTAACATCTTTGAGTTCAGTTAGATGTTTCATTATACAAAGAATGCAATGGTGAATCGTGTGTAGGTTTTACAAATGTAGTAATGATTTAAAAGTTAAATTAAATATTATGATTGTAAGTTAAACTTTTAAAATCAATTAATATACTATACTTATGACTAGATTTATGAAATACATGTCTTATCTCAGTTGTACGCGACGCGCCGTATGCAGTAATGTATTAAATTGATTTATAATGATTTTACTTGTTATCGTTTACGTATGCTACATTAGTCATTTCAGGTCAAAGTGCAGTCATAAGACAATAGGCATTGTGAATACTCGAACCGATTTCAAATCATAAATATCCGCCTACCAAAATATATATCTATGGATATCTAAGCATAGCTGAAAGAGACACGAAGGCAAAGATAAGATCTATTTAAACAGATTCAAATCGTAAACTAACGTCTTATCGAGCTCGTTTTGTGCTCTATCTCGGGTAATTTTGCGAAACGATTCATGTTTATCAAACCCATAGCCCTGTTTGTCAAAAATAGCTGTTAGCGAAAGTTGGTGTCTTTACCTTTTATTTCATTGGTTTATGTCAAAAGTAACTCATGTCTAAGCTACTTTCAGTCATAGCTTGTTATGTCTTTTTATCATCAGTGGCTAGATTTTACTATAGGTTAACTGTTTTTGATAAATACGAGTAAACTAGCACTAAACCACTATACCTACTAGGTAATCGAACTGAGTTCGTAAGTATGTAACGAATCCGTAAGCACGTAATTAGCGCTATTGTCCAAAAGTTATCTCCGCAGAGGACTCGTAAACGATTTCTTTGGACAGACGGACAGTCACTACTCACTGCAGTTATTATGATACGAGGAGAAAAGGTAACTGTAAATAGTGAACGGCTGACAGTATATCGCTATAAATGAGCAGTTAAAATTGCAAGGTTATCGCGCAATATGACTGGGAGATCGAGCCAACTTGATAAAGGAAGGAAATAAATTGTTTTGAGTTATTAAAAGACAAACCCCTTTGTTGCCACCTCTTCGTTTTGTAATCTTCATTTAAAAGATTTTATCAAAAAAATGGTAGGCTTACCCTGTCAGACTGAATAAACTTTTTGCGCAAATGGGACCGGTTGTGGCCAGGAAAATGGTTAAAAGAACGACAACTATCACAACGACATAAATCAACTATCGTCCCTCGTTTCAGATATGAACGCAATCTTGTGTGAAAGTTCGTGTCGTTTCGCACGCAATGTTTACGGATGTAACTTAAGTACACATAGATACTGAATTTATTTTCGATGCAAACAGAAGTTATTGGTTGAACAAGTTAAACAATAACTGTTTTTTTTACACATTTCATGTTTACTTAACGCGGTTGAGTCACGTCATGGTCATCGGACAATTTGTTTTTGTAAGCACTTCCGATAAAAGTTTAATGTTACTCCAGAGCTTTCTAACAAGTGTAAGTCAGGCACCGTAGACCGCAAGTCGCAGACACAGAATTCAACAGAAACTTCAATTTCTCTGTGAAAATATTTTGATATGAAGTAGATTTTAGACCGTCTAAAATTCATAGTGTCACAAGTTGATGCAGTCTGCAGTCCGAGTTATATGCTTAAATAAATATCATCATCAACGTCATCAACATCAACAGTGGCAAGAGGACCGCTGCTGAGCATAAGCGTCCCCAATAGATGAAAATACAGAAAATGTAACTCACCAGGACTAGACCTTAGCCGCTCCCTTCCACAGCGGGTTGTTATACGAAGACGTCGGCGCCTTATACAGGGGATTGATTCCAGCACTGTTCTCTGGGCCTTCCAGCTCCTGGTAATGGGAAGCTGCTAGAGGTATGGGTGCGTTTTTCGCCTTCCACACCATGTAGCCTGCGACAGCGGTTACTGCTGCGATGACCGCGATCACGCCGAGCACCGTTGGTAGAGTGACTGAAAAAGGTTGAAATGTGAATATTCTTGCAGCTCTAAATATTCAAACAATTGGTTTCACTTCTTCACTTCAGTAGATAAATAACGAGATGTAACCCTGCTAAGTCTTTGACTTCAAACTGCTTTGAATTTAAGGGTTTTTCGCCTTGACTACTCAGGGCAAAAAAAAATTCAAGGCAAGGTAAAAAATGAATACGAGACAAATGTACTACCTACTGTCTGCAGTTAAGTAAACTTTGTTCAACGAAAAAAGATATCACCATCAGGGGTTTTTCGTTTCTCTTTGTTTGAAGGATTCATACTTTGTTTACTTATACCGAAATGGATGGATGGGTTTACCTTTTATGATCGATGATATAATTTAAGTGGGGTGGGAGCAGCGATCTTTACATACCATTCGACTATAAGATGTATTGATCAGTCACACAGGCTTAAAAGCTATCATTTACCTAACATTATGTTGTATGATGTGTACCTACGTGTTGCCACTGAATAGGGTAAACCAGGCTTCTAGTATTTGCCCACAAAAACAAACGAAATCATGACCATATGGAGAGCGGTTACGTGCACGCGGTGAATGTCACACAAATAGACGCCAGCCAACTGTGTAAACTATAAGTTTACATTTTTGATCGAACACTCATACATGCCACCATTGAACGGGCTTTTATGACAAGCTATTTATTCAATATAACTAGCGGACCCCGCAGACGTTTTCTTGCCAGTTATTTTGTTAAATTATTCTTTCTTTATGAATTATCCTCGTATTCTAACTCTCCTAACTCGAATACGATAAAAACGAATTAGAAGAATCGGTTCAACTGCTCTCGATTTGCGCTTAACTACACATTCAACGATACATTTTTATATCATAGAGTAAAGAACTTACTATTAACATTCCCAGTCACAAACGAGTCTTGAATACCGTTGCACGTGTTGATCTTCATCACATGCAACTCCTCATTTTCGTCTCTCATCACCAGATACTTGATCGTGCATCCTTCAAACGAGTCTTGGCACTGCACCCACACTTTCCTGTTCAGCTCATCACGCTCCACGGCCCTCGTTTTGTTGTACGGCGCTATAGTCAGTCGAGGGCATTCCTGGCAGTTGCCCTCGGGCCGGTCGTCGTGCAGGCACAGTTCGCAGTCGAAGTTGACGAACATACATAGGTCGGCGCAGGCGTACTCCGCCTGGAAGTACTGGGAGCCCTCGCGGTCGTCGTAGCAGATACAGCTGTCGCACGGGCCGCAGTAGCCGTTACCGGAGCATTCCACCTGAGGGAGATAAGGCGGTTATAATACATTACAATACATGATGTTACAAAATACAAAATAAATATCTAAAGAGTTGGTTGTACCCGAAAACTGAACAACTTGCCCAAACTTTACCCAGGTTTGGGTCTAAATTTAAACAAAAGGCTCTCTTATGTAAATCGATCAGCTGATCGGCAATTTTTTATTAGAGGTCTAATTATTTTTTTGAGTTTTCGACTTATTTTTTTGTGAAAGTGGTCGCGTTTTACGGGAACAACAAGCTGCTTAAATAATTATTTGGTACTTTGTAACACCCTGCCTGTATAATATTCTTTTCATCGATATGAGGGTCCATAGCACACAGATGAGTCGATAGTGGGCATCATCTACAATGCCAATTGTTGATGCTCTCTATCGAATTTTGCACAGCTAAACATATAAGTCAGTACTATCTAAACGGAGGACTGATCCTTTATTATCTCCTCAGATTCTTGTTATTTAAAATTAATTATTTCGCCGTTTTTATGGTCTTACCATAACTTTGGTCGAATAAACAAGTACATTGTTGAAAATAACTTACATCTGTGTAGGAATTGGTGCATTGGAGATCCCCGCGTCGATTGTCACACTTCGGTGGAATTTGGCAGAATTTCCCAGACCTGTCAGGGAAAATCAAAACTTTAAAGTGTTTTCGTTACATGGTGATGTCAGGGCGTAAGTAGAATATAATAACAATAGGAACAAAAATCGAATTTCAACGAAATCGTACAACAAGCGTCACAAGATGGCCGCCATTTTTATTTTAACACACAGCAGTGCACTGTTGAGTTCTTGTAAAAAAAAAAAAATATCCCCGACATGAGCCAGGAAAACAGCAGTTAAGCTTCAACAGCTGGACGAATATTGACAAGCTATAGCTAAGAACCACCGTGATTAAACTATCTATCGAATAAATAAAACTTATTTGAAATCGGTTCATCCGTTCCGGAGCTAGGATGCCACATACAGACACACACAAAACACACCAACACAAAGACATAATTACGCACAAAAACAGACATAGAGGTCTGACTTATAACACCCATGTTTTCGTCGGAGGTTAATAGGGGACGTACTTAGAAGGTACATCATTTAATTAGATTGATCGGTATTATACGATAGACAATTATGTGAGGATTTCCTGCTACGAAATCGATTTAGATTATTCTATTTAATATAGTACGTATATCCGTTGACCCGCAATGGTTGTAGATTTTGGCATAGCTTGTTTTATTTCAAGTCACGTATGCGGCGTATAGCTGTGAATTGTAATTCGATAAGACACGGGTGTAATGAAGAATGTTTATGTTGATAATCAAAGGCTAATGTACAATCATTAATCATATAAATCAAATAACGGGTTTAAACATCGTATTTTTAACAGCTAGCGCACACCTGTGGTATACAGACGCGTGTCAATCAATCACCGCGGCCAAATCGCTGACAGTCGCGTGTCGCGGCGATACTATGACGCAAGTGGGCTCTACGCCTAAAACCACTTTCTGCCACCCTTTTTTAAAAATGGTTATTTGATTTTTTTTATTGTTTCATCGAACACCTACCTAGACCCAAACTAAGCGTAAGCTTGTGCTATGGTGGCTAGAATAACGGATAGAAATACTTAAATACGTTTATAAACACCCATGTCTCCGGTATAAATGCACGTGCTCATCACACAAACATTTGCCCCTAGCAGGATTCGAACCCGCGACAGCCGGTTTTGTAGTCTGGACCTCAGACCAAAGCTGTTGTCAAATTAAAACAGGAAACTCATTATTTTCAATTTGTGAAGACATTCATCGTAATTCATAGCTGAATAACACGATGCGTGGGTTGCAATACAACTCAATAAAATGTGGTTAAATTACACGTTGATAGAGAGATGTATTGGGCGAGTAGGTAACTAATGGTCTTAAATGAGTCTACAAATTATTAATGTGTTACTACGAAAAAGTAGCGGAACATGACACCAGTATTTGAAATGTTATCTGCATAGAACCATTTGTAATAGAAGTTCGTGTTGAGAGCAAAGAGCCGTATTACAAAACCGAAACAGTATTTAATTTTGGTAAGAATGGATCATACGGTTGTGATACGTTTCAAGAGTTTTACAATACGTGTAAGATTAAATATTCAGGTACTCAGAAATCTCCCATGACTAGTTGAAACGAGTATATACAGGTAATACGAGCACTTGAAAGTTTTTCATTGGTATAAATCTATCTATGTGTGTTTAGAAATACGGGTCCAAGCTTTCTCGTGGAACAGATAAATCGCGTCTGTCATTTAGTATTGGCATTTTTCATATGACGGCCGTTAGCAGGAACTTCTTGTGGTCTCATTGAGGTCGACTGACACCAAGTGCTTTTTGTTCAACCCGCGTTGACTGGTCACTAATGGCACTTTACTGGGTTAGTGGAGAAATTATGATGGCCGATGGATCTAAACGGTTTCTATTCGATGACTTATGTGACTTATTAATAAAACATGCAACCGTTGACCATCAACACGCTTTCGGACTTTCGATGTTAGTGAGCTATGTAAATTTTAGCATAAGATGGGGTACCGATTGAAAAGTTTTAGTGCAGACCGCATAATCATAATAATCATTTATTCCTTCATAAACATAGGTACATACAGAGGTTGTGGGTTGTTTAGATGCGAACTCTATGTTTTTTAATACTCGTATAACAAACTTTTATTTAGTTTCACCTGTCCTGTACCTGTTTGTCTGTAATCAAATCTTGAAAGCTAATTTTACGCACACTTCACGGTGTCCGATTTTACTGAAAAATTTGTATATACCCGTTATGTTTCGGTGATACACAATTTCATTATAAAAGCTTGTTAAAAAATGTTTTTTTTACTTTAGTACATTTTAAATTTGTAAAATTGAAAAGGGAAGAATGGCGCACTTTAATGTCGGAGGCCAAGATCCACTGAGCCAACGAAATAACAGTAGTACATTTTAAGCTAATCTTCAGCAGTGAGTGTCTTTCGGCTTAAAGGTAATAAAGCTAAGCTGAACCAAGAGTAACGAGGAAACAATCTCTTGTAGCGATAAGACCGCCTAAATCATATGTTATTAATATTTTTTATCTATCTTAAAAATGAACCTATCTCACCATCCTTTATGACACTTGCAGACGCCGCACGAGAAGTCACCCTTCCCTCCGCAGATCTCCGCGTTCCTCTCCACCTTATCACTGCACTTGCACGCGCAGGGCACGTGGTACTTCACCCTCGCCTCCTCAGTCACGTTCTCCACCTGAACCTTCACATTTAGGTACTCGTACTTCCCACTATTTGCCGAACAAAAGTCCGAATTAGTCTTGACGCTAACAACAGATGTACACTTCCCGTTACTGCAATCCTCTGTTTTTTTCTCGACAACCTCGAAGTTTTGAGACTGCGTCGAGTTTATAATAGTTATATTTACCTGCGGACAAAAAGTTTAACGTTAATTGCTGTGCGTGCAATTAAAATATCATCAACATTTGTGTCATTTGAGATTTGTGGTTGGAAAAAGACCTGCTTTTGTTCTAAAACGGCTGGTTTAATAGGTAACTGCCTAAACACGTAACTGTTGTGTAATTTTCCTAATTGTAGCAATTATGTCAGACTCGTAATATACACTTAAATGTGTGTGCATGTATATTAAAGGTGCTGAAAATGCTTGAAGGTAAGGCTTTTATGCCTATAACAGGTATAAATCTAATTAAACCAGAGATGAGACGTATTCCACTCGTTTTAATTTAGCGGTCTCAAAAAAGGTAAAATAATAGAGACTATATGGTAGCAGGATTAGCAGTTCCTATTTCAAATTCGTCATGACCTAGACATGGTAACTTTTCCTCGGTGCATGGCGCTTAAAGCATTATACTTGCAGCTCAGGTGCGCTATCAGCATACGGTTTAAAAGATTAATTAGAATCGATAAATAAGCGCTACTTAAGAATGCAAGCCACTAGCTTATCTGATAAGTATACGGAGGAAGGGCACAAGTGACAAGACCGATAGCCGATTTCACACTGATTTAATATAAGGAAAAGGTGCGGCTGACGCAGCCACACTTTATTTGCAAATACCTACATTACAATCCTCCCTTCTGAATTAACACTAAAATCTTAAAAATATTTCTTATAATCTACTCTTGGCTTGTCCCTTAATTGCATCCGCGGAAGAACATCAGTTGCGGACACGGTGGAGGCCGGAGCCGGCGCGGGCGCGGCGGCCGGCGGCACGGCGGCAGAGCTTATACCTTGATTGGGCGTGCAGCTTATCAGTGGTTGAAAAGCACTCAACTTTTCCTTCCTCATACACTCCTCCCCGATGATTTCGGTGTTAGGGATTGTATTAGCGCTGTCCGTTGATCCACCTGTGATTATCTGATTTTGATGTCTTTTAACATTTATTTTAGAATCACGATCTTCTATAAGATATAGGACTTTGCCAAGCCTTTTAACTATTGTTCCATGACACCAATAAAATTTATTTTTATTAAAATGTTTGTACAAAACTAAGTTCCCGGGTTCAAAAGGTTTTCTAACAGTTCCACGGAAGTACTTATTCTGCAAGGACTGTTTGTTTATTTTATTAGCGGAAATGGAAGATGATGGTGAGTTTTCTTTTTTAAATATTAAATCTAATCTAGACCTAAGAGTTCGACCGAATATCAGTTCCGCCGGCGAACAACCTGTAGTGGAATGTTTGGAGTTCCTATAGTCAAACAGGTATTTGTTTAAATTTATCACAAATTTTTTTGAATCCCCTGATAATAGGCAAGTTTTAATACCTTTTTTAACAATTTTTACATAAGATTCGGCTTGCCCGTTACTCGCCGGATAATATACAGGGCTAGTTGTATGCTTAATACCATTCAAATGGCAGAAATGTGCAAATTCTCCTGATACAAATGAGGTCCCATTGTCTGTAACAATACTATTAGGAATACCAAACCTTGATATAAACTCGCTCATTTTTTCAATTAGTTTCGCGGATGTAATGTTATTTTTCATATCATAGCATTCGATCCACTTTGAGTACGCATCTACTATCACCAAATACATTTGATAGAAATCTCATTGATTGAGAATCTAGTTATCGTGTCAGATGAACTATAGCAGGACTATTATACAAAATGCATGGTTTTTCTATCAGCGTATTGAATCACTTCAATGAATGCACCATTAGTGGTCCAATCATTTGTATAGCAACGCAATATTTACTCGTAAGCCAGGGAGAACTACAGCTTTTTTTAGTTCAAATAATCAAAATCAATGGATGCTAAGGGAGTGCCATTAATATAACTCTCGTAGTTTCTTTAACTAAATGAAGTATGCATCAATTGTTTCTACCGCGTAGAAAATACGAGGATTAGGTACTATAGATTGACTTACTTCAGGATGGCTTTTGCTGGCCCAGTCGTAGCTGAAACGTATCCTACTGCTAGGCTTGTTGACCTTCACGGTGACGGCTTTGTAGCTGGGCGTGATGACCGCGCCATCGAGTGTCTCCTCCTCGATGGATGGCAGCTCCTCAATGTGGCCGGGGCACCAGTTATCGTTGAGCTGAGCTGAGCAGTGCACTCCTTGCTGGGGAAGAAAAGGAATCGTGAGCATCTACTAGTAAGGAACCATTTGAGAGTTAGACCAGACGGGGTGAAATTTCCACATGACCTGACTTCAAATAATTACAGTATTGCAATTAAGCTTGTTTTAATGTAGACGGTCAATTTAAAGAAAATTATAAAACGCTTGTCGTTGCATACGTCCCAACCAATTGTTTGAATATCATTTAGGCAAGCGTTAAACACTGTCGCTCTTACGTACCCATAACACAAGCCTCGTAGCTTACTTTGGGACTAGAGAATTGGTGTGATTGTTGAGAAATATTTATATATTTATTATTATTATTATTTATTTGTGGTAAGACAAGGAGTATGTGGTATCTGATCACTGCTTTAAGTGCATCATAAGCCTATATAGCCTACATTTAAGATGGCTTTATGATGCTCCAAAAAGTATGATTTCCTTTATATTGCTAGTAAACATGGAGTGGGCCGCATTGACTATAATTCGTTAACGTTAAAACAAAACAATTACGAGTGCTGCTTATTCACTAAGATTGGTCTTGCCATTTTTAGGTCAGCCATGTTATCAACTTTGCGATCATAACTGCATAATGTAGTTAACCCCCACTTTGGTGTAATACTTCGTCTAGTTCTCGGTGTAAAATTACACAAATTACACTGCAAATGATGCAGAGATTGACGCCAGTTGAAACTATTTTACAGCCCCGTGTCGAAAGAAACTGCTTGACTAGATGTGGCAAGGGTATATGATTGTTAAGAAATAGAGCGCAGTTAATGAGATAATCAATTGTTTACAGTTTTAACGGTTTTATTTGTGATGCTTATGTTTTTCTAGAGCCGTGACAGGATTTTCAGTATTTTCAGTCAAGGTTTGTTTTTGTTTATAATATTGTGCAATAGACAGACAGCAATTAACATTTACTGGGTAGGGTAGTTGTGATTGTATCCTACTAATATTATATACGCGAAGCTTGGAAGTATGGATGTTTGTTACGCTTTCACGTAAAAACTACTGTATGGATTTAAATGAAATTTTACAAAAACACAGATTATACATCAGAATAGTACATAGGCTACAATTAATAAATAATTGTGAAGATAAATGTAGTCGCGGTCGGCCACTTCTGTACTTATTACCTTCATATTTATAACCTGATGTATGGAAATGTAACGCAAAATGGCGTCGGTATTAATTTATGTGGCGCCTTATCGATGCTATTAAAGTATCGTTACCAGTGCAACGGCTATCGCTAGCCATGATTAATCGCGACATGTAGTAATAGCCTTTGTTACACAGCCATTATTCGTTAATTAGGCGTAGCAGACTTGTCTTTTCCATCGTGGGATTGTAATTCCGTGTAAATGCCTCGTTGGCGCCGGAGTGGAGACGCGGATTAATGTCCACTGTTGGTAACCTGCTTCAACCTTAGAATGCGATTAGGTCTTGCAAACTTCTTAGTCTTTTGGTTAAATAAGTAACTTACTTCTATAGACGCATAGGTTTTGGTTGAGATTACAGGTAAATAATACAGACTTCACACTTGACGCATAGTTACATTATCTTATCACGTTATCATTGATTAAAAGGAGGTTTATCGTAAGCCACACGTATGATAATTAGTAGCTGTAATTATTTGTTAATAGTAATTACTAAGTACTACAGTTTTTACGACAAAACGTATAGGCCCTACAGGGCTTGCAATTAAGCTCGTAACTTCAGCACTCTCTTATTCTACAAATCCTATAAATCCCTACATAGAAAAAACATATAGCATAATCAAATGAGAAATAAACAACTTGAGCTCACTTTGCCCGGTTCATTTTCAATGGATGGATTAGATCACGCGGCAGATAAAGGGTTATAACGCGGACGCAGGCAAGATGCCATACCTGAACTGTACTGATCGCTTATAATAAGGCTGTTTGTTGTGCATTATGGTGTCACAGGCTCTTTGTTTGTGCTATTGCAGTAAGTAGGTACCAGAATGAAACATGATCACAGATCCAGTATTTCAGTTTTAAGAATTTTATTCTCAAGAAGACTTATTTGAGAAAATTAAAATAAATATTTGCAGTTGAACAAATGAACTAAACTAATACTTAGTTAAGTGCTCCTCTTCATTCAATAAAACTTAAGTAATATTATTTTCGATCCTTAGTAATAAACCCAAGCAGTTTTTTTTTGTAAATATTCAATGTATCGGCACTCTTAATTTCAGTTGGAAGTTTATTGTAAAGCTGCGCACCCTGAGATATTATGGTCGTTTTTCCAAAGTTGGTTCGAGTTTTAGGGAGTACTATATGGCTAGGCCTTCGACTGCTACGTTTGTGTGTTTGACCTAAGGTAGTAAATTTTATATTTGTATGTATGATTTTATGTTTAATTTTATAGACCAAAATACATGTAGTGTAATTAAATAGTTGTTCAATATTAAGTAGTTTAGTTTTTTTGTAAATTTTTTCAGAAGATGTTCGGTAAGGATAGTGAAATAACATTTTTATTACTTTATTTTGTGCAATTTGTAGTGGTTTTAATTTAGTTTTACTTGCTGTGCCCCAAATTTCAATCAAGTACAAAAGGTGTGACTTAACTAAGCTATTATAAATTGTTCGGCGCACTTGCTGCGGGAAGCTACGAACAACGTAGCGAAGTGAGCCCATTAAAGATGATAATTTACTTTTGACATAGTCTATGTGTGAAGTCCAGGTTAAGTGACTATCGATACGCAGGCCAAGATATTTTTCAACTTTTTTTTCCATGATAGGTAAATCATTAATTGACAAGGGTGTAAAGGTTGGAATAGTTTTTTGCCTAGATTTGAATATAACATAGGAAGTTTTAGATATATTAATAGTTAGAAGGTTACTGTGGAACCAAATATTTAGTTTATTTAGATCGGCTTGTGCACGTGTCATTATTTCGTTAATGCACGTTCCAAAATAAAATAAGCAGGTGTCATCTGCATACAAGGTTAGCTCACCATGCAAGTCAAGGTCTTTAAGATTATTAATATAAATTAGGAACAGTAAAGGGCCAAGTATTGAACCCTGTGGCACTCCACACGTAATAGGTAAAGCCTTACTTTGATGATCGCCGATTTTGACAACTTGAACTCTATTTGTAAGGTAAGACTTAAAGATTTGAAGCGCGGTTCCTGTTATTCCAATACTTTTAAGTTTATTTATTAAGAGGTGATGGCTAACCGTATCAAAGGCTTTTTTCAGGTCGATGAACACTCCAAGGGCTAATTTACTTTTGTCGATATTCATTTTGATTTTAGTTACTAGATCTACGGTAGCAGCAAGAGTATTACTTTTAGGTCTGAACCCGTATTGTCTCTCAGTTAGCTATGCTGGGTTTATGTATTTAAACTCAACTACCTATCATACTTACTTTTGCACCGAATTAGTCCAGTATATAGACAGTCTGATAGCTATGCTGTGCGTTCATTTATTAAAACACGACCACCTATTGAATATACTCTTGTGCTGAATTGGTTTGACTTGACCGTCGTCCGAACTTCGATCTTTGGCTAACACTTGCTTCGGATTCCCGAATTGTCAAAGTTTTGTGTTATTGCTCATCAACACATTTTATCATGTCTTACTCATGTGGGATTGGATTTTTCAGGATTGCAATCAATGCAACGCAGTATTAACATTAAAAGTTATATGTAATCAAGTTCTCCACAACTCATATCGCGCACGATTCTTCAGTACTAAGTCAGAAATTTGCGATTGTGTATTTATATCTCCTCCTATAAGATCACTTCTGGCGCTAACAGTACACGAGAGGAAAGTATAATTTTAATCATGACAGAGTTCATTAGAGTGCATTGTGATGCGGCGTGTGGATTAAGGTCGCACGACGGGTAGATAAAGCCGAGATCGGAGAAGATGCGGAATTTACGTATCTCCATCTTGGGTTCCGGTTGGGAGACCTTGATTTTTGTCATCATGTTGTCATCAGATTATTTCTGTTGAAATTGGAATAAGGCTGGCTGAATCCACACGTTTAGGTATAATAATATTAATAGTCCTCCTGGCCGATTTCGACCATGGCGACCAATCTCAACAGAGATCAGCCAATTACGCGGAAGATATTATAGTGCACAAGTGTGAGCGCAATACACAGGTGCACTCACTGTTCCATCACTCTCAAAGTCCGGTGAGACAGTAATCCGACATGACCGGAGAGAGATCCATGAGCGCAGGACCAACGGCTTAACGTGCTTTCCGAGGCACGGGGGTGTAACACCGCCAACTTCCCGACTCCGAGCTGTTTTTGAGAAATTCATGACAGAAAATCTCAGAAACAAGTTTTGGCTCGACCTGAATTAACATTCGAAACTCGGGAGGGAAAAAAATGTTAAATTTTTTCTACGCATTTTTCTAGGGTGTAGTTTAGCGGAACCATACCGTAGTAGAACTAACTTGTTGTTAATGTCGAATCGTGTGCGTGTGGATTTAGAAAACGACAAGGGCTCAAACACTGGTCGGGCAGTTTTCTTACTCCAACCGTCGGGCGAAAAGTGTTCAAAACGTGAGGACCCGGATTTGTTTATGAACTATCAAGCAACATTATTCTAATGAGTATTGTATATCATTAATGTAATTCAATCTTGTGTCGTTGAATAATTATTAAGTAGGTTATAAATTGTTATGATGTTAAGAATTCATTGCAATAATAATGTTACAGATCCAAATAAGGACATTTTAATATTCACTACTGCTGTGTTCTTATGAACAAGAAATAATTTGTATGTTAGCCTATAAATGTGTAATTACTATCAACAATAAGTTTACTTCTCTATTAATCTAAGCCTTGAATCGTCTGAAAAAATTATACCTAAGCGACCCGGTATTTTTTTGATTCGATTGTATTTGCACCGTACGTACGAAACGGGGATAATTTCATTCTTAAAGGTATGAAAACAAATATTTAAATTGTTTTACTGATATCACTGATTAGTAAAATAAATTGTGTGTGTCTTATATAATAACGGTGATCTAATAAATTAACTTGCGATGCGAATAATAAAACTTCAAACTTGATTGATTTTTATCACGCGATTATGTCAAGTTCATTAGTATCAAAATCAAAATCTCGATTCATCCGCGGAGGGTCTAGAGGCCAATAAACCCTTTAATCTTTTGGTTTGCGCATACGCCGCGTGGGAGTACTCGTAATAGAGAAGATGTTGACGATTATTCCATCTGACTAATCGTCAGGCCCTCTCGTTCGCTCGTCTCTCGGGTGAAAAGGAGAGGCAGGCAGCATGCACGCGCGTATAAAAAAATCGGTAAGTAATAAATATTAACTGTTAATTATTTACCTTTAAATATAAAAATTTAAATTTTTTATATGATCCAAACTATTTGAATGGAATTTATTATAGTCAGTTACCTAAAAATAGCTTGTTGTAGCACTAGGCGAATGATTTGTCGAAATCCGTTCAGGAAGTTAGGCGTAACACTACTGTAAAGTTTGTCTTATAGTATTTTTTATATAATTTGGCATGCAGGCAACTGTTTCGACGTAGGCATCCGATAAGTTGATAAATTCTACCCCCAAGAGGATAAAATAGGGGATGAAAGTTTGTATGAAACTTTGTCGGTATTAAACCGATCGGGCTGAGACTTTGCATGCATATAGCTACTATGACGTAGGCATCTGCTAAGAAAGGATTTTGATAAGGGTATAAAATAGGGGATAAAAAAGTTTATGTGAAAATCGGTGTCAAAAAACATACGTCCACGCGAACGAAGTCGCGGCCGGTTGCAAGTAATAATAAAGGTTGTAGAACGTGGGAGGTGCAAGCCGTGCGCCCGCGCATAGAATGCAGCTCCTTGCGACATCTAGTACTCAGCTTTTGAGCCGTGTAACCAGTTTTAATACAAATAATGAGCACAAAATAAACACTTCAAGATGAATCTTCGTTTTGTTTGGATCAGTTGACGCTCCAGGCTGTGATATTTATAAAAGGTAGAACTCGACGCGAGCTATAAACATGTTTTATTTACGAGTGTACGCATGAAAAGGTTTATTAAGATTTTTCAGCTTTTATGGCTTTGAGTGAGGCGACGACGAATTCTGTAACGAAAAACCTAACACATTGTCTAGAGTCTCTTCAGTTCGGCAGACATCGGCACTGTGTTAGTGTGGGTGCGACAAGACATACCTATCCATGTAGTATACTTGCAAGAAGTTACAAGAGCTTTACCGCGGCAATCCCCGAGTGCCACACGTCTGTTTCTTTTCTCATTTTACTCAGGAGGAAAAGTGGCAAAGGTTTGTCTTAAGAGCATGACGCACCGGAAATACTTTTGTTGTTTAACTAACTATTACGTATGAGATGAAAGTGTTTTATTTGAACTTGTAGTAGAGTTAATCATGTGAAAGATACGTACTTCAAACTTTTAACCCAGTCATAAAGCCGAACTTAACAAAGCACGTGGAAGGTTAAAAACTTCTTCAATATTTCCCGTCCCTTATTTGCAAAGAAGATGAGTGTTGATTTGCAAACAATGCGAACTTAATGATTTTTTAATTCGCTAAATCTGCGGAGCGGTGAACCCACTGATCAGCGCCTACGCATCGACGCATCTTGCTGAGCGAGATAGCACCAGTCATATTTAGTGGACATGTCGTAAAAGTACCTTCTAGAGCCATTAAGTCTTGATAACCAAGGTACTTAACTAGCAGTTGATAAGGCCTTACGTAATTTAAATGTGTCTTGCTTTAATTAAATAAATTAATTGACAAATTGTGTGACGAAATCTAAGTAGCGCCAGATTTTTGAACAAACAATTATATGTAAGAAATAGTAGGAAAGTAATTATTAACGATGTGGTAAATAGAGTTACAATAAGAACCTATTCCATGTTTTTTTGCCTCGTAACACCACACTCTTATAAAAGGACTTTTAATAAAGAGTTAATGAGATCACCCGCATAGCGTTCCTGGTAATCCCATACTCTTGACTCATAAAGCCAAAACATTGTCTAATGCTCGCAAACAAACAAACCGTTAGGTATTTTCATGACAAGA
The DNA here is from genome assembly GCA_963921415.1 of Pyrausta despicata. Lineage (NCBI taxonomy): Eukaryota > Metazoa > Arthropoda > Insecta > Lepidoptera > Crambidae > Pyrausta > Pyrausta despicata. The sequence goes on from OY992848.1 coordinate 13,261,946, forward strand.
ATAACGTAAGAACGTGAATGAAATGAAATTTTTTGCCTGTATTCCTTAATGGGATTAACCTCTATTCATCAAGAAATTATTTGTATTGTAAAAATTAAAGTGTGGAATGAAAAGTGGGACTCGATTCTGCGAATGCGTTATAATGATAAACGACTTTCGAAGATATTTTCCGTAAGGTAGACTTTACTCTACTTTACTCAATATGGCTAGCTACACAGCAAGACAGTTTTTTTTTGGATTTAAAGCTTTTTACAAGTTTTATTTAGCTTCACCCGTCCCGTAGAGTAGAGTTTGAGAGATAAAATGTTGTATACACGTTTAGACAATGCCCGATTTCAATACAAGAGTTTATTCAAAAACAGTATGGTTTAAACTTAAACATCCGACGACTGCTTGGTGCAGTGGTCCAAAGATCGGACTCCTAAAACCAAGGGTCGCGGGTTCGATCCCCGCATAGTACAAGCATAAGTGTGCATGAACATGTGTGTTTGTACTGGTCTGGGTGTTTTCTATGTATAATATGTATTGATTTACAAAAAAAAAGTATTTAAGTATGTTTATCCGTGGTCTAGTACCCATAACACAAGCCTCGTAGCTTAATTTGGGGCTAGAGAATTGGTGTGATTGTTGCGAAATATTTATTTATTATTATTTATTTATTAATAGGCTCCTTCACGACCTTCTTATCTTTCTTTAAACCAATTAATAAAATAAAGTGGCAGTATAATTTTATTAACAGGTGCATAAAGTACCTTAAATGGATGTTTTTTCAGGACAGACAGAAGTAGAATCACAAACCCGTATTTTCCTCTTGGGTCATTGACTCAGTCCACTTTCTGAGAATAAGTGGACAACTGTCTCAGACGGCGTAAGTTTTACTAGAAAAATCGATTATCAGCTTGGCTTTGTTCCAAACTGTAATAGGGCATTGCACTTTCAGAGTTTTATTGCCCACTATATTATTGTCAGCAATGCAATCGTCGGATTGCATTTAAAGTTCCATATATGAATTTTAAACACGCCTGAAGGTAAACTATTGGAGTCATTGAACTAGAAAAAAAAAGAATCGCAATGTATGCCATCGATAAGTGCTTTTGTAACGATACAATTCGAATGGGATCGCTCGTAAAAAGTGATTATCTCCGATGTATTAAAATGAACATCTCGCGACTATTTTCTTAAACCTGGGATCGCGTTTTAAAAAAAATGAGGTTGTTACTAATAGGGTAGTTGACACCACCAAACGTTGACGTACTTTTTACAAACTGTCAAAACGCATTTCTCCATAGAGTTTGTATGGGAATAATAACACACTTTGACGTCATCGCGTGCAATGCCGACTGAGTAAATATTTATCGATTGAATTTCAATTAAAAATCAAATTTTATGAACTGTAGAAAATATTAATGAAATTCTGAAATTATGAATTACTTAATAGAAAATCAGTTTTCGAATATTTCTTTCATAGTGGAAACGAGCCTATTTATAAGTTGTACACTTACATATTGTATTTTATGATAATAAACATTTATGTCGACTAAATTGCGATTCTATAGTAAATCTCTATAGTTTTCTGTAGGTATTTCGTGTTAATAAAGCTTCTTAGGGAAAATACGTTTGTAAACTGTAAAAACACGGAACATAGACTGAGGTTGTTTTAGCTAAATTAAATTGCCTGTTAGTACGAAAATGACCTATTTATGTTGCGTTCATGCCAAATAGATCATCGAGTGTGAATCACTGCTAGTATACGTAAGTTGAAAATGTCAGTAGGTTTTGACGGCTTCAGTGGCGAAATATTAATATTTCCTGGTTTACTTCTAAAAAATTAGCTTAGTAATTAGACACATACAATATAATAAGATAAATAAATAAAGAAAAATAAATAATAAGATTTCCAAAATTGGTACAACTTCTGTAAATTGTTTTATAGATTTATGTAACTTTGGTGAGCTATAGATTAATAGTCAATCAATATATTTAAAAGTTAATATTTAAAGTGAATGTTTAACGATTATGACTTTTTTATTTGAGGTAGTAGGTATAGAAAATCAAAAAAATCTGGACGAAATTTCTAAAATTCTCTCACTAATAGATAGTTATAATACTCGTATGTAATATCAAATCTTAGAGACCTTTTTGGAATAGAATCACTAGGTTTCCCCTACTTATTCCTATTCCTTAGTAGGTACATTAATTAATTTAGCGTGCGAATTCTACTAAAGCAATCGGCTTTCGCGGCTCACATTGGCAATAGCTCTCTTGTAGGAGAAACATGATCTGGCAGGGTCGTGGGCGGCGATGTCCTAATACCCGCGTAAGGTTTCCACACTAGCCTGACTATTTACAGTTTCCGTAATTTAATTTCGCTCTCCTATTACATCCGCACTGATTATTATGTATTGAGATCGTATCTTATATCTATACATATTTTCTTCTTATATATATATATATATATATAAAAATGAAACCCGTTTTTCTTGGTCACGGCATCACGCGTGAATGGCTGGACCGATTTCACTAATTCTTTTTTTGTTGTATTTGTTATTATTTAGGAGAATGTTAGGAGAAGGTTTTTACGGAAAAAAATATTAAGAAAATCTCTCAGAAATATTGAAAAATATTCATTTAATTTTGCATATTTAAAAAAACGCGCGTAACTAATGTCAAAGTCATTCGATGACATTGTTCAATCATTGCAACGCTAGCTAAGGCGGTACGAAGTTCGCCGGGTCAGCTAGTCTTCTTATATATAAAAATGAATTGTTGTTCGTTAGTCTCGCTAAAACTCGAGAATGGCTCAACCGATTTGAATAATTTTAGTCTTGAAATATTCGTGGAAGTCCAGCGAAGGTTTAAAAAATCTAAAATAAAAAAAAAGGAACGGGCAGGGCAACGTCTGTCGGGTCAACTAGTCTTATTTATAAAAATAAAATGCTGTTCGTTAGTCTCGCTAAACCTCGAAAACGGCTGAACCGATTTGACTCATTTTGGTCTTGAACTATTCGTGGAAGTCCAGGGAAGGTTTAAAAGATATAAAAAAAATAAAAAAAACTACGGGCAGGACAACGTCTGTGGGTCGGCTAGTCTTCTTCTTCTTATATATAAAAATGAATTCCTGTTCGTTAGTCTCGCTAAAACTCGAGATTGACTGAACCGATTTGCATAATTTTAGTCTTGAAATATTCGTGGAAGTCCAGGGAAGGTTTAAACGATGAAAAAAATATGGAAAAATAAATTGCGAAAACAGCGGGCAGGACAGCGTCTGCCTGGTCCACTAGTTATTTATAAAAATGAATTGCTGTTCGTTAGTCTCGCTAAAACTCGATAACGGCTGAACCAATTTGAATGATTTTAGTCTTAAAATATTCGTGGAAGTCCAGGGAAGGTTTAAAAGATCAGAAAACTTAAAAACAAGGAACGGGCAGGACAACGTCTGCCTAGTCCGCTAGTATAATATAAAAATGAATCGCAAAATGTGTTGTTAAGCGCATTAAAGCCTGGACCTATTCGGCCAATTTATTTAATGATTTAGTATTTCTTAGAGCACGGGGAAGAGAAATATTTCCTTACAAAGAAAAAGTAAAAAAAAAACGGGTAGGACAACGTCTGGACGGAGTTAGCTGGTAATAAATTCATGTTTTATAGCTTATTGATAAAGTGCGAGATTGATAACCTTTATTAAATAAAACAAGACTTAAAAATGTTCCGTAACGCAAAGATATTTTTTACTCAGAATGTTGAATTGTGTGTAGAATTTACACACAAATCCGTATTTAAATTGTGCTTTGATTTAAGGATTTTAATGTAGAGTTACGACCCGAGTAACACACACACTTAACATTCTATAATTTTATGAATTATTTTTTTCATAAAAGACAAACAATACTGTGCGGCCTCTTAATTTTAATAGTAGGTTATGTCCGTACAAAAGTAGGATCCTTACTTACTTCGTAAAATAAGTACCTACCTAACCATTTTTCTTTCATTTCTTGACACAACATCATCTCTTACATACCGTTTCGTAGTAATTACTATGAAAAGAGTACTAACAAACTTGCTAATTAGAGCTTAAAGTTTGTTTGATTAATTCGTCAGAGTTCATTTCACGCTTTCTCGGACGCTCAATGTTTTCAGTCAATAGAAGTTACACAACTGAGCCCAAGCGATTGCAAGATCGATCCACTGTGAGTGAGTCTGCCCTTTGTGTACACAGCCTTGAAATCAAACTTAACATTCCCAATATTACCTGAAACCTCCAACGAAAATACAGTCTTAACTAAGAGAGTTCTTCATAAGATGGAATGGTACAGCTTCACTTGGACCCCTAAAGGTAAACCTTACGTAAAGTGTTAACTGAGACGTTTTATGCATATCGTAAAATAATGTTATTAGGTAAGTGGAGCGCGCCTTAATTACACTGATTGATATACCACCGGGATACGAAAAGGCTGCCTTATATGGCGAACATTCATTTCGGTATTAATTGTGAGTATCTTATCTCGGTAATTAGTTGAGCTGTCGATAATTCGGCAGGAATAAAGGCTGCCCTTTGAATGTCGGAGCTACTTGTGGGGCGCTGAATCAAAGTGGGAAATCTCTTTTGACATTTCCCTCAGAGGTTATGATGGGAAGGAATGTTTCATTCATTACACATTATGACGACCACTTTGGTATAATGGTCAAGAAGTTGACTGTTCACCATAAGGTCGCGGGTTCGATCCCCGCCCTGTACAAACATTTGTGTGGATGGACATGTCTGTTTGTACTGGTCTGGGTGTTATATGTATTTATTTAAGTTTATTTGTAATACCACTGTTGATTCTGAATTTTGTAACACAATTGCTTCAGCTAATTACCACGAAGTCAGATCATTGTATGTGATGTTGTTGTAGATTTATATTTATTTAATACAAAATAGAAGACATGGATAAAAAAAGTGTATAAATGTAAATAGCATGCTCAATTTTATCTCATATGATCAGAAAAGAAATTAGTTATTTTTAAAAGTGCCAAGGAAATACCTATTACATATTTATTTTGTTTCCAAAACCATAATTTGCGCTTAACTGTTACAGATAATAAAAACCGTGTCTTTTACAGTTATTATTTGACCACTGCCCTACTTCCAGCAGTGGGCATTGTTGGAAAAGGGCTTTCAACTTAGTGTGTGGTCAATGGGCAATGGGCATGCTAGGAAATAAATGTATTTTACATAGGCATGCATTTGAATATGGATACAGTGTGACTTGAATGCTTACAATCAATTAGCATAAATGCTTTTAGAATGATCATGTTGACTCAGGAACACTTACCATAAAGTATTTATACGTGTCATAGGAATAACAATAAGAAATAGGCTGCTCTATCTCTTGGTAAAGCTTGGAGGCACATTAGAACTAGCTGTACGTACCCATGGTATAAGATGACAATTTTTTGATGATGAAAAAATTGACAATATCACTCGATATGATAATGATATAGCAAGCCGAGACTGCTATAGGCTTCTCTACATTTCATTGATGTAGAAATTATACATATTCAGAGGGGAGGAAACGGGTTCTCAATATTTTTAAAGTCGGTATTCCTTAGGTACGATGTAGCTGCCTAAAATTTGTGTGCTTCCCTGAAAATCACAGTCACAAATCCTTAATTCATGTTACCTTGATTACCTTCTTTGTTGGATTAATTACACCATGTGTGTACTATGACCGCAGAAAGTAGTTTCCTTTCTATTTTATTATATTGTTGGTCTTAAATTGTTTGGTTATGTCATTATTACGATTTCCCAAATCGTTTCTATGGCTCCATGTTTCAGGTTTACAGGATCGAATGTTGGTTTAGTTGGCTTCTAGGGATTAGGGGTGATTCAAAGCGACAGCTGTCCAAACAAAAAACACCGACCCTTGTTTTGTTTGGCCATTTCGTACTTATGAGATGGATCATCATTAAATGTTTGTTGATATCAGCCTGTCATTGTTTATTTGTACGAAAAACTCGAATAAGTTGTGAAACAGCTAGAAACCAAATGCTGGTTCGAGTATAATAGAGAATATTTCACGGCAGAGAATATTTCAATCAATTATATTACTTTTACGCAAGACATAAGTATTAAGAACTTGTAATTACAGATTTTATCTCCCAAATCACAGGGCAGGGTGTAAATTAATATTGTAAAATATTCATGAGACATTTTTGATCATGTTTAAATTACAGCATATTGACATTCCGATTTGAGTGTACGCCGAAAGGATAATTAATTATTTTTAATGATTTTGTGCAACGCGTGTCAGGGGACATTTAATATTCAGTTTGTATAGTGTCGAAAAATTAAGAGTAGCCGTGTAATAAGTAGGTATAAAGACACGGGTCAGGCCAGTCACGAATATAATTTACTTGCGTAGGGCAGCAATTAATGCCTCAGCTTAAATCTGAGGGGTTGGGTCAAATGTCAACTGGTGGATAAGGTTGCGTGCTTGCGACAAGCGACAATCAATCACGAGTAAACAGGTTATGATTACCCTCAACCTCGATTTGGCACATAAAGAGTGAAAAAGATAGGGCAGAGCCGTTGCGCCACAGCGATCCGACGACGACTCACGGACATTTGCATGCAAATGGCAAATTTTAATTAAACACTTTATGTTTATGAATTCCTTGCATACTTCGAGATGATTGATTTGCGTTTTATGACGAGTTGTGTTGTATAAGATTTTTTCGTACATTATTTCAGATTTGCACAATGTGCCCCGGGAATTTCTTACGGGGCTACAGTAAATTGTTACGCGTTATAAAAGTACTAAATTTCAGTCATTTTTTTAGCTACCCAATTTCAAAAATATGATTCAACAGTTGGATTGAACATTCAAAATACTTGCTTATATGTACTTGCATAAATATTTTATTAGAGTAACATAAATTATACCACAAAGTGCTCTGAAATATGCCAAATTATAGCAATTTATTAAGTAACGGAAACATTGTAAGATGGTAAAACGTTTTGCATGACCCCGAATGTAATGAAGATATTACTCAAATCATAAGCAATTACAGTTGAGAAATGTTAAATCCTCACCAGAAATTATCTTGCATCGTTATTTCGCGCCATTAAATCGAATGAGCATAACCGTGTCCTGTCTGCATCATTATGGCGTCGTTGTTTTTAATCCGCTCGCTAACAATGTCGACACAGCGTGCGTAAAGTTCACCAAAAAACACACAATATTAAAAGTGCAATGCAAAAAAGGTAATTGCGTGTGCGTTGGTAAGTAATTTGTGTTTTATTTTAGTAAGATTGATCGCGGTTCCGACGCTTAATGATCTCTCTCCCGTCATTGCGCATAAAATTGTGTAAGATATAATGTTAAAAACACGACCGCATATAGGTCAGCGAGCTGCATTTGTAATTTCTCGGAAAGCGCTGTGATACCAGCGGTATCGCCACTTCATACAAGCCAACAAGTGTAAAAATACCAAGCAAATAGGTTCCACCAATCTATTTGCGATCGAACGAAAATTAAGATCATTGGTTTGATAAAGTAGCCGTTATTGGTGTTCATTAAGAACTCAAAAAAATTGTCTGATTTAGATCCGCCTTTAGCACTTAAATAGTTTTCAAATTCAACCAAAGCAGTAACTAGATTTTTTTTGTTTACTATAAGGCTTGCTGGTATTACTTACCTAAAAACTTTTATAAATTAACTATAAAGTATTAAAAAAGCTTTACATGTAAGCGCACCACTGGTGCCAACTGGTGCCACTGTGCAACAGAATATTACGGATGTTTGTTGCTTCTAAGTTCGTACTCCAACACACGGGCGTTTACGCGCTAACTGGAATCACACATTGTAAACCATTAATGGTATTAGAATAGCACTGTTTTGGAAACACGGAAAACTGCATAAAAGAAAGTAAATTTCAAAGGTACATTTATTTGTTTTCACATATGGACGTGTGGTTTCCACTGTCGGACGGTGATAGGTATAAGGCAAGATAAATAAAACGGATTCGTCTTATGCATTGATTGACGGGAAACGACGAGTGAATGTAAACATTCGAAATTATCGGGTCGCCCCGCTAATTAAATCTCCGATGAGTTTCACCAGCCCTTTGATGTTTAAAATAATCATCTCACTTAAGAAATATTAATGTTAAAAACGGTGTTTATTTAGCTATTTAACACTCCTCATTCATAGTGTCATTCGCAGCGTTTTCGTTTGTAAGTGAAACGATCGTATTCGATTATTCTCTTCAAAGTTTAGATCAGTGTTTGTCAAAAATAAAAGTTGCTGCTCGTGTTGGTAACTTCAATTCGTCATCGTCCATCATGTCATAGAAAATAGCCAGGCCAGGACATCATAGCAAAAATCCCAATCACAATGAAAATAACAAAAAAAAACACGGGTTGCACTCCGGGAGTGCCGGCAGAAGTGAAAACTTGATTATTAACGTTGTGCATTTTTGATTTATTTGAACCGTCTTACGGTTTTTCGATCAGCATCACGTGACCTGACGCGAGTTTCACAGTTTCTACCCATGCCACAAAAGTGCTCAACGCCGCTAAAGAAGTATTCACTTCAATAATAAATAACTATGACCATACTTCGGCTAACACCGTCTCATTCATTGTACAGCAGTTTATAAATATCGATAAATGTTGTTTGTTTAGTCCAATATAAGTTTCTCGTTAAATCCGTGCTGCTATGAAGCGATTACTTTGTTTGAGAGCGGATATTGGAAAATGGGGTTCGCAGGAAATTCGTAGATCGATCGAACCACTTCACCAGATTGTGTGGAGTCATCAGGATAACGAGGACCGTGTATGCGTGTAAAAGAACAATAGTTCCAAGCTAGTACTTATCGTCATAGTGCGTGGTCGGAAGGTATAAGTAGAAAAAATATTTATGTTTTCAAAAGCAATAATAATAATAATAAGTGTTTCTTACCAAACCCTTAAATGTATTACATTTTTGCGGCGGTCTCTGCTCTAAGCTTAATTGCTGCTGTTCCAGTGGCCAAGAAGATTTGACAAGTGAAGCGTTTATATGATAGCACGGGATTGTTGCACGACGTTGACATTTGACAATACATATTAATATGATGTTAGGATTAACAATGGAGACAAATTTTAAGAAATAATGATAATGTTTAAACTTAATGATGATAATGTTATTTAAGTGTGTGTGTAAATAACAGCAAGTAATGTACGAGTATGAACGTTGCAATAAGGAACCTAACGAGGGCAGGATGGATATCGTAATATTTTTTCTCTAAGTGCCTGCGATTTTTTCAGAGCTACGATTAGTTGACATTCATGAGCACATTATGATCTCCTTGATAACTTTTTCTGACAAACTTGCGCAGAGTGTGCCTGCCAGTGTCTAGGTAAACTTTGATTACTAATTAGTTATTTATTTCAAATATTGAATCCATTGTTATTTGTTCGGTAACGTCATCGTTTCGTTTAATTGGAAATAGTTAGGTTACTTTGAACATAGGTTAAGGAAAATTACAATAAGGCAAGTCGTAATTAGGTTAACTTGCATGTTTTAAAGTTAAGTCGAAGATTAATAGACTGAGCAGGAATCGGGAACGATAACGACCTAATTAAAAATATAACAACAACGTCACATACATAATTTAACTATTCGGTAGTTTTGCATAATATCACATACTTATAACGAAGTGTAAGAAAACACAAAGTACTTAAATATCTATGACGACCACTTTGGTTTAATGGTCAAGAAGTTAACTATTAACCAAGAGGTCCCGGGTTCGATCCCCGCACTGTACCACAGATTACTAAACTAACAATTTGTGTGCATGAACATGTCTTTTTGGTTTGAGTGTTACTTTTAAGTTTATTAGTATTACCACTGTTGGCCCTGATATCTGTAACGGAAGTACTTATGCTACTTACCACGGAGTCAGTTTAATCTAGGTATGTGATGATGTTGTATATTACATCTTAGAGTAGAGACAGCGACGAAGTCGGTTACTTGCAAAGTTGCGATGCCGATGTTGTTGTTAGCGATGTACACACAGACTTAAATACAAACACATACACCAGTAGTAGTTAGTAAGAATAAAACCGGTATAAGTTAAAGTTACTCAAAGCCAAGTGCGTAATGACGTCAGAGGGTATCAAACGCGCACTTCTCATCCGATGATACTTGATATTAACCGACAGCACCTCAGGCTGCCCAGTTCAGTTGTAAAAGCAACTTTATTACAAGAACATAAAGAGTCGCAGTGTATACGATGATGTGCAGTCGTATGCACATTATTATTATGAAAGAAAATGCATGTGCAAAGTATGACGCTACGCCCGCATATGGCGGACTTAGGAATGTACGTTCGTTTTATATCTCTCTTTTTTGTTAAAATGTTTGACAATAAATTAAGCTACACATTACACAATTAAAATTATTTTATAAAATTTAGTTTATTATCTAGCTATAAAAGCCTGAGCTAGTCTTTTGATAACAAGGATTACTAATGGCGTCCTTTATACTTATAGGACAAACAAAAAAAACGTTTACGGAAAACGTAACTGCTGCAATAAGATAAATCAATTAAACAACAACATCACATACATTGATCTGACTCCGTGGTAAGTAGCTTAAGTACTTGTGTTACAGATATACATATAATAACCAGACCAGTACAAACAGACATTTTCATACACACAAATGTTTGTACAGTGCGGGGATCGAACCCGTACTCGTAAAAAATATTTAATAGGTAGGCAACTAAATATAAGTAAGATCATTCAATAGAATAACATTGTAATACGTGAAAACTGTTCACAATCGGTACTGAAGTTTAAGTATGAGTCACCATCTCTTTACCTAGCTATTACGAAATTTCGACTCTACTGCTTACGCTTTATGGCAGATATCCCTGAGACTATTGGAAGAGCTAATAAACTATGAAGTGCAGAACTGCAGACAGTCTACCCAGTCCTAAGCCAACATATAAACGGTTAGTGATACCCATTTACCACCCTCTATCTCCCTGGGCTTGGATAAGTTTCAATATCCTTTAAAAGTATCTTTGTCTGAAAGTTACTTCGGTAGTCTTGAAAAGGATCTTACCCATTCATGGTACTGACTTTTCTCAAGCATCAAACAGAAAACTATTTGTAAATTATCGCATTGAATAAAAAAGTCGTTCTGCAATTATTTTTCTGCTTGTTTAATTAATTAATGACTAAAATAAATTACACGTGACACTGTCACTGTCAGTTAGGGTCTGTAAATATTAATTTGTTGACAGATGCAGTTGGTATTTTCAATAATTTAAAAAATGGTTAAACTACTAGGCGAGATTTATATCATTTTGAGGTTATATCATTTATTTTGAAAAATTTTCGAACCTCAGTCTGTTCTGATTCATCTTATTACTCATTTTAATAGTTATTTTAAGCACCGTTCAAAACAACTTTTTAATTGTAGCAAAAAAATACCGTAGTCCATACTTCAAAAAGCAAAATCTTTTTGAAGTTTGTGCAAAATCAAACAACACTCTTTTCTGTTCAATGATACACAACTTAACAATGCCTTTTCTGACTGTGGAGCCAGTAGTATGAATTTTCAAGAAAACTAAAATATTTTAATAGGATGCAGCATGGAATAAACAATAGAATGTTGATGGAATCTGGTTTAACTTTGCGGAAATCCATGACTAAAGCTAAAGAAGAGAATTATTGCTGTAGATTTCGACCAAACGACGACAGGGCAGGAATAGGGTTACCAACTGTTTTTCTATCAAGTAATAAGTACATATTTTGCGTTTAAATATATAGTAGATGGCAGAAAAATAAAAAAAAAAAATATATATTCTAGGCACGCGCGCGGCACGCACACAGCACAGCCAGGCCAGAGCGGGCTTTAGTTAAGGCTGCGTTCCGCTGTACGCAAAATATTATAGTAGTTTCGCCTACTATATATATTTTTCAGAATTATAGTATTTGATGTCCTAAAATAGTAGGATACTATATTATATAGTAGGGTTGGCAACCCTAGGCAGGAACCTAAATACATCCAACTGTAACCACTTGAAAAAACTAGAGCTGGAAGTCGCAGGACTTACAATACACTCACAATGTGACACAGAAGATGCACCTGAAAACACAACACTGACACCAACAAAAAGCAAAACATTCTTGTTATGTTGGTGTCTGAAGTCGTTTAGTTGAAATTTAAAGCACAATAGAATATTTTACTTAGTACCCATCATCGAATGTTCTAAAAGGCACTTTAACTTTTGAGAATTGAGCTAAAATAAGTAGTTCATTTATGTTCACTTCAATTTTATTCACATAACAATTGAATATCTGCTGGGTGTGATATGATAATTTTGATAGTAATATTTAGGGAATAATATTTGTAATTTGTCACTTGTAAACAGTGTTATCAATATCGTAATGACTCTTAAACTATTTGAAGGCATTTTTACTACTCTTTTTATCTCTATCATTCATCCTGTCATATTTAAACACAGATAAGAGATACAAGTACCTACTAATGATCTCCACTTCGTTGTTTTTTTTAAATAGTTTGTTTGAGATTAAAAAAAGACAGTAAAATACTGACATTGTGTGATATTTACAACCGAGACATATGATGAGGCTAGTTTTTCGAATTAGATTTATAGATGATACTTTATTTCACACCACTGAAAATATAGTTTTAGATCTACAAAGAATGATGTATAATTTAGGCGGTCAATCGCTAAGAGCGATCTAGTATAATAAATTAGGCTACGATACGAGTAGCATTCACTGCCTGTGAGCTGACAAGCTAGTGCATCGATTACTTATGATAATATAGAGGCAAATACATAATAATGATAATATAATATATAAACATAGAGGCATTAGTGTACTACCAGCACTATTTTGAAACAAAAGAACCCAATTCTAGGTTTCTTTTCGATAGAGGTTAATTTTGAGCTTAAGAATATTGTTGATTACCGGACGCCCGCGACTTCGTTCGCCTTTTTTTCATACATATAAATCTTCCTCTTGAATAACTCTATCTATATAATCTCTCTATTGAAAAAAACTGCATCACAATCCGTTGAGTAGTTTTAACGTTCTAAGCATATAACATAGGACCGCGGGAAGCGACTTTGCTTAATACTATGTAGTGAAGACGTTTGATGGACCAACCTACCGCATGCACCGTGTACATCCTAATTTGGGCACCGATCCGTTATGTGTTGCGGAATAATTAGCGTAATTAGCCGCCCGGCTCGTTCGCGCCCACCGAGTGAATGAATGAAACTCCTGCGCACACGGGATGTAGCGGGACCAAAAGGGTTTAATTTGTAGGATTTTCCCGTTTCAGGAACGGAACGCTGGCTCATGCACAAGTCGGTGGATTGAAATAAGTAGCTACAGTAGGAAGTAACAGTTGTAAGTGAGGTTAAATAATCATGAGACATAGCGATACATACTATGGATTGCGATCCTAAAATTTATTATTTAAAACATTCCACAAGTTGTGTCTCAAAACTCACGCATATCGTGGTAACACATTTCATTAGTACACAATTACACATCAATTGAGTGAGTCTCGAATTCGATGCAAAAGTTCGTATAATATCGGTGCACATGCACAACATAATGGGACTTATTTTATAGCGTTTCACGGCAATGTAAAGTGTAACCTTGTTAGGACGTATTCCGGTATAGTGAGAGTGTGAAGGAAAAGCAGATGGTGTAAGCTGTGATTCCATAGATGAATTAATTATTAATTAAATTAGATTAATTAAATATTAGCAAAATAATTTAATAGCATCAGAAAAAAGATGTAAAACTCCTATTATACCTACTTTATTAGGTCTTTACGAATTTGAATATAACTTAAAACTTTTCGGTCTAATAGACTTTTCAGTTTAGACTTTCATCCTCCAAATAAATAAAACTGGATTGAAAACTAATTCACAACGCATTTCACTTTGATTAAACGTAAGAATGACATGAGACTGCAGCTTAATTTGTTAAAAATTTGCATTCTTAAAACGAATGTAAACCTCAAATATTTTTGCAAATGTTGGCTGATCAAACAGTAAAAAACTGCCATACTTTCTTGAAAGGAAGGGTACAAATGACACATGCTTTAACGAAACCATGTGGATAAAAAACAAACTAAGCGAGTTAAGAATAACTGTTCGTATTCGAATCGCAAAACGGACCGTCATTTGTTCCTGAGCAAAAAGTGAGCAGTAAAAATAGCTGGAATTTGAACTTGACGAACAGTTCATTGAGTCAATTGTTTCTTCCGTTTGCTCCACGGTTTTCTTTGTGCGTGCGCCGGCACACTCGCTACGGAAAAGCAATTGAGCCGTTCCATTCAGGAGAATTATTGAGAATGTTTCAATTGGTTTACGTCCGATTGTCTTTGTATTAAGATGCTGTCGATATTTTACTTTACGGTTCATAGGAAGACTTCGGTTTTGGTATATTCGTCTTATATTCGATCATAATTTTGAGTACACAAAAAAGTATTAGGTAGAATCTTAACAACATAGCTTATGTGTGACAATAGGCACGATGACACGTATTGTAAATATTTTCAAGACCATGGTGTTTTAAAAACATAACCTCTATGAAGCTAGTAAAACCAATTAATTTCCAAAATTTTTTATTTACATAGGATCAAATAAACATTCAGTCAATTGGTTTCGATTTCTGATACTTTAATATGACGTCAAATTAAAGGATTCCCATACAAAATCTATGGAGATCTGATCATTTTGACAGATGATAAAGAGTAACAATTGGTGGTGTCATCTAGCCTATTGGTCACATAATACATGCTGTCTCGTAACAAAATATGCTCTCTGAATCGGGTAATTGCCGAGTCAAACTTACCTGCCCAGTTACGAAGTTAGTTAACTGCAAGCCTAATTAGCGATAAGTTGGTACCTTACCTACAATTTCAAGGCGTAACGAATCGCGGTGTCATTTTTTTGAGCCTGACCCAGTATCGCCCTACCGAACTTGGTCATAATACATTATGTACAATGAAGTTAAATTATCGTTAAGTGTTAAAGACACCCCATTATACATGTTTTTGTGATAATGACATTATAGTAATCAACTTTGAACTTTAGGCTGTTTGTTTGACTTGACCGCCATTGAGTGGTAATGAAATGCATTTTGAAACGTATCCACCTTGATCTTGAATTTTGGAGTGACTTTTACCTACCTGTCTACCTAGTTCAATTGAAAATCTAAATCAATTGTTTCTAAAGTTTAACTGTGACCCAACTCGCAATCAATCACGTTTTAATGATTCATCAAATCAATAAATACGTACGTAGTTAGGTATTGACCACATCGAAACAAAAGAAATTGTTTTTTTTATTTATTAGACGACATAATGTATGTTTTATTATTATTATTATTTATTTATTTATTTAACAAACGTTTTACAGTGAAATGACAATAGTCCCACAAAACTATTAACATAGTTTGTCTGTGGAATCACGAGTCTCTAACATATCAAATCAAATCTTAAATACTAAGTTAACATAACGTACCCTGCTTGGTAATAACTACTTACCACCTAATAACATTAACCTAGAAGAACCTTTCTTTCTGCAAGTAATTATGTGGGTAGTTTAAGAACTTACGTCTTTCTCCCTTGGCTTGTTGCACCAGTGACCGCCGCACCTGATGCAGTCGTCGCAGTTCATCACTTTTTCAAGATGAACACTTGAGCAGTCGATCGCGAAGACTTGCACCATCGAACTCGCCACCAAAACAGAAAAAAACACAAGACCTGCCATCGTCCTCATTTTTTATTTTAACAAAGAAACTGAAAACACTTCAACACTTAACAAAAGCAGCCGGTGCTTATTGCTGTTTAAATTAACAAAACTTTTTCGCGTTGCGATAGTTCGATTTGAATTTCGAACGCGACTCGGCTCGGAGCGTTCCAAATATGAAAAGCGCGCGCACCGCGACACGTCTCAGCACAGACTGTAGACTCGACGCGACCTCTCTACATCAGAGACAATCCTTTTGAGATGATTCATCCGCGCCGCGAGGAAATTCGCGGAAATTACATTTAGTTTGATGTAAATGAAGCGTTGTGTGCGTCTATTTAAAAATAAGAATCGGGTTATTACGATTAAGTCTATCATTAAGGGTTAGTTAATTTGACGTCTCGACTAACTACGAATGTTGTGATATATTGAGTTTTTGTAAAATTTGTTTTTAAATTATTTTGAAACCTTCGTAAATATGGGAAAGTACCTACTTACATTAATTTTGAAATGTAATTGTCTACCAGTAAAAATAATATTGTTTACAATTTATCTTCCCGTTTTCAAGTTTTGCTATCACAACAAAGCCAAAAAAGCCTTAGGCATCAAGCCAATAAGTAGGTAGGTACTTATGTACATTATGGCTTTTTTTCAAAGTTCTTCTATAAGCCGATCTTAGATAATCTTCTCACAACTTTCTAATTAATTATCGTAAGCTATCTGTACGAATATTATTATTTTCAGCATGTTGCAATCATTCAATGTATGTTTTTAAAACGCCTGGTGATATATTTTATACCGATTCTCTGGAGGTTGTATATTTGACGTTGCGGGCAAGATTTCGTGACGTGACGAGAACCATTGTTCACCTCGCTTGCTCAATGTCGACTATTTGTTTGACTGTGTTGACTGTTTGTTTGGATGGACATAGTACCTACACTACAAGGGCGATTTCAAAAACGCCCTGTTAGCACCCGACATAACACTACGCGTTTTTGTTTGTAGAAAATGTTGCATCCTGTACAAATGCGTCGCGTTGCATTTGTTATAGAGCTACCTAACTGTCGCCATGTAAGCCGCGGCCAATCATGTAACTTATTTACTTAGTTCGCGCTTGCAAGTTCAAGCTAGCAGGGACTGCTAAGATTATTAGGGCTGTTTTTTTTCATTAGCTTAGAGGCCATTTAAGTATTTCGTAAGCAGATTCATAACAATTATTTACCCCCCCCCCCCCATTTCCCTTGTCAGCAAAAGTAAGAAAAGCTCTTACCTCTTCCCCCCATGCTTAAGTAAACATTTTTCGGGAAATTTAGAATTTATGTCGGTTCTAAAGCGAGTGCCTACCAAACGTATGCATTTATTTGCAGGAATCCCCGATGATGCGTTTCGTGCGCGCGCAGGAAGCGCTCGTACTTTTACTTTTTGTAGCGCCGATCCTGCGCGTCCACCAGCCACTTCAACGCTTCTAGCTCCTATAACAAGGGTCTAGTCTAGTCAGTACCTATATGTAAAAGCACTCGTCTGCCACCGGCTTTCAGTAATTCCCGCTTGGTGAGCTCAAAGGGACACAGGTTCTAAGTGTTTCGGCACGCCTAGTCAGTATTTTTCATGAAGGCATCCCGTTTCTTAGCACGCTGCAGCTAGATGGTCTGCTAAGATTTTTAGGGCTGTTTTTTAGGCAGGTACCAGTTTTCAAAGAAGGGCTTCAAAACTCACCAGCTAATCGTGCAGGAACTCAGCAAATATTTTTCTATTGCGGCAAAAGCCGATAACGTCTTAGGTCGTAATTTTTGGGTTACGGTAGAAAATTAAATTACCAGCATGAAAAGTGACTGTTTTATTTGTAGTCTACAGACGGCTTTCTAAAGGCGGGGTTCTGGAAGGTGCTGGAGGCGGGCCGGTAGCAGGCGTTGACGCGCGGCGCCGACGGGTCCTCGGCGTGCGCGCGCAGGAAACGCTCGTACTAGCGCCGGTCCACTAGCCACTTCAACGCTACTAGCGTCGCTACGCCGATGTTGATAAGAAGGGTCTAGTCAGTCTATATTTAAAAGAAATCGTCTGCCACCGGCTTTCAGTAATTCCCGCTTGGTGAGCTCGTCAAGTCACAGGTTCTAAGTGCTTCGTAATTCGGGGCATCCCGTTTCTTTGCACGCTGCAGCCAGAAGGTCTGCTAAGATTGTTAGGGCTGTTTTTTTAGGCATGTACCAGTTTTCAAAGAATGGCTTCAAAAAAAACCAGCTAATCGTGCAAGAAATCAGCAAATATTTTTCTATTGCGGCAAAAGCCGATAACGTCTTAGGTCGTAATTTTTGGGTTACGGTAGAAAATTAAATAACCAGCATGAAAAGTGACTGTTTTATTTGTAGTCTACAGACGGCTTCCTAAAGGCGGGGTTCTGGAAGGTGCTGGAGGCGGGCCGGTAGCAGGCGTTGACGCGCGGCGCCGACGGGTCCTCGGCGTGTGCGCGCAGGAATCGCTCGTACTCCCGCCGGTCCTGCGCGTCCACCAGCCACTTCCACGCTACTAGCGTCGCTACGCCGATCAGGATGAGCGTGCCTAGACATATCCCGCCGTAAACTGGAATAGAAAATAAAAAAATAAAAAATAACCCCTGACATGAGACAGGAGAACAGCTGGTGAACTACACAGGCTGAACAGATTTTGAACAGTCACAGCTAAGAACCATCGTGACTAAATTATCTTTCCAAAAAAAAAAACGTTTTGAATTTGGTCTATCCGTTTAGGAGCTACGATGACACTAAAAGACACACAAAAACACAAAATCACAAACATACACGCACAAACAGACATCGTTATCAAACGTTTAACACCCTTCTTTTTCGTTAGGGGTAAGTATGGCAATAAGAACTCAAGGTAGCGCACCGAGTGATTTCATTGAACAATTTATTTCGGCAGTATATTCACATTACGCAAAGTTCGGCGTCCAAACGACGCCTTGTTGCTGGTGACACATGACGATGATGATGTCTTATGTCATGATAAGTAGGTAAACCAATTGATGGTGAATTGGCCATCTAAATAACTGATCGCCCTGAATCAGTTATTAAGAGCTTGGTGTAACCCTGCACGAGTCGTTACATTATGATACTCACTGTAGTAATTTATCAAGCAATTCTTTTCAGTTTTGTACATCAGTTCAATTCCATAAACACCCTCGTAGTATCTGTACATGTACTGTGCGTAACATCCGACTTCCACTCTTAAGTCTGGGCATACATTCCAAGAAGGGTCATTGATATTGTTAAGCAGTTTCACTCCTGTGATTCGGATGTCACCACACATGGAACAGTTGGTTTCTCCGGCGAAGACACAATTAACGCAGGGATCGAGAAGATTGCACTGGGGCTGGTGGCAATCGGGGCAAGGGTTGATGTTGCAGTAAGTGTCCTGGTTCTCTCGGGCATCCCAGGGCGCAGTACGGTTGCAATGGCACTCTCCACATTTGCATTCTCCTCTTCCGTTGCATATCTAAAACAGAGACATAATTAAACCTCCAACGTGCAATGAGTATACTTTCAATAGTAAGTATTGGTAGAATGCAGAATTTTACAAATAGGGATATTTGTAATATTCTGCATGTCACAAAATCATCGGAGGAGGTTAACAACACGAAATGCCCAATTGTTTTGTGTAGTAGCGTCTAAACTAAGCAAACAGAAACAAGTTTCCTGTTTGCTTGGTTTTGACGACATTTACTCGTAGATGATAAATCGAATATTATGGGATTTGGCTGGAATTCACATTGCTAGGTTCATAAAATCGTGTGTTGCGTATTATGATTCATTCGTATTTTGGTAAGAATAGTCAACAGAAGCAGAATATCTGTTGTAGTATGTCTAGCTCCAACAAATCTACGAAAGCCTCTAGACAAAGCATAGTTGCACAGTCGATAACGAAAATCGCATCGCTTTCGCTAAGTTGTTATGTCGTTGCCGTAAATTTGCAAATGACAGAGATCGCTATGTTCGTCCATCGTCTATGTATTGTAACTTTGGTGGCTGCCCTCCTACTCAGTAAACCGTTGTCCGTAGTTTCGGATGTAGCCATTCCTGTCACTTACAAGCTTGACCGTGGAAGCGAACGCGCTTTCTTGACTCGAAAATACAGACGAAACATTAGGGAGTACGGCTTCTATTCACTTACTAGTCCGTTGTTCGCGATGCATCGACGCTTCGACTTGGAGCACTGGCAGGCGTTGCCAGTCCATTCGTCGGTGCACACGCACTTCTCCTCCACACACTTGCCGTGGCTGTTGCACACGTCGTTGTTGTGCCTTGGACAGTTGTCTTCGTTGAATTGGCAGTATTTTCCCACATAGCTATTGCATGAGTAAAAAGAATTGACAAATTAGACTCCATCTAAAAGTAATTAGGTACGGTGTAAGTAGGTACGAAATTTGATAAAAACCACCAATTTACAGATGACATACTAAAGATCGCAGGCTCGAACTGGTAGTACACCAAGGACGTCCCCGGCGTCCACACCCTGCAGATTATGGTGGTTGTGATGATGACGACATTTGGAAAGAATTTCTATTTCCAATCCAAATAATGTTATCGGGCACTAGAATACCTAAAATACATTTTTTTCACAAGGTCTTAGCAGCATGTTGTAATTTTTTGAAACATGCTGGTTCTGCCTCCTCCTACTCAAGCCGTTCCCTCATAGCTGGGGATCGTGGCTTCGATGGAATTGTTTCTGAAGACTTCCCCATGCACTTCGGTCGTCCGCTTGGTGGAGAGCTAACATCGCTGTAGTTCGGTTACCTGGTCAGACCATCTTGCCTGCATCACCAGAGTGCGTTCTCTTGGTCTTCTGGCATCTACATTGACGGTTAGTATAATGAGCTTTTCTAAGTTATCTGTACTACGGCGTGCTATATGACCAAAGTATTGCGGTATTCTGTGGGGGCAGACTGAAGAGAAGGCTGGTTCTGCAGATGATAGAAAAATCTTACCGCGAATCACTCCTGCAGATACACGAGCCACAGATGCAGGAGCCGTGGCCGCTGCACTCCAGTTTATCGCCTGTCGCAATGCAGGTGGAGTTATCGTTGGCATTGTGGCTCAAAGGACTGCCGTTGCCATTGATGGTGCAAGCACACTTATCGCCATATCTGTAATCAATCAGTTATTATATTCATGAATGAATGTAAACATTTACTTCAAATCGGGTTCCACATTGTCGTAAGCATCTCCTTAAATACTCGACGGCAAAATTAGTCATAGACAACTTATATATTTGTAAAAAATAAGTAGGATTTTTGATGTGGCAACGAAAAATTGGATGTGCTCAGTTTTCACTAAAAGTGTTCAAGTAGTGAGTGAAATATTTAAATGAGGAAAAAAATAATTACCTATTATCGTAGCATTTGCAGACACCACACTTTAATATCCCAGCACCGCTACAATTTGCAGATTTGGGTTCGTCGTTTGGACACTTACAATCTTGTACTATGTTTATATCAAGGGTGACCTTCTCTTTAATCCCTTCAACAACTATATCTACTGTGGCAGTTCTATCAGGAATATTGTTCAAAAGTTTAATCGTCCCTTTAAACTGTAATTCTTCACCTTTCTTTACATTGCAATTTAAATTATTATTCTTCGTCATAGTACAGTTTGGTTGAAATGCAATTTGGAAGTAGTTTCGATATGCAGATTTAATATTCACCTTTAGTTTTACTGCTCGAGTTATATCCTGAAAATAAAAATTGATTCTTTTAATAGTCTTCATATTTTGGTATAAATATTTTTCATCTCATTATGCACTTACGTCATAGATTTTTGTAAGAAGTGATGTTATCTTGTTACCATCGCTGTATGTTATATATTTTGAGCCACTTATAGCTTCACTCAGATGACTGTAGGCATATTCTACATCCGCATGAACGACGAATATAATTGTAATCTCTTCGTCTGCTGCTAATTTACTTATGATGCTAACGGACGGGTAATCCATTTCTGTTTCTTTGGCGTATGCACCTTTATCATCCATGTAACATTTACCATCGTAGGGTTGGAAGATGCCCGCTACGATTCCGTCACCAGCTTGGTGGTAAGGTCCGTCAGTGAACATTATTATAAGTTTTCTTGATTCTTTCCTCCATCCAATTAAAGATTTGCATGTGATAATTTGTGACAGTGCGTCGAAGCCTCCTTCAGGTGGATCATAGTTATATCCGAAGGTAGTTTTACCGACAACTTCCCTGAATTTTTCAGAGTTGTTCGTCAGTTTTAAACGATTCCGGAACGAATATGTATTTTCGCTGTCTAATTTTCTAAAAAAAAACACGTTATTTATTCCTGAAGTAATACTTGTATTGCCGCGTGAGTTCAACTCTTGGAGATTTAATTAGTTGTCTTTTAATGACGAGATAGATTGATAACCAGTAGGTATTTATAAAATAAATGATTTAGCCCTCGCTAATGATTATTTATGTAGGTACTCACTCAGTAAATGGTATCGCATTCTTATCAACAAACGATCCCATTCCTAATTGGATATTGCTTGTTAACTTCAACATTGTATCGTAAATGTTGGTGCTTTGCTCTTCTATTTTATTTTTAATTTTCTCCATCGTAGATGACGCGTCCAGCAGGAAGTATAGATCAACAGGATAGTCTGAAGCTGGTTTGTACGCAAAATTGAACTCGGCAGGCAAACCTGGGCGTAAGTCCATTTGGATTCTCTGAGGCTTCATCTGAATTACCTCGCCTATGTTGGAGTTAAAATCAAGATTGTTCGACTTAGCAGTGGCGATGGTGTTGCTTGGATTCTGAACGGATCCAGAGCACCAATCTTTAGTGACAGATCTTGCTGATATGCATCTCGTATCACTGAAGTCTTTCTAAAAAGGAAACAAAATTGTAAATTTGACTTTATCAAATGCGTTTATCCGTCGAATATGTACATCCTTTGTTGACAATACACTATATCTACAAGCATAATATTACCGCAGCACACCAGGCGCAAACGCTTGGGTCTTTTATACACTCTTCACATCCTTCTGTGTGGGTGGCGCAGGTGTCCGGGTCTTCTTGACTCGTGACCCCAGCTATCAAAATAACTAGCGTTAAGTACCCGGTCACACCCATAGTTTTAGATCACTGACTGAAATTAAATGTCTCGAAACACGGAAAACGGACCAGGAAAATTGTTAGCATTTAAGGGCAAGCATACTATGGTTGTATTTGCTATTATGTTTCGCAATCACCTTTGGATATACTTTTGGTTTTACTGTTACCTCATGACTTTTACTTTGGAACATGTGGTTGAGTATTATGCGATCCTTTTCAGAGATTTGCATCAGTACGACGGTTTTTGTACCACGATATGATATAACGATATATATCGTGAGTACCGTGTATAATATTTTTATTTGCAGGTACATATTATTATCTAAAGGACCTTAGTTTAAAAAGTTTTATCTCTATTTATATAAAATTCTCGTGTCACAATGTTCGTTCCCGTACTCCTTCGATTCGGCATGACCGATTCTCATGAAATTTTGTGAGCATATTGAGTAGGTCTGAGATTCGGCCAACATCTATTTTTCACACCACTTAGTGATAAGAAAAATAATTTATATAACAAAACAACGTTTGCCGGGTCAGCTAGTATACTATAGAAAAAAGTTTTGTTATTATTTTTGTGCAATTTCGAACGAATTTTCAACTTCCCCTTAACTAATTACCTAAATACATTGAGCATCCTCATCCAATAATAGCAAATCCCATAATGCTTGTTCAAAACTGGGTACGGCGTGTATTACCTTGTTAATATTTCCGTGTGTAGAGTTTACACCATGAAAATGATATTTAAGTTAATTTTATTAATTTTCTACATAAAACATACAATATGTGACAAAAGTTGCAGCAATTTCGGCACTTGTGGTGATTGTATAGGATATGGGGACGTCCGATGTGTTTGGTGCTCTGAAGTATGTATTTTAGTGTTTTTTTTTCAATGCTTTTTATTTATTCAGGTCCACAATGAAGAAATAATACGATTGTTCGTTTCCTTAAATCATTATTTGAGTGCTTTTGAGCCGTAAAGAATTTTATGTAACGTTGGTTTTTCAGCCGAATATCACCACAAGCAGATGTCAGTCAGAGAAGTTCATGCTAGAAGATAAAACGTGGTGTAAGCCCAACAAAGTTTACAACCCAAAGATGATAGCTCCAATATCCACCACAAATGACCCTTTTCGTCTAGGAACAAAAAACATGCGGACCATACAATTTAGACCCCAAAAAATGCATGTGAAAATGCGTCCAGGGGCAACATACAGTTTTGAAATGAGTTACCAACCGGCTAAAGACTTTCCACTGGATGTGTATTATCTTATGGACTATTCGTACACCATGCGTTCACACGTGGATGCACTTCGGAAACAAGCTACTTTTGTGTACCAGGAGCTGTACAAATTCACAAACAATGTTCAGTTTGGCCTTGGCAGCTTCATTGAGAAACCAGACTTTCCTTTTGTTGAGTATGGCTTCATTTTCTTGTTGGATATTCTTTCATTTAGACCTACTATGTGAATTTCCATGTATGTACATTACATTGAGGTGCTTGTGGTGCAGTGGTGGCAGCGCTTTGGTAGTGAAACCGAAAGTTAAGCAACCTAAGGCGCGGTTACGTTTGGGATGGGTGACCATTCTGACAATATAAGTGACGTTTATTTACAAGCATCTCCGTGCTACCGGAAGGCTCGTTAAGTTGTTGGTCCTGGTCAATATCGATAAATATTAGTCGTTAAGCCTGGTCAGAGGCCCTACAGCGGCTAATAACATTGACAGTATGGTTGGTCACTTACCTTGCAAACACTCCTCCACCAATCCGCACTGAGCCCGCGTGGTGGAGTATGGCTCGTACCACCTTATAGTTGAGATGAGGCCTGTGCCCAGCTGTGGGACGTATAATGGCTGTTGAGGATGATAAGGTACATTACATATTTTATGAATTTTACAGCCCGAGTCTCCACTACGCGTATTCGTTCCGGAATCACCTGTCGCTCACATCAGATATAGCAATATTTAGAAATGCCATTGCTGAGAATATTACTGGTGCTAACTTTGACGACCCAGAAGCAGGTCTAGATGCCCTGATGCAGGTGATGGCTTGCGATAAAGAGTTGGGATGGAGACCAGATGCACGACGTATAATAGTCTTGTTCACCGATGCAACGTACCACAGCGCTGGTGATGGAAAAATGGTTGGCGCGGGAAAACCGAACGATATGAGCTGTCATCTAAACACCTCTATGTTCTATGACCAAGGGTTAATTCAAGACTACCCTTCAGTTAGCCAGATCAACAAGATGGCTTCTGATGGTAATTTCATCATCATCTTCGCTGCTCTTCACTCTGTTAAAGATGAGTACGTAGAACTAGCGAAACAAATTACGGGAGCGAGTTACGCTGAGTTGAAAGGGAAATCGAACATTGTAGAAATTATCAAATCGGCATATTTGGTATGTTTTGCGCAAATAAAACTTAATTTAATTTTAGTGTATTTTCAAATTGATTATCTTTATTAACGCATTTATTGTTTAATATCCTTCTACCACAAAACAACAGGCTATCGTCATACTGTTATTTTTGTATCCAGTTTAGTTTGGGCAAAGAACATATGTATACCTACACTACGTCTGGGCGTGAACTTAACCTAAACTAAATTGAGACTGACTTTCTTTAAAATAGTTACTTAACTATTCCAAAATGTAATTAATTTATTTCAGCAATCTTTGGGGCATCTGACCATAAAATACCAGTGGCCTCCGTATGTCCAACTTACTGTGGATCCAGATTGTACGATAAACGATAGATGTGAAATAGGACACAGGCAATCTTTGAAAATGAAAGCAACTTTGAAAGTGACTCACTGTCCTGAAATCCCTGGAATAGTTCACCTAGCTGTGGGGCCTACAGTTGGAGGTTTGGATGACAAATTGAAAATTACCCTTGATATCGAATGCCAATGTGAATGCGAAAGGGATAGCAGTGGGGTTACAAATTCTACTATGTGCAGTAAGTCCGGAACCTACCAGTGCGGTATTTGCAAATGCAATAGTGACAGGTCAGTAAAGATTGTACGATTTAGTCCCTAATCGTATCAACGGTGCTTTTGTGAGTCTTTAGAACCTTTCTGCAGAACTTACGCAACTTGATGATTTATTTTTATGACACCTTGTCTTTCTGATATCACAAAAGAACTTGGATAAATCTTATGTATGTATCTTGTTAGCAGCAATAATAATAGGTAAGCGCATTGGGCAGATTGCTATTAACATTTTTCTTTTGCAGGGAAGGCCAAATGTGTCAGTGCGATAGATCAGTCACAAGTACATCCTATCTAGACCAATGCAAACAGGATATAAATGGAACAAGCTTCTGCAGTGGAAGGGGTGAATGCAAGTGAGTATGGAAAAAGTTCACTTTGGTATCCATTGGCAATGGGTAGCCATCGCCAAGAAACCGTATTGAGCTCTAGAGGACCAAAATCAGCGAAAGGCATAAGAGTTTTTTTATATAAATTGTGTGTGGCAACAGATAGCTACACATCTATTGCCACAACTTATTTCTACAAACAAATATTTAAGTAATTAACTTCATAATTTAAAGTACAAAAATTAACTTTTTTAAAAAGCACAGAAACAAAATTTGAATTCTACTCATTCAGATGCGGCAAATGTCTTTGCAACGCTGGCTATTCCGGAGACTTCTGTGAGTTTGATGACCATTCCTGCAATAGATACGACAACAAGCTGTGCTCTGGCCACGGCAGATGTACTCGTGGCGCTTGCGAGTGTGACGTATCCTGGACTAGTGAGGATTGCAGCTGCTCGGCTCATAAATACAACTGCTTCGCTCCTTATTCTAAGGAGGTGGGTAGAGAAATTTAGAAAGCCCAAAAATCTCTGTGGGATGATAACTTGCTTTCAGTTCAGTATCAGCGCTACAATTCCAAAATCTTAAACAGCAGCTCTTTGCTGTTGAGCGAAAACCGACATTGCTTTTGGGACTAAGATCTATGCGATAATTCTACTAGTTATGCTAATTTATGAAGATAATTCCTCCACACCCCTCCTCTACTCTTTGCCGAAAACGATCATATTGTATGTTCTAACATGCATCGAACTTGGAAAGTATCGTAGCTAGGTCTTACAAATCTAAAAGAACTGTTGTACTCGACAAGATATGAATTGTTTTTAACAAAAACGATTTGTTTCTTAGTGAGTACAGTAGCTTTAAGTATTATTCTCAACAGATGTGCTCCGGCCACGGCGATTGCGTATGCGATGAATGCGTCTGTCACACGCGCATATTCGAAGGGAAAAACGAAACGTATTCAGGGGTTTTCTGCGAAGATTGCGAAGACTGTGCCCAGACCCGATGCAAAGAACTAGAAGACTATGCGTACTGCAACTACAAGTCCAACAAAACCTACTGCGATGACCAGTACAACCAGACCTCCAACACTGATATTTTGATTCTAAATAAAACTGAGATAAGTGCATCGAAATGGCCAACGGCTAAATGGTGCCACAAAACCCTGGATGACAAGACTGTGATGACGTTCCTTCATATGTACGACAAAATCACGAAGAAACTGCTCTTGATAATACAAAGAGAAACGGAGGCGCCTGTGAAAGCTAATATTTGGGGTAGGTAAGTAATTGTTTCTACTACCAATAAGATACCTAAACTATACATTTTCTTCGTTTAATTTACGACGACTTTGGTGTAATGGTTTGGTGCATCGTACAAACATTTGTGTGCATTAACATGTCTGATTGTACGGGTCTGGTTGTAATATGTATTTATTTAAGTTTATTTGTAATACCACTGTTGATTCTGATATTTGTGACACAAGTGCTTAAGCTCCTTACCACGAAGTCAGATCAATGTATTTTATGTTGATATATATATATATATATATATATATATATACGTATCACCTTTCCAAGAAAAATAAATACTGCATTTAACCTTTATGATAGACTCAAGAAGTCTTAATCTAATCAAGTGGAATAGACAATTTGATAAAACAACATCATCTCAACCAGCGGTGGGAAAACTTTTGTAGTGAAGCCTCAATCTTTAAGGAATTCTAGAGAAGGGCCATAAATAGCCTCTCTACTTAGAATCTACTCTTATTTACAATTTTCTCGACCTTCAAATCGTTATGATCGCTATTATAACGATCGGACAAATACTATCGACTGTCGATGGACCCTCGCTCGGCGGGCCGGATTATCTACTTTTACGGGCCGGAGTTGGCCCGCGGGTCGTCATTAGCCCATCACTGATATAAACTATCACAATTCAATAGCAGGCAGAAAAACCCAACAACAAAGAGAGACATAATATATGCAAAGTTCTTTTTAGGTGGATCAATTAGGGATATTGATTTATATTCATTATACTCTATTTAATTTGAGGTGGCGCGGCCAGAGAGTACTGCTTGGCGGTCGGTACAAATAAATTGTTAATTAAAAAGTTATATCTTAAAGAAAATATATATTACGATGAAAGTTAACTTTGGGTACCTAGCTGATATTTCTAACTATAGTATCTGAGTATCTGAACCGGCCACAGAGCATCAGGCAGGAGTATATCTGCTTCCATGTTCTGTTGGCAGAAGCATTAGCCTCATTAAACTTTGGACATCATTCTGTTGGATGTTGTAAAAAGCTTTTCTATCTAGCTTTTTAAAGGATCCAGCGCACATTATTGTCCTATTCAGATGAGTCCTCTAGTTTATTTTATGATTAACCCAACTTATCCAACTCAAGATCTACAATCTGCCCTACACTTTCCAGTTCCCGTGGGCATAGCGATTGGCACCGTCATCTTCATCGGCCTGCTGACGGTGCTGGCGTGGAAGCTGCTGGTAGACCTGATGGATGAGCGGGAGTACGAGCGATTCGAGTCCGAGGCCAAGGCGGCTGGGTTCGACGTCTCCGAGAACCCAATATACCAGCCCGCTTCTGTCAACTTCAGCAATCCGACGTACGATGCTCCTGAGGACGAACCTAAACCTGAAGAGTCTATCTAAATGATGAATTAAATCACATAAATAATCTCCAGGCGTTGTACCGACTTACATTTTTTTGTGTGTGCAATTAGAATGCAACGTAAAGGGTTGAAAGTTTAAGAATGACAATCTGAAAAAAAGTAACAGATTTTTCAATATTTTATATGGAATATAAATGATTTATTTGAAACTAGCGGCCGCCCGCGACTTCGTCCGCGTGGATGTTAGTTTTTTGCGACCGGGCTTCATACAAATTCGCAACCCCTATTTTATCCCTTTGGGGGCAGAATTTATCAATATGTAATATTATTTCTATCCTTCTTTACCTTCCAAGTAATGTTGAGTCAAATAAAAAAAAGTCCCATTAAAATCGGTTTAGTAGATTCTGAGATTCAATTTCCTGCCTGCCCCCTAAGTTCATCGGCGTGATTATTTATATCCCAGTTTACTCTCCAGGTGATACTGAGTCAAATAAAAAAAGTCCCGTCAAAATCGGTCCAGTAGATTCTGAGATTAGCCCGGACAAACAGACAGACAGACAGACAGACAGACAGACAGACAGACAAAATTTTTTAAAATTGTTGTTTTGGCTTCTATTACGGTAATTAAGACCCCCTGTAACAATTTTTCATAAAAATCTTCAATGTACAGAAATCGATCTTTTACAGTCTTATTATATGTATAGATTGTTTTTTTTGACGTGACAACGTCTTATAAATTGGTTTGCCGGGCCGGGTGACACCTCAAGAAACTGCGTTACGCTGCTCCGCTCACGTTTCGCGCGAGAGAGACAGAGCGAGAGAGAGAGAGAGAGAGAGATAGGCATACACACCGGTTCATGTTATACGAATGAATATTCACATTAAAATTATTTTACCACTCAGAGTCGTTGTCACGTAAAACTTTCGCGCGTATACCGACTTTACAGGAACCAATTTTTATTTTTTAAATTACCCATGCTATGCCAAATGGAAACCCAAGTAATATTTCATGTCTTTTATTTAAACAAACAATAATTTACAACCTCTCAATAAATACATTTATATAATAGATCCTGCTATCAACAATAAATAAAGTTAGCAAAATACATTGTAAATAAATTATAAAAGCGTCCACTAATTTAGCTGCACACCGACACCGCTTTGTAAAAATTTATCCGTTTAATTTTGAACATTGCAAGCGATCACAAAAC
Organism: Pyrausta despicata; assembly: GCA_963921415.1. Lineage (NCBI taxonomy): Eukaryota > Metazoa > Arthropoda > Insecta > Lepidoptera > Crambidae > Pyrausta > Pyrausta despicata. The sequence goes on from OY992848.1 coordinate 13,291,983, forward strand.
GCATAGGGTTATGTCTACCCTCGTCAGTCAGGGTTTCCCTCGAGAGGGAAGGAATGTCCGGTATTCGTCAAATCCTTGAGTGACTCAGGGTTGGGTAGTCCATGGTAGATCAAGGTAACTGTTAGGGACTTTAGATTGGTCAGTTAGTAGGACCTTGGACTGTCCACCCCTGGCCCAAAGTTGTCGTTATTTTTTGTGGATGCGAAGAGCCTGGCGGTCGTGGGAGCGGCGTAGGCGCGTAGGCGGTTCGTCGTTGTAGAGTTTCCTTTCTCGTCTCTCTTCGACGTCAATTTTTGCGAGGACCGCCTGCAAAAGAATCGAGACTTAGCTTAACGATACTGAAATAGCTGAAATGTCTATGTAACACATATAAATCAATTTTAAAACTAGCTACTTCCCCAATCATTCATGGGGGTTCATGGTATGATTCCAGACATGGACATCGGTGGAACACTGCATCTCGCAGAGTTGTAGAAGTCTATCGGAAACACTGCGGCTAGCGGATTCAGTCGCTTGTTCAACTTGGTAAACATGCGGGCAAACATATGAAATGATATCTGTTCACGTACGAAACGCACGTGCGGTCTCAGTAGCGAGTCTCGCTACTGATAACGCAACGCCCGCGCGTTCCTAGGTAAACAAGCACTAACATAATCACACAAAAAAACTACAACAAAACTCCTGTATCTCCTTTCATAAAACATCCTTAGAGCTATATAGGAATTAATTAGTAACTCTTCTTACTCTATTGCTCTCAGTCCTAGTCCGCTTCTGCTTCAAGCCACCGGACGCGCCTGGCACGAGGTCTCCGGCTGATTTCCGTTCGCCGATTTCGAAATGTAAGGTTTTGCAGCCACACCTGGATTGATAAAGAATAGGTACGATTTCAACTCTAAATATACATAAAAATGTATATAACAAATAAGTTTATTTAAACTCTTTTGCACTGAAAGTTGCACCATTGGCGGACCTAATCTCAAATGGCATTTTCGACCGCGTGGCAATGCAGACAAATTATTACGTCCTTTCATCTTCTAAGATAACCTGAGCCTACTCAATACTCATAAGCCTAATCTAGCTAGTTGATTAACTCTTTAAATTGGTCGGCTTTGACTTCTGATGTTTAACTTCCGATGTTCCTGGCACCTGCTTGATATCTAAAAATACATACGAGTACATGGCATCCGTCTAAGCCGCATTGGGTATTTGGGTTTGCAGAGGCTGGACCTTAATTAATCTCCACTGTACAATGGATCTCCACTGTACACAAAGTAAGTAAAAGTTACAAACGTACGTAGTATGCGTCTCAGCCACGCGGGGCGTGGGGGTCTGCTGCGGAAGCGCTGCGAGCGGATCCGCCTCAGGGCTGCCAGAGCGGGAAGGCACTGCAACTCCGCTACACACCGCTTCCCGGACCTCTTGTAGGCGCCGCCTCTCCTCAGCCACTTTGCGATCCAGTTCCGCTACTATCATAATATGACACAAATACGTGGTTGCTTTAGGTATATCAAGCATTTGACATTGCAATTCCCACACAAACTATAAGCTTATTAGCTGCAAGTAGAAAATACGATTTCTGTTTTTATCTCTATATATATAAAATTCTCGTGTCACAATGTTTGTCCCCGTACTCCTCCGAAACGGCTTGACTGATTCTTATGAAATTTTTTGAGCATACTGAGTAGGTCTGAGAAGCGGCCAACATCTATTTTTCATATCGCTTAGTGATAAGGGTTGTCCACAATAATTTATATGGCAAAACAACGTTTGCCGGGTCAGCTAGTAATAATATAATACACATTTGTAATTCCATTAATTGAATCTCAAGCTATCAATTACTCATGTCCAGAAATAGGGAACAGGACCCCTAAACAAAATTACCTCGCATAAACGAAGGCGAAATTAGCTATAGCGTACGATTCATAAATATATGGGAATAATATTCGATCATGTCATGCGTTGGTGAACGTCATTTTCGTACATTTCGCAAACGATAACGAATGCGATTTTTTCCAGGGGCCCAGGTCGTTGTTAAGTTATTCGTACACCTAGACAATGCCAGTCGTTTTATATGTAAAAGTAATATTTACGTACTGTGTTGCTGCGCGTGGCGTTGCTTATTTAACAGCTCACTCTCCAAAGAGTCGATTCGTTTCTGAAGAGCCTCCTCTTTGGTTAGTTTTGTTTTCCACGTCCGACATACTTTGAGATGCAAGAATGATAGTTCCTGGGCGTCTAGTGCCTGTAACGGTAATGACACATAATTGAGTTGATAAGTGAATGGGCACCTGTTTTGCTAAGGTGGCCATAGACCTGTAATGTGACGAGGAAATAAGAGGATAACAAAAGCATTGAGTATGTATTAAATACGTGTTGGATTGTTGATGGTTAGACGGAAAGAGACTACCACAGGAGGAATGGATTCACTTCAGAGATAAGCATAAAAAGAGTAGATGATTAAGAGAAAAAGATTGAAACGACCCGATGGAAAAGGAAATAATAGCAAGCAAATAATAATGAAGATCTGGAAAAACCAATGTGTCAGAGCACAACAGTACTTACCTCAACGTTTGAATTGAGTATTTTGTTGGCGATATATTTGACGTAGGTATGCTCGGCCATTTTGCGTTGGTCCACGTCGACTTGCTCGAAAATATTCCGGATAGTGTCAGACACATTGACATCAAGGGAGCATGTGCAAGGCCCGTGACCACGAATCCTCGGGCGCACGTTGAATGCTTCAACATTAGTTTTCGTCAATGTTCTGGTATCGATTCGAGATTTTCTGCGTTTCTTAGTGTCAGAAGCTATTCTAGTAGGCTCCTGTGGACAGGAAACAGGATCAGTCAAAACCAGGGTTAAAAATATCCGATTTTTATAATAAATATCAAAAAAACCGGCCAGGTGCGTGTCGGACCACGCATAAAGTAGGGTTCCGTAGTCAATTTTGGCACCGCGCTGTTTTGCATTTCTTTAAAAGTATATATTTTTATATTATTTATAATTTCGAAAGTATTCATCACACGATACCCGAAACAATTTTAAATAAGAGTTTACGTGCATGCCTGTTTCTTTACGTGAGAGATTTGAAGTTTAAAGGTCCAAGACTTTAGAAATTACAGGGGGGGGGGGGCACCGTGTAAACGACTTTGACGGGCTATAACTCGCAAATGGTAAAGTTGATAAAAATGTTGTATTGACCCTATCTTATTTTTATAGTCCTTTTCAACGATACCCCACACAAGGGGGTGCACTCAAAAAATAATTCACCCCCCCCTTTACATGTATAGCGAGGTACCCTTAAAAAGGGGTAATTTTAATTTTTCAATGATATGCTACCGGAGCACATTAGTAGCTTTGTGTAAGAGCATTCCTTTTATTCCATTAAAGTACAGTTTTAAGGCTCTCGGCGAGACGAAACCTATAACATCAACGCCGTCGAAGTCGCAGACGGCCGCTTCTATAATAATTAGAATTGACAATCTAATCGTAAAAACATCACACTCTACTCCTGGGAAGGAATCGCCAATATAATAATATTGTCTGTAATGAATTGATCATTCAACTCACCTCGTCCAGCCCAGTCGCTGATGAATGATCTTGCATTCTCGCCTTCAGTGATCGATTCTCTTTTTCAAGTTTTTCTGCCTTACGATTAGCTTCCAAGCTCATCGTTCGTAAGTTGTCTATCTCGTTTTCGTGTATTTTTATGATGTCTTGAAGTGTTTCTTCATGAAGCCCCTGTATATTCTTAACGCCTTGATTGTGTTCATTTAGTATATTCTTTATATGGCTATCGTACTGTACTTTGATAGCGTCCAACTTTTTTTTATAGTCTTTCTCTGTATTTTCTAAAGCTTTTGTTAAATATTGTATCCTGCTTTCGTAATCATTCAAATTATCTATTTTGGCCATAACGCTACGTTCAACTACAGATTTTGAATTTGTGTCTTCACTTATTTTACCAAAACTTCGACTGGGGCTTGAAATTGTTTTATATTCCAACGAAGAAACTTTCAGTGGACTATTTTTTGATGGGCTAGAATCACTAGTACCTTTTGGTTTTGCGAAATCAAACCTTTCGTCACTTTTACTTATTCTCATATTCCTTACAGCATTCAGAATCGCGTCAGTTTCAGGTTGTGTTTCACGTTTGACAGTGTCCAAGATGTAGTCTAGACCAAAATTATTGGTTGGCTTTTTACTTCCTGATGGAATTCTGTTTGTGTGATCATTGTCTACGTGGTTATTTGTTTTGGATTTAATTAAAAATGCATCAGCTCCAACTCTCGATAGCTCGTGATGTGACACGTCTTTATAACTTTCTTCATAAGCTTTGTCATTGTCTTTGGTTATTTGTAATATTTTAGTTCTTAGCATTTGTATTCGTCTATCAGATTGTTGTGGTTTTCCTTTTAATTCGGTTACGTCATTACGATAGCTGGTCTGCTTTCTTCCTTTATTTTGTATTAAGTCATCTCTGTCTTCACCAGTGTTAATTTTCAATGAATTATAAGAATCCAAATATTGGGTTTCTTCATTGGATAAAGCAGGTAACGATGGTGTTTCTTGTTTAGATTTTGTTAGGTCTAAATCTCTGTGGAGTTTTATATCCGTATAAGAGTTTTGCTTAGGTGACAGGTAAATGCCTATTGTATATGAATCGAGAGATTTTTTGTCACCCTCAGATGTCGCAATGATAGAGCGGCTGTCATTATCTACTCTTGGTAAATTTATGTTTAGTTTAGGCTTGACACTATCATCTTCATCAAGTTCCTCTTCTTGAAGAGATACATCATTGTCAGTAAGATGTAGTCTTCTTGCTTTGGTTTGTTTAGCTAGATTCTTCTGTTTCTTATCCATTGAATGCCGATGACCGGTAACTGACTCTGCAATCATCTCTGCTTGTTCCATTGTAGTCATTGGTTTAATTGTTATTTTTTTATCACCAAAATTACTGTCACTGTCTTTGTAAATGACAAACAAATCAGCATCAGTTGATTGTTGTGATGCAGGTTCTAAAAATTTCGATTCTTTGTACATATTATTGTTATGACTTTCAGTTTCTATACTGTTTTCATTTGTACAGTCGTAGGCTGTGTAAGCACTAGATTTTTCAGGACTCTGTGTGTCTGGCTTAGAAGCAACATCTACAACGTCTTCTTCATTTTCCACTATTTTGGATGAAACACTGTGAATTGACCTATTGTATATGTCAATAAGATAAGGATCCTCAACATTTCTAATAATATGGTCTTGTGTGTGTGAACTTCCAGGTTCATCAACATTTGAAATTGAGTACTGCTCTACAGGGCCAGGGCTAAGACGTGGTATCTTATAATTCAAATAACTATTTTTAACAAAATCAAACGTTGGTTCTACATTAGCTGTAAGTATCTGAACTTCGTTAAGTGCATGTGGATGTTGTCTTGGTAGAATATTTGTAAAAGGTTTATTTTCTGCTGGTATGTTGACTTGAGGTTTGTTTCCGTGTATATCTACTTCTGAGGTTTTCTTGAAGCTTTTATCACTGCTATTCATATCTGGTTCTTGTACAGGGTAATTATTTTCATAATCAAAAATGTGCGATCGATCTGTTTGTGAGGTAGTACTAATGTGATTGCTTGGTAAGCGAACTTGGATACCATAATTACGAAGAGGTTTAGTTGTGAGATCGTTATATTTACTTTGTAATGTTTCAAACTCTTGACATCTTTCATTCAAATTTGAGGTAAGTGTATCATTATTTTTTTGTATCGTTTCATTTTCATTAGTCAATTTATGAATTTTGCGTTGTAATAAATCCACATCAGCCGATGATTTTTTACAAGAATTTTCTAAAGCTTGGAGTTCTTCCCTTAATTTATATATTGTGTGTTCATTTAGAAGCTTTTGATTTAATATATTAGCTTCAAGATCTTTTATGATCCGTGCATCATTACTGATTTGTGTATCCAACTTTGCTTTTAACTCTTCCAATTGTTTTTCCATTCTTAATCGGTCCCTTATAGCGTCTTCTTTTTCCATAATAATTTTTTGTTTCTCTTTTTCGACTAGTTTCTTGGCTTCATCAGCTTTCGCTAGAAGAATCTGAGACGAAGTTTGCACTTTAAGTATAGTTTGTTCTAGACATGTACTTTTGGCATCTAAGCTTTTCCTAATACGGTCCAAAGAGACTAATACGTCTTCGACTGCACATTGTTCGGGAGATAACGCACTGTCACCGACGCTTTTCAGCTCTAGTTGTTTGATGTCGGTTAAGATTATCTCTCGTTCATTTTGAAGATGGACCAATTGGGACAAGTACTTGTTCTTGTCCCTTGAGGATTCCTCACTTTTTAGTTTAGTTATAGACATTTGATGCTCCAATTTCGCATTTTCATTTTCCAGTTTCGCTAATTCCATCTGAATGTTGTGTGCCGCCTTTGAATCTAAATACATAAATATTTTTAGTAAAAAAATAAAATGTAAACTTTCCTAATTACTTAACAAATATTCTATTGAAGTGAAATTCAAATACTCGAACAAGTTAAGTATTCGGAAATTCATAACATACGATGAGCTTCCATAGTCTTCATTGACTGGTCCAGTTTTATGGAACTATTATCTTTAATACTTTCTCCTGTATCAATAACCTCGGCTAAATTTTCATGCAATCTTCTAATTTCGTCTTCCATGCGGTTAATATGATTTTGTAAAATTGCTATTTTATCGTCCCGTTTCAAAATCTCTTCACTCAAGTTAGCTATTGCGTAGTCCTATAAAAAAGTAAATTTTGTTGAGTGACTAGTTAAAATAAGATTATTCTCAGCAATTAAAAGTAAACTAATTAAATACCGATTCATCTAGTTTGTCGATTAACGTTTTAATTTTATTGTGATGTTTAAGTTTTTCTCTTTTCAATTCATCTAATTCTTTGAGGACTTCTTCGTAAGTTATAATTGAACTTCCGGGTTTGGCCATGAGCTGAAAGTATTTTTTTAAATAGTTAAGACTATATTACGTATGCTTAGAAATATTTCATTTACATCAAATCATCGATTATGTGGTCGTCCACGCTTTGTGGACCTGCAGGAACTCAAGCTCAAGCAATAAAAATGGTGTGAAGCTTTACAGGACCGTGCCAAATGGTGACATCTCCTCCGGGTGCCATACTTATTTTGTTCGTAAGTATTTAAAACGATTTCTCAAAATGTTTATCTTCATTGGAAAGCAGCGTTTTTCAAACAGAATAAAGCTATTTAAACTTACTTCATTTCTGGCATTTATCAAAGATTTTTCTAAATCTTCGTTAACTGACTGTAAATTTCGATTTTCACGTAATAGTTCTTCGTTTTCCATTTGTATTTTCTTTAAAGCGGTCAATTGATTATTGAGCTCACTCTGAATACTTTCATTTTCATTTTTCAACTTTTCATATTCAATTTCCAATGTTTCATATTGCTTTAGTTTATCGATAAGAGCCGCACTTTCTTTTTGAATAGCATTCAGTGTATTTTGTGTAAGGGTGTTTTCATTTTGTAATGCAAATAAATGATTTTTAGTTATTTTTTGATTAACCTCCAATCCTTTAATTTGCTCTAATAGCTCTTTATTTTCGTCAATTTTGTTTTCAAGTGTGTTATATAAATTATTAAGATCCTCAGTTTTATTGTCAAAATCATTTTGTAAAAGGTTTTTGTCTGCTAACAACTTATCATATGCTTTTTTTAGGTCTATAAGCTCATTTTCTAAGTCTCCAATTTTCTGAGAGGATTGAAGAAGCAGTTCATTTTTACTAGTAACTGTCTTGAGAAGACTTTCAAAGTTCCTTCTCTTATCTGTTAACTCTGACTGTAGAGCTTGTTTTTCGTCCATCAATTTATTATACGCCTCATTCAGCTTAGCTAATTCTTCTTCTTCCCACATTTGTTTTTTGTCTAATTCCATTATTAATTCTAAACTTTCCTTTTTGGTGAGCTGAAGCGATGTTAATGCGTTTGCAAGTTCATATTTCTTGTTTCTCAATTCATTTTCTAATTTTTCTTTTTCATTTGCTAAAGTTTCGTATGCTTCTTTGAGTGTATCAGTCTCTTTTGCTATATACTGGAACTGCTGAAGTTTGTTTTCTAATATTTGACTTTCTTTTTTGGTAAGCTCTAATGATGTTTTGTATTCATTCTTTTGATCTTGCAAGTTGTTAATATTATTTATAGCAAAAGAGTTAACTTCTCGTAGTCTTTGTATTTCTTGCAGTAATATTGAATTATTATTTTCTCTACTGATTAGGTCCATTTGGAGACTCTTATTTTCTTCTATGGTATCTTTAAGAACATTTTTTAATTCGTCGTAATCTTTTGATGTCGTTGCTAAAGATTTGGTTATGTCTTCGTTCCTGTGCAAGACATCGCTGTAATCTTTGACCTTTTCAAGTAACTCTTGACTTTCTTGCCGAGCTAATTGCAAAGATGCTAAAGCCTTAGATTTTTCATCTTGTAAGGCCGACATATTATGTTCATACAAGCCTTTGAGTTTTTGAAGTTGATTATTTAACTGTTCTTGTTCTTCATCCTTTTTCTCAATATGATCTTTTAATTGATTTACTTCTTGCGACTTGCTATTGATAATATTGAGAAGGTTCTCAACGGCTGTCGATTTTTCTCCCAAGTCTTGGGTTAAATTTCCATTTACTTCCATTAATTTGTGCATTTCTTCCCGAAAATTATCAGCGCATTTTTCCAAATAATCATTGCGATGAACTGCTTTCTCATAATTGCCTGAAATATTTTACAGTAAGTTTCTCAATTTCTATAACATAATAACAATACTAAAAAGTTATCTTACTCTTCCAGTCTACAATCTCCATTTTTAGTTCATTAATGATTTTTAGCTTGTCTTGGAATTCTTCATGTAGTTGTTGCTTTTCTTCTTCAGAACAAAATAAAGTGTCCTTGAGGTTTTTAATTTGTTCTTTTAAAGTTTCGATTTCATCCATAAGTGCCAATGATTGTGATGGATCTTCGTCTGATTGCATCTGAATTGAGGGAAAAGAAAATTAAAAAATTAGTCATCATGAAAACGTGATCAATGTAGGAAACAAAGCGTATGAAATGAATTAAATTTAACTTTCTAGAAAATGATTAAATACCAACTTTGGCGTGACTGTGCTCTAATAGTCTATCAATCTGAACTGACAAACTTTTTATCTGTTGTTCTTGACACATGATTGTGCACTCTGCCTCTTTCAGTTTACACTGAAATGTATTTTTCTCTTTCTCAAACGCAATAAGAGCCTCGTTTAGTTTCCTTTCTAAAGCGATATTTTCAGTCCGTAACTCTTCAATAGTAATAGATTTCAAATGATTTATCTCACATTCAGCTTTGAGCTGAGTCTCTAAGTTAGATGTTTCATCGGCTAATACCAAGTATTGCTCTTTCAGTGAATCAATGTCAATGGAACGTTTTCTGTAATGCTCTTTTTCTGACCACAAGGCATTGTACTCTCTTAACTGGCCTTTTAGATCATCGAACTCCTTTTCCAACTCTTCGTATTTTCTGCATTTACATTGAAGATTATCCTTTTCGAATTTGAGTTTTTCGTAGCATGTCATCAAGTCGTCGTAATTTTCTTGCAAATTTTTTAATCGTTTCAAATTTTCCGTATCTATACTGTAATCTGTATCTATACAGCCATCTTCTGCATGTTCATCGTCATTTTTCTCTGAAGCGCTGTCTTTGCTGAGTATTTCTTTCATCTCGTCATGTTCCATAATTTCGGCAACAAGTTGGGCTCTTTTGCTATCGAGGCAGGTTTTTTTAGGATCTATCGATTCCGGTGCAAACTCTAGGCGCGCAACTACTTCGGCTCGGAGGCAGGCACAATCTTGAGAAGCAGACTCTGTCATTTCCTGTGAGCACGGAGCTATCAAAGCCATACTAAATTTTTCCAGCACTTTTAGTTTATAAAGTATCTTGCCTTTGATATCAATGCACCGAGTATCCTTGCCCGCTGTCTATAAAATAAAATGCAAACATTTAGCTAACTGATTTGGGAGAGATCTAATTAAAAACCCAGTTAATATTCACTTACCATAAGACTCAAGTACAGCTTATACTTATCATTTTGACATAGTACTCCAAATATTTTTTCTAATGCTGTATAAATGTGCGCATAGATGCAATACGGTTCGCAAACGTCATTCTCCATTACCTGAAAGTATAATTTAATGACACCTTATTGTAAATAAGAACTATACTAATCAATAGGTAGAAGGTATATTCATACCGCTATTGTGTTTTGCATGGCGCACAGCTTGGCATCTTTACTGATGATAGTATCCTTTAGCTCTTGGATTCTGGGATCATGAACGGCTATTGTGAAAGTATAACGTTAAAACCCTTCAAACTGGTAAGTTCAAATAATACTTTGGAAACATCACATAACCTCAATAATAAATAATAAATAAATAAATATTTCACAACAATCACACCAATTCTCTAGTCCCAAATTAAGCTAAGAGGCTTGTGTTATGGGTACTAGACAAACAAAACTAAAAGTGACTTACAAGTAGACTTACAAGTGCTAGCATCACAGTAGCAGCTTATCCCTGCTTGGTTGCTTTTCGTTTCCATCCTTGGGGTCGATTCTTTCTCAAAATTCCACTGAAAATATGCGGAAGAGAAAGTGTTTTTGATTAAATTAAAAAAGATATTTTTAATAGGAATTAGGTATTTACTTGTTAAAAACGACTTACTTCGTCGCCTCGTGATTTAGCACTCTGAAAATATTTTAATATGTATGTGAAATAGCAATACCATTCCAAACGAAAGTACAATTATCTAGAGAAAAGTTATATAACATTTACCTCACTGCCCTTTAACATCACAATCTGAAAAGTTAGGAGTATTAATAAACGTATTTATTTAATTTACCATCTATCTATACGGAATACTTGCACAGAAAATAATGTGGTCATATTAACAGACTAATATTTCACCTACCCCACCAGTTCTGTATCGGGCAGGCTGTAAAAACAAAACAAAATAAAATAAACAAAAAATAATGGCAAAAAAGTTTTAGGCAGTTAAATGAACCAAATGTTGCTACATGACACGTCCTAATCAAGCTTTAAATACATACCTCATCTCCTCTAGATTTTCCAGTCTAAAAAACAAAGAAAAATGTATTAATAATTAAATATAATATAAAGGTATTATGGTTTTAAAAAAGTAACCGGCGAGTGTTCGTTGCAGATATATTCTTTAAACTTGCTGGTTCGTGCTAATAATTAGGTACTATCAGGATTTTTATAAAACTACTAAATGAGTTGTAATTCTTTAGTGGCCAGTAGTATAGAATATTCTTTTAAAGCGTATGTCCTACCTCGAAAGCATCGGAATCCATACCCTGAAATTAATAAAATAAATGATTAAGTCTAAGTTATATTGATTTGCAATAATAAAATATTTTCATTGCAAAATGTTTACCTCAGTGAAACCAGACAGATCCAAGTCCAAGCACTGTAAATAATGATTAAATCATAAATATTAAATAACTAACCAACTATTAGTTAACTCTAATTAAACAAAAAGTAAAAATACTTAGATCAATACCATGTCGTCTAGTTCTTTGTTAGCCGCTCTTATGGCTGCATGCTGAAATCAAAATATTAATCAATTATCATTATTCTCCATGCCCACATGAATATTGGCACGCACATTACTTACGGCATTGGCGATTTCACATTTCTGATCGGGAGTCAAGTCGAGCTGGTCATACGCAGCCAACATTTGTTCAAACTCCTCAATCTTTCGCCTTAGCCGTTCTATCTCGGCATTCTTCGAGACCATGAGGGTATCCACTATCACGTGGGTCGGCACGTACTTCGTCCTGCACGCTTCATTGTTCCTCTTGATGATCTCTACCAAGTGTTCCGTCTTGTCAGAACAAAAGTGGGACCACGCTCTGGCATCCGTGCAGGACGCGTACGCCTTCAACTTCCCCTCATTCCTCGGTGGCAGGTCAAACAGGTCGTATTCGTTGAACACACGCTCTCTTTTCGTTATAAAAGACATTGTGACGCCAACTGTCCAGTCCACTTAGAAATTACTAATTTTTTTCTAAACATGTATTTAGCAGGTGCTACGTTTCCCCTCCATCCATTTTACGCATAACGATATGATTTTAAATATTTGATTACAATATTTTAACTTACGGCAAAATGTAAATACGAAATATCAAATATTTTGAAATGTCATCAGAAATCGAGGCCGAAGGGCGGCATGAAATGGAATGTCATTTTTGAAAATTATCTTTTTTATGATAATTCAGCCAGTTGCAGTTGTTGTAAAAGTTCACATAAACCTCTTCGCGGTTATTGTTTATTAGATTAGCGCCTTCTTCAGAAAACCTTTTAAAATCGCTCTATGACAGTGAGTCACTTCAATCAGTAATGACTCTTACCAAACATCAGTCAAATTTTGGTTTACAAAATTTAGCGTCACATCACCAACCAAATGGACGAAAAGTCGAAAAACATCTATGAATCCGTTAAGATTCAATGAATTTGTTAACCTCCACCTTTCATAGTTACCTGGTGCTTCGATCGAGGAACGAGGGAAAAATTAAGTCGTATGAGTCTTGTAGCGACGTGAGGGCATGGAGCCACGACCAGGGGGCTCGTGACTGCTACCTCAAGGAATGGATTAAGCGCGATATGCCCATTTGTGTTCTGCCAGGTTGCACTTTAGCTAGATTTCTGAGGACCATGACGTGCCGAAGTCGAGCGAAGGTGAGTTCCTAATCAAGCCTGGTATTTTCCACAAAACTTCAAATTCTAGCACTTTATTTGAAGTTCTCTCCCTCTATGCTAGCTTCATGCAAAATATTTTTATAACAGACAACACCAAGATGCCATCCAGATTGCAAGTCCAAAGTGCTACTAGAAAGCATTTGTGCTTCGTGTCATGCTATTAAAGAATGCCTTAAACATGATCCAAGTTTCGATACTTATTTTGCTGAGGTAAGAATAATTTTGTACGAAAACTTCGTTAAGAGTTAGTTCTAATAAAAATGTCTCATCATTCATTCATATTTTCAGGAAGAGTTTGAAACCAGTCATTGGCCTTGTGACAAATGCTTAGATGTCTTAAAAAGTATCAAAATGTTTTGGAAAATATTGGTTGAAAAATTTTTCGGTATCAACATTGCGAAGTCTGAAGAATTTGAGAGCGTTCAAGATAGCCGTACTGACAATGTGAAATCAGTTGCCAAACTTTGGGAGAGGGAAATAGTTCAACAAGCGCTTTTCGTCAAAAATGTTACGCCGTTGTTGAGCAAAGCTTCTAACCTAAATAAGACTGAGAGTCCTTGGAAACCAAGTTGTACGAGAAAGGAAACAACAACGAGAATCCCGAGGCCATTCAACAGGATGGATGTTAAAGAACCAGCGATATCAGTTAAGGTCAATAAAGTAAAAAGTCCCACTAGTTCTTTGTTGTCTCAAAAAACCAGAATGTCAAATCTTGGCCGATCGAGCTGCAGTATGAATCGCAACACCGAGATGTCTGCACGTAAGATTCATAGGTGCACGTCTGTCAGGGTGCAAATGGTTGATGCTGCGTGCGAAACGTGCAGCATTGAAGACGAAGAACTCAAGACATACAAAAACAACGTCGAATTGTTGCAACAAAGGTGCAATTGTCAAGAATTCGAATTAGATAAGCTCAAAAAGGAGAACAAATCGTTGAAAATAGAGTTGCAGAACTTTTACAAGACTTGTTCGTGGAAGACCTTACTGCAGCCCCCTCTTCAACAATCCGAAAGCTTTGACAAACATGCTTTAGTGCCCAAGCCATTTGAGTGTTGTATGGATGAAGGCAGAGGAGAAAACTCTGTTAAGAATACGGATTCGGAAATGATAATCACGATGAAAAATGGTAAAAACGAGGTAAGACGGTAAATATCAAAAAGTTAAAATGCTGCAATGCTGGGAATGTAAAGTACTACATAAAACTAAAGGGTCAAAATACGGTTAAGTAGATAACTAAGTGAGTAAATATTTTGATTACAGAGTTTCAAGCACGTTTCACTTCTACAAGTACTTCATAAGACAAATGAACCTGTAATGATGATGAGTGATGAAAACGTAGCGGCTCCTGGGTGCAAGAAACAAAATCCCATAGACCTGCTTACTAAAGGTAGATATTGAACTAAAGATAAAAGTATATATTATATAGGATAAGTAACTAGGATATGTTTTCGTTTTTTGACAGAGAGCCACGTATACTTAAATTTACTTATGGTGGTCTCGTGAGTCGTCAGTTGCTGGTTTTGCACTTCTTCATCCCAGATTACATAATAATGGTACCTACATTAAATTGTTTTGAATGTTTCAGTGCAAAATACGTTTGGCGAAATCGTGAGACGGGAAATCATGATTGTGAACAAGCAAATGTACAGTGCTAGAGAATCAGACATAGACGCTAGCTTCTTCCGGCCTCATACCAGCAGATCCGCACCATCTTGCTCTACCATATGCTCGGACTCTTCTAGTTCGGAGTGTAATTTTGTAAGTTACTATACTCTAGCTACCTATTATTACAATGCTACTAATTGTGCTAAACTTAGTACAGTCAAGTTTTGTAAGTATTTTCGACTACCTTCTCTTAATAGATACGTATTTTTAATCCTATTTCTTGAACTTATGTTATTCTTCTCTTGCAGGTAAGAGGTTGATTCAAGAAAGAAAACAAGTCCCATGTGATTAATTAATGTTGTGTATTGTCAAAGTGTTGATTACATTATTTATATAAATTGTTCGATAGCCAAGATCTTTCACTTGTTGAATCGGGCCATGATGTTCATCATTCGATCGTAGATAAGTTTCTTTGCATCGATAGCGAACACAAAATCTATGTGGTTGAATTTTGCCATGGGGACTCTGTATTTGCCGATGACCGTTTTTATTTCTCTGGCTAGTCTGTCAACATCTTGTGGTGCTGCTAGCCAATCGTTGTCTGAGTAGTGAAGGAATATTGGTGCTCTTATAGCTGTTAGATCGTAAGCTGGTGGTTTAAGGGTGCCGTATTTGAATTTGTTGGTTATCAGTCCGTGGTCGAACTGGACGAACTTCTTGGAATTGTACAGTTGGCCGAAATGGACAATCTGTCTCGTTGATGCGCCGGCGGGTGTGTGACCGACGATTAAAGGCACCATTGTCTGCAACATTAGTTAAATTGTAATTGTGAACGTATTAATACATTTCAACATTACAGTTATTATTCAGTATTAGTAAAAAAAATTGCAAAGGAAATTCTAGATATATTTTCTGCCAGTCAACCCTTCAGGTTGCAGATTATGCAGAAAGATAGTTTAATCAGTTTTGAGTTTGGTACAATCACTTAGGTAGGTGATTAGAGATTTAAATTTCGATTGTCAACTTATTTGTGTGGGCTAAAGGCTGCTTTTACTCACGTTCAGTTAGAAAGTAATTAAAATGTTTGCACATTTCAACATTAAAGTTATTATTCAGTATTAGTATTTTTTTTATCGCACAGGAAATTCTAGAAATATTTTCTGCCAGTCAACCCTTGAGGTTGCAGATCATGCAAAAAGATAGTTTAATCAGTTTTGAGTTTGGTACAATCACTTAGGTAGGTGATTAGTGATTAGGGATTTAAATTTCGATTGTCAACTTATTTGTGTGGGCTAAAGGCTGCTTTTACTCACGTTCAGTTAGAAAGTAATTAAAATGTTTGCTTTCAATCTAATTATAACGACGGCTAAAGTAGTCTGTGATTGTTCTATTTAAAATAACTTACAGAATTCAGTTGTTCTCCATTGTATCCACAAATGAGGAACAATAGGTTTGTGCAAAGAATTTGGGTGATTGCTTCTTCCAAGCAAATGGACTGGCCAGCCCACTCGTTGACTTTGCCATTCGCCATGATTTCGTTTGTCCCGAGAATCTTGAAAAGCCACTGCAAGGTTTTGAATCGCCATTATTTGCTCAAAATGTGGTACTTAATTAGATATGTACCTACCAATCTCAAAAAGAAACATAATAATGTTAGGATAAAGCAACAACTAACTGGGGCCGGGAATCGAACCCGCATCTTAGTATGCTGAGGAAATTCCAAATTAAAACTTCTGTTCCTACCTACCTATTATAAACAATAGGCTATGAGTAGGTAAATGACGTTGTTTATTTACGGCTCCTAATCTGGCCTTCATTTGGGATTAATATCATTAGTCATCAAGTTATTTTTGGATAAAACCTAAATACAAACAGGAAACTACCACATGACCACTTCCATTTGACACAGTTTATGATATACCTAACACTGATAGATTAATGTAGTAAGTAAGCAGATTATCACAAGCTACTGTTTATTTACACACCATTAGTCCTCGAACTAATCTAGATAACGATTATGATTGTTTAACTACTTAATCGAACGATAACTCACTTCCAAAGAGTTGGTGAACGGTGCAATGGCCTTAACAAGTGGGCTCTTGGCGTTTTCAACGTACGCCACAGGCGCCAAAGCTTGCATAGTCAAGATCTTGTCGTTGTATTCCGGCCTCGTCGACGCCATCACCCAGAAGGTAGTAGTACCCTGAGAGAACCCGACGTAGTGGATCTTAGGTACTTTAGTTTCTCTAATGACGTAGTCAATCATGGCTGGAAGGTCGTAGTACCCGATCTCATGCCAACTGTACTTCCAGAAGGAGGAGGAAGAGGGGTTGAGAGACACGTGGTTCTTGGAGTACGTGTTGCCTCTGACGTTGCCCATCCATACGTCGTAGCCGGCTTCGGATAAAATGTACGCTGGAATGAAAACGTCTACTTCAGTGCTTGCTCAAATATATGTCCCTTATTTAGTCAAATCAACTTATTCACAGTTCGAATTACAATGCTATCGTAAATCTCAGTCTAAATTTCATCTCATCATAGTCTACCTACAAAAACATATTGTAGTTTTTAGTTACGAATTCTTTACAGCTCTGAAAGAGATCCGATGGCGTCAAAAAATACCTGAATTCTCTGTCGAGAACTAACGAGTTCAAATTGAATTATTTATTTATTTTTAGTGATGGATGATATAAATAAGTAGCATGACGGATTGTGCTTAGTGGGATGAGCATGAACATTATCTATACATATAATAAGACTGTAAAAGATCGATTTCTGTACATTGAAGATTTTTATTAAAAATTATTACAGTTGGTCTTAATTACCGTAATAGAAGCCAAAACAACAATTTTTAAAATTTTTGTCTGTCTGTCTGTCTGTCTGTCTGTCTGTCTGTTTGTCCGGGCTAATCTCAGAATCTACTGGACCGATTTTGACGGGACTTTTTTTATTTGACTCAGTATCACCTGGAGAGTAAACTGGGATATAAATAATCACGCCGATGAACTTAGGGGGCAGGCAGGAAATTGAATCTCAGAATCTACTAAACCGATTTTAATGGGACTTTTTTTTATTTGACTCAACATTACTTGGAAGGTAAAGAAGGATAGAAATAATATTACATATGATAAATTCTGCCCCCAAAGGGATAAAATAGGGGTTGCGAATTTGTATGAAGCCCGGTCGCAAAAAAACTAACATCCACGCGGACGAAGTCGCGGGCGGCCGCTAGTCGTAACTATTCGTGTTGTCCAAACGTCAGAAACTGACAGTTTCCCCATACAAATTGGCAAGTTAACGATAGGCAAACGCTACGAATACGTTAAGATAGTTGTTCGTGCTCACCCAACTGCTCAAGTTCAGAACGAACTTTACTCTGAAAAGCGTTTGCATGTAAAAATTACATGCAGAAGCTTTCTGAAAAAGCCTATTCGAGATGAAAAGAAGTAAGAGTCAGTTTTGATGATGGATGACGATACTTTATTACATTTGGATATAATATCTATTTAACTTACCAAGCCCTTTTCCAGGGCCCATGATGACCCACTCCGCTGATGAGGAGAGCAGTCCATGCATGAGGAACACCACTGGCCTCGGACCGACCCTTGCGCCATCTTTGCTATAAGGGATCCTGTGCAGCTCAAGGATGTACTTGTCTTCTGTGTACGCCCGGTGTATCTCGCAAGGGTAACCGTATTTTCGTACTAGAGAAAACTGAGATATGAGGTGATTAGTTTAAAGAGATTGGTAAATAAGCCGGGCATAGTTACCTATTGGTCAGACTAAAATGCTACTGGCACTGGTTATAAAATTGTCTACAGATAAGATCACACCCAGAAATATGCCATTTTGAAGAAAAGGAAAACAGGCGTAGGAGTTATTGTAGTCATCAATCAAAATATTGATGGGTTTTGGTTTGCTGTTAGGCTTTTTTATTTAAAAAAATAATACCTATTTAGATGTCCCTTCGTTCGGAGTTCAATACCAATTTAAGTGCTTTTTATTTAATTTTATTTTTATATGAGAAAGGTTTGCTCTTGACCCAAGACTAAGCCCAACAAGTTGTTGGTCAACGATAGAGCGAGTTCTCTTAGAAGATACCTGTTCACTCTAGCTTTAAAAATTCCAAGGTTGTAACTCCAGGGAAACACTGACGCCACGCAACACGCAAGCGTCCGCATTGCCGACGCGATTATCAGCAATCGGATTGCCGATTGACACTTTCCGTCGGAATTTTGTATGTGTTCAGTGTATTTTTGTGTACGACGTCGGTCGGTACGCAACGCAAGTCGGCATTGCCGATTTGCGATCCGTACGGTGTGATCAGTGGACGCTATTGTACCCATGAGTTTCAATGTAAGGCAAACTAAAATCCGTTGCGTGCGATGCGTACGATACCGAACTGTGGACGCTTGCCTTTACAGTTCGCATCAGATTGTATATGAGAAGCGCTTGGATTTACATTTCCCCAAACTTCATAAATACACCTAAAGTATTTCCGTAACTAACTTAGCTAAATCGGTTTAGCCCTTGAGTTTAGCCTTAATCGAATTCATCCAACTAAACAAAAAAGTGCGTATTCGAGCTGTTGACATTTTAATTTCACATTGTTGATATCAGCTTCATCTTAGCACAAGTTTTACTAACTTAAATGGTACTGATAATGTAACGTGTTTTTAAATAAAATATTTTGTATTTTTTTTTGTATTCATTAAGTTAGTGAGGAGAAAACATTAAGGGCGGATTTTTCAAGGGACAGATAGTGCTAACAGTCCGATAAAAATTTCATGATGGCTGATTTGAAATTGTGGCGGCCTTTACCATTCGCCATCACAAGTGCGTGCCTTGCGTCACGGCAAGCACAACAGCGAGAGCTGATACGGCTCCATAAGGCTAGATGGCGCTGTTAGCCTAATACCGGCCAAATTCTACCGGCCTAGTACCGCACATGACCCGCGGTATATAAGATTTCGATCCAGATTAATATAGATAGACAAATCAATACAATGTCTATCGGACCTTGGCCCCCGACCATAACACCCGGTCGGTAGGAAGCGCTTCCCTTTAGCTTCCTAATTCGAAATCAGTTGCCAAAAAATGTCAAACTTGATTATGCAGAAGGTCAAACCGAATGTCATCTTGGTCAGCAAAGGTCAGGTTATATTAAAAAAAATAGACCTTTACAGATAACGTTCCAAAGCTTCGTACCAAAGGTCTTGTTATTTTTAGCAAGAAAATAACTTACGGTATCCAAAGTTGCATCTTCAAGCAAGCTGCTATCAGTTATTCTCAAGTCTGCTCTTATTAAGGTTATGAAGCTCACAATAAGAATCAGCGTTGATCGCTTTGCAATTCCATTAACCATTTTGGACATTTATCTAGTTTTAATTGTAGAGCCAGTAACTCCCAGTATGGATGGGCTATTGACTGACTACGAAAACAATAGATTTGTACAAGGTAGATTATTTCAAGATAACTGAGACCTTCTTCAATGAAATCTTCGATAAATCGATTATTATTGATAGATATGTAGTTAATTAAACCTATTTGTCTCATAACTATTAGCAAAGATAATGGAAAGGCATTAGTTACCCTGTACATTGGTAGGTAGTACTTTGAAAAAGTACTTGTAGTACTTGGAAAAACTAGCTTCCTAGGAAGCTTAGATGATGCTGACCATGAGAAGATAGTAATAGTTAGGTATGCATGAGGAACTAGACGCCACGTCTAAGCTTTTAAAGTCACATCAACATAGGTATTTAAATATCTATCAGCCTTCATTGTAACGGTAATGTACAATTTTTTCCCTCATCAACATCCAGTTACCCAAATCTGTAAAACTATCTATGACATTACTCGTATGATGTTAGAAACGCTGATTTTAGATAGGACCTAAGCTACTAATATAAAAGTTAGTTTATGCGTTTTTGAGTTTTATGTTTTAAACGCTTGTTTGTTTGTTTGTTTTATTTAGAACAGATTAAAAAAAACTTTAAATGAAAAGCCTTACGATTATTTTTATTACACATACGAGGTCGCGGGAGACTGCTGTCTAGACTGTCTTGCCTATATGTAGAATAAATAAACCACCTTACTTACTTACCTTCACCTTACCGTACTTAGGTAGGTACCTTATTTTATATCCCGGTTCCCAGCTATGATACCTTCTGTATTATATATAGGTACCTTATCTTTCTACATGTTTAGTAGAAGCACCAACAATCCGCCAAAAAATGAATGTAGGTATCTACTTAGATAAGCAAAAAGCGGATAGAGTAATTATCATATGCTTACAAATGGGTCAAAACTATGACATTGTTAGTTAAATTACTATCGTTTTGCTATCAATAAATCATTAAGATTACTGTCTCTGATCTATTTCGTAACACGCGTTTAATATCTGTATCTGAGTTCGCTTAAGGGTCTTATCAATAAAAAAGAGCAATTTACCATATTTCTCTATGGCAATTGATTGATACGAGTAATGAATTGAACCCAACGTTTTGCGACCAACAGTCAGTGACACGCACACACATCACAACTTAAAAGATCACAAATATATGACCAATAATACCTATATGACCACCTACCAACAGAGATCAAATTGATACCTATTGATGTGATCGTTAGTATCCCATTACTTGACTAAAAGTTTAAAAAATATATATGTGGTAGTTCGGAAAATTAAAAAAAAAAAGATTTTTCCATTCAAAATTAGTTCATTAGATAAAAACTTAAGGAATAATATTTTTATTCCGGTTGAAATTCAGTCTTACAAAGTTATCATCACAATAGTAGATTATATTATTCGTGGAAAAGGTTTAAATGCGGATTTGGGCGCCACCGGCCGCGGCGCAAACCCAAGCCCAAGCGTATTGAGTCAGTACAATTGATAGGCAAAATGTTTGCGCAAAACATTGAATATCTTGGAAACCCACTGACCTCTTTAAAAAGAGGTCAGTGTGAAACCCCATCGACTTGCTCGATGTTGCCATAGTATAAAATGATTAACTCGCAGAGATCTACCATTTAAATTCATTTCGTTTCGTGTTTGGTGGGTGAGGACCAAGGTGAGGACGAAAACTGTCGTGTCGTGGTCTTCCAAAATCAATTTTGTGGATCCACGCCATCTGTCGTAGAACAAACGCTTCTTTGATTAAAACTTGTAACACTAGATGAAGCTAAATTCACATGAAACACTTTGTGGGTGTTTTCTCCGCTAAAAAAATAAAAATAAATTAAAGAATGAATAAAAGTGTTCTCCTTGTTTTATTACACAAACCCACTGTTTTATTAAATATTTATTTAATTTTCCTCAATAACGTCTTATTTTCATTTTCCATTGCCAAGTTCCTTTAAAAAAATAACTTAAAAAAGTAAACTGTCAAATCAATTTTTCGCGTCCCTCTTCGGTTTATGTTTTTCATTTTTATTTTGCTTTTGTGCAACTTTTCTGCATGTTTTCATAACTTATAAACTATGGCAAATCAGGAGATAAGTTTGAAGTGGAATGGCTATCAAAATAACATACTGTTAAACGTGAAGGAGTTGTTTAAAGACGAAGGTTTATCCGATGTCACGTTAGTTTCGGACGGGCAGAGTTTTAAGGCTCACAAAGTGATATTATCGGCGAATAGTTCCGTATTCAGGAGTATATTTCAGGTAAAAGAACTACCAACCTTGTTTTATATTCATTCTGGTGTTCGTACGTCGCCAGTAACAATTGTAACGCCCACACGTTTTTTGTAGCAAAACCCCCACAAGGATCCAATTATAGTGCTTCATGACATCAACACGGCCTCTCTGAAGACTTTGTTGACGTTTATGTACAACGGCGAAGTCAATGTGACAGAGGAATTTTTGCCTGTGCTACTAAAAACTGCTGAAACTTTGAGGATCTGTGGTCTGTCTACTGGTAGTGAGACAAGTAAAGAGGATGAGGTAAGATATTGTTAAAAGTACAAGTACTTTTAATTATTAATTTAATAACTCTTTGACGATTTAACCAAAAACCTAACCTAAACAAATCACTGTTTATTATTTACAACTACCTGATGATTCTAAGTCTTGTTTATGGCGTTCCAGAAAACCACCACACAAACAAAGAAGCGAAAGAAGAGTGAAAATGAAGATAACAACAACTCTACAAAATGTAAAAAGGTCACAAGCATGCCCAAAACGGAAACAGTTAATTCTAGCATTACAGTAGCAGACCCTGTGAAAAGTTATGTGAGTAAAAAGTAAAGATACATCTTCCATACTAATTACAGGCACAAGCATTTGTATTAAATGCTTGTAAGTTATGTGTGCTTATAAATGTATTCAAGTATTTCTATCCATAATCTTAGTCACCATAGCATATGATAGCACTTAGTTTGGGGCTACGTAATTGATGTGTTTGTTGTAACAATTTATTTAATTGTTAGCTTTCAAATCAGAACTTTTATCCATTGATCCCCATTTTATTTGAATCCAGCTCCATAACTGTAGAATAATGATTGTGTCTATGATCTTCACAATTTTTTTATTTACTGAACAGTTAATATTAAGTTTGAATTAGTGCAGGTCTAAATGCTATTTACTCTTTTGTATAGTTTGATACTTGTTTTTAAATTGAGGTACCTTTTAAGCATAATTATTAAAAATGTATAAGGTTTTCTAAATTGATACATTTTTGTTATCTATTTAACATTGATCTAACATTCCAGGTCATAGTTCCAAAAGTTGAGCCAATAGATTCACCATTGACAGATTACTCGGGAGAAAACACAAATGACACAGATATAGCTTTACTTGATGATGCGTCTGAGAAAAAATACTCAATCACCCCAGAAAACTTGTCTGGCAAAACAGTATCTCCTGGTTTGACCGACCATAGTGTTAAGAAATGGATCAATGAAGTCAGCAGCACTCAACCGTGTTTAAATGTTCCCAATGAAAAAAGTAATGGTCTTGAAATTATAGATGAGGACAAAGAAAGCATTGAAATTGATAAGGAAGTTGAAACGGTTCTACAGAGTGGGACTATTGTGGAATCTTTGAGTATTACAACTGAAAGTTTGAACTCTATTTCTAGTGAGGCACAGATCTGCAAAGGTATGAACAACATTATTTAAATATTTAACTTTTACACTGTTTTTTGTAGGGAAAACTATTCTAATGTGGTTGTACTTGTGACATTTTCAGATAAGAATAATGCTTGCTATGCAAATCCTTCATTTCCGTGTCCATTTTGTCCGCGCATATACAACAGCTGGGGTTACAGGCGGAGGCACGTCAAATCCAGGCACATGACTAACAGGTTAGTTATTTGAACTACTTACAAAACGGGAACTAAACGCAATAGGCGTTAGGTATTTACATGCCACTTGCTTGACCTTTTGATCAGATGGCACCAATTGTGGTCACAGGCAAACTGGGGTTATTTATTATTGAGTTTTGGGTGTTTACTCAGCAATATTAGAAAAATAGAAAACTAGAAAACTAGCCCACCCTATGGTAACATCAAAAACCAAAACCAGAGTTTTCATCATTGCGGATCAACAGGGGAAAGGTTTACAACAGGCCTTACAAAATATGATGGACAAGAAATATGAAGTAACATGTTTTTGGAAGGATGGCGCCTGTCTGCAGGAAGTATTGAATACCTGCAAAACAGAAGTATCAAGTCTCACACAACACGACTTCATTGTGATTGTGGGAGGGATAAATGATAGAAATCCATTGAGTCTAAAATCAAAACTTTTAAATTGGCTAAATTATACAAATCACTCAAACATTATTGTGTGTGGTCTTCCCAGTAATGCTTATCTAAATATATATATTAATAAAGAAATTGAACATATATGTTCGGGATTCACCCACTGTACTTATGTAAAACTAAACTATGCCAGATCCCATCTTGGATCTAAATACTTTTTAGCAAATTTGAGCTTCAGTATATTTCGAGACATAATTCATAAGTCACATTGTACGAGTATACATCTATCGTTAAACTCCAGGGTAAATTGGGATGCCAACAACATGGAATCACCTTGTTTACGAAAATTAGCATCACCCAGAAATATCTTGGATAATTTCTCTTACCCGCCCAACACACAGGATCGAAAACCACCTTCTTTTTTATAAATGATAATTTCATTAATATAATGCATCAAAATATAGCTGGTGTATTGGGTAAAAAAGAGTTGTTAGAAGTAGCACTCAATGAATTGTTAGAAAAAAATAAAACACCAGATTTAATTTGCCTTACAGAAACGTTTGTCAAAAAGCACAGTGAATCGAACATACACATCAAGGGTTATAATTTAGGTGCATCATTTTGTAGGCTTGAAAAGAAACGCGGGGGTGTCTGCATTTTACATAATGACACTATAAAAATTAAAGAACTGTCTCAAATTAATGATTTTGCAGCGGAATTCAGTTTCGAATGTTGCGGGCTAGAGTTGACAGAATATAAAATAATTATTGTAGTAATTTACCGAACGCCAAATTCAAACATCAAAACATTCTTTGATGGGCTCCACATGCTTCTCGATAAACTGAAAACTTTTAAAAGGCGCATTATTCTGACAGGAGACTGGAACATAGATACTTTAAAATCTAATAAAATAGCAGAACAACTTACAGAGACATTATTTGGTTATGGATTGGACTTACATATTAAGACACCTACTCGACAAAAGTCATGCATTGACCATTTTGCGAGCGATATTCAAGAAGCGGTTGGAAGCACTGAAGCTATATGCCTCTCAGATCATAACACAGCCCAATTTTTGACGGTACCGGTCAAGACTCGCAAAATTTCACCCAAATATTGGTTTGAAACCCGGCGTGACTACAATACTGATAATATAGAGAAGTTTAGATCATTAATAGCTGATTACCCATGGGAAAACTTGTTTGAGTATGACTGTGCAGACACGGATTTTACACATTTTCATAATGAATTGACACTTTTGTATAAATTGTGCTTTCCAATGTATAGGATAAAATTTTCAAAACAACCTAAGAAAACTGAATGGCTTACAAAAGGCCTTAAAACATCATGTCAAACAAAAAGGAAATTACGCCTATCCTATTACAAGAAAAAAACATATTATAGTAAAATTAGGTACCGTAAATACTCTAAAATACTAAAAGCATGTATACATCTGTCTCAAAGAATAACAAATGAGAAATATATCAACACTGCCAAGAATAAATGCGTGGCCTCGTGGAATTTAATAAAAAATAAAAACCAATCACAACAAAATAGGAACTATATAGATTATCTGAGGGTAAAGGATAAAACAATTCATAATCCTACACAAATAGCTGACGTCTTTAATGATCACTTTATAGATTCTACAAACGCAACTAAAAATAAAAAAAATATTCAAATTGGTCCAGTAAGTAATATTCCTACATCTATATTCTTGACTCCTACAAATGAAAAGGAAGTAATTCGAATTATTAAATCTTTGAATAAGACAGGTTCTACGGGCTGTGACGAGATTTGCACAAAAGTAATTAAAGCATGTGCTAACGAATTAGCCCCTCTGCTGACTAACCTTATAAATAGATGTCTTATCGAAGGTAAATTTCCTCACAGCCTTAAAATCTCAGTGGTCAAGCCGTTGTTTAAACGTGGAGAAAGATATGAATTAAATAATTATAGACCTATTGCTCTCATTCCGGTACTGTCAAAGGTCCTTGAGAAGGTCATGCATGAGAGACTGACTTCATTCTTCACAAAAAATAATGTACTAAGAGAAGAACAATACGGATTCCAAAGGGGAAAATCAACAGCACATGCTTGTTTCTCCCTAATTAAAAACGTATCGGTACACATGGATAAAAGAACTCCAGTAACCACAATTTTTTTCGACATGTCTAAAGCCTTCGATTTCGTCAATCATAAAAAACTCATGTCAAAACTAGAATCGTATGGAATACGAGGACCTGCCTATGAGTGGATCCAGAGTTACCTTATAGGTAGAACGCAATTCGTGGAGATTTCAAAGTTAAACAATGAGCTTCAATGTGTCTCGTATAAATCTTTGATTATAGATAGAGTGAATAATGCAGGCGTTCCTCAGGGCAGTATATTGGGGCCCCTGCTATTTATAATTTATATCAATGATCTCCCAGAATGTACTAAATATCCGGTAATCCTTTTCGCTGATGACATATCTATTACAATTGATAAAAAAATAAGCCTTGACTACAATACTGAGATAAACTATGAAATCACTAAAATAACTGACTGGAT
Organism: Pyrausta despicata; assembly: GCA_963921415.1. Taxonomy (NCBI): domain Eukaryota; kingdom Metazoa; phylum Arthropoda; class Insecta; order Lepidoptera; family Crambidae; genus Pyrausta; species Pyrausta despicata. Next base: position 13,318,632 of record OY992848.1, read on the forward strand.
GGAAAGTAACGATTTAAAAATGAATACAGATAAAACAAAATATATTCAGTTTAGTAATAAAAATGCCAAACCCCCACAATTATCTTTGAACCATCGTGGCGAAACCATTTCAAAAGCTACATCTGCAACTTTTCTAGGCATTGTTATAGACCATAAGCTGACTTGGAAGCATCACATTGAAGCGGTATGCCAAAAAACTAGCAGGTTCGTTTATGCTTTGTATAGACTGACTAAGTTAGCCAGCATTGAAGCGGCGCTGATGGCATATCATGGATATGTGAGCTCCATACTAAGATATGGACTGATTATATGGGGAAATTCAGCCGACATAAATCGTGCCTTCATTATCCAAAAGAAATGTGTGAGATCTATCTGTGGAGTTGGGCAGTTAGAATCGTGTAGACATCTTTTTAAACAACTAAATATTCTTGCATTACCATCCCTATATATTTTTGAATCATTGACATTTGTAAAGAAATATATACATATTTTTCCAAAGAGAAACGAATTTAGTAATGTAAGAAAAAGGTATCCATACAGGTTAGATACGCCATCATCAAATACAGCCTGCTTCAGTAGGAACAGCTACAGCATGTGCATTCAATTGTTTAATTTTCTTCCTAATTGGATCCAATGTCTTCCTTTTACTATTTTTAAGAAAACCATGTTCCAAATTCTTGTTGAAAATTGTTTTTATGACATTAATGAATTCACAAAATTTTGCCGAGACGGTCATCTAAAAAAATATATATATATTGTCAAAAAGATTAATCTTTAATTATTACTATTTCTTTTTTGTACTCAAATGCTCCACTGTTGTATCTTACTTGCACCTGAGTTTGGGCTTATGTTAAGTCCCCGTTATAAATTTTTGACATTTTTATTATTATGAATTGGCCAGCACTGTATGACTTATTATATTTTGATGTGAATTGACCAGCATTGTATGACTTATAGTATTTTATATTATCTTATAGTGACATTATTATTTGCTTTCATTTTGTAATTTGTAAATTTGCATGACGACAGAAAATATAATATTTGCTTATCGATAGATCGATTAAACATGAATGCTCATCTCTCTAAATGTAACAACTTTATCTGTACTACCATGTTTTATGCAAATAAAGATTTATCTTATCTTATCTTATCTAATAGGCCCTCAAGTACGAAGCAGATTTATCTTGATAATAGGTTGAAAATGCGTTCTGTCTCTATCGTTATTGAAGCAACTGACAGTGACAGAACGCGTTTTATATCTAGTGTCAAGGTAATTTTGCGTCATGTAAGAGAGCCTTAGAGTAGCTTTGTGCAGGTCCAATATAGCTTTTTTTTTCAAAATCCGACTGACTTTGAAGCAGAGATCGAACCTGCGTTCCAAGGTATTGTACGTGGCTCTCTGCAAAACCAAATGTTATCAGCCACATTACACAATTTTAACAGATAAGCCGATGCTGATGCACTAAACTGAATTTTCCTTTTGGAACATTTCAGAGCAATGGGCGTTCTGTACATTGACAATGTTTTTACGCAATAGATTACTCAATACTTTCGATTTATCCTTTGAAAACCAAGTTTTCAGCAAAAAAATGCTTTGCTGTCCAAATTTGTTATGTCTCTTCACAAAGCGTGTTGATATTTGTTACATACTGGTTTCTTAAGCGCAGGGCTCATAACCTGTCTAAGTAGCATGACCGCCATCTTTTAGCCATGTTGTGTGCTAATGAGCAAGAAAGTTACACTTGTGACGAACAAAAACTTTTCAGATCGCTACTTCTTTCAAGATAACTTTTTGAGCTGGTACTCTAGCTTCAGCTCCGGATACATATATCAAGGAGCATATAATCACTATGTTTAAGAGGTGGGTCTCCATAGATAAAAATTGGTATATGAAAGGCTTATCCAGGCCAGGCCAATCTTCATACCGGATTTAATCTTGCACACTAAACATGTTCTGTAATTCATGAAACAGATTTTTGTCCACTGTACAATATCAAAGATTACTGAGCCGTCCCAGGATACAAAATATATATTAAAACATAAAACCCAAGTTTATTTTAATATTAAATAAAATAAAATTGTTTAAATTGGTTTAACTGATTTTTAAATTGACTGTTGTTTGTTGGGATGAAAGAAAGAGAGTGGTTCTATACTTTTAAAAAAGAGAAAAAAAATCGACATTTTGTTCGCCATTAAAAATCTCACAACTAATACAAAAAAACCGGCCAAGTGTATGTCGGACCACGCATACAGAAGGGTTCCGTAGTCAATTTTGGCACCGCGCTGTTTTGCATTTCTTGCATCACCATCATCTCCCTAGCCTTCAATGTCATCATTGTAAAGTATATATTTTTATATTGTTTATAATTTCGAAAGTATTCATCACAGGATACCCGAAACAATATAAATAAGAGTTTCCGTGTCTGTTTCTTTACGTGAGAGATTTAAAGTTCCAAGACTCACTCACTTATAGGTCCAAGACTTTAGAAATTACAGGGGGGGGGACACACACACACCGTGTAAACGACTTTGGCGGGCTATGACTCGCAAATGGTAAAGCTGATAAAGAAAGTGTTGTATGGAAACCCTACCTTATATTCATAGTCCTTTTCAACGATACCCCATACAAGGGAGTGCACTCAAAAAAATAATTCACCCCCCCCCCTTTACATGTATAGGGAGGTTCCTCGTTGGACTACGGAACCCTAAAAATTGACATATGGAAATATTTTAATGCCCTCGAGTCTCAACAACGAACGAATTTCGCAGGCCTTTTTCCCTTTCAATAAACAATCCAAAATTTATATTTCCAGATTGTCGTGCAAATGGTGCGTGTCAGTGCTCGCGTCGACCGGCGCGTGGTACGCGCACGCCACGCGCGCGCACGGCGTCCCGCACGAAGAAGCGCGCAACTCGCTCGTCGTTATGGTGGAAGCGCACGCTGTGCTCACTCTAAACGAACCAAGCGTGGCCCAGCTGTTGGGCCAAGTCGGGATGGGCGAAGGAGGGCATGCAGCTGTGAGTGACAACAGCCAGTAACTTTTTTCTTTTCGGCCAGTTTTTTTTTTTCTATGTGGCCAGTAATTTTTTTTCTATGTGGCCAGTATTTTTGCAAGGCCTCGCGATGGAGTGTTCGAAATACGAATTGAATGCGTAGATTGGAAGTGATATTTTTTTCGTTCTCGCAATCATGTCTTCGGCCAGTTTTCAAAACGAATTGGCAATGCTAATGTGTATGGAGAAATCAGAAGCAAAGAATTGTTTAGGTAATTATTACTATTACCAATTCTCACGTCATGATTGTGGAAGCGCACGCAGTCCTTAGGATAAATAAGCCAAGTGTGGCCCAGTTGTTGGGACAAGTGCGCATGGGCGAAGAAAGCCAAAATGCCTTGAGTGACAACATTCAGTAACTTTTTTCTTTCAATGTGGCTGGAATTTTTTAAATAGCCGTGTGCCATTGGCCAGTGTAGGCAACATAGTTTTGGCACTAGACAAAGCGATGGTGTTTTAAGAAATAAAACACACTAAAAATTTTGTTAATCGCTCGTAGTCATGGCGCACGCAGTTCTCACATTACGAGAACCAGGTGTCGCCCGGCTGCTAAGCCCAAATGGACATGGAAAAAGATGCCATGCTGCCGTGAGTCTCTGGCCAGTGTTTTTTTTTGTAAATGTGGTCAGTTTTTCTATGAACATTGGCGCAAACGAACGATGGCGAGTTTAAAATAGAAATAGAAATATCCTGAATACCCTTCGTATAACCATTATATTATCATGGTCATCTCAAAAATCAGGTCTTACTTACAATTTAGATTCGTCGTGACTCACAAATATTACACTATATTTTTCTTAATGTCTACTGTTGATATCCGTTTATTTCATAGATTTAGAATATACTAGCGTATAGATCAACTGAAAGCTCGAAAACGTGAAATCAATTTTGATTTGATCATGTGTGCGTCATTTAGTGATCTAGTAGGTTCTACTTTGAAGCATTATCGATAAGTAACTACTACATTTCTTCTTATTATTATTTTCAAATTAGCGTACAGATTACTACGTTTCTTTGTTTGTCCTTTGGAGTAAAATATAATTTTAAGTATTTAATCAGGTTTTTTTACTTTATTATTATTTGATCTTAAAAGAACGAAGCATGTTCTAACTTAAAGAAAAATGGGTAAAAGCATAAATACACAAAAAAATAAACAGTTAACTTTTAAAACTTATTAATTAAGGTAAGGTATTTTAAGGCCTTTTTTCATATAAAATCATGAGTCATAACTGGGCTATTTAAAAAAAAAACCGGTCAAGAGCGAGTTGGACTCGCGCACCGAGGGTTCCGTACAAACCTGTAGATAAGGAGTAGTAACTTTGAAATTTTCAAAATTGTCAAAAATATTTTTCAAAAATATTTTTTTTTATATGATAAAACTGAAAATTTACGGTTTTCGTAATTATTCCTATATCTGTACTATAAGACGTGACTTTGTACTAAATTTCAAGATTCTAAGTTTACGAGAAGTACCCTGTAGGTTTTGATTCCCGTGCGAGTTTCGAAAATTTGCGGAAATTTGCGGCCTAAATGGCTGTATCTTTTGATTGCGTTGGCTTAGAAGGTTGATTTTTCTACAGCTTCCAGGGACAGTAGACCTAAGTATCATATAGAAATTTCAGTTTGATGCCTCCACGCGTTCCTGAGAAAAACGGTCTTGACAGACGGACGGACGGACGGACAGACGGACAACAAAGTGATCTTATAAGGGTTCGGTTTTTTTCTTTTGAGGTACGGAACCCTAAAAACAATAGTTCTGTGTTAAAGAAATTTGAATTTTCATGTTCGTTTCACATTTTTTAGTGTTATTAAAAAAATGTCCTTGCTTTATGAAAGTATTCGGGTGGAACTCTCTCTCTTTGACTTGTCCCTGAAAATATAAAAATAATGATGATTGTCTTTGTCTTCCGAAAAGCTTTTTTTGTACACAGTCATGACAACACATTCACTCGTAATTCGGGCAATTTTGCAAAAACACTAACCTGATCATACATAAGGATTCTAAATGATGCACACAAATTGATTTTAAACATTTTTGTCAAAAACATAGAATTTTGAGGAAATCAAATGGAAGTAATCAACCAAAATATTCATATCAATTTTAGTCAGTGTACACGTAAAATTAATAATTTTCACCAAAATCTTGTTAATTATAAACAAATAGCCATTTATCAACGCAAAAGATTAAAGGCAAAATCGGCAAACTTTGATCAAAAACAAATACTTCATAAAATGATTACATCTTGAGTTTTAAATTTACCTTTAAACGTTCAATCCGCTGGATACATTTGATAGCTCACAGTCACTCACAGAACAAGTCATCATTGGTAAAAATATTTGAAATTACTAGATATAAATAACAGTTAATTAAAAAAAAAACAATTTACTTAGGAGCTATTTTTACCGAGGACGACTAAGTCGTCTTGTTGTCATTCAAAAATCTTTTATATTTACACTAATGTCAATTTCTATCTGTTCCCATTCTTTTCTATCTTGTTATATTTTCATAAGAGATTTTCTTCTCCCTCACACGCTCTTTTGGTCTTTATATCTTAAGTTTACGGTTTATTTAATTTTTGGTCAGTAATTTCATTGAAAAAAACGGTCAGTGAGTAAACACGTGTTTATTGTAGCTCTTATTTATATGTGAAAATTAAGTTAGATATAAATTTTTGTTTTAAAAAATAGTCATAATGTAATATAACCAGTTGCTCACCTTAAAAATAGTATTACTCGCGTATTACCAATATTTACATTGACAATATTTTTATTTCATTTAAATTTAAATAAACAAATAAAAATTGTAACGTACTAATCCTAACTTTATTTGGAGCATGAAGGCTTACCCATATAACTTACAAACTCAAATAAAAAATTTGGTTATCATATCAGCCTGTTAAATTCCACTGCTGGACATAGGCCTCCTCCAAAGAGCGCCACAGCGCACGATCTCCCGCCCTTTGCATCCAGTCACTACCAGCTGCCTTCTTCAGGTCATCTGTCGATCTAGCCGGGAGGCATCCCACACTACGTTTACATAAGCGTGGTCTCCATTCGAGAACCTTCCTGCTCCACCTCTCGACTCAATAAAAAATTGTTAAATTTTATGAACTTTCCTAAGCAACTGGTTATAGTGTGTGTCTTGCTTACGTGTGTACAGAATGATCTCAATGAAAAGTCAAACTGTAGTAACTTCGCCATTTTATAATTATGTCGGTTCTCGACGTGATTAAGCTAGGTATTATTAGAACACGTTTGATATTGTATTATTTATACTTGAATTATATAAAGTGTATGCTAAAAATATAGGAGACAAAATCTCTGCATGTATCTATTTCATTAAATAACTATTTCAATTCCAACCAAAAGAAATAATATTACATTGCTTGCAAACATCTAAATAGAAGAGCCTTAATACAAATAAGTAAAACAGTGATTTTATTAACCGTGTCACAATATAAGACAGTCAGTTTTGAACACTGCTCATGTAATCTGACATGGTTAATTGCAAACCCATTCTGGGTAGGATATACTTTTGACAAGCTGCCTTATTTATTTGTACGAGTAGTGTGGCTGACAGTAAAGACTTGTAATAAAATTATTATGGTCTGTTTATCATAAATATCCAAACACTAAATACTCAGTCATTCATAAAATAATAATATGAAAAGTGTGAACGAAGAATTATTAGGACTGAAAAACTAGAGCTTAAGATTCTTAATTAGAATTAAAAATATTCATATTTTTATATGCTTTTAGGATTAAAACATAGGTATAAGTCAATTACTAAGATTTGGCAATAAATATAGGATGTGATTTTGTAGTGCTAAAATTTTTATATTATATTGAAAAATAATATTTGGACAGTATTTTATGAAAAATTCTAAAATATTTAAATGGCTATAACAATGAGATTAACGTAAGTAAGATTTGATAAAAAAAAAAAAAAAATAATTCACATATTTATAATATTTATTTATTTTTGTATTGTTCTCAAGCAATAATACGACGTAAGGTAAGGCAGTTGAAACTTTGTGATGAAACATAATAAATACTTTGTCTAGATTTAAGTGATGATCACCTGGGTATAACGGATAACGATTTATTAAATTTATACATTTTTGTCAAATAAAATTACTGATGACACATATCAAACTGTACAAATAATCCACGAGCTTCATGTACACGAATTTTCACTAGTAATAATAGCACTACAAATATTAATGGCTAGGTGGGTGTGGGAAAAATAATTAATACATTGTTTCATGTAAAATCAAGGCTTTAGAAGGTATGGCCACTAACAAAACTAAATCGAATTATCTTCTTTTTGAATTTTAACCATTTACAGATACATCAATTAAGCGATTAATAACACCCACCTCAAAATAGCTTTAACCATACATTTCCATATATTCTGTCGACCAGTTTTTATGCATAAGTAATTATAATAAGTTACCAAAGCAATTTATAACGTAAGTTTAGAATTAAGTAAGTGAGTCGAAAACTGATATATTTTTGTATAACGTGATGAGCCCTAAGATGTTTATTTTTAGGGATACTGTGTGTATATTTTTATAATACGCCATAATTCGCTTTAAGGTTACTTTGTATTCAATATACTTAACTCTATTGAGATATGAAATCATAATAATTACTTATTTTATTCATAACATAACAAATTCTTATGACTTATGTAAACCATGTGGCTTTAAAAACTTAATCGTCAAAAATATTAATAGTACTACGCCATATTAAAAATAAAATGTATGCGGACTTCCAGTACAATGGAGATTAAATATATTTTTTACAAAATGGGTTTGAATTTTATAAGTCCGTTACGATTCCCTCGACAGTGATGCCGGGTGCTAGCTGGACGCGCTCGCTCTCGGCGTTGTCCTCAACCGTGTAAAGATCTGACCTCGAATCTCTCTTATTCATGGCAGCCATTATAAGTTCTTTAGAGTTCCTTCGAATTAATTCCTTGCTCTTCGGTCGCGGCGGTGGCGGCGCCGGACTTCTTTTACCTGAGGGCGTTGTTTTACCAGACGCGGGGGTAACTCTTCCCGCCGGGGTAACTCTTCCTGCCGGTGAAACCTGAGCGACTGGCGATGGGCTAGTTCTTAGGTGAGGCGACGCATGTCCCGGAATCCTGTCTTCTAAAATACCGTTATCTGTTTCGCCATATCGCTTCATCGAAGCCCGATTCCGAGGTGTCTTCTTGAGCATAGCTTGAAAATTGAACGGAGGATCGTCATCGTTCATGTCGCTCGTCGATTTCGCCATCGCCTGAAGCTCTCTGATCGGGTTCATTTCTGGAGCATCGATGGAGTAAAGACTCCTACTGTAGCTCGTCTTTCGAAGGCTTCCGGATGTGTTTTCTAGAATATCAGTGTCGTCGCGACCCCCAGACCAAGGCACTGGTGGTTGATAAAAGTTTGGTGGGGCAGCCGCTGGTTTTTTCTTGTAGACCAATGGGCGGTTGCCTACGTCTTTGCCTGATGTTCTCGGGATGGGTGGTGCCGGTTCGTCTGGGGGTAGTTTGGGCACAGGCTGTGTGGGGTCTCTGCAGAACGGCACTGCGATGAGCGTCTGCGTGCTTGTCGAGGACGTCTTAATGGGGTCAGTTTGTGCTGCACCGAAACGTCGTTTCAACGGTTCGTCCCACTGCTCGTGGTCTGAGTCGTATTGACTTGCGAATGTGTCACTAAAATCAAGAGAGCAAAGCTATAAGCTCTGATATAAAGCAGGTAATTTGAAGTATATTCTTCTTTTAATTTAAACGACTACAGAAGCTATGAATTAACCTGAAGATAAAGATTTAAGTTATCGTAAGTTAATTTTTAAAATATACACCTTTACTGAGGTATATATCTATGTTGCTGTACCCTGCTGGGTGTATACTTATTTGTAGGGCTGTTAAAAGTCTGCTGTACCTACCTATGTATGTTTGCAATGAATAAATGAATACTTACGTGCTCTTTGCAGACGGGTCACACATGTAAGACGTGTCGTAATATTGCAACTGGTCAATTCGGAAAGGCAGTTTCCAAACAGTAGGTGGTCCTGATCCAAGGAAATCTGATTCTTTGGACTGGGGGTCAACCCGATCCAATAAAACTGATGTGCTGGTGTTGAGCAAAGCCTCCAACATTGCTTGGTTGTAAATGTGAACCTGTAATTGATATATTTAACCTAGCAATTGTTTTGTCAAGCATCTTCAATATATAAAGACGTAGATAAATAATCCTTAGGTTATTACGATATTCATCTATTGACGACCGCTTGGTGCAGTGGTCCGCATGTCGGACTTCTAAACCAAGGGTCCCGGGTTCGATTCCCGCACAGTACAAGCATAAGTGTGCATGAACATGTGTGTTTGTACTGGTCTGGGTGTTTTCTATGTATAATATGTATTTATTTACAAAAAAAAGTATTGAAGTATGTTTATCCGTTGTCTAGTACCCATAACACAAGCCTCGTAGCTTACTTAGGGACTAGAGAATTGGTGTGATCGTTGAGAAATATTTATTTTTATTATTTATCTATACTATTTATTTAGTAGAAGGAAGAGAATATATAATAGTGTATAATACTTGTTGGGAGAAATGGACTAGGTCTTGATAGCGAACTGCTCGATACTGCAACAGGACTTGGAATATGGATCTGCTCTTCCATTTCATGGCGAATCGTTTAAGAAATTTTGCCGTTTCTTCGTCTATTTGACCTGATGATTTGATCAGTGGTCCGTACGCTTTTCTTACTATGTAACCACGATACGCTGGAAATATAAATAAACGTCTAGATAATTATTTCTTAGAGATGTTTTATATTGATGACTATTTTCAAATTTGAATAGTACCTTTCTGAATAAGCAGAGCGGCTTCATCTTCCGTGACGTTCATCGATTGCTGTTTCTTCAATTCTTTGACTGGAATAAAAAATAATCTAGATGTTACTTCTTAGCACTGTGATATTTCCTTAATTGAATGTGTGGTTTAATAACTTACTGTGATTAGCTTTTGATTTGTCTTTCTTAGCTTTTCTTCTCGCTAAAAATGCCCTCATCATGCATTGCACTTTTACTATTTTCTTGACCTGTGTTTCGTATAGTCTAGCCAAGAACTCTTCATTGTAGTATTTTAAGAATACTTTGGACTTTCCTAACACCCAACCTTCCATTTTGAGTCGGATAAGAAGAAGTCTGCAATTGTCAGTAGTGACCTCCACGTTTTCGTCAAAATCAAATGCCAGAAAACGATATCTGGAAAACATGAACGAAGCGTTTGATAATCATGACACTGTAAATATAAGGCAACACCTAGAAGTAAGTTCTGTACCTTCTAATGAATTCTGCAAATGGTATCCGTGAGGAATAACCATTCTGACGGGCTTTTGCAGTATCGAGTATAGCTAGTGCCCTAAGCTGTTGCCTTATTACTTCAGTTTGGAATCCTCTAGGGTTGTCGTTTAGGTCCGCTCTGATACACCTCACATAGTGAGTGCCTCCACAGCCAGGCCCTAAGGCGAGTTGCTTGAGGATCTCAAGGCTGGTAGCCCGGTATGTTGCAGCTGCCGTCCTCATTCTGTGCACTTGTGAGTATTGACCTTTTGATACTGTGTTGTATTTCTGTAATAAATGTTTAATTTGTTATGAGTCGCGCCCAATGAAAATAACGCTAACAGTCGCATGCTCACTAGACGAAAAAGGAATCAAGGAATCTAATTGGCAGTATAAAGTGTACGTACGTACAGTAAGTACGTTTGCGCCTATGCGAGCGAGCGAGATAGTGACTATTCTGATGCGCAAACTCCCTCCAGCCTTCCTTCCAGCGTTTTTATTATTTGGTGTAACTTATTATATTATTGTGCTATTATTATTATTATGTTCTATTTATTCAATACTACTTACGCGTGTCTTTATGTTCTCCATTTCTTTCTCGGACTTAGTCCTGACTACAGCTACCTTTGGTTGGCTGGATGACACTGTCAAGTTGCCGGTCTTCGTCAGTTTGTTTCTAAAGAGCTGCTGGACTGTAATATTGATTGAAGCCCTCATAGTCTCTATCATTTCTGGAGGTAAGAAATCTCTGTTTTTATCCGCCATTTCTCTTGCGTCATAGTTCACTTTTCCTGTGTAATGTGCTACGCTGAATTCGTGACTCCCAGACAACTTTATGTAGGGACCTTTAAATGTTGTTCTGATTGTGCCTGTAAAATGAAATCACACAAATCTTGGGTGAGGGTGTTATAGGTTTAACCTGTCTGTCTGTGGCACCGTAGCTTCTGAATGGAACCGATTTATTCCGCTTAAAAATTACTGAACTGAGTAGTATTACTGAACTAACATAATACATAATTTGATTATTTTTGTAATTCTGACTGACTCTTATGTGTATTTTTTCTGACATATTAAATATTTGTGACATATGATATGATAATCCTGATGTATCTATTTTTCTTTATTTGATTTTATACTAGTAAATGTTTGTTTGACCATGTTTACTGTGCGACTAGCATGCTGACGCTTTGGGCGACTGTAAGTCAGTATATTTTCTGTTAAATAAATATAAAATAAAAAAAACACATTTGTTACATACTCAAATATGTCTAATATACGTACTCATTATAAACTCTTGTCCACTGCCTCTTCGGCTCGCTTCATCTAGTATGTAAAACAGACCCAAAGGCCGGCCCATGAGTTGGTCAACTGAGTTTTTGTTATCATAAAAATGCAAGGATACAACAGGAATGTTTTCTTCTGCTGTTTCTTGCATCTCCCAAGCAAATATGCGCTGATTGTAAAGGAATTGTATTTGTTCATTTGTTGTGTTAACTATGAGTTGTTCGATACGGTTTCTGTGGTAGCATTCGAAGCCGAACATATCAAGTAAGCTCACTGAGAATTTATCTCCACTGAAATGAGAAATATCGAATCAAAAGTTACAAAAGTATATTTTTGAAAAGACTATTGTAAAAGTTTTACGGTGCTACTTACAAAACTGATCTCATAAATGACAATTTGGAATTGATAAGGTTTATCATCCAGTCGATTAGCCTCCTGTATAGTGTGCCTGCTAGCGTATCTCTTGCGTCCCTAGCTTCGTCTGTCGAATGCTTTCTCTTTACTGCAGTTCCACTCTCAATCAAACAGTAATTTAGAAGCGCCCACAAGAATTTCACTTCTTCAAGAGAAAGCAACTTGGCTACCTTTTTAGCCTCTTCCAAATTTTCGATCTCAGCAGAACCACTTTTACCGTCTTTGAATCTTACATTCCCAAGTATTAAAATAGATGCTAGTACTGTTTCAAGGAATGTTATATCTTCTTCTTCCCAGTCAAGTATTTTGAGACTTTCGATAAATTCCTTGTAGCTTTCCACATTCTCTTGCGGTGTTTCCCGGACTCCTTTTGCTCCTTTGGTAGGTTCATCCAACACTCTCAAATAGCGATGCTTTCGATTCTTCTCTAAGTGAAGTTCATCTAGCCGGTTGGTAGCTTCCATTGCATCATAGAAGTAGTATAAAAGATTGAAATTGGCATGAGACCTGAAACAGACCTATTTTTTAATAGATATAATTTATTGATGAGAAATAAATATAAACTGTTAAATATTTACATGTCAGTAGACGAAACGCGCCATTTCTCGAGCTGATAAAGCCAAAATATAGCTCCACTGAGCTTCCCCGAACTGCCGTAGGTGACTTGGATTTGGAAGATCCCCCTTGTGGAATGCGAATTTATTGGGGTTGCAGCACTTAAAGATGCTTGTATAACTTTAGCTGCCCTTCTTATTCTATCGGCGGTATTATTTTTCATAGCGCCCAAGTGCGTTAAGTGTGACAGTGCGTGATTCATATTCGTTGTTTTTCCGGATTTGCTTTCCCCAGAAAAAACAATGTGTTGTGGTTCGTTGTGATGTAATGCATCTTGATAAGCGCTGTCAGCTACAGCGAAGATATGGGGTTCATTATCTGATCTTGATTTGCACTCATACTTCTTATGGTACTGAAATAAGAACACAACTTTAAATAACTTGCACAGTTATATACTGTCTGATAAATAAGCGTTATTAAATCGACTTACTTCTTCGTTATAAATGTCGTCATTTGTATTCGGATTAAGTATTAACAGAATATCGCCTACAAAAGACGTAAAAGATCCTTTAGCCAGCTTAGTCTGTAGTTCAGCAAGTATGTTATCTTCTGTTAGGTGTTCCAATGCAGCCAAGTCCTCGACTTGCATCGTTTCGGGTTCGTGGACCCCTTCCGTAGTCAAAAGACCGTTCTTGATAATTCGCTCTGGTTTTTTTGGTGGACCTTCCATTGATTTTATTTCGTTTGCCAGCATTTTCAATTCAGTAGTCATCTGAAACATAAAAATCGGCCAAGTGCGTGTCAGACCACGCATAAGGTAGGGTTCCGTAGTAAATTTTGGCACCGCGCTGCATCTTGCATCATCATCATCTCCCTAGCCGTCAAGTCATCATTGTAAAGTATATATTTTTATATTATTTATAATTTCGAAAGTATTCATCACAGGATAGATACCCGAAACAATTTTAAATAAGAGTCCTGCCTGTTTCTTAACATAAACGACTTTGGCGGGCTATAATAACTCCCAAATGGGAAAGCTGATAAAAAAGTGTTGTATGGAAACCCTATCTTATTTTCATAGTCCTTTTCAACGATACCCCACACAAGGGGGTGCACTCAAAAAAATAATTCACCCCCCCTTAACATGTATAGGGAGGCACACTTAAAAAAGGTTTTTTTTTAATGAGATCTATCTGTGAAGTATCCTCGAACCAAGTTACATGCAAATCAGTCCATAAACGTAGAAGATATTCTGCTGTGACAGACTAGGACGGACTGAACGATCTTATAAGGGTTCCTTGTCGGACTACGGAACCCTAAAAAGCATGTAAAAATGAGTCATTACATGGTGAAGTTATTAGATTTACTTGGAAATAATATGCAAGTTTTCTATCACTTACATGGTAATCGTTTTCGGGTACAGATTGTATGAATGGATGCTCTGACAATTCTGCCATATAAGGGCGATGTTCAGGATTCTTTTCTAAGCACCTGTACATAAGAAATACGAAATAATCACCAGACACGACGCGTGTTACACAAAACCAGAAAAATAATTCAAATTACTGAGCTGTATTTGCTGTGACCGGCATTATAACTTACTCGGTAACGAAGTCATTAATATCATTAGACCACATCGAAGCCTTTCCTATCCCAGGCGGAGGGTTCCTCACAATTTGAAACAGTGCTCTAGTCGGGTGCATATCTTGGAACGGCGCTTGCGCATCCGTCATTTCTATAGTCGATATCCCCAACGCCCATACATCGGCTCTGTTCCCGTATCCGTCATCGCCACACGTCACCACTTCGGGAGCCATCCAGCTCGGCGATCCGATGCTCGTGTTGCTTTTATCGAGTGTTCCATTCAACTTGCATGACAGGCCGAAATCCGTCAACTTCACTTCGCCATCCTTCGTGATCAGAATGTTGCTGCATCTCACGTTGCGATGGATCACTTTATTCTCGTGCAGGTACATGAGGGCCTAGAAATGAACGGACGTGAGATGGATTTATCGGACCAATAGCGGGAGGCAGCGCGTTTGACGAGTGATGGAGTGACCGCCCCTACGAAATCGTTTGGGGTTTAAGGGTCTTACGTATTGTGTTATTTTTATCACAAAACCATCTCTCATGCTTTTGATTAAAATATTACATATATTTTACTCTTTATTGTATACAACGTTAATATTCGATTTTAATTTGTAAATTACAAAGTAAAATTAGACATCAGCTTTGATTATAATGAGCTACGGGCATATTAGGTGGTATTTATTACAAATTAACACCACTCATCGTTATTATGACATTTTGTTTATTTAGATACACGCCCCCTTGTGCTGTGCCCAGAATCACATCTCTGGGCTTATAAAAACTAGGTGAAATTTGAACTTTTAGCCCAATCGCTGAGTGTATAATAAGCGCAAAAATTATAACTTTGCTTATTAATAAGCGTTAACTGAATTTCGTACGTGGAACCCTGAAGTGGGCCTGCGTAGTCGCGTCACTGTCAGTCAAGCGGTTCGCCGTCCACGCCCCGCGACTCGGCGCGGGCTATTTGCATACGTATCGGGTGCGCTGTCGCAGCGGCTGTCGCGGGTCCGCCGGCTGATATATCAGTGCGTTTAATGCGTTCATTACTGACGTTTAGCTGATAGTGATGGGCGGTTTTGGGGATGTCGATATTGAACTTCATATTTAATGTGTCCGGTGGAATCGAGCAGAGAATTGTTGCAGGTATCCCCAAAACCCTTGTTGAGATTGAAAGCTTCTACAAGGGTTAAACGAATAGGAATATTACAGTTTGCTTCCTAATACTCGTATGCGCAGCCTTATGAAAATCATAGGACAAGGAACACACTTCGTATTTTCACAACTAATAAAACAGTACATTTAATTACAAATACTTATGGAAATTACACAAGTACGAAGATCATGATTTTATCGATAAGATCTTTATCGAGGATACTAACATCACTAGCCGGTCTTTGATTGTAGCTTACGAGATGCAACATCGATAGATATGCGTGGAAGATCTGCCGAACGAAAAGGACGGAGCACCGGTATTGTGAGGCAAGTGGCTTGCATAAAGATAATGCGCATTTATCCGATCTATCCGTAAAAGCGTAAAAGATAACATGAGCGCATCCGACTTAGGTCTTTAACTCGTCGGTGTAAAATTTTCTTCGCGACGATGCTCACAAGTTTAAAGTTCCTTAGCTTCTGGCACCGCGGTCCGTATATCTTGTGTGTGCGAGCATTATTTACGATAATTGAGCGATGCGCCGCAATGGGGGGCCATCGGTGTTGTCTGACGCCACCGACATTCGCATCGACAAGTTCGACTGTTCCGTCGCGAATCACATCAAATAAAGCGGCGGGCATTTTAAGTAATGGCCCTAGATAGTATTTCAACGTACGCGGACATTCGTCGGGTAATATTTTATTCGACGTCACGATGGCAGCGGGAATCGCCAGGATCCGAGTACAATTGAGTTTGCGAGTTTGCATTCAGAGTCCACCAATTGATTCTGCGGTTGAAAGGTGGACTGGCAGCCCCTTTGTTTTCGGAACGGACATCTCGGCTTGAATGTGACGAGGGACATGTTTATAGTCAGTCGAATATGGACTCACCTTGATCGTATATTTGAGGATGTAGGCGATGTGTTCCTCGGACATTCTCCTGTCGGCCGCATGCAGTTTTCTGACAATGTCGATGACAGACCCACATTCGCACAACTGAAAGGGCAAGGTGGTTTTATTTCTGCACCAAATGAGGCCACTTATGTAGATGTGAACGGATAAACAACTTAAAACGAGAAACAAATCTTTGAATCGAATCATTAAATTTTTATCGGCTATTCTTGGTAAGTGAATGTAAACCAGAATCTTTTCAGTTGAAATGGACAGCATAAAATTGATATTTTTAATGTTCATATCTATCTTGAAGTAAATAACGATGACGTTCTTAAAGTAAATTATCCAAAAACGACAATCGCCTACCTCTAGTACGAACCATATTTTCTTCACGCCCTCTGACTTCTCGCAGAAAACACCGTAAAAATCAATTAGGTTGGGATGTTTGGAAAAATCTCTGAGAATCTTGTATTCTTTTTGGATGTGAACTTCCTTATCGTCGGTGTAAGTTTGGACTTTGACAGCCACAGTTTTTCCTGCTGCTTGGTTATCGGATGCTCTGAATACCTCCCCGAAAATGCCTGAACCCAATTTGGTGTCCAGGGTATAACGGTCGAGCGGTGTGGGCAGGGTGGCTATGTTTAGTCCGTCCTTCATCTTGCCTGACGAAGGCTGAGTCAATTATCCTGTTAGGGATTGGATAAGGTCTTAAACACTCTTACATAAAATATTAAAGCTTCTAATGGTGTTTTTTGAAATATATAATTACATACGTGATCAGTACTTGCAACCGCCACTTGCCAGATACTATGAAGCCTACTAAAGCAATTGAAATGTAAAAAATGTAATTAATCCTATCCAAACCTAAAACGAGACACTATTTGTTTTTATTTACTAGCTGGTTAATTGCGAATTGTTCTTACGCCTGTGTTTTGAATTGTCAAACACTTGAAAGTTGTTTTTATTCTAACTGGCCAGTTATCTTAGAGGCATTAACTTAGTAAAAAGAACCGCCTCACCACATCAAAAACTGGCTGTTTTTATCATTATTTTCAAACTGGCCAGTAATCTTATTTTCAATGCAATCATTATTTTTCTTATGGCTCCAATGCAATCTTAATTGGTGTTAATTTAAAATTAAAAATAAATCAATCTTACCGTTCCCCCTGGCAGCTCCGACAAGACCGCACTGGTCCCGCGCCGCGAGGGCGAGTGTCGTCTCCGGCTGGGATCCCGCACAAGTGCACGGGCTTCAGGAATTAGGGGCACAACACTAATCCCCTAATACTATTAGGTAATGCGCACGACCTTGCCGCCGCCTTGGAAACAATTTAATTGGGGTCACGTGGAGTAATTAGCGACATGATTGGATTTAGATTAAGAGAGCGTTGACAGGATGGAGTGTGGATTTGGATTTAGAGATTTGCGATTGTGTAAGCTATAAGAACAAAAATTAGATATACACATTGAAATGTGACGCTGTATTTTTAACTGACTGTTCAGTTCATCTTTCATAACTGTTTTAAAGGTATGCTTATCAATTTCGTATCGTTTCAAAAAATTCACTTCACTCTTACATTTTTAGATGAAGACCTCACAACATGTTAGATGGTTACCCTGATCTATAACTCTACGCTTGTCGCCAAAATTAAGAAATGTCGAAAACTAGTCTTCAACGACATTTTGACAGCTCAATCGATTTGTTGATGTATTTGACAGTATTATCTTGTCAGAACATTGTCTAATAAAATGTCAGACTCTCGCAACGCGTGACTAAACGTAGTTAACTCCAAAGTAGGTACTTCAGAATCGATTTGTTACGGTATCACCTTTTCCTGTTTGCAAAAACGGCTTGAGAATAGAATAAGCCATTTCTATTGCAGGTCTTCAATCAACCGTATGTAATACTAAAAGCCGTATATTTTGTTTAGGGTTCCTTATCGTTATGCAAAATGGAACTAGTTACATACTTGAAGATTTAATATTATTGTCGTACTCATAAATATGCTTTTAAAAGAGCCATGGTCTAAATTGACCTGCTTGGAGAGCAAATAATGTGTCCCAAGAGCTTTTCACAGTTCCCAAAAGGTTTTCGAAGACGCACGATTGAATTTCTACTTCCTTAACATAGATATCCCATTTACATATCAAAATAAACTCCATAGGTAGTCTAACATCATGTCTATTGATATGGGCTTATATGGGTCCCATATCAAATTAATTGCTCACACTTGACTTTCTTTTTTTTCTGCAATAACACAAGGATGGCAACAATGGATGCCGTATTTAGTCAGCACTTCGCTCTGTAATCCTTTTCCAGTGTCGAGATTTTAAAAGCAAAAGTTTTATTTGGGATCATTCATTTGGTCATTTTGCTTTGAATATATCCTAATTATAACTATATGCCTAATTGAGTTATTTTTGATTAGATACGATTACTATTTCAATTAACAGGATGTCGGGATTAAAAATATTTCAATCTTAGCATCAATCATGGTGTAGTTACTGTAAATTACTTATTGCTATTGTGTATTTATGTAATAATATTCAGTCACGTCTTAATTGGCAAAAAACACGATTTATTTAACCTAGCTAGGTACTATATTATCTAAATGTTAGTTACAATAATAAAACATCCTCATTTTTTTATGTTCGGAAATCATGCCTCTGATTGTTTCCATGAAAGTCCTTTGATATTAACATCAATCACCGAAACTGAATGAATTCAAAAAGAATCTCATAATCTTGACAAAAAAATCGTTTAGTATACTTTATCGGCATCAATGTTTAGGCAGTTTGTTTACAAAAACGCGTCGAGGATAAGGGCTCTCGACTCGAGTGGCCAATTTAGGCGGAAATAAACGGATAATTGCGAGGAACTCATTCAGATATCGCTACTGTAGCCACTTGAGTGATCTTTGATATTTTTACTGAATAACGCGAAGACAATGTTTTTTCAAACCCTTGAGGGCTTTAGCACACCGGCGCATTCGTATGCGAATCCGAAACAACGATTAATCTGACAGTTATATGACAGCGTTTCTCATATCCTTTGTCTAACTCTTATATTAGCAAGATGAAATGGTTGCGTCCTTTGGGGTGAGCACGAACATTTTCGTAATGTATTCGTGTCTTCCAAACCACAGAAACGGAGAATAAAAAAATTGACAAGCTAACGATAGTAGTTTGTGCTCACCCCACTTTAGGCGGTACGGTTATTGCGAAATGGCCGCTACACAAACTCATACATTTCGCTTCTGCTATTAACAACCATGATACAATAGTTGGAACTGGGATATACTCTGTTTGGAGTACCTTCCAAATTTTCTGTAAATCCACCCATTGCGAAAAAACTGCAGAGCCGCAGAAGTTTCGTTCCGCAGTTTTATAGCAGAGATTCGTTTCTGCATGCGAACGCGACGGTGTGCTAGAGGTCTAAATGGAATTATTCGCTTACGCACAAAGAAGATATTGTTATCCGTATATAATAGGATAAAATATTTATAAAAGCTTTGACACGGGTAGCCCCATTCAACATTTCAGGATTAGGATCAATACAAAAATTAATTCATAATTCATTTATTAATTTCTTATAAATCGAACTGACATTTAAAAGACCTTAAAATTAGAATAAATAGTAAAGTCAATAAATATCACGGCACTGGGAATGTAGGTAAATTGGAATGAAGTTATATTTACAAGGAAATTCATAATGGAATGTCTAACTTATGTTACGTATTTTTGCTTAACATTAATACTGATCGTTAATACCTAACAAGTAATCTAAAAATTGGTTTGTACAATACTTTGTATAAGCAGGCACAAAAAAGTATTTAAGTAAGTATGTAAGTAATTTGTTTTTAATCATTTATCGAAACCCTGATATCGGCAAAGTAACATCAATAAATATGAAACGAAAGATTATGGAGTGGTCTGCGCCCAACAGGTACATGCGTACTCGTATATGTTGAAGGTTTACTTTATATTAGGTGATAAAACTAATAGGTACACGTTATGCATATGCTTTTAACTCTTTCGCGGTCACTGCCAGACCCAATAGAAGTTTATTTTTACAACTGCTACAGCAGTCTTGCGTCCGCAAATGTGTTAAGCCAAATTTTCAGAGCATTTCAAGCGCCATGCATATATCGTTTCCCTATCATTAAGTTAGTGGTACGAGGAGAGGTGGTCTCAGGCGATTTAACAGAGACACTGTTCTCTCTCATCAGCCTGAATACATCCCGCTGCTGAGCACAGGCCTCACCTCAACTATGAGGTGGTACGAGCCATATTCGACCACGCGGGCTTAGTGCGTATTGGTGTGTGTAAGTTAGGTGACCAACCTTACTTTCAGATGTTATTAAGCCTTCCGAGCGCCTCTGACCGAGGTTTAACAACTAATATCTATCGATATTAACCGGGACCAACAGCTTTACGTGCCTTCCGAAGCACGGAGATGCTTGTAAATAGACGTCACTGTCACCCATCCCCAACATGACTGGGCGTTACGTTGCTTAACTTTTGGTATTGGTACCAAAGCGCTGCCACCACTGCGCCACAAGCACCTCACAAAAATACTGTTAATTGGCGCTAATTAAATTCCCATCTTATCTTAGAACCTTTACTTCTGAAGTGGTTGCTCTTGTTACGAATGCAATATGAAACCACCACGACCTTTTTATTCAGAACAATAACTTATTTACACACCGCGATCCACTTCTCGTCTTTGCACTTCTGGCAGTCGACCCGGCAGCACCAGTGGAAGGTGCAGTTGCACGGCTTGATGCTGGACTTTCTCAAGAGTGCGTGACCTCGCCCGCAGCAGAGTAAATCACAGGAGCCAGCTCGGGAGGTTCTGCCGATCCGGCAGACGCGGCCTGAGGTACCTGCCGAGTCTGTCTTCGGGTCCACTTCGCAGAAGCTCGGTGACCTGGTTGTAAGAAGCTAGTTTAAATAGGTGTTATAAGGAACGAAGGACCGTGGTAAATTCGTTTCTGTTCGATACTGATTTAACACAGAGTTTGTACAGTTAGTAGTTTTTTTAGTTCAACTTATTGTTAGCATTCGCTTGCCCTTTTCTTTGCTTATCTAGGTTTAGTGCCGTATGATTTTTAACCCCCGACGAAAAAAAGAGGTGTTATAAGTTTGACCCCTTTCGCTGTTTGTATGTGTGTGTGTGTTTTTGTGTGTCTGTCTGTGGCATCGTATCTCCCGAAAGGATGGACCGATTTCAAAGCGGTTTTTTTATTCGAAAAATAATTTAATTATGGTGGTTCTTAGCTAAAGCTGATCAAAATTCATCCAGCCGTTGAAGCTAACCACCTCATTAGGGGGCTTTTTAACTAGAAAGTTTGATTTATCTCCTATAGTTATGATAATTTAGCCCTTTTTAGTATATTTTCGTCTTTCACTATCTACTTCACTCGCATTGTCAAGCTAGCATGAGCGATAGAAATATTGTGTTAATGCTGATGATAATTTATCTTTTGTTTTAATAATCTTACTTTTCAAAGAACAGCAAGCTGGTTTTCGGCGCTGGTTTGGCCCTGCTCCTCCTCCTTCCTCGAGGTCGGCCTCTGAGCACGGAAAGGCCGTTGTTGAGTTCCTCTTGTGCTACCATCAGAGCCTGTAACATACAAATAATTGCATTACAAGTACTGAACATCGAGGTTAACACTGTGGTATCTTAACCGTGTGTAATAAGGGCGATTTTCCATTAAAATTTCGTAGTATAATATGCTGTGATATTCAGAAGATCGTTTAACGAAACGAAAGAAAGAATATCGTTTTGACGAATTTCGTTTTTCGTAATGGGCCTCCAGTTACGGGGCTTTACGCTGAAGGTTTATTAGTGCTGTAGTGAGAACAGCTTTAGATTGTCTGTCAAGGAAAGATCAATATTTCACTTCTTAAATGAAAGTCAAAGCAAAAACCGAACTACCCTACATTATTAAATAATGTAATAATAATAATAATTTGAACTGCCAAATTTTGGCAGTTTATGTAGTATCCTTTGAAAATGTGAGTGTTGCTAGTTATACTGTCATGTGCCTGCATAACTTTAAAAGCTAAATGAATAAAATAAATCACTACGAACCTTTCTATACTGTCTTTTGATGGTCGACGCAACTACCCTGAAGTCAGGGGTGGCTCTCCAGCAAGTCCGCAGCTGGCAGCTGCCTGACAGGCCGTGGCACTTGCAACGCACCTCCATGTGGGATGACAGGATCTGCCAAGAGTTAAATGCCAATGCAATAGTCAAAGGGGATACCAATGTTTTAAGGGTCTAGGCAATGCTGTGCATCGCAATGATGAACGAAGTTGCAACTTCCATAAATTGCCATCAACTTATTTGATTATTTAAAAATGCAATAATGCCCCAATTTAATGTACAACAATGAATGTTTAATGTAAAAAATACGGTCTAATTGAGAACCTCCTTCTTTTTTTAAAGTCGGTTCAAAATAGCTTATCGCCAATTCATGTCTTAAAATTGTATCCTATCCTAAAACAAAAAAAAAACTGTAGCATGTACCAGAATCATAATCGCACACTCAGACCGAGCATTATCATAAAAGTAATCGATGTAATCTGTTACACTCTTAACCGAGGAGTCTGCGGCCGACATATTTCAAAGCCTTACAAAATAATAAATCAGAATTGTCCCGATACGTGACCGCATTTGGCATAATAACGCCACCCACCGGCTAGCTCGTAACATTTACATAATGAAACACCTCACTGCAATCACGCTGACGTCTTAATTTCGCCAACGCCGCCGGCCAAACGATTTCCCAAATTGAGTCGGGGCAAAAATTCAAATAAATCGGCGATTCGGCCCGCCCCTGCGCCCGGGCAGCCCTAATAACCCGGTATTAAGAGCGTTCGCGATAGAATTCGCCACCCAAGACGTCGGTAATACGTGTAATGAAGCCGGAATATTAAAAATGGCTCCGAACCGCTTATTATGTTCTCACCTCGACGGTCGGTTCGTGAAATACGGCGGACTAATATGGGGCCTGGAGCGGTCTCGGCTGCAGCAAAGCCTCAATGGGCTTTAGTGGCGCCACCTACAACGCTTTGGGACTATCCCATAAACGTCGGCCCTCGTTGGCATGGCCCATGGGAGAGGTGTGAGTAGGTGAGAGATGTGACACGTCTTGATGGCGAGCCGGCTATAATTGCAGGTCCCAAGGTTGTGAGTCAATCAGTGAGCCGTACAGACTACAATGTAATTGGTTTGTTGATCGGGTGAGCCATGAACACAGTAATTTTTTTTAGTTTATAGTTTACGGAGAATAAGCTTGTGCATATGTTATTTAGTCATTAGTAACTTGGGTTACATGATCGTCTATCAATTGAAAATCAACAAGGGGCACTTTTAAACGTCCCAACATATATGTAAATTAACCCTACCACTGCTTCGGAACCACTTGGGCTAGTGCTGTGGGGTGAGCACGAACAACTACCGTTACGTAGCATTTACCTAACTTGTGAATTTGTATGGGGAAACTGCCAGTTTCTGACGTTTGGACGACACGAATACGTTACGAAAATGTTCGTGCGCACCCCTGACTGATAAGATACAGCGCGGCAAACTCAGTCACTATGTTCATTGCCTCTTTTTAAATTAGATTAACAATATTTGTTTACATACAAACGAATCGTCGAGAACTTGAGCTTTCAAAACAAGCGGTGTTTGTATAGAGCTGTCAAAGTGTCAATGATTCATCATTGGCCTTCGCAAGTGTGCTTAGTTTATTTATTGCTAGAAGTGTTAATTGAATTGTTAGTTTAACGCGCAGACTAAACAAATGTCATAGAGAAGTGGAGACTGATTTTAATAAACATAATGGTGTGATGATTGACTGTAGGGTAGGTCAAGAAAAATAAGTGATTGTTTTGGTTGATTACTTATGTTACGGATTCTGTGCTTTATGCTATTTTTAGTTATTAGCGATTGACTTAATGGTAAGCAATTAGCAAATGCTGCAATCCGCAGCGTTGAGGTACTCAGTTAAGCCAATCTCTCTTGGCTGAATAATACCTTATTCGACAGTTATACATCTTTATCTGGACACGCGGCTTGTCAAGCTAAGTTCAATCAAAGGAACTGGCTATTGTTATATTACACGAAGCACTTGGTGCCACTATTTAATTAGATTACAGCTGCATATTTCGTAACAGCTCAAGTTAACTGTTGAAACTGTGAATCGAACACAGAGCTATTAACGTTCGGTGAGCAACGCTAATAGGCCCGCGACGAGCGTAGCCAATCCGGCCCACAATTAGCCATTAGGGGAACCGCACACGGCGCGAGCGCATCTGGCGGGTAGGATGGCCATGCTTGTAGGGTGAATTGTCAAATCTTTAACAACTAACACCTTAGTCAACCTGTTACCAATGACGCTCAAAGTGGTTCGAAAGATCTAGTTAAAATATAATGTAAATATATCGCCAAGTGGTCCGTAAAAAGTGTATCATTTCAATGTCTAGTGTTCGCGTATATAGAAGAAAACAATATACTTATGAAATCTTTATTTGATCGGTAAAATGTCATCGATGATCGTCCAAAGTTGAAAGCCATGTAATCTTTAGGAGAAAATGTCACACGAACAAGTCCTTTTTGATGTAGGTACATGTCCCTGGTCATCGCACCACACGTCCCACAACATATTCTGACAGGATACGACTGCGACATTTCAGTAGCATCTGTTATAAAGTCGGCCGATATCGCCCAACCTTGTCGAGCAAACACGCTTTTCTTATAAACTGTCAAGGCTTTTTTACTTAATACTCATTTATATATAACACGTTTAGACCTGTTAACAAGTTATTAGTGTTACTGTCAAGGCTTCGTTCAGTACCCGTGACACCGACATTCGGCGAAGACGGAACTCCGCGTAGGTTCCAGAGGGTATATACACTGTCCTTTTTGGGACGCGGCAGCGTTCTTTACATATCGTCGGGAGTCCCACACACCACCCTGCCCCACGGCATTGGTGACGCTTAAATTAATGATTAAGCGTAAATTATCTCCTGCCGCGACAACAAAACGAAAGCACTGTTGAACATAGCTTTGCAACAAATGGGTATTGGATCCCGATGCGATGCAAAAATATTAGCCGCCCGCGTAGAATTCGGCTTTCAAAATATGAAGAAAAACCTAACCTGTACCGTACCCTTTTAGTGAGGAGGTAACTTAGATTTATAAAAGAAATAATTATTATAAGGTTAACTTATTTAATACAATTAAATGGAAATTAACTAATTTAAATAAACAGGGAGTAGGTTCATAATTAGCAACCGAACGATACGCGTCTTCAATAAATCAACACCACTGTCCTGGTACACTGATGTCCTCTCGCACCGCGATGACTCGGCACTCGTGGTGCAGGTGGTAGCAGCAGGGGAGTAAATTTGGCTGTGTAGAAATAGCTAGGCTTCCACAGTGATGAAAAACCCAACCGGAACCGGGACCCCGATATCGGGACAACACTGAATTTAATTATTTGGTCGAAGTATGAAAACTATCAAACAACGTTGATTTTTGAAATTCGTAGATCGCCGCGAGTTGGCAGTTTTTAGTGACCGCAGTACGTCCTCGCATTCGGATAGCTCCGCTCGGACTTTTCGATGTCTGTTCTGAAGGCGACGTCACACATTCGGCCAAACCAGTTTCAACGCAGTGTTCACTCATATTCGCGCGCTTCAAGATAAATTAAAACTAGCAATTGGGTCCGAATTTGCTAGTTCGAGATTTCGTAATTATAAGATTAAGTTCTAAATTTAGGTTGTATATAAAGAGAATTAATTTTAGTTATTTATAGTTGTAGTTTATTATATTTAATCTAATGCTATATTTAAGTTTATGTTAGTAATTTTAGCTATCTTTTTTATCTATCTTTTTTATTTAATAAGAATGTAACGAACCGTTACAAACCTTTGTTCATCTTATATATAAAAATGAAAAACTCGAGACCGGCTGAACCGGTTCGAGAAACTTTAGTCTCGAAATACTTGTGAAAGGCCAGAGACGGTTTAAAGGATAAGAAAATTAAAAAAAAAGCAACGGGCAGCGGGCATGTTTCTAGTGGTAAAACATTTTTTTAAATCGGTCCAGTATTTCCAGAAGCTATTCAATGTAAACAAATAATCAAATCTTTTCTCTTTATAATATTAGTTTAAAAATAATTACATATATTAAATTACAATTCGAATCATGTCCGTCGTTATTCAGGCTGTTGGTCACCCCATTGCACAGTGGAATTCCGACAGTTGCGTAAACTCGTTCTGTGGCTTGTATTCTTCAATGCACTTGATTGTTTACGATCAATTTTAGCTTTAATTCAATGATGCCTCCATATTGCTTCATTTAACTCCTATGGAATGAAGATTTACTTCGTAGTATTAAGGGAATCGACTAGTGAGAGTTTACCTGCTCTACCAGGATAGAGAATGTGAAATTCAAAGTTATTTTCATGCTAAGATATGAAAGCTCTATCATACACTGAAATCGACATATTCTCCATATATAGAAGGTTGTCTGAAAGAGATCGCTACAACCAATAGACCGCCTAAATTGTACATCTTTCTTTGTTAAATTTGTCTGTAATTTTTGTTTTGTGTTGTAAAATAAAGTGTTAATCTATCTATCTATCTAAATATATTGATTTTGTTTAAAAAAAGAACATTACATAAAACAAAACTTATGACTTCATCGTTCTCCAAAAATTAAATGCCGCAATAAATAAACTTTCCGATCACATTAAATAACTATAATTACTGATTAATAACCATTCTTAATATGCTCTTGCGCGTTTGTCGGGACACAAAGATCAGAATTCATCGATTAATGTTCTCGGCCTGACGTAATCGAGAAAAAAAAATATTGTAGCAACAAAAGTATTTATATCGATATCGGAGAGTCATCGAGACATAACAAAATATTAACTCATCGAGTCGGTTTTTTGTAACGTAATTATCACCTTGGCTCTCTAATGTGGAACCTAATTTCTTGTGTAGGTCGGAACGCAAGGCTTTTATGGCTCGCTTTGGGAAGAAGTCACACCGTTGTAAACTTTTTATTGTTGCTGCGAACGTTCGGAATGTTAATGCGACGAATAAATTATATTATATTTTAGGATCGATGAATTGATATAATGGGAAGATGAGAGATGAATGAAAAAAATGGGATAGAATATGTAAGAATTGAGTTGCTTGTGGTGCAGTGGTTGCAGCGCTTTGGTAATGATACCAAACGTTAAGCAACCTACGGCGCGGTCATATTTGGGATGGGTGACCTTTCTGACCATAAAAGTGACATCTATTTACAAGCATCTTCGTGCTTCGGAAGGCACGTTAAGCTGTTGATCGTTAGATATTAGTCGTTAAGCCTGGTCGGAGGCCTTCGGGCGGCTTAATAACATCTGACAGTAAGGTTGGTCACTTGCTTTACACACACCCCTCCACCAATCCGCACTGAGCCCGCGTGGTGAAGTATGGCTCGCACCACCTCATAATTGAGGTAAGGTCTGTGCCCAGCAGTGGGACGTATATGATGATGTAAGAATTCGATAATTCGTTTTATTATGTGGGATCACGTCATGTGTAGGTACCACATAGGTATGGGACCCGCATCAAGTAAGTGTTAGTGAAGAGCAAGAATTACGGTTTTGTATTTGTTCAAACGATGTAGTTTTAATTAGCCCTGATATATTTGTACCGGTCATTTAAGTAGATTTTAAAGTATATTTTTGGTATTCAAATGACTAGAGATTAAAAAGATTAGGATAAGGATTGTAGTTAAACAAGTTTTGAGTTGATAATGTAACGTGAATTCTAAATGTTCATTTACGATTGAAAAAAAAAGAAAAGGATATGCGATCGGGCCCATTTTTTGCGTGCGCGTCACGGTGTGAACGCGGCCGCCTTTATTTTGACATTAATAAAAATATCATCGCGGGGGTTATTATAAGCGAGCGTGTCTAACAGAGATCTCACTGGGAGGCTGTTAATTACGTGGCCACAAAACAAAATGGAGATCGCCGGAACAATGAACAAACGTGGGGTCCGGACCACCGGGTTCGAATAGGTTCAATTTGCCTGCGCGTGAGCTGTGAGGTCATGGTTTTAACTGTTTGATGTAAATATTCAGTCCATTTTTTTATTATTATATTTTTCTTCTCGCCTCTGGGTGGGTAGAGTAGATAATGGAGCGGTCATATTTCGTTTTAACTGTGGAGTCTGATGCGGGGTCTTGTCTGTATTTGCTTTTATTATTAACTAGAAGTATCATTAATCGAGGATGAATGTCGCTACTCGCGAGGGTGCTGTACCTACCAAACTGAATTTGTAAAATAACTTAACAATTACGACCCCCAAAGATTTTCGAAGATTTTCCTTAAGCAAATTAAAGAAAAAGAAGTTGAAGCGAGTTTCGTTTTAAATTTAGTCAACTTAAGTAGGTATGTCACTAATGTATATAAGGTTGGTGACTT
Source organism: Pyrausta despicata (assembly GCA_963921415.1). Taxonomy (NCBI): domain Eukaryota; kingdom Metazoa; phylum Arthropoda; class Insecta; order Lepidoptera; family Crambidae; genus Pyrausta; species Pyrausta despicata. The sequence goes on from OY992848.1 coordinate 13,347,411, forward strand.
ACCTAACAAACCACTCTCCACCAATGTGCACTGAGCCCGCGAGGTGGAGTATGGCTTGTACCACCTCATGAGGCGAGGCCTGTGCTTAGCACTGCGTCGTATTTAGTTAACTACTGCTCATAAAAACTTGATTGAATTGTTTCAAAGCCATAAAAATTTAGATGACACCATAATTAAAATATATTAAGAACAGGTATCTAGCCCATAAAGGCAACATTGTTTTTTTAAATGTAATATTTAGCTTTTACTAAAATTTTATAGCTAACCCGGACCCGGTCGTAAGTGTCATATTAAATCTATTTGTTGTTAATAAATTATGTCAATTTTAAAATGGCGTTTCGCATAATGCTACTGGAGCAGAGCCAATTATCATAAAATTAAATATGCTTATTAATTTGTTAAAAGTAATAACTACGTTGGTTAACTATTAACTTATACGCAGACCATGCTATTACACTGTTAGCTTTTCCGCCTAATAAATGTTATTAAATAGCTTTTCTAAACTCCTAAATAGGTAGTTTCGCCGGCCAAGTTTGAGTGAGAAAGAGAAGCAAATGTATATCTATCGATTCCGTGTTAAGAGAAAAGCGAAATAATTTTATGTGACGATTTGTTTTTAGTTTTTGCAACTACTTATAAGTTTAATCTTTTAAATTCAATAAAGGGTTACCTAATGTAGCGTTAAAATTATTTAATTTATAGTAATATTTATTTATAGTGATAATTATTTAAAATTACTTACTTAGTTAAATTTGTTGCGTTAAAAGGCCGATGCAAAAGTTTTTAACGAGATAAAAAATACTAATCCTTCCTATTTACTAAGTGCTACACCACTTATACAATTTCTAATAGGTCTCTCCACACTCAGCATAAGACAGATACAGCATGGTCAGGACCAAATTGTTTTAAGGTACTTTAACGGCATTTTGTACAAATATAACACAAAATTTAAAAGACAGGTAATTTAAAAAAATAACCTTATTATTTCGCTATAAATGTCGCGAGTCTGGTGGCCAAATAAATTAAACCGACCACCACCGTATAATTAAGCACTATAAACGAATTACAAATTGAATAATTTGTACATACACGTCGTGTTCGTATTATGAAAAAAAAAACGTAAATTGTATTAAATCGTAAATCCGGATAATAAGTAACTGAGAGACGTGGTATGCCGCCTTAACGTCAGATTTGGTTACGAACACCAATTTAATACTGTCGACAAAACAGTTTTGCTCTTGTAACTTAAAAATGTTCAACTTAAGACACCGTGTTAGAGATTATTTTTGTATGCCGGACCTAGTGTCAGTGTCCCTAAATTGGTCGTGTAGTATTTAACGCCCGCCTGACATGTTTATTATTGGTTAGAAGAAGCCTATTAAATTATTTAAAAGTAATCCCTTCGCTTCGCGTGTCTAATGTTTGGCTTGTCTACCAGTGTTAGATTAGTCGACATATCACAGCATCTGACATGTTTAGGCGGCATGTAAAGCTTGTTTAAATTCACAACAGTCTCACAAATACCTTTCTATTGTTTTCCAATAACAATTGGAACAGTGTCACCAAGTGACTTTTGAAAGCACGGCTTTCGTCTCAAAATGTTATTGAGTTTTGATTGTAAATGGTATGTTAATTTCGCGACTAAAGCATTAACCTCCAATAAAATATTACATGATTAAATTTTATGTATTTTAAGCACGTATCAAGCGGGACAGGCTGGTATAATGCTATGCAATACCAACTTTATAGCACATAAAACGGGGTGTGATCGCCCTAACAGCGTGGCTTGGCCATATAACGCCGTATTTATAGGTACATGTCGACGTAACCTCGACCACACACGTTATAAGTAACCACGCCCCCTCCCGCTCTCCAATTTGAGCCAAATAAGCTGAATACCATTCTTGACGCCTCCACCGACCAATTTACCCTCAAACCAACTGATCTATTTTGGACACACAATAGTAGTTTTTACCTCTTGAGGCTGTTAAGGTAATTCCAAGTACCAAGATGGGTTGGGCGCTGTAACTACTGGTTGTTACAGAAATATTGTAAAATAAGGTGCATCTCACACTGTTTGGGTTGCTAAATTAGCTTCATCAGGGTAATTGGCATATTGGGATCGTTTAAAATGATTTGAGCCTAGTTTGAGGGGTTTGTCGTCTACATTTATTTTAAAACAAGATTATTATATTCCTGACATTTACAACTAGCAGTCTGTACCAATTATTATAATCACAAATATGTTGAACTTGTCTCTTTCTGTAAGAGTTTAAATTTAGAGTTATAAATATCGGTAACATATCATTTGATGAAATGGGTGTTCCATTACCATGTTACCGATATTTATAATTTGGTATATGAATGTCAGCATTTGCGTGGTACACATAGCCTCGATCATATGAGCGTTTTATTTTTTGTAGTAAACTAAAATACATTTCCAGATAAAATTAAGTCATTATAGTTCTAAGTGGCTCAAAAGCATTCCTTGATTAAATTGTAAAGTACCCTTGCTTATTTAAATTAAAAAATATTGCATTCCATTCTTTCATACGCCAATATTCGTCTTTACAATATGCTCGGTGCATCCCTCGCGGATTCCTAAACAAATTAAAATGCACCCTTGCGATGATCAAACCAGAGTTATGCATTCTCTAACGAGGTAAATTGGAGGGTCATCAGTGCTAGTGATCTTTTGACTTGTGCAGTGCCCTTGACTTTGTCATCAAAGGCGCCTAAAAATTCAAATATTATAATTTGTTTTCAAATCACGTGCAAACGTGAAAAAACGTTTTTTTTTCACGTTACATTAAATCACAACTATGAAATTACCTAAGTTACTTCGTACTTTCTCAATAAAATAAAAAAAAATGTTGTGTTAAAGCTGTCTTAAAATGATTGGGATTAGGTATAATGTACGATGTAGGTACCTACTGGTATTCGGGTTTGTTCCCCAAAAGCAATAGCTTAACGGAGTAGACGGAGTAGTAGTGGAATGCAGTGCCATAACTATAGATATTATTTTTGGAGACCATTTCTGAGTTTTATATTCTATGACCATGACTGCCTCGTTGGTGTAGTGGCAAAGTTTCTGCCTTACATCCGAGAGGTCCTGGGTTCGAATCCCAGGTCGAGCCAAAATTGTTTCTGAGATTTTCTGTCATGAATTTCTCAATAACAGCTCGGACCCGGGAAATTGGCGGTGTTCTACCCCCGTGCCTCGGAAGGCACGTTAAGCCGTTGGTCCTGCGCCTGATCTCTCTCCGGTCATGTCGGATTGCCGTCTCACTTAAATTTGAAATTGATGGAACAGTGGGTGCACCTGTGTATTGCGCTCACACTTGTGCGCCTTAATATCTCCTGCGTAGTTGGCTGATCTCTGTTGAGATTGGCCGCCGTGGTCGAAATCGGCCAGGAGGATTATTATTAAGACCATGGGCTCCATTAAGTGACTTTGTTATTTTCTTGAGGTAGGTACACTTATTTTAGTGCTGTGGGGCGATTCATGTGGTTAAAATCAGTTCTGCGCCGGGGGCCATGCAATTTGTCGTCGAACTATAAAAACTTCGACGTATTCAGATTTCGCCGGCGAGATATGTCACGGCGGCCATCTGCGCTGATTTTGGCACATGAATCGCCGCCTCGCTGTTGTTTTAACACTATCGTCCGCTACTATTAGGATACATGATCACTCCACCTAAGACAAGTAGATCATAACACTCTAAAGAATTCGATCTAGCATTCGTATAAATACGTACCGATCTCCCCGCATTGTTGTTGTGCACGTTGATCTTGCTCTGCAAATCATCAACCTGCTCTCTTACGTCCAGGAACTTCTTCGAGAACTCTATGCCATAGGCCAGGTTGTGGGAACAACCGCTCCACTCCCACTTGTTGGGGCGCGCTCGGCCCCTCGGGTCGTGGGACGCGCGGTAGCCCAGGGGGTCGCAGCCGCATGAGAGGAGCCGCCCCTGAGCGCAGGCGCGGGCCACTGTGTGAGCCACCCCTGCCGCTGTGAGAGCGTAGAGGAACGCCGATTCGCGGAAACCTGCGGATGAAAGAGGTGTGAGGTTGTGGAAATCTGCCGTCAGATCATAGGGAAAAATGTTCTTTTTTTACATCATCTAGGATATACAAGACATAAGGAATTGAATTAAATTTGTGGAACCTATTGAACAAGAGGGTTAGCATACAGCAAGTTTTATAAAGTTTGTACCACGTAGTTAGATACGTATAGGTACATTGTAAGCGATCACTTATAAATTAAGTAGCTTAAATTAAAGCTTTTTTTTAAATCCAGCAGATCTCTTCGCGTTGTTATCTACAAAGTTCCAAAAACAATCAAAAAATTGCATCCATTCTTTAAACTTGTCCTGTTATTTATCTACTTTTCCAGTCACCATCCCTATGTTCTCATCCACTGTGAACGACCCATGTTAAATTCTTAACATACTCGCGAAATGAGTAGGAAATGCCATTTATTACTGCGTTAAGGAAATGGAAACAACCGACTAACTGCCGACTTATTCCTGGAGCCAGAGATATCCTATCCTACTACTATTATAAAGGCGAAAGTTTGTAAGTATGGATGTATGGATGTATGGATGTATGGATGTTTGTTACTCTTTCACGTAAAAACTACTGAATGGATTTGAATGAAACTTTACGACAATATAGCTTATACATCAGAATAACATATAGGCTACAATTCATAAAGAATTTTTAAGATAAAGGCTTTCCACGCGGACGAAGTCGCGGGCGGCCACTAGTAATTACATACATTATGTACGGTTATGTCAAAAGTAGTTGCTACTTTCACATAAAAACTTGACCATGCAAGGAAACGGCTCTGCTAAATAGGACTGAGTTATTTAGAAGGAGTAAAAGAGACATTTTTTTTCGTTTTTTTTAACAAAAATAAATGTAAAAAGTCTCGTGTTGTGTAAGCTCTAAAAATATGCATCATTACTCCATTTTCTTTTGTGTTGAAATCGTCTACATGTACGTACTCATAAAAGGGTTGTGAATTCTCTATAATATAAAATGAGTCGCTGCATGTGCTGTTTATTATTCACGTATTCTTTTTCTTTTTATAAAGATGAAGCTAGAGTGAACGGGCATCTTCTAGATGAGCTCGTTCCGTCGTAGACTAAGCCTTTGCCTCGTCGGGCTTAGTCTTAGTCTTAGCAAACCCATCCCAATGAAAAGTACGAGAATTGTTTAAAAATAAAAAAAATATTTTAAATAACAACGGGCAGGACAACGTCTGCGGGGTCTGCTGGGTAAAATAATTTAATTCTACTGCTTCTGACTGTACAGCCTTCGCCTCATAGGAAATACTAAATGAAATATTATGATCACGCGCAGTGTTAGAGAAATACCGAAGATTAAATCATTAATAGCTCAAACACACCATATTTGCAACTGGATATAAACAGAGCCCCATCCATAACTTTCTTTTTAGTTTATTCGACCGATGTTTGAATGCGCATGTTGGTAAGACCTGCTTTGCTTCGATTAAAATCACCATCAACTCCTCTTCACATCGAATGCTGGTCTAAGCTGAGAAGTCCAAATAAGCCCCATTCAAAAACGGCCATGGTCAGTGTTCGTTTTGCTCGTGTCGTCCGAACCGGACTGTCATACATAAATTGGTACCGGCATGACTCTGTTTCGATTTATAGAAATGCGGAACGTCGTACAGTACATTTATCTATTTTATTGCAATAAATTAAGTAGTGAATACATTCCCGATGGGAAGATAAGCTATTGGCCTCGGACAATGTAATCTTTTTACCATAAATGGCTTGATTGCGATTTGCATTTGAGTTAGGTCGGGTAGTCTTTAATTGTGTTCGGTTGTAGCTCTGAAAGGGTTAGTAAGTTGCTATTCTCGCTATTTCATTGTGTTAACGTGAATAGGCATTTAGCTGGCGTTCAAAGATAGGCTCAGTGCTCACTGGCCGCTATCGACAGCGCTGTCAGTAAATCTATCGGCTGACGATTGTAAGTTATTGTTCTTATTTTTCAATAGGGTTCCGTCTGCACCTTTTCTTGGCATTATATAGAAAACTCCCTAGTGCACACTAAAGAAATACACCCAGAAGTTTTACATACAAATTTAAAAATTGATTTGTCTAAAGCTTGCTACACGCCCGCACGGCTTCAATTAATGTGTAGGAAATTTGACTAATTTGCTTTCCAGTTAGTTGCGCACATTCAAGGGACTACTAAACAGCTTTATTGTATTGTTTACTTACCAACAAACTTACCAATAAGCAAAATATTAGTATCTATTTATCCAACGGTTTACTTACTAGTGAATAAGTATAAATTTTGTAGTGATAAAACACCAGTAAAATAGCTAGTGATCTAGTTTCAGATTTTTTGCGTAAGGTAAGCACTCAAATTCACGATTAAAGTAACCCGGTGTGTTACAGCGCTAAGTGTGCAGTGAAGACCGAGCTTTATGATACATTTTAATGGTCAATTAAAGTCTGAAGGCCTAGCCACCTGCTACGCAATTTTGACATGAGATTCTTGTGCTTATCTATAGTTTAAAAGCTTTTAGTTAAGTACTTTTTGGGTTAATTACAAGGTTTATACATATTATACTATCATCTATTGAGTTTCCAATTACCTAGTTGCTTCACATATTTTGAGGCTATCCTCATCTAGCGTTATGCCATAATTTTATTAACGGATGTGCTAACAAAAGCGGATGCTGCTTTCATCCTACAAATAAAATAAAATAAATCATAAATAAAATCAAATTATTTCTGTAAGTAGGCTAACAACTAGCACTTTTACACGTCCCAACATATAAATTAACCCTACCACCGCTTCGGGACAATTTGGGCCAGTGCTGAGAAGAAGCGGCGCAAGAAACTCAGTCACTATTGTCATTGCCTCTTTTCAGGTTTCTACAGGTTCTTATAGGATACTGTAGGATGTTGATTCATCACCTACATACAGGATGTCCCAAAAAGAGCGTGCCAAACTTATGGAAATGGTAGACAATTTATACAAAGTATCACCATTTCAGAGATACAGTTTTTTTTTTCATGTTTATTTTAAAATCACCGATTTTGAGCCTACCTCTTGTTGCTGTGTGTACAAAAGAGCAGACAGTTTTCTTCTATATTTGTTTTCTTCTATTAGATTCTTCTTGTCAAATATTTTCGAAGAATTGATCTAAATCAGGAAAGTTAATTACTTTTAATTATTTTAACACACTTGAGATTTAGATTTTAAAATAAACATGAAAAAAAAAACGTATCTCTGATATGGTGATACTTATACTAAGGTGTTTTTTTTTCATTTGTTAAACATTCCACTGCATGAGTTATTTCGTATAAATTCCGCGCTGTATTTGGTTCACAAATAGCATTGAAATAAATTGATTTAGCGCGCAAAATATGAGTACTTAACTACCTCTCCTATCAAGCCTATGTTAAATTTAATGCCTCAAATCGATCTCTCTCTCTCGACCATTGCAGTACCCACACAGAACAATAACTAGGGCATGTAACTTTTACTCTATCCGCCGTTCTCACGTCCGAACCGAATATCTCGATAACTGATACGAATGAATCGAATAAATTAATTCGACGTGATTAATCGGAGATGGGCGCTATCTCGGCCGGGGATTAGTGGATCTCTGGAGCGGGTCTAATTGACATTGGAGATAGTGTTTATTGAAATAATGGCGTTTTACCTCGAAGGGACGTCGTAGCGGGTTTTTTCTATTTGAGCTTACAATTTGAGTCTTAGAATAATTACTACGCACAAATATAAGCAATTAAATTAAATTAAAATTCATTTATTTCAGATAAACATTATCCATAATTTACATACATGTCAATAATTAATTAAAGGCTATAGACACTTTTATCAAAGACTAATGACCTACCTAACCTAATGACTTATTTTCCAATTATCTGATGAATATTATATTATAATATTCATTCAAGTGATAGACGACCAAGATCTGCCCATTCGTATAGTACCTGTCCAAAGTAAAACTAATGTCCTTACTCTAATCGAAATTTCTTTCTGATCTGAATGAGACCTATAAGTGACTACGAATATTGTATTTGGCTACGGTGCGAAATACTAGTACTTATTCAAAGACTTATTACTCAAAGAGCTTATGGCCCGGATTTAGGAATGACACGAAACAAATGTATTTGATTTTCTGATCTTTTAAACATTCCCTGAACTTCCACGAATATTTCAAGACCAAATTTGTTTAAATTGGTTCAGCTGTTCTCAAGTTTTAGCGAGATTAACGAACAGCAAATCAAAACTTAACCGAGTTGCGCCATCTATCGATAAGCGATAAGTTGATTTTTCAATTTTTACATGGGATCGAGACTGGAGAGGGTAAACCGGGCATTATGATTCGATTTGCTCTACAAAAATTCATTTTTTGTGTTTTCATGAAACATACTTTAGTCACCCGTGTCGTGCGAGTCATTACTCGTTAATAAGCCTTTTAATGACGTAGTTACAGGTCATCAAACCTTGCAAAAAGTCGACGCTTGATTTAGGATGACTCAAGTTCAATAAAATGATATTCATTATAAATCAAGCATTATCTTCGTGAAGAGATCGTCAAATGAATTAATACGCGATTGTGGTTTTTATACTATTCGATGTTTAAATGATTCTGTGTAATAGAATTGAGTCATCATCAATAGATTTTTTGTGGCCTGTCAGTCAGTATTGTTTGCGATTTATTTTACTATGTAAGTCGTTTTATTGGTCTCGTAAATAATTGATGCCTAAAGATGGTTATGAATTGTGTTTGTAATAGATGCTAGGTTATCCGTATCTTTTATAATGCACATCAGCCAATGAATAAAATTTTCCGTAAGCTGCTTTGTCGATTTTATTTCGTCTGGCTATGATGATTGTTAATACATAGGTATAAGAAAGTAGTCAAAATGATGTTGATACATTCAAATTGTTAATTTGGAGTGTTTGGAGACTGCCTCAGGTCGAGTGGTTGCTTCGCTCCGAGACCGCGCAAATGGAGCCTCAACCTGAGGCACCAGATTGAGACAACGTCTACACTTGCGAGGCCTCAGAGCGAGGTCGACCCGAGGCTCCATGTAGTGGATACGGGCTTGGATCTTCAAAAAAAACTTAAAGGGACTAGTTGTCGCACAGTGTAAATGCGACTCGTTCCTACGTCTGCCATCCTGGCTCGAATACGGCCGGTTGACGGATGTTACGGTGTCCGTTCCGTAAACGGCGTTGTTATTGTTTATTTATAAACATTGGGCCGCTCCACGCGCTTTTTCCTGGCCACTGTGACAAATTTATATTTGTCGATGTGAGGAGACGCGATGGTATCTATAAGTCACGATTTATTGAACGCTCCGGTGATCGATTCCGATGATTCCGAGTTATGTTCGGATGGCTATGTTCGGTTTACTGTTATGGACGGATTATGCCACAGTGCTGCGCGTTGTTCGCTTCTAAAATGGCGGAGTTGAGTTGTTAGGGTCTGAAAGTAAGTGGGACGGCGAGTATGATTGTAGTTAGGCCGTTTGACCGTGCCTAAATATAGAAAATGAGTAGCTAAGTAAACTATCGAATCAGCGTTTTTGCAAGTTAATTATGTCGACTAGTTTCCTTTATTGTAAAATTGTTTACTCAAAAGTTTATATTACTACTTCTTTATAGATAACCACACGTGAAACATACGGTATGAATTCTAAATTCCAAGTTAAATCCACATTATAATGAACAAAGAAGGAGTCTATAATAAGTCTTACTTAACTATGACCATCGATTGAGTTTATAACAAAATCATTATTTAATCTTTAATCGCAATGATATTTACCTAACAAGCTTTACTTAACTTTCCCTTCCCTTAAAGTCCAAAATCGACGGCCGTTCCGAATTCCATAATCTAGTGTAATGAATTCCGATTATTCCGTCGACTTTTTCCATCGAAATGCTCTGAATTTCGGCCTGGTGACAGATTTTAAATTCTTCCCTTACACTTGTCCCTGTATTTTTTGCGTGTTTGTTTTAATAATGCATGACATGTAATTATTTTCGATACGAGCCGAGCTCGCGAGCTACGAAGATGAACAACGTTTACACATTTATGAGCTGATTTGAGTTAATTTCACGCTGTATCGAGAAAAACAATGTTGTGTTTTCTATGTCTGATGTTTTTTCCACATTTGAGGGTGTTTTTGTGTAAAATTATTTGTTCACAAGCCAAAAAAAGATTTAGTTACTTTGCGGATATCCATCACTAAAGATGAAAAAGAGATTTTAGAGGAAATTTAAAACAAAATAATTCTCTATTTCGGCTCCAATAAAGATTGTTATTTTGTGAAAGTAGAATAACTACGTAAGTATTTTTTGGTAACGATTGTAAAAAAATACGAACAAATCGTTTAATGACAAATATCTAGCAGGCCTTTTTTGGGCAACTTTGCTCAGCGTCAAATTGGTACTGAAATATTACATTACAATCCAGTTCAATCTCAAGCTGAGTAAACATAAAATAACCTGTCCTTCCTCCTTTTTACAAGCAGCTCAAAGCTCTAAGTTACAACGCAAAAACACTTACATCCAATACAATGTAAATTAATTACTTTTTTCCCGGACACAGTCGCACTTACCGAGAATAACATGAATCGGACCCTAATGAAAATCGCGTCGCCCCGTTACTCATTCGGATAAATAACCCATTAAGCCGTCTTTTGCAATCATTAAAGTAACAATATGAATATATGCGTGTGTATTTGCACTAATTTAATGGAAAAACTCGTCGCGAGTTCATTCATTTAGGCGCCGGATTTACGATCCATCTCCGAAGCGAGAAGGACCGTGAAAAACTTATCGACTGGTGCATACGTGCTGTGGTAATATTGTGTTCCGTAGTAATTACGGAAAGTGTCAGAAAACGTTACTAAAGTGGTTTTCTTTAGCGGGCCTTAGCAGTCACAATCAAAGGTGTAATTCGCGTCTAATGGATTCGGAAAATCACGCTGTGAGTTTCTAGCCTAAGTTTGAGCGAAAGACACTTCCTTGAAGTTGATAATGATTGTTTCAGATTTTGAGCATAGAATATCAGAATTAGTGGGATCTGACGCAAAAGCTACGGGATTAATCACTGAAAGAAAATGTAGGTGGATTTGAAAAGTTGAGGTTAGGAAATTACCGACAGGTAAACCCAACATAAGTATATATTATTTGTGTAAGAGCATTCCCTTCCCACCAGCCTGTGTCGCGGTGCTAGGGCCTAAAACTATGATTGAGGTACCGTTTTAAAGATCTGGGCGAGTAGACTGGGCCAAAACTCTAACATTTGTTCGAACTTGAACACGGCCGAAGTTGCGGGCGGCCGCTAGTTCTATTTGATATCGAAAATACTCATTCCCCTCTTATTAAGGACCCCTAAACCTCAAAAAATTGTCCATTGCGCAATCGTAAATCTTAAACGATGTAACCAGCGCGCGCGCATCAAAAACAATGTAACGCAACGCGGAAAAAGTCGACCACCGCGGCGCGGGAAAAACCTTATGCGCATCTCAAAAGCGCGCACGAAGAAGCGGAGATGAAATAAAACGTTTAATGATAATTGAAATTTGTGTTTACTTAAGCGATTGTGTTTTTGTGCGCAGGCGCCGGACGTATACGGCTTATGGAGATTCGCCGTTTTTAGGGTTAGAATATAGTGTCGAAAAAGGTGAGTAATACCAAGATTCGTTTGAAACGTCAGTGCTTCGTCAAAAAAAAATGAAATACACGACTTTTCTGCCTTTGTTGCACTTTTGGATCCGTAAGCGAGTCCAATGAAAGTTGTGCTAAGAATAAAAATCCGTTTGATTCCTTAGATTAAACCAAACAGAGGGAGATAAGGTACGTCCTAGTCGCGCGTGGGCCTGCCAAACTGCGTCCAACTGACTTGGTTTGCCCTTAGGTTTACACGTTCAGTCCGTCACCAGGGTAAATAAATTATAAAAGAAATTGCTGCTCTTTGTTTACCAGTTAAACCCCCTTTTATATATTTTAAATGAGCAAACTGAAGAATTTCAATAATTTCAACCTTACTGTGCATTTATTAAATGCACTTGGGCGTAAAAACAAGGCAACATGTGATCGCGTTCCATGCGTAAGTATACCTAATTAATATCAATGAAGACAAATATTTATTGTGAATTTATTGACATGTTCGTATGACAGAGACTGAATATAGGGAAAATACAAAGAAGTGACACGAAAGAACATACTGCCTGACATGCTTCTAAAATAACACATACGTACAGTCAGCGTCAGAAATATGAACGCTTTATTACCATAACAAAATCGACAGATTTCAACATATGATGAAGAATTTTGACAGGTACTGAATTGCAACTAAATTTTTGACGCTGACTGTAGGTACTTCAAATTTTGAGAGGAAAACCCGAGCGTAGCCGACGGCGCCCGATTGAGCCTTTTGACGGCGAGGTTGTCCCGCTCGCACTATTGAGAAGCACATCGCTTTATCTTTGTCGTTTAATATGTTTCATTAAAAGTGTTGTGTGCGTGCGTGTGTATTTAATTGCGGATGCAGGCCCATTTTAAAGTTGACGTTTGTATGGACGTTCCGTATGACCCTATGCTTGATCTAAGTATGAGTCCGTCATTTCTCAAGGAAGACGCTTCGAAACACGAAGATTAAAATAAATCCTGCGTAAAAAAATATTGTAAAAAAACAGTGGTTGCCTGTAAAGTCGGTATACGGGCGAAAGTTTTACGTGACAACGACTTTGAGTGGTAAAATAATTTTAATGTGAATATTCATTCGCATAACATGAACCGGTGTATATGCCTATCTCTCTCACTCTCTCTCTCTCGCTCTGTCTCTCTCGCTCTTAGGCGGGTTAACTGTGCTCGAGTGGAAGGGACGCGTGCCTTTCACTTTTTATGTCTGTCTCACTCGCTCTTAGGCGGGCTAACCATGCCCGAGTCGAAGGGACGCGTGCCTCTCACTCGCTCTCGTTGTGAGCGCGGAACGTGAGCGGAGCAGCGTAACGCAGTTTCTTGAAGTGTCACCCGGCAAACCAATTTATAAGACGTTGTCACGTCAAAACTGATTTGTTTTTTTTACATTAAATTTCGTCAGCAAGGTAAGGAACCTCTAGTCACTGAAGATGTAGGTGTTGCACTCCTTGTAATTTCCTCTACTAACCTGAGAGGCTCACGATGCCACGAGATATAGGGCCACGGGGCCGAGAGGATACCCCAATGTAATCACATCACAAGGAAGAAAAACATTATGTTTCTACGTCAAAGCTGTTTATAGTGTCTTCGTTTCACTTTTATATTTGAGTTATGCTTACCCAATGTGTTGCAAGTATGTAATTAATAAAATTTCAAACTTAAAAAACTCCCAATTAGAGGCAGGAAAATAGCTAGTGAGCTTCAAAGGCCGGACGGATTTTGATAAGCTATAGCTAAGACCCACCGTGATTTAATTATCTTTCGAAGTGAAAAAAAAAGTGCTTCAGGAATGTTTGCGAAGTACCAAACTAATGGATTTATTCATATATTTATTAATTTGTTCACATTTGCATACTAGGTGCATTTACGCTACTTATTGCAGTACTTCGAATAAAAACTATTTCCCTAATTGCAAGAGTTAGAAGCAGACCTAATAGCATCTTGAAGACATTTGCGGATCGCTACACGTCACCACTATGGATAGCTTTCGTGGCACGAGTGATCGTCACTGGTGCACACCCTCTTCATTAGTTTGCATTAGACTGCCTCGTTGGTGTAGTGGCAAAGATTCTGCCTTACTTCCGAAAGGTCCTGAGTTCGAATCCCAGGTCGAGCCAAAAAAAATCTGAGATTTTCTGTCATGAACTTCTCTAAAACAGCTCGGAGTCGGGAAGTTACACCCCCGTGCCTCGGAGAGCACGTTAAGCCGTTGGTCCTGCGCCTGATCTCTCTCCGGTCATATCGGGTTGCCGTCTCACCGAACTTTGAGTTGAGAGTTATGGAACAGTGAGTGCACCTGTGTATTGCGCTCACACTTTTGCAATATAATATCTCCTGCGTAGTTGGCTGATCTCTGTTGAGATTGGCCGCCGTGGTCAAAATCGGCCAGGAGGACTATTATTAGTTTGTGTTAACACATACTCGTATAAATTTGTACTTTACTAGTACTTTAATAGTCATTAAGTCATTTGTTTACTAACAAAAATATGGATCTTTGGTCTGAAATAAAGTTATTATATTTTATTTATTTATTAATTAATCCGTTTTGGAGCTACAACGTTACAGACAGACGCACACAAATGGAATAGGGATCCAACTTAAATAACAACCATCTTCCTAAAAACTCTCTTTGGCAACCCTACGTATTTTTATCCACGGTTCGTGGAATCGAGGTGGCAACGTTGTCGTGTGGATGTCCTAGTGATAGACAGGTATAAGTAATTGGGTTGCTTGGTTGAGTTGAGCGTCACTTGTTCTTACCGCCCACAATGGAAGGCAAATGAAAAACGCGACTGTTTTTAATGAGTTCAGTGTGCTTGTGCCTTTATAATTTACACTCCACGCGTATCGTGGTATACAACTGCGGCGTCTTATGCATTTGTAAGAAAGGCGATTTCGCAACGAAAATGGACAACCCGATGTGTCTGTATGCCCGGTTTTGTAATTTAAACTCATTAATTTATGGATTGAGTTTGTGCTGATATTGTTCCTGAAAAAAACCTAATAAGTCGATTTTAAGATAATACGAAAGTATAGCGTCTAATCCATGGAATACGGATAACCTACTCTTTAACGATTTTATTGACTAGCGGCCGCCGGCGACTTCGTTCGCCTTAATTCCGGATGTACTATCGCGGTCCGCGCCGTAAGAACACCTTTGAGGCGAAAATCACTTGCACATCGCGCGCAATCCCGCTAGTAATTGCTCCGCGTGTGTCGAAGTGCATGCGAACAATTTTCGTTAGATAGTGTTCACGCGGCGCTGACCGTCACCGTACATACAAAGTTTAACCCAACCCCCTTTTACCCCCCAAAACTCCTAAAACGTTATTTAATTACATAACCAGTAAGTGCTTGTTACGCTGATCACCTTCTCCTTAGGCGTATATTTATTCCTCTTACGGTTTAGCTAGGCCGCTGGGTGCTTAGATCAATCCAAAAATTGGCAGACACATGTCGCGCGTGGCCTACTAAACCGAGTCCAAAGGACCTACTCCGCTCATATTTGTCATTGGTACTGCGAGTTGTTCACATGAGCGTGCGTGTGCGGCCCTTTTTAACCGACTTCATAATTACCGAGGTTATCAATTCGACCGTATTTTTATTTCTAAAATTGAAAATTGTGAGTACGTAACATATCTTCCTCTATTTGGTATGATCCAAGGCTGGGTGTCCACATCACGAAAGTACTCCAGTCGTTGACCTCACGGGATTTTGACCGACAGGCGTCGTTGAAAAATGATTTTGGTAGCAGGAATCCGCTTATTAAGCCGAACCACGGTGTTGCGAATCGGTAATAGTGAGCGATAACCCCGTGACGTCAGCCGTGACAAATTTAACGCCCGTATAAGGCTTTTGAGGTGTTCCACGAAATGAGTTGATTGGCCAGAATGTTCGGCTTGAAGTGAAAAACTTTGGAAAGTATTTAGCAAAATTTTGTTTGTTGTGTGTGTGTTTGCTATTGAAATAATGTTGATCACATTTTTATTTATTTTTTTACAACAATATCATATACATTGATCTGACTCCGTGTAAGTATCTTAAGTCCTTGTGTTACAGATATCAAAACCAACAGTAGTATTACAAATAATCTTAAATAAATACATACATGTTCATGCACACAAATGTTTGTACAGTGCGGGGATCAAACACGTGACCTCTTGTTTAATAGTATATTTTTTTATTTTTAGTAGGAAAAGCAAACAACTACATAATATTTATTTAAAAAATACATTAATAACATTTACAAGCAGGCAATTATGCAGTCCACAGCGTTATTTACAGATTACTGATCTGAATTGTCGCTGGCTGCCGATGAACGTTTAGTGTAACTATAACAACAATAATAAAAGTTACATTTAAAAATGTATGTAAAAAAAAAGGTTATCGGTAAAGGTAGACAATATCTTCATATGTATCATCATAACTTACGTCCAAAAACTGAAGTCACATTTTCGAATCGCACGCAAATTCAATAACCTTTATAAGATTAAAAATAAGTAAATTAGTGTCGACATTGTGTCGATATAACTAAATTATGGACTCCCTTAAAAATACCTGTCCCAAGAAGTGCTCCAAAATGTTTATTTATTTTCGAAAATCGATTATAAAACTTTTTGCAGAATCATCGCTCCATTAAAATATTGTTTCGAAATCCGCAACATCACTAACATACCTCTCGAGTTAATTAACCCGTAAATGCCGGCTCATAATCCAACGGGAACAAAAGGTCCAAAAAAGCCACTCGATGTCACGTCTAAAACCGGCAACTTTGGACAAATTCACGTTTTTATCGCGCCCTTTGTGTGTTTTTTCTCACAGTTTAGAGGCATCTGAAGGAGCACGATTCGGTAACGCACCGAGGGAGATGTTATCTGGGCCATTAGAGGGTTGAGGAACAGTGCATTGAGACATTTCGACACGTTTATTTTTTGTGTCACTGTTATTTTAGGTCAGGGAAGATGCGTCGAGTTGGTTTAATAAAACTGTTCAACACTGTCACAATTTTGCATTATTCCTACCCAAAATTATGATCGACAACTTCGATAAGGGCAGCAAAAAATCTTCGCACAAACTTGATGAGAATGAAGACATTCAACCGCCAAAAGATGTTCCCACGACACTTCGGAGATAAAACGCATCATAACAACGAACATCGTTTTTGCAGCATCATAAGCACTTTGTCGTCGGCACTCCGTCACCTGGAGCACGTTGTTGATATAAAACGCCAATAAATGTCACTTTTTTATGACACGTCGGCTCGTGAATTCGTGTCACGTGCGCCCGCGAGATTCGTATCGACGCATGCGCGCCACCCTGCCTGCCCCGGCGACGCCATTCTCTCACGTGACGTCGACGACACATGACGCGTCGCGCTAATCTAACCATCAACATTAACTTGACGCCTAAACTTTCTCACAATGAACTCATTAGGTTCACAAAGGTCATTAAATCTTGACAGAGCTCCAAGCATTGTCCTTTCGTCACGTACAACAAGAACGCTAACAACGTGTGGAGGATCTCAGGGAAGCGGAACAAATTCCGTGATCTATCCAGAATGCCATCCGTCCACAGCGTCCTTTCATCGATGTATCCATTCGTACAAAAAAAAAGAAAGGCCCGGAATCATTATTATCTTTCTTCTTCGATCATCGATCGCTATTATCCTATTTAAAAGCCTCTCGATTTGTTCTTCGACTTTTTTTTCCTTTCATTCTCCCGTCGGCGTTTCAATTCGGGACCCCAACAATGGACAAGTTAAGAAAGATGTTTAAGTGTTTAGTTACGCTGTTTTTTCACAATTTTTCAATTTAAACAGAGTCGTGTAGCTGAAGGACCGGAAGGTGTCGTTACGGAATTACCAATACTAATAAACGGATCGTGTTTAAGAGTGGTCCATCTCAGTCCAGGTTCGATTCATTCAGTAATCAGTTTTATGTCTCTATAACATTGAGCAGTAAGAGTTTTTAAATGGCCAAGAATGTAATGCTATTCGATAGAGAATTCCGAGTTGTTATTAAAATGCGTGCAGCTATAAAAGGGCGTGTAGAAAATCGAGTTACTTCGATGGGTTTGAGGGCCAAGCAATTTCAGTTAAGATATTAATTGGTGAGGCGATTGCGGGCCGCGGCGGGGCGCGGGGCCTCGGACCCACACGTAGCGTGAAATCAGGAGCGAGGGAGCGGCCCACCTGGCCCATAGCCTTATTATTTGTTGTCTCCCATCATCCATGCTCGTAAATTTCCACGTCAACGTGTGCGATGATTGTGGAAAAAATAAGGTCGACAAAGCCTTTTCACACCACAGACACAGGGATAAAGGCGAGAGACATTCTGTAAATACATATATTACGAATAATACATCGCCGCGTCCGGAGCGTTTTAATACGCGTGAATAATTTTTCGTCGTAATAAATTCGGATTGTAATGTCCGATTGCGATTGGTTTAGTTGCGTTTATTTTTATGTACGATCGCGCATTGCTGGTCGATGGGATGTCTGATTGCTACCACCTACGTTTCGAATCGCGTTATTGGTCAATTAGTGACAAAGATCCATAAATTCCGGTGTTTATACGGACAAGATTTTGTTTGGCGAGTCCGGAATGTAATTACGGACTGCCCGGGTCGATATTGGACATAAAAATTAAGTTTTCAAAATACTACAGATAAACACACTACAGGAGATCTCAGCACTCAGTTTTGCATTTCGAATAAATATGATTTTTATAATTTTAATATGTATCACAGTTCACATTTTGTTATTTTTTTTATAGCAGACTAAGTTTTAAATTGCTTTTTAAATTAATCTCATACAGCCAATGCAGTAAACAATTATTATTTGGCTGTGATTTACATCCAAAGTTAGCACCTTAGGTAACTTATTTATCACGTAATAACAATTTCTATGTAAATAACAAGTAATAAATAACGTTTTGACAAAACATTTAGTCATTCAACTAACTTACTGTGAACTTTTAGGCTTAAACAAACATTGGCTAGTTAATAGCTAAAAATTAATTAAATGTCTTACTCAAAGATGTACAGAATATCAAATGTATTGTTTTCGAAATGAATTTGTTTGTTCTTGTGTAGTTTAAATGAGAATGTTGTTATTAGTTCTGTCCGTTGAGAAATAAATACGTAGGTCTATTAGGCGTCAATCACGCAACGACGGGTTGGACAAAAGGCCCTACTGTGTAACGCTTTGTTTGCGTCATTCCCTTCAGCCGCCGCGTTCGCTGTCACAATTTATAAAATATAAAAAAAGTGAACTTTTTAGTAGTTCGTTGGAAAAAACTTCATTTATAAGTAATTCTAGTCGCTCACTAAGTAATATAGTCGCATGGACAGAATTTTAATATCTAAAATGGATTATGCACGAGCAGCACGACACACTTTTTGTAAGCTCGTTCTGCATTTGATTATTATTAATTCGTCATTAGTTAAGTTACTTTTTCGCTTACTCAAATTCATATCGCTCAAGTTATTAAAAGAGTATGCCATCACCAGTCGCTAAATTTAGCGACTTAAACAGAATTCTGTTATAGTCGATCGTTTTATAATTCTCCTTTATTCATTTATATTCTGCACAAACATTTGTACAATGGTGGACTAAATGCCAAAGGCATTCTCTACCAGTTAACATAGATCCAATCAGAGAAAATTCACCCCGTTT
This sequence comes from Pyrausta despicata, assembly GCA_963921415.1. NCBI lineage: Eukaryota > Metazoa > Arthropoda > Insecta > Lepidoptera > Crambidae > Pyrausta > Pyrausta despicata. Next base: position 13,366,825 of record OY992848.1, read on the forward strand.
TTTAGCAGGGCCCGTCCTTATTTGACTATGTATAACATAAATGTAAGTCATGGTGATGTACGTACCAACTACTTTCAACTACAGTCATGGCCTTAAGACAATAGAGTAGGACCTCTTTACTTTAGATGCAGTCAGATTTCAAACTTGTCGCGTAAATAAGTTTCACGGTCTGACTCTGAAGCTCAGATACTAATGTATTTTCTTGCTTTTATGAGTTTTCGTTACAATATTTTTGTTCAAATTGTGAACTTTCCTGAATTCATACTGATGTAACATTTTGACTGTAATAAATAAACGCATTTTTTATGTATAGCCCTGCTAAATATTGTGCTATAAAACCGGTGAAGGTACCTTGCAAGACTGTTTCCTTGTTTGTAATTATGTAAACATTTGTAATTACAGGGTGATTGACCCAATGAAAATAATGATGTTAGTGGAGGGATTATGAAGGGTGATTATTATTTATTTGTATTTTTTTGTTACATTGGGATTTTGTTGCTTATAGGGCATACTGGTTTTGACGACCACTTTGGTTTAATGGTCAAGAAGTTGACTATTAACCAAGGTCGCGGGTTTGGTCCCCGCACTGTACTAACATTTGTGTGCATGAAAATGTCCATTTGTACTGGTCTGGGTGTTATATGTATTTATTTAAGTTTATTTGTAATACCACTGTTGGTTCTGATATCTGTAACACAAGTGCTTTAGCTACTTACCACCGTGTCAGATCAATGTATGTGATGTTGTTGTATTTTTATTATATTGTACTTACTAGTCGCCGCGACTAGCCGCTTCAGCGACTGACATCGATTAAGACGCGTAGATTAGTTGGCACGCGAAAAGCACCGAGTCACCGCATGCCACATATATAAATAAATAAATAAATATTTCTTCACAACAATCATACCAATTCTCTAGTCCCAAATAAAGCTACGAGGCTTGTCTTATGAGTACTAGACAACGGATAGACATACATAAATACTTTTGTTTTTTGTAAATAAATACTCGTACACATTATACATAGAAAACACCCAGACCAGTACAAACACTCATGTTCATGCACACTTATGCTTGTACTGTGCGGGAATCGAACCCGCGACCCTTGGTTTTAGAAGTCCGACCTGTGGACCACTGCACCAAGCAGTCATCAGCATTATGCGCTGGCTCTTACTGTGAAAAAGAGAACTTTGCTTACCTCTCTTCATAATGCCACTAGCATGCGGGTTCGAGCTCTTCGCTACCAAGCTAGAGCAGTTCCACCTGTGCCATCTGAACTGGTGCTGGCACTCCTTGACCGCTAACTGTAGACCCTCGAAGGCTATGGAGACTGCGTCCGGTAGTTCCTGGCAGAAGGCTCTCTGGTCTCTGGTCAGGCCGCCGACGAGTCGGCAGGTTAAAGCTGAGTTGAGCTTGAGGTGGTTGGGCACCATGTTGCTTCGGGAGCTGTGGAACAAATGACATGTATGGAATACACTAGAAAATATATTATGATCACTTAAAAGTGAACCTAAGGGCGCATTTACATGATTCGTCAAAAAAGACGATACGTCATGAACAAACTGTGGCGACCTTTACCGTTCGCCATCCTAAGCGCATGCCTAACCACACGACAGCGAGCGTTGATACGGCTCCATAGGCTAGATGGCGCTGTTAGCCTAGTACCGGCCTAGTACAGCACATAAATCGCGGCATATAAGATTTGGATTCGGAATAATATAGATAGCCAAATCAAGATGATGTCTATCGGACCTCGGTCCCCGACCATAACACCCGGTCGGTAGGAAGCGCTTCCCTTTAGCTTCCTAACTCTAAATCAGTTGCGCCAAATACATGTTTGTAAACGAACGAAACGAAACAAGATACAAACAAACAATCAAATTTTTCCTCTTCGTAATATTAGTGTAGTTACGGAGACTTATCTCAACAGCGATGCAGATGGTATCCGTATGCGGAGAATACTGAGACGGTTAAGTGACAAAATGGTTAATGTATGATCCATTTCTAGTTCTATACTTAGGAGTACCCAGGCTCTCAAAAACCTTCCTTTGCCTTAGATTGTACGAGCTGACGTATGAGTGTCTGTAAATAGGAAGCTGAGCACCCGTTGGACCAAGGTCCTCACTTTATTCTCTTCCATCTTCGAAGCATCAGACAAAAAAAACACAGTCAAAATTTAAAAAATTAAATTTTCAGCGGAGATCCACTCTTAAATTCCAGGAGTTTGATAGAACAAGTTACGAGTATTTTATCAAAGCATTTCACAAATATTCATAAACGAGAATTCCTCGCGCTCGCCGCGCTTCCTCGAGTTATTAATTAAAAATCTTCCGACGCTTTAGTTCCAACATTGGATACTAAAAATATTTGTGAAACGGGAGCCAGAACCAGCCTACAAATTGTTTCAACCAACTATTCGAAAATCAACCCGATACCATCTACTCTAACTCAAAATAAATTAATTATACATTTAATTACATAACATTCGCCCAATTAGTGACAATATTTACGTACACACGGACGTCCCAACTTGTTTTATCGTTAAGTAAATTAATAAACGACATACTTATGGGATTCTATGGATTTTTACACGATTACAATTTAAATTAACTGTTTTATAGCGTAAATTATTAATCATAATGCTTCGGAATTAATGCGTTATGGATTAACTTCGTTGTGGTTCCACTCATTCTGTATCTAATTTGGTTGTAATTTAGTTTTTTTTTATGATGCTCAAGTTGAGTATGAACATGTCAATTTTACAAATTCGAAAGCGTGGACGTTCTCAAAAATATAGGACTCTTTTGAGTATATTTGTATCACTGCATAGTAGAAAGCAAAGTTTCTTCTGGCGACAGTCCCTATGTCTGTATGTATGAATGCTTGACCCGTCAAATGAGTCAACTTATTTGATGCAGTTTTTAATAGATAAGAGTAATTAATTTAAAGGGAGGGTTTATCTCTATATATATATAAAATTCTCGTGTCACAATGTTTGTCCCATACTCCTCCGAAACTGCTTGACCGATTCTAATGAAATTTTGTGAGCATATTCAGTAGGTCTGAGAATCGGCTAACATCTATTTTTCATACCCCTTAGTGATAAAGGTTGTCCACCCTTAACATTTATATGGCAAAACAACGTTTGCCAGGTCAGCTAGTATAAATAGGTAGGTAGGTACAAATGTCCGAAATTAGTACGTGGAAGCTAGGAGCCAAGAAAAAATTATCCATTTATGTAGTATGCTTTGAGTATGTGCATATGTGATCATTGTCATTGTCAGAATATCGAAATAAGGTTACTTTCCCTGAGTTCCATATGTATAAAAATATGAAAATTATGCAAAACCACCGGGCAGGACAGCGTCTCTGGGTCCACTAGTGTTTTGAATAGACAAGACGCTAAAAAATACCTACCCAAGCATTCTAAGCCTGCGTTGCGCCAATAAACTTCAATAACGAAACAAGAAAAATAAGTTCTTTGCCGTTCAACGTTGTCGGGAGAAAGCTCTACGTAAACTCCACTCTTGAATTCTAATCTTTTCACTCCCTGCTGCTTTATATTTTGAGAGGTAAGTACCTATATAACGAAACGCCAACAATTATGCCCCAAATACCTACAGATAACAAACAAAACCAGAACCAGCTTTTCGAACGAGATTTTATACTCAAATGTGCATTGCCATCCAAACTAACGTATATTACTTTCAGCCCAATCAGGGAAATTGACATTTTATTTCTAAAATCGGAACTGGTGAAAACAAATGAGAACTTATTAAAATGAAACACCCAATGCGCCCCAAATATGAAAGTTACGAAAATTGCCGCGCCTTTCCTTACTCACTACATACCTACACTCTCGTATTTACCAGACCGTGGGAAGGACGCGATAACCACATTCAGTTATGTAAAGACGGAAAACACTGTTTGACATTCGTCGTAATTGTTCTCGGAGTTCCTTGTTCCAATCAAACTAGATTTAAGACACGACTCTGAAAATACCTGTATTAAGATCAATCCCGACCGCAACTACATATTATTATTTTTTTATAAATATTTCTCAACAATCACACCAATTCTCTAGTCCCAAAGTAAGCTACGAGGCTTGTGTTATGGGTACTAGACAACGGATAAACATACTTAAATACTTTTTTTTGTAAATAAATACATATTATACATAGAAAACACCCAGACCAGTACAAACACACATGTTCATGCACACTTATGCTTGTACTGTGCGGGAATCGAACCCGCGACCCTTGGTTTTAGAAGTCCGACATGCGGACCACTGCACCAAGCGGTCGTCAAAAAATATTTATATTTGATTTCAATATTTGTGGACATAAAACGTAGTTTACTGCGTGCGTAGTCACGTAGTATTGCGAGAGAACTACCAATATACTTGTAGGAAGTTGTAGGTAGGTTGGTACTTACATACCCAAAATTAGTACGAAGAAGCTAGGAGCAAACAAATAATGATCGATTGGTTTAGTGTGCTTTGTGTATGAGCATATGTGATCATTGTCATACTCGTAATATCAAATCAAATATCATATAATAATCAATTTCTCGTATTTAGTGAAACGAAAATGATTCCTACAGAACCCAGTTATTTAGGCAAATCATAGTCGACTTCAAACCTTGATTGTTTCACTATGATAAGATATAATACATACACACGTCTTAACCAACAAAAATGATCCAAACACCACGCCTTAACAACAAATTACAGATAAAATTACTAAATGCATAACGAGTTGGACATAGTTTTTTCATCCCACCATCTCGGAAAGAGTCATTTTGCTCTTCAATATCTGAGTGGAAAAGCCGTTTTTATTCACTAGAGGTTAAAGTAAATTTGAATTTAGAACATCGTGTGCACCAAGTTTGTGAATTAAAAAAATCATTAAACCTATTTATTGCTACCTCTATGGTGCCAAATATATCATACAATTTTTTTTTAATTTGTTAAATACTCAAACTCGGAACCTTCTTGGAGTTCTTTTTTCAATTTGCTTTGTTGGCGGTTCTTTACGCGTCATTGTTTCACGTCATTGTTAAACCTTATATTAAAAACAAGAAATTTGAAAACAAGTGGAAAAACTAAAATGAGTGATTCTAGCGACGAGGAAGTTTGTTTGACGCCAACAGAATTGACTGAAACTGTTAATAATGCGCAAATGATCTTTCTCCCTCAACAATCATGCGAGAAGTATTTAAAACAGTACGTTATGTTCAACACGTGGCGACTAGCAAAAGGAGCCAAAACTTTCTCAGAAAACGTTTTGCTGGCATATTTTATAGAATTATCCGAGAACAAGAAAGCAAGCACTCGAAAAACAGTACACAAGTGACTAACACCAATATTACAGTACCCAACAAAAATATTTCACTCAATTTAAATAATTGTAGTAACGTTACTTTCAATTTTTATTAATTATACCTAAGTATTATTTTGTTATAATTTAAAGATTATTCTGTAATACTTACCTGTCATAATGTAGTAGTTAATACCTAAACTGAAATAAAAGTAGCTATCTTGTGATTGTCAACGGTTTTATTTGCATTTAGTCATTTCCTCGCTGAGGTGGAATGAAAAGTTACGTGTTGCACTCGAGTGCAAAGATTTTTAACCTCGTGCTCTTTTGATTCCCTCGCTAACGCTCAGGATTCTAATTTTGAATCACTCGCTGCGCTCGTGATTCAATTTTAGAATCCTTCGCTTGCTCGGTCATCAAAATTGAACACGCGGTTAAAAAGCAACTTTGCACTCTTGTATAACAAATAACTATTTCATCCCACCATCTCGGAAAGAGTATTTTTGCTCTTCAATATCTGAGTGGAAAAGCCGGTTTTATTCACTAGAGGTTTAAGTATATTTGAATTTAGAACATCGTGTGCACTAAGTTGGTGAATTAAAAAAATCATTAAACCTATTTATTGCTACCTCTATGGTGCCAAATATATCATACAACATTTTTTTAATTTGTCAAAAACTCAAACTCGGAGGCTCGGAGCCTTCTTGGTGTTCTTTTTTCAATTTTCTTTGTAGGAGGTTCTTTGCGCGGCATTTTTTCACGTCATTGTTAAACCTTATATTAAAAACAAGAAACTTGAAAACAAGTGAAAAAACTAAAATGAGTGATTCTAGCGAGGAGGAAGTTTGTTTGACGCCAACAGAATTGACTCAAACTGTTAATAATGCGCAAATGAGCTTTCTCCCTCAACAATCACGCGAGAGTATTTAAACAGTACGTTATGTTCAACACGTGGCGACTGTCAAAAGGAGCTAAAACTTTCTCAGAAAACGTTTTGCTGGCATATTTTATAGAATTATCCGAGAACAAGAAAGCAAGCACTCGAAAAACAGTACACAAGTGACTAACACCAATATTACAGTACCCAACAAAAATATTACACTCAATTTAAATAACTGTAGCAACGTTACTTTCAATTTTTATTATTTATACCTAAGTATTATTTTGTTATAATTTAAAGATTATTCTGTAATACTACCTGTGATAATGTAGTAGTTAATACCTAAACTGAAATAAAAGTACCTATCTTGTGATTGTCAACGGTTTTTTTTGCATTTAGTCATTTCCTCGCTAAGGTGGCATGAAAAGTTACGTGTTGCACTCGAATGCAATAGTTATTTGTTATACAAGAGTGCAAAGTTGCTTTTTAACCGAGTGTTCAAATTTGATGACCGAGCAAGCGAAGGATTCTAAAATTGAATCACGAGCGCAGCGAGTGATTCAAAATTAGAATCCTGAGCGTGAGCGAGGGAATCAAAAGAGCACGAGGTTAAAAATCTTTGCTCTCGAGTGCAACACTTAACTTTTCATTCCACCTTAGCGAGGAAATGACTAAATGCAAAAAAAAACCGTTGACAATCACAAGATAGGTACTTTTATTTCAGTTTAGGAATTAACTACTACATTATGACAGGTAAGTATTACAGAATAATCTTTAAATTATAACAAAATAATACTTACAGAATAATCTTTAAATTATAACAAAATAATACTTAGGTATAATTAATCAAAATTGAAAGTAACGTTGCTACAGTTATTTAAATTGAGTGTAATATTTTTGTTGGGTACTGTAATATTGGTGTTAGTCACTTGTGTACTGTTTTTCGAGTGCTTGCTTTCTTGTTCTCGGATAATTCTATAAAATATGCCAGCAAAACGTTTTCTGAGAAAGTTTTAGCTTCTTTTGCTAGTCGCCACGTGTTGAACATAACGTACTGTTTTAAATACTCTCGCGTGATTGTTGAGGGAGAAAGCTCATTTGCGCATTATTAACAGTTTCAGTCAATTCTGTTGGCGTCAAACAAACTTCCTCCTCGCAAGAATCACTCATTTTAGTTTTTTCACTTGTTTTCAAGTTTCTTGTTTTTAATATGAGGTTTAACAATGACGTGAAAAAATGCCGCGTAAAGAACCGCCTACAAAGCAAATTGGAAAAAGAACACCAAGAAGGTTCCGAGTTTGAGTTTTTAACAATTTAAAAAAATGTTGTATGATATATTTGGCACCATAGAGGTAGCAATAAATAGGTTTAATGATTTTTTTAATTCACAAACTTGGTGCACACGATGTTCTAAATTCAAATTTACTTTAACCTCTAGTGAATAAAAACGGCTTTTCCACTCAGATATTGAAGAGCAAAATAACTCTTTCCGAGATGGTGGGATGAAAAGATTTTTAGACGCTAACGCTCAGGATTCTAATTTTGAATCCTTCGCTTGCTCGGTCATTAAAATTGAACACGCGGTTAAAAAGCAACTTTGCACTCTTGTATAACAAATAACTATGAATTGAAAGAGAAATTTAAGATTTTGTACCTAAATTTAACTAGTTTTGTTTTATTTTATTGACGGTAAAAGTTAAAAGTTACTTCACTGTGGTACCTTCGTATTGAAATAAAATTAATATCGTTAGTAGGTTATTATTATAAACAGGTACCAAGCAATTGACGACCGCTTGGTGCAGTGGTCAACATGTCGGACTTCTAAAACCAAGGGTCGCGGTTTCGATCCCCGCACAGTACAAGGATAAGTGTGCTTGTACTTGTCTGGGTGTTTTCTATGTATAATATGTATTTATTTACAAAAAAAAGTATTTAAGTATGTTTATCCGTTGTCCAGTACCCATAACACAAGCCTCGTAGCTTTATTTGGGACTAGAGAATAAAATTGGTGTGATTGTTTTGAAATATTTATTTATTACTAGCTGACCCGGCGAACAGCGTACCGCCTTAGCGTTGCAATGATTGAACAATGTCATCGAATGACATTGACAATTGATATTTTTAAAAACGCGCGTAACTAATTACGCGCGTTTTTTTAAATATGCAAAATTAAATGTTTATTTTCAAAATTTCTGAGAGATTTTCTTAATATTTTTTTCCGTAAGAACCTTCTCCTAATAATAAAAAATACAACAAAAAAAGAATTAGTGAAATCGGTCCAGCCATTCACGCGTGATGCCGTGACCAAGGAAAACGGGTTTCATTTTTATATATATAGATTTATTAATTTTTCTTCTCCAAGTTATTGTTCAGTAAACGATTAAAAATAGGGACACAGCGTGAACTCAGCATCTCGGTCATTGCAATGCGCCAACAAAGTGGCCCAAGGAATTAGCGGTCCAGTACCTAACAGCTTCTCAACCAGTCGTTAAACCCACCTGAATCAATTAAAAGCCAACGCGAAACTTAATAATTGCCTCAAAAATTCCAACTGATGAGATAAAAACAATAATTTTGTGCTTTAAGAGCTCGCCAGCAAAAAATAATAAATCCAACCGGCGGGGTCTTGATGAAATTCTACGATACTCATTCAGAAAAGTTATTTCAATACAAATTACAGCTACTTGCATTGCTCCTCTGTGCGTGCCGACAATTCTGCAAATACTTTTCTCCTCTCTAACACTCTGTGTTTAAACGTCCAACGTTACAGCCTTCCAAGCAAGAGAGTATCTTACTTTTCAAATCATAAAGCTTCAAATGAAATATAAGCTCTCTCAGTAGGAACATTTTCCAGTGCACAGTGGGCAAACTGATTGAAATTCCATGTACCAACTTTGTCTATCTGTATTTAGTGCTTATTTGTATACAATTGCAATCTAGAACGTGTAACGCGATATGCGCAGTGATTTGTGAACGCATCGGTAAAAGTTTACACAGTTCGATAGTGTTAAAACGCGCATAAGTTAAGGATCGCGTTATCTGTGCCCTGACCGCCATTTTGTATTGATCGCGATTCATTATGGCAGTGGATTGTTTTAAAAAAAGTTAATTTGTTCGACCTTTACGAGGACGGGAGTGAATTTTATGTTTTGTTCTTAATTGCGCTGAATAATTTTGTTGGTTTGTTTCTTTGGATATCGTCCAATATGACACTGATTTTTAAAGGAAATATCATTGACGACCACTTCGGTGTATTGGGTAAGAAGTTGACTATAAACAAAGAGGTCGCGGGTTCGATCCCCGAACTGAACAAACTTTTGCAGGTACAAGTGTGCATGAACATGTCTGTTTGTACTGGTTTGGATGTTATATGTATTTACTTAGATTTATTTGTTGTACACTGTTGATTCTGATATTTGTAACACAAGTGCTTAACACTTACCACGAAATCAGAACAATGTACCTATGTGATGTTGTTGTATATTTATTCATTTATATTTATTTAATTAGTTAAATAATGTGTGAAATATTACAACAACTTGAACATAGAGTTAATGAATGATATTCATGTAGTGCCCAAATAGTTAAAAAAAACTTTTGAAAATTTACTGAAGTAATATTTTCACAAGAACTGTAAAAAAATATGTAGTGTTTTACTTGTCATGCTAACCTATGAAGTTACTTTTTTGTAAATAAATAGAATCTTGGTACAAAATCAATTATTTCAGTATTAATTTTACAATTCCAAATGTAGTCGGTAAATAGAAACGGTGCCTTAGTCATTTCATAAATAGGTATGTCAATAAGTTATGAAACAAAATGGCTGTCAATGACCATTGACGGGTAATTTGTATTTAAATAACAACTCAGAGCTTTATTTATCCAACGGTCGGTCGGACAATTTGCAGTGCAGTAATATTTGCTATTATTTATGTCTATTTTAATAAACACCAAAGATTAAGACGCTAGAAGTAACTTTGAAGCTATGATAACATTGTTAAGCAAATTAACAGTATAGAATACCTACCGTATTCTATAATTTTAGTTTTCTTAACAATGTTAAATAAAACGAAGAATGAACTGCGTTATCAAAAAAATATGCACAATGAACGTTACTGTGTATAAAAAGATCAGAGACAAATTAAAAAAAAATGTTTTTTTTTAAGTAAATTTAAAAAAAATCTAGCCTGTAATCGCGCATCACTTTAACATTTCAACCACATAAGTAAACGACAAGTAGAAAAAAAAATCATCAAATTAAATCTCAAACAAATTTGCTATGTCAGTTCCAGTCAGCCAACCTCTCCGTCGTATCAATCTGCAAACGATTATACAGCTCCGTGCAGTGGCATATCGGCCATTACCATAGCCGGTAAATCTCGCGCTATTGGGTGGCCCGACAAAATGATTGTCACCTTTTAAATTTGCATCCATTACCATACATTTGCCGTATTCATCGCAGTTGTCTACTTAGACGCGTATGCGTGCCCGGTGATGTTTTCATCCGCACAATGAGCGCCGCCCCTTATTTGCGTTTATTCTCTTTGTCAGCGTGCGCTCATTACCCCCATTGGATGTGTAAATTTTTTGTCACGTGAATTTTTTGCGGCAAATGATGGCTATTTGCCGAGTGCGCGCTGATGATGTGATAATGACGACGATATTATCGTGACAGAGCTTTTAATTCAACTTGCACGGTATTGTGATACGAACGGACGCACTTATATCACACTTTTCAAGTTATCATTACCAATATAAAACCAAACAATAAAAAAACTAACGAGTCGCATGCATAATTAATGTATATAAAAATAATGTTGTGAGCTTACCTCGCCATATTGAACAAAAGAAACAAGAAGTAAACAATAGCCGCAGGGTATATCTTTCGCATTCTGTTTTCATCGAAAATTTTCATGTTGGCAACACTATTCGTTTCTTCCGCGGGCACATCGTTATCGTTTTCACACAGATTTTCTTTTCCAAAACTATGATACAACTGTTTGGAGCACCATTCACAGAACTGGAATTGTTTTGTCGAACTGGCCGGTAAGAAAAAAGTTCATGTCGTAGAGTAAAAAAGTTTGGCGTCGAGCGAGTTTAGGCTGTGTGTTTGGTGGCCTTTGCTGGCGATTATAAAGCGTTTTGTTTACGTGTTGGTCGCTCGCTGTCGGCGCGGTGCCGTCGGCTGCTACGGCGCGCGTGACGCGAGCGTGGGCCGCAAGGCGTGTTCTCGCGCCGCCCAGACGCCGGGAAAAAATCTTAGAGGGGCGTACGCGGACCGGTGACTCCACCTACTCGCTCATTATTCTTGTTTACGCGATCATTCACAATATTTCGGCACAAAATGGATGGGACATAGCGCGTGTGCGCTCAATGAGCTCCGCTTTGACAGTGGCACGGTGGTCTCATACCCTGCCTATATAAACCGCCCCACGCTATTCCCGACAGCATGGGAAACGATACCCCGTTGTCATTGGTTTGAGGGATTTAAAAATTGATTTTTCTAGTAAAGACTGTGATTGCAATGCCAATTATACAAAAGTTCTTCATTACAGTACGAGTAGTATGATTCGTGTCAGGAATACGTTCTTAATGTAATGTCAATGGACCACCAAATAATACTACAACTCTCGCTAAATTCAATCTTAACTTTTTCAGTTCAAATCCAGTACACTTATTGGCAGATACATAGTAAAACAAAACACTATACAAACAATTAATGTGTTTGTAGAATAATTTATTATATTAAGTAAGGTAAGTACGTCGAGACTGTCAAATAACGATGTCCATAACAAATGGTCGAATAATCGCAAGGGTTGTGAACTAACCGCCTGTCAACAATAGATCGAAGGGTGGCAACCCTTCTAGGGATGATTAAGGCGCGTGCGCAATACGAATTGTTATAGCAATGTCCGATAATACATTCCTGTGCTAATTTAGACTTTATTTGTACGAGTTTAAAGATGTACAATGATGAGATAAGAAATTATTTTTTGTATGAAATAGAGAATTAATCTTTTTTAAACTCTCATTACCAGCATCGTTGATACCCATAGACTATATAAGCGCGTAATACTACTCATGAGGATATTAATTCTTAATTTATTTCTATAAAACAATTTAGGTATGTTATGTGATAATTGTATGTAATTGAGAGATAATAAATAGTTTATTATCAAATTATATTAAAGCGTTAATGATTGAAAAGTCAGTTAATCTATAATTGAATAATTTGTCTACTCGTGCTCAATGTTATAGCTAAACAGGAATACAGCTGTTGAGTGAGTATCAATGGCTGAACGTTTTGGACAGTCAAAGCTAAGAACCACCCTGATTAAACTATCTTTAAAAAAAAAAAAAAAAAACCGCGCTGAAATCGGTCCATCCGTTTCGTATCCGAGCTACGCCACAGACAGACACATACATACACACAGAAAAAGGGGCCAAAGTTATACACACTTTACATACATCTTTTACGCCCGGGGTTAATAATATGCCTTAGTTAATCAGTCTCAAAGAGGGGAAGAGGAATGCCTAGAAGAAGATATTTTGACCAAGTAAAGGGAAAAGTCAGGGTCACGTCGTACCAGGAGGTCAAAAAGAAGGCAGAAAAAAGGAATGAATGGCGATTACTCCACCGATAAGAGCGCAGCTCTTAAGTTAAAGAAGAAGAATCAGTCTCATATCGTCACTTAGGGAGACTTTTGGGTGCTTCACACACAGCACCGCGCTTCGTCGCGGTCCGTAGGGCGACAGATTTATTCAGTATTTTGTATGCAATTACCTCAGTTTGTATAAAAAACACACGCACCAGTACACACTAACAACGCGTCACCGTGCTCTTTGTAGTGCGCAAGCAGAATTTGCGACAGTGACTTCGCGGTGTGGTGTGATGATCGCCTTACTCCTAAAGTAAGACTATTTTTTAAAGTTTTTATTAAAGTTGACAAAATGAGACATTTTCAAAAGTCTCAAAATAAGACATTTTAAATAAAACGGTGGCAGTTTCGAACAGGGGCCCCAACGTTGGTTTTCAGGCAGGTACTAGAATTTTTTCAGATAGGAAAATACATTCATGTGCATAAGAAATAGAAATAGCAACAGTAACCAATACTTTTTGCATATTTAAGAAAAGCAGGCGAATGAGGTGCTTGTGGCGCAGTGGTTGCAGCGCTTTGGTAGTGATACCCAAAGTTAAGCAACCTAAGGCGCGGTCATGTTTGGGATGGGTGACCATTCTGACCATTTAAGTGACGTCTATTTACAAGCATCTCCGTGCTTCGGAAGGCACGTTAAGCAGTCCCGGTTAATATCGACAGATATTAGTCGCTAAGCCTGGTCAGAGGCCCTCGGGCGGCTTAATAACATCTGACAGTAAGGTTGGTCACTTACCTTACACACACCCCTCCACCAAACCGCACTGAGCCCGCGTAGTGGAGTATGGCTCGTACCACCTCATAGTTGAGGTAAGGCCTGTGCCCAGCAGTGGGACGTATATAGGCTGATGAGGAGGCGAATGATAGGCCCTAGCCGGGCGTCACTGTACTAGTTTAGGTACTCATAAGACTGTACACCTTAATGTAACATGTGTGTTGGAATAAATATTCTGATGTTAATGATCATGATGATTAGCAACAATATGATGACAATTTTATAATGACTCGATTGCATCAATCTTTGCCTAATCATTTGGATCCGTCAAACGAATAAGTTGAAGTTAATTAATAGCTTTCCTCACTCGAAGCCCAGAACTATAGTCTATACTCGTACGTACAGATTTAAGCACATTAGGCTACCCACTATTGGTGCAAAATCGCCCTTATCACAAGCATGTAAAATGCCGTAATGATTACCACGATGTGCTGTACAATACGTCGTTGGTTATGCGAAGTCAGGCGCATGCAAATGCAGTCTTTGAAGTCTGCGACGGCACTCAATGCGACGTCATCAGTTTGCTCTTTAAATTATATTGTTTAGATTCACAGATTGCTGTATGGTATGTGCTTACCTACCTAAGACTAAGAGTAAACATGTCGTCGTTTTGATTTTTAAAAAAGAAAGCAAAAATTTTATTTGGCTTATAAACTACATTTGAAAATTCACACAGGACTAGGACTAAGTATATTAAGAAACATATAGTAATATATTATTTTTATGTATCCATGTTGTTATGGTCATGTCGGATTGCCGACTCACCGAACTTTGAAAATGATGGAATAGTCAGTGCACCTGTGTATTGCGCTCACACTTGTGCACTATAATATCTCCTGCGTTGAGATTGGCCGCCGTGGTCGAAATCGGCCAGGAGGACTATTATTTTTAGTTTTAAAGATTCTATATTTTTAGCATTATTAATGACCATTTTTTTACAATGTGAAATTAAACACGCCTAAATAATAATAATACTCGGAATATAGTACCTAATTATAAATTATTTATTTCATGAATTCAACGTATAAAAACAAATGCACTAATACAAAGAGATACACAGAAACAAAAAACATTGTCCTCATCCTGAGGGTGCTGGCAGACAGACCCGACAGTGTGCTGCAGACGCACTGGGTGTGAGCCTTAATACACCTACACGCTGCAGCGCTGGGCATCTTTATTATATTAATTAAACTTAGTTCTTGTTTTACTAATGTAGTTATAAGTTGTTTTACTAACACAAAATGGATCTCTGTTGTCTTAAATAAATAAATAAATAATAATAATAATAATAATAATAATAATAATTGTCAAAATAAGTTCATCAATTCATAAATTTGTCATGAAAAACGGACTGCCACAAGCGGAATTCAAACCCGCACCTCTCGTAAGCCGGGCGATCGCTCTACCAATTGAGCTTCCGTTACACTTACCCATCGGTCAAAATGTTATTAAGTGCTCCATAGGCTAGTAGTAACAAGTGTTACGAGTACACAATCATTTTCATAGAAATTCATGAAACCCATGGTTTCCCTTGCAGTTTGCAATAATTGGCTAGACGACACCATCGTTGACATACTTTTTATTATCTGTCAAAACGGTCTGCCTCCATAGATTTCGTATGGGAATAAATGATTGTGACGTCACGGTCGTGTGTCAGAAATCGGTGTCAATTGACGGAATATTTATTGCGTTTTGTGTATTTAAAAATTGGTTTCTACAGCTTTTTTGAAATATATTGGTTGTTTTAACTTCATATGGGCTATGTTTTTTAAACACCATGTTCTTGACAATATTTAGGATAGGTGTCATCAACCCAATTTTTCGTACATAAGCCACATAACGATGACCAGTAACACGACATCCTTCAAATCCTACATTTTACGTTATTAAGTTTTAATAGAGTTGAAACAACTCATGGAGCTGTTGTATGGGCTTTGATAGAGTTTTATCTGTCGCCATAAAACTGAACACAACGCAGGTGGCACTGTCGGGAATGTTATGGTGGACTATCGCCTGTAAATTATGTTGGATAGTGGTAAAACACAATATCTTGTTTAGTGATGGGTGAATCCAATTGCTTCCGTGTTCTATTTTTATTGTATTTATTATTAAGTGCTGCACCATTTATTTGTTGGAAGTAATAAACTCAATTTTGATTTTATTTTATTTAAAAAAAACAACTTTATTTCTGGTTTTGAGTACTATAATTTAAAGCGATTGTACGTCTGATTAGGGACAGAATTCATTTAGTTATTATCATCTAAACTATCTTTGCAGACAAAATGAAGAGATTCACCAGTTAAGATGATATCGATTTTATTTATTTATTTAAGCTTGCACAAAAAAACTATGCACAAAAGGTGGCCTTAACTCCGTAGGGCATTCTATACCAGTCATATCTTTGGGCTAAGTAGAAATGATAAGTGGGCGGTGCGATAAAATAAATAAAGGAGAAAACACAAAAAATATCAATATTATTATGACACATGAGATTAAATATAAAATATACAAAAAATAAATATAAGAATACATATTTATAAATACACATAATATATACTAATATACACTTAACAAATATGACGAACTGTTTAAGAAAGATCTATGATGACGGTTGCGATAAAGAAAGTGGGTGTGAATGAGTCTCTTGAATGATAGTTTTCTGGTTTTAAATATTCTATCGATCAATTTGCATAATTGCTCCTACTTGCTGTTCCCAAAAAATAGTAAATAATGATTAAAAAATGTATCTGATTCGATTATTACATACTAACCACCCATTCACGGTAGCAACAATGATAAAAAACTAGAAAAACACGCCACAGAGGCTACAGAACACAGGTTGACTCCCGTCTCCCATCTAATACGACAAAAGGCATGATGACAACTTTTTTTAGTATCCGGTTTGTTGTTAAAAAATGGGATACGTATTTTTTTATTTTTGTAAATAAGTAATTACAAGAGTTACGGTGCTAAATTGATTTAAAATATCGCATGCCATCACGCCTGCATACGATTCTTTGACTATTCAACACAGCGTTGACGCAGAAAACCCCAACTCCGTAAGGGGACCTGTCCACCAGCGCGGACCGAGCCTGCAGAGCGGAGAAACGGAGAAGTGTAAATCAATAGGATTGTCCACAGAAGAGGAGCAGAGATTTTATGCAATCCTATTGGTTTATACTTTTCCTTTTCTCTGCTCCGCAGCCTCGCTCCGCGCAGGTGCACAGGCAAACCTTTAACTTTAAGCTTTTTGGGTATCATTTCTGACTTGATCAAAAATTATTAAAAAATATCTACGTACCTATCAAATTCTTATTTATTATTTGTGTAAGAGCATTCCTAACCCACCAGCCTGTGTCGCAGTGCTAGGGCCCAAAAATATGGTTCAGGTACCGTTTTTAAGGTCTCGGCGAGTAGACTTGGCCAAAAGACTATTATTTTTTCGAACTAGTTTTATTTAATTCTATTACTGAATACTAATTACATCCTGTCTTCATCCCCGTTCTGATGCTACGTATAATTTTATTCAGAATCCGGTACAAGTTAACAAATAATATTATCAAGCCGTTGATGCAATAAAAATATCCGAAGGAACAGTCGGTCAATAGGATGCGATGTTTACTGCCGTGTTTCAATTATCGTTTTGCTATAAGGAGAGAGTGTTCAGAATGCTAATGGAAGGAAATCGATAGAGGAGATACTGGGACACAGATTTTTAGTCCAGAAGTGCCAGTAAGTAAGAAATAAATGATGAAAAAAAGTAGTTAATATGTACCTTTTTTTTTCAACGTCAGGGAAATTCTGTTACGCATACCCACCAGCCGCGGGGGCAGCTGGGGGTAATGTGGGATTCCAGGCCTCAGAGTGAGAACCCGCCTACCAATTAAAAACCTGACGGTGCTCTCCGGTGCCATGTGAGTCGGGGACATGGCGGGATCATCGTAAGCCGAGAGGCCAAAGGCATTCAATGCAATGCACAGGCATTCACCGCAATCATTATTCACATGTAACTAAGTCAACTTTAAATGTATTGCTAACATAGTTTAAAGTACCTGATAAATTTCTTTCGATCTGGTTTCCGAAATAAAGCCTAGAAATGGCGACCGCTTTGGTGGAATGGGTAAGAAGTTCGATCCCCGCACTGTACAATCATTTATGAATATGAACCTGTCTGTTTGTACTGGTCTGGGTGTAATGCGCCCTTTATTCTCTATCTCTGCGTGTAAGACAGAGCAGGCAGTTTATCAAGATGGCTAAATGCGAAATGTCGCATACGCATGTATATTGAGAAACATTATATCATCACTGAATACATTAGACTTTTATTTCTAAGACCTACTGTTTATTGGAATTTCTTGTAGCATATTTTTTAGGCAAAAATACATGTCTGAACAGACTAACCCTTCTGCGCCTCGCCCGTTACTCTCCAGCCCTGCGAGTAGGACAGAGCGGGCAGTTTATCAAGATGGCTAAATGCTCGCAATTAGCCCATGTGAAATGTCGCATACGCATGCTAACGAGATCCCGCCTCGGGCGTATGCGCAGGGCGGCCGCGCACCGCAAAATAGATCATTATACCCTGTGGTTGTTATTTTAATCTAAACAACCACGGAGACGTTGTTCTGTCCGTTGTTTTTAGAAGAAAAAAATAGTGTATTCTCAAGATTTCTGTTTTATTCCAACGCCTAAGTAATCGGGATGAAAAGTTTCATATCACCCAAATCAGCTCATATCCTGTCTTTATACCAAATTACATCGAAATCCGCTCAGTAGTTTCAGTGTGAGTGACGGACAAACATCCAAACAAACAGACTTTCACATTCATAATATTAGTGTGGCAGATCCTGAGATAGAAAAATATACGCTTTCCACTCCATTCAGGAACCTAAAACTTTTGTCGCATCGGAAAGATGTTTACTCCGTTATACTCCGTTTAATTACGTAACAACACTACGTTGCCACTTTGGCATCATATCAAAAGCTTAAATACCTAATAGGTACATATTTGCATTCATTTTCACTTCAATACATAACCAATTGGCAAGGGCTTAAAATGCTCAACGAATAAAGGAAACCTACTTTTTTGTTTTAATGCTTATCAATTTTAAATTTGTCAATTAAATGGTAAGCATGGTCAGGAATAGGAGTCATTAATCCAGCTCCGTTAACTCGTTCTACACGAATTATTTTTTTCAAATACAAATTGTTTGTTCCAAATACAAATTGTCGCTGGATAGCGTGCGATTATTTGCAGTTGCCAGTCGTTCGTGTGCGGCCAGCCTAACACGCAGCGTTTACCCGCGCACTGATTTACGGCCCTTATATTATGGTCCCTTAAAGTTTTCTAAATCGCCCGTGTAGGACGTCATCTTAACAAACTTTAACATAATTAACACGGGTTTATGTGAATGGCCCCACTTTATGGTCTTAACGTTATATGAGTACTGTTTAGAATATTAACGATTCGATGTTAAGTCTGAAATATGTTTTTTGAGGATATGAAAGTGTAATTGCACCTGTTAAGTTCAATAAGAATTTTGATTATTTTCCAGTCGGAATATTTGGTAGTTAAAAAGAGAGATTAATGGATATAAAAGTCATGACTTTTGCACCAAACTCCCCCTTACTCCTAACTGTTAATGACAACATAAATAAATATTAAAATGTCGCCCGGAAGTGATCGCTCATAGCGATACGACCGCCTAAAATGTACATCTTTCTGTGTATGTTATTTTTTATTTTTGTTGTGTGCAATAAAGAGTTACCTATCTATCTATCTATCCAAAAAATATTATTTTTTGAGAAATACTTAAACTTAACTAAGTTGCCTACTGTAACTTTAGGTAAAGATAATAATTGCAAGAAGAATCTTAAGTGTCTTTAAACAGCACTAGGGAAACCAGCCTTTTCTATCCCAACTGCGTAAGCATTGCTTAGCCAGAATGTAGGAAAATAGGATCAGAAAAAAAAAACATACACAGTGGGTGATTTGATTTCAATTAGCAACAATGATAAAAAACTAGAAAAACACGCCACAGAGGCTACAGAACACAGGTTGACTCCCGTCTCCCATCTAATACGACAAAAGGCATGATGACAACTTTTTTTAGTATCCGGTTTGTTGTTAAAAAATGGGATACGTATTTTTTTATTTTTGTAAATAAGTAATTACAAGAGTTACGGTGCTAAATTGATTTAAAATATCGCATGCCATCACGCCTGCATACGATTCTTTGACTATTCAACACAGCGTTGACGCAGAAAACCCCAACTCCGTAAGGGGACCTGTCCACCAGCGCGGACCGAGCCTGCAGAGCGGAGAAACGGAGAAGTGTAAATCAATAGGATTGTCCACAGAAGAGGAGCAGAGATTTTATGCAATCCTATTGGTTTATACTTTTCCTTTTCTCTGCTCCGCAGCGTCGCTCCGCGCAGGTGCACAGGCAAACCTTTAACTTTAAGCTTTTTGGGTATCATTTCTGACTTGATCAAAAATTATTAAAAAATATCTACGTACCTATCAAATTCTTATTTATTATTTGTGTAAGAGCATTCCTAACCCACCAGCCTGTGTCGCAGTGCTAGGGCCCAAAAATATGGTTCAGGTACCGTTTTTAAGGTCTCGGCGAGTAGACTTGGCCAAAAGACTATTATTTTTTCGAACTAGTTTTATTTAATTCTATTACTGAATACTAATTACATCCTGTCTTCATCCCCGTTCTGATGCTACGTATAATTTTATTCAGAATCCGGTACAAGTTAACAAATAATATTATCAAGCCGTTGATGCAATAAAAATATCCGAAGGAACAGTCGGTCAATAGGATGCGATGTTTACTGCCGTGTTTCAATTATCGTTTTGCTATAAGGAGAGAGTGTTCAGAATGCTAATGGAAGGAAATCGATAGAGGAGATACTGGGACACAGATTTTTAGTCCAGAAGTGCCAGTAAGTAAGAAATAAATGATGAAAAAAAGTAGTTAATATGTACCTTTTTTTTTCAACGTCAGGGAAATTCTGTTACGCATACCCACCAGCCGCGGGGGCAGCTGGGGGTAATGTGGGATTCCAGGCCTCAGAGTGAGAACCCGCCTACCAATTAAAAACCTGACGGTGCTCTCCGGTGCCATGTGAGTCGGGGACATGGCGGGATCATCGTAAGCCGAGAGGCCAAAGGCATTCAATGCAATGCACAGGCATTCACCGCAATCATTATTCACATGTAACTAAGTCAACTTTAAATGTATTGCTAACATAGTTTAAAGTACCTGATAAATTTCTTTCGATCTGGTTTCCGAAATAAAGCCTAGAAATGGCGACCGCTTTGGTGGAATGGGTAAGAAGTTCGATCCCCGCACTGTACAATCATTTATGAATATGAACCTGTCTGTTTGTACTGGTCTGGGTGTAATGCGCCCTTTATTCTCTATCTCTGCGTGTAAGACAGAGCAGGCAGTTTATCAAGATGGCTAAATGCGAAATGTCGCATACGCATGTATATTGAGAAACATTATATCATCACTGAATACATTAGACTTTTATTTCTAAGACCTACTGTTTATTGGAATTTCTTGTAGCATATTTTTTAGGCAAAAATACATGTCTGAACAGACTAACCCTTCTGCGCCTCGCCCGTTACTCTCCAGCCCTGCGAGTAGGACAGAGCGGGCAGTTTATCAAGATGGCTAAATGCTCGCAATTAGCCCATGTGAAATGTCGCATACGCATGCTAACGAGATCCCGCCTCGGGCGTATGCGCAGGGCGGCCGCGCACCGCAAAATAGATCATTATACCCTGTGGTTGTTATTTTAATCTAAACAACCACGGAGACGTTGTTCTGTCCGTTGTTTTTAGAAGAAAAAAATAGTGTATTCTCAAGATTTCTGTTTTATTCCAACGCCTAAGTAATCGGGATGAAAAGTTTCATATCACCCAAATCAGCTCATATCCTGTCTTTATACCAAATTACATCGAAATCCGCTCAGTAGTTTCAGTGTGAGTGACGGACAAACATCCAAACAAACAGACTTTCACATTCATAATATTAGTGTGGCAGATCCTGAGATAGAAAAATATACGCTTTCCACTCCATTCAGGAACCTAAAACTTTTGTCGCATCGGAAAGATGTTTACTCCGTTATACTCCGTTTAATTACGTAACAACACTACGTTGCCACTTTGGCATCATATCAAAAGCTTAAATACCTAATAGGTACATATTTGCATTCATTTTCACTTCAATACATAACCAATTGGCAAGGGCTTAAAATGCTCAACGAATAAAGGAAACCTACTTTTTTGTTTTAATGCTTATCAATTTTAAATTTGTCAATTAAATGGTAAGCATGGTCAGGAATAGGAGTCATTAATCCAGCTCCGTTAACTCGTTCTACACGAATTATTTTTTTCAAATACAAATTGTTTGTTCCAAATACAAATTGTCGCTGGATAGCGTGCGATTATTTGCAGTTGCCAGTCGTTCGTGTGCGGCCAGCCTAACACGCAGCGTTTACCCGCGCACTGATTTACGGCCCTTATATTATGGTCCCTTAAAGTTTTCTAAATCGCCCGTGTAGGACGTCATCTTAACAAACTTTAACATAATTAACACGGGTTTATGTGAATGGCCCCACTTTATGGTCTTAACGTTATATGAGTACTGTTTAGAATATTAACGATTCGATGTTAAGTCTGAAATATGTTTTTTGAGGATATGAAAGTGTAATTGCACCTGTTAAGTTCAATAAGAATTTTGATTATTTTCCAGTCGGAATATTTGGTAGTTAAAAAAGAGAGATTAATGGATATAAAAGTCATGACTTTTGCACCAAACTCCCCCTTACTCCTAACTGTTAATGACAACATAAATAAATATTAAAATGTCGCCCGGAAGTGATCGCTCATAGCGATACGACCGCCTAAAATGTACATCTTTCTGTGTATGTTATTTTTTATTTTTTGTTGTGTGCAATAAAGAGTTACCTATCTATCTATCTATCTAAAAAAATATTTTTTTGTGAGAAATACTTAAACTTAACTAAGTTGCCTATTGTAACTTTAGGTAAAGATAATAATAGGCTTGTTTCCACTATGAAAGAAATATTCAAAAACTGATTTTCTCTAAAATAATTCATAATTTCAGATGCCTTTACACTAATATTTTTCTGCAGTTCGTATTATTTGATTTTTAATTGGAATTCAAATGATAATTAGTCACTCAGTCGGCATTGCACGCGGTGACGTCAAAGTGTGTTATTCCAATACAAGCTCTATGAAGAAAAGCGTTTTGACAGTTGATAAAAAGTCCGTCAACGATTGGTGGTGTCAACTACCGTATTGCAAGAAGAATCTTAAGTGTCTTTAAACAGCACCAGGGAAACCAGCCTTTTCTATCCCAACTGCGTAAGCATTGCTTAGCCAGAATGTAGGAAAATAGGATCGACCCAAAAATAAAAAATAAAAAAACATACACAGTGGGTTATTTGATTTCACAATATACTGGCAGCACCTTGGCACGCCACAAAGCGTTTCCCAGCAAGCACTGCGGTGCGCGACCGTTCGCGGGGTAATTGATAATGACAGAAAATGATGCGTGACAGTAGCTGCGAGCGAAGTGTTGGATGTAACACGTAATCGTGCGCAATCTGTAAGTGCCCGTGATAGGGTTGCTAGGTGGAAAAAATCCCTGAAAATCTGGTAAAAGCACTTAGCATGAGTGCAAAAGATCTTAGGTAATTTAAGAATTGGTTCTAAATAGCGCGTTGCGGTTTTGAGGAGTTATCGAAATCCAATTACCACCCCTTATTTGTCGGGGATCAAAAACTAATGCATTTCGTTTATTTCATCTATAAAAGGTTGTTATTTTTATTGTATATCGATTGCCAGGCCTAAAATTCGCTGTACGTCGAAATAACAAGTAGTTACTATGATGATTAACTTCATTTTAAAGTAGGCTAAATAATGGTCAAAGACAGTCATGACATGACCAAATAAGTTGCAAAAAAATACAACATAAGGTTCTGAGGAAACTGAAACTTTATAAAACAGCAACACCACAATTAAATGTGGTAACCTATCCACCGCATAATATCCTCGGATATTTATTTAAACACGAGTGTTTACGTCTTAATGACCGCCAATAGCTGATCATTTGCCGACAGTGGGGCCGCCACCTCATATTATTAATACATTGTGTGGTATCTACTATTATTGTGGTTTATTCATAACATCAACATGCCAGTGTTAGTCATGGACTTGTAATTTTCGAGAGAGTAAAACATAAAGGAAATCATTTTACGCAGTTCTCGTGCTTTCCAATGCTCAAAGCATTGTGCAAAAGGGTGAGCACGAACATTATCGTTTAAACAGAAAAAAAGTCTACTTCATGCATCTTCTGTTCTGTTCAACACATTTTAGCGAAATATTGGCACAATTTTGGCCAAGCACGCATGGTATTTCGAACCTAACGTTTAAAATTGATTTTTCGTATTATTTATTACTTTAAAGCTTAAATCAAAATGATGATGTAATTACCAAAAGTAAAGTACCGTAGAAAAAAAAGTAAGGTATCGTTTAAATTCGTATCGTCAAAACGTCAGAAAGTGACAGTTACCAATTCAAGTTGATAAATTGACGAAAAGTTTACTATTTACGCACGCTAAGGCTACGATACTACGAGAATTTTATTAGAAAACGCCTTACGACTAAAAATAACAAACAAAAATATGGCATCGACTGACTATGCCACAAACGGAGACAAACGATTAAAGTTTTAATAATTTTAGCCTAATTTGTGCCTTCTTCTAGGATAAAACGCAGTTTTGATTATTACTAACATTCATTTACAACATAATAGTAATACTAGCCAGCTTTTCATAACTGTCGTTAGTATTACCTGCGTGAAATCAGGTCTAATTTGGGGTTTAGTTTAGGGTTTGGGGTTGGTAAATTGGTAGAATGTTTGCATACTCTCTGTTTGTGGCTTGAAAGATGGCGTTTTGTTAGATTAAATTCATTTATTACTGCTTATTTAATGCTGCTAAACTTAATTAAACATCTCCACCGGTCGAGAGGCGCGCGTGGCATGCGCATACGCAGATAAATCACTCGCCGTCCCCGCCGCTGACACCGCGCATACCCGTCTAATTGAATGGAAAAACTTGCTCCTTCATCTTAAAATGTCACAAGGATCGACCGTGGTGGAAGGTTTAGCTGGGCTGTATGTTGAGGTTTTATTGTACGAGTATAGGCCTCATTCCTATACATTGTATAGTAGATGACAAAAATGGCTCAGTCACGTGACGCTTTAACGAAGCGTTTATCTAACGATAGCGATGGCGATTTTCGTCATCGACAGTGCACTAGGTCTTTTGGAATGAAATTGTGGAAATAATCCTTGGACCCTAAAAGCTTATTATTTTTAAACATTTACTTTAGAAATTCGATCAGAAATCTAAATACATACAAGCCATTACTCGCTGATCATTATAAATTTAAAGATAATAAATTTCAGAAAATGTCTAAAATGTTTTTATTAATTTTCAGTAAAATAGAGACTCTTTTTGTGACTCTTCTCTCTCTCTTTCTCTCTTCTCTCTTTACAGCTACCCGTGAAATGTTTTTCTTGAATATCTGTATTTAAAAATGTACCTTCTTTACCAATAATAATCATAAAAAATACTCCGTAAATTCAGTTATGCGTCTTCATTGAAGTATTCAGTTTCCCACAATGATAAAGCACGACGAGCGATCGTCAGAACGAAAATTAATTAACTAAGAACTGTATGAATATCTCATACAAACCGAGATAGAGTCTCGACTGTGTGCAGACGGGACAGGGCGTAATTTGTCAGTGGTACCGATCGTATCGATCCGATGCTGCATCGATAGATTTATCATGTTAATCGATCTAATTTCATCAGTTCACTCGGTGAGCGATGGCGGTCGTGGTGGGAACGCCACCGCTGTGCGCAGTCATGCCATAGATTGTGAAAACCACAGAAGGTGGTTGCGGTCGGAACGTCGGCAAAAGGTTGCGGTTTGTGCCTATCGTGAGTTTTATAAAGTATAAATTCTTTACTTGTGGTTAATTAGGGTTGTACATACATGTAAATGTGATCTTAAAGGAATATCAAATAAATTAAATCCATTTATTTTCGCAATAGACCCAATAGAGGCACTTTTACACGCCTTAATATATTAATTGAACGCTAACAGTGCTTCGCGACTTTGCTGTGCTGTGATGAAAAAGCGCAAAAAAATCAGTCACTATTGTTTGTCATCGCCCTTTTTCAGATTTGAATTACAATAATTGTTTATATGCAAACATTTCCATAAACTGTTATTAAAAGTCAACTGCTTATGTGTAGAAAAAAAAAAGTGTACTTACTAAAAGTATAGTAAGAACATGAAGTTGCATTATGTAATTTGTAATGGTACAGGTAGTCAATGCAATCTAAATTAGGGTAAACAATACCCAAACCTTCGGTAAACCCAAACGGTTCCTTAAAGATACTTTGTATCGCAAGTAAGAAAGCTTTGTTAAATTTTTAAGTTATGAAATGCAACATCTACTGACCACTTTATTTTTTGATGCAAAAATGAAAACTTTTTATTTTCAGAGGCCTTACTCGAATAGGCATAAACATATTACGGACGCATAATGAAACTCTTTGTCATTATTTTTATTATTGCGACCACCTGAGAGATATCCGCCTAGACGTGGAATATTTGTATTGTGCTTTAATTACCTCCCATTGTGGTTAGTGATTCGACTATTGTGCGAGCACGATGAACTTGTACGATCAATGCCATTAATGTAAACCTTGTTTTATTAGCTTCATCCCTGTTTCTGAAAGGATAAGATTGTAATCGTTGATTTTAATGACAGGTAACCATATTGTAGATTTGCTTTATAAAATGTTAACATTTATAAACCTCTTCGTAAGATTTATTTAAAAAAATAAGCCAACATAATATTTCACTGGCAATCTAGACGTTCTTTTGTTGAACAGAAAAAGTTTTGATGCGAGCGAATTCTTCAGCGGCGAGAAATTTCAAACTTCGAACGTTGGAATTCGGAATTTAAAATGAAAAAGCGGGAAAACGCGGAGGAGCAGGTGAGGGGCGGGGGCGTGACGGGGGCGTGGTCTGGGAATGTGGGTACGAATACCTACAACCTCCCATTAATGTTATAGGGGCACCGGAATCTAATGAAAATTCGATATGTCAGGTAAATAAACTTTGCATTTGGCAATAATGACTTGCCAATGACATTGTCATTAAAAGTCGTTGATTTATTTTAGTAGATGTTTTTTATTGATTTCTGAATTTTTTTCGGAAATTGTGCATTACTGTGTCATCGGCATCGTATTAACTGTGTTTCATGAACTGTTCAAAGTGAAAAAACTTATGATTGTGTCTCGACTAGCTGGATAATGATTGATGACATTTTCTTCATTTAGTCTTTCAAACAATATTGATACTTTACAAAAAAAGTGGTAGATGAATTTGTCGTAATCTATTAAGCAAGTGTTTTAAGACATTGGCCGAAGTCATCTTATTAATTGAAGTGAGTTGTGTTTATGTAGATCCTGAAACGTAATAAATATGGTAAAATCATTATAATAAAGAGACAGGCTAGTTCGTACTTTTCTTTCATTTCAGCACATTGACTTATGGTTCATTTTTGAAAAAAAAGTGGATAAAAAAGCAGACATAGCATGCTAAATTTCATAGAGTCAAGAGAAATATTAGTCTGAACAGGCTTTATCTAACTGTCCTTAAAGTATTTCATCGACCTAACCTTGTAAAAATACAAAGTAGCAAGATCGTTTATTCCTATTTCCCTAGTGCTCCATCCAAAACATTTAATTACGCCGATTTCATGAGATTGAATCCGATGAAATATAGGGTATATTTCGAAAAGACAACACTTAAAAAATTCTTTTCGGCTCCGGTTATCGGGAAGGATTCGAACCCCCTTTCGAACCTTTGGAAGTCCGGTCCAATGCTCTGACCACTGAGCTACCGAGAACCTTAATGGAGTTGTTGAATTTTGTAATTGCTTTTTAACGCTTTGAGCCAGCGTATGTTTCATCAATGATTGTGGAAGACACCCTCAAATATAGGGTATATTTCAATCAAACAAAGGAAACATAATAATATACAATTTGTGCAAAATTGCACAATTTATATTATCAAAATATTTTACATTAAAAATTGCTTTTCGTATGTTATCCCATCTTTTTAGTCTTAAGTTACAGACAACTAGCTTCTGTCAAAACATACCGTAAGGTCATACACTTATTTTTTTAAATATGTTCCTTAAAGTTACAAGATTGACTTTCTTCATACTGTAAACAAGTAAAATAATTTTCCCACTCATCCCTAAAAGCTGAAACGACGGCAACAGCCATGGCAATGATACGCAAATAATTACCTACTATGCGCCGCGTCAAATTCACTTTGTCTCGCGCGTCAATGCTGGGATGCCTTAAAATTCCGATAACCATCGCCCGAATCAGTCGCCACCTATACCACGACCATCACATTTAATCTTGGAGCCAAGGATTAAAGTCCACTATGCATCGTCCCAAGTATCAAGACACATTAGTTTGTGTATTATTAACGTGTCAATCGCTCCTCCCCCTCGGGTAGTTATTAATAATATTGTCAATCTCATCGTGAGAAATATTTTAAAGTGACTCTGTAACTATCAATTTGTAGACGATTATTGGGTAATTGTCGGTGTGGGTTTGTGATTGTATAATTAATTTTTATATATAACTTCGTGTTGGAGTGTGCTGAGTCACGGGAGAGGCGTCCCTTTGGTGTAAATAAATAAAAATATCTGACATCTTCTCATTGTGTTACACAGTAAATGATGATACGTAACAGCCACGGGGCTGAATCCCATGATATGTGCTGGGTCATTTTAATCTTTTGTAACCTTTATGCGGATATTGTAATTTATATCTAGGTTGCTTGTTTTGTGTACCGTTTTAGATAAATTATATAAAAGCTAAAGGTATGTTTAAAACACACACTTAGTTTATATAATTATGAATAAACTGTTAAAGTGTTGGCCAAGTAAAAACTTGGCTATCTTATGTCCTATCGACATCTTTCGTATGCTTTTATTAATATCATTCAAATAGCTGACTGTTTTCTAGTATTGAGATAGTCAATTGAACTAATAAGAACTAACAGTTAAAAAAACCTTCGAATGTGCCAGGAAAACCGCTGGTGAGTTTCAATGGCTGGATGGATTTTGAACAGCTATAGTAGCTAAGATCCACCGTGGTTAAATTATCTTTCGAATAAAATGAACCGCTTTGAAATCGGTCCATCCGTTAGGACGCTACGATGCCACAAACAGACACACACACAACAACACAAACAGACTATGGGTCAAACTTATAATACCTCTCTTTTTTTTCATCAGGGTTAAAAAGAGAGAAAAATACTATTTCTTACGAGTTAGGCCCCGTTCACACGGCATTGTCCTGCACGTTTTTTTGCAGTATACCGTATGTACGGGGCCTAACTATCAAAGCAGTTTTTTTTTTCATTTGCAATCACTGTTGATTTACCTCTACCGAGTGGCGTCATAGTTAATAGTGAGTTGATCACTAATGGGGGTGCATTAGTGGCGAATCGGATCGCTGCGCGGGCGCATTCCGAACAAAATTTGTAAACGGATAAGGATCTCCCGATCATTACCGGACAACACCTAGAGATAAGATACGGTTAGATGTGGCAGTTGTACGATCGAGGAAATAAAGATGTTGGTTCACAATGTGAAATTAAAACACACTTAAAGAAAAATCTAACTGCCACAGCCGGGACTTGAACCCGCATCTCTCGAAAGCCAGGCAATTGCTCTTATAAATAAATAAATAAACAACAACATACATTGATCCGAATCCGTGGTAAGCACTTGCTACAGAAATCAGAATCAACAGTAGCTTTACAAATAAACTAAAATAAATACATAAAACAGCCAGATCAGTAAAAAACAGACATGTTCATGCATAATACATACACATTCACTCACTCACACACCACACTCACACACACACAAACATAAATACACACGTACACACACGTATATACACACACCGTAGGACATGCAGGAGCACATAACTGGCTTCTCTCACTTTTCTGCGCCTACTAATACACAAACTTGGGTACTAGTTGCCGTTACGAGTACGCTCTTATGCGTATGTACGCTCGCACACTATACATGCTTTCGCACACAATCAGACACGCACGCTCACACATGCACACGCACAAGCGCACAAACACACACACACACACACACCAATGAGCACATTTGACTATACTTACCCTTTCTAAATTGATTCTTTTCCATATTTCTCTAAAGTAACTATAATAAGTAGTGAAATTGTAAAATTGTTAAAATAAAATAAGTAAGTAAAATTAGAGGTGCTTGTGGCGCAGTGGTTGCAGCGCTTTGGTAGTGATACCCAAAGTTAAGCAACCTACGGCGCGGTCATGTTTGGGATGGGTGACCATTCTGACCATTTAAGTGACGTCTATTTACAAGCATCTCCGTGCTTCGGAAGGCACGTTAAGCTGTTGGTCCCGGTTAATATCGACAGATATTAGTCGTTAAGCCTGGTCGGAGGCCCTCGGGCGGCTCAATAACATCTGACAGTAAGGTTGGTCACTTACCTTACAGACACCCCTCCACCAATCCGCACTGAGCCCGCGTGGTGGTGTATAGCTTGGACCACCTCTTAGTTGAGGTGAGCCCAGCAGTGGGACGTATATAGGCTGATGAGAAGTAAAATTGTAAAATTATCTAAGTATAATTGTAAAAGTAAAAATGTAAAAGATAATTCGTAAAATTTTTAAAAATTCTATTTATACTGTATAAATACATAAAATCGGAACAATAATGTTAACCAACGAGGGAACGAGCGAGTTATTCCCAATACAAGTGTCTCAGACTACTTACCGGGAAGACTCAGTAACATAATGTAAAAAAAATACTTTTCGAAATAAACGAATTTATTATTTATTATTATTTATAATAGTGTTTGTACAGTCAATGCGGGGATCGAACCCGCGACCTCTTGGTTAATAGTGAACTTTTTGACTATTACACCAAATCTTATTTAGTACTTGATGCAGGTTTACCTTATCACTTCAGACTGTATCTATATATAGACAAGTATTCCCTTCGTTCACAAGTTTATTTGAATTATAAGACATCGTGTAAAATACATATTCCCCTACTGAGCGTGGATTCGACTAAACATTTATTTATTTATTTAGTGTACATTATTTGTATTTTTAAATATGTAATCTTATATAAATTTATTGTTTATTTAATATTTAATCTCATGTGTCATATTATTGGTATTATTATTTTTTGTGTTTTTTCTTTTATTTATTTTTTCGCACCGCCTACTAATCATTTCTGCTTAGCAAAGGTATGATTGGTAGAGAATGCCCTACGGCGTTAAGTCCACCTTTTGAACAGAGTTTTGTGGTGCAATAAAGCTTAAATATAAATAAATAAACAAGCTTAGGAGTTAATCGAGAATAACGTGACGCTTTGTTTCCGTGGGCAGGCTCCCTACAAAACGGAATGACGATCTGGTGAAGGTCGGCGGAAGCCGCTGAATGACCGTTCTTAGTACCGTTAGTGCTTAAGACCGTTCGCGGCGAAAACCCTTGGGGGAGGCCTATGCTCAGCTGTGGGCATCGAAAGGCTGATAAGGCGAAGATGATGATGATAAACGTGATGCTTTGACATAGAAGTAAAATGGGTAGGTATTCGACGTTTACATTCGAAAACTTCATCAAGAAATAGCTAGTTTTTTTTATACTTACATAAATATTTACTGACTTACGACATCATTTGATTGATTGATTGATTAATGTAAAAATTGTTATCGAACATGGAAATAATTGCTTAAAAATATAAATCCCGTATTTTTTGGTGTTCTTCTTAATTCTATTTTCTATTACCATTTGCTGTCTTTGTTAGATTTTGTTCGTAGCTTATGAACGGAATGAAATGCCGCATCCATTTAGTTTTTAATTCCGGTAAAACCTTAGTCGAGGCGGGGAATCGGCGCAAGCGCACGATTACAGGGCGCTCGTGTATTTTGCACCCAAAATTAATTTATTTAACACTACCCTCCGAACGGGGCCGAAATTAGACCCATTTTATGTTAAACAATACGAGCTAAATTACTGGGGAACAGACAAGATTAAGCTTTTGATCGAATATCCGCATCAATGAAGCCATTTCTTTAGGTAATAAATGAATTATTTTCAGTTAAAATGCGAGTTTTAATCTGAAGATAAGTTAATATTAATAAGAAAAGATTGCAGAAGATAAAGCTTACAAAATTATATACAATTTAAGTAAATATAATCATGACAGATTAAAATTTAGTGAAAAGCCGCATTTCTTTTTTATTTTACAAAAAAGTGGTTTAACCTATTATTCAATTTTTAACAGAGGTGTATTTGTAGTAACACGGTTATTTTAATTTAACCAATGTTTAAGTAAACGGTTAGTGTAATTTTTAATATGGAAACTGACATTGACACTGTCAAAAAACGTCTGATTTAGACTAAACCGGTCATTTTAAAGTCCGTGAACATAGTCTTATTTATATCACGATGACAACAACGAAAATATTTTGTTCAAAAACCCACTTCTTAAACTTATACCGGATTCGTCTCACGGCGGTCCGCCGTTCACATCTTTACTTTCGTTTTATTACAAAAACAGTTTTTACAACTATCGTGTAGATGAAATCTAGCTCCATTTATTAATTTTATAGCTTGACACCTCGTTCGTGAGCTACTTATCTCAGTTTTAACCTACACAATTTACTTTTGAAATCACATTAATGTCAGACGTAGTTCGGAACTTCTGCTTTGTGTAAAGTGCATTGATAATAATCTGGTGTTGGAGAGAGATGGCGAATTGTGTTTTGTTTGTGTGCGAGAAGGATGGGTAGCTTTGAATAGAAACATCAAAATTTTACAGCGTTTTTATTGCTTGCGCGCATGTAAGTGTTTATAAGAAGCGTCCGGTGCGAACACCTTTGGGGTTTAGGCGCGCTACTCGATTTTGAGACTGAGAATTTTGATAAAAAATAGTTTTTTAACGAACGAGATGAACGACAATTTTGTAAAAAATACTATAACTCAATTTTAAAAGAGCTTTAAATCTTTATTGACCCAATTCGATATATGCGAAAACGAGACAAACATACATCTCTTTGTTACCTCCATATACGCGATGAAAATAAGCCGTAATTTCGCGCTCAGCTGACAAGCACTGCTGGTGTAGTGGTATCATGCAAGATTCCCATTCTTGCGACCCGGGTTCGATTCCCGGGCAGTGCACTTTTATTTTTATTGTAACATAAAATCAAGTTATTTGTCAATAAATACTTTCTCATAAAGGTTATCAGACAGAACCGGGCATAGCTCAAACTTTTTGTGACGGACAAAATGTCTGACATTCCGCGCGCCATCGCGGTAGGTTGACATGGGAATGATGACCAGCTAAGCGACCTTCCCATGGCTATACGATATATATAACAATTATAAGTTTATATTAAGGGTTCTAAACCTTTTTGGCTGGCATCCCCTTTGGTAGTTTCATATATTTAACTTAAAACGTGATCTTGACAAGTTTGTTCCTTGTATTTTTTGAGAATAAAAACACTAGCTAATAATTTTTTATTTTATTTTAAGTAATTCATCACAATCGGAGTCAAGGAGGAATCAAGGAGGTTTAAAGGTACGGTAAAACATATACGTGTAACAAACATAAGTACACATACCTGCTGATAATAAAAAATCATTTTTTTATTATCAGCAGGTATGTGTACTTATGTTTTTCTTTTCGGTACGTAGGAGAACTGTTTCTTGATACCTGATATCATAAAAATGATTCTTGATAAAAAAACATGTTTTATTGGTATATCAACGCCCACTAAGGGTTGTTGCCCGAAGTTTGAGGACTGCTGGCCTTCATTAACAAGGCCATGGGAATCGCACGAATTAAGTGCACTCCCACAGTGAGTCACTGGTGAAAACTGTTGAGAGCCACCGAGATTCATCTCGGGAATTCATTTAGAAATATTCCGATCACGTAACTGTATTTCGGGAGAATGTTTTGAAAATCACTTCCGAAAGCCAATTGGTAAAAGAAATACAAAAAGACAATAAGATTACATAACAGTGAAAAAAATACGATTTATGTTCAAGTATTTCCGTATTTCCGTATTTATGTATACTTGGTCACTAATAACCAAGTATGGAGTCAGAGCGAAATGTAAAATATATGTATGTAAATATGTAAATTCTGAACCTGACGTGATGAGGGATTAACCATTTCAGTAGAATCAGACAAACGCGTTATAATTTGATAGGTGATTGATGACTTTAGCTATTAGCAATTCTAGGTAAAAGTAAGCATGATTTTGCGACCCTCGAAAATATCCCAGCTACAGCCTAAAAAGTTTATTTCCCAGAAATAAACCGACGTCAATGGATCGAAGACACATCGAAGGTCGTCTGGGAAGAAGGTTGTGAATCAGAGCATTCAGATGCCTAATTATGTGCTTTTTACTGAAATGATTCATGTTCCAGTGAATATACTAGTCACTAAATGGGGAAATCCGAGTACAGAAAATTGAATCACTAGCCACATAAAGATGGATTGCTGAGCAAAGTCTAATCTAAACATGATGAAACGAAATCCTGTTCCAGACGTCAATCTAAAGTTAGTACTTTCAGTTTAGTTAGTATGTTGTGTGTGTGTATGTCACAATTTACTTTTAATATTTTTATCTTTTCTTTATCTTCATGAAAAAAAGTAAAATTATTCAGCTGCTGTACATTGAGGCTTTCTTAACTTTAAACACATGTTTCAAAAAAAGTTACACCGTAGGTGAACAGTTTCTCCAATTTCAGTTTATTTATTTTTTTAGGGTAAGGATAACAAATGAACTTTTTATTTGTTAAACGCTAAAAAAATAGGTACACCATTATTCCTTCGAAATACTTACTACGTAGAAATGTTTTGTGTTTCATGAAAATTAATTTAAAAAAATAAAATAAGAAATTCTTTGGGAGCGAGCATAATGTACATTCTTTTGCATTCACTATTGTTTCAATAATATTATTATGACTAATTAACTAACTCATTACACCGGGAACTGGGGCTAATAAAATATTATGTTATTATAGGATTGTTATTTCTCTGTTAAGAGCATTCAAGAGTGTGTAAGATTTGTATGGATATCGATAAAGTAAACATGTAAGTCGTTATTTTAAGGTTTTTGTATCCTGCGTAGTCATTTTGTCAACTCTTGTCGCATTTTTAATTACTTAACTCATCTAAATTATAACACAAAATACATTACCTACCTATAATAGTAAGCACCTATAATTGTAAGTATTGCTAAACTAGCGTTCAAAGTTTTCCAGTACAAAAAAAGTGATAAATAATACGTCGTACTGTAACGGTTATTTATTCTAGACTAAACTGACTGACAGTAGGACGGAGCGGGCGAAACACCTGAGTGTGACGTCACGTTAAGAATATCTTCTAATTATTAACAATGCTCATATATGACATGAAGTTTCAAGTGGATCTCACGTTCAAAGAAAGTAGCATGCCTAGCGGTGTTTTACTGGTTACATTTCGGAGATTGTGCGAAGGAATTGCACGACTTAATTCCACCGACCCCTTTTCACCATCGGGACACACGAAGCAGGCGAGGCTTCAATATATCACCTTTACGCACCAAGAGATTTGAGTCTATATTTCTGTTGCGTACGGCTAAAGTATGGAATTCGCTGCCGGCTGAAGTATTCCCCTTAGATATAACTAACTAGACAGATATGATTCATCCTCGGCCAAATCATCACTTACCATCAGTGGAGATTGTTGCTAAATGTAACTGTTTATAAAAAAAACGGTTGTCTGTAAAGTCGGTTTACTGATGATAGTTGAACGTGACAACGTCTTTGTCACACTGCCTCGTTATCGCTCGTTCCGCGCTCTCGCTTGCACTTCTAGCCTATAATGGAACGCCTAAGAGCGAGGTAACGCCGCATGCGTCATGTTTTTTGGTGCGTGCGGCTCCATCGAATTATAAGACGTCACGTCAAAAAGTATACTGAGAGAATAAAATTCTCAGATATCCTGGAACACATTTTTAATTTTTATCTTAGCAATTGAATTGATTTAGTTTCCACTTTTCACAGCACTGGATGCCCGATCTTTGCATGACCTTAAGGTTTGACTGGTAGAAAATGATTTTTAGTAATAACAACTTTCTGTTGAGCTATATGTAGAATTTGGTACATCCTTTAAAGTATCGTTCTGGGAGCTAACTCACCATCTGCAGGATAAGCAAACTGTATAAAGGTGCAGTGGATGTATTGATTAATGTATGTACTGTATGTAAGTCTTTTGTTTGATAAATTGTAACTGTCGTTGGTGTGCCTAATAAATGAAATATAAAATAAAATATCGTGAACGCTGCTTTGGTGTCAACTACCCTACTCGGAAGCAAGCCGATACATTTTTCAAATAAAGGTAGGATCGAACATAAATCCACATGTTTCTTTCCGATCGGCGAACAATGACTCGTAAATGTTTATCACGCGTTGTAAATGGGCATTTTTCAAGGGGCACTAATTATTTCTACAGCTCGACCACAAAACCGCCACAATTGATTTGACGCCTTACACTTCGGACCTTAGTAATTAGCTTAAAAAAGCGGCTTTTAATTTTTAACCGAGGGCTTTTTCTTAAATATAAGTATCATGTTGATTTTAAACTGCCGATGTCGTGAGCCTCGGCATGAAGGCGTTTCGTTTCTAATTAAGTTGGATTAACTATAAATATATAAATAAATATTTCACAACAATCACACCAATTCTGTAGTCCCAAATTAAGCTACGAGGCTTGTGTTATGAGTACTAGACAACGGATAAACATACTTAAATACTTTTTTTGTAAATAAATACATATTTTACATAGAAAACACCCAGACCAGTACAAACACACATGTTCATGCACTCTTATGCTTGTACTGTGCGGGGATCGAACCTGCGACCCTTGGTTTTAGAAGTCCGACATGTGGACCACTGCAACAAGCGGTCGTCAAATGTTCCATTAAATCCTAAATATACAACAACATCACATTCATTGATCTCACTCCGTGGTAAGCACTTGT
Source organism: Pyrausta despicata (assembly GCA_963921415.1). NCBI lineage: Eukaryota > Metazoa > Arthropoda > Insecta > Lepidoptera > Crambidae > Pyrausta > Pyrausta despicata. The sequence goes on from OY992848.1 coordinate 13,403,707, forward strand.
GTTAAAGATAGCAGAATCAACGGTGGTATTTACAAATAAACTTAAATAAATACATATAACACCCAGACCAGTACAAACAGATGTATGCACACAAATATTCGTAGTGTGCGGGGATCGAACCCGCGACCTCTTGTTTAATAGTCAACTTCTTGACCATTACACCAACTAGTATCATATAAGTCTCAATGGATTCTCTCTCCCTGGCTATCTCCCTATGTTATAAATATCTACGTTAAAACTGTTCAACCTATATCACTAAGTAGTTTTGTAGAAAAGTATGATGCCGATTTCATAAAAAACTTTGTTGCAAGAATAAAACTTCGAATAAATAAAGTGAACTCCTAAACGTTTTATTTAGGAAAAACTGTCATAATTTTCACCCACGGTTCTAATTTTCAGCATCGCTTCTCCGCCTTTTGGCTAAGATCAAAGTGAAATTATACTAATTAATCAGTATACTGAGATGTAGTAGTATTCAACTATATATAATCATAATCATGTTTACTTTTAATCACACTCAGTATCTATCCAGCATTCAGTTGTAATATACGAGTATAATCTAGTCATCAAGTTCCCCCAAATCTTACAGTACTGCAAAACAGTATTTCAAAATTCACGCTGATTAATCTCAACAAATGGCGGTTGGGTAGGTACTGAGCTAATAAATTACTATGTATAAACATATTAGTTATTTATTAGTTATTGAATATATCCAATCCAGAAAGCAGGGTTCAATTGACCACTTAAAACTTTGCTGTCAGTATCTTCACGTGCGTCATTATAGTCACAATTCATTAAAACTATCATCGACTTCAATAGGGATGTCAATTGACTGTTATTGCATGACATATCGACGTATCTCCGATCTTTATCGACAAACATTCCTGCATAGTCACCTAACTGGGGTGGCATCTCGTCTCTTTGCGTTATCTAGTAAGTACCATATTAAGCGGCTAATGCATGGAATTCAATATCAAAAGGCATTCGGAAACAGAAAGTCTGACGGCTAAGAAAACAGAATGGCGGTTACGACGTTTCTCGATTGAATCAGATTATGACATTGCCCGTGAGTTGAAAGCTAATCAAAATGTTTTAATCGATGGCGAGATTATTTTAGGGATGTGAAATAAAAGACTAACATTTGTCGATGTTTTATAACTTTGGCATACCTTTTCTGACATCAAGTATTAAGTAGAGTATGACTAATTCACTCTTAATCTGGATTTATGTTTGTAATCGTTTATTTAGTTTCAAATGGATAATAAAAATTAATATTCGCCAAAAATTATATGTAATTAATGAACGTTTCTTTCTTTCGTAAAAAAGTAATGGTAAAAATCCTTCTCAGACTGATTTTACAATATAAGAACAAAATAACTTCATACCACAAATAACATCAAATGTATCTTAAATATTTTCAAATCCATTGTGTTTATAAATTATAACTACTATGAATTTCACAAAATCAATTTATTTCCAGGTAGCTGTAGTAACTAATTTTACACAAGAATTCAATAAATATTCAGTCAATTGACTCTGATTTCTTATATTCTAACGTAACGTCACGGTAGAGTATTCCCATTCAAAATCTACGGAGGCAGATCGTTTTGACAGATGATAAAGAGTTTGTCCACAATTGGTTGTTTCATCGTGCCTATAATTAGCCTATCGACATGGCTATCGTCCCATCTCTAGGGTCGAGTACATACTTTGCATTATTAAATTGATTCCTCGTAGATAAGTTGTCTTTAGTAAATTATTTCAAATTCAATATAAAAGCATAGTATTGACCAATAATCACCTTAATTTTATTGCAAGGTGGGTAGTTATGTTTTTTGTTCTGTTTTATAACAGCGTTAAACTTAACTGTTTTAATAACTATTATCAGTAATATTGTCGAAATATTTGTATTTTATTTAATTTAATTTATTTAAACTGCACAAACACGCTTACAGTGGTGAAAGCCGAAGGCATTCTTTACCAGTCAACTATAGGTCCAAGCAGAGAAAATTCAGGCGGTGCACAAAAATTAAAAGGGGTAAACAGACAATGTAAATCATGTAAATTACGTACTAAGTGAGAGGAATTTATAAACATGCACACTGAATGCTTACATGAAATACATAAAAAATTATAGTCATTCATTTTTTTACGTATACATAAAAATGGTATGAACATATGCTTGCTTAAAAATGTTATGACATGTTAATTTGAATAACTGTTGACATGTGCTTAATATAATTATAAAAAAATTGGTTGCCTGTAAAGTCGGCATACGGGCGAAAGTTTTACGTGACAACGACTTTGAGTGGTAAAATAATTTTAATGTGAATATTCATTCGTATAACATGAACCGGTGTGTATGCCTATCTCTCTCACTCTTTCTCTCTCGCTCTGTCTCTCTCGCTCTTAGGCGGGTTAACTGTGCTCGAGTGGAAGGGACGCGTGCCTTTCTCTTTTTATGTCGGTCTCACTCGCTCTTAGGCGGGCTAACCATGCCCGAGTCGAAGGGACGCGTGCCTCTCACTCGCTCTCATTGTGAGCGCATAACGTGAGCGGAGCGTAACGCAGTTTCTTGAAGTGTCACCCGGCAAACCAATTTATAAGACGTTGTCACGTCAAAAATACTATTTTCTTATTAGGTATGTTTTTTTAAATCGATTCCTACATCTTGAAATTGAAACACTTGTAAATTCAATCCATTTTTTTTAAATTAATTTGCGTGCTGTTAAAAACGGCTGAGTAAGCAAAAGCATATTCAGTGTACCTTATAATATATAATAAGCAGATAATAAATTTAATTTCATTTCCAAAATGTTGATAATCCATTTCATTCCCAACAGTAATTTTCGGAACTAAATCGCTTCGATTTATTTCGATTGGCTCTCGATTCGAGTATTTGACTACCCATTCAAGGGGCAAAAAACGTTTCTTGACGGACATCGGATTCGTTTTAGCCGGAGTGCACACTCGACTCGTATGTTTACCCAAGAGTGTTATCCCACATTCTGGAGTAGGTACTGTTTGTGGAGTTGAAGAGTTTGTCGTGTGAACTATGCTTTGTTTTCTTTAGGTTTGACGGCGCGTAACGCAAATAAAGCTTAAAGGATCTTGTAAATGTGACTCGGGTTTTAAATCTTTCGGAAAATTGTAGATTTTAAATGTTAAAATCGTTGTGTTACTCATTAAGATCCCGTTATTTAAAAAAAAACACGGGTTGCACTCCGGGAGTGCCGGCAGAAGTGAAAACTTGATTATTAACGTTGTGCATTTTTGATTTATTTGAACCGTCTTACGGTTTTTCGATCAGCATCACGTGACCTGACGCGAGTTTCACAGTTCCTACCCATGCCACAAAAGTGCTCAACGCCGCTAAAGAAGTTTTCACTTCAAAAATGACTTCTACTGAAAAAATATATATTTTTTGTTTTGTTTCCTTAAGTAGAAACTACATTTGAGTACCAAATGAGACACATAAAAGTTTTCCATAAAATCAATTAGCTTAAAACTACGTACGTACATTTTTCTCTGCTTATGAAGAATACAGATGATTGACAGATTTTCGTAGAACGCCGGCTGTAAAGCTTTTTCCTATTATGTTTATTATCATGTCGTGGTTCGGCAAAGAAAATTAAACAAATGAACACTGATATCAAAGCGGCTTCAAAGAGACATGTGCCAAGTCCGAGTCGTGTTCTGTGAATAAAGTTCCGTACAAATCGGTAAATTTTCGCACATATGATATTTAATTGTCGTTATTTTATTGTGAGACACGAAGAAACTTTCACTTGAAGTTTAAGTTTGCATTGCAATTAAATACGTCAAATTTACTACTTACAAAATTTTATTTTTGTACACACAAAAAATCCTCCGAGTGTGTGATCAAAATTATCTGCTTTGCCTGTTTATTTTTGAGAAATTATGAAAATTCATCATTACTATTCATTTAAAGAAGTTCAATGCAAACTAGTGTGATTCCCAAAAACATGTATCTCTAGTATTATTAGGTCACTGTTTCAAAGAAGGTCAAAGTTGTTTGAAACAATATCACGCGCTCTTTGATGTGTTAAGCCTCTGTTATATTCTTTTGAACGACCGACGACCGTTTTGTATACAGAGAAAAAAATGGATTAGATCACTCTTAGGTGGGTAATCACACACAGTAAGGAATATTTACAATGAACAGAACGAATTCATAAATGATCTCTCTGAAGCTTCACACTTTCCAGGTTCATAGGTATGAATAAACACACAACAACATCGCATTGTGTTACATATATCAGAATAAACAGTGGTATTACAAATAAACTTAAATAAATACATATAACACTCAGACCAGTACAAACAGACATGTTCATACACACAAATGTTTGTACAGTGCGGGGATCGAACCCACGACCTCTTGGTTAATAGTCAACTTCTTGACCATTACACCAAAGTGGACGTCAATGTCAGATTCACACATTTAACTAATAATGACGATCTCGATAATCATCATCGCAACTTTTACACCACAAGGCATCCATCTTTTGTTTTGTCCGGGTGTCCTGACTCTTGCCCTCCAGAGGACCTAATTAATGTATGCCAACGACAGGGCAATTCGAGTCGCAAATTTCTGGGCCTCAAATACATAAAGTCGCTTAACCATCGACACGCTAAGAAGTAGATCGTAACTATGTCCAGGGCCCTTTTCCATAAATCCACACGGCTCTGTCGTACTGGCTCTGGGAAAACAGGTGAGCAGGTAAACGGAATTGTTTGTATAACACAATTAGAGTTTCGCACGTGTCTTCTAATAATAGACGCAAGCTCTCCTCACTGTCCATCACTCGGCCCAGCAGTCAGACACTCCACTCCGCAAGTGCAACAAAATGTGTAGTACTTAATTCAAAAAAAGATTAAACTGCCATCTTAAAACGAAAAAGTTCGAATAAGGATTCGCTAAATCCTATAATTTTCCCGTTTCATTCTTGAATTTCTAATTTTGAAGATAGTTTTTTTTTTTACAAAATTATAGGTACAAATAACGACGACCGCTTGGTCGTTGGTTGGTTGGCTTGCAGTGGTCCGCATGTCGGACTTCTAAACCAAGGGTCGCGGGTTCGATTCCCGCACAGTACAAGCATAAGTGTGCATGAACATGTGTGTTTGTACTGGTCTGGGTGTTTTCTATTTATAATATGTATTTATTTACAAAAAAAAGTATTTATGTATGTATATCCGAACTAGTACCCATAACACAAGCCTCGTAGCTTACTTTGGGACTAGACAATTAGTGTGCTTGTTGAGAAATAACAAACGCTTAGCGACTTTAAACCATACGGGCCTTTAGAATATACGGGTTTAGTTTAATTATTTAAAAAATACTGGGCCGATGTTGATGAAACTCAGTCCGTTCCCTACGGTAAAGTCAACCTAGTTTAAATCAAAATAATAATCTTTCTTGAGATAAATTATGTTTCGAAAAATTCGTGGACTTACATAGATACATTAACATTAACAAAAAGCGCAAGTGTTTGGAAACTGGAAGATCAAACTTGTTATTTACTTACTTAAATATTACCTATCAAATTTCAAAAATATTACCTTCCTCATGAAATGCATCAAAATCCGTTGACTAGTTTTAAATATTTAAGCGTATATACATGCATATTACAGACATAGGGCCAGACGCGGAAAGCGACTTTGCTGTACATACTAAGTAGTGATTAAAATACATCTCTACACGTCGACTTTTTTCTGAAGACGGTAAGAAACAAATATGATAGCGGGTTACTGGTTATTGGAGGTTCATTAATCGGAGCGATAATTTACAAGATCGCCCACACGCGACGTATCCCCACCTGATTTCTAATCACGCGAGCTTTAATCCGCTAAAATCTTAGCCAAAATAGCGCGAAAATTGTTCGCGAGAGCGAGCGGGGTGGGCGCAGGTGAGCGTCAGTCCGACGCGCGATCTCCGACCGACAGGGATCCGCGCGCAGACGCGGCAACGGTTTTCGAAAATCGAACGCGAACGAACGTCGTTTTTCTTTTTTTGAAAATGAGAATGCAACCGTTTTCGGTTTGAGTCTTTCACGCAAGTGGTCGATGCGGGCTGGGCCGTGATGTCGAGCGATGCGGCCGGTTGTCATCGCTGCCTGTCTTCTGCTCCTTGCGCCCATCACTGACTCTTGGTGGTAAGTGTTTGTGTTCAAAAACTTACGATTTAAACTAAACAGCTCGGTTCTTGATTGACACTTGATTTTACTGCTGAACTGATCTCTAAGCGTGACTTTTGTAAAAATTCGCTTGATTTTTAAAAGCTCGACAAACTTATTTAATACTATAAACTAATTATCTTCTCGATAAATTAAAAAAAAATGACTCTTTAGATTTACGATCCTGTCTTGTCTGATCTCTTTATTGACATTTCGATGATCTCAATAAACATTTTGGCTATAATTAAGATTTAAAGTGATTTGTTTACAAATTGCGTTTACATTTGGCAGCAATAGCGGAAATTCTCTATGGTTCGTGAATTTTAATTAAGATCGTCAGGTAATTTATGTGTAAGCAAAGGCACGTCCACATGGGAGCATGTTAGTGTTTCAGCCTTGATTAGTTTTAGATAATGAGTAAACTTCACCAAGAATTCTTGGGAATTCAGCTTCAACAAGTAAGCAAATAAACATTTCATACAATATCACACAGCCAGGTGGTGTTTTTGCATATTTCAGATTTTCTGATGTAGACTAAAATTAAGAACATCATGTATTTCATGTATGTACAAACTAAGACAATGTCGGTTTAAACTTTTATAAGCTTTGTTAAGGTATTTCTTTTATTTATTAAGTTAATACCTAGTAGTTAGGTAGTGTTTTAACTAAATGAAATGTCAAAACAAAACAAAAAGGGCAGGAAAAGCGCTGGATAAAACGAATGCGTGCCCTACTGTCAAACTTGCAGTGTGACAAAGCTTTTTGGTTACATTTATTGTCAATCTAATTATAGGCTTAAACCAAGTATGTTGATGATTTTAGATTTTAACTTCGTTAAAGTTTTGTTGATTTTTATCTTATCAAACGATTTCACTTCAATTTAAGCTCAAGATACATGTTCATTTACAACGCGTTATGCAATTTTACACAAAACGTTCGTTAATGAGGTAATAAATTGCCGCTACGTGTATTTATTATACAAATTAATCTTATTAACGCGGTTTGTTTACCGTTAGTTACGAAAATCGATTGCGCCGGATAATTTAAGATAGTAATAGGCATTCGCCATAATAAATATGGGGTTCGTGTGAATGTGGAATGGTTTCCAAGGGTTTTTATTTTAACGAAAATGAAATGATTTCTAAATAAAGTTGACACGCAAAGTGTTAGCGATGATATGTACCTTTTTGTATCCATCTAGTCCTGGCCACTATGTTTCTATTTAAATTCCGAATATTAGAACATGTCATGTAATGAGTATTTTGTTAGTACATCTTTTGTTAGTTCAATCAAATCAATCCACGAGTGACACCGCATGTCGCAATGGTGTAAAATCTATCATAAAATATATCCGCACCGTGATTTTAAGTATTTTTTATTCCTGTCGCACCTCGGCGTAGCTCACATTTGGTCCTTCAATGACCTTTACTTGGGTAGGTAGATCTTAAGGTCTGTTAATATAACTACCACTCATATCTATAATGTAACCTACACCTAGTATGCAAAAGTGAAATAAATGATGATAATGATAAGTGATTATACTTTCTGTTTTCATATAGTATGCTTTTATGACTAGTGCGACGGAGCGTGAAATTTCCTTTCGTAGTTTTCATAGGGTACACGCCAGGAACACGATGCGCTTTAATCACGTTCTCCTTAGACAAGGCTAGACTATCTTTAGCCTATAGTGCCTCTACAAAGTGACTGTAAAGGCATTGCAAATGGTTTAAAGTTCGCTCTTTTTTCAAACTACTGCCAAAACACAAAAGAAATCACTTAACTACTACAGTTGTCGTTAGCTTTCGATCCTACTTACGAGTACAAAATTGATACATGCACTGTTTGTGGTTATGAGGGTCATACATTTTATTAATGGCCGTTTCCACCGATAACTACTTTAGTATCCTAGAAAATCAAAATAATACTAACTTTACTAACAACAAGCCGCATCGACAAAGTATCGCGCGACAAATATCTGTGTCAACGGAAAATGTAAAACATTGCACTATCAATTTATAACTAGGAAGCGACTAAAGCGCTTTTCGTCGAGACGATCTTTGTTATCCGCTAAATTACGATGCGCGGCGCGAGACCATTTGATCTACGGTTATAAATGACTATTGTTCGCGATTTACTGGCCGTACTCTGTACGCGTTATCCGTAGTTTCGGATAGAGCCGTCCTTGTCAGTCTTACCCGTTGTGTTACGTGAGAGCCGCAATGCGACAAGCGAGACAAGCGCGACAAGCACGAAAAACGCGATACGCGCGAAAAACGCGACAGTCGCGACAATCGCGAAAAACGCGACAAACGCGACAATCGCTACAAACGCGACAATTGCGACAAACGCGACAAGAGCGACAAACGCAACAACCGCGACATACTTCACAAACGCGACAAGCTCGACAAGAGCGACAAACGCGACAAGCCCGACAACCTTGACAAACGCGACAAAGGTACGAGTCGCGACTGACATTGACACGAGGCGTTTGAAGTATCGACCGCGTCGAATTTGTCGCTTACAAGACTGGCTGTGCTAGCGATCGGGCAGGCTAGACCCGAAACTACGGACAAAGGCATACATTCACTAGATCATTATATCAACTTTAGTTACATAACTGGCAGTTTTACACACAGCTGTTTCTATGAACCTGACAGTTGTCTAAGTTGCAGTCAAAGGTGGTTAGAATAACGAAGCCGGCCGTTAGAGAGTAGATCCTTAGCTTGCTATATTTTTGGTAACGGTAGACTTGAGGTTATTCTAATACCTAAATTGTTTTCAGTTTTTTTTTAACACCATATTTATAAAAATTGAAACATTTAACCACTGTCATTTCTTGTTGCACAGTTAAAAATCAAAATCATACTGCCTTGACTGAAAGTAAGATAACTGACAGGTTCAAACTGACTGTTATCTTTTCTTCAAATATAGAATTTTGAACGCACAAAAAAACTCTCTCTTAATATACAAAATGTATCAGATAACAATTAACTGTGCTTTAAAGCGATTATAACTGTGTAACAATAAAATCTTTACGTCAAAATAAAATCTCAATACTTCAAAAAAGAGGTGCTTGTGGCGCAGCGCTTTGGTAGTGATATCAAAAGTTACGCAACGGTCATGTTTAGGATTGGTGACCACACTGACCATATAAATGACGTCTATTTACAAGCATTTCCGTGCCTCGGCAGGCACGTTAAGCTGTCGGTCCCGGTTAATGTATAAAGATATTAGTCGTCAAGCCTGGTCAGAGACCCTCGGATGGCTAATAACATCTGACAGGATGGTCACTTACCTTACAAACATCGCTCCACCCATCAGCACTAAGCCCGCGTGGTGGAGTATGGCTCGTACCACCTCATAGTTGAGGTCTCTAACCGTCACAGGCCTCACCTGTGCCCAGCAGTGGGACGTATATATACCGATGAGAAAAGAAAATAAACTCCAAAAAAACTCAAAGCCCTCAATTATTTCCCTCCGCAGTTTTCCACGGTCCGAAATCGGCGTACGCAGACGATAAATTCGCCACGGACCACATAAATCACTCTTGAAATTCAATAAAGTCACATTGGAGAACCACCTCGGTCGCTTTTAATATACAATTAATCATGGCGAACCCTAAATTAGGAGCTTCGTGTGCGCAAAAAAGAATAACCCACCTTAATGAGGTCAGACTTTTGATATTTATTGTAATTGAATTTGTTTGAATGTTGCTGTGTTTGGGAGATGCGTTTTGGATGACTTAATCTGATGATTTCCGTTAGGATCAGTGTCTGTTTGTATCCTTCTTTTGATTTTCGTTGCAGTTAATTGGATGCACATGAGCTTATTATTTGCTGATTTTGGGGTATCAAAAATAATTAGTTTTTTTTTTCCTTTATAAATGTTTTCACAATTTATTAATGTTTTCTCATCATTTACACCTTCCCTGAACTTCCACAAATATTTCAAGGCTAAAATTATTGAAATCAGTTCAGCCGTTCTCGAGGTTTAGTAAGACTAACGAACAGCATATCATTTTTATATATAAAGGAAGCGATCGGCCCACCTGAATTTTCTTATGGGAATGCGTCATTTTCCCGCGGTAAAAAGCAACTTATGTCCTTTCTCGGGCATCAAAATATCTCCATACCAAATTACGTGCAAATTTGGGTCAGTAGTTTAGGCGTGATTGAATAACAGACAGATAGATAAAGTTTCTTTCTCACTTATAATATTAGTATAGATAAATTACAATACTACTAATAGTACTGTACTGTATTAGTAACTGCCTCGTTGGTGTAGTGGCAAAGTTTCTGCCTTACATCCAAGAGGTCCTGGGTTCGAATCCCAGGTCGAGCCAAAATTGTTTCTGAGATTTTCTGTCATGGATATCTCAAACAGCTCGGAGTAGGGAAGTTGGCGGTGTTACACCCCCGTGCCTCGGAAAGCACGTTAAGCCGTTGGTCCTGCGCCTGATCTCTCTCCGGTCATGTCGGATTGCCGTGTCACCGAACTTTGAGTTGAGAGTTATGGAACAGTAAGTGCACCTGTGTATTGCGCTCACACTTGTGCACTATAATATCTCCTGCGCAGTTGGCTGATCTCTGTTGAGATTGGCCGCCGTGGTCGAAATCGGCCAGGAGGACTATAATAGTACTTTATGAAATGACGTCAATTTTTTAAAATGTAGGTACCTCAAATAGGTGCATTGATTTGTTGATCCATACAAGACAAACTGTGACAGAAACGGAATGAAAAACATCACGCTTTTTAATTTATTTCATAATCTAAACTTGACTCAACTCGTTCTCAGCTTTCATTTTTTATCTGTGACCGTATTTAGTTTATTGCTATTGAATATAGCGATTAAAAAAATATTAATCGACTCGATAATATTTTATTTTTATATCGAAGTGTGGGCGAGGAACGAGTGTCTACCACACCCGGTATTAATACCAATGAGAGGCTTGATTGCCTAGCTATTTGTATCTATTTATGCTTACTAAGTGTGTCTATAAATGAGGCCTCATTTGCGCTTATATTATTTATCCATTCTTGTTTTTTCGGAGATGAAATGTGAGAATCTTACATTAATATTTCGAACACAGTACGAATTAAGCATTAAGCATGCTCTGTCGAGCTTTTTAATGTTTTGGTTATATAATGTAAAATGAGAGCTTTGAGCATGAGTTTTTAGGAATACGCAGTGTATTCCTGAAAACTCTGAAACCCTGAAGTTGGGAATTTCTTAGAAACTTTTTGTTATTCTATAATCATCCTTTTATTTATTTTGTCACACCGCCCACCACTAATCATTTCTGCTTAGACGCGAATGTATGTATGTAATGTATGACTGGTAGAGAACGCCCTATGGCGTTAAGTCCACCTGACCTAAGACCCGTCTTATCACCACTGCAAAAATTTCAAGATCTTCATGCAGTTAGAAAGATAATTTATAAATTCTTGTCAGCCAGTTCGGAGCTGTACTCCCTAATGAATTTTTCGTATTTTCTGGTCATGCCAGCGCGTTGGCTCTCACGGTTTAGATTGTAAGAGGGACAGGGATGGTTATATCTGGAACTAATGAAAACAGTTTGCAGAGTAAGAGATAGGTAGTATTACAGGTAGGTCATCAATCAATCTATATTCTGTATTCAAGTGAGCGATTCGCCAAAGTTGAGTCTTCCCGGACAATCAGGCATCTGTAATAATGGCGGGGCTTTAGCCTTGTGGGTCTTAATACTCGTAACTATATTCGATTAATTTAGGGATTTAATATCTTATGTAGAGGGTTTATTTTTTAGAATTCTAATATTAAAATAGTTATGAAAGCTAAATATATAAGCTGCTTATTTCAAGTACACGAAATTTATATGTTAAGGCGTAATTATACCGTTTTTACCGTAGCAACATGTAACCACTTTGGAACGAAATAGACGCCTTAAATAATATGGAAGTGATCGCTAAAAGCGAAATGACCCCCTAAATTGTACATCATTCTTTGTTGAACTTAACTTTGTTTTGTGTTGTACAATAAAGTGTTAATCTATCTATATATACTGAATTATTATAAACACTACGAAATATTATTTCATCGAATAACCTTTTGTAAACAGAAACATTAACAATCATGTAAATTAATACAAGATACAAATTTCGTATTGATATCAGACGAAATTGATATTAATTCAATAATTCCAGCGCGGACAGGAATTGATATTTTTATTGTAACAAAGTACCTCAGCAGACGCTATTAGGCAGTCTCGGATTCAACATCTCACAAGATTTACGATGTAATTAATTTATTTACTTCACATTAAAGTGCTACCTACTATTCATTCTATTAAGGAGATGACTATGTTTATACATCATTATGAATATTAATGTCCACAATCGGTCTATTAATTAACATAAAAAATAAAGTTGCATGTGACCAGACTAAGTCCGGCTTATGGAAAAACTTAGATGTACCTACCAAAATCAAACATATTGATACTTTATTAACTTCAAGAGGTCAGTGACCTGTCAATAGGTCAACTACAGATGTCAATGGGTCAACCGCGGAAAACAGATGTTGAAACTTTGAAAAAAAAAAACAGTTATCGTTGAACTGAATGATTTTTTAAGCTATTGCATAGCTTTTATCGCGGGCTTTAAGCGCGGCGACCATATCAAGAAATTTAGTAACGAAAAAAACCGTACATCTTCCAACGTCGTTTCAGTTCGGCAGACATCGGCACTGTGTTTAAGTGCGTGCGACTAGGCGTATGCGTGTAGTCTTGCAATAGCTTTACCGCAGCAGTCCCCCGAATGAAAGTCTTTTGTGCAAAGATATAGCAAAGATGATGCCTTTATCTTTGGCGATAGGTACCTACCTACTACAATAATTATACAGTAAATTCCAAGTGTGCTTTTTTAGCTCTCCTCTACGCTACTTAAGGTACAACATTTCAAGTTCCTTAGACTGGATTCAGGCTGTGTGTTAATATACCACTGTCAGTCAGTCAGTTTTTTTTAAATCATTGATTGCTGCTTTAAAAAAAAAGAAAAAGTGGTTTAACCCGACGAAAAAGAGGGTTTTATAAGTTTGACCCCTGTTTCTGTTTTTGTGTGTATGTCTGTAGCATCGAAGCTCCCGGAGGGATCGACCGATTTTAATGCAGTTTTTTTATTCTAAAGATAATTTTATCACGGGGTAGTTCTTAGCTATGGCTGGTAGAAATCGTTCAGTTAAAGCCAGTTAAAACACCTGGCTCATGTCGGAGGTTTTTTAAAATTTATATCTTTGCTGATAGCTCTGCTCTACACTACGCTCCAAGTCAAGTTATTTTTACCTGCAAAACTTTATTAGAATAAAGTTACCAGATTAATCTGGTTCTCTACGTACACGTAGAATAGTTATAAAATTAAAACATTCATATGAATAACTTCATAAAAGGCAACGCTTGCGCATAAAATTTTAATAGAGTTAATCTATAGAGCTGCCTCTTAACGATAGTTAATAAACACGGGAATATATCCGCTTTTGTAACCGCAGTCACAACATAGGATTCCGGTTGGCTAATGACAATAAAACTGATAGATAACTCAACAGACGGACATTTCACTGTTTGACTCTAATTGGGAATTTATAAGCGAGAGAACGCATGAAAGTAGGGTGACCATTCTTGATTTTGTTTTATTTTACTTTAATAATAGTCCCCCTGGCCGATTTTGACCACGGCGGCCAATCTCAACAGAAATTAGCCAACTGTGCAGGAGATATTATAGTACACAAGTGTGAGCGCAATACACAGGTGCACTCACTGTTCCATCACTCTAAAAGTTCGGTGAGACGGCAATCCGACATGACCGGAGAGATCAGGCGCAGGACCAACGGCTTAACGTGCTTTCCGAGGCACGGGGGTGTAACACCGCCAACTTTCCGACTCCGAGCTGTTTTTAAGAAATTCAGGACAGAAAATCTCAGAAACCCCTTTCAGATGTAAGGCAGAAACTTTGACACTACACTAACGAGGCAGTCAATTTTACTTTATTGGCATACACAACAGCCCCTCTACTCTCTAAGCTTATGTCCGTAGTTTCGGATGTAGCCATCCCTCTCACTCTTACAAGCTTGACAGTGCGAGTGAACACGCTGGTTAGATTCGAAAATACGAACGAATCGTTAGGGAGTAAGACCTCAGGTAATAATTAACAATATGTCAAACATGTCATCTTCATCATCATCATCTTAGTTGTTCGACGCCCACTGCTGACCATAGGCCTCCCATTAGGATCTCCACGGCGATCGGTCCTGCGCTTCCCGCTTCCAGCGAGAGATTTTACATGTAACTCACTTATGTTAACCTCAAAACTCTAAAAGTAAGCTTTATCTAAATTATTGCGATCTTGTTTACCACTTCACAAAAGCGGTGCTTATCACAATTTTGTTGAACTTTTTTGGTTAAGCAGCCTGCATTTTATCACAAAATGATTAGCAGAATCGCGTTGTCAAAGTGGAATAAGCCGCTTAAGGGTAGCCAAATAGCCACTGAGTTTGACTGAGCCACTGAGTCTGACACCGTCTACCCTTGTATTAAAAAAAATCTTTAAAAGTAAGTGTTACCTATATTTTTGGGTAGGTATTTTTCTCTTGAGCAGTACTGTACTTTGGTTATTGTTTCATGAATTCAGTAATACTCTCCTTTGATATTGTAAGCAATTAGTTATTTATTTATTTATTTAAGCTTTATTGCGCAACAAAATTTTGTACAAAAGGTGGACTTAACACCTAAATAAATTGAGTTTTGTCCTTGATTATTTCAGAATTGTCCTGTATTTTTTTCGAAATTGGCCATCCTACATCCAAGCGATCTGTTAATTAAAATATATCAGATTCTAAAGGCGTGTTCATTCATACGGCTATTCAAAAGCAAATTGAAAGAGTGTAAACACATCTTTTTATGAATACAAATCTTTTGAGTTTGCGTTATTTATTCAAAGTTCACTTTGTGTTTGGTTTTATTCTTTATTTGTACAAAGATTGTTTACTTTACTCAAGACTAAAGAGGCGAATTCAATGACTGCTGTTAATATATATTAATTTGTTGATTAAATTGAATTATTAATTCAACTCGAGTAAAGCGTTGCGTAGCTTTTTCCACTTGATTCTTATTAATTTACGACTGCCCGCGACTTTGTCCGCGTGATTTTTTTTTGCCACCGTGTTGCATACAAATTTGCAACCCCTTGGGGGTAGTATTTATCAAAATCCTTCCGTAGCGGATGCCTACGTCATAAAATCTACCTGCATGCCAAATTTCAACCCGTTCCGTCCAGTGGCTTGAGCTGTGCGTTGATAGATTACTATGTCACTCAGTCACCTTTGAGTTTTATATATTTAGATGACTAAGAGTGTTATACACAGAGAAGTGGAGAAGACAAATATGTATAATCAGAAAGCTTCGAACTGCTAAGCCTTCGGGAGTTACACGTGTTATTGTGAGTCAACCGCAAAAAAAACATATGCTGTCGTGGGTCATTTTTTATATAAATTCAATTTAAATTTCATTCAATTCAAAAGAACATTTCCGTTATACATGATTTCTTGATTTGATTTCTTTATACATGATTTAACCATTAAGGTTGCACACGCGACGGAAGTTTAAAAAATGGAGTAATCTCTCCCCTTTTTCCAACTTTCCCTTCACTGCTCTGCCCCTATTGATTGTAGCGTGATGAAAATTATACTACAACCAGCTCAGGAGTAAGAAAAATAATTGTATCACGTTTTTATAAAATTCTATAAAATCGTATAGTTTTCGTTTTTATAAAAGTTATACAGACAGACAGATAGACAGACCAAAAAAATACTAATTGCATTTTTAACATCAGTATTGATCCCTAATCACCCCTGATACTTAGTTATTTTGGAAATATATTTCATGTACAGAAACGACCTCTCTACACATGATGAACTTCTTAATGAACTTGTGTCAAAATGTTTCGGAAAAAGACATTTACCACTCGGAATTAAACTTATCTTTGTCTTAGATAGACTGATACTTCTTATTACGTACTCAGCTGTCACCGAAATGAAGGTGAAGGTTTTGGGACCCCATTTTTTTTAGCGCAGCAGCTAAAGCTGTCTTGGGCAAAAAAGCTTAGGATTCAAAGGTGTTTCGTTATTGAATGTTAGTAGCTGCAAAAAGAACCTTAGCACATATGTAGGTAAATAAGACTTTTATACTGTTTCTCAAGTTTAGGAATACCGTTTTTCGTGTGTGTGAGTGGCCTTAACAGATACCATTACGAAAGTTGCTTTATCCGACCCATCGGCACCGGATCTATTAACTGTCATAGTTTCGATTTCATATAATTACCGCGTTTCGATATAAATACTTACTCTCACTTGTAACCGATCGGTTTTAGATTAACATATTATAGGTGATTAAGCTCTTCCGTCCGTAAAATGGTTGATGTTTTTGCGTCATCATTAGCGAGGCATTAGTCTTATTGATTTCGTATTTGCATTATAAATTTGTTTTATTGACAAATATACTTTGGCGTGGGATGACGGATGCTTAATTTTTTTGTAAGTAATTAAAGTTTCTTAAAATCAATAATAGCATGCAATTACGTGTTTCATATAATTACAAAAGTGCTTAAGCTGAACCTTCAAATCAGGTAAATCTTAAGTCGAATCTGCTTAATTACAATTTTTATGCGATATCGAGTCTAGTAAACAATAATGCATCATATTAAATTACACGCCAGACTAATAAATAAAATCAGGGTAAATTACTCTTAAACCGCGTCAATCTAACCTAACTCTATATCTAACTATTGCGCAGGAGTGTTAGTAACGCGTATACAAAGAGTTAACACGAAACAGCGCATGTCCGTTTTGACGGTGTCTGTTTATACATCATTCAATCAATATAGCTGGAATAACATCATACTCTAATTGCTCCTAAGAATTTAAGCCGCTTATAAATTGACGCCATTAAATCTAGCACAAAAATATGGTGGGCCGAAAATTGGGGCAAAAATATGTACAGGTACTAGTCTTAATGATTTTAGAATAGAATGGAATTAAGTAGAGAAAAATATATTCACAAAATTCTTATTACAATTTAGTGAGTACATTTAGTGTAACACATTTTATGACCACTCAGCAAATGCCACCGAATCGAGGACCCGATCTGTTCCAAGAAGTTCTAATCTAATATAATCTGTTTTTTTTCTAATTTGTGTGACAATTCGCGTTCTAATAACACATTGACTTAGTAAACTAACTTTGACAATCTATTATATTTTAAAACTATGAAAAATCTGATTCTGCCGTAAACACCAAGTCCCCTGCTGATAACGCAATACTACTTATAATTTGATCATCTCAAACTAGTACCCGGTTCTACCATTTCTTACTATCGTAGCTGAATCGGAATCTTTACGCATCCACCTGAACTTCAAAATTTCTTGAGATTTAGCAACGGTACCTACTTAAAAACATTAGTTTTGTTTCAGTATTCAAGTTAGATTCGGAAGCAAAAAAGGACTCCTGGCAAATTTGAAACAAAACAAACCTAGGAATCTTCAAAGCTAGAGTGAACAGACATCTTCTAAGTGAGCTCGCTCCATCGTAGACTCAGTCTCTGCCTCGTTGGGCTTAGTCTTAGGTCAAGAGCAAATCCCAAATAAAAAATATAAAAAAAATCACCTATCAAAATGGTCAAAGAATAAAACATTTTGAAAACAGAACGCGCTCTCGTCCAACCTGGAACTAGTTCATTTAACACGGTGCGATGGCCTGTCGCGCGACCGCCCGCGCCCGCGCGTGTTTGTCGTGCGCTTAGCGGTGCTACGCTAACAGCGTGTCGCTGCTGCAAAGGTTAAGGAGAGCAGACAGAGGGTTTTGAGCGAAAAGTAGGTAGAATAGTTTCGCAGCGAAGCAGGACTGGAAGATCGCCATCTGATACTGCAAATTCTGTAGCGACAAAGTGTGACTATGACAGTTGTTCACGAATGACTTTGTGTAAGACACAAACTAGGATCAGATAAACGAAAAATAAGATAAGGAGTTAATCTTTATTTCATTTTCACAGTAGCTGGTTTTTACGCTTAAATTTTAACTACTCATTTAAATAAAAATTCTGAGTGGGGACCTATTTGCTTCTAATACATTATTTTTTCTTTAATTTAATTTTTATGTGATATGTACCAAATAAATACATTCTATTCTTTTCTAAATAAGCACCTTTGCGACCTTTGCACCGAAGCAGCATAGTTCATAATAACACTTATTCTTGCCACTTATTCATATCGACCAAAATTGAACTTTATATATTTATAGACTCTTAGATTCTCGCCAGTGGCTTCGTTGATGAGAAGTCTTGAAATTAATCGTGATTCTCCAATATACTTAGCATATCATGATACATATAAACGTTCCTTTTGAATCACTTCATCTACCCAAAATACTGCATCAAAATTTGAGTTGATTGTTTTAAAGAAGACAGGGACAGATGCGAAAAGCAACTCAGTTTAACTGTGTACAGATTAATATTCGATGGCAATTTGACACAGTCGGTTTTTTAACAATTTTTCACGTGTCACCTTTTTATAATTCAAATTGTTAAAAAAAGTTCTAGACAAAGCACTATCTGATGTTTTTTTATGACGTTGTAGATTAAAACGCTGTCCAAATAAAACAGATCATAACATCAAACACCTTCTGTACTGATACCCGATACTCTTTGTCCACGTAACTCGGAGGACAGTGCACGTCATTGTGCGTAGAACTCCACCAATTATCGCATGCGCCCATTATGGCCCAGCGCTGGCGCTAAAACGGGCGACAAGTGCACACAGCACATCGAGGTAAACACTGCACCATCTTGCACACTTGGAATAAGGGCGATTTTGCAATAAAAATAGTCAGCAGCATGTGCTGTGGTCTGTACAACCAATCCAAACGGTCTGTTGTGGTTGGCGTCTATTTTATTTTATTCCAGTACATCATAAACGTTAAGTGAAAATTGGTCAAGTGCAGCTTCTACGTTAGTTATGAGGAATTTCGTGGCTTTAAACTATCTACCAATCAGACAGAAATATATTTTATATTGAACGGGGCTGCTGAACAGGGTTGCTTACGTAAGCATGTAAATAGACAAGGTATTTTTTACCCCTTTACAAAACTTTGACAACCACTTTGGTGTTATGGTCAAGAACTTGACTATTAACCAAGAGGTCGCCTCGCGGGTTCGATCCCCGCACTGTACAAACATTTGTGTGCATGAACATGTCTGTTTGTCCTGGTCTGGGAGTTATATGTATTTATTTAAGTTTATTTGTAATACCACTGTTGATTCTGATATCTGTAACACAAGTGCTTAAGCTACTTACCACGAAGTCAGATAAATGTATGATATGTTGTTGTTTATTTCAAAAAAAACTTACAATTTAAATCTTTTCAGGCAATGCAGTCAGTTTCAATTAGATCACACAAAATGGCAATTATGAACCTGTAGATCCGTCTCTCTCATCCACGTGGACTGTTACGCTGTGACCGCGTAGCCCATGCCATTTGAACATACGTACATGGAATTCCACTCTATATTCCTGTAGAACAACTGAAGGACGAAAATAAAAATCCCTTCCCGAAAATAAACTTCCCGTGGACCTCTAAAAAGAGGAGCATAACAAGATTTACCCTCGCACTTACGACTCTCGCTTCAGAGAACATCGGGGGTGGTTCCAAACTAAGTGTTTGCAAAAACTAAACGCAAAGAAACCGTCAGGTTCTTGAGATATCGCGCGGTTAATTTGACGAGTAAATATTTTAAGACTCGTTGGGATATTGCGAATCAATATTTTGCTACATGATGCTACTAGTGATGTGCACACAAAGCAAGAACGTATTTTAACAACCAGCCTGTCAGGTCAGCTTTTAATAGATAAGTTGAGTTTTGAACTTAGATACTTGAAATTTTTAATATAATATTTTTATTTCATTTTATGTAAGTAATAAGTTTGTATGTTTATAAATTTATTTTGTACGTAAATAACTTCAATTAAGTTGTTTGTTTCTCTTTTACTTTATGTGCACCGCCTGAATTTTCTTTGCTTGGCCCTATGGTTGACTGGTAGAGAATGCCTTCGGCATTAAGTCCATCATTGTACACATTTTTGTGCAGAACTTAAATAAATAAATATCTAACTTCTTTTTGCCTTAAAAAGCTTCTACTGTAGACCATAAACTTCCTGCTTGATATTCCTTAGGCAGTAAGGAGGCACATCTTAAATAAAGACACTTACTTACGTCACGACCACGAACAACGCGATTGATGGCCTGAAAAAAGTTTGGGATATACGTAGCTTAGATATCTTCGGTAAGGTATCTGACATGATATACATTTCACTACATTATCACAATATGTAACGTAAATATATATACCTCCTTCAACAAGTGTAATACAAGGTATTTTACTGCCCAAATTATTCTGAAGTTACCTTTCACATGTAACATTTCTATCACATTAATGACCAATGGTACACTTATCTTTGTTATTTAAAAATAATTTTCAAATCGGACGGATCAATGCCGGATCAATGCCGGAGATATGCGGTACCTAACATACTTTTTTTTTAAACGGTCGAATTGAGTCTTTTTTTTTAAAAAAAAAGGTTTAATAAGAAGACACCTTTACGTGCCCTTTGACTCAAAACCTCCGTAGGCATTACTTGTGAACCTCTCAAACACGCTAACTATATTTCGAAACATCGATACGCATTCCGTAACTTTCGAAAGAGCGCAATGGGGCGACAAACCCAATTTAACGACATAGCAAATACTAGCATGAGCGACCATGATGCGACCGCTAAACGGTGCGACAACACGACTCATAGGGCATAAACTTTTAAAAGTGTTTACTCACTACACTACGGTAGTGATGGGCGAAAAGACTTAAAGGCGTCATTCGACTCAAAAATACGAATGTGTGAAACAATTAAATTCAATTCAAATCATTAATTTCGGACCACGATCAATCCATATTATGTGTTAGTAACAAAAAGGAAACTTATAAAATTAGTGTTACTAGTAGTTTAAAAAAGTTTGTCAGCACCCAAATTCATTTTTTTTTAAATTACATAAGGATGCGGACCAACTTTTTTAAATCGGAAATTAATGATTCTCCGCTACTGTTCTTAGAATGCTGTTGTGACTATCTCTCACTCTTCTGAGCAATGAAGCTGTTTTCATGTGAATAATCGCGTGGAAGCCATTAGTATGAGCCTGCGCAAACATCTCCGATGCACTACAACATCGTGGTAGTCTCAACAGCATTCTAAAAGCATTATTATATTGGATGCGTAAGACATCCAGCGATTTTTTGGTGTAATTGACCCACAGATTGCACGTGTACATGCTCTACTTAGTACACTTTAAATTGGGTAATTCTACGTTCCCTGTCTATACCTACATTGTATTTAATTGACTGCCTCGTTGGTGGAGTGGCAAAGTTTCTGCCTTACATCCGAGAGATCCAGGGATCGAATCCCAGGTCGAGCCAAAAATGGTTTCTGAGATTTTTTGTCATGAATTTCAGAGTCGGAGTCGGGAGGTTGGCGGTGTTACACCCCTGTGCTTCGGAAAGCACGTTAAGCCGTTGGTCCTGCGCCTGATCCCCCTTCGGTCATGTCGTATTGCCGTCTCACCGAACTTTGAGAGTGATGGAACAGTGAGTGCACCTGTGTATTGCGCTGACACTTGTGCACTTTAATATCTCCTGCATATTTGGCTGATCTCTGTTGAAATTGGCCGCCGTGGTCGAAATCGGCCAGGAGGACTACTATTATTATCACATTGTCTTTCAGGTCATCAGCAAGAAAATGGCCGAGGTTTTTGCAAGAGGTTACGGCTGACTGATTTCGGTTAGCATGTTCAATGTGCTGTGCATGTCAAGTACCCAAATAAGAAATACTGCATGTTGCATTGCAAGTAATACAATAATAATGACCTCAATAGTGCTGTTTAGTAGTTGAAAAAGCCGTATGCTAGTCGATGGTCGTATCGAACAATGTTCGCGTCTTATTATTTGGAAACTTAAAAAAGCTACCATTTACATTACGTGTTATTTGTTCTGTAGACACTTGCTAAAAATGAACATGTATGTTAATTTTATTATTTACAATAAACTATTTTTCTTTTTACTAAAAAAGCTCAAAACGTTAAAAAACACTTACAAAATTCAACGATTCCATTAAGGTTCTCGGTAGCTCAGTGGTCAGAGCATTGGACCGGACTTCCAAAGGTCGGGGGTTCGATGCCTCCCCGATGACCGGAGCCGAAAAATATTTTTTTAAGTGTTGTCTTTTCAAAAAAAAATATTTCAATCGAATGTTTTAAGCGGTACCCATCCCTACACCACGACACTTGTGACAACTCTATCACGTCAAATGACAACCCGGTCCTCATTTCAAAATCGACTTAGCCCATCAGCTGCAAGGTCGAGATTTATTTCTGTCACATCTAAGTGAGTGTAAAGATGTTTACAGTTACATCGTCATGTGCCCGCTAACCGGGTAAAGTCGCGAGTTAGCGGCTCGCCCGGTGTCCGCAAACAGGGCCATTCATTGTCACCCCACCCTATACAACCCTTCCGGTTGTGACTCACAAAAGGGCTGTTAAAGCTGTTACATGTTTAGTTTGGATACTAAGTTTTTGGTGTAACATAAAAGATAACATGTAGATTCTAAGTTTACATTGTGAAAGAAGAGAAGTTCTGTACCTCTGCTGGTCATAAAGTTATTCTTTGCGGATATTAATGAACTACTGAACTAGTGGACCCGGCAGACGCTGTTCTGCCAGCTGTTTTCTAATATTTTTGCATATTATTAAAAAAAAAAAAACTTCATTCAAATCCGTTGACTAGTTTTTGAAGACCTAAGCATACATACATACAGACATAGGAAAAAACACAACGGTGGTGATAAGCAAAATGGCGATAAGCCATAATAATAGTATCAGAGCAAAAATCTTTTCTGTCATTAAATTTTTAGTTGTAAAAATTTAATGACAGTTACATGCATACAGTCTAAGTTGATTAAAACTCTTTGCCCAAATCGAAAAACAGTCAGTAGTTACCTACCTAATACGGTAGATACAAAAAGTCTTAGTTATCTTAACGCAATCTACTTTCTCTTTATCAAACCGATTAAACCTCGGTCGGATTTATCTAGTTCCGAGAAGTAGCATATGACATACCGTTACTAACTATCGTCTTCAACATTGTCACGCTCGGGACCCATTAATTACTTCGCCTGTATCGCCAAATGCTAGCCAGTTAAGAGTGCATCCAACCCATCGCACGCGCATTAGGGGAACTACTCCGTACGTTAACTACTCGTAATTATTGCACTATACTTTTGTCAATAAGAACGAATGGCGATGCACGATGTTGGTCTGTGCTGTTTAGCACAGACCAACATCGTGCATCGCTGCTTTACCTAAATAAGTTCCCGAATAGTTAAAGCTGAAAAACAGGATTATTTTGCTTTAAATTTCCACTAAACGACGCCAGCGCAGGAACCAAAACACATCCCACTGCAATCACCAGAAAAAGCTAGAGCTTGAAGTCGCAGGACTTACAATACCTACAACTCACAACGTGACACAGAAGATGCACTTAGAATCACAATACTGACACCAACAAAACACTCGACGCGTTTCGCCACTACACGTGGCATCCTCAGGAGATGTTGTCGCTTCGACAGACTACGGATTTCCGCAAAGTAATGCCTGATTCCATCAATTATATCCAGAATAGTTGTGTTTGAGCGAAAACCAACATCAGAACGGAATACTTAGTGTCCTGTTATTCCGTTTGATGTGTGAGACGCACCTTTAAAAATCTTGGTAGTCAACGGCGTTAAGATATTACGCATCGTTCCGGTTTTCGCTGCAGTGAGCTTAAGGGCAATATCACAAAATTTTGATAGCAAATCAGTTTCATCGATGGGCTGAAAGGAAAAAGATAAGTGTATCTGTAAATTGACAATGTTTTTTACGCAATAGATAACTTAATATGTATGTAATTCCTACTTCCGAGAGGCTAGGCAAGAGGTTTTCGATTTCTCCATTGAAATCTAAGTTTTCGTCAAAATAACTGCCTCTTAAAACGGGAACGTCACTCATGTAACCGTATTGACCGTGCGAGCGAATGAGATGGCAAGTGTCAAAAAATAGAAAAAAACAGCAAAGAAAATGAAAGCTTCACAGAGTAAGACCCAAGACAATGCTATTGTTCATAGCTTGCAAATATCACTGCGCGGTCTAGTAAACGCGAGTTGTGCCAACTGGGTGTGCAGTGACGTAGGTCATGGCTGCTTCCTGAGTCTTCGGCACAGACGATGATAAAACAATGAGAAGTGGGTCACCCGCGAAACTTAGCGTTTGTTGAACATATTTTTTGAACAGCCATACCGTCGCTCTCTCAATGGCAAGTAAACTTCCTCTATCTCTAATATTTTATTATTCTTTTTTTAATTAATTAATTACAGAATACTTTTTCTTTTTTCCTGCTCTACATAGTGCTGGAACTCTTCAAAATGAGAACACTAAATAAATGCGTATGTGTGGTTCTATTGTGCGAGTTTGCGTTTATGATAGTCTGAGAAACTTTTAAAGTCTACTCGTACAATTTTTTATTGATGGCAACTTACGCGTTAACTGTGTGCAACGGGGCCCAAGAAGCACAGCTATTTATTCTTTTTAATAATTTTTAACGACATCAAAATGTCCTCTTTAATTTTTAAGTCAAGTTGCTGTTGATTTGTCAATAATAAATAAACACATGATTAGGCTAACCGACAACTTACCAGCAGTTACAAAACTTTCACTTACAAATCAGTATAAGTGACAAATAGATTAATTTTTCCGAAGCCGGCTCTCCATCGTTATAGAGCCGCTTCCTTCTCGCGTTCACACCAGATGGTGCTTTGAAGAATAATTAATTGACGTACAACTTATCACTGCTAATTTATACGTCTGAATAGACAGCCACTGTCGCCAGTTTGGCAGTATTCCATTAAACACCCCACCGTTGAGAGTTAAACCTTAAAATTTAATCCATAACGTTCAGTATGGTTTGAGCCCGTTAAATACTTGAACTAATATCTCCCTGCCTCTAAGAAACACCTAAATTGAAGCCAAAATAAACTGAAACTGTTCAATGACGTATTTCATAACTGTTACTCTAAAAGCGATGTTTGACAAATAAATTCGAATGACGACGCAAATATACTGAGTAGGTCATAAGAGTTTGTGCAAAAATGGGCATGGCTGTTAGTAGTTCGACTAAGTAACTGTACGGTTTTTACGACATGAAAATGGTTTTATCTTTACAAAGATTTAAGTCTGCTTTTGTTTTTTAGGTTTTTTTTGCGATTTGTGTCATTCATGTAGGTAATAAATGTAAATGAACGTAAATGGCTGTAGATACAATCGTAAATGCATTTTGGACTGTTTTAATGAATATAGGTAGGTACATCATATGTTAAGAATCACAATCAGTTTTTAACCGAAAAGCAGTTGTGAAACTTCCTATTATCTATATCATAAATAAATAAATAAATAAAAATATCTATATATATCTTCTTGTATATAAAAATGAATTGCTGTTCGTTAGTCTCGCTAAAACTCGAGAATGGCTGAATCGATTTGAATAATTTTAGTCTTGAAATATTCGTGGAAGTCCAGGGAAGGTTTAAAAGATCAGAGAATTAAAAAAAAAAGCATCGGGCAGGACGATGTCTGTCGGGTCAACTAGTCTTTATATATAAAAATGAATTGGTGTTCGTTAGTCTCGCTAAAACTCGAGAATGGCTGAACCGATTTGAATAATTTTAGTCTTGAAATATTCGTAGAAGTCCAGGGAAAGTTTAAAAGATCTAAAATTAAAAAAAAGGAACGGGCAGGACAACGTCTGTCGGGTCAACTAGTCTTATATATAAAAATGAATTACTGTTCGTTAATCTCGCTCAAACTCGAGAACGGCTAACCTGTTTTTAATAATTTTAGTCTCGAAATATTTTTTGAAGTCCAGAGAAGGTTTAAAAGATTCGTTTTTTTTTAAAGCAACAAGCAGGACAACGTCTGCCGGGCTTACTAGTTATCAAAGAAGGTACCTATTTTTTAATTGTAGGTATTCATTTTCTATTTATGTTACAAACTTGGTCTAGACTCACTCATATAATAAACGTGAAAATAACTCTATTTGTCTGTCTACATGTCTGTAACGCATTCACTACCAACCCGATATCAATTACATTTATTACGCATATACGAGTATATAGAGTGGACCGCGGGAAAGGACATAGGTAGGATAGGTTACATAACGGAATATTAGCTTGAAAGCGAATTTCATTTGCGGGGAAAGCCGCGGCCGAATGCTACAATAATATGCTTTTAGCAGACTGCCAGTTTTTTGAACATGCACCTGTAAATCTCCGTGGCAGTACGCAAGACTCGGGCCGTCTGCGCGCGCGCATTCACACGCCACTCGCGCAGATTGATCCGCTTGGGCCTAGACAAGACGCATTTAGCGATTCGACAACGATATAACACTAACGCGAGTAATCGATTCTGCTGAGATATCGATGTTTAGATTACAAAAGTAAACTAAATGCCCCCTTAAAATAATAGAAAACGTAATTTCTGTTGTTGTGTCAGCCGTCGCTGGTTAAAGGTATTTTCATATATTAATCAAAAAGCGGTGCTTATGACTTCAATGTAAAGTTATTTTTGATTTGAGCATATGTATTTTATTGAAAATTGCAACTTGCTATCTTCAATTCCTTCTCTTAAAAACATCTGCACTTGCTAAAAATTTACGCTTTCGACAAACATGGTAAACTTTTCCTTAATATCGTTATGCAAACAAAAGTTCATTCTTTAGCTGTTAATTCATAAAATATGATCAATTTCGTAGTTGCACTACGCGAATATACAAACAAGTCAGCACAGCGAATGGCGGAGTATTACAAAACGCCGACGCGTAAACATTTTCGAATCGGTGGGGTGAATAAAATCGTTTTGTGCGGTTAACTCGTTTCGCCGCCACGTTGCGCTCGTAATTTAGAACATCTTGACTTTTACCGCTGTAGATACTTGATTTTTTACTAGTTGTAACGTGAATAACTTCCTTAATGAGCTAGTTATATCTGCACCAAATTGTTTAAGAAGTTCTAGAAAAATGTTCGCCGCACGTACGCACCTGAGTCATTTTAACACCAATTCATGTCCGACATTTATGTCAACATTTAATCACCGGTAGATTCACTGCGTAATATTTATTCATCAGGCAAGCAGATAAATTATATTCGGGTAATTACCTTTCCTCACCACACTTTCATGACGAAATCTCGATTGACGCAACACGAGAAAATATAATTATGTATTTTTGATAAATTATCTCGGATCAGGGATACGGATTACACAATCGAATAAACGGAACAATCGCGTCTGCGCAACGTCATTATCGATGGATCGCACTAATTCCTGCAATCGTTCGTCTGTCTAGTCAAACGGCTTATCTGAAAATAATCAATCACCTTCGATCAACGGGGCCCGGTTCCCCGAAGCATAGACTACAGACACGTCTAAATATAACGAGTAGCTTCGCACTCTACATTCTGACAATGAACTCTTCAAGTGTAAACAGTGGATCTATCGGCACGCCCTGGGCATCGGCTGTCGGCACTTGCCATGGCGGCCAATAAATCGATACATCGACTAATAGCACAACACTGCTCGTAGTGAGTGAGTCGAATTTTACGACAACGATTTGGTAACATTCCGATTTTGAAATTGTTCATAATTGGTGCAGTGTAACGGGACGATGGGATTGACCTTCTGATGATCTCAATTAGAGGCTTCGTAGATAACCGATACGTTTTAATTGAACTGGTGCTTGTTTGTTACATAAGATAATTTATATGTTCATCTGTCTGCGCATGCACATGAGTTGTCCATAGACAGGCAATTTTGCATGCTTCAAGGTATCAGTACAGGCTTTCAGGCAACTATTGATCGAAACTCGAACAAGTACACTACGATAATAAGTTTGAGACGGTTAATCTCTGAAACTAAGTACCTTCTGATCCGAACTTAAAATATAGAGTACAGTAGAATTAAATATTGGTTTTAAGTGTATTTTTAATTCATAATTATTTGCACAGATGAAGATGCGTGTCCTGCTAGATATAACAAAAATATATATTTATTGAAGCTTTACGGCAGAACACAAAATGACGCACACAATAATGGCAATCAATCCCTACTTTGACTTCTCATACCAAACAACCAACAGCACTCTATCTTGTTGCAGGGCGTCTGGAAGCGCTGTGATCCTCGACCCTCGCATGGTCTGCAAGAAAAACCGTCGGACTCGCGGCCGCCTTGCGCAGATCTGCCGGAACGAGACAGGCCTGATCAAGGAGATCACCAGAGGGGTCACCCTAGGGGCCACGGAGTGCGCGCACCAGTTCAGGAATAGAAGGTGGAACTGCACCACACAGAGACGCAGCATGAGGAAGATACTGATGAGAGGTTTGTCATTTAATCTTTAATAATAATAATAGTCCTCTTGCCAATTTCGACCACGGCAACCAATCTCAACAGAGATTAGCCAACTACGCAGGAGATATTGCAGTGCACAAGTGTGAGCGCAATACACAGGTGCACACACTGTTCCTTCACTCTTAAAGTTCGGTGAGAAGGCAATCCAAAATGATTGGAGAGAGATCAGGCGCAGGACCAACGGCTTAACGTGCTTTCCGAAGCACGGGGGTGTAACACCGCCAACCTCCCGACTCCGACTCTGAAATTCATGACAAAAAATCTCAGAAACCATTTTTGGCTCGACCTGGAATTCGACCCCTGGATCTCTCGGATGTAAGGCAGAAACTTTGCCACTACACCAACGAGGCAGTCTTTAAGCATGTAATCTTTGAGCTTACTAAGACGAGATCAAGCTGGTGAAGGAGGTCACCAGAGGGTTCACTCTAGGCGCTAGAGTGCGCGCACCAGTTTAGGAATAGAAGGTGGAACTGCACGGCGACGCAGTATGCGGAAGACACTCATTGATGAGGGGTCTGTAATTTAATCCTTAAGGTAACTTAATTGTAAACAGTCTGGTCACGGAGATCATGAGAGGAGTTACTCTAGGGGACACGGAATAATTGCAGTGAATACCGGCTTCTCGGCCTACGGTGGACCCGCCACGTCCCCGACTCACATGGCACCGGGCATCACGGGCACCGTCGGGTTTTTAGTGGGTAAGCGGGTTCCCTCTCTGAGGCCTGGAGTCCCACATAACCCCCAGCTGCCCCCGTGGCTGGTGGTTATTCGTGACAGGATTTCCTTGAGGATACAAAAAGGGGCCACGGAGTGCGCTTACCAGTTAACAGAAAGTGGAACTGCACCAAACAGAGACGCAGCATGAGGAAGATACTGATGAGAGATTGGTCTCATTAAAACCTTTCAGCTTAGGAACTGACTTAACACTAGCCTGGCTGGGAAGAGAAGTAAATCTGGAGGCCACAGAAAGCATTTAACCGTTCAGGATATAAGCACATGAGGTATATAGTGATGTGAGGTTTTCACGTCAAAGTATGTTAGCCTTTATGTGTACTGCAACAAGTCTGTCCCTCACAGACATCTTAAGTGGGGTTAACCTCAAACCCATAGAATACGGCACCAGTTCTGGTCTAGGACCAGACTATCAGGTCAACATGACTTTGGTCATCAGGGGCAACCCACCTGCATCTCATCAGCTAAGGGACCATCTCTACCTCTACCTGCAAAAAGGTGGTTCTAAGATTATTTAGTGAGGAATGCTTTTTATACGTGCAAAAACCCAACCAAGTTTATAATCTTTACTGCTTGATTTGATGAAAACCGAGTAAAACTTTTTTGCACTCATGTCGCGAAAACCGCATTTTACAATCGCACCGCAATGACTCGGTGAATCACACATCGTAACCTTTTCAACATTTGTTATTTGTTCCAAAGCTAATGAATACCAAAAAAGACTTAAACCTACATTAAATACTATTTATTGCTTTTATTTTTCGACAGATTAGGTGCGAAGCGCTTTTGTGTGATTACACAGGATAAATAAAATTAAATGATCGTACGATCTGAAACTTCTTAAACAGATTTCATTTTTGAATGTTCGTCAATTTTCGAATTAAAAAAAAATCGATGTAATATTATTTTCTGAAGGTAAAAAACATATATGCAGATTTGTTTTGAATAACCAAACCAATAAATATAATAATTGGGATGATGACACCTATCTTAAATATTGTCAAGAACATGGTGTTTAAAAAACATAGCCCCTATGAAGTTAATACAACCAATATTTATATATTTCAAAAAATCTGTAGAAACCAATTTTTAAACACACAAAACGCAATAAATATTCGGTCAATTGACTCCGATTTCTGACACATGACCGTGACGTCACAATCATTTATTCCCATACGAAATCTATGGAGGCAGACCGTTTTGACAGATAATAAAAAGTATGTCAACGATTGGTGGTGTCGTCTAGCCAATTTTAACTTAAGCGTAGCATTGTAATACTAAATGCTCACCATTTGTCAAAATGTTGTGATATGGATCTAAAATATAACGCGTTTAGTCTCGATAACAAGTAATTAGTGTACCAATTAAATAGTATTTTTTCAAACTACAAACTGGCCCTCTCTCTCTCTACTTAAAATGTTTGTGTGTATTAACACTAATTAATTGTAAGTATTAGAAGTAAATCCTGAGCCCGATCCACTATGTGGCATAATAACTATGCCAATAAGATCGTTATTGGGGTATCTAAAATCTAAAAATTTTTTGATTTTATTTTTCATTCATATCTTGAATTAGATAAGTTCATCAACTCGCGATAGTGATGAGCGAGGGACCGCTACCTGCGCCGGCGCTGTTATTATTTCTGACAAAAGAATGCAAAACGTGTTAAATCGCACTGATTCGTATCGGGCCTAATTCGATTAGCCCAGAAGAGTTGATTTTTAATGTGACCGCTCGTTTATTTAAACTCGCCCGTTTAGTGATGTGCCCAAATTAATGCGAATCGATAAAGTGATCGAAGTTCGTTGGTGGGTTGAGACGTTGTGTCCGAAATATAAATTGTTGATGTTATTATTGAAGAAGAGCACAAGAAAACTGTTCTATAACTTCTATAACTTATTATGTGTTAAGGTGAATGAAAGAAATTGATGGTGCGACGATTTGGCAAAATATTTAACGGACTGGCAAACTCTGGCCCCAGACAGGGATCGGTGGACAGGTTTTGGAGAGGCCTTTGCCCAGCAGTGGGATGATGTAGACTAATAAAAAAAAAGATTAATGAATTGATATCTCAACTTACGTATCACACAGACATCAAACAGATAAAAGTTTTTACAGAAATAATAATTAAATAGGTTATTGAACAAGTCCCATGATTTGTTGTTTTTTACGAAAAGTAAATCTATTACAGCACATATAACGCTTGGAAACATCACATTCACTGCAGTCATTTATATTCTCTATAATTTCAAGAAGTGTCGAGAGGTATACATACAACACTAGCGACCCGGCCATTAGTTTTCGAGGTGCATTCATTTGGGACTCATTAGCGTAAATTAAGTGGTATTTGTCAAAATTTCGTCCGCATACAAAATATTTATAAAAGCCACCACCCCGAGCATTTAGAACATTCTTTCATAAATTACCCGGCTGTGCCCACACCTTTTTGATGCAAAAAAAAAACGATCCAAAGTGTTTATTACGTATATGTACCTATAACAAATAAATAACGCAGATATTAAATGTCAACGCTTATTTTAACGACTCTGTTGGAATATCGACAGCCATTTTGCTAATGTAAAATACATTCATTAAATATTTTATTGCTGGGCATGATAGCTTAATTCGATGATATTGTTTTTATTTAGGACTTTTTAGCAAAACTCGATCGGGTTATCGTCTTAATGAATTCTTGTGCTTCCAAATCCTGGCTGGTGAGATAAGGGCAAGAGTCAATTCAATACCAAATTAATTATTTAAAAGTAAGCCCGCGTGGGCGGCTGGCGCGGGCGGGCGGGGTGCGGGCCGCGGGGGTACAACAAATTAGGTTAAAAGCCTATAAATTGATGCGAACAGCGATGGGTGGCGCGGGCGCAACGGCCTACAGAGCTGAATTAGTCCCGGATTCTTTATCACTTGGTGACAAGAAAAAATAACACCTACAGGCTGTTCCATACTCACCGTTTAATGCACTCAACACAATCTATGAAAGTCAGTTTAAAACAAGGCAATAAAAAAACTCATTAAGATGGTATGTAAACAGTACTAAGATGACTCTGTTAGTTGGAATTTGAAAATTCAACAGGACAGCAATTAGTGATGAATGAACAGATTTTTGATCGCTTTTAATAAAACAGATTAGCAGAAGGTATAAAGTCATCTTAGCATCAATTTAAGTTTTTTGTTTACTATATGGTCAAATAAAAACTATTTTTTTCAATATTTGAACGCCCTGTACATCAATACTCATGAGAAAAAATAATCATCGTTAATTGGCCCCCTTCATTAGTAAGTCCGTGCATTCTTCGGTTCGTTGTTTTTTCGGTGTCAAATCTTTATCAATGAAAAAAGATTTCATTCTTATTTAAATTTCGTTATCGAAAATGTAGACTCCAATGATTGGTAACCGTTTAAATAATGTTCCTCTTAATGTTTACGGTAATTATATTTGGAACATATTTACGTTGTTGAAAGGTGAAGTAAAATTTAATTACCCTCGTAATCGTGACATTTCCAAACTCCGTTATATTATCTCTTCGTATTTTCATTTTATATTGCTGTCATAAATTATATTCACTTGATAAACACTGCCCCGAATCGCTGGCGTGAAAGGTTAAAAATAAAAAGCTCCATAGAGAAATTAATTCGAAACTCGAGACAACATAAAGTTGAATCAAAACAAAATGTGAATCGAACAAGACAGTATCAGATCGTAAATACCCCGACACCTTATCTGGCTAGACTCGACGCCGAAGTCGATTTCCACTTAAGACAAAACAGCCTAATTAAGCTATAAACAAAGCCACAAACACGATCCCCAAAATATTGGGGAGTCCTTACTCGTATACTAATCTCAGTAAGCCATTAACTGTCGACAGGTCTCAGCGAGAGGTCCCAGGGGCCATAAAGATTACCACACGATAACCCGACTACTGGACCCAACGGACCTCACACATGCCCCGAGATCGCCACATAAATACCGAGGAATGGCTTCATATCGACAAAAAACTCAGCGATAAATTTGGCGCCCTCACCACGTAAATGTTCTTAATTATAGTGTAATATCCGGGGCGCATTCGAATATTATCTAATCTGTTCACTCTTCGGCCGATACCGGGACGCGGCGCGGGCGACGGTCGTAACTTTCGTCGATATCGATTATTGGGTTAAGCGCAACACTAAATGATTAACATAAAGTTTTACTTATAAATGATGTTCTGACGATTCGGCTTTTGAGTTTATTTGAAAATTTAAAACAGACCCACTGATCGCTAAGTGTTATGATAATTTTTATAGCTCTTATGAAAGTTTTTATGATGTTTTTATATTAGTTGAAACAAAATGTTTCGTTAGTGACGACGAAATATTACAAAACGCAAGTATATGATACATTTGAGTCACAGATTCTTTGTTTTTCGTTTTATTTTGACAAAAACCAAAATTATGCGATCTGAAAAGGAGAGCTTATCTCAGGTTATGGCTACTATGTTATAAATTATGCACCATAAAGTCGGATTTTAAATGAGTGTCTAAATTTACCTTAGTTTCAATTCGCCAGAGGACCAAATGTTTTATTTTTAAGGCCATTGTTTATTTACAAATGCAAATTAGTTCTGTATTTTTAAGTCCAGCAGACCACTTGATTCATAGCATGTGGTTGGACTATAATTACGATTGACTTTGGAAAATTTTTGAAAATGTCGGAAGCCCAACCCTAATTTTAACCCTTTAAATGCTTACTTTTTGTAGTAACGACAATTATTATTCATTCAATATGTTAATTTTGATCGGATGAATAAAAACGTCTTACAAAAACGAATCTTATCCAATTTTATGTAGAAGCTCAAACGCGTCTGACAAACGATTGCGGAACGCCAAATACAGCCCGACTACATATTTATAAGTGCTCCATATACTGGATGTCAGCTTGTTGGCCCTCGCCCGACTAAACAATAGCCTGGCCATTTGAAAGTCAAACACCAGCCCGAGTAATCGACGTCTCAAGCACACCACGCTTGATGGAAGAGATATCGACCAACGTTTTCAGTAAACTCACCAGATCGTGTCTTTTGACAACACCCCCTCTCTCTCCAACGCATAGCATCCTCACGTTCGACGTCCTTTTCCCCAGCGGATTCTGGGTTATTCCACTCTTATTTTTTCCACATTCCCGCTGTACAGGCCGTCTGTCTGTCACGGTGACATGCGCGCGCGACGGCCGCGATCCTCGCTCGTCACATCGCCTCTTGCCAAATTAACGGAAATGCCCCACACTAAAATAGGCGCTGAGAACGACCGCGTTAACTTAACTTTTTTTCACGAAAAACTTTCGAAAGAATTATATCACAGCGAAATAACTTTGTGTTAAAGAGTTCTTTTGCCTCGGTTTAATGAGGGAAAATAAGGGAAGTCGGTTATTGCGAAGTGAGCCGATGTCCACTCGTCACCGTGAGAAATATGCTCGTATACGGACGGTGTGTAACTGTTTACCGCT
This sequence comes from Pyrausta despicata, assembly GCA_963921415.1. Lineage (NCBI taxonomy): Eukaryota > Metazoa > Arthropoda > Insecta > Lepidoptera > Crambidae > Pyrausta > Pyrausta despicata. The sequence continues at coordinate 13,438,739 of OY992848.1, forward strand.
TGACTGATTGCGAAACCTCCGTCCTTCTTATAAGACGCGCACAAGCGTCTAGAATAGTGATGTACGAGATGTGATGCAAGATGCGTCGCGTGTGCATCCGCTAATTGGGCGTTAACTACTGAAACAAAAGGCTGCACTTATTCCGTCTGCATTATCCAAGCTAATTCCCATTAAACGTGCCCAATCCATTCAAATTAGCAATCGGCCGGTCGTTGAATAAAACGAGCGTTTTGTTTAACTGAATGACGCTCGGTCCGGGTCCCTTCCGGTGGGTGGTTTCTGTCACAACACGAATGCGCGTAATGAGACGCATACTCGCATTAGCTTAAGAAATTGACAAGTGAACAATAGCGGGCCGAGGGCAAAAATAAACCGCGAATCAGCAGAAAGAGCCGGACAGTGTCGTATCGTATTACCCGACGTAAAATATCTGGGGGAATGGAATGAGAAACGATCGTTCCATTTAAATACGGGTGGAGGACGGGAGCGCTCGCGTGCGTTGGTAGCGTGAGAATGCGCTTTATTCGGCGACAGGGTTACCAATTTGAAGTGGATTTCCCTGAAGATGGGGAAAATTGCAAAGTACATAGTACGTTTCCCACTTTCATTGCTATGAACAATGATTTTCAAGATAAATGTTTCCTAAGGATTTGGCTTTGTTGCCAACATTTGATGTCGTATTTATCGTTTAAGAACTAGCTGGTTGAGTTTATGCACCTGAAATAATAGTCGAAATCGGCTAGGATTATCCTAGCCGATTTCGACTACGGCGGCCAATCTCAGTAGAGATCAGCCAACTGCGAAGGAGATATTATATTGCACAAGTGTGAGCGCAATATACAGGAGCACTCACTGTTCCATCACTCTCAAAGTTCGGTGAGACGGCAATCCGACATGACCGGTAAGAGATCAGGCGCAGGACCAACGGCTTATCGTGCTTTCCGAGGCACGGGGGTGTAACACCGCCAACTGTAATATTGCAGTTATGAATATAGCTTTCGAAGTCCTTTTAATATCAATCCTCTTAATGGCTAGATTGTTCCATACTCCTGAATGCCATTCTCAGTATCAAATTGAGGGTTTGACCGCACATTTCCAATTCACACGTATGCCCTCTCCCGAACTTCTAAGGAAAACTAGTTCGGGTAAGGTTTTCCCCACACTGCCAACCCTGGCTGTCAGGGCTGCATCGCCGATAAATCAGTTACCTCGCGATCTCCACGCTCATATATCGGCCGAGGGCACAATGGGTGCGCAGTGACACTGACTCCTGACGCAATTGCAGGCCTCCGCCGTCCTCTGTCACTCGCTGCCCCTCACCCTCACTTTATTGTGCTAAATATCTGAATTAATCAGATGAGATAAAACCCTCTCAAGAATTCCGATGCGGTCGCACTGACAACTCGATGTATTGTCCTGCATTAAGGTGACGCGCTTGAAGAGGTGAGTTTTTTTATGTGAGGTAGCTGGCAGTCAAATTAAGTAATGATAGTTGTTCAGACCATTCTTAGGTGGGACATAATTTCTTTTTTAAGCGTAGCGAGGAACACGTTCTCGTATGTGTGTGGTTATCTGTAGTTACGTGCATTGTTTTATTAGCAATGCAATTAATATTTCTATCATCAAATTTATGAATAATTTCAGGAAAATGATCATAGCCGTTTCGTACTCAATTATTAATCATGGAGAGGTTTTACTATAGTGCTACCCTCTGGCTTGGGAAGGCTTAGAAAGAATTAAGATGACTTATTTACGCCCCGTTATTTTACGCCCTTTTCATGCAGGTGATAAAATTGATTTACTAAACAGCTGCAGGTTATGATGACTTTACTACCGCATCTTACTCTCACGTACATCACATCTTTACGACTGATATTCTACCTGCTAGACAGCATTTAGCGATTCCATAACGATAACCGCTAACGCTACGAGCATTGCTGTCTTCACGACTTGTTTGAGCGTACAGCAAAAGCGAAGCGAACTGCTATCGCTGCACAAAAGTGTGACATTGTCTAAAGGCCTTGACACACGATACTTGACAGCCGCAAAGTCCGCAAGATAGGGGTGATCCTGCATACGCATCGGTATGCAACGATACACTTGTCGCGCAAATCGTAAATATGCGCGTCATAAGTTGAATTAGATAGTTCAACTTTCTGTCCGACGAATGTGATATGTATATTATTGCTGTTGTCCGGTTGAGTGTTTGGTTTCATACACGCATCAGTTAGATACTATCTTTCAAGTTGCAGTACATAAGTATACCAAGAGATCGCGGGTTCGATCCCCGCACTGTACAAATATTTGTGTGCATGTTCATGCACACAAATATTTGTACAGTATGTCTGTTTGTACTGGGCTCGGTGTTATATGTATTTATTTAAGTTTATTTGTAATACCACTGTTGATTCTGATATCTGTAACACAAATGCTTAAGCTACTTACCACGGAGTCAGATCAATGTATGTGAGGTTGTTGTACATATGTATATTATTATTTATTTATTTATAAAAAAAATAATAACATACCCGTCTCCACCAGTGTCCTGCGTGACGAAACCCGATTGACATTTGCGTCACACACTTAGGACAACACCATAGGTAGTAAGTAAAATGCAGTGTCAAAATAAACATGCAGGTGCTGAAAAAAAGTTTACCTGCTTTCCAAAATATCATCCTCTGTTTAAACTATCCGTTTAATTTAGTTGTGGGTCCCGAAACATTGCAGTTTTCTCTCAGATCAATCAAGCCTTCACTGATAGGGCTCAGGCGCAAAATGTCCACTTCGCAAAATGAATACCGTGCGCAGAATGTTCATTTCTCAAAACGTTAATTTCAAGCAGTAGATCGTGTTTGTGTCTACATCACAGGAGTTTTGAGGCAGGTGAAAAGGCGCGGTAGAATATGTCCCTGACTACGGCAAAGAAAAAAGTTAGGCAACGATTGTAGAAGGACCCGCAGAGAAGGTGCTTTTGTCCTTTTATGAGTATAAGCACAGTATTACAAAATCTCCCTACAGTAGCGCAACGAATATACTTACGCGGAGCAACGGCGGGGAAATCGCGGGGAGGCGGGCGGTGGAGATCGCGTACCGCTAACACGCTTAGTTTGCGGTACCGAGCGCGAAGGGCAGACGCATTCGTGTTTTGTTGAAAAATTGTTACAAACTATTAATTACTTCATAATTATAATGGTGCGCACAAACTGTTCTGTGTACGGATGTATTTCGACATCGCAAGATAACAAGAATTTAAAGTTTCATAGATTTCCCCGTGATGAGAGGTAGGTTTCTCAATACTTTCGTATTAAGTAAGTACTTATTTACGTGTAAGTAACGTAATCGTAACGACAAAACCTCACTTTCTTCAGAAAAATTAAGAATAGATAATAATTAGGTAAGGAAGGTACACGTCGCGCGGCGAATAAAGAACAATGACCTTGAGCGCGGCACTATCTTTCGCTCACTTACTTCGACTGCGACAGCACTGTACCTAGGTACCTACTGCGGTACTACGAAACATGGAACTCCGACAGCATACTACTTCGTCAGACTTTACATATGAACATCGAAAAAGTGCTAGGGTTGCTACTGTTATCTATCTGAATTTTGTAATGGAACAGGTTAAATATTGGTAGACCAAATTGTTTATCTACACAATTATTATTTTACGAGGTAAAATAGTTTTTTGTTTGTATGTATGTAATCGATAAACTCCTAAACCACTGGAGCGATTTAAAAATCTTTTATTCGATCTGATCGCTAAAATAATCAAATTTAACAATGCTGTAGTAATACTGTACACACGCACACGCACACACACACACACACACACACACACACACACACACACACACACACACACACACACACACACAACAGCCTATTTCAGTCCACTGCTGGACGTAGGCCTCCCCCAGGGTTCGCCATAATTGGCACTATTCATGGGGGGTTTTGCCCATAGTCACCACGCTGGGCAGGCGGGTTGGTGACCGCAGTGTGTAATTTCGGACTATGTTGTCAACGCGGGAAGCGCTGCTGCCCACCTCCCGGAAACCCTTCATCGCCTCTTACGATACCCACGGGTAGATATGGGGTGGTGCTATTCTACTCTGCCGACACCACACGGCAACACGTGTACACACGCGCGAGGCAAATATTTTGTTTTATCCTATTGTAGGTGTATATGTGTTTATTGATTGGTTTGGTCTTTTCAGGCGCCAGCTATGGATAGAAGCATGTCAAAGACCTGACTTGAAAAATAAAACCACTGAACAATTATACAACATGTACGTTTGTGGTTTACACTTTGAAAGCTGGATGTATATGAAAAAGAAATTAAAAGACACTGCTATTCCCCTACTAAACTTACCGTCTGCTTCACTACACCACATGAGTACACAAACTGAAGCTACGAAAATAGAGGTTATAAAAGATTTGACTAGCAGAGGTGTTCAACAACAGATCGACGTTGCTTCGGTAGGCATATCTTTTGTGCCATCCACTAGTGGCCAATCATCGCAGACAACAAAAAAATTGACAGATCATACTCCAAGAAAGAGAAAACTTAGAAGACAAGTAGCAAGTTGTGCCAAAAAGTTGAAATTGATGGAAGATGCTAAGTCAACGGACGTCACCCGCCAACAGTTCTTACAAGGATGTGACAAGTTCTTATCACCTAATCTAAGTAAAATTGTCAAAGCACAGGTCAACTTAAAACCCCATTCTAAAAGTAACAGATATTCTAAAGAATTTAAATTATTTTGTTTAAACATTTATTACTCAAGTCCTCATGCATATAAGTTTTTTTCAAAAACCTTATGTTTACCCTCGAAACGCACTTTGGCGAAGTTGGCCATACCTGTGGGTACCAAAATTAGTGACTATATCAGGGGAGTTTTGTCTCAAGCCATTAAACACTTATCACCTTACGAAAGGGAATGTACGTTTTGTATGGACGAAATGAGCCTTAAATGTTCACTTTTTTATGATACACACAGGGATAAAATAATAGGTCTTCACGAAATTGATGATACTCAAAGTCCATGTGCAGCTGGCTATGCTTTTACAGTTATGCTGAGAGGCATATTAGGCAATTGGAAACAAGTAGTCGGCTATGCTTTTATAACAACTAGTAAAATCGACGAACAATTGGAGGGATGGATAATAAATACGATTAAAGAATTGTATGCATTGGGCTTTAAAATAAGGGCTGTTGTATCTGATCAAGGGTCAGATTTTTTAAAGTTTTCTCGATCAAGAGGGATATCAAAAGAAAACCCTTATTTTGAAATAGACGGGAAAAAAATTTATTACATCTTTGATGTTCCTCATCTCATAAAATGCGTTAGGAATAATTTGATGAAATATAATTACGAGTTTGATGGTAAAACTGCTAGTTGGGATGATATCGATAAATGTTATCAGTTAGACAAACAAAAAAGTTTTCGGTGTGCTCCTAAATTAACAGATTCTCATATATCACCAAACAATTTCCAAAGGCAAAAAGTACGTCTAGCGACACAAGTTTTAAGCAACTCTGTTAAGGCAGCAGTGGAAACTTATGCCAAGGCAGGTGATTTGAACCCACACGATGGCACTGTCGAGTTCATCGATATTATGGATAAACTCTTTGATTTATTAAATTCCAGCAATCTTTTTTCTCCAAAGCCGTACAACAAGCCATACCGAGATGACGAATCACAACGAAATTTGTTGCATAAAGCGCAAAATTTGTTGAGTAGTCTTAAAGTGAGGCAGAAAAATACTGGCAAAGATGTCACAGCTACAATAAAATTCATCAATGCATTTTCTGTTACAATAAATGCCATTATCCAGTTGTATGATGACATGAAGAATGAGTCTGGCTTCGATGGATTTTACCTACTGACGCGTAGGCTGAATAATGACAGTCTGGAAAACTTTTTTGGCATCATACGTCAAGCTGGTGGAAACTGCAGGGAGCCAACTTGCATTCAATTTGAGCGAGCATTCCGAAAATCTTTTTTGTGTCAAATGTTTAAATTGTGCGATGAGAGTAATTGTGCTGACGACTTTGATAATGTTTTATCACAATATGGTGACGTTATCCAAAATAAATCCATATTCACACGCAGCGAAGTGGTAATCCGTCCATCCACACAAAACCCTTCAACAAATTTTGATCTTCCTGAGCATAGTAGTTTTTTATATGTTTGTGGTTATCTACTACGACGTTGCGTAGATGAACACAAATGTTTGTCGATGATTAACTACGCGTCAAGTTATTCTGACGAGCAAACGACGAGTAATTTTTACTTACGCAAACGGGTATACAATACCTCGCGTGATTCCTTTGGTGGACTGCAGGTACCTCCAACTGATTTTGTTGAGTACTGTCATGAATTAGAATCTCGTTTTAGGCAGAATTACCGCTCGTTCGTAGGAAACTCTATTTCAGATAAATTATTTGAGGTACTCAGTAATGTAGAATTTAAATCAAGGCCATGCGCATGTTTTCCCAATGCTTTTCTTATTAGATTGTTTATCCGAATGCGAATACATTATATAGTTAAATTTTATAATAGAGAACTGAAAACGACAAAAAACAAAATGTCACGTAAATATCTGGCAGTGCAACATTTGTGAATATGTCATGTAAATTTTACGTATAATATGAATAAATGATACCTTTATTACAATAATAATCCCAGTAATTTTATTTCCCATTTTGTGACAACCCTAGCGTATCTGCGTAAGTACTTACACCGGCGGCGGCATCGCGCGTTATCAAAGGCGTTGCGCTACTGTAGGGAGATTTTGTAATACTGTGGTATAAGTACGACATAAGGCTGCGTTCGAATCGCCGCCTAACGCGTTCGCATACCTAGTGAGTTAGTCGCTTAGTTCGCAATTTGAAAAGCGTAATACTCGCGTCTACTGGGCATTCATATTACGCCATTTTCTAAGGCTCTAAATTTCACATATTGAGTGGACCGATTTTGATTCTAAACCTGCAATGTAGTAACTATTATTGCGAATAGTTTAAGTACGATACGATAGGAGACTGCGTTCGAATCGCTTCCTAGACGCGTTCGGATGGTGAGTTAGTCGCGTAGTTCGCAATTTGAAAAGCGTAATATTCGCGACAACTGCGTATTCATGTGACGCCTTTTCCTTAGGTTCTTTTAAATTGAGTGCACCGATTTTGATACTAATCCTTCAATGTAGTAACCATTACTGCGATTAATAGGGTATCGATCAATTTGTAGTGGGACCATAGGATACTACGCCCTGAAGTAAGTAACTGGCTTACATTGTAAACTTATTGATCTGTTTCTGATCAGCAACGCAAGCAAGTGTCAGATCGTCCATCTCGCATCTAACATTCCTGGGCGAGTGCGTGAACGGTTTGAACGGTTAATTTAAAGCCGCGACCGCGTCCGAGCAGCGAATGCGACTGCGATCCGTATCGGGGCGGGTTTCAGTTTATCGGAGTCTAGCGGGAACGTCCGGACGGGCGGGAGTTGAGCGGAGAGATGCAGCGGGGTAAAATGCTCCCTGCTCATGAAAAACCTATTCTACCTGCACACCACACTCAGATTCGTGGCGTATAAGAAACGTTTTCTAGCCTAAAACATTACTAGGCTTACTAACCAAAGCAAACGATATTACCAGAGTTACAAGGCGTATGGATGGATGAAGATGTATTGTTCCTTCCTTCAATATATATTTTTCCTGAATATAAGAGATTCCTTTGAAAAGGGGGCTATAGGCCCCGACGGCGAAGGGGTGCTATGCTTTTTACGTACAAAATACTATAATATTTCTAGTGGTGAATAACGTAGGACCGTGTTCCCCGTTACAAGAAAACATTATATCTTTAAAGTTTTGGAGGCTGTTCTCAAAGTAGTTTAGGTTTATGTCAAAGTGTTATCATTCTTACTATTTGTACACTGCCTTATTTAAAAATATATTAAAAAAGTTGTTAAAACCTGAACCAGAACTTACTCTCAGGGATTAAACGCCCTATGTATTCCTCCATTTGTTTAGTATTACTTCGATGGAATAACGTACTCGCTTTGTAAACTTCACATTTCTCTTGTCTTGTCTCACCACTGATTCAATAACGCCATTTCACTGAAAGTTACCTACCCTGAGAACGCTCTTGTTGAGAATCTAAGTCTACCCAAAACGCTACCGCTTATGCGCTTACGCTCCCTCGTTATAAATAAAATTAAAATTGCAAAATTCCCAACAATTTCACATATGGGCTGGAGCAGATGATCTCGCGCCGGCTTGCGTCTTATCGCCACAATTTGACGTATCCTCAAGTATTCCACTTCGCCGTATCAACATAATTTATGTTGTTATTACAAGTGATTAATGTGTAATTGGCCGCTGATGGTAACTAGCTTCACACCTACTTTATTAATAAGCGAGCGTTTTATGGGAATAAATGATCCGTTTTACCATTATCTATTAAGCATTTTATATAGTGCCTATAAGAATAGGCTGAAATGCGTTTTTTTTTTCTTTTTAGCTGTGACTGGATATGATTCGTGATGAGTGTCAAAAATGGCTTTGTATATTTATTTAAAGTTTAAGAAAGGTACACATAGAAGCAGGAAGTAGAAAAGACTTTGATTGAACCTAGAAGTTCAATCTGTTAAACAGAATAGAAAATCTCACTTTGAAAACACTCAATGTTACATCAAAAGCTGTGGATGCTGCAGACCAACAGAGTGAATCAGATTTAAATTCATGAAAATTTTTATTATCACTAGCTGACCCGGCAAACGTTGTTTTGCCATATAAATTATTGTGGACAACCCCTATCACTAAGGGATATGAAAAATAGGCCGATTCTCAGACCTACTCGATATGCTCACAAAATATCATAAGAATCATTCAAGTCGTTTCGGAGGAGAACGGGAACGAACATTGTGACACGAAAATTTTATATATATAGACATAATAAATTGGTTTTTCATCCCTATCTAGTAGGTAAATATTTAATACAGAAAAGTCTTTTAGATAATCTCATTTCTACTACAATGGGACATCATACCAGCAGAAATACCAGTATAAAAAGCAAATCCAAGCATTAGACGTTATCAATCCATTTATTTATTGAGAGACCTCATTAAAATTAATGTCAGCGGATCCGTTCTATAGATTTTGAACGAGATGAGCTATTTCTTCCCGGAGGCTGTTCAGTACGCAAGTCATGTCTGTGCTTACTTATTATCGTCACATATTATCTCTCGAATGGCATACAGGATGATCTTCTGTTTCATCTTGGCTATAACAGTGTGCATTAACTCGTGGACTTCGCTAGGTCTGTTCTTATGACTGATTTGCCACATGCAAGCGAATGTGTGCACCAAATTGGTGAAGTTTTTCGTCATGTTGTTATTGGATATTGATTTTTCTGTGTCCCCCATGTTTTTGGTTTTATCTTCCTTCTTATTTATATAAGATTGCTCCAGCAATTAGCTGTTTGTCATAAAAATAACTTATTGATATGTTTATTGCCATTTTCTTGATTAGATTTTCGCTATTTACAGTTTGTTCTGCCATTGTTTCCTTAGGTCAAATTTGTTATTGAAAAGCTGGTTACCACTTTATTCATCCTTTAAAACGCTTAGTTCTTCAACTTCTACGTCGGAATCATTGTAGAACGTGCTGTATAGAACCACTGCAAACATTGCGTAGTGGAATAAGAGCGCAATATCCATTGCGGACGCGCTTTAATTAGCGTTGATGAATATCATTTATTTATTACATTTTCATTTATGGGCAACTGGTGATGCAATTTGTAATTTTCCAAGTAAGTCATCAAGTGTCATATTACATTGACAGCACCCTGACAGCACGACAGATATTAGTGATATATGGCTCGCATAAACAGGCAACGAGGTTGCGTAAAAACCACCATTGAGTACTGTATTAATTACGTATCTTGAGAACTGGTTGAATTTATAGATGTAGCCTGGCATACAATGTCGTTTACAATTATCCAATCCGAGAAAAGTTGAGAAGCATTTTCATGAGAAGCCGGATCCGCACGTGCCGATTGACAGAGCGCCGGAACAGCTTCCAAGTATTTTTACGTTGGTAAAAAGCACGCGTTATGGAAGCCATACAACGTTCATGTGTGAATCAATTTGATTCAATCGGTTTTATTGATTGATCGGCAATACCTGAATAATTCAGTGGACACGAATATCGGAATTCGGCGCGCAAAAAGTCGCCGTCGTCGGGTCGCGAGAAGCGAGGAGCGCGCCGTGAGAGTGGTCGGTTCGAAATTCGTTGGTAAAAACCGTTCGTTCGGTGATGAGAATGTCATGTCGCCGTTTCCAACGACATATTTGCGAGTTGGGAGCGCGTTTTGTTATAATTACGGGGCATAACGCGTTCGGCGCGCGCGGAATGCTCGCTGTGTGCGCGCCGCCACCGCTCCGATTCGAAATGACGAGGTAGTGTCAGGGCCGTGGCGTCGATCGACAGCGGGGCTAAGGCGGAAAAAACGCAGACACAACTCGGGGACATCAGCCAGTGCATCTCAGCATAAGGCGTCGTCCTATGTGAGCAACGCAACGCGACGCGATGCGACTAATACTTGTGTCAATGTCAATCGCGCTTCGTCACTAAGTACACGATCATAAACGTACGCGTCGCGTCTTACTTGCTGCGTTTGTCGTTCATGAAGGACAAAGGGTAAGTCTGTGAAAAACCAACATGGCGCTGATGAAAATAAAAATAATAACCTAATCAATTCAATCAGCAATTATCCTATGAAGGTCTGTCTTATTCAACTTTACTCTTATGGTCTTTTTAAAAATTTTTAAAGTTCATTAAAGTCCATTTTATATTTACAAGAAAGACGTTTTTCTTCATGTATTTCACGTTGAGGCAAGAAAAGCCACTGAATTCAGTTTTTCGTTTACTTAACTACACAATATCAAACAACTGTCGTAAGATAGTGTCATGCGTTGTTGCGTTAGTCAGTCTGCGACGAAACGCGACTGACTTATTACACCAGCCGTTTGTATTGGTCGCGTTACATCGCATTTCGTCGTTCACCTAGGACAACGCCTACAAATTCGATGATGGTCTTAACTAGTTCCGTCGCCGACATGCGTCGCCTCAATTAATTTGTATGACGGTAGTTGCTTGTTAACTAAGATCGTAGAGTATCGAAGATTTCCAGAGATTTGTGGGCTTTTTTGCTTCTGGAAAATGCTTTACGCATACCTTCGTCTAGCGGGGTTGGCGATGGGCTATGTGGAACTCCCGAACTCGATAGGAGCTCGTTTGCCCATTAAAAACCAGACGGTGCCCTCCGGTGCCATTAGTGGGACGGGACCATGAAAGAGTGCGGTTGGCCCGTGTGGCTGGGTCGGTTGCTTGCGACCACGGTCTAAGCCTTGTGCGCCCTAGTCTTTGAGTTGGTTCATACTTCAAACTCGATTCGATCCCCGCACAGTACAAACATAAGTGTGCATGAACATGTGTTTTTGTACTGGTCTGGGTGTTTTCTATGTATAATTGAACATGTGTTTTTGTACTGGTCTGGGTGTTTTCTATGTATAATATGTATTTATTTACAAAAAAAAGTATTTAAGTTTATCCGTTGTCTAGTAGCCATAACACAAGCCTCGTAGCATAATTTGGCACTAGAGAATTGGTGTGATTGTTGTGAAATATTTATTATTTATTTATTTATTATTATTAAACTGTATCGTCTGTCTTATCCCACCTGTGCCGTCGGTATTCGCGGGGCGGACCTGTTCCCATGCACCTCGCCCCCCACCACCGCGACGCCACTTTTTTACCCCACCCCGCTAAACGACTAGCGAAATATCTCGAAATTGACATTCCTCTCATAATTCCACTGGAGGACGCATCCTTGCCTCCGTCCGGCTAAATTTAATCACAGCCCGATAAAAATGCCTATGATCGGTGTAATTGCTTCGGGGATTTTCAGAGTTCCGCGCTGAAATACGAAAATATTATTAAGAAAGAAAGAAAAGCGTTAATTGTTTAAGGACATCACATACACAAAACGAAATGAAAGTTTAAATATAGCTAAACGAAAACGTTTAACCGAAATTAGCTAAAGCCAACTAGCCGATGAAGCTACTGAGTGTCTGCTCTACCGCATATAATTAATTATTGATACTAAATTTAAATGATATCAAAGCCGTTTATGAGGCAAACTTAAAGGCAGTATATGAGAAGAAGTTCCTGCAAAATTGTTTTACCATTTTCGCGCATTTTTATATAAAAACAAACTTCGTCTGAAACAATAAGTACCTCCACATGATATAAAAAACAGGCACGATAGATTCCTCCCTGATATCTAATCATTTTAAACCATTGAATACGCATGAACATTCCCCTAGATTCGAATCCTTTGTATTTATTACAGAATCCAAACCGAAAAAATAAATAAAACCTATGAATGATTTCCCTCATTTCGCTCACAAATTCCCGCTTAAATGCGAATTATTGCATTTGTTGTGTTATCAAAAACTCTCCTACGGGAACGTCACTTCACTCACTAATGCGTAGCTTAAACGAAATCACACACGATCCTACGGAACTCTCATTTCAATCGCTAACACTCACGCTTCCAATTTTTTTCTTTGTGTCAATTATATAAATTGTGAGTGCAATAAATTTCTCAGTATCTCCCGGCCACTGGTTGTCGCGTTGTCGCGGAATGCGTCGCGTTGTTCCCAATTAGCGACGATACGAATACGAGATGCGATCGGCCGGTTGAGTTGCGCTGACTTATCTAATCTGCTTACGGCTATCGCTGGCTGGACGCATGCGGAATAAAGAATTGCACACACGTTCGATGGACTCAGCTGCTTGCCGATTTATATTATTTGACCGTTACGCGCAATCCCTGAAAAGCTCAAATTTAAAATACCCCCAACATAAAAAAAAAATACAAAAATACAAAATTTCTTTAATCACTTAAGTGGTCAATTACAATTTATGTCGAGGTTCTCCTTTTAAGTGTAAATACTTGTATTAGGAGAAGCCCGCTCTTCTAAGGTACATGTAACACTTGTAAGTGATCTTAGGTAAATTAAAATTACATAGTGGTAAGTAAAATTACATAAGCCAGGAAAACATCTGTTGAGCTTCAACGTTTGAACAGATTTTTACCAACAAAGGATCACCGCGAATGAAATTTCTTTCAAATTAAAAAAAAAACCGCACTGAAATCCGTCAATCCGTTCGGTAGCTACGATGCCACAGATTGTCACATACAAACAGAATAGGGGACAAACTTATGATGACCACCCTCTTTTTCATAGGGGGTCAAAAATTAAAAACAATGTGCTACTTACATTTCTAAACAAACATAAATAAATAATAATAAATATTTCACAACAATCACACCAAATCCCAAATTAATCTACGAGACTTGTGTTATGGGTACTAGACAACGGATAAACATACTTAAATACTTTTTTTGTAAATAAATACATATTATACATAGAAAACACCTAGACCAGTACACACACACATGTTCATGCACACTTATGCTTGTACTGTGCGGGGATCGAGCCCGCGACCCTTGGTTTAGAAGTCCGACCTGTGGACCTGTGTACCAAGCGGTCGTCATGACATGAAATCGAACAATTAAAATTGCAATATACGGTAAGTATCTCAGTGTTATACCCTATTCATAAGAAAACACACGTGATTTCCCGATATTCAATTGTTTCCACGACTGCTCATCCGTGTCGGCAATGCATCGGCATGATCTCATTGTGATCAGTGACCTGATCGCATCGTGCTATTGTCATCATATTGAATGGTACAGGCCCTCGGTAATGTAGCTCAGTCGTTATGTAACGATTGTAACCTTGACTTAGTTCTGGAACGATTGTTGCATATGAGTTGTCAGATACAGTATTGAGAGTAAAAAGTATCTCAAATCATCATCTCATCAGCCTTTATAACGTCCCACTGCTGGGCACAGACCTTACATCATATGTGATGTGGTACGGGCCATACTATACCACGCGGGCTCAGTACGGATTGGTGGAGGGATGATTTGTAAGTTATATGCCAACCTTACTGTCAGATGTTGGTGCCGCCAAATATATATCGATTAATAATATTAATTTCTCAAATATCTCCACTCAAATGCTTGCTCAAGTAACTGCTTGAGTTTCCCCTTTTCAGGACAGAAATTTTAAAGGATCACTTATTTAACAACATCAGAAATAAGAAATCAGAAATTTATTTGCAGCCTCCTAATAAATGGATAATGAGTTCTGTCATCAGTGATGGACGTATAATAATCTATAAACTTGATAATAAGGAAAGAGTTCATACCATATGCCTGTTATACCGTTTAAAGAAACAAGTGTGATACACACTTAAATAAATTATTTATTGCCAATGAGTACCTACATGAATACCCTTTCCTGGTCACATCCTCCATTAGAGTACCATCATCACTCAGTCCAATGTAATAAAACATATTTTTTAACAATAATTCTAATTGACAGATGATTCATCTGGTTAGATAACAGTCTTACGTATTTCCCCTTCTTCCGTGTCTACGTCGTTTCTACATCCCATAAACCACACAAGCCAATTTGTCTACCCAATCAATACGTCCATTAAAAATCAACAACACATCGCCGCCAATAAAGTCATCGACCCAAACAAAAACGGTGATGTCCGCCGCATATTCAGTAGACTGCATCAATTTCCACATTATGCATGCCGGCTGAATATTCACGGGTTGACCCACCATTAATTGTTATAGCCGAGAGCCTCGGGCCGTGTGAAATACGGACGCGTCAATCCGCAAGCGACAATATATTTTGCAAGGTAAGCAATACAATTTGGATGTAGACGAAAGAATAGTTTCGAGTTTTCTGAGACATCCCGAGGCGCTTATAGCCGCAGGTGTCTGCAGCGATTGGGAGCACACGTTGAGAAAATTTCCGTCGCATCACAAGCAAGGCATAGCATGAAAATTTTAGTTTAAAATCCACCAACCGCGGACCGTTTACACAATCGGTTGTCACTTCTTCGGAATTTGTGCATAATATATACAAATACAAATTCTTTATTTAGTATCAGGGTTGTTACATCTGGGATACGATTGAGGATTTCTTTTAAGTAAATGATTACTTGTGTCAGAAAATCCTCGCTCTCCATTACAGTTTAAAAATTACAAAAAGCAATAACCTAATATTACGATCTTTTTAACAAAAATACAATTTACTCAAATTAAAAAAAACACGCTTCTACGTCATCATCATATTAACACTGTAGCACATAAAGCGCCATCGATTCCCATGCATATGTGAGCGGTTGTTAGCGGCCAGAATGAAATGCAATTTTGAATTCATAATAAGGGTTTGGCTGTCAAAAGGAAAATCTGTGTGGTTGCATGAAACCAAACAAACGGTTGAAAACTCGTCAACCTTGTAGTCCGTGTGTCCCGAAGTTATGGTTTATGGATGGGCCTTCGATTCGTAAAGCTCATCGTCGTTTATTACACCGTGTGAATATTGATATTTGGGTCAACTGCTTCACTTTGTGAGTTTCTTTAGTAACCCTTTATTTCTAAGACTATTCGCCATTGTCACCGAGTCGGCTAATAAACTGGGAACAATGCACTTTGAGAATTTAGCGCTTATTTATATGCAACGCCTATTAGCGTTAAGATACACGCATTATTTGGAGGCTTTTAAGATGGTGCTTAAGAGTTTTAGTGTCGACCTCCAAGGATATGCATGAACGGTCTGTTTTTGACTTACTCATTTGTTATGAACATTTGTTTTCTTGTAGTTTACCTTACTGCGAAAACAATCTATATGACGTTATCCGATGATCACATTTTGCGAGTAGTTTAAGCGATACTACTAAGCCGTTTTTCTCTTGGTACCTTAATCTCTTGGTATCATTCGTCTTGTCGATTGTCAAATTTAAAAAATGAATCCATTTGCAAAACTATCAATGACATATTGACTAGGTTTTGATCAAGTTTTCGCTTACACAAAGGCCCAAGTCAACCCTCCCGGAGCTCGCGACTATTAGCGACTTAATTGCGGCAATTGATTGACACGCTGTCAGAAACGAGAGTAAATTGAAGGGTTTTGCCTGAACGTAAATTCTCATCGATCCTAAAATCTACGTCTTATTAGGCATCTGGGCAACTATTTATTTTTTAACAACATCACATATATTGATCTGTCTCTGTGGTACCTAAGTAGCTTAAGCACTTGTGTTACAGATATCAGAATCAACAGCGGTATTACAAATAAACTTAATAAATAAATGTAACACCCAGACCAGTACAAACAGACATGTTCATGCACACAAATGTTTGTACAGTGCGGGGATCGACCCCGCGATCTCTTAGTCAATAGTCAACTTCTTGACCATTACACCAAAGTGGTCGTCAAATCTATCTCGGTCTCTATATATTATCTTAGGTCTGACCAAGTTCATTTTTCCACAGACACGAGGGAGACGGGTTTCGTGAACGCGATCACAGCGGCCGGCGTGACGTACGCCATCACCAGGGCCTGCACCGCTGGCTCCCTACTCGAATGCTCTTGCGAAAAGGTGAGCCATCTACCTAATAAGCACATAGAAGTCGGTCACTACCAACAGTGTGCACTCGTACTTCTACTGAAAACAAGCAATACAGGGCGAATAAGGTACTTACGGGTGTCAGTTTCATACAAACGGCTGTAAGCCCAGGTGGCTTTTAATATGTAACTTTCAGTCAAAGCATACTGAAATCAGCAATTAGTCAAACATTGTTTAATGTTCAGATGCTTAAGTTGTAGTTGTATGCAAAAATTTCAGTCATGAAATAAACACTTACCCGGTAATTATGGGATGTTTTTGATTCTAATTTCTTCTACAGTTCAATTCCACTTATGATAAATGACAACTTATTTCATTTGACCGCTTCACCATCGTTGGAATAATAACCAAAGGAGCGCACGGATGCTATTTGAAATTTCAATCGCCAAAATCGCGGCCAAAATGCTTACTTTGAAGACATAAGGCTTGTCTGAAAGAGATTGCTTTTAGCGATAGGACTGCCTGAGTTGTACATCTTTCCTTGTAAAGCTGGTCTGTATTTTAATCTTCTTTGACGTGTAACAACGTAGTAGGGAGTAGTTATAGGTACTCAATAACAGTCGCCTGATGATTCATCAAACTGGCGTACCATACTCATCAGCCTATCTTTTCCAGGGGGTACCAAAGCCACGTCGCGGACGCGGGTCGAACGCTGTGACCTTGCCCCCCTCCGACGTCCCCACGGACCGCTGGCAGTGGGGGGGCTGCAGCGACAATGTCCGCTTCGGCCTCAAGAAGTCCAGGGAGTTCATGGACAGCCGGTACAGGAAACGGAGCGACATCAAGACCCTGATCAAACTTCATAACCATAACGCTGGGAGGTTGGTTAGTAAGATTCTATTTGAGAAATAATGTGTAAGTGTAATATATAAGTAATGTTGAATTAATTTCGGAAAGACATAATACTTAAAAAATTCTTTTCGGCTCCGGTCATGTGAAAGAAAAAAAAACTTAACAAATAAAATGTTGATTGAAATAAGGAGATGTACCGTCTTACTACAGAAGAAATAATCACTGGTCCGCACGCTGTTTATCCAGTGACTCAACATTCTTGTACTACAGAAGCATTTTTAGCACTAAATACCCTTCACTCGTTACCTACGTAGAGTCGAAGGCCGTTAGTGCGAAGGACGAAGAGTCGAATTTTCAGCTACCCCATAGCGTCGAATACCGTGGTGTCGAATGCCCGTAAGATCGAAAAAATGGTTGCCTGTAAAGTCGGTTTTACGGGCGAAGATTTTACGTGACACCGATCATGTTTGAGTGGGAGAGAGACGCAAGACATTCGCCGGTCCGGCAGGCCTCTCTCTCGTTCGGTGACTCATCGTTACGTTACCGGGCGTTACACTTTGTGTAAGTCGACGACTCGAGTGACTCCGAGCCGCAACCTAATTTAAGACGTTGTCACGTCAAAAACTTTATTTTTCTAAGGGCAAAATTTACATAGAAAGCCTTTATTTTTTTGGGATAAAAGGTTGGGCTCAAGGCGTCCTTTAGAAAAGGTCCTTCCATTTCCGTTGGTCTTTCAGGATAATAAGTTTGAATCCCTCATTCCACACAAAAATCTTAAGTTTGAGATTCTTTTTTCTAAAAACTATGAAATCCCGATTGCTGAAATTTTACTTAAGGACGTTAAGACGCCTTAGGTCTGATTCTCTTCCCCAAAAAAATTTTTTATGAATTTATTTGGGGAAGAGACTTTTCTATGAATTTATTGAATGGTGTTTGAATGATTGCATTTAAAACGTGGTTAACTAATTACTGTAACAAAATCGTTTTGTAGTACGTGATCTTATCCTAGTAAATTACCTACCGAAAACAATCCTTTTATTATCCGCTTTTCTACCTTTTAAACCATTCGCTGTGGCTATTGCACGAGCCGTGCTTGCCCAAAAAAAACTAAATCCTGGTCCAGGCCCTGCCTAATATTTTGACAGTGATTAAGTAATCACGATATCGACCATTGATTTCCGATCTTTTGTAGTAGCACTGTTTTTTCATTCGTAAATTAGGATGAAGGACCGTTTAGTGTTAAATGGTTGATTCATTGCGCCAAATGCCAAATGCTTACAGAATCTCTATGTATTGAAACATCTACACTAACATTATAAAGAGGAAATATTTGATTTTTTGTTTGAATTGAATAGGCTCCGAAACTACTGCACCGAGTTTAAAAAAATATATTATCATTAGAATCCTACATTATCCCTGATGAACATTATCTATATTTAATACGATAAAAATAGGGATCCGTGGGAAAATTTTGTCCAACCGTGCGAGGCCGGGACAGGCCACTAGTTAATCTAGTGATTTCTGGTCATCTTAATAGTGTTTTGCTACAAATGAGATCTCTGTGCAGGCGATCAAGAATGACATGAAAATAGAATGCAAGTGCCATGGCCTTTCCGGTTCCTGTACCCTCAGGACCTGCTGGCTGAGGATGCCCACCTTCAGACAGGTCGGCGACAAACTGAGGGACAGATTCGAAGGTGCTGCTAAGGTAATTGGCAATCTTTCCACAAATTCTAAACTTGCACGTAATTATTAACATCTAGTTTCTAGTACGGAAACAAGAAAGTATTTAATATTTTTATTTTACTATTGGTGGATAACCTTTTGTCATTTATAAGACACTAGTGCCCTCCCGCGACTTCGTCCGCGTGGAATCCCTTTGTTTTCACAATAAAGGGATTAAAAGTATCCTATGTCCGTTTCCTGGTTCTAAGCTACCGCTCCACCAATTTTCAGCCATATCGGTTCATCCTTTCTTGAGTTATAAATATGTAGTGTTACTAACACCACTTTCTTTTATATATATAGATAGCTTCCCGCCAGCGGCTTCGCTCGCGCGGAATTAGGTTCTCTAGTAGAAAGAATAATAATAGATTATAATATTCTCTAATATTATATTAAGCATGACATTATCCATATAAACCTTCAATTCAGTGGAGTAGTTTTAAAGATCTAAGCATACATACATAGGGACAGACGTGGAAAACGACTTTTCTTTATTTATTACTACTTTGTAGAAAGACAAAAATTTCATTTTTGATCCAAAGTACAAGGCTCCACATCAAGCTACTCATTTTCGTTGCAAAATTACCCTTATTACTTAAGCATAAGATACCGCATTGATTAACTTGACGTATGGCCGTGCGTACCTACCTAAACTATTAAACGTTCATAATTAAACATCATAATGCGTAAGAAAGTGTTTATAGAAAATGTCTCTCCCATCAGGTCATAGCAAGCAACGACGGCGACAGCTTCATGCCCGAGAGTCCCAGCATCAAGAGGCCGGGCAAGAAAGACATAATCTACTCGGAGGAGTCCCCAGATTTCTGCAGTCTGAACATGAAGACTGGCTCCCTAGGCACCCACGGGCGACACTGCAACGTCAGCTCCGCTGGAACTGACGGCTGCGACCAACTCTGCTGCAGACGCGGCTACATCCAAACGACGGTCAAAGAGACTGAAAACTGCAACTGCCAATTCAAATGGTGCTGCGAAGTCATATGTGAAACGTGTTACGTGAAACGAGATATACAAACATGCCTGTAATGTGATAGAAAGTGTATTAAATGTTTATTATTAAAACCTTCAATTGTATATTTAATAAACTTTATTTATGTATTCCGTTTATTTGTTCTAATTTAGCGTAATGATATTCCATTGGTGTTGATGTTAAGCGGTTATAATTGAAGGTACTGATGAGGTCATTAAGTGAGCGGCTGGGAAGGAACTTGTTTTTGTTTTCAAGGTACAAAGACGGGGTCAGAATACGTGGCCGATTGGCTGGGACAAAACGAACTGGTTTTGAGGAGCTGCTAAGAAGAATCGGGCCGAAACGGGCTGATTTTGAGGAACTGCCAAAATGAATCGGGGCAAAACGGGCTGATTTTGATGTACTGCTGAGGAAACGGGCTTTGTTTAGTGCTGCCATATGGTGGTACTTGTCATCATCACTCTTGTATTTTGCAAGTACTGAGAGAGTGTGGCCTTTGAGTTTTAGTTTTTCAGGTGACTCATTGTTAGTGTCCATATTATCATTGTTATTTTGATAACGATCTAAGTCATGTCTAACGGTTTCCATATCATTTTCATTTTCAACGTTTGGTTCCGCACCATTTTCATCTTCATCGTTATAGTTTTGATCACCATTTTCGTCGTTCTTTGGGTCTTGGGTTTGTTTATCTACTTCATTATCTTTCTCTTGGCTCTTTAAGAGAGACTCTTTTATCTGATTGTCAGGTAAACCAAGATACTTATTAGGTTTTGTCCTTGGCATACCAAGATCTGGTACATCATTCTTCGGTAATTTAGCGCCTTTTTTCTTTTTTAAAAGTTTATTACATTCAGGTGCTTTTACGTTGCCGTGTTTTTTCTTAGAAATGTAATTGTATAGCATTCGGACTTTCATTACATCTGAATAGCTTAAGCCATCTCCTTCTCCAACGTGAATATTCTTAGCAACATGTACCTGAAGAAATCAACTAGTCGAATTATCAGTATACAATTTTGTACTGTACATATTTATACTGTTTATAACGTATTTGTGCATAATACAATACAATTTATTTAATAGTAAAATGATTAAAATCATAATTCGTGCAATCTTAACTCCAAGATTCGGATGTGGCCATGTCTTTCACTCTTACTAGGTTGACTAATTGAATGAACGAGCTGGTCACACCCAAAGACACGAACAAAACGTTAGGAAGTACAGCCTCTGGATTGCATAGGTTTATAAAAATGCACGAAAATATATCTGATACCTTTGGACTAATGGTTGCTGAGCCATCAACGCTGTGCTTATGGTAGTGGAAGTGGCCTAAGCTGGAGAAATCGTACTCAACTTCGTGGAACAACCACTCTTTGTCATCCAACTTTTGAAACAAGTACTCTTTACCTGAATAAAACAAAAAAAAAGAATTTCGCATTGAAATAAAACTAAGCACTGCATCTGAGGTAGAAGAGATCATGTGATCAGAATGAACACGGCAATGTAAATTCTTGTAAGTTCGTTCAGCATGAAACGATAACTAGTATATTAAAGCCATGATATAATGGAATTGGTAGTATCCATACTTCCATACTAATATAGTAAATGCGAAAGTAACTGTGTCTGTCAGTCTGTTACTCAATTACGCCTCAAACTACTGAACCAATTTGCATGAAAGAGAGGAAGGACATAGGCTTCTTTTTACCGCGGGAAAATAATAGTTAGTTTCACTTAAACTCGAGAACGGCTGAAACGATTACAATAATCTTAGCCTTGAAATATTTCTGGAAGTCCAGGGAAGGTGTAAACTGCGAAAATAGCGGACAGGACATCGTCTGGCAGGACTTTTTCTTTCACATTTCAGGTTGCACTGAGAATGCTATTTACAGATATCATCGTAAGTCACTGCCGGACATTTCTGCATTCAGAAATTAAAAAGGCAATATGCCAGCTGCATATAAGTAATCAAACTTACCAGGCACAATTTTATCATTATTTACGGTAATATATTCGTCTCGGTTCGGAGCATTGTGTTGAGGTGGGACACCAACTATTGCCAGGGCCACTACACCAAGTTCACCTGCATTACGGATGCAATCGTAGCCGAGAATCACTTTCTGTAAAAAATGAAAAGCATGAAATAACACTTCACAACAAGATTCAGGTTTCCTGGAGACACTGCAATTTAAATGTATCAAAGATGATGATTCCGCGACAGAGGTAGCACAGCACAGCGATGCAAGATTTGTGTTTCACATTTAGAAACAGGAAATTTGTCGTCCAGAAGTTAGGAAGAGAGAGAGAAGACATTTGTAGCGTCACACATGTGACACTCCTTCGTAATGAACTAATAAATGTTTCAAGTTATTTAAGCTTCCTGAATTCCTGAGCACAACAAAGACGTTTCAGATCAAGATTTGCTAATATCACACAAAAGAACAGAAAATCATTATCAGACTAGCTACTGGGCAGGCGTAGCCCAGTCTGGGAGTACCTGGTAACCTGTAAGATTTTTTATAAAGACTTTTATATTACTTCCTACCTTAAGCTTTAAAATGTTTCCTAGTGTTTAGCAAATATACTTTTTCTGTACCTGTAACCCCTCCGTTGTGAAGTTCCTATAGTCATGGTCTGCGCACCCCAGCAGTCCTCGTCTGTTCACGAAGAAGACCCATCTATCCTCCGGTTTCAGGGGTGGCGTAGGCAGTTCCATGAAATGCACTCCAGTTATCCCGGAGAATATGTCTAGGTAGGAACGAATGCGGTCGCGCAGTACCTTGTCTATAAAGACACAAAGAGAAGTCATAAATTTATCAATTTTTTAATTTTATAAAGCCATTTGACGACCGCTTGTTGGTTCACGTGTCGGACTTCTAAAACCAAGGGTCGCGGGTTCGATCCCCGCACAGTACAAGCATAAGTGTGCATGAACATGTGTGTTTGTACTGGTCTGGGTGTTTTCTATGTATAATATGTATTTATTTACAAAAAAAAGTATTTAAGTATGTTTATCCGTTATCTAGTACCCATAACACAAGCCTAGTAGCTTAATTTGGGACATGAGAATTGGTGTGATTGTTGTGAAATATTTATTTATTTATAAATGATATAATATGTGACTTAAACCTATATAAACGATATTGAGTATTGGGTTAAATAAATTGATTTCTATTGCGCCATCTCTATGTAGGTTAGCTGTACAAAACAGAGGAAAAGTGTTTTAAATAGGCCTAACCTTTTTACTTGAGTGTACTTATATCAATTAGCGTTTACTAGCGGCCGCCCGCGACTTCTTCCGCGTTGAAGTTCGAACAAATGCTAGATTTCTGGTCCAGTCTACTCGCAGAGATCTTTAAGACGGTACCTCAATCATATATTTAGGCATTAGCACCGCGACACAGGCTGTTGGGAAAGGAATGCTCTTACACAAGTAATATATAAAGATTATTGCGGCTTAAGTAAAATCTAGTAAAGTGAAATAAATATCCTATGGAACGTGTAGGTAAAGTCATAATACCCTTCGATAAAAAAAAGCATCTAAATTTCCTTTGAACAAGCTTATTTTTAGTGTTTTAATAGAATTTTCTTAAAAAAGACGTGTGGCACTTGAGGACTGCCGCGATCAGGCTATTGCAAGACTACACGCATACGCCTGGTCGCACGCACACAAACATAGTGCCGAAGTCTGCCGAACTGAATCGACGTTAGACGATGTGTTAGGTTTTTTTCGTTACGGGATTTCTTGATTCGGTCGCCGCGCTCAAAGCCCGCAATAAAAGCCACTTCAAACTGTCACAGAATTTTCTGAAGAATGGGTACTGATAATGATTACCTACATAGTTAGTCATCGACGTACCAAACGACAAGTCATCGATATAATACGATACGATCCCATAAGGCCAGAGCTTCAACTTTTTCATCTCTTCGTCCGTGAAGTCGAAGCCTGGTTCGTTGGTCTTCAAAGCTGCCGCTGAGGTGTGCGACAGGAGGAGCTGTGTCGACCATCCGTACGATGCAGACAGCTGTTGACCTGGTAACGAAATCAATGTTCGGAGTCGGGAAGTTGGCGGTGTTAGAACCCCGTGCCTCGGTCCGCACGCTAAGCCCTTAGCCCTGCGCCTGATCTCTCTCCGGTCATGTCGGATTGTCGTCTCCCCGAACTTTGAGAGTGATGGAACAGTGAGTGCACCTGTGTATATTGCGCTAAAACTTGTGCACTATAATATCTCCTGCGTAGTTGGCTGTTCTCCGTTGAGATTGGCCGCCGTGGTCGAAATCGGCCAGGAGGACTATTTATGCTGCGACTCGCTTCCAATAGTGTGTGAATCGCCGCGCCGTGAGGCGATTGGCTTCAGTCACGGGTTGCAGCGATAGTATGCCGGTGTGGCCTGCGTTTTAGGAAGACAGTTATGAAGATTTTACAGTAGATGTCTGCCAAAGTTGTAGCTGTCCGAACGTCGAACGTCGTTTGTGTCGAACGTTCCGGAGGAGACTTTTCAATCATACCAAATTATTGAAATGAGACACTTTTTACGGATTATTTCGCGATTTATTTACATTTTCGTAAAAAGAAAAAAAGATCCGTAAAAAGTGTCTCATTTTAATGTCTACTGTTAAGAAACAAATACATACCAAATCATATTTAATTCTACAACAATTAAAACTAAAAGATGCTTAGGTGGTGTCAGACATCTTGTTTCAAACGGGAATCCTAGACGCATTTTTAATTTACCCCACTCTTTACCATGTTACTTAACATGGTAAAGAGAAGAAGAAGAAGAAGATGGGAAGAGTTCAATCGAAAAAAATCCGTCTGTCACAAGTTAGAGAGACCTGGTCCACGACTCAAACCAGGCTCGTAGTAAAATGAACAAATTTCTTGCGAATTACAACATGAATGAATCATTGGTACCACCTCAAGAGCGAATCCTCCAGGGGAAAGAATTTTTAACTTTTTGAATATGTGTTTAGGCAAACAGATATGCTTGATGATGATTAAGAAAATCAGAAAATAATAATTTAAGATTGCTATACGCTACTGACAACGTGCCTGATAAAATCTAAATCCAACGACTAAGTATCATAGAATAATAATAGTCCTCCTGGCCGATTATGATATCGGCGGCCAATCTCAACAGAGATCATCCAACTACGCAGTAAATATTATAGTGCACAAGTGTGAGCGCAATACACAGGTGCACTCACTGTTCCATCACTCTCAAAATTCGGTGAGACGGCAATTCGACATGACCAGAGAGTGATCAGGCGCAGGACCAACGGCTTAACGTGCTTTCCGGGGCAGGGGGGCTTAACACCGCCAACTGCCGAGCTTTTTTTGAGTACTTCATGACAGAAAATCTTAGAAACGATTTTGGCTCGACCTTGGCTTCGAACCCAGGACCTCACAGATGTAAGGCAGAAACGTTGCCATTACACCAACGAGTAATTAACTTAAAGTAAAACTAAAAAAGTCACTAACCGCTGGTAATTTTTCCATATAAAATACCCACGAGGTATATTTGTAACACGTCTTTTAGCATTTTCAACTTAGAACTGTGTAGAAATAGTCGGATTTATTCCATTACTTTTATGGTGAGCGCATAAACTGCGATAGAATTTAAATCGTAACTCTGATAAGCAGTGAGGTTACTACAGTTATTTTGTTGCGGTTGAGAAATATAAGCATCGATGGTGGAAAACTAGTTCTGAATGAAAAGGCTTCGGTAGAGTCAATCCGGTTAGTTCTTACTTTTAATTTATATATTTACACTACCTTTCTGAAAAGATGTAACGTTATATATAAATGTACATTAATATATAACATGGTATAAATCAATGTCGCTTCCCGCGTCTGTCACTATGCCTGTATGTATGCTTAGATCATTAAAAGTACTTGACGGATTTGGATGCAGTTTTTTTAATAGATATATAATTTAAGGGTAAGGTCTATACGCACGTTTTTATGTATAATGATATGCGAAATATATATAGCCAAACCGCTGGCGGAAAGCTAGTATCTTATAGGACAACTTACTTGCGCGGTGTGACAAAGCCAAGAAGTAAGTGATGTATTGAATTTAACCACTACATACTCATTACTTTTTCATCACTTCTTGTTATCGTTACTTATTGCTCATTTAAAAATAGAATTGATATTAAGTACTGACAGAGTGTATTTTAGATGCAATTTATAAATTCTTGTTACTTAATACATTAATTAGGCTAATAAAATTAGCTTATCATGAGAGGCTAGTTGTACTGTACATGAGTTAGTTGTGGGTGTATATTCAATCGCTTGGATTAATGTAAAGTCACGTCACGAAGTACATAGAAAATTCAGACTGCATCAGTTATGTGAAAAAGATCCGATTTATTTCTTACATGCATTAAATATTAATAGGTTTATTGAATAGGTTACCAACATGGAGTTTAATTTGAAAGAGGTCGATTTGTACTATTTTTTTCGATCAAAGTTTTGAGTCGCGTCGTGATTGTATCTCAGTCGTTATAATAAAAAAATGCCCTAAAAATGTTCTCTCTTGCCACATTATCACTCCGTAACGACTCGCTACAAACGTGCCAAAGATGATTAAAACAGATAACAATATCAGGAGAATCTTTGAGGCATAGAAAAATACGTGATACCCAAACGTTTACTTAGGCATTTTATCAGCATTGCCCCCGAGTGGTTGCGAAATGCAAAAATACTCTCGCGTGAAAAATTATTCACGCTATTTCAGACTCGGCCACGCCATTCGTATCCCTTATGACAGATTTCTCAGTTCATAAACATAAATTTTCCAGCGAGCGCGATATTCGTGGGAACGTGCCCCGGAGCCTCGACGACCACCAACACCGATCGACTTTTCACTTTCGACATCGAGCCCTGTTCAAATACCACCTCTGTAGCTGCAAATATAAAGTTCAGTTCAACAATTTGCGAATGCTTTTGTTAGAAAATAAAGCTGTTTCAGAAAATTGCGAGCTATCGAAACCGACCTCAACGGTTGCGTTCACAATAAAACAAAATGGTGGAGATATGAGTTGCGTTTTGCATATCGAAATAAATATTAAAATGAGAACATCATCGTTTATCGGGCAGTGGACATCTGGAGGGTTGTAACGAGCGGTGGAACATTTATTTTGGCGACATTTCGATTTGGCCGTCTCTTTTGTTTGATGGCCGGTGAGTGGGAAGGCTGTATGAGGTTGTATATGGGATCGGTTGCGCGATACGTGGTACATGCCACGAAGTATGGCCGACACGGTAAATGCCGACGGGTCATGTCTAATGGAGATGTTACTTGTGTTCCACGATCACAATGCCTTATGATGTACAATGTTACTAAACGAACAATTTACAATGTAATACGAGATATTATAAGGAATTCAACCTTTGTATTGTTCAAGTCACAATTGTCTTTAGGGACGTTCTCTATCCAGTGATATGAGTTGTTAGTTGACGTGCAAATAAGAAATTTATTTTATTTGATTTCAATACTTAGAATGTGTTGTTTGATCTATTTACGTATTTCAATAACAATTTTTAGTTATGGTCAAGGTTTGGGATGTGAGTTATTAAAATAAAGTCATTTCATTTGATCAATTTTGTATTTTCAGTAACAACTAATCAATATTCAGTTATAAATAGATACTGCTAATGTACAACCAATTCTATAATATGTGTCAACCCCAAAAGCGGTCATTGGACGAAATATATTTCAAAAGGTACATACATTTATTTGTACAACAATAAGATTGAGATTCAGATAAGTTCAGCTGATTTCAATTGTATACTTCACCTAAGATTAACATATAAAATGCTAGTTACATTCACATAAATAACTTAAAATAATAAGACATATTTACATGCGTTAAAATTTACATTTACAATTCTATTTTTTCATGGAAAAATGTTGTATTTAAAATGTGGGATAAAGTGTCATTATTAAAAAGTAATAAAAATGGCACCGATCAACTTTTAGAATGCGAGACACTGTTTTTTTTTTAAATTACATTAAAATACTTTTCTTATCACAATCGCTTTCATTCTAAAACACAACAATGGCTTCATTAATCCAGTCATGGATATTATAACTAGGTACATTATAATAAAAAAAAACATCAGTCTTTTAAATCCGACGTGGCATCAGTTCTTCAGTATTTTTAAATCTGTCACTGACAAATTAAAGTTTCCGACCAATTAAAAGTAAGTTAAGTAATTACAGAGATCCGATTTAAGTCGCGAATAATATTAAACTTAGCACTCGAATACCTGTTAAGGGCTGTACTCACTGTGAATAGTGCAAATAAATATGTGCAAATAAATATTAAAATAATAAGTTGATTATCAGATTTTTGTGTTGAAGGATTAACGAGCATTGTTAGTTTCGCCGAAAACAATTTGAAATTTATAGGTTTATTATACATAACTAAATTTTATAGGTTTATTTGCAAAATAACTGGTCACGTAGCAAACGCTTTCGGATCAAAAGCTCCTTTGCAAAACTACAACTAATGAGTACTAACCCTTAAGAACGCCGGTTCTTTCTTTAACATCGGACATCTATTAAAACTAACAAAACTATTTCACATCGAACATTCTGATGTAAAACAAAATAAATTAAAATAAGCTTTTTAATAAATATTTTAGTACTAAGGCGCATGAAGTTAGTAAATTCATTGCTATATGTTCATATGATACATTTAAACATTTTATACGGCTACTTACTTTAACTTACTCACTACACTATGTTTATATCACATATGAAATATCATTCACGTTGATATAAGTACATTAAAGTAAAGCTTTCACTTCCAAGTCTTAATTAAGTTAGTAGTAATCCAGAAACAATGTATTTCTTCTGTGTATCAATTTAAAGTTAGTTTTTGCACAAATCATACATTTTGTATGGCTTCATTCTGTCGGAATTCAGGTAAGTATGTTTAGGAAGTTGTGGTTAAGTTTACGGTCAAAATTCGGTATGTAGGTAATGAAAAATTAATTACCAGTTAAGGTACAACAAAGTTTATCAGTTATGACAAACAGGGCAAAAATATTAAGTGAATTACAACAAGTAATAATAAAACAAACATCTTCTAGTCAGACATAAGCTTTTCAGCCCCAAATGCATGTTCTTTTTCTGTCCAATTTTTAGATCATTTGATACATTTCCGATCTAAAAGTTCAATGAAATGTTATTCACTTTCCTTTGAATGACAATTCTATAACGATATATTCGACAACGAAGTTGCCATTAACGCATGCTTCATTAATATCATTATAAATAAGTTACATGAAAACTGTCGAGGATTGCGTGCAAGTTATCGGAATAATCGGGCGCAACACACATACAATATTGTAAGTATAATACTGATTATTTGATTCGTTTAATATTTAATTAAAATTCTACCGAGCGTTTATCTCGTAATGTGGGACACTTTAACGATGGCGCTACTTAGGTACAGACTGATAAGCCGCTCCGCGGACACCCAGGAAGGTACTTTATGCAAATGCATTAAGTCACCAATTCCATTAACCCGCTTAATTATAATATGAAATTATAATTACAAGATAATTTCGCCTTCGGATCTGAACCTTCGGTTATGCGAAGATGCCTATAAAATAGACTGTACAAAACTCACTTGATGGCATCGCGCGTATTTACAATGCGAATAAGAATCTTAACTTTCAATTCGATATTAAGAAATACCAATTAAAGTTTGTCCAAAGCTTCCGTGGGTGTCCCGTATCGCGTAAGAACATAAAAATATATTTTAAATAAATAAATTACAAAGCTGACCGCGTAAGGAAACCAACAAACCCAATTTTGTTTAAACGAGGGATGACAAGTTGACAGAAATAAATCGTCGTTAAACTGGTCTCATTAATTTCCGAACGACAGTGTCCATAAAAAACAACGTTGCTAGATCACATGTTCGCACTTAATAGCCAAATAAATTAAACGAACGAGTAGCTTATTTTAATTTCACGCCGGATCATTTATCGTATATAGAAGAAATAAACAGTGATAAAGAACTATTTACATAAGTCAACATGAAATACGGTTTCGAAGACTCCGATAGATGAATAAGTGAAGCGATTATATACAAGGTCCGTTATCGCCCCCGGGCCGGGGCGGCCGAGTCTGAGTCACGTCACTGCACTGGCTCTGTCACATGTGTGTTAGTCCAGCGTCCACGCGCCTATAAACACGTGTGCACCACTTTTTCCGTGCGGCAAACTTTGCATTTGACCTCGCAACACCAGTGGAAGGTGCAGTTGCACCGCTCCACCACGAACATGGTCTCAGTCCGGTAGCCGCGGCCGCAGCACATGAGGTCGCAGCCGTCGACGCCGATGCTGGTGTCGTTGCAGGCGCGCCCGTGCGTGCCGGGAATGCCGAGCCGCGGGTTCTTCTCGCAGAACCCCGGCGAGGACTCCAGGTAGACCAGGTCTTTGAGGCCAGGAGATTTGTGGTCCGGGTTGTGCGGCCGCAGCTGGAAGCGGTAGCGGTCCCGGCGTGGCACCCTGTGCGGCGCCGCGTCGTTCCGCTGCGCGGGCGCCTCGAGTTCGGCGTTGGGCATCATTACCCGCGAGGCGCCGTCGAAGCGGTCCTTCAACGCGTCGCCCACAGAGCGGAAGCTCGGCAGCCGCATCCAACACGTCTTCACCGTGCAAGAGCCCGACATCCCGTGGCACTTGCACTCCTGCCGCATCTCCATTTGCACGTGCTGCGAATAAACAAAACCATAAGCTCGCGCTCTAATTCAAATCTTTAAAGGATGCCTATAATGATGTCCAAATATCTCCAAATTCCTCCGATAAGCGTCGATATAGGTGATCGATGATCTTTTAAGCGCACTCCATCGATCGCATCTCACGATCGAGCAAATTGTTACAAATCGTGAGGAGGTGGGCCGGTCGTCACCGCGCGTGGCTCGATCATAAATCATGCTAGGGACATTCATCATTCTTAGAAGGTAGATAAATGACGCGAGGATTGGAGACAGTAAATATTTTCCTATCTCGCGCGCAGGCGCTTCGGGGAACGTGTCTGTATTTATTCATTCCATGTAGATAGTATTGTATAGTCTAGTGTCCAAATATGTGTTAAACAATCGGTGGAATGTTGTGAATATTCATCAGGTGGACACCCAGTGCGTCTGCCGTGACAGGAATTAAGCGCGTGGCTTAATGACCGGTCTGGGTGGCTCGAGGCGCCTGGAAGGGACTTTTGATAAATTTTGGGATGTGTTGGCTGGTGGGTATGCAAATGTGTGTGTGCGGTGGGAGGGAGTGCGCGAGCGCGACGAATGGGTGCCTGTTGCGCCGCTGCCCGACGCATAATTAATATTACACTTAGCGACATGTCAACGCGACGATCGATCGTCACCCGTAATGGTAATGTAAACACGTACCGTTGACAATGGCGGTTTAATGGTTATTTATAGCGCTACCGGAGTGGCGATTGGGTGAGGTGGTGGTGACGGATTGACGAATGGGCGGCGAAATGCTTATATTGTCATCCTAGTCGTAATTCAAGTACTCACGAGAAATTGGAGCGTATAAACTGTTTGTGCCAGTACATGACGCAGTATCTGCTGCTGCACTCTCATAGTCTGGTGAAATTCCGCGCAGTCGATAAGCTTAACGTACTTTCTGTGACACTACCAACTTATAGCCTTTGATTTAGCGTTAGACTAAGGATTCGAACCCGAACCCTCAATTTGGACATCAATAAAAGAGATAACAAAAAAGTCTTACCGCTCTCCCAGCTTCGTTATTGTGCAAGTTCATTTTCTCTCTCAGCGTTTTCCCCCTTTCGCCCGTGTCCACGAACTCCCTGCTGAAGTGGAAACCGAAGCCAATGTTGTCCGAGCAGCCTCCCCACTTCCAAACGCGAACGTTTGCTGCGGCGGACGCGCGGGCGCGGTGCGGCGCTCGGTCGACGTGCGAGTAGTCGCAGGTGCATGACTCGATGGCACCTTCGGCGCAGGCGCGGGAGACAGCGTGTGTGACGCCTGCGCTGGTTATGGCGTAGATGAACGCAGTTTCGCGACATCCTGGGACAAAGAAACATGGGGTTAGATTTTGGTGAAGAACGACGAATGGTCTCTTCATCAGATATAGAAAAATAGGGCCGATAACTTAGTAGCTTGTGCTAACGGAATTGAGCCCTTATAGCTGATGATCTTGTCATAGACGTGATTACCTGTGAGATACTTGTATGGCCTCTTATGACTGTTCCTACCAAGTTTACGTTGTAGTGTCATCATCATGCATCAATATGTGGACCCAAATATGGGGACATTATTTAAATAACTTCCACGCTCGGAATTCAAATAATTAGTTTGTCCCAAACACCAGTGGAGCTATATTTTAATCACACGTAAGATTGCTCGGGGCATGATATCAAAAAATTCCATATCACTTCAAGTATGCGAGGTAGGCATTATGATTTCTATACGCGAAACATTGGGGCTCATCAACAAAACTCGGAGGGATTGACCCCATCTTTTCATTAAATCGATTTTGTTTACATTCCTTTTGCTCCTTTTGTTTTCATATCTCAATTTGGCGAATAATTCCGAGCAAATATTACAAAGTCAAATTAATATTTGGACCGTCGCGTTTTCGGAGTGCAGTCAATATTCACACAACAAAAGCTTCGATCACAAACCAATCATTGTGTTGAATTCATTCATCTCGAGCGGACGAATACATAAATCGATGCTCTCATCCCATATCGAATACTATAAATAATTAATGGCCCGGCATTAGAATCAAATACTCATAAAATACAATTAAAAGAGAGAGGGTATATCTCGTCGATTGAAAATAAAAGAGGTGCCTCTTACCTACCAGAGAGATTATAAATTTGATCATTACAAGTGGTACGGCGCGCATCGAATTCTCTCTCTTAATATCGATTTAATAGCCCTCGTACTTTTATCGCTTAATACCGTACCGATTCTTTGTCTACGCGAGACGATATTATTAAAGGATAAACGAAACGATGAATAATGAACGTGTGCGCCTCAAAAAATGTGCATAAACTTTCTCAACTGTCGTGTTTGGGCATTATCTCGTTATTAATTCGAGACATTGTAATTTTACGGCGTAATGCTTAATAACTGAGCTATTGTTGGCAAGCTCATCACATAAAAGGGAACCTTGAAGGCTGTGATGAAATTCCTCCAGGATCGTAAACAGCCATCGATAGCGATCGCGAAATATCTGAATAAGTAAAATTCAGTGTTCGCTAAAATATTTCTCGCAATCAAAATCATCTTTGGTGGGCTTTCGCCACCGCACGGCCGGGATCCAATCGAGGCAAACGTCTGAGACGTAAAAATAATAACGCCCGAGTATTTGTTGTTATTTATAATAATAATATGTGGAACGGATCCCGCGCCAGCTTTATTAAGGACTCAATAAGCAAATGGAATCATTTTTTTATTGAGTTGTCATCATACACCGATATAAATTACTGTGAGCGCACTCCGCTTGGGCCTTCGTTTTTGTGCCTCCCTTTTTGATGTTATACAAAAGTATTTTATTCAGCAATTACTTGAGACGTTCGACCGGGAATTTTAATGTCAATTTCGCCATCATTCAATGCTCGGACGAAATTAATTCAAGGCACAGATACGAATACGAGTCGCGCATTTATCTTCTGTAATGAGTTGGAAACGTTCTCGCATTCGCTATAACTAATAGGTGCGGTCCAATTAAATATGGCACACGTAAATAACGCTCGTAAAATAATAGCTATCGGCTAATCGGATTTGCAGTTAGGAGTATGCAAATAAAAGTCGACGGAGCGTAACGCAAACAGTTGACAGTTGCGATTGCGTAAGCTTCGGTGTGTAGATAATTATCAAGAGGCTGCGTGTGGCCATGTTAATATGCCTTGTGCCCGTGAAATGGCTTAAGGGGAGGCCAACCTATTTGGTAGTGGTAGACTAACACCATTTATGTGGTTGCGGTTTTATTTTGAGTGTATTGGACAGTGTCAGCATATTTATGATTGTTTTACTTTGTCCCTCAATCTAAGAATGTAGATTATGGCTTGGACTTTTTAAAAAAATAGGCTGAATGAATGAATAGGCTGTTACTAGACAGACATGACCATACCCCATCCTCGGCCACATCGACACTTACCATTAGGTGCGATACTTATAAAAAAAAGACTTAACTTTAATAGATGTGCATCACAAGCTTCTTAAAAGTGTCTGAAATGCAATGATCGCACGTGTAAAAACAGACTAACAGAACAATAAAAACAAAGTAATTTAATGTAACTGTAAAAAGGTGCTGATAGCCAAAAAACCGTGTGTGGCAGCCTCCACAGGTTGCGTGGTAGAGGTCACGGGACCCAGTCGACGGGGCGCCCCGCCAGGTGGCAGCACACGTGCTGCGCCAACACACATCTTCATAAGACATCTGCTCGGCGCAGATGTGCCCGCTGTGATTTTTATTTCGCTACTTCCACACTATCGCATCAATCTAACGGAACATACCAATTACCCACCTAAACGACTTACAATAACTTTTAATTGGTCTGTGAGAAATTCAAGTCTCGATGATTCATCAGCCGTCTGACCCGTTTTGACAACAGTAATATATATATACCATAAACAAACGATATTTGTATTAATATATTTCATCCGAGATCGTCGTCTCGACAACAAAGGTTTTGCGACTAAATCGCGACGTAGAAAAATTATGACAGATGTAAGAATTAGTCACGGCATTAATATAATGTAAAGTCCACGCGGATCTAATTAACTACCAAAACAACGTTAATCCGACACCGGGCCCGAACAATGAATTTACTAACCATTGCTATCACAGCATCTGTATAATAATTCCGTAATTACGCCTGATCATCATTTCATTAAGGCAATTTCGCTCCATCAAATCGCAGTCAAATAAGAACAAACATGAGTAATGTGGATCTATAAAAGTAAATTATTATTATAACTGATAATAAAGTGATGTCCGTGGATTATCTGTGCAGATAATAAATGGTCCCGAAGTCGGTTTACAGCGAAGGCAGCGAGCGATAATTCCATCGCGGGATTGGCAGTTAAGGCGAGGCGTTGAGAATTTATAAAAGTCAAAAACTCGTAAATCCGCGGCCCGGCCGCTCCGCTCACTAAAATAAAACTTAATCACTGTTGACATTTGACGAACACCTGGCTCACACGGCGCACCATTAAATAATCGGAAATTAATACACTAATTAAATATGTTCCCGTCTGCATTAAGTCATCGCGAGAGGCGTCCGCTCAAGATTAATTCAAGGGATTGACTTATGACGGTTTCGCACGTCGCCTTATTTATGACGACTTACATTATTCAAATTTGATGAGACGTAATTACTCAAAACAACCATAAATCACTGTTTTATAATAAGACGTTTGGCCGGTTTAGAAATCGCTGCCTCCGAGGCTTTATCGAACTGATGAAGTCATTGACGTCGTATTGTATCCAACATTGACTTTTACGAGAACATAATGACATTTTATCTTCTCAAAGACGAATCACTGTAATTCGTTACGCCGAATAGCTTATGCGCGTTAGAAGACCAGGCTCGGAAGAAATGGAAGTGTAATTCGCTTCAGCTATTGAGACACAGAAATAGAATGACGGAGGCAATTTTTGCTCGAACGTCCGCAGCGGGCAATAAAATGCAATAATTCATTTTCGTTATGCCGTGTATGGGTGATAATTTCACATTGAGCGAGTTCCGAGGCCTCGGTGCGACAATTCAAAATTACGTCGGTCGTATATCAGTCATTGTGAGCGGACAAAGCGCACTACCACCGCTACCAGCCACCGCGACACCCATTCACACAATGGACAAAGACATTTGTTTTCAAACTTCACAAAAAAGCACCGAAAATAATTTCGTTTTAAGTGAGCTGTCCATAAACAATAAAATCGAGGATCAGAAGGACTCGTCAATAAAAAATCGACGTGCAAGCTCGCTGTCACCATCGCTATATCGAGTTTTAATCGTCCATTTCAGTTAAACGCGTGTTATCTCAAAAACAATTCGATCGCCACAAAACCCAAAACGCTTATCTAATTGAGTATTAAATATTTCGTCGAGGGCATTTTATACCCGTTTTATTCTCGGTGTCGATCGTTTTATACGTTTTATCCACCCACGGAGATGGAATCTCGGGGGCTGACACACCAAAACAGGAAATATTTGAAAAAAGGTCGGTCTTTATTAGCCGAGTTTACCTGCTTTTAGGAGCTACGTTAGGTGTAAATGTGGCTTCCGTGGAGCTCGCAGCTCGCCTACGCCGCGGGACGCTGCGCCGCGGGATCTCGACTCATATATTTTCCTATTCTCAGGTCCACAATAGCGCATCGAATAAAGGTCCCACCCGTACCGTTGTCATCATTTGTGTTAATACGATCCTTGAGGTTTACACCACAATGAGATGAAGTTGTCGTGTCCATCGTGTCAATGGTGTGTCAACGTGTAAATTAGTAATTATGCGTGTCCCTTCCGGGGGGGCTTTGTGCGACTGGACTGTAATTACGACCGTCCCTATTCACAATTCCAAAATTTGACGGGACTTTTTCGCGTGTACGTATCGTACTTAAATGTGGATCGTTGTGACGAGCCCCCGCCGCGATCGATGCCAGTTTTTATGCGTTTATCAAACGGCCGTAATTGCAGTGTATTAAAAGGTTTATGTAGATATTTGCAGCAGCGGCCGGTGCGTGATTCGCCCGCCCTGCCTCGCCTCGCCTGGCCTTAATAAAGTAATATGCTCTAAATGCACACGCATATAACATAAATTTCGTAATCTCATTGCTCTTTTTATCAAGTGAAATTATTATGATGGTGGTCCGTACCTTGTGCTATGTCTGGGTTTTAATTTAGAAAAATGGTACTTAGCTTTTATAGTTTGTTCTGTTCGATTAAATATGAGAATCTATATTTGCTCTAGGCGTTATGTTTTACGATACTGGCATAATTTCTGTGTGGCATTGTTGCCGTTTTATTTTCACCTAATTGTAAGTTAAGAGTATTTTAAAGATTGAACTGGAATAATTAGTGTTTATGTGCTGGTTTATTGAGTTTTATGGCTGTAATTGGATGTGTGTTAGTAACATGTTTTTTTAAGAATGCATGAATAAGTGGGATGTTGGTCGATTAGTTAATAATTCTTTAGTTATACCTGCGTAGTGACGCGAGTGCCCGGGGCGTATGTCGACCCGGTTCTACTTTTTTTACTTTAAGATAAACATTAATGTTGTGTAAACATATAAATCTAATTGCGATTTGTTACCAATTTACTTTTCCATGAATATTTTATGAGGTTCGTGTTCTATCTCGTTTCGATCAACAGGATCCTAATTAGGCCATATCTTTTTTAAGTGAGAATTTGAACATTGATTAACTGCATTCTTTTGCAACTTTGTACATCCCTTAAAGACTTTTGAAGTCATAATTGTCAAAAGTAAAAAATAACAGTAATTGAGACGTAAATGTCCGTTCAAATCCACTAAAAGTTCGAAGTGCATCGGCCAATAGAAACATCTTACAGCGTTTGCACAACGCATTAGTGCATTCGGGGTCAATAACCGGGCCGAGTCGATTCAGTATCGTTTCGGAACGAGATCGATCGAATTAGTCGAGATAAGAGAGTAAGCGCTCTTAATTCCGTGATAACCCCTCTAATGCAGGTCGCGAACTCCGATCTATGGAGAGCTTTTCGTAATTTTTCAATTTTAGTGTTATGGATTCTGGTTTTGGCTCTACGCGAACGATTTACAGTGATTTGATACTTCAGTAACACTGATTGAGTTGTATTAATAGCGATATGACACTTCCCAAGTTTGTTCTCGGAATTATCAAGACCCGCTCATCAGCCAACAAATCATTCGTAACGTAGCAACGTGGACTGTCAGCACTCCTCCTCTGCCTCCCCCAGACACAAAAAAAAGATCGGTCTTTCTTCCTAGAAAATTCCGGCTTGCATCATTCGTTAACCGTTGCTGTAAGCCACTGTTTCAGTAAAAAAGCACTGTGCAAATCATTCCCCTAAACGTCTGTAGACTCTTCCTCTCCTATCACTGTCATGCAGACACATTCTGCACTCCTCGGTAAGTAATATGCACCGCTATTGGTCTATGCTCCATTCGAGATGTTCCCGAGAAAATGAAAGTCCCCTTGCCGGTGGGTTGCAGTCAATTTCAGGCATGTGGCATGCCGTTTTGTTATGAAGTTGGCTTCTCTCGGATGTCTTCTTTCTGTTGATGTTCAGCAGACGGGTCACTGTCCACTTTCTGACATTGCTGACGTGATAGTGCACAAGTGTGAGCGGAATACACAGGTGCACTCACTGTTCCATCATTCTCAAAGTTCAGTAAGACGGCAATCCGACATGACCGGAGAGAGATCAGGCGCAGGTCCAACGGCTTAACGTACTTTCCGAGGCACGGGGGTGTAACACCGCCAACTTCCCGACTACTCCGAGCTGTTAGACTATGAAAACAGCAGGCTGGCCTAAATAAAGCTGAACAGTGACTGTACGCTGACTAAGTCCTTGCTGCGAAAGAATAACAACTTGAGCAGCTTTTTCAGGCGTGGTGTTCGTAGTGTCGTTAAATTAATAGAGTCAACTAGCGAAGATGCTAACAGGTCAACTTATGATAAGCGATTGGTAAAGTTGACCTTAATGGGGGTAATAACTTTTATCGGGGGTGTTACGAGCGTATTCGTACGTATTAAAATGATATATTTTTCGTTACGTCGTTTTATTGTTGTTGGAAAGAAAATACAGTGAATTATATTTTGATATTAGTGTAAACCTGAAGCTTGAGGTTTGAGCTTTAAGACTATGTAAAAATGTTATATCCAAGCGTTGAGTCGATTTGATTGCTCGCGAGTGTATTTCAATAATGTTGTCTGCGAAAATTGATCCCGCCAACATGACTAGCGAATGTCTCGCTCATTATTTAAAAAGCAGAGCCCTAATAGAATCACATCGTCAGTTTTTTGCCATTAAATCGAATAATGCTTGTGCAAACACCAGATGTTCGCAGGCTCATAATAATAAGCCGTATCGTGCACAAAGAATCGAAATACAACACCGGTGATAGGACAAACCTGAATCAAGATACAAAGTTATCTCACCGGAAAACAATCGATTTTAAACCTTAAGTTTATCGATATAAACATTGAGAAGGTGCAAGTGTAAGATGGCCGTTAAGTGTGTTTAAAAATATATTCATTCGAGTAACACAACTAAACCGAAAACAACGAAAGCTATTTATTTGTAAGCATCGATTTTAACGTAGCTCTTAATCAATGGTTGCCACTATAACGTTCCTAATCTATTGAATTCAGTTTTGTACCACCAGTATTGTAAAAGGATCTATTTGCTGATTCCTATCTTAAGATAACGATCTACATCCATTCAAGTCGCATAAATGGATCCGACTAAAATGATTACTAACTGGTGTTTATGGCATAAAACATTTTTATTTCGCTTTGAGATTTATCGAAGTGGAATTTAAATCAGATTAGCTTTCTCAAGTTATAAATAAACAGTCCACAAATGTTTTAAATACGAAATCCTAAGCGCAGTGGTTTCAATTATTAAACAACATCCAATAACGAATTCAAAAGGAGAGTTCAAAAAAGGAATACATTCAATACAAAAACAAAAAAAAAGAGAGGAACGGGAACTCAAACGTCATTCGGTCTCATGTAATTGATCCAGGATATTTTATCTTGATGAGCCCTTTATATGTGCCCCCGACTCGCTACCCTCCCGCTGAATACAGATAAAATCTTTTAAAAGGGTTGCCAACTAAAGATATCGCTTAATTTGTAGCCACTCTTTGTAGCAGGAATTAGGAGATCGTAAAAAAACAACCTTTTTGTACGCAGCTTTCGCAGAGTAAAACTGTACACGATTTTTCGATTGCAGTTTTTTTAAATCGCTTATATAAACATTTCGATGGTCTCTAATCTTTCCTTAGTATTTTAGAAGGGTCTTTGGGCTTATCGACTTATGTCTTTTTTAACTTTTTGTCCTTTTTGTCTTGCGGTGTCAAATCGAAACTGACGCGTGTTCTTAAAATCGCCATTTAGACTTTTTTACTGTTTACGTTTTTTGTTGGAGACAATCGTGATCTGCGTATTAAGCCGTCGGCCGCCTGTCGAGTGTTTAGTGTTCATTACAGAAATGATTTAATCTTCTTACCTCTGTCGACGATTTTGCCAAATAGGTTCTTCCCTCTTAGGAAATTTCGTGTGGAGCAGTTCCACCTTCTGTGTTTGAATTGGTGCTGGCACTCGGCGACGGCCATGTTGGCTCCCTTGGCGACGGCTGCTAGGACGCCGGGGTTCTCTCTCGCTAATCTTCTCTGCTTTCTTCTCAACGTGGCGTGAACCGTCGGGTCCATATACAGAACGCCGGGCGACAGCGGCGCCAGATTATTTGGCTCTCCCGCTTTGGCGATGCCCCTGTCAAACAGAAACGGAAAAAATGAAGTAGTCGCACAAAAAGCGTTTACACGCGATAAGATTGGCCCCAAAGACAATGGTGAAAGTAAATATGGGGCGAGCAGAGATGAAATGAAATGCTCGTTTGAGGAGGTAAGGACAACAAACAATTGACGGGGAACTGTTGATGCGCAGACGTTTGGGTAAATGTTTGCGCGGCGCATTAATCCCGAGGGTCGGACAAACAGACAGACAGACTCGGAGATCGGGAATCGAGATCGTGTCGAGTCGAGTGCGCTCGGAAAATTGGACCACTAGTGAAAGGGACATCGCACGGGCGGAAACGAGGCGATGTTTTTTTTATATAAATTGTATTATTATCATATATTACATATAGAATGCTTATAAAAACGACATATCTATACTGCCAGTGATCTGCTATGATATAGCGCTTATTACATTTAAACAAAAAACTCCTTCAGTGCTTTTTCACCAAAAAAAATAAGGTACTGAATGGTCAGCAAATAGTTTTAATAGGTCATTAAAGTATTTATCCGTTAAACTCGGCAAAATATCGTGTAAATGGTCAAAGCTAGTACGAATTTAGCAAGATGTCGTTTATTGGTGTAGAGATAATGGTTTTGTAGGTTTAGTTTTATTATTCATTTTTATGATGGCACAATTATGTATTTCATAGCGTCACCATAAAAAATGTGACACAACTGTACTGTCAAAATCTCTACTCGATATTTTACCCTATCTGATGTCACTTTGAGTTATTATTTCAACGCTTTCGCTCTACAACGTGCCCTCAGTGTAAGCGGTCTAAAAACATGGCCGCACTCAGGTCGGAGTCAGAAATCGTATTACTTCTCTATTTGCGTTGCTTTGTGGTCGAGTGTTACGTAAACACGGACGAGTTTGTCGGGAAGGCTTATTTCCTAAAGAATTCGAGCCAACACAATGTGTTCTTCAAACTCTTGAAGCGATCCAATAGCCGGTATGGCGCGGAGGTTTCAATGGATATATGAAGTTCTGTTTTCGGCTGGTTACTTAAAAATCTATATTTTTTATTGCTTTTTTAACGATTTTTTTAAATGATTTTTCAAGAATTTGACCTCAAAAGAGTTTAAATTTAAACTTTGATATAACAGTGACAAAAAATTAAGTTGACAACAAAAGTATCTAGTAATAAGAGTACACAAGTTTATGTAGAAGTTTTCAAATAAATAAACTGGCCTTAAGTAACAAAACAAGATCCATAATAAGTTTTTCAAATAAATTTAGACAGTAAAGGTCAACTACCTACACAAATTAATACTTTTACGGTTACAACACACAGTAGGTATTGACAATACCTAAAATATACAATACCGTATTGTATTTTCATAGACACAGACGCTAAATGGATGAAGTAACCGTGAGAAGTTGTGACACAGTTATATCGTATAAGTATGCTTACAATTGGCAATGATTTATTACTTAGCACCATTTCACGAGGGTATATTAAATGCCACGTGTTTAGTGACGTGTTTAACTATGTAAATATAACTATTTCGTTCATGTGGGAATTATTTCATTTATGTTTCTATACTGGGGCGGTCCGCTTGTCGAGCATTTATGTAACGTAACTCGCTCACTTTTAGTTATTAAGTGCTAATATTAATTATAATGTTGTCGGTCGATACATGTACTGACACCCAAATGGATTTATTTTGTCCGAAAATAAACGTTTTTATTTTTATACGACTTTTTCATAAAATATCACTGTGCATTGTGCACGTCCTAAGTAAAGCGTAAGAATATAATAACAACCGCAATTTTAAAACATAAGAGTTTCTAATATACATTTATAAATTTATCTGTTTTTTATTTATTCGTTTTCTGTTAATCCTTTGTTTTTTAACTTATAAGTAAAACAACAAGCACTAAGCTCATATCGATCGTTCAATTTTTATAATCCGCGTAGGCGCTGGCAATCCCAAAGGTTTAGTCCTACGCCCACCATTCAAAAACAAAAAGGACACGCGTATTTACTCTGAGGGCCAGCACTTGTCACGTTGGTAGAAAACCAAACAGACGAAGGGGAAAAAAACTAGAACAACTTTCACGGGCAAACGTGATGTTTGCGCAGCGATAAAGTCTGTGTGAATATGTCAAAATAACAAATATTGTGTCGTCGGTGGACCCTGTCTCTTGGAGTAATTAAATACACCCTTTTTGGCGGACAGTTATTCCTTCGATTTTGTATAGTGACGGTTTTAAGGTTAGTGATATAAAAATAAATTAATTTAAGTTTTTCTTACATATGTAAGTAACAATATGTTTGTGCCGCTATTTTTTTATTCAATTTCTTTGTTTTTCTTATTAAATAGTTTATGTTAATAATGCCAATGTTCAATCAAATATCTTCCAGCATCTTAATTCTATCAATATAATCAAACAATTTGCGTTCTAATTACTACCATGACATTAACGGGACAACATAACGTCTCAAGAACTTTTATAACAAGATAATTAAATACAAAATTAATCTAATTAAAATGTTTTTCAATAACCATTATGATCTTGTTTTTTGTGCCGCGTTCATGAACCAATTAAGTCAGCTAAAAGATTATTAGTCCTACTACTATTATAAAGGCGAAAGTTTGTAAGTATGGATGTATGGATGTATGGATGTATGGATGTTTGTTACTCTTTCACGTAAAAACTACTGAATGGATTTGAATGAAACTTTACCACAATATAGCTTATACATCAGAATAACATATAGGCTACAATTCATAAAGAATTTTTAAGATAAAGGCTTTCCACGCGGACGAAGTCGCGGGCGGCCACTAGTTATCTATAAATCGCTACCTTTTTGCGCTTTTGACGAAACCATTTTGCCGTTTTGACATGTGCAATTTTTTGTTCCCACACCTATTAGCATAGGTTTTAAGAGTTTTAATAATAATAGAACTTAAATATTGATGTTCGTTTTGTGAAGGAACATAATTTAAAATGAATTATCGCGCCAACAAGAAATAATTATAATAATTTTTGACCGTTTTTTTTTAAAATTATTATCCTATAGGGCAACTAAATAGATAAAGATCATTTCAAAGGGGAAACTATCATGATTTTTTCATATCATTCTGCACAATGAAATGAATAGACAACTTATAAATGGTTGTTTAAGTTCAACTCATAGAGTTCTGTCATCGGGGTGAGCAAGTCAATATAAAATCCGATATTAGAAACCAAATAAAAATGCTGTATGTAAACTGAACATGCATTCAATTAAGCCTGACAAATCCTTCTGTGGCCAAAATTAGCACATTTCCGCTTATCCAAAATGTGTCATTATTATTTCGATATCTCCAACAACAAAAGAACTTCGCAATTCGTCTTCGGCCACATACAAGACGTCTCCATTCTGACGCTTGCCGCATACAAATCAGCCCTTTATTATTTAATTTGTTTAAGTTTTACCAGGCGACAAAATATCAAACTTGCTTGACCACCGAACAAGAGTTTCCCACCCGCCCGGATTGAACCAAACTTTTATAACAAAAGCGGAGGATGTATGCGTGTGCGCAGATCAAGTTATACTGGGCGGTGTTATCATACTTATCGTGACGCCTGCACGCGATTTCAACCGTAATGTAATATGAACTACGAGAGATGCATACAAATTAGGTGAGGTGTGGCGATTTCTTTTTTAAACGCTAAGAATGAGACATCGTTTTTTTCCGCTCGCGAGAGCCTTGGAGGCATACACTGTAATTACATTAGTGCAAATAAAATTGGCACTTAACGTCAGAGATAAAACGCGTGCAGATTTTTCAACGAATATTTTTTCTTCAGTTAAAATATACATCGAAAAAGCGAATCCCAAACGCTATTTAACGAACCTAGTATAATAAAGCTGTGCTTACGAGAACAATTGTGACGTTTTAAACTTCAAAGTAGATAATGAAAAATGTGACGTACTGTACAAATGACCTTACTAACTCATTCATAAAATAGTAATAAACTCTCCTTCGTTTCGCCTTTAAATAATTGGCTAAATTCGGAAACTAACTTAGAAACAAGTTTCCGCCAAAACAACTCCCGCGCCGCTTTGACCTATGAGAACGAAAGTATGTGTCACCGCTAACTCTAATTTGACTTGACTCAGCTAAACGATGATTAAGTGAGAGTAGTCGTATAACAATAAATAAAATTTTGTCTTTTTTATTTTCTCACAAAACAAAAGAAATTGTATTCTCTTACTACTTCTCAGGGCGCGTTTCGTGTCGTAGTGCTGCAGTGCCGCAGCAGTACGTTTGCCGCA
Organism: Pyrausta despicata; assembly: GCA_963921415.1. Lineage (NCBI taxonomy): Eukaryota > Metazoa > Arthropoda > Insecta > Lepidoptera > Crambidae > Pyrausta > Pyrausta despicata. Next base: position 13,483,671 of record OY992848.1, read on the forward strand.
CGGCGCAAGCACGGTCATTTGTTTTCATACAAAACGCATCGTGTTGAAGCAGTACGGATGCCAAATGTTCTCGTTACTGACGCCGCTCTGTTGCCGTACGTGACGTTTTGTATGAAAACAAATGCCCCTGCGTGCGCCGTGCGGCAAACTTACCGCTGCGGCACTGCAGCACTATGACACAAAACGCATAATTTGAAAGCACCTTATTGTCGCTGCGACTAGTGAATATCAGCGATATAACCCATTAGTTTTCAAGTGAAGTCAGTTGGGAGTGTGGCGACAGACAGTCGCATATGTGCATTGGCGGCATGTTATTATAATATGCCCTTGTTTGACAATGCTAAATTCAGGCGGTCCATATTAATACTCGTATAGTGGTTACAATATTTTATACCAGGACTGAGTCATTATTCTTATAAAAGCTAAACACCAAGGTTTTAGTGATTAAAGGTCTGAAGTCGCGATAATTGTTAATTGACACCTCAAGGACAAAAAAGTTGATCCAAAGTACAAGTACCCAAAATAAAACTAAAAAATAAAAAAGTTGTTCTGAAAACCAGCACAAGGTATGATCCATTTCGTTTCATACAATTACCACTCATTAAGCGGGCATGTCCGTCTGTTTGACTTCCTTCTTTATTTAAAACCCATAATTATAATACTATTGTGAATGTGATACTTGGTTTCTTCCGGCAGATGTGATTTCAACAAACTTTTTTTTATTTTATCAACGAACAAAGCTGTAATTGTGAAATATAATGTAATTAATGTAGCACGCACGATATTTAATTTAATTACTATACGGGAAAATTAGGTAAATATGTGCTATGTTCGTTATGTTAGTTAAGACACGAAACTGCAATATAGGAGTATTGTTTACAAGTATAGAACAAATTATGTCCTGCAATCTTCGGTTCTTGAAATCCCGACGGGTGATAACCACCTAGAGTTCAAGAAAACGAGGAAGTCCGCGGCCTTTTGGATAGTTTTAGCATAAATCTTGATATATTAATTGTTTTACAAGCGAGCGAGTTTATTTGTTCATCGCTATAGCACGCGCCACTGTTGATTTTGATAACGAATGATAAAAGGTTTTAAATATAGAAGGTTTAGACCGGACCGTTTTTTTTACCCAACGAAAAAATAAGTTTTTTTAAAATCATTTGTTTTTATTGATTTTAATAAATCCAGGTTACATTTATTTCATGACACAACTATTTTGAAAGTTAAATATAAATTAATTGATACATTTCACAAACACCGTAAAAGTCACCGCTAAAACATCGGATAATTTGACACGATAAATTAAACTTGTGTCAGTAATAAAATTGACATGCAACTCACGCATTTAACATTCAATAAAGCCATCGGAAACGTAAAACTTCAGTCAGTGCTTAACGTTTGCATAAATTAACCGGACGTTAACGGTTTTCGCTAATCGGTATCGGTGAGCGATATTCGCGACTTGATAAATCGCTAATTAGCGCAATATTTATGCGCAAGCGCAGACACGACGTTTCTATTGAATGAATTTGTTCGCTGTCAGTTTTATGATTGCCGACGGGTAGGTATTTTATGCAAGTAAATCAAGTTGTTATTATTATCAGGCTATTTTATTTAGGTCACATAGTAAGTTTAATACGTAATTACAGTATCCCGAAAGTAATTGATATAATATTTTATGTGACATTGTTGGTCCTAACACTATTATGTGTTGTCCTAACACTAAAATTGTGTCAAAACACAATATTAAAATTTATTAACATAATTTTAAAATTTTGCTTAATAGGTACAGGTTACTAAATTGTGGTAATTAAATAAATTAAATCGCTTCGATAGATGTAACTAGGGCAAGACAAAATATTTCTAAATTTGACTTTTATTGTATTTTTCATTAAACGATGAATTTGACATCCGAATCTATATTTTTATTTAGTCTATGCCCGGGATTAGGCAGGTTGCATACCAGGAGCGCGAGATAAGTGTACAAATAGTGTTGATGCCCTGTCTGTCAAGTTGTGACGGGAGCTGCGTCTGTTCTGATAGTGATATCAACGAGAATTTTAAGTTATAACAAAGTATAAGTTAAAAGGAAGAAAATTATCAAATCAAAATTAATTACAAAGCAAAATTGGAATTGATAAGGTCAGTTAAGTAATTATTCGCCGTCATGAAAGGGACAAGAAACTTATTTAAAAGAGAAAGCAATCAAAGGTTTAATTACTTAAAAGGGCAAAATATGTCACTCATTGTAAGGTTTTAAGGTATGTAAACTGTGTTGACATAACTTAAAACCTAAGCTTAGTCATACTCAATTATAAGGGGTTTTAAATCTGACTTAATACAAAGTTGAGACATTATATGAAGTGCAAATATCATAAAATCATGTTGCCAATAAGCTGCATAACTAAAACCTACTCTAAAAGGCCAATCAAGCCAACCGGCCGTAAATTTTATAGCTATAATACTTCCGCAATCATAAACTAATCGCTAACTATACTTGCACTAACAAGCTTACTCGGTCCGAGCTGAAATTCGAAACGAACATAAAGTACATGTTAATCACATCACACCAGTGTGTTTACACTTTAATGATGATGTTAACAGTGTTTTATTGCTGGTAGTACGTTTGACTATGTAAACGAAGATTGCAATGTCATTTGCATACATTTTTCAGCATAGTCACAACTTTAAGGCGGTTTGCTACATCAATAATAAGGCTTTCAAATACTCCTAATGATAAGAACGTCAATTTAAGTGACAAGTACATTGAAACGCCAATGGTTAATTTGCGTTATGCGAGCATGGACTAGATTTTTGAGAGGTTAATTTTCACGACTGCTTTTTCATAGATAATTTAAAGTTATTTTGAAACATTATGACACAGTTAGAAAGGGATTTTCACACAGTAAACCATTTCACATCCAAAGGGTCGTTCCGACGGAAATACCAACTAAGTTTCGGTACTCACCACCACATGCTCCCTCGCCCTCTCCTAGGCTTGCTGCCTTCGCACCTCAAACACAGAACAGTGATCACCAACAACCATAGGCACTTCATGCTGCGTCTGGGCGGAACACGCGACTCGACTAGATTTACATGAGTGTGACCGAGCGCGGCGCTTGTACGTCTGATCATCTGACTTGAACTGGCGACGCGACGGTCCAGCGAGGCGGAACCCGCCTTGGGTGGGAGGTCTACCTGCGACCACCCGATTGGTCTCACGTACACGTTTTTTTTTTGCGAGTATGGGTCATTGGGTTTCGGTTATGCAAGTATCGACGGATTAAAGGATCTTTTGGCGCTTAAATTAATCCTAGATTTGAACTTGCACTTGAAACTTTGGTTTTGATCTTGGTAATTTGTTTACAAAGTAGAAACATATTTAACAATTAGTTATTGTATAACAGAGTCAGGATACTGAAATGGTATTTTTAACTTCACGAAAATTAATTGGTCACTGATAACATTAATTAATACGCCTGTCGGTAAAGTATTCCAGTTCCATTTTAATTGCGTAAATTATGGTCTTAATTGTGTCTAAATTTAAAAGGATTAAAGATGCCGGTTGCGAAGTACTTTTTACTGAATCCGCAATTAGAAATATGCTGATAATATTCTGTTCCAAGATCTATGAATATGCTACGGGTATAATTGCAAATGGTCTCAGCTCAGATCTTACTAGTTTATCCAGTTTTTACTTTTACTGTGTTCGGTGTATTTTAAATTGGAAATAATTATTCAATTGAGAATAAGCCGATGGCTCTCGAATAGCTCCGATCCAATTATACGGTTTTCATGTTCATTAATAAAGTTACGGATAATTAAACAGTTGAGACGAATATAGATAATGTGGAGTATAAATTAATTATAAATAGTCAGTCATATATTTCTTACGAGTATCACAATTAAATACGACTTTTATTTAAAAATTAAATAAAAACCAATGGCAATCTGGAAATTCAGATTCCAAAATCAATCAATAAGCGGATTCTATCTCAATCAGCGTCTCAAAAGTGAAAAGGACAGTGATATATTTTACAAGATCGTTGTGATTCCCGGCGCATGAGTCAGCGGTCCGAACGGTGGGAGGGGCGCGGCCGGCCAATCAGCGAGAGGCGCGCGCGCACGAGTTCGCCGCGCGACCACGTGGTGGCGGGCTGTGCGCCCACACGAGCCGGGCTAGGAACGAAAGTATGGAAAAAGAAAATGAAAATATAAATATGGTACATGTTTTGTTTTCGGCTGCAACAGAACACTGGCAAGTAAAATAAGTCCACGAAAAAAAATACTTTAAAGTAAAAGTTTGTTCGGCAAACTTTTTATGTAACTATTTCTCGCCCTGCAAAAGATATTTAGCAACAAAAATAAAATAATAAACATCTCAAAAACTTTTTCTAAGCTGCCAGTGCAGTTTTGATTTCTCACTTCATAAAGATTCATCGCATCAAGTTGCTGCTTCTACCTCTAACTGCAATGGATGAATTAGAGCAGAAGAAATTGTAAAATTTATATAATTATTGATATTAAATCTGTGTTGTAAAAGCAATACTACCTCGTAGTATACTCAACGTTCTTAAGGACTTTATCTACCGTCGTAAAGTGTTCGCTCTTTTAATTGTACTCTAGTGTTGAAGTGTCAAATTTTAATGTAAACGATATGTTAATAATAAAAACAACACAAATTTAACTATAATAAAAGTATTAACGTCCACCAAAATTCTTCTAAAATTCCGTAGTTAAGTCGAATGTAAATGCTACGAAATGCTTGCTACGAGAACTACGATACGCTCATTTTAAAGACATCAACGCGAGCACTATGCTCTGAATTTCATCATATTATAATTTGTAGGATATATCACAAATATTATGAAGTAGGTTTTCATTGTTTTTTTATTCTACAATTGTTTATCATTTCGCTGAGTGTCGGTAGGAAGAACCGATTAATAAAATCGACTATTTAAACTGAAGTGTTTTTTTTTTCTGAACTCGAACTGTGTAAAAATAACTGTTGAATCTTTCATCCCTTATTTTAAACGCAAATTAAATATGACACGTGCCACGAAACATATGTTCAGATCGTTTCAGCGGATGAGTTGTCTCGACACACTTAATTGCAAACCCTTGTAAACTTATTAAAGTGGTAGTCACATGTGTTCTTGAGTGTAAGTCAAAATAGCGAACTGTTAACAAAAAATATTGTAAACGATTTAATTTTGAATAAATATTAGCTACTCTACTTCTAATTTTAAATTTTTCTAAAAAGTTTTGTTTTTATATTTAGGGCACTTTAGTTCGAACCTTTCTTAGGTTCTTCGGAGATTTACGAAATAATTGCGAAAAAATTCTGCATTATTTCACGTAGGTATTTTTATAAATTCAATACTCTTTTGTTTCGATTTTAAATGCGATATTTTAGAAAAATCATTGATTGCTACTTCGGGGCATTTAATTAAAAATGGAAGTATATGGTAGATCAATTATTTACTTTCCTCCCTCCACTCAATTCACAGTTTTAGATATTCCAATAACAGGTTATAAATCTTCTAAACTCGTGCCAACTTAACGGAACAACACTGTAGCATCTGTGTTGACAATTAAGCAAAATCAGCAATCGAAATACTTGATTTGATACGCACTGAACGTTCCTTGGAACACCTTAATAGTGTCCACTGGTATAAATCTCTATTCAGGAACAAATTTACAACCTCACTGACTAACTTTCTTATTTCTCTCGGTGTTAAGGTTGAAATTCGATTAAAGTTACAGGCAAAGCTTTCGTTCATTCAGTGAAACAGAAGTGTGAGGTACAAAGTGAACCGTGAAATCTACACTAGTGAACAAGGACTTAATACGGCCATTATACACGGTTATTAAAACAAGTGAAATTTAAGCTTTATCTTTGGTGAAACAAGATTGAATTTTGAACGTTATAAAGGCTATAAAGTAGCCAACTTTTTCACGGACCAGTGAACTTCAGGTGATAATTACGAATAGTGATTTTAATTGTATTCAGTACTAATAATGACTTCACTAAATTATTGTTTCCAAATACAATGGGAACGTTAAGCGTTTAATGCTCATTCAAGTTTTAGGTAATTGTGAAACTTTGTCAACCACAACTTTATTTATGATTTCGCTTCTGTAATGTTTTGTTTGATTTTTTTTTCTCTTTTTTGGTATAGCAAACAACTACATACTATAACGTGGTACAATATTTTAGGCTTATGTTATTATTAATAAATATGCAGTTAACACACTATCCACATAATTATTATAACAAATACAAATTAAAAATGACTAATCGGACGCGAAGCGAACAAAAGCCAACAAAAGTGGTAAAGTGCAGTCACCCGTAGTAAAACGTGTGGAACTACTATAAATATGCTCATATAATTTAATACACGGGCTAAATAAAAAGTGATCAACAACGTTTTTAGCAAAAAGGAAGTCAGGATTAATATTAACTGGCAAGAAAAGCAAACAAATAATTATTTCAATGTCGGCTAAAATTAGGTCACTAAAAAGGGTTAGCATACTTAAGATAAAACGCTTGCAGCAGTTAGAGTCAGGACACATTTGAAGCATAGTGTAGCTGCGAATCGCGACTATCAGCGATTTAGCCGTGGCCATGTGTCGCGGCTATAGAAACACGCACATGTTCCCTCGAGCATTCTATGTTTACACTACACTCAGCATGAAAATTTTACTCGTAGTACCTACATATTTAAGAAGTTATTGTGTTAAGTAAGTAAATCAAATCAATAAAGTAAAATATTGTTCAAAATGTATTATCAAAATGTGTAAAGTTCCATTTAGATTAAACATTGATTTAATTATTATTCTTTTCATTTAAGTGTCGAAGCCTGAAACGTTGGATTTATCCGTCAATAGCTGCTTGTTGCATATCTTAATTCTATTACTAAACGTTTGACGAAGAATTTAACTTCTTAAACACTCCCATTTCTCAAAAGTGACACCTCCTTATCAACAATTTTGCATAACCAAGCTCGTTTAAGCATTTAACTCGAAACAACAGCTTACTGCCAAAAACAAACACCAATAAAATGCATTCCTAAGGGTGATTGAAAAGGGTAACAACTTCTTCAGTAGAGCGACAAAAATCTATGCAACCCGTGTGCAGGTAGCCTATACCTTAACTTTAACGCCCTTAAATTCTTATCTCACCGAAACGAAACTCGATAACACGTACTACGTGTTGACCGCTGAGAATCAATTTTGTCTTTAAACCAACAGTTTTGTAGGGGAAAAGTATTTTTTTACGCCTATCTCATTGTGCGATGTAAATATTGTTTTATTACTTTTTATTGTATTTGCGGACAGGTTCCATGGGGTATTGACGCGGTGTGGTCCAGGACCTTCCAACGGGAGGCCTGTGAAAAGGCCCCATCCGCCCCGTTGGATTGCTTTATGGCGATGACAACTATATAAGTAGCTGGTGAACCGGTAGTGATGTGCTAAACGCCGAAACTACAATAGTTTCTTTTACAACGAACAGCCTGGGATCACCTTATCTCATACTAACGTATCTTTCAAACTAATTACAAAAGCATTGGACACTGCTTTCATATTATTTTCAAGCAACATTAATTTACCGTGATTATCTTAGTTTCCAAATGCAAAGCAATCATTAATTCTTATCCTTGTAAAGTATGTAACATAAATAAGCCATTATGGAACAGAATATGCATAATTTTGTCAAGATCTCAAAAAAATATGTATGCTTATTTTTATTGCAAAACCGCATAAGCCTGAGGCCCACGGGTGGTTTAATAACATCTGACAGTAAGGTTTAGTCACCTAATATATAAACAACCCCTTAACCTATCTGCACTGAGCCCGCGTGGTGGACTATGGCTCGTACCAGAGCAGAGTTGAGGCCTGAGCCCAGCAGTGGGACTTATATAGGATGAAATATGAGATGAGATGATTGCATAATTTCAAGAATATTCGAGATGCATAGGCACATCACTAGCATCTGATAGTTGCATAGAATTGTTAAAAGAACGTCAAATTCGTCACTTGCTGATGATGTGCCTATGACGAGGCGGTTTAGAATGCTCGTGTCATCACTCCTCAATCTTGGTCATTTCATGCTTGCTTGCTGAGATACGATTGAATGTCTTTTAGAATTTTTTAATTGTTGGTCGGAAAAAGATCCAATATTAAAATAGATGAGATGGAACAATAAATGCAGACGTGACGGTTATATCATGGTAATGAAATTGAAATCGAATTCTAATACTTATTTATGCTGGGACTGAACAGTGCTTGCAATCAAAAGGTAAGAGGCTAATTATTGTTTAACGAAGTTAGTTACTTAAGTGAGTACAGAATATAAATTTCAAAATCGGCGTATCAAACTAATTCGATACAGAAAATGACTTATATGGCTTAAAGTAACCACTCTTTGCAAAGCCTCTTTAAAAAGTTACATTGCACATTTAATAATAATAATAAATCATTTATTTCGAGAATCCACTCATAGAAACATACACAAACACAATACAAGAAGATACAGATACAGATACAATAACACAAAAACACCGTCAAAGTCATAAATTCATAATAAGTCATATAAGTAATAGGTAGTTGCAACACTTGCATTTGATTCCAAAATTAATATATTAGAATCAAATGCAAATGTTTCGTCAAAAATTGTCTACCCAATTAGATACAACCGCACACTGTCAAAGATCACAGACAACCATTTTGCAACTTTCGTATACAGCCCTAACTACTTCATTTTTACAATTCCTAATTCGATTCATAAACGAAGCCGCTCTTTTTTTTGCCTTCGCCGAGGTCACGTGACAACTTAGTCCACTCCAGTGGAGTGAGCACGAACATTCTCGTAACGTATTCGTGTCTTCCAAACGTCAGAAACTGTCAGTTTCTCCATAAAAATTGACAAGTTAACGATAGGCAAACGCTACGAATACGTTACGATAATGTTCGTGCTCACCCCACTGCTCAGTTAACACAACGTTAAATGTGACTTAAACTTAAAAGTTTATTTATACATATCGTTACGTTATAACAATGAGAAACAAAAGACCCGGGAAACAATCATACAGGTATTCCATTGAGTAAAACATCGAGTTCATAAAACCACCTTTTTTGTACGGTGACTCAGTCCGATATTATAATGCTATTAGTCTAGATGGACGATATATCACTCGGAGGCGGTGATTTTATCGCTTCAAACACGTATGAGGGTCGGGGCAGTCTAATTTTTTAAGGTTCCTGTGGCAACCAGTACGAACCCCAGTATTAATATTAACTTACTTAGGCAGTCCAAAGTCTTGGTCAATTCACGACAATAAGAGATAGAATAATCAGGGGAGTGTGGTCTTGACTCATCATAATTTTGTTCTTTATTTTTTGACAGCGGAATAAGATCGCCTTAAGGTCCCAGATCTAAAACCTAATAAACTAAAGCGATTTAAAAGTCTGATTATTCTCGTTTTACTTGTCAGAAAACAGATATATTACGAACTTTCAGCAAATACTCACGAAAAAAATTGTATAGTGACGGTCGAAAATCACTATGGAATATTTTTTGTTTTACCATTCATTAAATCAAGTATCACAATTCACTAACACAAACGACATCTGTCGTCCAAAATATCTGAAATATTTAGTAGTTCATATCAATGTTCAATTTTTTAATATTAAACTGAACCCAATATCGCCATAGGCCAAACCAAACGCCAACTTTTTTATTAACGTTTTTGCTACATCGGAAAACAATGTAGGGCCCATATTATAAGGTGGTTTGGCGGTTGCTAATGCGAAATGAATTCGATTTACAAATGTTTCTTTGGTTTATGGTCAAGATGGCGATGTCCCACGGTGTGGGCTAGCAAGGAGGTCTACGTAGGGGGCATAGTTGAGCTTACTGATTTGTAAGCCTGCCTGGAATGTTACGGCTGTCATTTATATGTTCTCTTTCCTAATAAGAACATAATTTTGCTTGGAAGGAAATTTACTGCGGAGGTTATTAGAAACTACGACATTGTTTAAAAAAACTGTGATCGGAATTTTTAAATGTTTGCCGAATTATTCGTTAATGTTGAATCCAAAAAGTAACATTGTCCCATTCTGAATATCTGATCAACTAATACGCGTTTCGTTGGATTCAAACGCCAAAATTAAATCCTAAAAAGTTGGATATGGTATGTATTGAAAATGAAACATTTATTTTGGCATTTATTACTAACAGTATACCCGAACCTAGCCCGAGGCAATCAAACGAAACCAAATTGGCTTCCGTTAGGTCCATCACAAAAACCCACATTTTTTCAGAGTAATAATTACTTGTGCACCATTTTATGGGCTTGAGGTTACGACCTTGGTCGTACGCGCAGGTAAAATGATATATGAACATAGCAACATGGGGCTTCACCAAGTTGTTAGACTGCCAACAGTAAACCAAAAATACCGCGATTACGTGAATAGAAATCATAAGCATTTAATATTTCCTGTTTGAACTCGTAAAAACGTTTTTTTTTATTAAATTGAAATATAAAACTAAGAGTAAATAAGAAGTAAAACACTTTTATCCGAGCTTTTAAATCCCATTTTTCCCTCTTACCGCCAGCTCATAATACTGTCGTTGCAACTCACGAGTGTCAACGTGTCAACCTATTGCCGCGGCAAACTCGCTGACAATCGCTAAACGTGGCGACAAGTATGCCGTAGGTGTGCTCGGGCCTTAAGTCCCAGTCAAGCTATCAGAAGATGAGCATCTAAATTTTCTTCTTCTTGCACCAATAAGGAGATCAGATTGCACCAATTCAACAGCGATTGCGTCATTGCATGCAAATTTTAGTTACTCCAATAATGTTTGTACCCCCGGGCAAGCCTGGTTGGTGTTATTAACGGATTTTTTGAATTCCCGCACTGCAACGACTGAGATTTAGTCTGGGGGTGTATTCTGTTAGCCAATGCGTCCACCACTGTTCTGCATCACGCTCTCTCCGCTGACAGAAGTAAAAAAGACGTGTGTACACATAAATTGTAACGTATGCAAATTCATGAGTTTACACAGCGTAGGCTCTATTATGGTTAGGCAAAAAACACCAGGCACTACCTACCTACATCGTGAATTATAGTGGTTTTGATTAATATATCAAGAGCGGACCAGACGAGTTGATGTAATTAATTTGACCTCAAACATCGCTAGCTGTGTGTGATTTATACCTGGCATCATAATATTTAAAGAGTTATAGTCAACAAAGAGGCATTCTTGTTATGATGATTGATGTAGATTAAAAAAATAAAAACTGATTTGATTATAAACCAATAAATAGGTATTAGGTTGAATCATGTATCTCCGAGGTTTAAAATTTCTGCAACAAGAAAGCTTTTATGGAATAAACACAGATTTTTTAAAGGGTTTTACGCAACACAAACACTCGCGTTGCACAGATCGTGGTGGCGGACCACGACCATGATCTGTGCAACCAGATCGAAACGTCGGGAAGGTAAATACTAAGTTTTACCATTAAAAAGTGTTTGTGTAGCGTAAAACCCGTAAAAAAATCTGTGTTTATTGTAAAAGTGCAACAGAAAAGTTTAAAACAGTACATAACTTTTATGGAAACAATAATTATCATGAAAGATCTAAAATCAGTAAAATGGTAGCAAAAAGCTCTTAACCTGTGCAAATAGATCTAGAACTTTACACCGCACTGTCACACTTGAGACAAAATTCTATTAAAATTCCAACACATTTCGCAGCTTCGCTTAGAAAACAAAACAGACTTACCGAAGGCACAATACATATTCACGCGCGTAATAATTTTACGAAGCGTGTCGTTTTAAGGAAAAGGAAGTCCTGGTTTTTACACAACTGTAACATTGTTGTAAGCGAAGGTCTGATATTCGGTTCATGACTGGATCTGTCAAATTTTTATGATATGTCTTATAATAAATATTTAAATATACAACAACATCACATACATTGATCTGACTCTGTGGTAAGTAGCTTAAGCACTTGTGTTACAGATATCAGAATTAACAGTGGTATTACAAATAAACTTAAATAAATACATATAACCAGTACAAACATGCATGTTTGTACAATGCACACAAATGTTTGTACAGTGCGGGGATCGAACCCTCTTGGTTAATAGTCAACTTCTTGACCATTACACCAAAGTCGTCAATAGCCTTACTGTGGCAGATATTCATATAGACATAATTTCACGAACTTTTTTACGGTTGGCTATTTAAAACGACTGGCTGAGACGTTATCACCCGTAGTCTGAAAGTGTCAATGTAAATTAATCTCCATGGTGGGGTGGCCAACACGTCACGGAAAACACAGCGGTATCTTACTTGCTTGTGATACGAGCGATTTTGCATCAAAAATGGATAGCCTGATGTGCTGGCCACTGTACAAATAATAATACTAATAGTCTCCAAGCCGAGTTCGCCCACGGCAGCCACAATCTCAACAGAGATCAGCGAAGGAGATATTTTAGTGCACAAGTGTGAGCGCAATGCACAGGTGCACTCACTGTTCCTTCATTCTCAAAGTTGGGTGAAACGGGGATGTAACGCCGCGAAAGTCCCAACTCCTAGCTGTTTCTGGGAAATTCATGACAGAAAATATCAGTAACAATTTTTGGCTCGACCAATGATGTAAGATCGAAAATTGGCCACTAAACTGACCAGGCAGTCTCACTCCCAATGAAAATCGTCCTCCGAAGCTACATAAAAAACCTAAACTCTTTATATTGATTCCGTCTTATACCTAACGGTGGTCTGGAAGATATTTGCCAGGCTAGGCTGCGCTCTAATTTTACAAATATTAAAAAATATATATACTATTTGTTCCGTGTAAAATGAGCAATAAAATAATGTTCTATCTAAACTTCCAGCAAAGAAGTCGGGAATCAGAGCCTGTGATCCGGGGTTCCCTACGCTTGCGCAGCCGAGAGGCGCAATAAAGTAATTGATCCGTCAAGCGCCCGCGGTCAGACCACACCGCGGACGCTTAAACACGTTATTTTGCCAGCACTTTGTACTACACCACATCTGGCTACCCATATTTTTATGTAAAACAGCCGTTATTACAAGTACGTAAAGATTCTGCAGTGCTTACCTTGATATGCTGTGTTCAGTACACTCATAAATATTAAGACATGTCTTTCAACATAATATTGCCACTTCAAAAAGATGCGACTTCACGAATCGAAAAATTATTGAGTGTTTCATTTTTTTTCTTTGAGTATTATGTTGAACTGCCTCCAGCCTGATATATCCTCTAATGTTAATAATATAAGTCATGTCAATTGATATAGGTTGTCTTGTCTAATGGCTTAGAAGCCAATTTATTTTTAATCTCGCCTACTCAATGTATAGAGGTGAGATTTGGATTGACGATAGCCATTCATGAAAGAACTGGAATTTTCCAGTTCAAAAAAAAATATTCCGTCAGTAGACTATTTGACTTGAACTTCGGGTTTTTTAGTAAAATATGACTCGTTTATGATGACGAAAAGACTTTGAACTGTAACATACAAAGCTCAACTCATAAAGAAATAAATATAACTATTGAATGCGCTTAAAAAGCTCTTATGGGAGCAGTGTTCTATCCCGTACTCCCTAGCCAAATAATACGTCAAAACAGTTTTTACGTAAGCTGCGGAAATATCAAAATTAATTTTAATTTTTATAGCTTCAATATATGGAAATGAGACACTTTTTTACGGATTATTTCGTGATTTAATCACATTTTATTTTAACGTGACGTTTCGGACCTTTTTTTTGCGTAAACTGAAGAAACCAAAATTAAGACGCGTCCGAGTTCGCACTCAGAGCTGCGCAAGCATTTATTTCCAAGCTTTGTATCCAATCGGCGCTAAAATGATGATTTTGAATAAGTAACAAAAAGTAAGCTTCTTTAAACTTGCATATATTAACCAGATTTTACATATTCATGTTCTTTGCATAAAAGCTTATCATATGGTTTCAGTTCAGAACTTTTATGTTTAAGTAGAGCAACTTTTGTAAATGGCAGTCATGGTAAAGATGTCATAAAAAACCTATCAAAAAATCTTTCCGTTGCGCAAACTAAACAAATCGTGCCTATATTTGATAATCACGATGTTACATTTTAAGTCCTCACACCGCATACCACCCAACGTCAAAAACCGCGGTTTGCGGTATTTCTGATTACCGAAATTCATTAAACGGGAGACCGTAAACCCTTCCGATATCGATATTAGCATAAATTTCGATTTTATCTGCAAGCGAAACCGAAATTAGGTAGGCATTAATGTACGTGTGGCCACAGAATGTCCACGCTGATTAAATAATTTGGACCCATCGCGTGGGAGTTGTCACCGGGCTATTAAAAAATAAAAGTTTATATTCCTTGTGATAATGTTATTCGTTTTTCTAAATACAAAGTTATTGGGCACCTTTTAAAAATCAATTTAAATCAATGTGTGGTCTAAGATACGATGAGGAGATATTTAGGTTGCCGGTTTACGTGAGTCATACCTCGACTAATTAATGTCAAATACCAAGTCAATCAATTTAGCACCGCAAAAACGTTTGCTTTTTGCAAGAAATACTCACAAAGCAAAACTTGCGTACTCGAATTAAAATATTTTATATTTTTTCAAAGTGTAGTACAAGTTCCCCATCTTTTTTTAAATGCATTCCACACCATCAAATACCATTAAACAATTAATACAACAAAGGGAACCTTAATAAAATAATAGGTGTATGACAGCAAAAATTTTAGTTATCACACCGTCAATCGAAGGCTCGAACTAATAGTCGATTATGAGTTGAAAACGTTAAAAGTGTCTCATTTTGTACCGTGTGAATCTTCGGGCCTCGCTTCGGTCGGATTGTGGAACAAAAAACCGGTCAAGACAGTGCCGGCCAAAGATTAAAATAGAGTTCTATCCATTGAGATAATATTACTAGGTACCATCGCGGTAAGCGCCGCATGAACGCTTTAAAGGCGAAAATCATTTGCACATCGCGCTCAATCCCACTTGCTAATTGCTCCGCGTGTGTGGAAGTCGATTCAAACAATTTTCGTTTGAGAGTGTTCACGCGGCTCTGACCGCCACTGTACGTAGAACGTAATAATATTAGTACGCTAGTAATATATGTAGTTCAAATATGATACAACATTTTTCGAGATTACTTATTCGGTGTGTTGAGTAACATGAGTTGCGTGTGGTAAAATCAATAGCTGTAAACACAGTTAAAAAACAACATTGATATAAGTCCGGCAACTACAGTCTAAAAATGCCTAAAAGGTTCCTTAGTAGTCTTTGTTATAGGTGTCAAATCGAATGTAGCTTGCTATCACCCGGAAAAATATTTACATACATTTTAATTCTATCACATAATATTTGGGAGTATCTTTACCATAATAATCACGGTTGGTCACATCCAATAAGATTTAATAGCGGTTTATCTCTCTACCGTTCGTTAAATAGCTTTTATTATTAGCTGTACATAGGTGATATTGGTAGTTCGCGCCACGTACATAGGTGATATTATGATTTAATTATTATTATACCTTCCATTATCTTATTATTAAGTTCACATGTAAGTAAATGTAATTATTTAGAATAAATATTATTATTATTTGAAATTAATGGAAAATGAAAAAGCAACGGATCTCTAAGCCGTTGGCTGCCATTGAAGAAATGTATCGAAATGTTAGTGTGGGAGCGGGCGCCACTCTTTGTCGTAATAATGAGGCGGTGTTCCAGTAATGGTGTACATGCGAGCGCATTTAATGTGCTCGGTTAAATTTTAACCAATTTGGGTAAGCGATGTTGTATGAAAATACATATTCCGTATCGCCGCTTCATAAATGAAAACTTTAATTTTTTAACCAATATCGTTAGGTTAATCGATTTAATTATTATCCTGATCCATTAAGAAATTGAGTAATATGGCAGGTATACTGAAAGTTTGTATCGAAATCGTTGTATAGACGAGGTATCTATTATAAAGGGTGGAAACTACAATACTACAATAAATTAAAGTATACTTACATGTCTAATGATGAATCTAGTCTTCATACAAATAATCAATCAAATCTACCCTAAAGTTTAGTCACAGGACAATGTTTTTCCTATATTTATTTATATATTAATTGGAAGTGTTCCCTTAAAGGGGCTTAAATTAAATTAAGGGATTTTTCCTTTAAAATAGATAATTTCAAAAAATGTTAAAAACAAGGCAATTTAAGTTTCCTGTGGCAATAAGAACAGGATTATGGTGTAAGAATCCTAAAAATGGATAACAATTAAAATTTAAAATTGTATAATAAAACAGTTAAGTTATTTTAACCAGAACTGTCCGTTAAAATATTATTCTCGCCTCAGAATTGACACGTCCAGTCGGAGTTAGTTATTATTCACAATAATTAGCTCGCGCGGGTTGTCCAAACATTTTTTGATTGAGTAATTAATTATCCATTACACTTCCAACAAATTACTTTTACTTAATTATTTTTGTGAATGGGAACTGGTGAATAAATGAGAAAAATGTTTGGAATACCAATTATGATATTTATATTATATTATTGAAATTAAAAGCCAAAATTTTTCTTCGTGTATTTTTCTTTGTAGAGTAATATTATGAAAGATGACATGACATAACAAACAAATGAAAACAACATTTTAAATAGTAATTTCATTCAGTGAGAGAGGCACGTTGTCATTTAAAATAATAGAATAACGAAGGCGACTAATAATAATGTGGTATGCGTATAGAAACCCAGAAAGTCAGTTTTCTATATGTAAGAAATTTTAACTTACAGATAAGGCCATACATTCGAGTAAAACCTTTGTTCTAATTCGAAAAGTTCGCTTGAAAACATCACTATTCTTCTAGCAAATTTCCAGAAGCATACACAATGCAAGACACACGTTTGCCGGGGTCACACAAAATTCACTTCATTCAGTGCAACTGGGGGTTTACTTGCAATATTCTTAACAATGCGCCAGTGATTACAATAATGACAGATAATCCTTTGTTTGCACTTATACATAATGAGATTTGGGAACATTCGCTCACATTTCCAAAGGGTTTTCCAAGAAACTGATTGAAAGAGAAACCGATAACGCTTTGAACGGTTTCGGTTAGCCTTTGAGAGTAAAAACTATAAAACAAGGGCGTTTGGTAACCCGCGCAATAAAGTTTACAGCTTGCCACAATAAAATGTAACAGTGCAGGTGCCGTGCTTTATGTTATTTGGTTAAGTTTGGACAAAAGACTTTGTAAACGCGTTCGCAGGTGGGCTGACGTGTTTTAGCAAGTTGCCAAATTATCAGGCTGTTTTATTAGTCTGCCATAAATTTTAGTTACCTGCTTGGACATCATCACTTGCCTAAATATTATTGTTGCAGGACATCAGGGTTATTAACTTGACGTTTTTATATTAGTATTGTGACAAAAGACAAAATAGTTTAACGCACGACAAAGAGCTAACCCTTTACATGAGTTTGACCCCTTTTACGTTTATATTTGTGTATATGTGTGTCTGTGGCATCATAGCTCCCGAAAGAATAGGCCGATTATAGTGAGGGTATTTTGATTCGAAACTTAAATAATTAACGGTTTTTCTTGTCTATGGTTGGTCAAATTCGACTCCTGACTCCTGTCGAAGTATATTGTAACATAATTAGGCATTTGTTTAGTATTCCGTGGTCGGTGGTCGAGGATATTTTATTTAACATGTAAAACATTAGCATGCGAATGCACAGATTTGTTTCATCAACCATGATACTTACTATTTGCAGTCGAAGGGAATTTTTAAAACATTATTTTATCAACGAACTTTTTCCGGTATACGAGTAGAATGAGGTCACTTTTGACATTTTGAAACTTGTCTCTGTCTTTCAACAATTCTATTGTTGCAATTGTACCTTGGTACCTAATGAACTCGTATATTCACTTAAAAGTATGTACAATTGTCGGTCCCTTAACTCAAAGGCACCGCCTAGAACGCAAACAATTTTTATCTGATAAGCGCTGGTTGTCGGAAATTTGTAAAGATAAGATAATGGTGACCTGGTAAGACCCACCTCGTTGCGATTTCGTAAAATGTGATCTTGCACTTTTGCATGAGACCAGAGTAAAAGGATTCATTGAAATTGTACTTTTCGAAAATTACATGAGCTTATTCAGTATAAACTTATCACCTCTTCCTAACCTAATACTACTATACTATGTCAAAAGAATTCTAACTCTCTCTTGTTATTCGAAAAGGATTTCGACTTGACGTTGTTGAACACTCACTTGAATAAACATTTTATTTGTGTCTTTATGTGTACATAGTACTATGTATAAAAAGAAGCTACTGAGAATGGTAAAGAGCCTATCATTAATACTCTTCTATTCATTTGTCGGTCACCGGACTGTACTTTTGTGTGACCTTTGGACGACTACAACCAAGAGGTCGCGGGTTCGATCCCCGCACTGTACAGAGATTTATGTGTTGTTTGTTGTTGTTGATCCCCGCACTGTACAAAGATTTGTTGTTGTGACATGTCTGTTTGTACTGGTCTGGGTGTAATATGTATTTATTTAAGTTTATTTGTAGTACCACTGTTGATTCTGATATCTGTAACACAAGTGCTTTAGCTACTTACCACGGAGTCAGATCAATGTATGTGATGTTTTTGTATATTTATTAATTTAAACAGATGTGGAACGGAACTTCTTTATTCTCGATTACAACTCGCACTTAGCCAGATTTTAATGTCAAACTTAACCAAATCTCATATCATAGATCTATGAGAAGGCCATCAAAAATTTATGGAACAACTCAATCTCGAAACAACTCCCGGTAAGGTAGGCTCGTATAACGAAATCTATTAAATTATTTACTATCTATACGATTTCCAAACATTTACAAACATGTTCGTATGATAAAACATTTCGGTCGTTTACAACTTCCAAACAGCAGTAAAGACAAAAAAACAGAATGATTTGAGTCGAAAGACTTATTTGTTTAGCAAAATCCAGCAATTTCAGTTACTGACAGTTTGCATAACAGCTTTAAACTTTTATGAATGGTGATAGAACGATTAAAGGTATTAAGTAGGCATGCATTAAGTGAGTCTTAAACGCAAAGAACTTTTGCCTAATAGAAAGCATAGAATAGAATAGAACATCATTTATTTACCACACAACATACATTTAATTCAATGAGGTAAAGCAAATAATGATAAGAAATCAAATTTAATTAAACAAAATAATTTAACCCAAAACGAAATAAAATTAATAGAATAACAATAACATTGCATTCAAATCACACAGCATTAAATTGAATTAGAGATATTTAACTATGAACCTATACGTCTGACAAACGTACGACTATTTAATTTTTTAATATTTTGTGATGCAAGGAGCGTTTAAAGTTGTTTCTCTCGCTACCTTTTTAAACTGCCAATTTGAAGTGTTAGTCGGCTTCACGATCATGAAGACTTTACAGGAGCCTGTAACGGAGTTATTTCCGTCTGACAGACGTCAGCACAGTACCCTGTGTTCAAAACTTATCTTCGTCTTTTAATCTTCACCTCGGTATTTAATGGAAATATATTGTTGTTATGATTTTTACGCTTTATTTATGCTTTTGATATTTTTTGAGCAACTGCCTAAAATTTTCGATGCAACTTTGTTACCTCACGGATATCGGGATCTTTGCACTTATGTTTTTGAGTGTTTTCTTTTTTTAATCCTCTAAATACATTACATAAAATATTAAATTCATCGATATAAAAGTATAAAAAATACGAAAAAAACTATAAAACATTTATTTTTATTTTTGTCCGTCTGATAGACGTCACCTCGGCGTTAGTGGTAGGGTTTTACCAGGTCGGTAGTTAAAGGTTATATAATTGGAAGTTTGCGTGCTAAAGTGGTCCTCACTTATGTATAAGGCGTGACAGCGAGACGCATGTCACGACTCTTCAGAGTGAGTCTAATATACACAAACGACTGTACTTACATAGGAAACTCCATTTTACGACAAGATAAGTTGCTTAACTTAAACTAATTATTTGATATGTATTTTTTATAATTAATGACGTAAAATCGGACCTTCACTTTCAACAAAATATTTTTTGACCAAAAATGTTTTAACAGAAAACACCATAGATGTCAAAACTGGTTTTCCTTTTTTTACTTTCCAGAGATTATATTTCAATTAGCCGATCAGAATGCTAATACATCAGAATCGACTGAGGCAATTACTTCGAGAGCATTTCACCACATACCATTTATAGTGGGCTCTATGAAAAATTTGTTAACATCTAATTCAACAAATCATTAGGCCTCCCACGCACCAGGTAGGTAAAGGTGATAGGGTTGTCAGTAAGTCTCCAATAGCGTGATTTTTGATTCAACATCAAACCTTTACTTATGTTCCTCAGTAACATTTACTGAAAGTTTCTTATATACCATACAAAGAGCGCGGTAGCAGCGAGACCTGCTCTTGATGTAATTTCATACCTTGAAAATTTACGTGAGCTGTAAAAGTTGGCAAAGGGCGTTGTCAACGGCAGTAGGTGGAGCGTTTTTTTTTTAAGTTAACACGCTGCACTAAATGAAATAAAAATAAAATAAAATTAGCCTTTATTGCTGTTTAAACTTACAAACATTGACATAAATTAACTTACTACCGCTGTTAAATGAAATTACTCACGCTGCAGTACCGTCACATAACTGGACGACAAATTACTTTATGTCAATGACCATTATAGGTAAAGAAAACATCTCTGGCATGTTATTTTCAGTGGCTTTTTTTAGGTAAGGAAGGCTGTTGTAAACGAATCAAACTCAATTGTGTCTCAAAATATTCATTTTCTTTGTATACTTTTTAATTTCGTGTCATTAATTTGGCAGCCCTAGAACCTCCAACATTAATAGAGACGTCCCGCGGTCGAAAAAAGAATAACCGAAGGCATAATAATGATTCATGTGCGTTAATTAATCTTTTCACTCCACCATGCTTGGGAGTCGCTTACTCATTTTTGCGAGGCCGAAATAGTGTAAAAAATTATATTAACAAATTGGGCGACAAACCCGCCACGTTTCGGTCAAATTATGTGTTTGAGGGCTGTTTTGTTCAGCGCCATTATTGGTGTTAGGGGCGGGGCAGAGGGATGTTAATGTATTTTTGGGATGTGTCGACGTTTTGGCAAACGCCTTGTTGGCTACGTAGATTAGGTACCAAGTATCTAGTAGATTAAATCCTATTACGCTACGCTATGTACGCTATTGTGAAATCGAGATTTACTACGATTGAGGTTTTTGGGTATGCGTCGTTGACAATTTGGTATCTTAACTTTAGCATTTAAACTAATGATTCACTTAATAAACGGTTACTGAACGTGTTGTTTTTAATAACAAGATGTAACACTTTCATCGATTCATCGAGGTTTTTATCGATATTTCCACGGCACTAAACATCACTAGAGGCGAACAATTCAGAAATGAAAATTGGACGACCGTCACGAATGAGGCTGAGCGGGGCGAGAAATAGTTATTCCTTGTTGTTCTTCTCCCGCACACCTATCTTTTTAGACAAGGATAGGAAACAAAATTTAATAGAACCTCAAGTATTCATTTTCGACGTGTGAGTTCTGTCGGCTTTCACGCGGACGAATGTTCATTTCATTCAAATTATATTAAATAAACATATTTTTTGTGCACTCCGACTAAATGAAGGCTTTTTGTGCCAGTAAAATATGAGAATGTTTTAAGGATTATAAATTCCAATGTTTATAAGACATGTGCCAAATAATCACGATGAATTTACGACTATTTAGATATTTATATACTCATGTTTTTATTTTGTAAGCTAATCGTCACGGCTATTATTAACGGCGGTGTTAAACTTGTGTTTTTTAATTAGTCTTTGGTTGCATGCTAACTAATAAATAATTGCCTACCGTAAAAACCATTTTAAGACGTTTTTATAGGCATTCTGATAAAACGATAATAATTTTGACATATTATTTAGATTTCTGAAAATATTTCTGGATTATTTTCCCAGGTATGAAAACTCAAAATATTTCTCAAACTTTTTCAACTAGATCTCACTTCATAAAATGTCTATATTTCATAAAACACTTATATGTCCACCCCTCGCCGGCCGCTTCGGTACATCATAATAGCGATATCCTGTCCATTGATTGTCAAAAATTAGGAATTTCGGCAATTATGTCTCACCTCCCACGTGAATTGGAAAAAAAAACTAGCACCCGGAGGATCCGAGTTTTCATAAAAGATCCGACATCGAGAATGTTGTGCACAAGTTATAAGTGTACGCGTTTCTAAGCTTATATTTTTGTACATCACTTGAAGTTATGAGCTGATCGCTGCCAATCGAACGACATGAAAAACTCTGGAGATGGAATATGTTTAACAGTGGTAGTTTTGTAGCTGATAAGGATTAGATTGTGAAGAGTTAACGTCAACTGTTAACGCTTATATTGCCGAAATTTATCTGTCTTTGACTTGAGATACGTCGGTTCCAGGGTCGACGTCTCGCTTTTGGAAATAATCTTGCTTTTTTCACTCAAATAGTTTCAAAATCTCGCCCTGACCCTGACAAATAAAAAAGCTAGATTGGGCGATAATAGCTAGATACTTAGCCTTCCTGCACGATGAGAACATTTAGCATTTCATGTTCAATTTTAGACCTAACAAGAACCTATCTGTAGGTACGTGAAACATAGCCTTATAAACCTGAAACTCTCTTGTTGGCTACAAAAGTAAACTATCATAATAGACAAATTAATTGTCAGATTTGCCCACCTGGTCTTAGAATTTAAAAGACAGTTGCGAGATGATGGCTAGTCACTACATAGTAAAGCAAAGTCGCTTTCCGTGTCTGTAATATGTTTGTATGCTTAAATTTTAATGCTTCAACGGATTTTGATGTGGTTTTTAATAGCTAAAGTGATTTAAGAGGAAGGTTTATATTTATATTGCCATGGTTTATTTTTTAGAGGAACACATATAATTTTTAGATTTCCAATCCACGCGGGCGAAGCCGCTAGCGGGTAGCTAGTAGGATATAAAATGCGGCTGCTGTACCCTTATCTTATTTCTTAAGCCACACACTGCGAGTTAAGTGCGAGAGTAAATATCATACTTACATAAAAATAATTTTCAAATTTGTTTCACCTGGGGTCAATTCTGGTAATCAAGTGTAACAAACTTATTATTAAAATACTCGATTTTGACATTCCATCCATACTAGAACCGTCAAAAACAGGCGATTCGTAATTGAATCGCCTGTTTTTGATGGATCTGGAGGCGAAACTGGCCTCCAGATCTTTTTACTTTAAACAATTCTAATGCCGTCCAATTCTCATTACTTGGACCACCAAAACTCGGTGGCGTTTTTTTTTCTTTTTTTCCCTTTGTTGCCTTTGTGGGTCCTAGCGCCGGCTCGAAAGGACCCCTAAAAGGCCCCGGGCGTAGCCGCCGATGGGCGTCGGTTACATATTTATTTTTGTGTTCTTCATTCTTGTCTTGACACATAAATAAATGAATTTGTGGCATTTTTTCGCATGCAAGCTGTTCACCGATTTTTCGCTTCATGGTGGCAGAGGCCACCAGGCTGTATGTCTTCGTACTTTACGAGTTTTGAGAATGAGCCTTTTCGTTCCGTTCTCTTAAAGCTACTGATTGTTTTTCATTATCTTCAGATGTCTTCTTTCTAAGGAATGGTATGCCATTCATGTTTTGTATGTGTATTTTAAATCAACCTACTTTTTGATGCAACGTTTAAACCTTAAGTAAGAAATCTCATCTAAAGTAATTGAAAACCTCGAAAGCTTCTTTTTACTACAAAAGGAACAGATAAATAATTGATGGTAAATACCCTGACGGTATTAAATCTTTACATTATTTCACAATTTTATATGCAAGATCTAGATTTTCGTTGTTTATTTTAAAACAACAAAATCGACATAAATTTTATGACCTACTAGAATAAATATACAGTGGTCAAGGTGGTCGTCTCATGAAATATCTTCGATTCGTCAGTGACTTTACAACTTTCCCTCTATTGTCTAGCCAGCTTCCCAGCGTCTCAAGGGCACTGAACATGAATGAACTTGCTTTATTGGTACTAATTCGAGTAATGACTAGTATCGAATAGAGCAACCAGGTCACTGAAACAAAAGTTCAGTTTCGAAAACTACAACACTTAATCTAGTAATGTATAGGTACGTTTTTGACTTTTCTCTTTTATATATATTTTGTCGCATCGCACGCTAATCATTTCTGCTAAGCCCAAAGGTATGACTGGTAGAGAATTCCCTACGGCGTTAAGTCCACCTTTTGTACATAGCTTTGTTGTGCAATAAAGCTTTAATACATAAAAACATAATTAAATACTAAAGCGAGCTAATACAAGTAATAAGCACTAAGCAATGGCCAATGATAGCCTCCAGGATAGCAAACGTTCCCATGAATGATAATAATAATAACGTTTATTTCATGCAACAGATTACAACATAACTATGGCCCATATTATAAATGCCTGAAAGTCTAACATACATTTTCTTATAAAACAAATGATAAATTAAAACAATATCTATATCAAAAAGACAACACTTAAAAAATTATTTTTTTAAGTGTTGTCTTTTCGAAATTAGAAAAATTGCGTTGTGAACGCAAAAAATACTTAACAAATATCTATATCACACAAACACACGCGTCAGCGATTGCAATATTTCAATTTATGTTACAATATGAATCATTAATACTAAATTAACAGTTTGTCTCAATCTTTAATTTTTCCGGCACTCGTTGCCTTCTTTCTGCATAATCTTGAGGTTGACTGGTATAAAATGCTTTTAGCATTAAGTCCCATTGTATATTTCTTGTACAATAAAGTTTTAAATGACAGAAATGAAATGAATGAATCTTAACAAAGTTTACGTCAACTTTCTATTTCCATCATTTCCCTGGTAGGCTATCCTTGCGACTTTTTAATCCCAGAATTTCATCGTCATCGTGTAGCATCACTATACATCAAAAAAAGTTTTATTGCAAACATTATTATAACCAATGTTTTTTTTTTTTTAAATATTTAGTTAGCATTGCCTGACTAAAGAAAGAAGATTCCTATTATTGTGCTTTAATGAAAACACAGAGATGCTAACACTGTATTGACTAGTGCTTCATTTAAGCGCACAGACGCTTACCCTGTTTTGACTGTGCTGGCTGATTTTCTTAACCTACATGTAATGGCGGCGTGAATGAAGCCGTAAGAACAATGAGGTCTGTGCGCCGGTCTGGCTGTAAACTCTGGCGCCGGACGTTATTGCGTAAAACGGAACGGTATTGGACAACTTTATTATGGATGGTTGGCTGATAAGATTAGGCTGTTTGAAAACATTTATGGTGTAGTTTTAAGCTGTCGGCGTTTGATTGCGGCTATTGTGAAGAATGATGTTGGGAAGTTTGTCAGAGAGGAAAATTTAAAAAAGCTTAAAAATAAATAGAAGTTGTTTACCTCCCCGTACTTTCAGGAAAAAATAAGATCAACTCCTTAATCAAAAACTGTGCAAAAAATATTGCGCTTGTGGCATCAAAAATAAATCCTGTGAAAGTAGTACACCTTCACATTATTTTTCAATTTCATGAAGATTAAATGATATACATACTCAAGCACACATTTCGCAAATGGAAAGAACTTCAAGCCAATCAGGACATCTACATGGTTTATCATAAAAATCAAAGTGTCAAAACGGTACCTCAACGTATCCAAGGCGTTTCGAGAGAGCGGTGAAAAATATGGAGCATTCCTCGATCGTGCGATAGCAAGTGATTGAGAAATAAAATTACGCCCGAATGCATCATGTGAGAGCTACGTTGACCAAAGAGGTGATGTAGTGTTAACAGGCCATGCCGACCGTGAGTAAGTCAAGTTTATCTGCTGGAATACGACGGTATAGGCTTTGTCACATATACATATAGAGTACTTGTAGAGCAGTTGATGTTTTAAATCAAAATGAGTCTCACTGGCTGTCGCGTTATCTCCTGGAAAACAACGGTAAAGGTTTTATCACATATGGAGAATGACAAAATGAGTCTCACTGAGTGTCGCTTTATCAGCTTAACTACCGAAGCCTTTACAACGAATTTTAACCAAATGCTGTACAGCAAATTGTTTAGACGACTAGCTCTAGACGACCACAATACGATAACAAATTTTGGTAAGCACATTTGGTTGCAGATACATAATTACTTTTACGTGACAAACATTCACTTTGCAAATTAAAGATAATATTTTTGCAGTAGAAAAAAACATTAAGTTATTTTAATTATTGAAATTCTCAATTCTTTTAATTGTTGAAAAAAGCTAAATATCATGCATCACATACGATGATGATAAGTAAGCTAGAATCTTATTTTATTCGAATAACAGGTCAGTCCTCTTATTGCCATCTCACATCACTGGCCCTCATTTTAATCGTTTCGCAGCTACGCCAAACTTACAACGCTATTTAATAAAAATAAGCGCAAAATACATTCGTGTACGGACAAGTATTAATTACAGCATGTTCAGTTAATTTTAAATTCAAGTGTCGACCGCGACGGTATGTGAGTTTGAGTAACTGTTCGTAAAAATTGATTCAACAGTTTTTTCGAAAGTGTGGTGTGTAATGAACAAAATTGTAGCCTTCATCGAATTGATTCTGACCGTGATATGTTACCAGATTAAAACATAAAATTAATCTCTGCGCAGTTCTCTGTTGCGGTCGGTCCGTTTGGTGTTAAAAATTTAATACACTAGTTAATTAACATAAAGTTCAAGTTCAAACGTTTATTTGCCAAACTACCGTTAAAATAGGTGACCAAATATAGAGGCTGTACATGTCTTTAGTCTCCTCGCAGACGAATTACAAAAAAAAAATATTTTAATTCATTAGTACCTACCCATAACACAAGCCTCGTAGCTTAATTTGGGACTAGAGAATTGGTGTGATTGTTGTGAAATATTTATTATTATTCATTTTCATCACTTAATCTAATATCAGCGAAATTACTTAAAAGTTATATTGTTTAGATGCGTATGGCCTTTCTACTCCCTCTATCAATGTCAAACCTTAGCTTGTCACTTGTTACGTAATATACCTACTTGCCATACATAACCACCTCCTTATTTTGAAGTCGATTTAAAAATAGCAAAGAAAAAGTCGTGAACACTACACTCCTGAAGCCTACAGTCTGCATACCCTTTAAATAACTTATTTATCTTATTATCCACCGTTCTACGTATTGTCTTCGATGAAATCCGATAAACTGAGGCCGTATCGTCTTAATATTCAGGGTTAACACACGTTCACACGCGAGATAGTATCGTCGATGCGTTGGAAATAAGCACACGCAAACGGGGCCTTATTAAACGGGGTTTATATTCCGTAATGTGATCGAGACTGGTTGCTATTAAAAGCTGAATGCACTGGGCGATCGAATTTGACTTGCTTTTGGACGTAGCGATCTGATTTACGGCATATTGGATATCATAGTTTATTGTTAACGCTCAAACGCTTTGAATGTAGCATGCAGGATTGTAAGGAATTTAAGATTGTTCTTAATATATTGAAATACTTTATTGCAGAAGACGATGGATCGCGACGATGAAACTGCGTATATGAAGATCCCAATTTCTATCGAAAAAACAGTCATTGGCTTACAAAACGTGACAACAGAAAATAATGAATCTATAAATTGAATTGACGACCGTTTGGTGCAGTGGTCCACAGGTCGGACTTCTAAACCAAGGGTCGCGGGTTCGATCCCCGCACAGTACAAGCATAAGTGTGCATGAACATGTGTGTTTGTACTGGTCTGGGTGTTTTCTATGTATAATATGTATTTATTTACAAAAAAAGTATTTAAGTATGTTTATCCGTTGTCTAGTACCCATAACACAAGCCTAGTAGCTTAGTTTGGGACTAGAGAATTGGTGTGGTTGTTGTGAAATATTCATTTTATTTTATTTATTTATAAATGAGTTAAAATAAGGTTTGTAAAAGGTGTCATAATGTGTTTCATTATGACGTAATGATAGTTTTCATACTTGTTGCTTATTAGGTGGTCAAATATCGGCGAATTATTTTAAATAAAGTCTGACCAAAGTCGGATTCCATTTTCATAATAACGACCTTGCGGATTATTAATTGGGAAGATAATATATTAATTGTATGGGAGAAGAACTAATTAAGAGCTTAACGCCACTAATAGACGTGGTAGAATACGATACTATAAATTGATTTGCAATGGTACTAGTGTTTGCTTTTTAAGTTAATAATGTAGTTTAGATGTTTTAATTTCAGTTTTTTTTTGGAGTTTTAGTTTGTCTACAAAGCCACATCACTACATAATAATAAAACCATGTATGTCCCTATATCTGTGTGCATGCTTAGATCTTCAATACTACTTACCGGATTTTGGTGCAGTTTTTGGAATAGATAGAGAGATTCAAGACGAAGGTTTATGTGTAAAAAATGAGAAAATAGCGGGCAGGACAGCGTCTGCCGGGTCCACTAGTTGTTAATGAAATGCAGACAGGCGCTTTGTAAACTTTAACCAACTTTCTGTGCTTCTAATGACCTAAGTTTATACCTTTTGGAAGGATAAAATGCCAACATGGGAATAGAATAACGATTGGTACTTTTTATAATAACTAGATATTTATTCATACTTCTTATTACCATCACAAAAAACGGCAGATTTCTTAAGTTTTATCTCGTCAGAGCTGTCAACCGCATTTCGATTTGCTGCCACTCTCTGAAAAAGTAACCAACATGGGGTAAACTCTTTAAGTTTGTCCAAGTTACAGGAATAAAGAGAAAGCTTTTTGGTTTAAGTAAAAATTTGAATCCTTCTCGCCTAAAACATTTTTTTTTACAAACACAGTTCTGCTGCCAGGGCTTAACAGCGGTTGTGCCTGGTTTCATCCACCCAACCCAAGCAAGCACACCAAGATGTACTTAATAGTCTTCCTGACCGATTCCGACAACGGCGGCCAATGTCAACAGAGATCTGGCAACTACGCAAGAGATATTATAGTGCACAAGTGTGAGCGTAATACACAGGTGAACTCACTGTTCCATCACTTTTAAAGTTCGTTGAGATATTGATTCGACATGACCGGAGAGAGATCAGGCGCAGGACCAACGGCTTACCGTGCTTTCCGAGGTACGGGAGTGTAACACCACCAACTTCCCGACTCCGAGCTGTTTTTGTGAGATTCATTACAGATAATCTCAGAAACAGTTGTGGCTCGACTTGGGATTCGAAACCAGGACCTCTCGGATGTAAGGCAGAAACTTTGCCACTACACCAACGAGGCACTCTGTACTCTATAAGTACTCTGTACTCCTACCAATCCAAAAGCTTACCATTTCCGTAAAATTACAGTAAGCTGGGAAACCACTTAGTAAAGTGCCGGTGGAGTTAGTATTTCAATCATCCCTTAGAAAAATGTTACTCTGATCGCGATTTCAGGATATTTGCATGAAGTTGGTGTATTCTTTAGTGACTTGCACCAAACTGTGAGCATAAATTCTCACTCCGGGGCACCAGTAAGAAATGTGTCAAGTAGCGCGACGTGCTAAATAATACATTTAAATTGGCATACATAATTTATAAGGCTGTTTATTCAAATACGGTGTTTTTTAGCTTGGAAAAAGTTGAACTTTTGTTTACCTACATCATTTGCATAAACTTAAAAAAAAGGCTTTACTTTATAAGAACTTATGATATAGCTGAGCTAAATAGCTCACAGTCATTTATAAATAAAACTAGCTGACCCGGCGAACTTCGTACCGCCTTAGCGTTGCAATGATTGAACAATGTCATCGAACGACATTGAAATTAGTTACGCGCGTTTTTTAAAATATAGAAAATTAAATGTATATTTTTCAATATTTCTGAGAGATTTTCTTAATATTTTTTTCCGTAAGAACCTTCTCCTAATAATAACAAATACAACAAAAAAGAATTAGTGAAATCGGTCCAGCTATTCACGCGTGATGCCGTGACCAAGGAAAACGGGTTTCATTTTTATATATATATAGACTAGCGGTCTCGCAGACGTTGTCCTGCCCGTGATTTTTTTTTTCTTTTAATCATTTCCTGGATTCCACAAATATTTCGAGACTAATATTACTCAAATCGGTTCAACCGTTCTTGAGTTTTAGCGAGACTAACGAACAGCAATTCAATTTTATTCATAAGATTACATAGGTAAATACAAAATACAGGGAACTTTTGAGCAAAAAGGAATAGCCAAAGACTTTTCAAATTAACTAATTTGAATGAATAACTTAATTGAGAAAGTGTTAGAAGTTTGCTTTATAAATCGCCTTATATTAAAATTTCCATTAATTCTCTACTACGGGTATAGTATGTGCGTGTGTGGGTGCTGGACGCTGGTCAATTTTTAAGTTGCCAATTGTAAGACGAAGATACCGTTCATATCTTCCTCTGTTTGGTTTACTCTAAGACGCCTACTTATGTTTTTATTAAGCATGGTATTTTACATATAAATCTACCTCTTAAATCACTCTTTTTATCAATACTAAATTTATTTTAAAAAACCTGCATTAAAATCCGTTAAGTAATTTTAAAGATCTAAGCATACATACAGACATATGGACAGTTTCGGGAAGTTGTAAAAGATGTATCAATGTCGAAATGATATTATAAAATTGATGATTGCATAAAAAACAAAGATATATGAAAATGTTTGAATGTAATCCATTACAATTATTGTAAATAAAATTTGATTCAAGGCAATGACTATTGACTGAGTTTCTTGCGCCGCTTATTCTCAGCACTGGCCCAAATTGTCCCGAAGCGGTGGTAGGGTTAATTTATATATTGGGACGTGTAAAAGTGATCTTTGTGAGTCTATTTACAAAAATAAATTGCTTTTTATTTTAGTGACTCGGGATTTTGGAATTAATTTCCAAACATCATTCCAACGTCAGTATTACAATATCCAGAATCGAACTCCCAGCAGCGAGAGCCGCTGCACAAGAATGAAGAGATTAAAATTATTGACAAAAGTGGCGGGGACCAGTCGGCCGTCATTCCTAATTATCAACGCCCCTCAGCCGGGCAGCCTTAATTAAATAATCAAAAACTTGCCGTTAATGATACGACTCGAGGTTGAGTAATGAACGTGTAACAACAGCCTTTTAGTGTTGGTTGTAACTTGGTGTAGTGAAGAATGGCAGCTCTGCAGTTTTGTACTGCATGTGAGAGATTTTGAAGTTTAGGAAACCTATTTAGGCGCTGACTTTATTGGAGCAAATTCAGACTTTATTATTAAATTGGAACATGAATACGTTTTATGACAAACTTCAGAAATGCTTCCTATGTTAATAATAATAAATAAAATAATAATAATAATACACAACAATATTACATACATTGATCTTACTCCGAGGTAAGTAGCTTAAGCACTTGTGTTACAGATATGTCAACGGTGTTAATAAAAATAAACTTAAATAAATACATAAAACACCCAGACCAGTACAAACAGACATGTTCATGCACACAAATGTTTGTACAGTGCGGGGATCGAACCCGCGACCTCTTGGTTAATAGTCAACTTCTCGACCATTACAATGTACAACTTACCTCTACAATGTATCACTCATGGCGAAGTGCAATTGACATTGACACAGGTATTTTTCGCATTGCGTCGCTCAGGTAAGACATTGCCTTTGCTATGGCAGTCTAACCTTATTGTTATATTGGTCTTTATGATCGCATCGCATAGTCGAAGACGAAAATCGCTAGCGACATCGAAATGTCATTCGCCTTCTCGAAACGTTTTGCCAGAAACGAGCCAGAATCAGGATCAGACATCAACTTCTGAAATCAATAACACCAAAGAATGTTTTTGTAAGAACCTCTGCCATATCAGCGTCAATCTGCATTAGTTTAGCATCGGGCCGACAACGCAACGTTTTGTCCAACCTCACACGCTTGACGGATCACGAAAAACACGACATAACTGTAAATTTTGTCGCAAACAAATACTTGTGCATTATCGGCCCTAACACTATTGTTACCGGATTAAATGGACATATCGCCATTCAAGAGGCAGGTAAGTGAGCGAGGGTATAAGCATTTTTTAGTACACGGATAATTGCCAACATTCGTTTTGGTGTGGAGAGATGTATAATATCCTTTGTAACGCATCCAGTGCGAGCACCTTGACTTTCTGTATACAAATATTTTAAAAATAAGTAAAGCAGACAATGAAATATGTAACGTTCATTTCCTGAGGTAATTCATTATTTGTATCAGGTACTGATACTGCCTCAATCATCTAGTGTTAAATTAGTATTTGTAGGTACCTACACGAAACCGTACAGCATTTCATTTCTCTCTCTCTAAGGATAAATCTCCAGAAAATTCCACTAAACCTAATCCTTATCGCACACTGAACTCTACAAACGTAACTGAAACTCCAATTGCGCATCAAATCACATAAAGTAGATTTGGTACTCACCGTACTTTTACCATGTCAACACATGATGTCTGCCACTATTAGGTCTAAGTTTAAAGGAACGCAATAGATCTCATAACGCTCATCATCTTTAAAGTGTAACTTACATCGCTACGTAACATCTCACTGATTTCTTTCAACAAACCACCTCTTTCATTCGGAATCTTTAAGCTGCTTAGCTTACTCATTTTCCGTTCCGTTGACTCCTACAAACTATTAGACTTGTTGAAATTCGCAATGGCCATAACCATCCCTAATTATGCTTAAGTTGCGATACCTTCACTCTTTGTTAGTATAAAGAGTTTTATTGAAACATGTTTTTAATCCTCGAACGGTTTCGCCAAGTAGCCAGCACTCACAAAGGGTTATTTTTCCATTGAGTGGTCTCGAAAAGCGAATGTGCTCAATTATGCGTTTATTATTTGTAGTTATTAAGCCTGTAATAGTTTGGCGTCTTTTATTTGCGAGTTCTTAGTACTGCGGTGGGTGGCAGGGTTCTACTTGTTTTCAGTTTATGTTGTATAATTTGCCTGTAGGATTTCATTGTTGTTTTTCAATTAGTAGTAATGGAGATGTGTAGTTAGCGACGTTCTTTTATACATACGAGTATATATAGTTTTTATATACAATAACATCACATCACAGCTTAAGTTCTTGTGTTACAGATATCAGAATCAACAGTGATATAACATGTTTTTTAATAAATACATATAACACCCAGACCCGTACAAACAGACATGTTCATGCACACAAACGTTTGTACAATGCGTAGATCGAACCCGCGACCTTTTGGTTATTAGTCAACTTCGTGACCATTACACCTAAGTGGTCGATAACTTTTATGCAACTCATTTGTTTATGTTTACGCACTGTTGGCCATAGCTAAGGCGGTGTCATACCTGAGCAACGAAACGCGACGCGATGCGACCAATACCTGTGTCAATGTCAATTGCACTTCGTTACGTGGGATACATACGAGCACATTTGATATTGTCGCCTCGCGTCGCGTTTGACACATAGGACAACGGGTATGTACTTATTGATGTACATCTACGACACTCGATTTTCAGTGTATGTAGATAGTTATCCAATACACCTACAGCTAAATACCTTATTTATATAAATACATTGTCACTGTTTGTTACTGCTCACTGTTTTCGCATTAAAAAAATATTCTCATCGTTCAAACCTTCCTTGACCTTCTACGGATAATTCAAAACCAAAATAAGCGAAATCGGTACAGCCGTTCTCGAGTTTTAGCGAGACGAACGAACAGCAATTCATTTTTATATACATACTAGTTGACCCGACAGACGTTGTCCTGCCTGTTGTTGTTGCTTTTTTTTGAATTTTAGATCTTTTAAACCTTCCCTGGACTTCCATGAATATTTCAAGACTAAAACTATTCAAATCGGTTCAGCCATTCTCGAGTTTTAGCGAGACTAACGAACAGCAATTCATTTTTATATATAAGAAGACTAGCTGACCCGGCGAACCTCGTACCGCCTTAGCGTTGCAATCACAGAGCTCCTATTTGGTTGCAATGATTGAACAATGTCATCGAATTACATTGACATTAGTTACGCGCGCTTTTTAAAATATGCAAAATTAAATGTATATTTTTCAATATTTCTGAGAGATTTTCTTAATATTTTTTTCCGTAAGAACCTTCTCCTAATAATAAGAAATACAACAAAAAAAAATTAGTGAAATCGGTCCAGCCATTCACGCGTGATGTCGTGACCAAGGAAAACGGGTTTCATTTATATATATATTTATATATATATATATATATATATATATATATATAGATAAGATAATATACATTTAGAAAGAGCGGAGTCTCCTAGCACAGGCATTGTGATGCTTAAAAGGAGGCCCCAGCTACTGTAAAGCTGTGTACATGTTTGAAAACAATAAATAATTTTGAATTTTGAATATGCTATATTTAAAAGACAGATGGCTACACCGATTACAAACGAACACATTGAACCAATAATAACATATTTCGACAACGCCAATATCTGCTTTTAAACAAATCATTTAAATAATCAGCACAGTTGACAGTTGTAGTGTCAAAAAGCTTTATCTCACTCTATCCACCGGATCGTGATGAAAAAACGACGTAAGATTCCGTGTGAGGCGATGCGTGTGATGCGATATGCATAATATCACATTATTTAACATAATTAATTAGCTGGGCTCCTCAACAGACAGATTGACAAAACAAAAAGCAAGGTATTTTACGTCTTCATGGTCGATATCGACAGTTTTATCGGTTTAAGCAAACATTAATAATTGATGGTGACGTGTGATTTCCTCTCGATGGCTAGATACAGCGTGCTTCTTGTTAAGGCAAAGGTAGGAAGGTGTAACTAGCCCTGCGAAAAACTTAAAGTAACTTTGTAATTACACTTCTTTTCGATAATTTATGCTCAAAAGTGCTAACGCGTGCTATTATTTTTTTTATCATTTAATTTGTGTCCTCAGCTCACGTATCCTTTTACCCCGTTTTATTCGTTAATTAAATGAATTCATAGGTTATTTTTCTTTGCACAAACACTGACAAACAAATTACAAAATTTTACCACAATTATGCATAAGTTGCATATTTTAGGCGGTTTTATTCAATAGTATTCATTATTACAATCATAAAAAAGCTAGTTACACGGAACGTATGCCTTAACTACCTCCAAGTTAAGATTTCATCTGCATGCATCTGTGCACTAGACATGCAATGTGAAGTAACTGCGTACAACAGTTTTAAAGATCACTAGACTTGTCTAGGGCAATGAGATTTTTTTATTTTATCTCGTGTTGACACGATCGCATTTTTCTTTACACATCGCAAAAACAGTTTTGTAAAACATTTTGTAGGTACCTACACTTGATCAAAGTAACATAAAAAATCATTCGACAATAGTGACTTTCTTGCGCCGCTTCTTCTCAGCACTGGCCCACATTAATTTCCTTTAATTATTCCTACTTTAAGAAATAAAAGCTTTTTTTGACTTTTATTTGTTACACGTAATGTCAAAAAGTTTTCGAATCCGTCAAATAACGTAATCAATCAAATTATATTATGGGCCAATTTTTCAAGGGATAAATAGAAAAATCCAAGATGGCTGATTTGAATAGTCAAACTTGATGAATCAGAAAGTCAAATCGAATGTCATCTTAAATTCGGTCAGCTTTTAATTAAAAGTCCGAAAACTATTTATCTGACTATTGAAAAATTAAACCTAAAAGAAACAGTAAACGTAACTATGGGATCGTATAGGTAGGAATCGTTTTATCTTTCAAAGCTACTATAATGTTAAAAAGCTCCAAGAAGCTTGCCTAACTAGCGACATCTATGCAATTGATGAAACAATTGCGCGATTCCATGTTAGAAAAGAGTTTAAGCAATCACTGCATTCATATACAGATGGCGCTACGGTACACAGTTGATGGCAAGTTAGTAGTTTTTTTTGAGAACGAATATTTTTTTTGGCTTTACATGAAATTCAGTGGCAATGGTTGAATAGTTCTAACGGAAGCTGGCAGATCAAAATTTAACATACGCGTTTAAAAATCAACAAGACTCTAATTAAACATCTTCTTATTACTGCACATAAGTTCCGTATAAATTATATATCCATTTAAACTAGGTCACTTTATTTTATGACTACAACATTACGTTTTGTTTCATCTAAATGACGAAAGAGATATTATTTACACTAAAGCATCCAGATAAATGCTCATAAATAAAAACGGCTTATATTAATTTAACCGTCTGACCGAGGACTACATTATGCCATAAAGCTTTGTTTAATGATCGGTAATTGGTCGGGATAACATAGTTTTTATTGGTATTGTCTCGGCTAACAGTTTCCACTACTCGCGAAACTCGATTCCAGCTCACTCGGCTAATTTCAAGAATAGGCTAGATGACACCACCAACACTTTATCATCTGTCACCCTCACTCGATGTACTTGCGCGCGATAATAGCCTACTCTCGCCCGCACCGACGTCGGTGCCAATTCAGTGGGCTGCCAACAACCGTCTGACGCGCTCACGACGCACTATAATTATTCGTGTTACGCTTACGATCAATTTAGTTTTCATACGAACCAAATAACTAATCTGAGCTTGATAAACGTTAGCTTTATTTAAAAAAAATGACTTCTGGTGGTGCTGTTGATGAGTGCAGGTCGAATACTAAGAGAAATAAAACGCTTTCTTTTTTTAGTCTACCAGCTAATGAAGAAAATGTAATTATTACCCGGTTAGTTAGTAATTTATTTACAAAGTATAAAAATAAACAAATTAGTAGGTGGTACCTAAAAAATACCTAAAGGTAGGTAAATTGGATAAACTCAGGTAAATTGGGGTTCGGCTTTATTGAATTAAAATGTAATACAGTGAAACATAGGTCAGTTACTTTATCGAAATAATACCTAAGTACCTATTATACCTATTAGTCTACTTTTTATGGGCTGCGCACCACCTACGAACTGTGTGTACCTACCTACCTACCTACTCGACGTGGTGGTTCGTCGACTAATGACTAATTAATTAGCGAAATGACTAGGTAGGTAGGTAGGTACCTACGTAGTTGACAATAAAATTAACCGATTCTCGAAATGCACCTACCTACTAATAATCTACAAATGACAGATTCCACAAATGACAGATTCGTTTTAGAAAGAGATAGCAAGAGTCACAATTAAGTAGCTCATAATTCGCTTGTTATACTTTATACAGGCTGAATTTCTTATTTCACATTTGTTATTCAATAATGTTATATTATTTCAACAACAGTCAATCAAATACCATTTTAGAAAAATGTGGTTGAAATATTTTTACCGAAAGTGTCAACCCTAGTTCGATTGTCACTCGGTCTCACGTCACGTGGTCTCGCGCAGCTGCAAAGCAATAGTGACTTTATACTCAAAGCTACAGGTGCATTATTGTACGCGGCAGAAAAAGTAGTCTACTAACGCTGTAGGTATCGAAATTTTTCTATGGAGTGATTTATCTGTTACGTAGTAACTATTTATTAATCTGTGGTTATGTTTTCAAAACACTATGGTCTTGAAAATATTTACAATACGTGTCATCATGCCTATTTTCAATACCTTCCATTGCTGTAGTGCTTAACTAATTTATTTTAGATTATAGGGCACTATTTTCCTATACTTTCGAAGCTGAGCAACGCGATTGATGATTTCAAAAAATTTTAAACGGTGTGTTCAGCAAATTGCATGCTGGCTTTTTAATTACAGAAGCTAGCACGAAATGTTACAGAAGCTAGCACGAAATGTTAGCTTTATAGCTTATTTCAAGCTACCTGACTAGCGTCTCTCTGGATATTCTCGTTTGCCATGGATGACTACAAGTTAAGTTCCAATGGTAGACGCTCCGTGCAAGGTTAATAAATAAATGAATCTCAACGCTGCCTTTTTTGGGCTTTTTTTTCTTTAATATACCATTATAATTATGTGCGTTTGCATCGAAAACAAACCGCAGTTTTGTGGTCAGCCACGATGGTTTATTGACCCATTATAGGCGTCATAATAAATAATAATGCACTGATCTTTAGGCTAGAGACCGCTGTGGTCGTGTTGATCACTAATTTAATTATCATTAGCTGTTAGAGGTCGGCGGAGATTGGTTTAGAGTTTTGAACAGTTTTATTATGACTCAATGTAGCACTTTGTGACTCAGAGTTTCCGTTTGAAACATTGTTTCTACGGTATAAACACTATAACAGTTACCAATTAGACGCAGTTAATAAAAACATGGAATGAAATGAATATTTATGAGCGAAATTTCATTTCAAATTGGTTGTAAATCTTTTTAAAGCCTTTTAAAAACACTTCCTAATTAATAATGGCAAGCAAGGCTGTACGTTGTCATGATACTTGATTGAGCATCCTCAGCACCATTTGGTTTAGGTAAGGCAGTTTTAGAAATAAATCCTTTTATCAGAGTTTTGAACGCACCCTGTGAACGTGGATCGCGACTTGACATTTCAAATATTATGAGATGGTCGGTATAGAGGTGAAATTTATTTAGTGCTCGCTCCCTCAGTTGAAGCGCGCGCGTCGCACGAGATCATTCACGGCTGGCTCCACAGGCTTTAGGCTATGGATACACAGGTGACGCTGCGATAGAAAACAGAGACCTTTCTCTCTGAGTCAGTGGTAGGCAAACTTATTTTAGTAGAGAGCCTCAAACTTTAAAGAATTCTAGAGGCTGGAATCATAGAAAACTATATATTTATTTTCTATAGGTGATAATAAGAGTATGCATCTATTATTCTAACATGAAGAATCTACTCTTCTTTTCACTTCTCGACCGTTAACACATTAGTATACCGGGCCATGTACTATCCATGTCGATGGATTTGCCGTGCTTTGCCCATCACTGCTCTGAGCCGTAATCCATAGTATCTGGTGTAGCCGTCTTTATTTATCCTACAAGCTTGACTGTACGAGCGATTGGGCTGGCTAGACCCAATAATACAGTCGAAATATTATATCTTAGCAAGAGCACGCCCCTGACGACGAGTAGACCCTGAAGGTTAACTATGTAATGTAGCGATCTCTGTCTCTCATTCTCCATTGACCGTGCGAATGAATGGAATGACTTTAGTCCAATATATGAGAGATTCAGTACTAAGAAAATAGCAGAATACCTACCTTTACCCTCTGGAGTTCAAGTAAGTGAATATGGTTAATGAATGAATGAATGATGAATGAATCTTGAATTTAATGGATGCGTGTAAAAAATCTGCAGCGGTCCTACTTAAGTTGTTTTACTTCAGCGAGGGTTAAAGAAACTTACATCAATAATTCCACGCAAATAATCAAAACTTTTCACAAATTTTGCAGACCTACTAAAACGTTTTTTGTAGCTTAGTAGGGTAGAGGCGTACATGCATAATGTGACTTAAAGTTTCTTCGTCTACAACTCCGCTTTTTATAGTAAGACCTTCCTTATTAAGACACTTTGACACGAACATGCGGTTAGTCTCAGCTCAGGTAACATTTAATCGATCGTGTAAACATTGCCTTAGCTACACAAATAAAATAAAATATGACATTGATCTCACATCTCATATAATACAAAACTGACATCTTTACTTTAAGTGACAAATAAAATAAAATAATGCAAAAAAAAACTATTAAGCTCCTTACTTATTGGTGCTCGTTGAGGTTCCGTCTGCTCTAACTTTCTTTATAAGAACCTCAAGGTCAAAAACCTAGTCGTTCTTTTGTTGTACAGACGATAGCACATAAATCACTTATTACATATTCATATTCATTTATTTGCCAACTGAGTGTTTCACTTACAACTTACTATTAGGTATTGCAAAAAATATTAAAAAATATTAATTATTAGAGGGCTAATTATTATTAAATATAAACAAATCAATATATTTCACAACAATCAC
Organism: Pyrausta despicata; assembly: GCA_963921415.1. Classification (NCBI taxonomy): domain Eukaryota; kingdom Metazoa; phylum Arthropoda; class Insecta; order Lepidoptera; family Crambidae; genus Pyrausta; species Pyrausta despicata. Next base: position 13,523,694 of record OY992848.1, read on the forward strand.
ACCAATTCTCTAGTCCCAAATTAAGCTACGAGTACGGTAACTAGACAACGGATAAACATACTTAAATACTTTTTTTTGTAAATCAATATATATTGTACATAGAAAACACCCAGACCATTACAAACATTATTAGTTATCTTATAATAAAACACTTACAAGTACACGTACATGCGAATAAAATTGCACATTTATCACATTGAGACGTGCTGTCTTGTGTACGTAAAACGAAACGCAAGAACTAGTATCGTTTTGACGGATTCCGTAGTATGGGCCTGTGCCGCGAACTACTGTGGAGTGTACCACTGTATAAGCGACACCTACTAGCATCTTCCAACATTTCGTTACGCTCGCATACCTACTGAACTATAAAACTGAACCCTGGGTTTTACAAGCGGTGGGCGGTGCGTTCCTAATTTCTCAAAATACTTGTAGATGGCGTTGTATACCTTGAAATGAAAGTGGAGCTTTCATAAGCTTACAACCAATAAATATATAAGTCGATGCTTACAACAGTGTAAACTAAAGTCATTGTTGTTTATCCAATTGATTTCATGTTTTATTTTATTTAGTATTAAGTGCTAAACATTGTTACAATTTATGTTATTGGAAGCCATAAACTCATTTTATTATGAATATTATTTTTATTATACTCGTTGAATAAGTTTCTACGATTCTTTTATGTAGAATTTATTTAGAAGAACATGTAAAACATAATTCACTGGTTCTATAAATAAAACTCATAATACCTCGTGTGTTCATAAGTTTTGAGACAAACATTGTGCTAAAAAAATACTGGCTGCTATTTATTTCTTTTTCTAATTTTGAATTTCGAATGTAAACTTTTAATTCCTTAGATTTTCAAATTCATTTCTTTCAATTTTCTCGTGAAGGAGAGAACAAAAGAATTACGTGCGACCGTGATTTCGCTATTTAAGGCGGGAAAAAAACCAATGGAGATTTTCCGTGAGGTGAAAACTTTTGGTGTGAGCCGTAACTTCGTGTATTACACTATTAAGCGATACAAGGAGACAAGTTCTTTGCAAGATCGCCAAAGGAGTGGTCGGCCGCGCTCTATTAGGACGCCTGCGAACATCAAAATCATCCGAGAGCGACTTCACCGAAATCTATGTCGAACTCAGAAAAAACTAGCTCTGCAGACTAATATTTTGCGCGTTTCAGTCAACAGAATACTGAAATATGATCTTAAGGTGAAGGCGTCTAGCCGTAGGAAAGTTCATTTTCATCCCACCATCTCGGAAAGAGTATTTTTGCTCTTCAATATCTGAGTGGAAAAGCCGTTTTTATTCACTAGAGGTGAAAGTAAATTTGAATTTAGAACATCGTGTGCACTAAGTTTGTGAATTAAAAAAATCATTAAACCTATTTATTGCTACCTCTATGGTGCCAAATATATCATACAACATTCTTTTTTTTTTTTTTTTTTTTTTTTTCTTATGGCTCACACGGCTTGTGCATAGCCACTTTCAAGTAAAAACGAGGAAACGGGATTATTATTGGAAAGAACGGAGGGATCGGAAGCGGAATTTGGGAGAGTGGTCAGGAGGGAAAGTTGAAAATCAAAATATAAAGGTACAATAATAATTAAAAATATATACATTATAAATATTGTGACTAACTATAGCTTTACATTATTTAGGATAAGGAAAGAGGCAATAATTTTGTATACGGAGAGATCTTTAGACAGCAGCAATTGAGTGGAACTTGTAGGAAAAGGAATATGGAAGGAAATAAGGCTTTTCAGGAAGTTTGACCGGTCATAAAGAGGGCAGGAAAAGAGTATATGGTTGACATCGGCAATGTCCATTCTACACTCGCATGTTGAGTCAGCAATTATACCAAGCTTAGCAAGATGGGCGGGCGTACAGACATGGCCCAATCGCAAGCGTATCAATATTGAAGTGACCATCTTGCTAAACTTCGCATCGTAAAACCACGGCTTAGAGGGAATCATAGGTTGCAGTTGAGCATAAAATTTACCTTTGGTCTGACGGGATGTTTCCCAAATACTGTTCCAAAGTTCCATTAAATAAACTTTAGGTAAAGACAAAAGATCATGCGCGTAATTTTTATAAGGGTGTCTATCACCACATTGCACCGCATCATTTGCCAGACGATCAGATATTTCATTCCCTTTTATCCCGCTATGACCCGGGATCCAAACAAAGTTAATAATTTGCCCGTTAGAAACACATTCAAATAGAATACGCCTTATATCAAAAATTACAGGATATTGTGACTTTAAGTAAAAGGGGAATTTACTTAGAGCCTGTAATGCACTTTGAGAGTCTGAGAATATGACTGTTTTGTTGAGCTTCATAATTTTAATGTATTCAACAGCTTTAAATAGACCAAAGCATTCACCAGTGAAAACCGAAGTCTCTGGGGGCATTTTTATTTTCTGGTAAATTTTATATTGCGAATGGTATACGCCTACGCCTACGCACTCTGTGGCATTATGTTTAGATGCATCCGAGTAAATATGATGAAAGTCGTTAAATTCCGTGTCAATAGTAAAGTTAAATAAACTGATAACATTTGGGTCTATTTTTTGGACCATGTTTAAATGGACGACAGGCGAAAAAGAAAGTGATTCATAACTATTACAAAATAAAGGTAAACGGTTCGATCTGTGAGTAGGAGAAGACAAAGACAAGAATTTTCGATAGCTTTGTACTATACAAGGTGCTGCTTTATGGGTCCAATAATTTGCCGTCGCTACCAACTCAGAAAGAGTATGGAGCATAGAAATAAGAGGATGATTAGTAAATTGCATGGTACGAAAAACAAATTTGTCAGAGAGGAATTGTCTTCTCAAATGTAAAGGAGGTTCACTGCTTTCGACCTGAAGAGCATTAATTGGGCTCGATTTCATTGCCCCTGTTATTAATCTTAAAGCCTTATATTGAATTTTATCTAACTCTTTAAAAGCAGTTACATTACCGGGTTCCAGGAAATATGTGCCGTAGTCTAATACACTTCTAATCAGTGCATTATATAGGAGCTTCATGGAGTAGGGGTGAGCTCCCCACCAAACTCCAGAGAGGCATCTAAGCATGTTTATAAGTTTTTCACATTTATTAACGACGTATTTACAATGCGCAACTCCTTTAAGCTTTGAATCTAGTATAACACCTAAAAATTTGAACTGGTCTACAACAGGAATATTAATTTCATCATACTGTAATTGGATAGGTGGTGGAGTACGCATACGAGAAAAAATCATTAACGCACTTTTAGATGTAGAGATTTCAAACCCATTACTACCCATCCAATGTTTCAGCAAAGCTAATGACGAATGTAAAGCCGATTTTGCATTTTCAATAGATTTATCAGCACAGTACAACAACAAATCATCAGCATATTGAAGGATTTTAATGTTATCGTTGTTACGAATAGTAGAGTCCAAGTCATGCGTATAAATGTTATACAATAGAGGACTCAATACAGAGCCCTGTGGCAATCCTTTCCAAACAGTATGAGTGAAATTAATACATCGGTCCGATAAAATGTTAATAATAAAGTTACAAAAGATGAGAGGAACATTTAACTGTTTAAGTTTAGCTAGCAATATCGGTAAAATAACGTTGTCGTAGGCTGAATTTATGTCCAGGAATACTGCTAATAGCGAGTAATTAACTGAAAATGCTATTCTAATATCAGTCAAAAGTATGCTCAGACTATCAGCAGTACTTCTGGCCTTTCGGAAACCATATTGACTATCTGCAAGGCATTCGTTGCTTTCTATGAACCATTCCAATCGGTTTTTGACAAGATGTTCAGCAAGTTTGAGAAGAACCGATGATAAAGCGATAGGGCGGTAAGACGAAGCATTAAAAGGGTTTTTATTAGGTTTTAAGAATGGCAACACTAGTTGACATTTCCAAGATGGCGGTACGTTACCTGTCATCATAATTGTGTTTATCAAATGTAAATAATACGAAAGGATGTAATCATTTATATGCGCTAAAAACGAGTAAGGTATGCCATCAGCTCCAGGAGCGGAATCTCGAGTGTTACTGATAACGCTTTTTAACTCGTGAAGTGAGAAAGGCGAAGAAAGTCCAGTAGGATCTAAAGAAGGGGATATTTGGGATTGTAGACACAAATTAAGGTCTTGAGGGACCCATGGGGGTGCTAACTTGTTTATAAAATCGTTGGCAATAGGCTCAGGAAGAGAAATGTTAGAAGGTTCAGAGAAGGCCGATCTAAATCTTTTAATACAACGCCATACCACTGTTGATGGTGTGGATGGTGATATGGAAGTGCAGAACTTACGCCAACTATCAAATTTCTTATTTTTGAATAGTTTACGAGTATCAGAGATAGCCTTAGATAGAACTTGAAAATTTGTATCAGTCATGTTTGAATTATAATTACGTTCTGCCACTTTTCTTGCTTTGACAGCCTCGGTGCATTCCCTATCCCACCAAGGTGGAGATGGAATTTTACGAGGAGAGTTATTCGTGATGGGAAAGACTTCTTTGGCAGCTTCAGTTAAAACATTACTAAAAGCATTAGCACACAATGTTTCATTACCTGGATTAATATGTGGCAGGGATGCAGCTCGTTTTTCTACACAACTCTTATATCTTATCCAAAGCTCACTGTCACTATCCTTAGTTACACAAAATTTTGTGCGAGTGATTTGTGAAGGTCTAGGTGTCTTTAGAGAAGGAAAAGAAATAACTATGGGGAAGTGATCACTTCCAAAAGATAAATTTAATGTTTCCCAGGTCAATAAGGAAGCTAAGTTAGGAGTACAAATTGACAAGTCTACAGCACTAGACCTTTGGTTAGGCTTTGTTCGTCTAGTAGGAGTTCCTGTATTTAAAATACAAAGATTGTGGGAATCTAACATGGAAATAATTTCTTCACCAAAAATATCAGTAACAGAGCTACCCCAGGACTGGTGATGAGCATTAAAGTCACCTAGTATAAGGAAAGGTCTAGGAAGTACAGCCAGTAAATCACTTAATACATTAAAAATCTCTAAGGATGGATGAGGGATATATACAGATATAATACAGATATTATTTACAGTAACAGCTACTATAGACATATTTACATTAATGTTAGGAAGGGAGATTGTGGTAAATGGTAAGCCATTTTTAATTAATAGTGCTGCTCCACCATAACCATCAGGTCGGTCATCCCTTACTACATGGTAGCCTTTAATATTAAAACTATACATCGGCTTGAGCCATGTCTCTGCTAATGCAAAGACTAATGGCTCGAATTTATTAAGTAAATAAAATAAATCGGATTTTTTGTTCAAGATGCTGCGGCTATTCCACTGCAGCACCTTCGCCCCCGACGCCATCAACCCCACCGACGCCATTTTTAACTACTTCTAGACATTTTTCAATTATTTGAGCAGCGTGGGACGGTTCATTAAAGTTTGACTGTGTTAATTTAAACAATGAAATTATCAAGTTAATTAAAGAAAATTGCTGTAAAGAAGCAGATTCATTTGCCTTTTCTAAATTCAAAGCACAACCATTAGGAGGTGCTGGTATAGTAAATTCTCTAATAAGAGCTTCATGAGCATCACGGTCATAGCCCTTGCCTAATTGAGGTGGAGGTCTTGATTTTAAAAACACTGTTTTCCTATATGATGATGATGAGGGTTGACTGTTTTTATTTTCATAGTTAATATTAGAGGATGACAAAGTAACTTTAGAGGGTTTGAGAACATCAGCATATGACTTAGATGTAGGTGGATGCAGCTTAGAAGCTTCAGCATAGGACAGTGAGTTGTTAGCCATAGTAGTTTTGATATTTTTTTGTCTTAAGAACTCAGGGCAGGATTTGTTTGTGGCAAAATGATACCCAGAGCATAAGCAACAACTTGCATTTTCCTCATCTACTTGACAGGATTCCCCAGTGTGAGACTGTCCACATTTGTAGCACCTTGGCTTTGATCTACATTGCAGTTTGGTGTGGCCAAACCTACAGCAACTAAAGCATTGAATGGTAGGATACACATACAAATCAACAGGCAGAGTATTGTAGCACATGTAAATGCGCTTGGGAAGCATTTGGCCATCAAATGTTACTACAACTGATTGTGAAGGCTTCCATACTGGTGAGCCGTTTACAAAAGTTTTAAAGTTTAAGCGCCTTGCCTTAATTATCTTACCACAACCTTCAGGAACAGTGATGTTGTCTATTACTTCCTCAGGTGACCAGTCTTCAGGTACTCCCCGTACAAGACCCATTCTGGTAACGTTGAACGTTGGGATAAATGCTTTCAAATTGTTAGCTGCTAAACATCCATGGGACAGAAAAGCATTAGCATCATCACTGTTGGAGAAGGCAATGGATAACTTGTTTCTGCCAATTTTTTTTAAACTTCCTTTAATAATATTAGGGAACGAATATCTTTCCAAAACTCTGCCGAAAACAACGGGGTGGAATGTGATACCTGAGTCTTGTGCAGCAATCTTTTGAACATGAATAACATATGGAGCCGAATCAGTATTGTTATATGTTTGCCGACCAACAGGCGTGTGTCGAAGATCTGTACCAGGAGCAGCACTAGGAGCATAACTTTCATTAGAATTAGTTAAATTTTCAATTGAATCTTTTTGGCGACCATAGTGCTTACGACGTCTCTTTACGCGGGGTTTTGGGGAGTTACCTGAATCACTGTAACAATCGTTAAACCCATCTGAACCATCAGTATCTTTTACAGACTCATTTTCTTTCTCAAAACCACCTATCGTGACATAATTTGATGCTGGGGGAGGAACCACGAAGCCCCCCGACAAATCGGGGGGCTCGTTCATTGTGAAAAAGTGCAAAAACTTACCTAAATATCAGCAATCTACGTAAATTAATATATACACTCTATAAATAGACTAAATAAACTATTTACAACAATATATACACCCTTCTGATCACTTTATACAGTTAATATTATAAAAATTAAAATTAAGATAGAAAAACACGCCCGCCACGTTCCTCGTTTCCCGCGCTTTTTTCTACAACATTCTTTTAATTTGTTAAAAACTAAATCTCGGAACCTTTTTGGTGTTCTTTTTTCAATTTGCTTTGTAGGCGGTTCTTTACGCGGCATTTTTTCACGTCATTGTTGAACCTTATTTTAAAACAAGTAACTTGAAAACAAGTGAAAAAACTAAAATGAGTGATTCTAGCGACGAGAAAGTTTGTTTGACGCCAACAGAATTAACTTAAACTGTTAATAATGCGCAAATGAGCTTTCTCCCTCAACAATCACGCGAGAAGTATTTAAAACAGTACGTTATGTTCAACACGTGGCGACTAGCAAAAGGAGCCAAAACATTCTCAGAAAACGTTTTGCTGGCATATTTTATAGAATTATCCGAGAACAAGAAAGCAAGCACTCGAAAAACAGTACACAAGTGACTAACACCAATATTACAGTACCCAACAAAAATATTACACTCAATTTAAATAACTGTAGCAACGTTACTTTCAATTTTTATTAATTATACCTAAGTATTATTTTGTTATAATTTAAAGATTATTCTGTAATACTTACCTGTCATAATGTAGTAGTTAATACCTAAACTGAAATAAAAGTACCTATCTTGTGATTGTCAACGGTTTTTTTTTTGCATTTAGTCATTTCCTCGCTAAGGTGGAATGAAAAGTTACGTGTTGCACTCGAGTGCAAAGATTTTTAACCTCGTGCTCTTTTGATTCCCTCGCTAACGCTCAGGATTCTAATTTTGAATCACTCGCTGCGCTCGTGATTTTAGACTCCTTCGCTTGCTCGGTCATCAAAATTGAACACGCGGTTAAAAAGCAACTTTGCACTCTTGTATAACAAATAACTATTCTTAAACGTAAAATACTCTTCACCGATGAGAAAATCTTTACTGTCGAAGAAAAGTACAATCGACAAAACAATAAAGTGTATGTAAAAAGTAGCAAGGACGTCCCAGCTTCCGCACGGAATGTCTCGCTTACTCATCATCCGGCTAGTGTGATGGTATGGTGGGGAGTTTCGTATGAAGATGTCACTCCGCTCCATTTTTGCCAACAAGGCGTCAAGGTGAAAGCCAAGAACTATCAAACTGACACCTTAGAGCCTGTTGTGAAACCCCTGTCCCTTACTTTGTTTCACAACAAGGATTGGGTTTTCCAACAGGACTCAGCGCCATCCCATAAAGCAAAAACCACCCAAGCGTGGTTGAGGGAAAATGTGCCGGCCTTCATCGCGGCGAACGAATGGCCCTCCAGCCCCGACCTCAACCCGCTGGATTATGCTTTATGGGCTGAGCTGGAGCACAGGGCCTGCCGAAAGTCCCACCCAAACTTGAAGTCACTGAAGCGAGCTCTTGTCCGAGAAGCAAAGCGAATTCCGCTGGAAAAGATTCGTGCCGTCATTGATGACTGGCCAAATCGTCTAAGGGCCTGTCCAAGGGTGGTCATTTTGTATCATAATAATTATTTTTTGTTTATTATTATCTACTTATTGTTTACTGAAAATTTTAGAAATATATGTTAATTATAAAAAAAGTTATGCAACTTTTATTTCGTCTCAAAACTTATGCACACACGAGGTATTATGTAAAAATGAAATGAATGTACAGAATATTTTATTTCGCCCATAAAACATAAATCTAGCTACAAATAAATATAATATAGACTCACCGGAATCTCACGAAAATCAGGGTAATTTGAGTTTATGTGTGGTATCATTGGGGAAATTGGAAAAATTACTTTGATAGTTTGAATTATTACAGGGTAAGAAGAATGATACAATATTTTAGGAAAAGTAGTTTTCCTGATTGCCTAGGCTTATGTGACTCTTGTCTTTACAAGGATTTGGACGATAATATGCTGCGTTTTATATCAATATTTGCAAAAAAACATGAGTTAAAAATAAAAGTACTTCAATAGGAGAAAAACACATTTATTGAAATCCGTTCATCATAAGATAAGTTTTCTCACTTTATTCGAAATGTTTCTTATATGCTATCCTGTCTCTTGATTAAAGTCTTACCCTTAAGGAGCTATAAAAACCCCTTAAATCTTCAATTTATAATAGGAAGTTCGGTCAATCTGATAAAATTTTTGTTTTTTATGAAATATAAATTATATCATGCACCACTTTTCTCTATAAAGTATCAAAATTGTTTGGTTCCACTAAATAGGGAAAATGTCATCATTGTTATCAAGCACTATCCAGGTAGTCGAGACACAATAATTCGATTTTTCACGTTTACAGTTCATGAAACACAGGTCAAACGATGGCTCTAAAACGGTAATGCATAATTCTTTTCAAAATATTCTGGAATCATAACAAAAATAGTTAGTAAAATAAATCTAAGACTTTTCATGACATAGCATGACATCGACTGACAACGACACTGACAATGGCAAGTCATTAGTGCCATATGAAAATCTGATTTACGTAACATTTCAATTTTTCATCATATTCCGGTCCCCTTATTATTATCATGAGTTATGATGAATCAGCATATTAAACTTGAATATATTTTAAGACATAACTGCTTTGATTACCTGACTACTTTCTGTTAGGCGCCATTCCAATAATACACTAGCGGCCGCCCGAGACTTCGTCCGCGTTTTTGCCACCGAGTTTCATACAAACACGCAACCCCTTTTTTAAACCTTGAGAGTGGAATTAAAAGAACCTTTCAAAGGTGGTGCCCACGTCATAGTACCTATATGTATGCAGTCTCAGCCCGATCGGTTTGAAATTGACAAAGTTTCATACAAACTTTCATCCCCTATTTTATCCCCTTAGGGATAAAATTTATCAAAATCCTTTCTTGCCTACTTCATAACATCTACCTGCATGCCAAACTTCAACCCGATCCGTCCAGTGGTTTGGGCTGTGCGTTGATTGATCACTATGTCAGTCAGTCGGCCAGCCAGACAGTCAGACACCTTTGAGTTTATATGTTTAGATTAAAATAATTAAATGCAACACGTTTCAATTTTTTCCGCAAACATCTAAGAATTTCCACCAGTTTCCCATAGTCTCATATCACAGCTTATCGGCGACTCGCCGCACCTTCCCTACATTATCTGCTTTATTAGGCTGCATTATCTATCATACACCATTCATACAAACATAGCATCGTAGTACAAATAGGCTTGCCGGAAGGGATTGCATTCTTTTGTCTCAAAATAGTATTACATTTTGACCAACCATTTCTGTATTGCATCACTATACTCGTAGACACGGAAAATCCGAACTATATTGACGATATTATGTTCTTATAGATCACCAGTTCTTCATTTAAAATATCTGTTGTTTAGTTTGAATTATAGAGTAAATGCATGCAAATAGTATTCCTAACTTTGCCTATCGGATTCAAGACACAAATCCATTACACTTAGCTTAACTTAGGATTTTATTTTTTAACCCAATTACTTGTTGAACAAATGAATTGAATGCAGCCTTCCTACACCCAACCTCTTACATTATTTACAGATGTAATGATCAATCTCTTCAACACACGTATCACACTGAACGTAACAGCAGTTCACCATCTTACATCTACACCTCGATGTAATATTCTTCTTTGTCGTAACATACCCTCTGTTACAACAAAGCGTTGCACAGTTATGCCTGTCTCTACACACCCTCCCCTTCGTACTAACACACAAGTTTGGAGACTTCTGCAAGTATAGCAACTGTTTTCTATCAACCTTCAACTTCTTTCGATATTTCGGCATGATCGCCCTCTTCGATGTATAGTTCACAATCTTTTTCTTAACAGCATGATGGTACTGCTTCTTCAACACTCCCATGGCAGAATTGAACGGACCAAGTCTTTTCCAACAGGTCTTCGTCGTACAAGACCCGGAGAACCCGTGACATTTGCACACTTCCCTCATCTGTTCTCCTATGGCGTCTATACCAACAACAACGTCCTGCTTCAGGATTTCTGCTATCTGATCTGTGCCAGCATGTTTGAAGTCCAAGAAGTTTCTAGTCAACCTTTGACCTTGTTTGAAATCGTCTCCGCACCCGCTGTTCTTCCATGAAAAGTTTCCGTGTTTCCCAAAACTGCCCACACATGTACATCTAGTCAGGTCCCCTGAGGCACAAGCCTTTGCCACGGCGTGAGTCATAGATGCAGCCATAAGAGCATGAACGAACGCTGTTTCCCTATATATTTTATCAAAGATCTTTTTCTTAGCATTCCTATTGAATATCAGCGAGCAGTTCCATCGATCGTACTGGAATGTTTCCTCACACGCGTTTATAGCTTGTGTCCTAGCGATTTCTAGGACATTCACTAGCCCTGGATTCCGGGAACAAATCTTAGATTGACGGCGCGATGATCTCATTGTCTTGCATGTACCGGGGTACATGACTTGAGATCTCTTTGTGAATAGTTCTTCAATTGTTTTCTGGAGGACTGGTTGGGATCTGTAATTATATTGAAAGATTTTAGTCGGCATTTATGTACCTACATTCAAGGACGCTGAAAAGCTTGCTAGTGATTAAGTATTTTCTTTGGTTAATGAGGTTTCTAATGAAATGCTTTTGGAAACGCATGAATAAACCTAAAACAGCCACAGTGAACGTTCTTAATTTAATTAGTATTGTTTCATGTAATATGTATTTTATTGTGCTGTGGTAAATTATGTGTGTGGGGAACGTCTGGCCACAAATCGTAAATAATGAACAGGCACGGGCGAAACCTTAAAACGACGGATAGTACTGACTCACCCCTCAACATTTTTCGTAGCAATAATAGAAACCGTTGAAAACAGAAGCACATAAACGAAACTACAACTAAACATTTTTAACACAATTCTTAAAAATCACATAATGACTATCTCAGATCACTCACTCACTTTCGCGACAATAGTGACATTGTTGGATGCGTTTTTGAAAATGAGCTCATTTGCCAAGACAAAGCACCGATAGTTTATCAAAAAGGGAGTGAACATACCTTAGATGGTAATGGTAAACTCAGAAATCAATATTCACACAAGATTAGAATACAAGACACTGTTCTTTGAGCAAATGTTGAGTCAAAAAAAATAATTTAAGTCTAATCTGACGTGTGTTATTTATTCTAATGAGTAGAGACCGGATAATATGCAACATAAAATTGACATTATACTGTCGTGAAGCGACAAAGAAGGGAAAAGGGAAACGAAAAGAATTGAGAAATAACAAACAAATTATATTAAAAGAAAAACAGAAAAAAAATAAAAAGAAACCTAGACGAGTGAGAGGAATGAATGAGTGAAAATGAGTGAGTGTAGTGAGTGGAGTGGGCGTGGATAGGTGTCTTCTCAAGATTAAGCGGGTCCGGAGGCGCCGAAGTGAAGCGAAGCGTTCTTGGAGTAGTCCGTCGATGCGCAGCGGTGTAGAAGCTGGAGCGCAGCTGTGCCGGAGACCGTGAAGACACCGGTGATCAGCAGAGGTAGACGCGATGGCTCTGTCAGCAAAGGCAAGCAGTTGATGTATCCGATGTAGATAAATTTAGGAGGAGGCAATGCTCCCTCCGTGGGAGTAAAGTGAAAATCCTCCTTAATAGGAGCGAGTAGCAAAGTGGGTAATCCCTCCTCGGGGTAAAGAAGAATAGTCCCTCCTCAGAGTAAGGAGGGTTCAGTCCCTCGCAGTTCCTCCTCAGGCTAGGAGAGTTCAGTTCCTTGCAGTCCCTCCTCAGGCAAGGAGGGGTCAGTCCTCAGTGTTGAAGAGAGTGAGGTCCTTCCGGAGGTAGAGAGGTACTGGTCTTCCAGAAGTACTACTTAAAGTGTCGTATAGTAAAGAGTTTACTGTTATAGAATCGAAGCCAGGAATAGAATGAGTCAGATATGGATGGTATGGGCTTATATAGGGCCGGCCGTTCAAATTTAGAGCGTGGATAGAACGCGATAAAACTCGTGCTTTGCAGAGTTTGTAATGGAAATTGTATTGAAACTTTGCTAAAAGTTGTCAATTTTCAGAAAAAAATAATAAGACTCCCGTCACTCAAAATGTCAAACATAGTGTCAAAAAGTACAAAATTCGGAAAAATACTACTAAATTGTGTTCACAATAAGAAATAATTATGCTGAGAAGGAGAGAAAAACCATTAAAATGTTAGTTATAACCCTTTTTCCCTATTTTACAGCGGAATATCACATTTATAGGTGATACAAACTTTGACGTTTATGAACACGTAATTAGAAATTCCTTATTTTTCAGTAAAAAGTGAACGAAAACAGATTCCACGGAACAGAATAATAATACACGCAAAATGCATATATTGTGAGAATGAAAATGACTGGATACCCAAACCGGAACAAATTATTAACAGTATACCAAGTGAGTATGCACGTCGGTACATTTCCCCCACGACCCCAGAAAATTTTCGACTCAGAGAAAATTTATGAAAGAAAAGCCTAAAGAAATCTTAGGAATCCTACTTCACCAAGCATACAACCTTTAATACAAATGTTTATTCTTCTTCTAACATACCATCATCTTCAAACTGTTAGGGTGGAGTTCACATTCAATGACTGCCACTCTAGAAGGAAGTTCCTCAACGACGACAGGCTTATTTAGGGAGTTGTCAACCGCTCCATATATGGAGAAAAAAAATACGACTTAGGCCTTCGTTACGAGTAGTCAACCGCTCGAACTGAAGGCTTGTTTAACGAGTAGTCATCCGCTCGGATTGATGGCTTATTTAACGAGTAGTCAACCGCTCAAAAGAAAGTACTAGTTAGTACTAAGAAGACCAAGTAAAGATCCTCAAGTTAAGGGGTTTAGAGTCCCTAAAGAGATCAAGTAAAGATCCTCAAGTTAAGGGGTTTAGAGTCCCTAAAGAGATAAGGGGTTTAGAGATAAAAAGATGAGTTTCAAGTCCCTCGAGTTAAGACAAGGGGTTAAGAGTCCCTTAAAAGATTAAGATAAAAGGTTAGAATTCCTAATTAAAGAGAAATTAAAATAAATAAAGAGAGGGATTTAAAGAAAAAAATAAATAAATAGAACAGCTAAGTGTTCCACACACAAAAAAAAAATAACACATTTTTACTCGTTGATCAAGCTGAAGAGCTAGGACAACAATAACACAAAAGGAAATGAAAATATGTTTTGAGGGATGATTGGTGAATAATGAATGATTGGTGAATAGTTGACAAAATGTAATAAAGATTTAGAATTTAATATCTTTAATATGCCATTTTGTTTTAGTACCATTAACATCTTCTAGAATATAAACTAATGGTGAAATCTTTTCTCGTACTTTGCATTTTACAAATTTAGGGGCAAGTTTGGCACTGAAATAAGAACCTGCATTACTTTGCACATAATTCTTACGCCAAACTGTATCACCGATATTAAATTCTTTAAAAGAACGACGTAAGTCGTATCGTACGCTATTTTTGGCATGAGCTAAATATAAGGCTGTTTGAACTTTATCAAAATAAGAGGTGAGGAAACCAATATTTTCAGCATAAATATCGCGAGGTAAAAATACAACTTCTTCGATACTTCGAGATGAGGTATACAACGAACCGCAGGGCACGGTTTCGCGACCAAAGACTAAAAAGTTAGGAGTAAAACCAGTTATGGAACTAACGCAGCTGTTAAGGGCTTGTTGAATTTTAGGGAGATAGTTATCCCACTTTCTATGATCGTCACCTACTAAAGAAGCCAATGCAGTAATTATCGTTCTATTATATCTTTCAGTGGGATTGACTTGGGGACAGTAGAATGGAGAATGGGAAATAAAAGAAACTTTATATTTTTTTAGGAAAGAAATAAATTCACGAGATTGAAATTGAGGTCCGTTATCCATGATGACTGTTTGAGGGACACCATGTGTAAGAAAAACAGAGTTCTCTAGAAAAGAGATGATATTAGGCGTGGTGGCACGTTTAAGAGGAAAAATTAAAGTATATTTAGTAAAGCAGCAATTAATTACTAAAATATATTGATTACGATTTCTCGTCATAGGTAAAGGACCCATAAGGTCAAGCGATATGGTTTGGAAGGGCCTAGAGCAAATTTTGGGTTTTCCCATAGGTCCATAAGGTGAATGATTAGGGTGTTTATAAGCTAAGCATTTATCGCATTTAGAAATGAAGTTGGCAATGTCTTTAAACATTCCAGACCAGTAATAGCGAAAAGAGACTTTTTTGTACGTTTTAAAAATTCCTAAGTGAGGTTCACTTTCAGAGCCATGATTGGATGCAATAAGTGTTTGTCTTACTTGAGGTAAAGGAACTTCTTTCCAAGTGAAGTCTTCATTGAGGCTATGAGGTGAGAATATATGTCGGTATAGTTTGTTATCCTTTTCCATATAGTTTGGATAAGAATCCGGATTACTTCTGCAGCCAAGTAGAATCTTGTTATATTGATCCAAATCTCGGTTAGGAGGCGATTCTTCGGTTGAAATAGGAAGAACACCATAATGTGAAGAGTCCACAAGGTCTAAAGGTTTAGATCTTGAAAGCAAATCTGGTACAATATTGTCCTTACCTTTTTTGTGTTTCAGAATGAAGTTGAAGGAAGATAGACGTAGAGTCCAGCGAGCAAGTCTTCCAGAAGGATTAGATAAATTAAGGAACCACTTCAGCGCTGCATGATCTGTATAAATAGTAAACTGCATGCCATTGTCGAGGTAACAACGCCAATGTTCCAAAGCGGTTAAAACAGCCAGAGTTTCTCTTTCTGTAGTTGAGTAATTCTGTTGATTTTTATTTAAAGCTTTACTCATGTAAGCAATGACCACTTCTTTATCGTCCTGGACTTGTGTAAGAATTGCTCCAACGCCGTAGTTAGACGCGTCGCAATGCAAAAGGAAGGCTAAAATCTGGACAGGCAAGTACCGGAGTGGTAACCAGGGCTTCCTTTAGCCTTTGAAGAGCAGATTCAGCTTCTGGATTCCAGGTGAATTTCGGAGCATTTTTCCCTGTACACGTAAGCTTGTTCACAGGACCGGCAATTGTGCTGAAATTCGGAATGAATCTTCGGAACCAGCTGCATGTACCAATGAATCTTCGAACTTCTTTTCTGGAAGATGGAGTAGGATATTCCAAGAAGATAATATTATTATTATTATTATTCCAATATTCAAAGACTCGAATTTGTTAGAAAGGCCATCAAATTTATTTTTAAGATCATTAAAGGTTGATAAGAACTCAGGACTTAGGTCAATATCAATACGTTCAATTCTATAAAATAGATGGTTGAGATAAGATTCAATTAAACGATTAAATTTAGAATCACCCTGTATTAATCTAGTTATTTTTCCTTCCAGGTAATTAAGGGTTGTATCAATTTCAGCAAGATCCTCATCAATAGAGAGAGGAGAAATTAATATTTCCTCTGATGAAGTTATCGAAGAAAGTCGATGGATTTGTTTTCTAAGGTCTATAACCGTGTTAGTTGGTTCCTCTAATCTAATCTTTACCTCGTATATAAGTTCGGCTTTGTTAAGATAGTCAAATTTAATTAATCGAGACATTGTAAAGATGTTAATTAGAAAGAAAGTCAAGATTCAATAAAGCTCAAACAAATTAAAAAAAAAATGAAGTACCTCGTTTTCTTCTAGATTGTAGAGTGAAGTTGTATTGTATATGAAGATTCGAGATGACAGAGTAGGGGTTAAGATTTAGGATGACAATGAAGGGGTTAAGATTTGTTAAAAGAAAAAGCCAAATAAGGATGATTAGGTGAAGAACACTAGAAGAAGTGTTGTTTTAGAATTTAGAAGTAAATAGAGAGTGAAATGAATGAGGAATGAAAAGCAATATACTAAATAAGAGAAAGAGAGACTAAAGACTTAAATGTTGGGCGCCAATTTGTCGTGAAGCGACAAAGAAAGGAAAAGGGAAACGAAAAGAATTGAGAAATAACAAACAAATTATATTAAAAGAAAAACAGAAAAAAAATAAAAAGAAACCTAGACGAGTGAGAGGAATGAATGAGTGAAAATGAGTGAGTGTAGTGAGTGGAGTGGGCGTGGATAGGTGTCTTCTCAAGATTAAGCGGGTCCGGAGGCGCCGAAGTGAAGCGAAGCGTTCTTGGAGTAGTCCGTCGATGCGCAGCGGTGTAGAAGCTGGAGCGCAGCTGTGCCGGAGACCGTGAAGACACCGGTGATCAGCAGAGGTAGCCGCGATGGCTCTGTCAGCAAAGGCAAGCAGTTGATGTATCCGATGTAGATAAATTTAGGAGGAGGCAATGCTCCCTCCGTGGGAGTAAAGTGAAAATCCTCCTTAATAGGAGCGAGTAGCAAAGTGGGTAATCCCTCCTCGGGGTAAAGAAGAATAGTCCCTCCTCAGAGTAAGGAGGGGCAAGTCCTCGCAGTCTCTCGGGCTAGGAGAGGATAGCCCCTCACAGACCCTCCTCAGGATAGGAGGGGTCAGTCCCTCGCAGGCCCTCCTCAGAATAGGAGGGTTCAGTCCCTCGCAGTTCCTCCTCAGGCTAGGAGAGTTCAGTTCCTTGCAGTCCCTCCTCAGGCAAGGAGGGGTCAGTCCTCAGTGTTGAAGAGAGTGAGGTCCTTCCGGAGGTAGAGAGGTACTGGTCTTCCAGAAGTACTACTTAAAGTGTCGTATAGTAAAGAGTTTACTGTTATAGAATCGAAGCCAGGAATAGAATGAGTCAGATATGGATGGTATGGGCTTATATAGGGCCGGCCGTTCAAATTTAGAGCGTGGATAGAACGCGATAAAACTCGTGCTTTGCAGAGTTTGTAATGGAAATTGTATTGAAACTTTGCTAAAAGTTGTCAATTTTCAGAAAAAAATAATAAGACTCCCGTCACTCAAAATGTCAAACATAGTGTCAAAAAGTACAAAATTCGGAAAAATACTACTAAATTGTGTTCACAATAAGAAATAATTATGCTGAGAAGGAGAGAAAAACCATTAAAATGTTAGTTATAACCCTTTTTCCCTATTTTACAGCGGAATATCACATTTATAGGTGATACAAACTTTGACGTTTATGAACACGTAATTAGAAATTCCTTATTTTTCAGTAAAAAGTGAACGAAAACAGATTCCACGGAACAGAATAATAATACACGCAAAATGCATATATTGTGAGAATGAAAATGACTGGATACCCAAACCGGAACAAATTATTAACAGTATACCAAGTGAGTATGCACGTCGGTACAATACGAGTAAGCATTCAAATGTGCAAAAAAAACAAATATGAATCAAAATTCCTAAAATATTCATCAATATATGCAAAATGTTACGATTTTTTCAACTCATACTTTTACACAAATTCATTGAAAACCCACCCACAACATAATATTCTCTACTACAAAAGAAATAGGCAGTATTTAGCCCTTGTTTAAATAATATCTAACCACCTAGAAACGTATGCCTCCTTTAGGTTATTTCATTTGCAATGTTATTCACTTTGAATTTGCCGGGTTAATATTTAAACAAGGGATTTTCACTGCTTAGTTATTTTGTAGTAGAGGGAAAAACGTCTCTTGTTGATCACTTTATGATAGAAGAGTTCTACTTATTTATTACTCATTATTCTTACTATTAAGTTGTCGTGTATAAGAATTCGATATTTTCTTAAATGTTTTGTATCTACTTTCAAACTGTGAAAGTCCTGAACGCTCGAAGCGGAAATAATTTATGGTCGAAGTTTTCATAATAACACGCAAGGGACTCATTCATATCTTTGGTTGATAAATATCCTTGTTATTCACATTACGTGAGTTATTGGCTGTACTGTTCCACTTTTAAGGCTTTATAAATTTGGTCACTCATATTGTGAATAGATGTATATCATCATCTATATATATAAAAATGAAACCCGTTTTCCTTGGTCACGACATCACGCGTAAATGGCTGGACCGATTTCACTAATTCTTTTTGTGTTGTATTTGTTATTATTAGGAGAAGGTTCTTACGGAAAAAAAATATTAAGAAAATCTCTCAGAAATATTGTAAAATATACATTAATTTTGCATATTTTAAAAAACGCGCGTAATTAATATCAATGTCATTCGATGACATTGTTTAATCATTGCAACGCTAAGGCGGTACGAAGTTCGCCGGGTCAGCTAGTTTTTTAATAAATTACCTGAACATTTAACTTCATTACCTTTAGATAAATTTAAAACAGTTGTAAAAGATGTATTAATGTCGAAAGGATATTATAAAATTAATGATTATATAAATATCCAAGATAGGTATATAGAATGTTTGAATGTAAACAATTATTGAAAATAAAATTTGAAAAGAGGCAATGACAATAGTGACCGAGTTAACCCAAATTGTCCCGAAGCGGTGGTAGGGTTAATTTATATGTTGGAATGTGTTTTTTTGAGTCTGTTTACAATAATAAATTGATTTTATTGTTTTTTATTTTATTGCTACTTGGAACAAGGAAAGTCGTCAAATTATGCCAGTTGAATTTCGTTCTTCAGTTTGTTTTTCATAAGAAAATTCGTTTGGCAATTCAGATGCTGATATTATTGATAAATGAAGTAATAATACTAATATTACTGTCAGAGAAGTTTAATCTCCCATAGCCGTCTGGCAAGGATTGCGCTTGTGATATAGGCTAATTTAAATCCAGACGTCTAGACATCGTCTAGCTGGATACTATATAAACATGACTTTGTCTGTGTGTCCCTGTTGGTTTTCACCTTTTGACTTTATTACTTTGATAAATTGCACCTTATAATTCACCCAATAAGCAAAATCAGAGCTTCGACATAGGACAAAAGCTTTAAAATATGTTTGTTTATTCAATTCCATTCTGTCCTTTATTTATTTTTGCCAACTCGCTAGTTTAGTTTAGTTATTAAAAGCGGTTAGTACTAATTTATTTAATTAATTCAATAGTAGGTATAAACGCGAAAGTTTGTAAGTATGGATGTTTGTTATTATTTCACGTAAAAACTACTGTTTGGAGTTTGTTTTTTTCCAATATATAGCTTATAAATCAGAATAACACATAGGCTACAATTTATAAAGGGGGGCAATTTATCAATATATAGGATTTCCTTGCGGAAGAACTCGTGGGCGGCAAGTAGTCTGTTAAATAACTAAAACTGTTAAATTCTATGCGTAAAATATTTACCTATGTGACATCGAACTCGAATCACATTAGAGCATTTTAATTCCATCAACGGCAGAGTGGCGATTTCTATTCGATTACGTTCAATGAAATCAAAATAACACAAAGGCTACAATTTATAGAGAATTGTGAAGATAAAGGGTTTGCTCGCAGACGTAGTCGCGGGCGGCAAGTAGTCTGTTAAATAACTACCAATTCTCATGTGTCAAATATTTTCCTATGTGACATCGAACTCGAATCACATTAGAGCATTTAAATTTCATCGACGGCAGTGTCGATTTGCATTCGATTACAGCGAATGAGATTTAAATTGGCACTCGCGTCGCGTAACACGTTGATCGTAAAGTCGGCTACATCTCATCAGCCTATATACTGCTAGGCACAGGCCTCACCTCAACTATGAGGTGGTCCGAGCCATACTCCGCCACGCGGGCTCAGTGCGGATTGGTGGAGGGGTGTTTGTAAGGTAAATGACCAATCTTACTGTCAGATGACCAGACTTAACGACCAATATCTGTCGATATTAACCGGGACCAACAGCTTAACGTGCCTTCCGAAGCACGGAGATGCTTGTAAATAGACGTCACTTAAATGGTGAGAATGGTCACCCATCCCAAACATGACCGTGCCTTAGGTTGCTTAATTTTGGGTATCACTACCAAAGCGCTGCAACCACTGCGCCACAAGCACCTCTTGCGCCAAAGCACCTCTCATACATAATAGAAGTAATATACTATTCCCGCAATACTTGGATGAAAAAATAATTTGTCATAAATACACGCGATTGGGATCACGCTCTCAAAATTACCGAAAACTATAATTTTCTATAAATCGATTGGTGAAATCACATTTCAGGTGCATCTTCTGTGTCACATTGCGAGTTGTATTGTCAGTCCTACGAGTTCCAGCTCTGGTAGGTATTTTCTAGTGGTAACAGTTGGATGTATTTGGGTTCTTGCGCTGGCGTCATTTAGTGGAAATTTAAAGCAAAATAAATCTCCTTTTCAGCTTTAGTTATTGATTTCCGCAAAGTAACGCCTGATTCCATCAACGATTTGTATTTTTTTTTGGTGTGCAATAAATTGTTGGCTCTATAAAATTACAATTTGGGGCTAATGGCAGGTACATGCAGAATGCTGCAATTATTTAAATGCGTACAGTCCAGTCTATCCGCAAGCGTGGTCAGCATGCTATTGGTGCTCCACCGCAAAAATAATTAATTAATTAATAACTAATTTGCTATTAAATAAATAAATATTTCAAAACAATCACACCAATTCTCTAATCCCAAATTTTATACATAGAAAATATTATACATAGAAAACACCCAGACCACTACAAACACACATGTTCATGCACACATATGCTCGTACAGTGTGGGGATCGAACCCGCGACCCTTGGTTTTAGAAGTAGACCACTGCACCAAGCGGTCGTCAAAATCAAAATCATTTTGTTTGAGGCTCAAACTTTTTACTGCTTGGGTCGAAGTTACCCCCTGAGCTGAAACAATACACAGGCACCAGTATTTAACATTCGTACGTACTTGTATACCGTAACATGTATCGGGGCAGCCTTCATCGACCGTGGCTAGGTAATGTGACACGTGCAGGCTTCCAGGTTTAATCTGGTCCATTTAATCCATAGCAGTCACGTTGAAAGCCCGCAGTCCATTGATTAATACATTATGTATTTTGTTATTCATGTAGGGACAGCCAGCGGTTTGTTGTTTGTCCACATATAGGTAGTCTGGGTTGATTTATTTTTTATTATCCGTTTATACCACTTTACGTGTTTAAAAAGTATGATTTTCGAGATGGAAATAAAGGTTTCTGATCTCAGAAAATCAGTCTAAGCAGCAGGAGCTGTGTGGTGATAAATTTATGTAGGTCTACTCAGATGTTCTATTTAAAAAAAAGCTTAATTAGTAACTAGTGCACACGGCAGACGTTGTCTTGTCCGCATTTTTCGCAATTTATCAATATTTTCTCATCGTTTATACCTTCCTTGGACTTTCACAAATATTTAAGGCTAAAATTATTGAAATCGGTTCAGCCGTTCTCGGTTTCCTGTCCTTTCTCGGATATCAAAGTATCTCCATACCATATTTCATGCAAATTGGCTCAGCAATTAAGGCGTGATTGAATAACAGACAGACAGACGGAGTTACTTTCGAACTCATTATTAGTATGGATAAAATATATAATATAAAGTGATATTAAATAGTTGCTTAGACCGCAGCTGCATGTAAAAATAAAGCCAGTCACCCGCTTCTAACTTCTAGCAGACATTATCCCCGAACATTTTTAAACCTCACTTAAGTCTTTAAGAACGAGCTTTTCAAACCGTATACACATGTACTAACTTAAGAGGCATATCACATAATTCGCCAGACACAGGTTTTTGGCCGAAATCTTTTTCAAAGGATTTATCGGAAATCGAAGGCCGGGAAGAGATAGAAATTTCGCAATTACAAACATGTTAAGAAATTGTGTAAAAACATTATCAATTGCCAGATCGGTGCACTAAGCTAAAGTTAACTTTTGGCCTATCGTTTTGTACATTGATTGATGATTGATTAATGAAGAAATTCCTACTTCAAAGCGCCATCCGATTTTCTGTTTTTGCTTAAAAACCCAAGTTTTTGAGCAAAAAACTGTCAATATTTTGTAATATTGCTGTTGACCAATAAAATAATAAATATTTCTCAACAAGCACACCAATTCTCTAGTCCCAAAGTAAGCTACGAGGCTTGTGTTATGGGTACTAGATAACGGATATACATACTTAAATGCTTTTTTTTGTAAATAAATACATATTATAAATAGAAAACACCCAGACCAGTACAAACACACATGTTCATGCACACTTATGCTTGTACTGTGCGGGAATCGAACCCGCGACCCTTGGTTTAGAAGTCCGACATGCGGACCACTGCACCAAGCGGTCGTCAATGAAACACGCAACATGTGTACGGTGGCCAGCACGTCACGGTAAACATACGCGGTATCTTATACGCTTGTGATACGGGTGATTTTGCAACAAAAATGAGTGGCCTGATGTCTGGCCACCCATGCTTGTATGCGTGTTTCACTCTGTCAAAACCTATCGCACAGTGTAACGAGGGTCGCCCATGAACTTGTCGACCTAAATGACCTCCTTTGTCATGTTACCGACGGTTTACGATAGCGAAAAATCGTGTTTACGTCACACGCTCGTTCGCAGGTGCCTTTAGTATCAGCACCGGACGAAACCATAGACAAAGTCTTTATTTTTATCGAAAGTTTGAAGAGACTAAGCGTTAGCTACGATTCGACCATCTTGGCTACCAATCGATTAGCGTTTGCGACAAAGCGTTTAGCGTATCGCAAATTCGATTCCTTGCATAGCGTTTGCCATTTGGCTTAAGGTGCAGATATTGCTAACGGCAACCTTATACCTAAACTTATACCAACTTACTTATACTATATACTTATATACTTATATACTATATCCTTATATACTATATACGAATACTAACTTATACCTAAAACTAAACAGCTAGTTTTGCACAAAATAATATAGGTATGTTAAGTGTGTTAAAAGTATGATTTTACGTCGCGCGCTCATTTCACAGGTACCTGTAGTATCAGATGTTGCTAACAATAAATAAAAAATTCAATAAAATTCATTTATTTCTGTGAGTAGGCTAAGAACTAGCACTTTTACACGTCCCAACATATAAATTAACCCTACCACCGCTTCGGGACAATTTGGGCCAGTGCTGAGAAGAAGCGGCGCAAGAAACTCAGTCACTATTGTCATTGCCTCTTTTCAAAATTGGTTTACAATAATTGTAATTGTTTGCATTTAAACATTTCCATATATCTTTGTCATTTATATAATCATCAATTTTATAATATCCTTTCGACATCAATACATCTTTTACAACTGTTTTAAATTTATCTAAAGGCAATGAAATTAAATTTTCAGGTAATTTATTAAAAAATGATACACATCTACCCATAAATGAGTGACCAACCTTATGAAGCCTAAAATGTGGAACAGAAAGCCTATTTTTTTGGTCCTGTGTTGAAGTTATGCAAATCGCTATATTTAGGAAATAAGTGTAAGTTTTTTCGAACGTAAATTAGGTTTTCGTAAATATATTGCGAGTAAACTGTAAGTATTTTAACTTCTTTCAACAATTCTCTAAGTGTTTCATTTGATTTAAGTTTATAAATAGCCCGCACGGCTCGTTTCTGCAATACGAAAATTGTCTCTATATCTGCAGCTGAGCCCCAGATGCCGTATGACATGATACTGTGAAAATAACTAAAATAAACTAGTCTTGCCGTTTCAACATCAGTCAGAAACCTTATCTTTTTTACAGCGTATGCAGCGGAGCTTAGTCTCTTTGATAGGGTCATGATATGAGGACCCCACTGCAGCTTATCATCTAAAGTAATTCCCAAAAAAGTTGCAGTATTTGAAGTAACTAGTTGTTCATCCTTAACAACAACCTTTGTTGGAACTTGTCGGACATTGGGCATTGTAAACTTAATGCATTTAACTTAACGGCAACTTAATAAAATTGAACAGCCGACTAAGGGCCGATTTCTCAATAGAATGTCATACTGTTGTATGCACAGTGCATCTAAAGGTCATAAACCATAAAATGCTACCGTCAAATATATATTTTTTTTACTTGTCACTACACTCAAGTGTTGTTGTAAGTGGTGTTGTGGTTTACGAAAGCGTAAATCGTGTTTTAACGGTAATGTAATAATGTAATAAAGATGTTGCTAACGGTAATGTAATAAAACTAAAAAGCTACTTTTGCACAAAATTAAACGAAACTGACTTCTAAGGGACGATTTTTCAATAAAATATCGTACTGTTGTATGTGTACTGTACCACTGTGTACATGCGTAGGTTTATTTACTTGTCACTACACTCAAGTCTTGTTGTACCTTCTGTAACTATCAATAAATCAATAATTAGATTGCCCATTTATTGTCGATGGGCATACAAAGTAAGCGCATCGTAAATCTAACAACAATGCTTTAATCAAAATAAGTAACTCGTAAGAGTAATTGTTGTTATTATTCAAGTTCAACCCATCTTCTTAAATATCAGAAAATGGGTTGAATTCGCTATTTTCATGTATTATTTTATTTAAATATTACAATTTTTTGTTAAGCACTTACTACGAAGTAATCTCTGAACTACTCTTGTTTTTAAAATTCCCATAATGAGCTAGACTTTTTGATATAATCCAACGCGAAGCCACACTTGAGACAATTTTACTACTTTCAGAATTTTTTTTTGAGATATGCTCAAAAAAATCCTTAAACAAGTAAAATTGTCTGGTGGGCACATTATCAATAACAATGCACAATAAATTCCCAAATGGTGGGCAAATTCAAATGTATGAAGTGATTGAGTAAAATTGTTAACTAGAAAAACTTTACTTTGTGGATTCCGAAGCATCTTAGCTTTTGTCAAATGACTAACATTTGACAAAAACTGACTTAAAAGTTGACACACAATAAATCATAGACGGCGGCCAACTTTTTAGATTAAGAGCTGGTCTAGATTTAACTTAGTGTTGCCACCTTAGCCCTTTTCGGGCTAGATCTAGCACTTTCTACAATGTGTGAACTCGTAATTTAATGATTTAGCCCCAAAGGGTAATCTAGCCCTTTTTCTGAAATTTGGAATTTGCACTATGCCAATACTAAACTATCGGAATAAGTGTCTTAAATAAGATTTGTGATTATTTTGATGGTAGATTTCATTTATTCGATCATGGAAACATGGTTACCGGCAGGCGGCTGCTGCCGGTAACAAACCGTATAAAGAATTGGGAAAGCTGGCAAAAAATGTTCTATCTTTACACCTTCCAACGCAGACGTAGAGCGATTTTTTAGCTCGATGAACCTTATTAAAACCAAAACAAGGAATAAAATGGGACTAAAACTATAACTTCGTATAAAAAAGGCTCGTTAAAAAAGACATTTTCCAGCAATTGTGGCCATTTAGCCCGATCTAGCCCTTTTTAGCTTCTTCAAAAGCCCCAATTCAAAAATTGAGGTGGCAACACTGATTTAACTGGGTTTTTGTGACTATTTCAATGAGAAAACGACTGCGGAATGATGAAATATGTAGTAAAAAATCCAAGATGGAAACGAGATGGCGCTGCCGTCCAGTAAACATTGGCTCCGGACTAAATAATTCAAAATAAATACAAAACCTAATCTTTTATAACTAAAATTGTGAACCTCGTGAAAAGTGAAATGTAAATACTATGTACAAGTGTTATCTCGGGGAATAATTGAGTTTTTACGGAGATATCAACGCTAAGAACTAAGTGACTCAGTGGCAATGAACTAGTGTAAAAGTGTATGTAAACAAAGAAAAACTTTCTGAAAACTGTTCTAAAGAAGAAACAATTAATAAATACAAATGTGTGACATGATAATATGAAAACTATTGAGTGAAAAGTTGAAATTGTAAATTGTGTTGATACCGGCAGTTATTTTTATTTAAATTAATCAAAGTGTACGCGGGACTTTGACTCTTACCATATCATAAATAAAGACTTTTCCTTATACGCTAACGCCATCTACCAAAACACTGTCAAACTATATGTACATAATTATTGCTTTTTCGAGCGCCATCTAGCTCTTGGGCAGTAACACTAACATCTACAGATAGATAAAATCTCATAAGCAATCAATAGAGCGCTGACAGATTTACAAGACATTATCTATAAGTACCACCAGAGAGCGCTAAATACAAATACAAACTCCGTACCTTAATCAAATTTCTTATATCGTTAAATGAAAGTACTCAACAATACAATGGATATTAAATGTGCAGCTTGTCTTAAAGAAATAAATCACAGAAGGTTCTTAACATGCTGCCTGTGTAACAAAAATTATGATCTGGAGTGTGTCAATATACCTGAAACAAGGTTCTATAATACAATGACTTCGGAACATAAGTGCGCATGGACATGCCCACATTGTAAATCGAGAAAACCAAAATATGACAACACAAATACCCCGGTAAGAGATGTCCCACAAGCAGGCGGAAGTAACACCCTGGGAAAGCCTCATAATGATGAAGTGAATGTTACTATCAGACGCAAAATAACAAATCACTCTGATATATCCCTAATGCTGGATGACACTCCACCTGGGGGAGACACTATACCTACAGATGCTTTCTTGGACAGTGATAATATTATACTGCACGAACTGCGTGAACTGAAAAGCCAGCTGAAAACACAGTCACTAAAACAAGAAGCTCGAGATCAAGAACTTACGGATATTATAAGACTGCTTCAAACGAGTATTGTTGGAATAACAAACCAGTATACCAACCTCGACTTAGAAATAAAGTCCCTGCGTTTGACATCGGAAGATAATAAAAACCGTATTTCAGAACTAGAAAAAGAAAATGTCCAACTTAAAAATGAACTAAGCGCCATTAAGTCTAAAGTTGAACTAACATCTCAAACTGACGAAACAACCATTCAGGAAATCTCGGCAAGCCCCCTGCCTGGACCAGGATCTGTACCGATAGCAATCGACAAAAATACTCCACTTACAGAAAATCGCACCGAGAACAACTATAACAAATACATAGTTCTATACGGCCTTAACGAATACTCGCAGGAGACTGAATTGGAACTGCATGACCGAGTTGTCCAAGTATTCTATGAAATAACCGGTATTGACCTGACGGGGTATGTCGAGGATATGTTTAGGATAGGAAAGCATGGCCAAAGGAGACCTTTGAAAATTGAGCTGCTGAGCAAAAGGATTACCAAAAATTTATTAAAATCGGTAGGCTGTTTCAGGAATACTGGTCTCTGGTTGGCTGCGTACTTGGATAAACAAGGTCTGCAACAAAGGAAGAAAGAAAAAGAGCAACGTATGATGAGGCACTCTATGAAAACAGGCTGTAATGCTAGAAGCTTCTCGGAGAGAAGGTACATAAATAATGACAACACACATCATGAGAGCACGCTTATGGATACTAGAGAGAACAACCAAAAACATAGTCAAGACAGAATTAAAAGACCTGAACCTGAGCTCCAACATAATATGCGTTCCTTTCGCTCATAATACAGTAACATTCCTGTACCAAAATATGAGTAGTATAAAAAACAAATTTCACTTAGTAGAAGCATTAACAGACGAACACGATATAACTGCACTTTGTGTCAGCGAAACCTGGGTTTCACCTAAGCAAATCGACCTACTTAAAGTGGAAGGATACACCCTTGCGGGCAGTTTCTGTAGAGAGTTTCATGATGGAGGAGGAGTGTGTATATTTCTAAAAGAAAGCATAGATTTTAGTGAATGTGAAGATATAAGAGACTTATCGGTTGAGTTCATTGTTGAAATGTGTGGTACTGATATTCCATTGTTAAATATTTTATTAGTTGTTGTTTATTGGCCTGATAGCAATAGAGAAGAGAAAGTTTTCAAGTTACAAATAGAAAAATTATTAAAATTATTAGTCAAAAAATACAAAAATAGGCAGATTATACTGGGTGGAGACCTTAATATAGATTTCTTAAGTACAAAACCTCAAACCATAAACTATGTAAGATTATTTGGAAGTTATAATTTTAAACAACTTGTAAAAGAACCCACGCGAATTACCCCCACATCCGCTAGATGTATAGATGTAATTTTTACAAATTTTGATAATCCTTCCTTAATCGTAGACGTACACGAGTACGGAATTTCTGATCATAAGGGAACTTCAATTACATTACTTACCCCCCTGAAATCAGATATCAAAAACCATTATTATACACAAAAAAGATTATTTAATGAAAAAAATATTAGTTCATTCAGATCATACCTACAAAATACGAATTGGCAAGAAATAATAAATCCCCAAAGAAACATAAATAGTAATTACCACGCGTTCCATGAAAAAGTTACAGAGATTTTAAATACTTGTATACCAAAGATTAAAATAAAAATTAAAAACCAAAATAAAAATAAAAAATGGCTAACTAAAGGTATTAAAACATCATGTCGAAATAAACGTTACCTAAAATTTTTAAAATCAAATATCCATAGCGAAATTTTAAATGAATACTACAAAAAGTACGCTCTAATATTAAAAAAGACCGTTATCAGATCTAAAAAGAATGAGTATATAAAGCGAATACAAAAAACCAAAAATGTCACTAAAACTATGTGGCAAATAGTAAAAGAAAATACAAATAAAACAAATTATAAAAAAACAAATAACATAACAATAAATCATGAAAATAAAATAATCACAGAACCTACCATAATTGCTAACTTACTAAACCGTTACTTTGTGTCCGTGGGCCAGAATTATCAAGCAGATGTACCAAAAGGCCGCCCGGTTGATGAACAAATTAACAATACGATTTTCTTGAGCACAGTTACTGTTAGTGAAGTCAACAATATAATTAAAACGTTAAAGAACAAAAATAGCTCAGGCCTTGATGAGATCCCACCAACTTTATTAAAATCATGTAGAGAAGAATTTTCAACACCTTTAGCACAATTAATAAACCAATCTTTCGAAGAAGCAACCTTTCCAGAGTTATTAAAGACCTCCATAATAAAACCCATTCCAAAAATAAAACGAGCAAACGAACTCAAACAGTTCCGACCAATCGCACTACTCTCAACCTTCTCAAAAGTATTTGAAACAGCTATGTCAAATCGCGTAGTCTCCTTTTGTGAAAAATATAATATAATAAATAATAGTCAACATGGTTTTCGAAAGAATAAATCTACTGTTACCGCACTTTATGACATTGTTAATGAGATCTTAAATATTATAAATGGTCAGGAATACGCTATTGCAATACTGCTTGACATGACTAAGGCCTATGATAGAGTTTCTCATAAAATCCTACTCAGTAAACTCTATGACGTGGGAGTACGGGGAGTAGCACATCGCTGGTTCGCATCTTATCTTAAAGATAGATCTCAATTTGTAGAAATAGACTGGCATAACACAAATAATAACTCTCAAAATCTCATTAGATCACAAAAATTACCACTAGATTGCTCTATTCCTCAAGGCAGTGTGCTCGGATGTATCTTGTTCATTATTTATATAAACGATGTTGCAAAATCCATTGATAGGAAATGCTTTTTATATGCTGACGATATAACAATTATTTTTCCATCTAAACAAGGCGAAGACCTCGAACATCAAATAGACACGTTAATGACACAAATATCGAAATGGCTAAATGATCACAATTTAGAGATAAACGTAAGTAAAACTAAATTAATGCAATTTCATCCAAGACAAAAAACCCCTATTAACGAAAATATTAAATATAAAAACAGCACCATAGACTTCAAAAAATCCTTGTCTCTTTTAGGTATAGAATTCGATACAAATATCACATGGAAAAGACACATTGATAAATTAGAGGGAAAACTATCTAGATTTGTGTATGCCCTATATCAACTGAAAAGATGCACAAACTCTAAAACTGCATTAAGTGCCTACTATGCTTATGCCCATGCATGGTTAAGTTATGGGGTTATCTTGTGGGGAAACAGCGTAGAGGTGGAAAGACTGCTCTTATTACAAAAAAAAATGTATTCGCACAATAGTAAATATCACTGACATGGAATCATGCAGGCCCTACTTCCAAAATTTAAAAATATTAACCTTAACATCCCTGTACATATACGAGCTTTGTAAGTTTGTCAGAAAAAATAGTACCCTCTACACCCAAATTGATGATCTACTGCCAAAATCCCGCAACCTCCGTCAGCGAAATCGTCTAGTCCGATCATTTACAAAATTACAGTTAGTAAGTTCTGGTGCCCCACACATGTCAGTAATAGTTTATAATAAATTACCACCACACATTAAAACAATGAATAAGTATACCGAATTTTGTAAAACTTTGAAAGATTATTTAACTCAAAAATGTTTCTACAGTGTTAGAGAATATTTGGATATTGTATAGTAATGTAAGCACATATTGTTTTTCCACCAGTGACTTCATTTTATTTAATAGTGCCCATTGTGTTAATTGTTATTATAATTCAAATTTTGTAATGTTATGTTAATATTTCCTATGTTTTAAGTAAATAGGCAATGCTTGCCTTTCTAAGATTGCTGTGCCCTAGCCGGGCGTCACTGTACTTTGACATTATCTGTAACACCTTTTACTCATGTGACTTGCAATAAAGATTCTGATTCTGATTCTGATTCTGATGGTCGCTACATTTTTTCGTGTAGGCCGATTTCGATAAAACTTGGTTTCTAGTGCTATTACAAATAGACAGCAAATAACCACGCAATGTTATTCAAGAATACAATTTAAGAAAATCATGACTTTCACAAGAAAAACAATATCGCGGCCAAATCTTTTTTTGTGGGTCGATTTCGATATCACCATTTTTACAAGAACAATTAACAAACAAAACAGTTGGCCGCCATCTTGGGAACTCTTAATTCTTTACAATACTCAATTTTTTACATTACCTAGTGGTTTCCTTGCAAAATAGTCTCTAATTTCATCAAAATAAGCACAAATAAAAATTTACCTAATAAATTAATAAAAATTAAAAAAATAAATTAATAAAAATCTAAATTAATTAATAAAAATTTAAATAAATTAATAAAAAATTAAATTATTTAGTTAACCGCCACCTTAGATTATTTTTCAAATTTTCCTCGTTTTCACCCACTTTGGATAGATTCAGGGTAAATACCAGGTAAAATTCCATCTCTAGCCGCCATACACTTTGAATAGGCTAGATGACACCACCAATCGTTGACTAACTTTTTATTATCTGTCAAAACGGTCTGCCTCCATAGATTTTGTAAGGGAAACATGAACGTGACGTCACGGTCATATATCAAAAATCGGAGTCAATTGACCGAATATTTATTGAGTTTCGTCTGTTTAAAAATTGGTTTCTACAGCTTTTTAGAAATATATTGGTCGTATTAATTTTATAGGGGCTATGTTTCTTAAACGCCATGGTCTTGAATACATTTGAGATAGGTGTCATCATGCCAATTGTGGGGTGAGCACGAGACAAAAAATGTCAGTTTCACCATACATATTGACGAGTGAACGATAGATGTTTATCTATCGCTACGAATACGTGACGATAGTTGTTCGTGCTTTGATTGGTCATCTCATAACGAATCGAGCTTTAAACTCTTCTTCAGCACACACTTTTTTCCTAATATCATTAATTAGATGAAGTAACTACCTATACTGAATAAATAGAAAAAAGTTAATAGTGTAAAGCCATTTTGTTTTTCTTTTGTATTATGTAAGTTTAAATACTCACCGCGTGACACTTTTATCAAAGGGCTTTCGTGGAACAAATATTAGCAGCAAATATCAAAGTAAACAGCGAAGCCGGCAAACAAAAGGCGACATTCTGATTTATTACCTCCACTGCAACTTTATACGTCGTGTATTCTGAAATATTACACCCGGTAGACGATGTCCTGCCCGCGGTTTTCCCACATTTTCTCATCGTTCTCATCCACATACTCTCAAACCTTCCCTCTGGACCTCTACGAATATTTCAAGACTGAAATTGGGGCAAATCTTTTCAGCCGTTCGGAAGTTTTAGCCAGTCTAACGAACAGCAATTTTTTTTTATATACTCGTATAAGATAACAAAACTATCGGAAAAACAAGTGACTATCAGAAAAAAAACTATCAGATAAAACAAACGACTGTCGGAAAGAAACCTATTATTTATTTTATTTCAGAAATAATAATAATAATAAAATATGTTCGGGATTTTTGTACAACCCCGATAGTAATTATTGTATTATTTTGCAGGTTTTTCGATTTAAAGAAATGAAAACGCACACTTTGAGTTCAAGCATAGGAAGCCAACACTTTTTTTTTAAACATCTATCATCACGTTCAGAAATCAACTTTTCGTTTTTCGTTTAGGAATAATATTTAACATCCTCCTAACACACAAAAAGGTAACTTTAATAAAACTGTATCTTGTTAAAAGTTACATGGATAGATACATACAAATTAAACTTTTGATTTTAATCATTACCTTGTTAAGCAACTCAAAAATTCAAAGTAAAAAAATACAATCATTTTCATTTATATGCTCTCTTAGCTACTTAACAAATTATTTATTCAGAAACTCGAAGTTACTCAATATCAAATACAATGATGTAAAATGAAACATCTACAGTGACATAAGTATTTTAAATTAAATTCGTTAGTTGGAGCACATAGTAATCTTCACAATTAACATTTGAAACATTGCTTTTGACATAGCAAATATTCGACATCAATATTTTTTTTTTATACCAAGCAGGTTATCAAAATTATACAAAGTTGGTACCTACATAATATCAAAATATCACAACTTATAAAGTAACTTATCTCTATTTATTTTATCAATATAAATTTCTTTTATCAGTAAATCTTAACTCTTTCATTTAACATTATCCTATAGACAAATGCAAGTGAAATAGATAAACAAATAAAGTAAGTATGTAAATCAATTCAAAATTATTCCCCAAACTAAATATAAAGGTTAAATTTACTTGGTGGTTTTACCTGCCGTCCACTCCTAGTGGATAGTGTAGGTTTGTCATTGATGTTCGGGGTGTTTTCCACTTCAGTATCATTCCGAGGTGTCAGGGGGTCTCTAGGATTTGTATTTGTTGTATCAATAGGAAAAAGGTTACCTGAAATTTCAAGTTTATACAACCTTTGTACTGGACGGATCCTAGTTCCTGTGCTGGTCTTTACTCGTGCTGTTCTCTGCACACCATCCTTACCTGTATAAAATTCTTGAACAATACCTAAAGGCCATTTTATTTTCTTCTCCCCAGTCTCAATCAGTACAATGTCATTAATTTTAATATTATCTGTTTTTTCTACGCCTTTTTGAACTAACGTAGTCAAGTATTCAGATTGAAATCTGTTGCGAAATTGATCTCTAAGGGTCTGAATATATCTCAGTCGATGGTTCATGCTAGTCGCGTCGATTTTGTCAAAATCTGATACGTCATTTCCGTGCAATGTTTGTATGAAACATGCGGGTGTCAGAGGTTCGAGATAGTCGGTTGTGTCGTTGTTAATAAATGTCAAGGGTCGTCCATTCATTGTTGCTTCACAATCGCATAAAATAGTTTCTAACTCGTCATATGTTACAGAGGTTTTACCTAGTATGCGGCGCAGTAAATCTTTTAGAATGCGAATGAGGCGCTCCCAGAACCCTCCCCACCAGGCAGCGGATGGCGCGTTCATCTTCCATTCAATTCGCCGAATATTCGCGTCTTTTTGGATCTCATTCCAATTTATTTCTGAAAGTAAATTATTAGTACCATGGAAATTAGTACCTTGGTCTGACATTAACATTCCGATACGCCCTCTTCTGGCTATAAACCTTCTCAGTGTCATGATGAAAGCTTCGGTCGACAGGGATCTCGTCAGCTCTAGGTGTACGCATCGATACACGGCACATGTATAAATTACTACCCAACATTTCTCACCTTCTCGTAGGAAAAGCGGGCCAGCCAGATCTACTCCTGTAGTTTGGAATGGTGCGGTGCAGGTAATGCGCTCCAGGGGCAGCGGCGCGGTCGGAGCTTGCGTAGGTTTCGCTCTATATCTCATGCATATAATACAGGTGTTAATTACAGACCTCGCTAGGCGTCGTATACCGACCACCCAGAATCTGCGTCGGATGTCTGCGATCAGCTGATTCGCACCTGCATGTTGTAGCTCTATGTGCCGTTGTCTCACCATCATTACCACCACTGGTTCCTTGGCTGATAGCAGGTAAGGTGGTAAGTGACTTTCTGGTAAGTCTGATAGTAAAAGCTTAGTTTTGACTCTGATCAGTCCTTCATTGTCAACATATGTAGTTAGTTTATTTATATTTTTATATGTCTCTATATTTCTTGTTTGAATAAGTTTTACTAAAGTCTTTTCTGCCTTCTCATATTCTTTATATGTTATTTCTCCTTTTCTTTTACTATCTTTCTGTCTAATGTTATGTAAAAATCTCAATATCCAAGCAGTCATTCTTATAACTTTGGAATATTTAGAGAAATAGCATTGTAAAGAATCTAGTAAGTTAGTCTCTGTACATACTAAATTACATACTGTCTTTTTAGTTTCCAGGTTTACCGCTTCATCATCAACAACGAGCTCGGAGCGCGGCCATGTCTCCATCGGCGTGTAGAGCCACCATGGACCTTCCCACCAGCGGATGTCATGGAGTGTTTTCGCATTGCAGCCTCTGGAAGCCACGTCTGCCCAATTGTGATCTCCTGAAATGTGTCGCCAATCATTTTTATTAGTGTTTTGCCGAATTTCTTTTACTCTGTTGCCAACAAAGGTGTTAAGAGCTAATTCTTTTTTAATCCAACAGAGGGCTACTCCGGAATCTGTCCAGCAGTACTCAGGGCAACCTTGAAATGCTTTATTTTCTCTTATAGCAGAAAGCAAACGGGAGCCCATCAGAGCAGCTGTTAATTCAAGCCTGGGGATTGTTACCTTTTGCGGTGGAGTTACTCTTGATTTGGCAGAAATTAGTTGGACCGTCACATGTTCATGCTTTTCAGCTCTTACTAGGACACAAGCACCACATCCGTCTTTACTCGCGTCACAAAATAGATGGAGACTTACTTTACATTCTTTTAGGATTTCTGTGCTGATTCTTCTAGGTATCCAGCAGTCTTTCAGGTAAGCAATGTGTTTGTACCAATTAATAAATTTTGAAAATAACTCTTGTGGTAGCTCTTCGTCCCATGCGAGCTTCTGTCGCCATGTCTCTTGTAGTATCAGCTTGGGAATCAGCATTACTGGAGATGTGTAGCCGATCGGATCGAATATTTTTTGAGTCAGAGATAACAAACCTCTCTTTGTAAGTATAGATAGACTGTCAGAAGCAGGTATATAATCTGTTTGACAGGAAAGTTTATTGGTGGTAGGATTCCATTGTAGACCCAGTATGGAAACAATACTTTTACCTGTTTCATTTGTTCCCTGTGAAGTCACCCACATCCTGAGGTTGAATTTTGCCTCCTGCATGATTGTTTTTGCCTCTTCTATAAATTTTCTAGCCTCTTGATCTGTGTCCATACTTACCAGACAATTGTCTACATAAAATGAATGGCTCAGTAGTTCTGCTGTAGTTTTCAGGGGTCCTTCTTTCATTGCTGACAGATGATGCTGTAATGTCGCTGCTAATAAAAAGGGACTAGAAGTCAGCCCGAAAACTACACGGCAATGTCTGTATGTCGTCAAAATATTGTCTTTGTACCACAGAAATTTTAGGTATTCTCTATCTTTAGGTTTTAAGCTAATCTGAAGAAATGCTTTTTCAATATCAGAGGTAACGCCAATAGCACCGGTTCGGAAGTTCAGTATTAAATTTGGAATCAAGTCAATCAAGTTACTTCCCTTTTCCAGGCATGAATTCAGGCTAAGACCATTTCTATCAGTAGCAGAAGCATCAAACACTGGTCGGATATTACTAGTCAGGCTTTGTTCTTTCATCACAGGTCTGTGAGGTAAGTAATGACCAGTATTGGTATTGGTTTCAGTCATCTCTATAATACCTAGCTCTAACCAATTTTGTAATATTTTGTCATAGTCGTTAAACTTGTCAGTATTAATCAGTCTTTTTTTCATTGACTCGAGTCTTTGTTTTGCTTTGTCATAATTAGGTAGTAAGTCTTCATAATTGGTCTTAAAAGGAAGCTTAACTTCATACCTATTATCTTCAGTCTTCTTTATGTTCTCTTTGAAGATCATCATGGTGTCAGCTACTGTATCAGCTCTGGACTTTGTTTCTGCTGGATCTCGGATACCAAGGGTTTCGAGTGACCAATAACCTGAAATGTCATTTTCACATGCACAATGTAGCACAGTAATAAGGTTAGAATTGGTTTTTATACCGACCTGTTTTCCTTGTAGAGTCCAGCCCAATCTGGTTCTAATGGCTACCAGTCCCTTCTGCACTTCTATCAGCTCACCTGTCAACAAAAACCCTAGAAAATCTGCCCCAATTAATAACCCTATCTCAGTTATATTATTGCATTTGTCAGTTAGGTTAATGTTATTTTTAATCAGGACATTTTTTATGTAAGTGTCATTGGTAACTTTTGGTATGTTGTTGTATATATTTTCTTGGCTCAATGCCATGATGTCTAAAGAAAAATTATTGTCAAGTCCGTTGATCCTCAAGTTGTAAATGTCATAGTTCTTTGATTGTATCTCAGCTCCTCCAAACAAACAGTGTGTCAATGTCTCTTTTCCTGAGGCTGGAACTCCTAGCATCTCCACCACATTCTTCTTGATATAACTTCTTTGTGATCCGGAGTCCAAAAGTGCTCTCACTCTCATCTTTGAGTCATTATGTTGAAGTTCCACGATAACCGTTTGTAGAAGTGTCTGACCACTCTGGTTCATTGATGACAAAACTGTAGACTTATCTCCTTTTTCTTCTTTTTTCTCAATTTTCTCTTCTTTTTTCTCATTTTTCTGATCACAGAGTAAGGTTGAGTGCTTTCTTTGACATATCAAACATTTTATCGCTGCTTTACACTGTTTTGGGTGATGGCCTCGTCTAAGACATATTGCACAGGCTCTTATCTTTTTCAGGTGTTCTCTTTTCTGATCAATTGTCATTCTGTGTGCTTTATAGCATTCTAATGAGGCGTGGGTCGTCTTCTCGCACCATACACAGTTGACTTGGCTATCTTTCTTTGTTGTTGTAAGTAAAACTTCAGCTGTTGATATGTTATTTTTTGTAGTTTCTGGTGTAAATGTTTTTCTAGTGATTTCAAATCTTTGTTCACCTTCAACTTCTTTTTTCAAAAACTCTAGCAAAAGTCTTAGCTCCTCAGTAATATTCATTGTAGATACCTTTGATCGCTCCCAAGTTCTAATTGTTTCTCTAGGGAGAGCGCTTTCTATTTTACAAAATAATTTATTTTCTTCACAACAGCAGATAATACAAATTTTGTTTCAAAACATTGTGTAATTGTTAAACTATTGTGAAGACTGGTGCTTGTGATGGATTGTGACACAATCTGTAGTACAAGACACCAGGTCCCCACCTCCTGGACTATAGATTAACACTGTTTAAATAATTTTGATTTAGGCACTTTGTGTAGTTTTACTAGCTTAAGTACAAACCAAGCAAGCTAAGCAAAACTTGTAGAAAAATTTAAACTCAAGTTCTTTTACACTACTACTAGTACCTGTTTAGCGAATACATAACAACAAATATTATGAAATATAAGAAGAAAATCACATATTATGAGAAGGAAGCAAGTATTTATGCAATAAGAGGGACTGATAATTACATTTGAAACTAAATGCCGTAATCAGTACGTAATGTAATATAACTAGTCTAACATTGGCCAGATGAATTAAGTTGCTATTCAATTTGATATTAATCATACCATATTTTGTGTTGTTAAGAAAAATTAAAATTAAACATTACATTTTCGTACCGCGCATACTCAGAGATATTTCTGTAGGGAAAAAGTATGTATCATGCGTCAAACCTAGTAAGAAATAGATAGCTAGATGATTGTTAAGTTATGCGTGTGTCAATCAACGCGTCAGGACGCAAAACTTACTCGATCAGCCGGCAGCCGGTCGGCACACACGTACCTAGCGGCCATTGTAAGTTATTTGTAAATAAACATGTACGGGGCTCAAAATGAAGAAGTAGTGACTTATTTATTTTAAGGCATAGGTGAAACGTTTTTAGACCCAAGAAAAATAGATGTTTCCTTTTAGGGAGAGCCGTAAATACGGATAAATACAGAATATAACGTATGTACAGTGCTAAAGTTTGGTATTTATTTGGACACTGACAGAATTTAACAATTAAACGCAAAATGTGCAAGGGTAAATAATCTCACGTACCTAGGTACCTAAGTGCAAAAATTCAATTCCATTTATCTCTTCTATTCCATACAAGTAGGTTAGTTAGTTAGTTAGTTTTGCAGGGCTTTTTCCGCACTTAGCCTCACGATTGGGCCATTGTGCGTGTTTGCCTTTATTCCAACCAGCCCAAGTCTTCCCAGAAGGCTAGCAGCCTGCCTAGGCCACTAAAGATTTCCGGGAATGATGTTGGGTTTTTTAGAATGTCTGCTCGCTGTTTTTCCACGCTTGTGCACTCCATGAGTACATGCTGTGGCGTTTCCTCTTCCTCGAGGCATCCTCTGCATCGAGGGCTGTTTGTTACACCTATGTTGAATAGGTGCTTGTTTAGGAGACAATGGCCTGTTATTATCCCTATAACTCTGCGTAGATTGTCGCGCGTTAGTTTGGCGAGGTTGCGGGCAAGCTTTTTAGATGGCATCTGAATTGCATTTTTAGTTTGCCTGCAGCCTTCACTGTTCGTCCATTCTAGCAGATGGTTTTTTGCGGTGTCTTCTCGCAGCCATATTTTTATTTGGGCCTGCGGTATAGGTAGTAGCGGTTCTGGGCCAAACACTGTTGTCGCGGATCCCTTTTTCGCGAGTTCATCGGCTGCGTCGTTGCCGAGAGAGTTGCTGTGTCCCTTGATCCACTGCAAGGTTATCTTATTTTTCCTTGCAATGTGTTGGAGTGCGTTGTGGCATTCCAATATGAGGGCAGAGGTTATGGTGTTGTTTTGTAGAGCTTGAAGTACGGATGCACTGTCCGAGACAATTTTGATGTTGAGGTCTCCGACGTCTCTGGCTGCAACCGCCTGTGCTGCTCTGATAATTCCGATACATTCTGCCTGGAATATTGTGTTTAGTTTGTCCAGGGTGGTTGATATGTTGATGTTTAAGTCGTATGAGAATACTCCGGCTCCAGTTCCTTGTGAGGTTTTGGAGCCGTCTGTGTATATCCTAACTTCTTTGACGCCAGAGTTGTCTTTCCGTTCTTCGGTAAGTTGGATAATGTATTCTCGATCAAAGATGTAGTGGCATGGTATCCTGTCCATGGGTGCATCTAGAAGGGGTCTTTCCTTCGTGATGTCCTCCATGATTTTGGAGTGCGTTGTCATAGTGTTTTGTTTCCATAGCCCATTTGCTCTTAGTCTTAAGGCAGCTGCCTTAGCTTCTTCCTGTATGACCAGATGAAGAGGTCTAAGGTTCAGTAGGAACTCTAGGGCGGCTGATGGGGTGGTTCTCATACATCCTGTAGCTGCTACGCTCGCTAGGCGCTGCAAGCTTTGTAGTTTGGATTTGATAGTGGACAGTTGCGTTCTGGGCCACCACACAACTGATCCGTAGGTTAAGGAGGGTCTGATAACTGATGTGTATAGCCAAAGTGTGATTTTTGGATTAAGACCCCATTTTCTGCCAAGGAGTCTTTTACACTGATAGAATGCTATACAGGCCTTCTTGATTTTGTTGTCAATGTGAATTCCCCAGTTCAACTTGCTATCGAGAGTGATGCCCAGATATTTTACTTGAGTTGATAGGGTTAATTCGGTGTTAAATAATTTTGGTAGTCTTAGATTTGGTAGCTTCCTTTTGTTAGTGAAAAGGATGAGCTCTGTTTTTTTGGGGTTGACTGACAGCTGGTGTTCCTCACACCATTTTTCTACAATCTGAAAAGCAGCACGCATTACATCACAGAGGATGTTCTCTGCGTTCCCATTTATCAGAATTGCTAGGTCGTCTGCATAACCAATGGTAGTATAGCCTCTTTCGTTCAGTGTCCTCAAGAGGCTGTCTACTACTATGTTCCATAGGAGTGGTGACAGAATGCCCCCTTGGGGGCACCCCCTGACCACCCTTGCACGGGTGATCGTTTTTAACGCAATTTGGACCGCCCTTTTACTGACCAGCTCATTTATCCATTCCGTTATGACTGGTTCTACTTTCAGTTTTTGTAGGGCATGGTTGATGCTGTTGTGCATTGTTTTATCAAATGCCCCTTCTATGTCAATAAAAGCGGCAAGTGTTGATGCTTTGTTGTTAACGGCCGATTCTATTTTATGCACTACCATGTGTAGCGCTGACTCTGTTGATCTGCCTTTCCTATAGGCATGTTGCTGTGGGTGAAGAGATCTGGTTTTTAACACATCGTCTCTTAGGTGTCTATCAACTAGTTTTTCTAGTGTTTTCAGGAGAAATGAGGTTAGGCTGATAGGCCTGAAGGATTTGGCTAGGGTGTAGTCTTCTTTGCCTGGTTTAGGCAGGAAGACTATTTTTGCTTCCCTCCATTGCTTCGGTACGTATTTGAAAGCTATGCAGGCTCTATAGATTTGTAGTAGGTGATGAGTGATTTGGTTCGAATGCCATTGTAGAAGCGCTGGGAATATGCCGTCCAGTCCAGCGGATTTAAATGGTTGGAAGCTTCTCAGGGCCCAGCCAATTTTATCCGTGGTTACGATTCTACTTGCAGTTTCCCATTCTTGGATAGTTGGTGCTTTTTTGTGTTCATCTTGCCATTCGGAGTCTGATGCAATCTGACTTCCGGGAAAGTGGGTCTCTAGGAGTAGTTTGCAGGTTTCGTGGTCTGTATTTGTGTAAGTGCCGTTTTCTCTTTTGAGAGAGCCCAGAAGATTAGTATCCCCTTTGGACAGTATTTTCTTGACTCTCGCGGCTTGGTTTGTTGAGTTTATGCTGCTACAGAATTTGTGCCAGGCTTCCGTCCTCCTGAATCTGATACGTTTCTTGTAGTGTTTCTGTGCTGTTTTGTATTTGTCCCAGGCTTCAGTGGTCCTGGTATTTTTTGCCTGATTGAAAAGTGTCCTGAGTGCCTTCCTGAGCCGTTCAAGCTCTGGCCCCCACCATCGATTTTTATCCGAGTCGATAGGTATGACGGCGGGACAGGCTTCTTCATAACTGCTCGTTAAGGCAGCGGTCAGGAACTGTACATTGGTTTCTATGTTGTCTGTGCTGAGTGTCACGTCAGAGGGTTCGAAGTCATTTAGTTTTTTGATTAGTGTGCTTGTGTATTTTGTTGTATCTGTTTTACGGGGGTTACGATATGGGGTGGGGTTTGGTGGTTTTATGTTTATTTGGAAGCAGATGCGTCTGTGGTCTGCGAAGGACGGCTCGTTGGATACTTGCCATCTTTCGATGAGATCTGCCGCCAAGTGTGTTGCCAGAGTGATGTCGATAGTGGTTTGGCATCTGGACGTTACAAAGGTGGGCTCTGTGCCTCTGTTTATAATGTTCAGATTGGTTTGGAATAGGTATTCGGTTAGTTGCTCACCCCTTTTGTTTGTATCCTTACTTCCCCACAGAGTATGATGTGCGTTGCAGTCTGCTGCAATGATGATGTCCCAGTTGCTGGCTTCGCAGTGTTGTACCAGCTCGACTAGTTCCTTTGCGGGAATTTCGCCTTCGCCTGGCATATACACCGAAGCAAGCACTAGGGTTGTTTGGTCCCCTGTAGGGTTTATTTTAACGGCTGTAAGGTCTCTAGAACAGAAAGGGTTAATTAAGGTGGCATTCATGGTTTTGGGTATGACAATACACGTTCTTGGTTTTTCTGCTGGTGTGTATAGTAGTGACTTACCACTGATGTTGTTCAGGCCGAGTATTTTGTTGTTTCTGATCCAGGGTTCCTGGATCAGTGCGACGGTTTGGTTGTCTTCCTCCAGCACTCTGCGTAAAGTGACCGCCGCAATTTGTTTGTGCTGGAGGTTGGTTTGGATGACGGTGAGGGAGCTAAGGGCTGGGGCTACGTAGCACGCCATCT
Source organism: Pyrausta despicata (assembly GCA_963921415.1). NCBI lineage: Eukaryota > Metazoa > Arthropoda > Insecta > Lepidoptera > Crambidae > Pyrausta > Pyrausta despicata. The sequence continues at coordinate 13,566,435 of OY992848.1, forward strand.
TCGTCGCTAGTAACCCCCGCGCTTGTCAGCGGCGAGCTCGCCTCCATCCTGCTCGGACCCGGTTGGGGAGCGGAGGTGGAAGGCCCTGGAGTTGCCGTCGTGTCGTTTTGCGTCGCTTGATCAGTTTCGGCCGTGGTCGCCTCTACTGAAGGGAAGAAGCGAATGTACCCACTTCCCGTCATGTGGGCTACCCGGCGGTCTCGATCCAGGATGGTTTGTTTCTGGTCTTCGGGGATTCCCAGGACAAGGTGAACCACCTTTTCCTTGGAGCCAGCCTCGCCAGTTTGGTCGGTCACTGATATGTCGTAACACTGCCAGGAGTCGACTTTGTACCAGGGGTTCTGGGCACAAAGGACTTTCTGCAGTATTGCGGAGTCGGTGATGCGGGTGTGTATTAGGAGGCCTGCTCTGAGCCTCTTTTTTAAGTCTGACTGTCTGATGACAGCCAGAGTGGTTCCGGGTATGGGTGACGCGATGTTCTGGACTTCCCTCTCGAGCCAAGTTAGAGCGTTCGCGTTCTCACACCACATCGCGAGCACCCCATCCATGAGGAAGGGGCGCCCCCGGAAAGATGGAGCTTGCGCGCTCGGAGACGGCGGGGACAGTACCGCTTGCAGGATTCTATCATCGATAGTCTCCCTAAGCTGGTCTGCCTGCTCCTGCGAGAGGTCGCGTGGGGGGACGGTGATAACCGCTACTCTCAGATGCGACTGGCTCGCGTCTGCGTAGCTCACCGTCCGCCTCTGCCTCGTGTCGGTTCTCGGGCGCTTGGCTTCTCCCCTGGGAGTCCGGGTTTCGTCCGGCCGAGCTCGCTTCGAGGAAGCACGCTCGTCCGGGCCATTCCCGGCCCCAGTTTGCTCCCCTGCGGGAGCAGTGGAAGCCACCGCCTCGTTACGTCGACCTCGGCCGCCTCTCGGTTTCCGTCTCCTCTTCGGCTGATTCGGTGGTCCTTGTTGTGATGGCGGTGACTCCGTTCTGTGCCGAGCCACTCCTGCGGAGGTCACCCCCGCGGAGGTAGATGGCACAGGTTCGCGCTGCGTTTCCGCTGCTGCGGTCGGTGTCACTACTGTTGTTGCAGGTTGTCGAGCTTCCCTTCTCGCGCGCCCCGTGGGGCGACTGCGTTCTGGTCGGCTTGGCAACCTTTGGTTTATTGTGTTTGGTGTCTCGGGCTGTTGGGACTCCCTCATCTCGCGCGCCGTGGGGCGACTGCGTTCCGAGTGTCCTGCCGGTCCATGATTGTTTGGGGTGGGTTTAGCGGCTCCTTTGGAAGGGCGCTTGTGGTGGGCTACTACCGTCCACTCTGACACTCTGGTGGTGTCGGTGGTCGAGGTTGACGGTAGCGACGTTATGGCCTCTGCGAGGCCTGATAAGTCCAGGCTAGGGCCTGGTGTTGGGCACAAGTTGTCCCCCCCAGAATACGTGGGACAGACCGAGTTAGACTCGGTGAGGGATTCTCCACTGTGCGTGGTACCCTCCTGGGGTATAATTTTCTTGTCTTGTGCTGACATTCTTTGATTTTGGTTGGGCGAAGAGGACGCACACTACCTGCCCATGGTGAGTGTGGTACAACATTTTTGGGGGTATTTAGTGCCCCAAGGCTGTGTGAGCCTGGAGTGTGGATAGGCGCCGCCACAGGTTCGGCTATGCGGGATTGGACTAGGAGAAGGATGGGTTATAGGGGGGGAAATAATGGGGGGTCGGCCAGAGGTTTCGGTTATGCCAATTACTTAGGGTAATTGGCCAATAACAGGCGGCAACCTCGAGAAGGATAGTCCACTGGCCTTGTTTAGGGGATCTTAGCGACCTGCGCTCCTCCCTAAACCATTCGCCAGACCCAGCATCGGACAGATGCTGGGAATGGGGGAAACGTCAAACAAGAAGCAAAAGCATGAAGCAAGCAAAATGGTTATATTAAGTTGTTTGGCGTTGCCCCCGCCCTACAATACAAGTAGGTTAGGGAAGGTCATTAGTTTTGGTAACTTGTGATTAATTTATTGAAATCAAACTCTCCTCGACTCCAATTAGTATACAACAGTTATAAGTTCGCAGTTGTAGATATAATTCAAATAATAATCCTACGGACTTTGTGTAATTATGAGAATATTGAATTCGGGCTACATCTTAACTTGCAAGGTAATTTAATGAAACGCAGTATTACAAACAAACGCAAACGCTGAAATAAGTAACTGGTATGGCAACGGTGTTATCCCAGTAAGTTCTTTAGTTAAATCTAATCGGACCTTTTCTTATTGACATAGAGTTCTGATGCCGTCCGGAGAGCTTCCGATAGCACTCTCACTGACGTGTACTTTTAAAAGGACCAAAAAACTTTGGGATACGAGGGGTCTTTGCAAAACCCGACGTTTCCCGCGGACCCACCCGTATTCAATCAAATTATGTCGACTTACGGCGCATTCACATATAACGTCAGTTTAGCAGGATCCGTTAAAATGGATCCGTCGCCACAGGAGATAGTATTCACACATCACATCACAGTACTGTATGGATCCAGTATACTGAATCCGTTTTACTGGATCCGTTTTGTGTGAACTCCCTACATAGCGGGTGGAGCAGAGGAGCATACAACTACATACGCTACTAAAATAAACGTTTCAACGTGTGTAATACGGTAAAAAAGTGCCCAACTGTGTGCTTACTACAAATAAACTCGACGGTGTTAAACGTATTATGAATTATGAGACCATCAATTCAAAGTGTATGGCAGCACGCATGACAGAATCTAAGGGGCTAAGGGGATAAATGTTGCAAGTTTCAACACTAAAAAGTCTTAATTTAATTATTCAGTATTGATTTATTTACTTGATCAATAATTAGTAGGTACGAGTACAATGCAATGGGCTTCCAGTGTCATGGCTAATTTATTGTAAATTCAAGTAGATAAGGTATTAACGACAGCACACAGTTATATGGCATGTTATGCATTAGTAATAAGAGTGATTTTTCATCTAAAAGGGATAGCACGATTTGCTGTCGTTTGTACAACCACGACTCTGATTAATTAAATAAGTTTAATGGCATAATTATGTAGTTGGATTGGCCCAAAACCACAACTGCGGAGGTCTATTCATATTCAATACCAATTTCAGGGTGAAATTAAAACACACGTCAAGAAGAAACGGTCTGTTTTTTTTCTTTAATACTGTTTTTGTCAAGAAATTTGCATTGTTAATGCTAGAAATTAAAAAAAACTTAACAATGGCTTGCGGTTAGACAACTGACCACGGAGTTATATTTGAAACCAAGCTCAGAGTATTGCGGGTAGCTAGCTAAGTCATGAGTAGCTGCATTATGAAATAGTCTTTATTTAAATCAAATAAGTTAACGTTACTTATATTAGAAAACTGAACATGGAGTTATATTTGAAACCAATTTCAGGGTATTGCGGGTAGCTAGCTAAGTCATGAGTAGCTGAATTTTGAGATGGTCTTTATTTAAATCAAATAAATTAACGTTACTTATGGACGGCAACTGAACAAAAAAGTTCATGACAATCGTTTCCTAATAAACATTTGCTATTGGGATGACTGACCTTAATTGGAATTTTGTGGTGTCAGCGTTGTTTTTTCAGGTGCATTTTCCGTGTCACGTTGTGAGTTGTTTTGCAAGTCCTATGATTTCCAGCTCTAAGCTCTAGTTCTTGAAGTGGTGAATGCTCGTTTAAAAGTATAGGATAGGATAACGTTGGTCAGTTTTTTAAGGTCGCTTTTATTGGCCAAGAAACATGAACAACGAGTAACTACTTATTTTATTAGACACGTACCTCTTTCCCTCTTATCAATAAGGCGAATCTTCTTGCTGGTGAAGCGATACAAGGAAATACTTTCCCATTTAGTTAATGAGTATTTGGGATCGTTTATTTAGGGAGAAACTGCCTCTAATTAAATACCGACCAGTGATTACCCAGGCATGTGTTTTACTGTTTTTAGTCCGTCTTTAATGATGATGGCTAATAGTGAGTGGCGTAAAACCTGTTAAATATTTCTTAAAAAAGTACCTGCATTTAAGAATTAAAAAAAAGTCATTTTTTTAATTTCTAAATGTTTTTTCAAGCAATATTCAAAATAGTATACTTTGACTAAATTGTGCACACAAAATATCTTTTCTATTACGGACGATATTTTTTTTTGGTTCCGTTAAAAAATTTGGGTTTTGAATACAGCAAATCTGACAAAGTACCAGAAGGTATTGATGTATTTAGATAACGTTCCTAATATAACGTATACTCGACTACATTTTATCAAATTGAAACAATTCTTAATGAGAAGATAAACAAAACCGAGACCGCACTTCTCTCCCCCACATCTAATTCTCGTAGCGCACATGCTACGAACGGGGTCGATGACCCCTGGCTTCGTGCCAAGTGGGCTACGAAACGCTACGGCTCGCATCGCCTGTGACCAGCCGGGCAGAATCACATGCTACGAAAAAAGATAAAACTTTTTTCTTGTAACTAACTTTTATCTTTCTTTTTTTGTAAAAGTTTTCTCGTAGCAGTGTCAATGACTTCTAGCGTAGTCTGTGATATTTTATGTGGTTTTCCGTGTTACATAGCATCCAAAGCCTTTGAAAACCACTAAGAAAAGGTTATTAAGTTGAAAAAATAACACTACTTTATCATATATCTATAAAACACAGTCGTCAATGCTACTGTTTTCGAAGCAACGCTCTACGGATTATTCGTAGCACATTACAATGGCTTTAAGCCAAGTAGCCCAAATAAAGTAGTCAACAGTCATGATTATCGCATCTTTTATCGCATTGTTTTATGGGTTCTGTAATATCGAATAACAATCAGAATAAAAAGACAGTATCTTTTTTCTTATTCAGCATCGTAGGTATTTTAAATAATATAACTTCGTGACTTTGGGTATTCTCACAAAAACGGTTTTTTTTTTCATAGTGCCGCTACGAAACTGCATTGCACTTTGCACATACCTACTCGTATATTACCTAAGATAATACCATTTTGAGCAACCGCGCAGCCCTTAGAGTGACAATGCCTTAATTCACTACCCGCGTCCGTGTTTCCCTGCAGTTACAACCTAGGAATTTTCATAGCTAGAGTGAACAGGCATCTTCTTGGCGAGCTCACTCCATCGTAGACTCAGTCTTTGCCCCGTTCGGCTTTTTCTTTGGGCCAAGAGCAAAGCTATCCCAATAGAAAAATAAATTAAAAAACATCGTATGAAATCAAATAGTATATAACCTGGATTCTTCTCGCACATATCTGTCATGAGACGATGATGGTTGTAACCAAAAATATTATCGTTGTTCCTGACTAGCAAAAGAGTATTTAGGGAAAGCAATGTAAACATTTCCTTCATCATTATCCTGTTTACAGCGGAACAGGCTTATTTACCCTACATTTAACGATAAAGCAGGTTATCAAAGCCTCGAATAATTAACAAGTTTGAATAACGATGAATAGAACGATTTATGAATAGGACGGAAATTAGCTTAAATTTAATTCATTTCTACATTTACGCAGAAAATGATGATTTGATGTAAATTACAGATATTGTTTTAATAAATGGTTTTAATAACCTAACTGTTTAACATCACAGTTCGACATCATTAAATATTATTTGTTTTTATGTGTTAAATTTATAAATGGTTATCATACTTACAAAGAATCACTACTGTAGTGTGTGTCACGTCCCCTTACGTAAGCTGCAATAATTATATCAATATGTAATCTGTGAAATGAGCTAGTATTAAACCATACGTTAAACAAGCAACATCTTTTAATTGACTGCTCCCGGGTCCCATCCTTACACTACATAGTATGAAGCAAAGTCGCATTCCACGTCTGTTCTTATGTCTGTATGTATGTACTTATGTTTATTTACATGTAGTGTTTATTTATTTATATAAAGACATTCAAGAGGAAGCATATGTCCTAACATATGCTTCTTCTTTTATGCATATGCTTTATTTATTATACCTATATAATAAATAACATGCATAATACATTAAAAACCACAGATAATTTCAAAATTTCTAATCCACGTGCGCGAAACCGCTGGCGGGTAGCTAGTTTGCAATTTGAAAAAAAAACTGTAATACACACATCAAAAGTGTCTAGGGATCAACATATATTTTTGCAATAACTTTTCTCCTGATTGATATTAATTAAAATTTTCTTTAAGGATTCATCAAATAAAGTGTTTTCGTTTGTCTACAGTAACGATAAACCAAGTCACCTTTGCATTAATAAAGAAATTTGCCATTTTCCTAATAAAGGGATTTTTGACATTTGAACCACTAACATTAAAGTTCGAAAAAAAGACTGAAATAACAGTTTTCTTTAAAATTTTATTGGGTAACTTAAATAATTAATAATCCGTGTTTCTACCGCGAACACTAACAAAACAAGAACCTCGGTTTGGCATACTCAAAATGAGTTCATCCAAATCACGCTGTGGAATGGCCGCCCATGTTCGTTGCAACAACAAAAAAAGGTCTTCTTGCGACTGGATACCCTCCATATTCGGCAGAGCTCTTCTCTGTAGTAGCGCCATACGGACCAGTAGGACGGTATCGCTGCACCACACGGAGACAAGACCGATACATTCAAATCACAACTCGAAGAGCTCCAACAATAACCGCCATGATGTTAGCCGTGAGGCTTCATCACTTTTCAGGGAACTTAATTAGCGACCAAACAGTCAGAAACCGCTTGCATGAAGTGAATCTTCATTCCCGAAGACCGCTAAGGGTACCACCTATAGCAATGCACAATCGTAGGATTCGATATCAATGGGCTCTTGAACACAGAAATTGGGCAGAAGAACAATGGCGTTTCGTGTGATTTTCTGATGAGTCTCGTTTTGGTATGAGACCGGATACAAGACTTATACGACACTGGAGAACCCCTGGACGCCAACAGCGATTAAAATCCTGCCAGGAAGTCCATCCTTATAGTAGTGGAACCATCATGGTATGGGCGGGTATTTGGATCGGCGGAAGAACTGAGTTGATTTGGATCAGAGGCAACCTCAACGCTCAAATTTATGCTGAGACGATTGTATCAGACGTCATCGTTCCTCTACAAGTGCAAATCGGTCCCGTATTTCAGTTAATGCATGATAATGCACGACCGCACACCGCAAGAGTTGTAAGACAGACTCTCGCCGCAGCTAACATCAATGTCATGCCCTGGCCTGCTCAGTCGCCAGACTTGAACCCGATTGAGCATGCATGGGATATGCTACAGAGAAGAGCTCTGCCGAATATGGAGGGTATCCAGTCGCAAGAAGACCTTTTTTTGTTGTTGCAACGAACATGGGCGGCCATTCCACAGCGTGATTTGGATGAACTCATTTTGAGTATGCCAAACCGATGTTCTTGTGTTGTTAGTGTTCGCGGTAGAAAAACGGATTATTAATTGTTTAAGTTACCCAATAAAATTTTAAAGAAAACTGTTATTTCAGTCTTTTTTTCGAACTTTAATGTTAGTGGTTCAAATGTCAAAAATCCCTTTATTAGGAAAATGGCAAATTTCTTTATTAATGCAAAGGTGACTTGGTTTATCGTTACTGTAGACAAACGAAAACACTTTATTTGATGAATCCTTAAAGAAAATTTTAATTAATATCAATCAGGAGAAAAGTTATTGCAAAAATATATGTTGATCCCTAGACACTTTTGATGTGTGTAGTTTATCAAGCGTACTTTAGGGGCAGAAGATGCCGCCTAGTTGAATTGCAGAAGGTGTTGATGAAGTAAATAACAACGCACAGTGTTCGAATGCAAAATACGCGTAAGCCGATAAGTAAGCGTATTATATTAGTTAAGTTAATATTAAGGTATAAATAAATATATCCTATTTATTATTTAGAAAATAGGTATTTGAAAGTATATTTATTATTGTAACTTACTTAGATTAAACATAGTAGGATAAGTAAATTTAATATTACAAGTATAAGTGTGCATGAACATGTGTGTTTGTACTGGTCTGGGTGTTTTCTATGTATAATATGTATTTATTTACAAAAAAAAAGTATTTAAGTATGTTTATCCGTTGTCTAGTACCCATAACACAAGACTCGTAGCTTAGTTTGGGACTAGAGAATTGGTGTGGTTGTTGTGAAATATTTATTATTTATTAATATTAATATTTAAATAGGTATCCTTCACGTACCAATAGAGAAAGGTACAAATAGTTTGCCCGGCTACTGGCTAGACAGGCATTGCCCTCTGTATAACGAAACCTGTAACTACCACTGTACACACGACAGCACAACAAGTTTAATACTGTGGCATCTTATTCACTTATTACAAGGGTGATTTCGCATCAAAAATGGGTAGCCGACTTGCTATCGTCTGTACCTTGGTTTGAAAGCGTTCATCTAGTCCAGTATTCAGTCTTTTGAGTGCTTTTAAAGAACGATGTACTTTTCCAAACTTGTTACGAGGTCTGCTTGTGTTGGAGACAGTCTATTGTTTTAAAACAAATTAGTCAGAAAGATGTTGTTTTTTAATTATAAAAGATGAAAGCGAAAGCCATTTACTATCTTCATTTTGGAAAATATCAAAATGTTTGCTGTGATACAAATGTAAAGTAAAATGTAGAGTACATGGTACTTGGCCTGCACTTGGCCACTTGACCGTCACAGAAACAAAAAAAAATATAGTCAAGAAAACCTAAAGGTCAGTTCCATAAATCTGTATTATTGTATTTTTACGGGCTCCATTCTTATTGTTATTTAATTAATTACTCTTTAATATGAAAAAGAGTTAAAGTGTATAATAAAAGTTTCCGACCATCTGCTAACGCTTAATAAAAGGTGATAAAAGAAACATTCTCACGGAACTTTACGGCAAAGCTTTAGAACATGATACCCATTATCTTAATGTACTTTCAGGAGCTGTTAAACTTCTCTTTACACCGGGCACACTTTCTGATTCCATCAACTACACTTCCGAAAATCGACTAATGCTATCTCATTCTACTCTCTACATTCAATTTCTAATAACAAATTCTTTTCGCCCCTATGAATTTCGACACGTAGCTTAAAGTTGTTACATGTCCATTCTAAGTCGCTATTCCACATCCATACTAAAATTATAAATGGGAAAGTAGCTTTGTCTGTCGTCTGTTACTCAATCACGCCTAAACTACTGAACCAATTTGCATAAAGTTTGGTATGGAGATATTTTGATACCCGAGAAAGGACCATTTTTTACCTACATTGGCTAGTTTTTACCGCGGGAAAATGACGCATTTCCATAGGGCAATTCAGGTACGCCGATCGCTTTTACGCCTAAACTAGTAAACAGATTTAAATTAAATGAAACAAAAAAAAACGCCATGGAATTGGCGAAATGGGAATTTCCCCATGGGAAAAATTACTTTCCGTGGAATCTGATCGCTTTCTCTCCTAAATTACCAAGTATTTGAATTATACCTATTTGGATAAAGTTGGTATTACGGGAAAACAAGGCATTCCAAAAAACTACCTAACGCGGACGAAGCCGCGGGTATAAGCTAATTCAAAATAAAAGCTAGTTATCGTTCGATCAATGAACAACGGGTTTTCAGATTCAACATTTTAACTGACACAAAGTCATGCCTATTTTGTCACAGAGTCGTCTGTATAACGTTAATTAAACTTTGTTTTTAGATTTATGAAGAAATCACGCGCGAAATTTGCGGAGTGCCCGCTGGGAGTATTAAGGTCGTCGCACACGTTACCGGCACGGTTCCAACCCAGCACTTAACTTGCCATTCAAATTGGAGCATTAAGTTGTGAGTCGTACAATATATTTTGCAATATAAATGTGAAAAATCCAGTGGCTGAGGTGACTCTACGCCATGCTGCAGCTGTACCGTTGCCGAGCCGGTAATGTGTGCGACGACATTAAGTCATAGCCATTTCAATACAGATATCACGCCAAAAACGCTTCGTGCTATATTTGCGCTACCTACGCGTGTGACAAAGCCTTATTGAGCCGCTATCTACTAAATGAAGGTACGGTCTCCCGGTCTCATACTTAAAGCGAGGCGCATTTTTTCAGCAAGTGCTTACAAGTTATCTATGCCTGAATATGGTTCCACTGTGTCAACTGATTTTATGTGTCACACTGTGCGATGTTGTGTCGACTCTTGGAATTGTACTACTACGCATGCGCGAAGTCCACAAACAACGACCCCAGTCACAGTTTGATCAGCTACGGAGCGACCATCATACTGCTTCTCTTTGCAAAATCACCAAGTATTTGTATATGAACATATCTTGTGAATGTGCCGTGATTCTGATGTTCTACTGTTAGTCAAATAATGTTTTAGTGAAATATCTAGCGAATTGTAATTAGGTTTATGTGATAAATGTAGTATTTCACGTTATCGACGCTATTGTTTGGAGATGTTGGCGAATTGATTTCGGTGAGTTTATTTTTGATTTAATAACTTAAGGTGTGATTAGGGAAGAGCTGGGGTTGAGTTTTTTGTTATTTGGAAATCGTTTTTACAATTTTATACTATTTTTAGTATTTATAATATTCTTAAAGCTTCTTAAAACGTGAATTAAACTTTTGTTTACCAACTAACTACGAGAACATATTTAAATACTGCAATGAAATTAGAGGTGTGTGTATTTTGATATCGAATAATATATATGCAAACTAAGTCACTACCTCAATAAGTAGGTAGCTAAAATTAAATATTTTTACTTTATTAAGTTAAAAACAAGGAACAGTAGGGGATAGATAAGTAGATTTTATTACAACAAATAATAATTTCGCGGAATTTAATCTGGTTATATTTTGGCTAACTCAATAAATAGATTTTGATACTAAATAGGTTCCTTTTTTTCAAGTTACAGTACAGTACAGGAAACAATTCCTTTAAGTTTTTTATATCCTTAGTAAACTTCAAATCCCCATGTAGGTACCACCGGTATCTATGATAATTTTACGAGGTGTAAAAAATGGCGGCTTGATTAAAGCAGCGAAAAAATTGCCGAATGTTATTTTTTTAGCTAAAAACTCAAAGGAAACTAATAAAAAACACGTCACAAAGCCTTCTTCGTGAATATAACGATGTTATTAGCCAAGCTACTTTGAAGAGTAGCGAGGAAAATAAACGTAAAAGTTTGAAATAGAGGCTCACCTATAAATAACGTGGAGGAAAAAGGGCATGAGGTAAAAGCGAATCTTGCGAACAGGACTTTGAGGTAAACGTTAGGTGTAACAAATTAGCTTTTTTGTTAACTTGTTTCAAATGATTTGAGTAAAAGTTTGACTACAAGTTAGATCTAGTGGTCTGAGGTGCAGACTGCAAAACCGGCTGTTGAGGGTTCGAATCCTACTACAGGCAAATGTTTGTGTGCACATGCATTAATACTTGAGACATGGGTGTTTATAAATGTATTTAAGTATTTCTATCCGTTATCCTAGTCACCATAGCACAAGCTAACGCTTAGTTTGGGGCTAAGTAATTGGTGTGTTCGTTGAAACTATTACATAAAGTCGTTTACATATTCTTTCTGTCAAACGATCGGCCTCCATAAATTTTGTATGGGAATATTATAATTTGACGTCATATACGAGTATAGTATTAGAAATCGAAGTCAATTGACTGAATATTTATTTATTTAATTATAAAGGTATTGTTTCAAGTGCCATCTTTTACTTATATAAATGTACTACTTTTCCGATAACTATCATGAAACTGTTTCATTCATCTCGAACTACTCTGCTGAGCATTGGCCTCATCTAAGCTATCATATGATACGAGCCATACTCCACCACGCGGGCTCAGTGCGTGTTGGTTGAGGGGTTGTTTGTAACGTAAGTGACCAACCTTACTGTCAGATGTTATAAAGCCGCCCAAGGGCCTTTGACCAGGCTTATACCTAACGCTATTAACCGGATCCAACATCTTAACTTGCCTTTCGAAGCACGAAGATGCTTGTAAATAGACATCACTTAAATGGTCGGCATGGTCACCCATCGCAAACACGACCATGTCTATTGTTGCTAAAATTTTAATTTCTATACCAAAGGGCTGCACCAACTGCGCCAAAAGTGCATATTCGTTTCTTATCATACTTGTATAAGATGACATCTAGTTATACCGCTTTTATTATACACACAGCTTGACACTTCAAACTATGACTATAGAAGCATAGCCAGGCTACACGTTTGTGTATCTCAAAGTAGGTTCCGTAACATCTTGTCACCTATGCCTTTCCCACCATCACATGAGAAACACCAACCTAGATACTGAAATATTCCTTTTGTATGGCTAGTGCCTCATCTGTGAAGATCGTTATCACGCATTGACTCCTGGTGTCTCTACATCAGCAAAGTTTGTGTACGGTCGAAGGCAAAAAATGTTTACCAGTAGTGAAATTAGATTCTGTATCTCTTTAAATATTGTTTTGAACTTACATGGTCACTAACATAAGAATCGTTACTAAATACGGGATTTTTACCATGTTTGTTGTTGTTTTTGCGATTCCGATATTTCGGCCTTATTTTAATAGCCATGATAACGGGGGAGCCGTGATCATGGTAAGAATCCCGTATTTAATAACATTTTTTTGGCTCAAGTCCAAAATGCAATAGTTACTTGTTACCTTTCAACATGTGTTAATCATTTGACTTATCTTATCTTATCTTATATCTTATATATATAAAAAAATGAAACCCGTTTTCCTTGGTCACGGCATCACGCGTGAATGGCTGGACCGATTTCACTCATTCTTTTTTTGTTGTATTTGTTATTATTAGGAGAAGGTTCTTACGGAAAAAAATATTAAGAAAACCTCTCAGAAATATTGAAAAATATACATTTAATTTTGCATATTTTAAAAAACGCGCGTAACTAATGTCATTGTCATTCGATGACATTGTTCAATCATTGCAACGCTAAGGCGGTACGAAGTTCGCTGGGTCAGCTAGTTGAGAATAAAAAGGTTATGATTTTTTGTAATAGAATCAATTCTTTATTTATTGAAATTACAGTTTAATGTAGACTATCAATCAAGCTCAATGATTGATATTCGTTAGAAATAACATATAAGCTATGGTCAATCACACTTGAACTGAAATGTGTGCAAGTCATTGTGATCCTTAAGATGGTTACTATACTACTTTCTGACTGCAACGGTGCCTACATGCAATGCATTCAATTAGCTTACATGTCTCGTTTGCACCAAAATATCAAATGCAAATGAATATCATTTTTTAAGGATAGGAAATACATATTGATAGTATCATCGATCACCCTTATTTTTACGAAATACAGGGTGTAAAAAAAACCTTAACGAAGCCGAATACCACATATTCTACCAATTGTTACGATCATTTTTGAAGTGAAAACTTCTTTAGCGGCGTTGAGCACTTTTGTGGCATGGGTAGAAACTGTGAAACTCGCGTCAGGTCACGTGATGCTGATCGAAAAACCGTAAGACGGTTGTTAAGTTTTCACTTCTGCCGGCACTCCCGGAGTGCAACCCGTGTTAGTTTTTTTTTCTTTACACCATACCTGGGAAGTTAACGGTTACTGAGATATTAATGGTTAAAGTTTGAAAAAAAAATTGATGATTTTTACAGAAATGACTTCTGTCCGTTATAACTCAACTTTTCTCCAAAGAAACATGATACAAATTTTCAATAGTTCTTTCATAAAAATCCTCTAAATGGCACACTCCGCAATGAACAGCGCACACTCGAACCGAACCGCGTCGCGGCGGCGTAAAGCAACACGCCCGGCGGTGACTTTTCCGCGTGCGCGCTGTACATTGCGGGTTAGAATTAAATTATTTTTTTTTATGTCAAAAAATTTAAGTTGTTTCCCAGCCAAAATTTCTTTTTGATACGATTTGGTTTAATGTACTGAACGTGTGGTTGACGGCTTCGTTAAGGTTTTTTTTACACCCTGTATATTGCATTGTGGCACATGCTATCGAATCAATCATGTTGAGGCTCCCCATAGCCTATGTCACAACACTTCTATTTTCTATGTGTTTGTATAAATCGTCACTAACTGTGTCGTAGGAGACGTCATAGAAACCTGAAATATCGTGATGATATGACGTTGGCTACTGCTAGAAATTATGTGGTATAAAGTCGTTGTCAGTCAGTTAATTATTTACTTATTTTCATCCTATTCACGTGTAACGACATAACTATCTTCAGGGTGATTATAAAGTATAACAAACTTAAATTGAAAGTCATCAGGCTATCAGAATTTGACATTGAGAACGCCTCTGTTCCCTTTGCAATCTTATATAGGGGAGCGAGGGGCTTGTTGTAACAGTTTTCATTAAAACTCATATATCTTGAGATCTATTGATTACATTTCTACTAAATAAAGATGGATGCATACTGTATCTTTTCCTCTACCAAATTAAGTAAAAATAATACCATAACTATTGGTCATTATTTTACAATCAATTATTTTCTAGAAGAAGTGCGGTGTTACAACTTACCTCGTGCTTGGGGCAAGTTGTAACGTCCACCGGGGCAAGTAGTAACGACAAAAAAAACTACTACAATACCTCTAATCTTTTATTTTTTGTTAATTTTTAACAATATTGACATCTTTCTAAAGTAATTATTATGTAATTCTTATCAAAAATCAACTTAAATTCTCTTTTTTCAATAATCAACACTTAAAAATTAAAAATTTACGGATTTTAGTTAAACACAACTTATAATCATCATATCACTTTTCAATCACAGTAATTAAGTTATTTACTTCTTAGGTATGCTCTGAACTTATCTCTTCTTAATAGCTATCTAACAAAGTGTTATACTTATGTAAGAATCAATATTTGGTGGATTTTATTATAATTAAATTCCGTCTTCATCTGAGCTACAATTAATACAAGTAAAAGACATAATGTCTCCTTTAACACATACTACATACGACCACAACTTACAAATGAAACACACTATCCAATTCTGCTTTCTTTGTATCTGTGTAAGCTTCACCACATATCAGACAATACCACTCTTCTGCTTTTGATTCTGAATCTGAACATAAAGTCTTTATTTAGCTCTGTCCACTCCAGTTTTATTTTTGGTTGATTTATATACCTCTGACTATATATTATTATGCTCTGACTTTCTTTTATATACCTTCATTCTAAATCAGAGGAAAAAAGTAGGTATCTACATCATAACTTGGGGCATGTTGCGACACGTTACAACAAGCCCCGGGATTTTGTTACAACTAACCCCACGGCATGATTTTTAACCTTTATCTAGATAACTATTGAAATAATTTAGCAATCATAAAAACTGTTACACATTATCGGAGTTAGATAAATTTGAATGGAAATAAGATGTAGAAATTTTGAAATTAGTTGATATTGAAAACGCTAACCAAAACTTTACGACAGTACAATTTTATATCACCTGTCAGAAATGAAGCGCGTGCACACTGTCGCTCACTGCGCCGGCTAGCGGAACAGTGGCTATAAAAACATGATGCGGCGCGGTTTATAGGTTAAATCGAGTCAAAGATATACGTTAATAACGTTTAAGATCCAGGTGTAAAGAGCCTGTTACTACTTACCCCTGTTACAATAAGCCCCGCGCTCCCCTACATATAATAAGACTGTAAAAGATCGATTACTGTACATTGAAGATTTTTATGAAAAATTGTTACAGGGGGTCTTAATTACCGTAATAGAAGCCAAAACAACAATTTTAAAAATTTTTGTCTGTCTGTCTGTCTGTCTGTCTGTCTGTTTGTCCGGGCTAATCTCAGAATCTACTGGACCGATTTTGACGGGACTTTTTTTATTTGACTCAGTATCACCTGGAGAGTAAACTGGGATATAAATAATCACGCCGATGAACTTAGGGGGCAGGCAGGAAATTGAATCTCAGAATCTACTAAACCGATTTTAATGGGACTTTTTTTTATTTGACTCAACATTACTTGGAAGGTAAAGAAGGATAGAAATAATCACGCCAATAGACTAAGGGGGTAGGCAGAAAATTGAATCTCGGAAACTACTGGGCCGATTTTAATGGGACTTTTTTTATTTGACTCAGCATCACTTGCAATAATCACGCCAATAGACTAAGAGTGTAGGCAGGAAATTGAATATCAGAAACTACAGGACTGAATTTGGTGGGATTTTTTCATTTGATTGAGTTTTACCTAGACAGTGAAATATATAATAACTCACGCCAAGTGACTAAGTGTTAACTGGCCTAAACTTGGGATGAATTAATCACCCTACCTAACTAAGGGAACTCATTGTGTGAACCTGTTATAGAGTCGCAGGTATGCCTGCATTTGGGTCATGTTAAACAGTAGCATAGGCTGGGAGTACCTCCACGCGGTGAAGGCGGTAACAGTTAAAATTCCACGCGGACGAAGTCGCGGGCACAGCTAGTAAATACTATTTTCGTGGTTGACATGGGTAACCCAACGTGCTGTCGACCGTACCTACTTTTTTAGACAGTGGGAGGAACACGAAAATTATCGTAACGTATTCGTTCGTGTCGTCCAAACGTCATAAACTGACAGTTTCTCCACACAAATTGACAAGTTAACGATAGGTCAACGCTACTAATACGTTACAAGAGTTGTTCGTGGTCAGCCCACAGATTCTCATAATCCTATCCTATTGGCACTAGTCAAACTCATATCATTTTATCAAAACAAATTGCACATGTTCAACTTTACACTATCACAGCGTATATCGGGTAAGTGCATAACATCCGCTTGGAAGCCAGATAAGTGGAGAAGCCTGGGAAGTATCTCGCCTTCAGGCTAACCGCGGTCGTCACGCAAACTAATACCAGAAGTTAATTTTATTAGAATTTATGTTCAAGTTTATGTTGATTAGCAGTGGACGCATATTAGCTGACATGATGATGATGATAATGTTAAGGCCCACTTTCCACTTTTTTGAGTGCTTATTGATTAGCTTTTGGGTATCTTTAAATTTCAAAGGATTTTTTATTCAATTAAAATTATTTAAATAAATTTTAAATTTCATTAATTTTTTTTTTTTTTTTTAATGAATTTGGTTGTTTTATATTTTTTTATTAATATTCGAAGCGCTCATAATATGTTGCATACTGTCAACGCAACTCGCTGTAACCGCGTGTCAACCAATCGGCTAAAGTTGCGGCGACATAATTATATCTGCCGTATAAGTATACAGGGTGTCCAATAAATAATTGAAAGTTATCTTTAACTGGGAATAGGTCACAATGTGGCCCATTAAAGAGGGAAAAATGTTTTCTTGTAAAAGTTTCACCATTTTTAGGTTATCAATTTTTATTTTGGAAATCACAGCTTGAAAATGATGGTACTTTTACGAGTATATGATTTTTTTGCCTTACCATAATAGGCCATCCTAGCCATTATATCCTTTAACTGGGGATAGGCAATGTTACCTATCCCCAGTTAAAGGATTATCCCTACTTCCCTACTAATATTATCAATGGGAAAGTCACTTTATTTGTTTGTCCTTCTTTCACGCAACGGAGCAATGATGTGTTTTTTGTGTGTGGAGGCAGTTAAGAGGCTGGAGAGTGACATAGGCTACTTTTTGTACAAATGTTATGTAATGTTACATGTAAAAATTGAAAAACAACTCATAGCTTATCGATAGATGGCGCCACTCGGTTAAGTTCTAGACGCGGACGAAGTAGCGTGCGGCCACAAGTCCTTGATATATGGGACACCTTGTATATGTGTCGCAGTAAGATAGATAAAGCCGTAATGTAGTTATATCCTTAGTGATATAATTATATACCGTAACATAGTTATACGAAAGCGATTCATTAAAATCTCACTAAGAATATAGTTATAAAACGGTCCAAGTTTAGTGATATACTTATATTACTAGATTAAGTTTAGTGAAATAGCTTTCGGAGTGTGCGGCGCAGGCGGCGCGAAGAGATTGGTTACCCAGAAACCCAGAAATGCAATACAGCTTTCAAACATTATATTGGATGATCCTATACCAAATGAAAACTTGTCACTGAGAGAAATATGCCGAAAATTGTCGCACTTTGGAGGCCAAGGTTATGTAAAATGTTCGTGTGAAAAATCGAATATACAGTGTTCTACTAAAAGGTGTGCCTGTAAGAAAGGTAAAGGTAAAATAAAAGGTATGCACTGGCTTATATAGTCTTTCAAACAGAGAATGGAAAATATGAGGGCGTGTGCTTGGCTTGCTTGTGAACTGTCAAACTTAGCGAGGCGTGAAACCAGCTACAACGCAACGGGTTGGCTTGCTAACATATTGTTTGTGAACTGTCAAATTTAGCGAGGCGTGAAACCAGCGACAACGCAACGGGTTTGATGAATTATATTTTGATTGAAGTTGATCCTCTGTGCTCTTCTCAAGCCCAAGTCAAGCTCAAGTTTTGACAATACCTTTCATTTCTGCTAAATGAAATATTCAACTTTCAAACCCAATTAAGAAACACTTAGGATAACTAGGTAGTAAATACTTGTAAAAAATTAAGCAAATCAACTTGACAGTCTAATTTATTCATTTGCTAACGAGTACTCTTAAAATCATTGTGTTGTACACAACTTCACAAACTTCGTTCATTCATTGGTATTTAGAACAATTCAAGTTACTTATTCATTGCGAAACGTTTTACTTAAGTCTCTTTAGGTAAACATTTGTTAGGACTTAGTGGTTTTCATCGGATATTAAAACTAGCATTTGTGTACATTTGTAACTTGTATCTAATGTTTGTTTTTTTTTATTTCTTATACGTTACGAGAAGAATAATAATCATTCATATTCATGACTTCACATACACTAAGTATCTAGTTAAAATGATCATCATAGGCCTTATCCGTCTATTACACCGTTATTGTGTGAATTGTAAATAGACCCTAAGTTTTCAATTTTGTTACTTTTTTGTTACAAGTTTTATTTTAAATAGTTAGTCATTTTAAATGGTTTTCACTCATAAGCCAATCCGGGAGCGACAAACTTTTCCGCATTTAAGGCAAGGGAAGGCAGCGGCAGGTCGATCATCGCCGCTCTGATGCCTTCTTTCCCTCCTGTCAGCCAGCACATTGAACCTGGTTCAATGTGTTGAAATGATAATTTGACAATAACGAATGTTTCGTTTCATATTTTGGGAAATTTCATTTTAATTTTAATACGTGAAGAATAATTTATTTAAAAATACATAGTCATGCCTGTTTGTGCATAATAAGAAGATGTTGAATGTGGTGCGGGCGTTTTACAACTGGACCAGAAAAAACCAAGTGCGTGTCGGACCACACATAAAATAGGGTTCCGTAGTCAATTTTGGCACCGCGCTGTTTTGCATTTCTTGTATCATCATCATCTCCCTAGCCGTCAATGTCATCATTGTAAAGTATATATTTTTATATTATTAATAATTTCGAAAGTATTCATCACAGGATACCCGAAACAATTTTAATAAAAAAATAATTCACCCCCCCCCCCCTCCCTTTACATGTATAGGGAGGTACCCTTAAAAAGGGGTAATTTTAATTTTTCGTATTTTTAATATGAGATCTACAGGGTGTAAAAAAAAACCTTAACGAAGCCGAATACCACATATTCTACCAATTGTTACGATCATTTTTTTCCTTTACACCATACCTGGGAAGTTAACGGTTACTGTGATATTGATGGTTAAAGTTTGAAAAAAAATGATGATTTTTATAGAAACGTCTTCTGTCCGTTATAACTGAACTTTTTTCCAAAGAAACATGATACAAATTTTTACTAGTTCTTTCATAAAAAGCCTCTAAATGGCACACTCTGCAATGAACAGGGCACACTCGAACCGAACCGCGTCGCAGCGGCGTAAAGCAACACGCCCCGCGGCGACTTTTCCGCGTGCGCGCTGTACATTGCTGGTTAGAATTAAATTACTTTTTTTGATGTCAAAAAATAAAAGTTGTTTCCCAGCCAAAACTTCTTTTTTATACGATTTGGTTTGGTGTACTGAACGCGTGGTTGACGGCTTCGTTAAGGTTTTTTTACACCCTGTATATGTGAAGTATCCTTGGACCAAGTTAAATGCAAATCAGTCCATAAACGTAGAAGATATTCTGCTGTGACAGCTAGGACGGAGTGAACGATCTTATAAGGGTTCCTTGACGGACTACGGAACCCTAAAAACTTATTACTTGTGTAAGGAGGAGTTAATTTTTACAGGCATTGTTATAACATCTGGGTGGCGTAGTGGTTCACGCACACGAACCGGAATCCCATGGACGAAGGTTTGATGCCTGCCTGTCTGACAGCTAATTTTCTTATTGCACAAATATTATCTTAAGTGTGCAATCGATAACAACGACAACAAACGCTGTCGCAATGAAAAGGTTATAAAGAGCAATTCACTGAATTATACACTGAAAACTGTTCAAGCCCAGGCTTAATCAGAGAGCGACGATTCAGACAATTTCCTTTGTGTCTGATCGAAAAACCTTCATCAGTCGCTACACGGCCTTGCCACAGTAAACATAACCAAAACACAGTATATCCTAATAATTTTATATCGCAGCCCGTTTCCGAATCTGATCTGAAATCCTGTATTTAATGTACCATTAAGGATCATTAACGTTACTGTGGTTTGAACAAGACCAAAGTACAATTATTTTTTTAAAATTTTACTGTATAATATAGCATAGGTAAACACCATGAAAGAGTACCGTGCTTGCCTATAACTTTCACCCTTTACCAGTAAAACGTTTATTTCACTGTTTATTATGCTTAGTTGACTACTTTACCGACCGTTTAAGACACTATTTACCGGATAACGTATATAATTATACTACATTCCTATCAAAACAAAATTGTTTGAGGTTAAAGCTTTTCACTGAATGGGTCAATGTTATCCTCCTGGGCTAAAGTAATACACTGACACCGCGCACTAAGCATCTGTTCTCTAAGGCGTGTAATTTGTATTAAATATTTAACCAGATTTTTGTATGTATGTTAGTCTGTAAATAAACTTAAATAAATACATATAACACCCATACCCGTACAAACAAACATGTTCATGTACACAAATGTTTGTACAGTGCGGGGATCGAACTCGCGACCTCTTGGTTAATAGTCAACATCTTGACCATTACACCAAAGTGGTGGTCAAAGATGGGCCTGTATCTTTATAAGCTGTTGCTTGAAATAAATGAATTATTATTATTATACGAGTAATACTCAGGCACCGGTACCTTCTTTACTCAAGAGAGTCACTGACAATTTTAGGGTAAAATCAATTCGCTAAAGTTTGCTCAGATTCGGAGTGACATTAAAAGGTTTCCATTTGAAACACAGAAATAAATTCCCAGCAATAAAAGTTATTATTCGAATTCTTCATTATTAAATTGACCTAAATTGCTGGCGTTGAAAGAGTTCATCTTATTTTGGCTACAAAGGTCTATTTTGTATTGAATAAGAGGAAATATTTAGATCAATCATAGAATAAAAGTGGTCCCACATTAAATATTTGATGAAGCTAAAGGCCAATCTAAAAAAAACCTTCATAAAAAGACAACAGTGGGACGCAGTCTTGGCGCGATTTCTCCAGGTAAATAACATTCTCTAATAGAACGCGTCACCCTATCGTCACGCTTGCTCTGTGAGAAAGTCTTATCATAAAAGAGCCCCTAGGTACTGAAAACACAATCACAAATAAATGTACTGAAAAACATTGCATGTTCTGAAAAAAAGCGCGAAGCAGTGAGCTGTGAAACCATTTCCACCGGATTTCCGAAGCAACCATTGCCCATGCATTTTTAAGAACAAAATATTAAGGCATGGCTATAAAAATATGAATAAAGACAATGTGCCTTGTTTGTCGGAGTTTCAGATTATGCTCCTTGGTTTCAGTCAGGACCTTGCCAGTTCTTGAGAAAAAATGTAAATAACTTGGAATACTTGCTAGTTCCTTACTTGTATAACTTTGCATTAAAATCTTTTCGCTCCATTTCTACGCCACTGACCGTAAAAATATCTGAAGAGCTTTCAAATGCCTGTTAAGCTTTTAAAAGCTTTGGGCATACAACATAAGTCCATCTTTCGTTATAGAGTAAGTCAAGATGTTTAAGGTTGATGTACATATTCACGTCAAGAGTGCTTACTCAGTTTTGTAAGAAAGGGTACCCAGTCTGATGTGCTGTCATCTGTATGTACAAATAAACGGCTATACATACCAGAATGACTATACATATCAGTTGTATGATCTCACAATGATATGACTAAATCATTTGATGTGACTGTATGTGACTGCCTCGTTGGTGTAGTGGCAAAGTTTCTGCCTTACATCGGAGAGGTCCTTGGGTCCTGGGTTCGATTTCTCAAAAACAGCTCGGGGTCGGGAAGTTGGCAGTGTTACACACCCGTGCTTCGGAAAACACGATAAAACGTTGGTCCTGCGCCTGATCTCTCACCGGACATGTTGGATTGCCGTCTCACCGAGCTTTGAGAGTGATGGAACAGTAATTGCACCTGTGTATTGCGCTCACACTTGTGCACTATAATATCTCCTGCGTAGTTGGCTGATCTCTGTTGAGATTGGCGGCCGTGGTCGAATTCGGCCAGGAGGACTATTATTATTATTACGATCTCACAACTGAATAAGATACAGCAAAGTATACCATAATGTACCGATGTTCTAACTACTCGATAGAAACTTTTGATAGCTTATAAATGCTATGGACGAAATGATATATTGGACATTAAACATATTGCTCGGTCATGATAAAAAATGCCTAATAAGAAAGAGCAATTTGATAATAATTATTCATTCGATCAAATTGACCGGGCATTATGCTTGCTGTCTATCAACTTTTAGGCAGAGTAATACAAACTAATTTAATTAGGATTATAAATCGATAACACTTCTCGATCTTTGACTCGATTGACTAGCTCCATAGTGCTGCTCTGAAGGAACAGATAGCGCACTATGTATTGCGCTGACACTAGGTATAATTTCTCCCGCGTAGTTGTCTGATCTCTATTGAGATTGGCCGCGGTGGTCAAAATCTTCTAAAAGAAACTATATTGCAATTCTTAAAAAGGGTTGACTTATTTCCGCATTGCTTTTAAAATTATATTTTCGCTGCGAACAGTTTGCATGACCACTTTGGTGTAATGGTCAAGAAGTTGACTATCAACCAAGAAGTCGCGGGTTCGATCCCAGCACTATACAAACATTTGTGTGCATGAACATGTCTGTTTGTACTGGTCTGAGTGTTATATGTATTTACCTCTATTAAGTTTATTTGTACGAGTAATACCACTGTTGATTCTGATATCCGTACACAAGTGCTTAAGCTATTTACCACGGAGTCAGATCAATGTATGTGGTGTTGTTGTAAATTTATTTAAAAAAAAATGATGTTTTGTTTCCAAAACAAAAACGATCAGGTAAATGGCTGACAACTGTGCAGTTAGTGAGCACTAGATACTGTTAATTTGTTGTGACTTCCTGCTCTATATGAATACGTACGTAGGTGCCACTTACTTTTTTACGTAGTTAAACACATGCCAGCAACACAAAAAATTCAGTTATAAAACATTCGAAACAGTCGGTTGAGAACAAGAAACGTTTCCAATTTCAAAACCTTTTTCCTGAACGCGCGTAGAGTGCCTCGAAGCGTCCTCCAAAACGAAATAGAAACCTTGTATTTTCCGACAGAGATATAGCTTAAAACCCTTTCAAAATTGGCACAGATTTCATTTCGGTGCTATTTCCCTAAAGTGATTAACATGGAGAAAGTAACTCGGTTTCAAGTCAATAATTAAGGTATTACACTGACAAGAGTTTTGTCTTTCATTTTTACGAATATTTTACGCAAAACGTCTTTTGAGACACTTAGTTTTTATCTTTTTTGTTGACTAAGGGCAGAATTTTTATAAATCAGAATAAATAGCGCACTCAATGAGCACTATCTCTCTGCATGACCTTAAGGTTCGATTGGCAGAAAAAGCTTTTGTGCATTAAATCCGCCTTTTGTACATCTTTTGCAATAAAGTTTATATCAAATTGTTTGGACTGCTAAATAAAAGCCAAATTAAAAAAAAACAAAGTAATGTATATCTATGATGACCAATGTCAGGAATACCGCTCATACGTTCGAAGTATTGCGAGATAAGAACAGATGAAATGAATTTCTTGGAAATCAATTTTCACGTAACGTCTCGCTTTCACGGATTAACAGATTTAGTGCTTTAATATTTTCGGTCACACACATAGCAAGTAGCATCCAGAATTCCGGATAATGATTCACTTTAAAATTACAAGAAAGAAGTAATACATGTGCTCATTAGTAATACAAAATCATACCCTAGAAACTTGCTTTAATTTGAATGCGTGGTTAGGTTGGCTTAGATTGTTTGTGACACAAAAGCATACTCTCCCTCTCTCTCTCAATCTCATTAGTAACACAAAAGCATATCTTAGAAACTTGCCTTAATGTGAATGCATGGTTAAAAGCATTCTTATGTATGATTATTATAATCACATTTATTCAGTACGAGACAAACCTTTGTAGTATGCTACGATATAGCTACATACAGACTACGAATGTAGGTGGCTGCTACGGACTACCATTATGCTACGTTTAAAATGTACTGTAATGTTTTGTAGATTTACATGACCCGTATATCAGAAATAAGCAATTTGAATTTTAAAACCCCTGATGATTAGGTACTTATATCTCTAAATCATCATAAAAATTTAGTTACAGATGTTTAATATTACTTCTTTGCTTGAACTACAACCGCGGTTAAGCTAGTTTAGTAGGTTATCTGTGCTTTGAAACTCATAATATTTTTTGTTATTCAAAATCACTTTAAACTTCAAACCTTTGCAAGTTCTAACTACCCGCATATTTCAACACACGAACCCTAAGCATACGCGTGTACAGGGCAATAATCTCGTTCCGAGCACAAATATGAAGTTTCAGGGACAGAAACTTATGTCATATCAAGTGACAAGGTCCCAATATATCGGCAAGGCCGGTAACTAATAAACAAGTGATATAAAAACGTATCCCATGAAATATTATCAGAGCCAAGCCGTATGACGCACAATCGAAACGGAAACTTTGATTTCTTGGATCGCCAATGATTGGGCCTTTGTTTATTCCCGTAAACCTAACTCACAAGAGAGAGCTTAGTGCTGTCTTCTACATAAAAATCTTCTTTATTTGTCACACAACTAAGATAGCAGTCAATACGGTAGTTGACACCACCAATCGTTGACGTACTTTTTATCAACTGTCAAAACGCTTTTCTTCATAGAGTTTGTATGGGAATAACACACTTTGACGTCATCGCGTGCAATGCCGACTGAGTGACTAATTATCATTTGAATTCCAATTAAAAATCAAATAATACGAACTGCAGAAAAATATTAGTGTAAAGGCATCTGAAATTATGAATTATTTTAGAGAAGATCAGTTTTTGAATATTTCTTTCATAGTGGAAACAAGCCTATTCAAATTGAGGCTAAAACCTATTCTGTTTGTGGCTATCATAACATAATCATAAAGACAAAAATCGGTTTACACTGTAAAAGATAGCATAATTGGCTAGACGACACCACCAATCGTTGACATACTTTTTATTATCTGTCAAAACGGTCTGCCTCCATAGATTTCGTATGGGAATAAATTAATGTGACGTCACGGTCATGTATCAGAAATCGGAGTCAATTGACCGAATATTTATTGCGTTTTGTGTGTTTAAAAATTGGTTTCTACAGCTTTTTTGAAATATATTGGTTGTATTAACTTCATAGGGGCTATGTTTTTTAAACACCATGTTCTTGACAATATTTAAGATAGGTGGCATCATCCCAATTAGACATTTTTTGTTGTGTAATCTGAAAGATTTCATTAATATAATGAATATCCAATATTTATACGTTAAGTAGGATTGTTCGTAGATTATTCTCTGATTAAATAGGGTTCAATTAAAATTAAGCAGGTGACGTCTCCTTTTTTAACTTTAATATAAGACCGTCAGCCATTTTTGAACCAACAGATCATGAACGACGTAAATAGGACGGTTAGATGTTGATCAAAAATTCTATCTTACCGTATCCAAACGATGCCATCCCAAAATGAATTGTAGCAGGAATAGAAAAGAGTACAAGTTGCCCTAACTGAATATCTCCTTAAGGCTATATTTGTTCTTGGAAAGGTGTTTTTATCATAAATCATTCGTATTTGAATTACTTATACGGTTTCGTTATTTTGTTTGCTTGTGAAATAACGATATTCAATTTAATGGAAATGATGGATTTCATTTCAAATTTAAATATACGAGATCTTGATTTAAAATTTTATAGCAAACTTATAATTTGAATCATAAACCGTCGCCAAATGACTTTAAAGGTATTGGAAAATAATCAGCAGCTTAAATAACTGAATAACTTTGTCATATTTTTTGGGCTATTTTCCTTCATCACGGTTTGGAATTGCATCCTAAACCACTGACACATAAATATTTGCAAATATTGTTGCAAACGTTTCACTGTCAGTAGTGATGAAGCTTGTCATTCAAATAGTTCATTCATTTCAAAATACTTACATCGAATTAAAATAAAATAAAAATGTAATTCTTGTTACAGACGCTTTTCTTTCTCTTTGTTAAATCTAAAAAAAAATTGTAGAAAAATTCCACTTTCTACTGCAAAAATATTATCTTAAGTTTGCAGCGTCAATGCTTATCGCGAAAAATCATGAAACAAAGAGAAATGAAGAGTTTAAAACAATAATTGTATTTTTATTTTATTTTAATTCGATATATTTTTTGAAATGTGTGTTTTCCTTAAGCATTTACCACACATAAAAAGAGTCATTGCCAAAAATACAATAAGCGGTACATTTTTTATTCTGTAATTAAAGTTAGCATAACGAAGGTCGGTCAAAATTATTACAACGAGAATCCCTCAATTAGCTCGGGACTTTCATCATACCCTCCAAGGGACCATTTATTTGAGACAAATGGTTTCATTTTATGGTTTATCCTTAGGGGCAAATATATATTTCATAAAAGAGTTAGTACCTTGAATATTTATAATTGTTTAAACCCCTTGAGTCACGAAAAGGAGACACAATATTATTTTATTTTTATGGTGCCGATATATTTCCGACGACCACTTTGGTGTAATGGTCAAGAAGTTGACTAATAACCAAGAGGTCGCTCGATCCCTGCACTGCTTATACTACTTATCACGGAGTCAGATCAATGTATGTGATGTTGTTGTATATTTATTTATTATTATATTATTAAACACGTTAAATCCTAATGTGTAAACTAATTTCATTTTAATTCATACCAGTTGTTTTATTGTAAGCTACTTATATTTACGTGTTTTCAAACCATAAGTGTGATGGTTGATGGTTCCTATCGATTGGTAACTGCTATTACAGTAAATTGTAAAATGTAATGTAAAATGTATTTTAGTAATAATAGGTATGTTGTAGTCTGCATCATGGATGCTTATCACGATAAATCATAACACTAACATAAAAATGTTTTACAATATATACTCATGATAACAGCTATAGAACACCAAAGTTTGATACACGCGTGAATACACGCATCAACGTGTGGCACTTATGTGAAATTAACCGTCTGTTATTATTTCATAAGTAAGCAAGTCCAATTTGAACCGTATTGTTCCCTACGAATAGTTGTTAGAAAATTAACCTTCCAATGACTGTGTTAACAAAGAAACTTTTAGCCATCTCTAAATAGTTAATTAATAAGCAAAACGCGGCTCCCACCTGCGCTGAAACCACGGCTTTCCATTTTCAGCCATTGATTGCTGCATAATTTCAGTACCATTATGAAAACTAGTCTGCATTGAAATTTACAGTGAATTAGTCCATTTGATGAAAGTGCTTTTCAATGTATAAGAAGCGAAAATAAAAATAAAATAATCATCAGGTCTGCGACCAAGTGACTAAGGGAGTTGGTATCGCTGTCAAATCGGTTGTGTCATAATCTATTAAACCTTAATTCATAGTATGTTTATTGGGCTTTTTGATACAGTTATATATTTTTTTGTAAGTCTCCGCATTTTGTCGTAATTCTGTTTTGAATTATAGCCTTAAAATCGACTTTGCGGCGCTGCAAATCCGATTTAATAGCGTTATCGTTTCCACTGCCGACCTTCGTAGCCTAGAGGCGAGTATGACGAAATTGGTGTCGCCTTCTTTCAGGGCCCTGGGTTCGATTCCCGGTCGAGCTAAACTAAGAAATGAAGTTCTTACGACCATCTGAACGTAACCTACATAGAAGTGATTTAGATATGTGCGAATTATGTGATCTTGTGTTATATTTTATTTTCGACTTTTCAATTTATTAAGTACCTACTAAGCTAGCGTCACCTTAACGCCACCGATCAGTTATGAACTCAAAACAAAATGGCGTATCTTTGTTATATTGTATTATTTTGCAAGGGGAAGGAGTATTCCAATAAAAATGTATAGATATACATATGAATAGGTTTTATTTCATTGTCAATGCTTCTGGTACAGATCTTTGCACGGCTGAATCCTTAAAAGCGTTAGGCGAGAAAGGTATGCAGGAATGTGTACATCTTCTGTTTCAGCATCAGTATCAGCAATCCCTCGATGTGCATCCTGATGTGATTGTCGTTCTATATTTTTCCTTGCAACCATCCAACAAGCTCAGCACACTCTCCCTAGATGTGAGACCTGAAAATAAATTAATAGTATTCTAAACTCAAAATCTCTTTAACTGCATAGAATATTCAATGACTACTTACAAATCGTCAACATAAAATAAAAGTATTATGAAATTGGTTGCCCTGAAGGGGCCTTTACATTTCTTCATAGTTTTGGGTTTTACAAGTGCTTCAATATAAAACATAGACAATTGCTGAGAAGAAACCCTTGAACAAACTCAGTAACCACTAGATAGATGTGATTTTTTATGATAGTAGCTAAGGATGATGACGTCACATACTCTCAGCTTAAAATAATCAAGTGACATTCTTGTAATAATTTTTAATGCAATTAAAAATAAAGTAACTAAAAATAATAATAGTCAATTATGTCTCAAAAAAGTTTTTTCATTATGTTACATTAATACTTATTTTAAATGCATTTGCATGTCATGCATGACAGAATAATACTAAACATAAACCCACTATTACAAAACATGGACTATGCTTAACACTAGGTTTAAGCTTGGTTTAAACCAAAGATTCTATTGTTCAATCCAAGTTTAAACCTGGTTTAAGTATAGTGTGTGTTTTTGTAATAAGGAATAAATAGTTTGAAGTAAAGGTACTAATATCTATCTAAATAATTTTCAAAGTCACAACAATTCTTTAGAATCATTACTATTGTCAGTAGTGTGTATAACAGTTAATTCAGAATCCAAAATTAATACTGACCAAATGAGGGGATATCCAACTAAGAATGGCATTCCTTTCTTCGCAATCTGGAGGCACTCTTGAGGTATGCATACATACAACAGATATTCCACATGCTGAGCATACACTGGTATGCCCTAATGTAGGAGTTAGTGTAGGCCTTGACTGGAGAGCATTTTGCAGTAAAGCAAAACACTCTCGACAGATGACACTTTCACAGGAAACCTAAAAATTAAAATCATGAGTAAATATATCAATTATACTAAGCATAGTTTATTAAAACTTTTCAATATCATTTTACCAAATGAGATAAGTTTATTATAAGGTACTAGTATCATATATTGTAGTTTCTTTTTAATAAAACTATAAAAATAATTTGCCTTCTAAAATGAACTTCCTATCATAAATATTGGGATTATTTATTCTATGAATAGACATAACAAATTATAATTGAAGACTTATGGTAACTATTTGCATGATTACACAGTATTACTAGCAATGTATAAGACATCAAAACATAATTGTTAATTCAAATGTACGATTTTAGGCAATTAACTACCTACTCAGGTTAGTGAAGGATATAACCGTAATTAGATGAAGGTAGGTATATATTCGCACAGTGATTGCTGTACCGTTGACTAGAGAAATTCAATATTTATACAGAACTAGACTTACAGCAGTTGATGAAATCCAAGATGCCAGGGTATTGTAGGTTTCATCGTTCACTTCCCGCAAGGACTGCCAGGAAACAAATAATACACTTCCTTCCAGGATTTTCCATGATTAACTTAACTAGTAAGTCTCTATCTTACAGTTACTGAATTACTAACAAAATAAAATACACGAAATAAACTTAATTAATGGAGTCTCTGTCTCGCTACTTTGGTTTATGATAAATTGAAGAAAAACAACTAAACAAACACAAAAATGTGCGCCCAAACCAATATTTTTGTGCACCGGTCGTAACAGGTAACGATAAGAGCAGACATTGACATTTGACATCCAGTGCTGCCAACTGTCCACAATTATTAGAGCATAAATCAATGTAATCGATTCTTAAATCGGATGTTTGGGGATCGCATCATTCGTATCTTTCACAGAAATAATTTTAATGTTAAAATGCACTTAATTAATGTTTTTTATAGATTGTTATATATGTAAGTAGGAAGAAATTGTTCACTCAAGCCGTATAATACATGGGGCGTACACCCATAGAAAGCTGGTTCACAGTGTCGGTTTATTAACGCTTATCGTATCTGAAGCTGGCTTTTGCAGAGTTGACTATGAGTTGTAGTGTGCTTTATTTATTTATAGTACATACATTGACCCTGTCGGGGTATGGCAAATCAAAACAATAATTAAGTAGCAGTCATTAGAATTACATGCTAGCTTAGTAGTATAATATATTTATTTGTGCTATACTAACATTTTTCTTTATTTGGTAGAAGCGCAGTTTATTTTTAGTTGCGTTGACATTATTTTTAATATACACAACTCAGTAGTAGTCATTTAATTATCAGAATCGGACATATTGACAATCGTTTTGACTGAATCGATGTTAATGAAGTTATATTAATGAATATTTTTTACATCTGCAACACTGAACCACGACCTCGCATTCCGGAAAATAAACAAAGACTTTTAAATCATCCGTTTTTATTCCGGAGAAGTTATGGTTTTTATTTATTTACAAAATTAACTATAATTAAAAAGAAGAATTATAGGTGTCACTTATTGATGACACAACTAAGATTTCAAGCGATACCGTCTGTGGTCATTCTCTTTTAAATTAATATAAGTACCTACTTTTTAATGCTTAACATTACACTCTGCTAGATTTAAAGCAGATATTTTCTTAGTAATGTAAATGAATGCCACTTAATTAAATTGTTTTAAAACATTTTAAGTTACGTCTTTTATAATTTGAATCTGTAAGTAATGAACCGACTTAGTTATGAACTTAAAGCTGCACTACAGTTTCAAATATTGGATTAAGTTTTACACGTTTAACATCGTAGGTTAGTTCAACATGCAGAATTAATAAATAAATAAATATTTCACAACAATCACACCAATTCTCTAGTCCCAAATTAGTCTACGAGTCTTGTGTTATGGGTACTAGACAACGGATAAACATACTTAAATACTTTTTTTTGGAAATAAATACATATTATACATAGAAAACACCCAGACCAGTAAAAACAGAATTAGTTGTATGGTCTTATCGACAATGAAGATAATGGCTAACTTAAATGGAAAACTTTTCCAAAGTACGAGTATTTGAAAAAGTCTTATATAAAAATATCTACAATTTCTTTGAAAAACATAACTTATTTGCTGACGAACAAAAGGGATTTCGTAGGAATAAATCAACAAATCTGGCAATTTATGATTTTTTACGTCTGATATATCCAAAAGTTGACAAATGGAAACCAGTCTATGCATTATGGATATGTCCAAGTCCAAAGCATTCGACTTCGTAGATCATAATACATTACTAAGCAAACTTGAGGCATACGGAATTAGAGGTAACGCATTGGACCTTATAGTTTCCTATTTACATAACAGAACTCAAATCACATCCATTACTAAAGTATGTCCCAAAACTCAAGAAGAAAAATATTATCTATCGTCACCAAGGATTACTTCATTTGGAGTTCCACAAGGAAGTGTCTTGGGACCACTTCTCTTCTAGATATATATCAATGATCTTCCCAAGTCGAAGAATAGTCAAGTGATCCTGTTTGCAGATGACTGTACTGCTGTGTTTTACAATCAAAATGACATAACCAGTAGTTTAAATCAAATGGTTCATTGGTTGCAGAGTAACAATTAAG
Organism: Pyrausta despicata; assembly: GCA_963921415.1. Taxonomy (NCBI): domain Eukaryota; kingdom Metazoa; phylum Arthropoda; class Insecta; order Lepidoptera; family Crambidae; genus Pyrausta; species Pyrausta despicata. The sequence goes on from OY992848.1 coordinate 13,598,648, forward strand.
TTATTAATTCTAATAAAACCAAAACCATGGAATTTAAACTAAGAACGAAACAAAGTCTTACATTGCCAGTAGAGTACAGTGGTAAACCTATCGAAAATGGAAAAACCACATTGACTACGTCTGCAACAAGATTACCCAGGCATCGTACACCCTCTATCATTTAGCAAAAGAAGTCAATCTTCCTACGCTTTTAACTTTTTATCATGGCATTGTAGCGTCCAGATTGAGATATGCAATTATTTTCTGGGGAAATGCAACTAACTGGGATTCTGTATTTAAATCACAAAAAAGTGCATTCGTGCTATGCGTGGCTTAAAAATGAGAGAGCTGCTAACCTCATTTTATAGAATTAAAAATATTGACTGTGACCTGTCTCTACATTTTAGAACTGTCCCTCTTTATCCGACAAAATCCAGTCTTATTTAAAATAGTTCAAAGATCTCGCAATAGAACATTCTTGCAGGCCATAGGATCCTACCCCACATAAAACAGCCCTCTATAGCAACAGCATTCTTGCTATGGCCCCACTTGATCTCTCAATCATTTTATTCTGTAAAGAAATTCCTAGAGTCTCGTTCACCTCATAAATGAAGTTTCACATATCCGTTTGACTGCCTGCCATTAACTTATTTGACATGTTATATTTTATTTAATTTGACTATATTATTTTGAACATGCTGTATTATGTTTTTTTTTACTACATTTGTATGCCGACAAGGCTGATCACAGCGCACTCTTTATACCTGTATTTGTACATTGACATCTATTCACCTGTTTACAAATAAATAATTTGAATTTGAAAACTTTTTTTTTTAATATGAACTGTAAAAATGAACATTTTTAAATTAACGAAAATTCCAAACAAGTGAAATGCGTTTTCCAGCCAGCAGTTGTGAAGTAGAATGCATTTATTATTTAAACACAAAGCCGAGCTCAATACCGCTTGGTCCATATTGTATGGCGATGGCCAAAAATTGCTCGCATCCAGTAGATGTCCAAGCTAAAATGCCTGCATTTTTGACACAGGCCTTCTTTTTCACATTTGTTGGGGTACTGGCATGAGTAAGTGTGACAGCATTAATTTATACATCGACTTACACAATTAGGTCTAAGTAACAGTAGGGGGTAGTAACAACTGATCGCGTGGTTCAGAAATATAAAAACCAAGTAGATATTTTAAAATTTGGAGCCTTGTTGAATTGTTTTTAAAATGAGTACTGCCAACAGTTTTATAGGATAAAATACCAACAATGTTATGCTTACTCCTTTTAATATGGGTAATTTTTTAATAACTCATACATAGAGGACTTTCCCCGGTAACTCTTTAATAGACTTTTTCCCGACTGCCATGGAAGGGTTATGTTTTTCGCGCGTATCCTCTATCAATGTAATATCGACACTGGAAATTTCAAATGTCGTAAGGGACATTTTGTCGTAAGTACACTTTGTATTGCATAGAACTCAGATTTTTTTTCTCTGTCGATCTGTATAACTAACTTTTTGATATCCCTTCAAATAAAGAAGTTATGAAGGGATTCAATTTTGTTGTAACTTCCTTATGCTTAAAAAATTATGTTGTATGGGTCAAATTTTAAATTTGAAGGTCTTACGTGTTTATTTCCAACGTCGTATATCTATCTTATTCATAAATCCCAATGTTGTAAGTTACTACATTAAAAATTAGTTTCTTTACGACACTCTATCTGATAAAATAAACACGAAACTTTGAACGCACATTGGTGTAAGGGACAACTATTTTAGGCTTTTGTGCGTTACAACATAATGCCGAAGAGCATTATGGCTCTCGTTTTTATACAAAGTTTGTTGTATGTACATATAAATTAAAATTAATTTTAAAGTTTCATGTAGTAACTCGCCTTTAAACATTAAAAAGAAAAAGTTACATTAAACTCGGTACAATAATGATAGTTACAACTGAGAAAAGACGAAATTAAAAATCTTGAAAGGGTTTTTGTGTACGTTATATATAACATTCAGTTTAGATTTTTATAGCACTTGTAACAGGGCCGGTGCACGGTGCGACATGTCGCGACATGTGCGGGAACGTCTCAGGGGGAGGGATGAAGGCGGAGCAGTATGTTTACTACGCCACGGGTTTGTTTTGTTTTTGCTTCGTCCCGCGTCATCGTCAGTGATAAATCAAAACAAATAAGTGAAAGGTGTGTCGCGTGCGCAGATTTCAAGTGTTGCGTTAATGTTGTTTCAAATAACTGTGTTATAACTATGACGCCTAAAAAACGTTTGAATCCTCTTCAATCTAGAAGAAATACATTAAGGGCTATTAATGTTTTTCAAAGCCGAATGTTGAGGTAAGTCTTTTTTTATTATTACGTATATTTGTAATACATTTATTGTTTTAATTATTAATTAATGTTTGTGTTTTTACGTAAGAAAATTTGACAATAACTCAATTATTCGTGACTAAATTTTGTCGTAAGGGACTTACAAGGTAAAAAAATAAGGAATAAAAGTGTAGTAAGTGTTAAGTTTGCGTATAACGTATATATGACGGACAGTAAATTACAAACTTGTTTTACTTGCGACTGAAATTAAAGCAAAAGTTAACCTCAGCTTTGTTAGTTACGACATAAAATTGAGTAAATAAGAAATGCTTGATGTTTTTACTACCTAAAAACGTACTTAGTTTTGCATTTTATTGAATGTTTAATGTCGCTAATGCGGCATAATTTTCCTATTTACTGCCTTAGAACTTGGTTATTATTAATTATTTTTTATATAAATACTTTCCAGAATTGAACCTGATCATAATATTGATTACAATGTACCTGATGAATCTGAGCCTGAAGCTAATAAATGGCACGACGGTACCGCAGCTCCAACAGGTGTGTTAGAGTTTGTTAATTAATATTATTTTTAAGTATGTTTTTTAATTACTATAAGTACCTAAAGGAAAATAATTGCAGTATCATTCTGTTTGTATTATTATATTATTTTAATATGAAGAAAGTGCAAAATTACTTAACCAATTTTTATAATAACATAGTTTTACTATGTAATTTATAACTCTCTTTGTTTACTTATTAAAAACGAACATGAAGGAAATTGGTACTCGAGAGGTTTGTTAGATAATAATTAAGTATGTACCTAACTGTAAAACATTAAGATCGTAGTTATTTAGAACTTTGTAAGCGATTAGTATAATTATGTTGTAATACATTTCACGTCTTATAAAGTAGTTTTATCTGTTGCTAAAAGAGACGTATTCACGTACCTAATCGTATTTTTTTATTTTCAGGACTAGAGGCTCAAACATTAAACAGTACAGAATCAATGCCAGCAACGACACCACCAGTTACAAAAAACTATGTTGAGAAAATTAACGACAGTGCACCACCTGGTAGGTATTGTATATTATTATAATATATTATGTTATAGTTATACTAAAAGGTAATTAGACTCTCGCTGTTCAATTTGAAATACTTATTTTTTAATTGTTTTTACAGAACATGGTGAAGATCCTCCAGACTTCACTGATCATAATTTTAATTACAATATTTCTGACGTATCTGAGCCTGAAGTTAATAAATGTCACGAAAATACCGCAGTTTCACAAGGTATGTTGATTTGTTATTAAAATAAATTGTCAAATATGTATTTTAATTACTTGCTGTATGTTTCTGTCTGACTGTTTTATTATGAAAAACTCGCTGAAGTACTGTACTTATTTCGATAATAAATCACATAATGAATTTAACATCTTTTTTACACTCGGAAAGTCTGAGACCTCCTACTTATGACGTCAAATGTTTTTTTTGCGTAAAACGCTGATTGATTCACTTCAATTAATTGTTATTTTTTCAGTGTTAGGGACTCTAACATTAAATGGCACAGTAGTAGAAGAGGCCGAAACGCCACAAGTTATAAAAAACTACGTTGAAGAATTTAGCGACAGTGCAAAATCTGGTGGGTAATACATAACATGTATTTGCATAATTAGAGCATAGGGTGTAAATGACACATTTTTACTAGCAATAACTATTTTTAAATTGTTTTTACAGGACGTGACAGATATCCTCCTGACTTCACTGAACAACACTTCGAAAAGCCAATATTTCAAGATAGAGACTCAGTAACTTACAATATTTCGTACGATCACCAGAATTTAGAAGCAAGAGAAGCTCACAATTACGATTTAAGCGACGAAGAATCGAGTAATTTTAACACAAAAATAGCAGGAGTAGTTTCGAAGGACGTAATACTAGGTCCTTTAAATAGTTTTAAGTGTGATGATGAGCTACAAATAACTTCAGACGCAGCAGGTTCGAGTTTTCGTAATGACCAGATTTCTCCACACGCTGAAACGCGTGAATTATAAACATTCGAATCAAACCCTATCTTCCTCGACAAATTTGCAATCATTTTTAGAGGAAAAAACAGACAATTTATTTGAGGAATCTGACAATAACTCACCACTAAAGAAAAATGTTCGCGAAAAATTTTAGACGACTGTAATTTAGTACTAGATCCTGCCACTGGATATTTCTGCCGAAGTTTAGAGGAAGAACCGGATACGAATTTCACAACAAATACAGAAACAGAAATTACTGTAGAAACGGAACAAAATTATGAAAATATCGTTGAGTTTGATGCGCAAAAATTATCTGAGACTGAGAGGAGACCAAAGAGGAAAAGGAGAGAAATAAACCCATTTTTGAAATCTTGCATGGATTTTCGTGACGGAACTGAAAATGAAGATTTTTCTGTCGGTAGTTCCGAAGAATGGTCAGCTAAGGAATCGGGAGAAGACTCGTCCGGCTCCGGAAAAACTAGGAAACACAAAAAGAAAAAAAGAAGTCTAATGATGTCGAACAGGAAGAGATAAATTTCAAAAAAAGCAAAAAAATAAATGTTTTAAAAATACGAAAAAATAAAAAAGATAAAGGTCAAAGTTACGAAACAAAGACAGGAGAAACAGTTGAAGCTAAATCAATGAAGCCAAATCCTTGTTTAGATGGCAAGTGTAAAAGATCATGTAAGGATATTACAGAAGAAAGACGCCAAAACCTTTTTAAGTTCTACTGGGATTTAAGCGTGCAGAGAAGAAAAGACTGGTTATTGCGCTGTTGTCAAAGAGTATCTATCAAGCGAAAAAAGACTTCTCAAGATATAAGTCGCCGAACTCTGACTTATGAATATTTTGTAAATAACGGAGATGATTATATTCAAATATGCCAAAGTTTTTTATTGAAAACTTTAGACGTAACGCAGCATCAGTTATTGTACGTGCTAGCCAACGAATCGGAAGAAATGTCTAAGATTGATCAAAGACGTTCCAATGTACCCATCAAATACAACGAAGAAGTTGTTGCCTACGCCAAACAATACATTGAATCACTTCCGGCTGTACCGTCTCATTACTGTCGCCCTAATACAAAGAAAGTCTACTTACCGCAAGAGTTCAAAAACATCAGTAACTTATATCAGCTATACTTGAAAAGAGGCAGGGAAGACAAGCAGCCACAGTTAATCAGTGAGAAGATTTTCAGGAATATATTTACAGGCGATTATAACATGGGTTTCCATGTGCCCAAAAAGGACAAGTGCGTTTTATGCACTAAATTTGAAAACATGGAAACTAATTCGACTGAAAAGGAAACAAACGATACTGAAAAGGAAGCTGAACATTCGGCTATTTGATCAGGCTACATTATCCTTTCGTGTACCACAAAAGGCTCCATAATAATTTATATTGATTGGTAATTCTTTGATTCAGTTCTTTGTTCACATTTAAAAATAAAAACGAATGTAAAAAAACAATATAAACCAACTTTTTTGTTTTATTTCCCATAACCTGTAACGGACTACCTAAAATAAAACAAATTCCGCGACAAATTGATCTTCGGTTATAAAAATAATACAATTGTAAGTACCCAAGTTTATGTTTTCATATATTTTTTCGCTACTTACTTCAAAAAACTTGGAAACTAGAATGACTATACAACAGAAAAAATCGCAATGTAAAATGCTGTTTGACAGTTATGACAGTGAGATTGTATTTTAGTTTATGTCGTAAGGTATTTTCATAAAATTAGTAAGATTTCTTGGAGGCGTAACGGACATATTTACAGTAAATTTATTGCGTAAGGGACACTATTTCCTAAACTATTGAGTTTACAACCATATACCTGTTTGTGTGATGTAGATAAGGTTTTTTGAAAGTTATGTATGTAAGAATCATATAATTCGGATACATATTATACAAGTTACGATTTTTTTATATTTTGGATTTTGTTTATTGGCTCTCCTGAAAAGTGGACCTTTGTCCCTTACGACATTTGAAATTTCCAGTGTCGATATGCTTTTCATTCCACCATCTCGGAAAGAGATTTTTTGCTCTTCAATATCTGAGTACAAAAGCCGTTCACTAGAGGATACAGTAAATTGAATTTAGAACATCGTGTGCACTAAGTTTGTGAATTAAAAATCAATCAATCATTAAACCTATTTATTGCTACCTCTATGGTGCCGAATATATGATACAACTTTTTTTTACATAATTTGTTAAAAACTCAGACTCGGAACCTTCTTGGTGTTCTTTTTACAATTTGCTTTGTAGGCGGTTCTTTACGCGGCATTTTTCACGTCATTGTTAAACCTTATATTAAAAACAAGAAACTTGAAAACAAGTGAAAAAACTAAATGAGTGATTCTAGCAACGAGGAAGTTCGTTTGACGCCAACAGAATTGACTGAAACTGTTGATAATGCGCAAATGAGCTTTCTCCCTCAACAATCACGCGAGAAGTATTTAAAACAGTGCACAAGTGACTAATACAAATATTACAGTACCAGACAAAAATATTACACTCCATTTTAATAACTGTAGCAACGTTACTTTCAATTTTTCTTAATTATACCTACGTATTACTTTATTATAATTTAAAGTTTATTCTGTAATACTTACTTGTCATAATGTAGTAGTTAATACCTAAACTGAAATAAAAGTAGCTATCTTGTGATTGTCAACGGTTTTATTTGCATTTAGTCATTTCCTTGCTGAGGTGGAATGAAAAGTTACGTGTTGCACTCGAGTGCAAAGATTTTTCACCTCGTGCTCTATTAATTCCCTCGCTAACCCTGAGGGTGATTCTAATTTTGAATCACCCGCTGCGCTCGTGATTCAATTTTAGAAACCTTCGCTTGCTCGGTCATCAACATTGAACATGCGGTTAAAAAGCTACTTTGCACTCTTGTATAACAAATAACTATTAAGACCTGATATCTCTGGAATTGCTGAAGCATCGGTGCCCAAGTGCTCTTAGATGGATCACGTTAGAAAAAATATTAAACTGCGCCGCCATTGTATGTACGTAATGAAAAAACATCGTTCAAAAAATATGGGTATTAAATTAAAGGGCTCAGAACAAGCATTTAAATGATGTTTCAATTGTAAATGTAATTTTGTAATTTGTCTACCTAAAAAGACATCCATAAAACATTACATTGAAAGAACAAAAACCCGCCTGTTTGGCCTGCCGACTGTTGTGGAACCAGTAAAGAAATTCAATTATAAGTATTATGTTGATTAGTTATTTAATTTTGTATCTTATTCCAGCCTTCTCAGTAGATTTTGCATTACTGGTTTTTTAAGCAGGCAGGTTTTTGATTTTTTCCGTAGTCCGACAAGGAACCCTTATAAGGTAGTTCAGTCCGTCCTAGTCTGCCACAGCAGAATATCTTCTACGTTTATGGACTGATTTGCATGTAACTTGGTTCGAGGATACTTCACATATAAAACTCATTTTTAAAAATACGATAAATTAAAATTACCCCTTTTTAAGGGTAATGTATAGGGAGGTATACATGTAAAGGGGGGGGTGAATTATTTTTTGGAGTGCACCCCCTTGCGTGGGGTATCGTTGAAAAGGACTATGAAAATAAGATAGGGTTCCCATACAACACTTTTTTATCAGCTTTACAATTTGCGAGTCATAGCCCGCCAAAGTCGTTTACACGGATCCCCCCCCCCTGTAATTTCTAAAGTCTTGGACCTATAAACTTCAAATCTCTCACGTAAAGAAACAGCCACGGAAACTCTTATTTAAATTTGTTTCGGGTATCCTGTGATGAATACTTTCGAGATTATAAATAATATCAAAATATATACTTTACAATGATGACATTGACGGCTAGGGAGATGATGATGATGCAAGAAATGCAAAACAGCGCGGTGCCAAAATGGAGTGCGGAGCCCTACTTTATGCGTGGTCCGACACGCACTTGGCCGGTTTTTGTCATTATAAATGTCAAATTTAATATAAAAAATGACACTTACCGGCTGCTTACTTAACTTCGGTTAAATTACTTCGGTCACCGATTGATTTATATACCGCATGTTTTGAAAATAGTTCAGTTTTCCATTCATTCCACCAAAAAAATATGGCAAGTGCTATACGTACCTACTCTGATTATTCATTAAATGACAAAACTGGATACTGGGTGATTAGATACATGTAAAATAACAAATTTAACTTTGTCTGTGTTCTAACGAGCTTCTGTCCCTTTAGACAGAAATATGCTCAGATTTAGGTACCCTCATATTTTACAGTAAAGTTGTTTGGCCGCAAATATGCTAATGCAATCAAAACAAAAGCTTGTTCCTGCCAGACTTACCGAGCAAATAATACGGAAAATTATTACTAAAATATTATTCAGGAAAGTTACATAAGACATTGGTTTACTAACCGTTATTTATGTGAGTCAGTTTTTTACCAATAAATCTAGACACTGTTATTCTTGTTGAGAACGCATTTTTTTAAAGAGCTATCCACACTTTTGGACACTATCTCACCTTGATGGAATCAGGCGTTACTTGGTGGAAATCTATGACTAAAGCTGAAAAAGAGGATTATTTTGCTTTAAATTTCCACTAAACGACGCCAGCGCAGGAACCAAAATACATCCATCTGTAATCACCTGAAAAGGCTAGAGCTTGAAGTCGCAGGACTTACAATCTACAACTCATAACGTGACACAGAAAATGCACCTGGAATCACAACACTGACATCAACAAAGCACTCGACGCGTTTTAAATTCAAATTCAAATTATTTATTTGCGAATAAGTAGGGTACAGTTCGCCACTATGGCATCCTCAGGAGATGTTGTCGCTTTGATAGACTACTACTGTAAGACTAAGTAATGTAAGAGTAGGACTTCCAGCTCTAGCCTTTTCAGGTGATTACAGTTGGATGTATTTTGGTTCCTGCGCTGGCGTCGTTTGGTGGAAATTTAAAGCAAATAATCCTCTTCTTAGCTTCACTATCTCACCTGATGGTAAGTGTCGATGTGGTGAGATAGATCATGTGCAGTCTATTAACAGCCTATTCACTCTTTTCTTTACAAGTTTTTAAGTCTTTAAGTTACATTTAATCTAAGGGGAACATTTCAGCTGCTATCGAATTCTATTTGTTAACCGTACGCTTCATTAATATACAAATGGAATATGATCAATCTTTGAACTAGGTAGGTAAATAATATTAAAAAACTAATGGCTTCCGCGCTGTAACACCCATGAAATATCCATAATTAAAAAATGAAGTGCCTTTTTTTGTATGCAGAAGTCAGTCCTCCTAGTGAGAACTGATTTCTGCATACAAAGTTAATGCATGCAAGTTAACATTAATTTCTGTAGCCCGACATTATATCGGTATTCATTGACATCTTGAGTACGTTTCTAGAGAGAAAATAATTATGCTATTATGAAGCCATCAAACGAAATCATATGCACGAGTGTAAACCCTATTACAGAATCAATTGCCTTTACATAAACCTTTTCATCACTCAACTTGTGTGTCGTTTTCCAAGTAAATAACGGATATTGAGTGGATGAAGGGACGAGGTTAATATGTGACGTACGAAACTGGAGGACTACTACAAAACGAAGTATAAAATTACGGACGGCACGCATCTCAAACGTTTTTTGAAAGCCCGTTCCTACAACGAAACATTTTCGTATATCAACATGAATGTATGATCCACTTAATGTCAAAATGCGCACTTTGATCCGATATCGGATACGAAGTGTTTTATACTAAGAAAAATTAAATAATGATTTTCGTATTGACGGATCTCCAATTCCGTAGTAGGCCTTCTGGATTTGATTTATTCGGATTTGGGACGAGGTAATATGATTGGATGAGTTTATTATCTTCGGTGGAGGAGCTAAGAACTTCGCGATGTTCAGACACACACGGCTTTGTTGTTTTGTAACTATTAAGTTGGTAAGTGTGAGGCTTTCCTATCGATAAATTCAGATTAGAGCTGTTTGTGACGGATAAGGGGTTTATAACTCGTACACTAAACTTTACAAGTTATTGCTATGTATGTATGTATTAAGTAAAAGAGAAGCCCTAATATTGTACTGGGATCTCATTTCGTAAGTAATACCCACTTCACTAGACACTTTTTTCAGTCTCGCTGCTGCAACAAAATAAAATTCTCTCTTAATTTTAAAAATAAACTTTCCAACGTTTTGATTCCAAATGAACTATTCAACGTCCTCTATAGTTTTTTGAAGCACACTATTCATGTCTGCAAGACTATCTACTTACTAAGCAAATCAGGGTTGAAACATGTCTTAAATCTTTACCTAAGCTTATTTCGCCTTGAAAACAAAAATCCAATAACTTTAACTGCAATCTTATTTACATTCTAACAGCACATAGCTCAAAAGTATTTGGGACAAGTCATTTCGACGACGCAACGTCCAGACGTTCCTAAATTTTTTTACGTATTTTCGGGTCTAGCCGATGCGTTCACTCGCACGGTCGAGTTTGTAAGAGTGACAGAGATATCTACATCTGAAACTATGGACAACGGCTTAAAGAGTACGTAGTCAGGGCCACTGCTTTCGATCGAATACAAAAATAACAGAATCCCTGATCCGTGAATATTTAAAAGGGTTCGGGTAAAAATTGCCGCGGCGTTGGCGAAAAACGACGATGGAGGCGATATTGAAAAATTTGAAAACAAATGACGACGCTTAAAAACATTTAAACACGAGTTTTTGTTTTGACTTACTTGCCCATAACTGGTCTCTTGTCTCTAACAAGAGACCAAATTTGACTCAGAGGAAGAGGAGGAGGAGAGTTGTGCATTCTTGTCCTAGTTCTTGGTATAAACACTCAAAACTACTAACAAGTAAACGAATGTTTACCCTAAAAGATTAAGGAATAATATTTTTGTTCGGCTGTGTGTTCTTTAAGTTCAAATGCACATTTAGAATAAAAGATTCTTAAGTACCACGTCAAACGTTTCTTGCTCTATTTCATAAACCCTGAAAGCAAAACCAGCTTCAACAAAGCATTGAACCTTCAACATGAAGATGTTAGAACAATTTTTACAAAATAACTTTACATTCAAATCATAACCACAACGTCGAAAGCTCTTTCAGAACAAACAACTGAAAATAAACTGGACAAATATCCACAATCTAATGTACACATTTACCCATTACAAACAACTAACAGATCATATGTTACATCCTCCATTTTCAGTTGGACGGCCGTTTGGTGCAGTGGTCTACATTTCGGACTTCTAAAACCAACGGTCGCGGGTTCGATCCCCGCACATTACAAGCATATGTGTGCATGAACATGTGTGTTTGTACTGGTCTGACTGTTTTCTATGTATAATATGTATTTATTTACAAAAAAAAAGTATTTAAGTATGTTTATCCGTTGTCTAGTACCCATAACACAAGCCTCGTAGCTTAATTTGGGACTAGAGAATTGGTGTGATTGTTGTGAAATATTTATTTATTTGTGAAATATTATACACGTACACGTGATACACGTGTTTCACGCTATTCCTTTCAGAGAGCTTGTACGTAACTGTATGTAACTTTAACGTACACTCTGATTTTCATCTCTATAGATACGAGGGACACATTCATTGAATACGTTTGTGGATAAAGCAAGGAATACAGAAACAAAGATTCAAGTAGCTAACTGTTTGTAATCCATGTCATCATAGTTGTGGGGTAAAAAGTCAAAAAAGAGGCGGAAAGTGGGTTGCCGAGGTACTTAAAAAGTACGTTCTTAAGCTAACATTTGGATTAATGCGACCACAAGACCGCCACTCGTGACGTCACATGATTCACTTTTGAAGATGGCCTTCGAAACGTGACGTGACGGATCGAGCCGCGGTCTCGCGTTCGCGGACTCACGGTATCGTTTATCGAAATGCTAGCTTTAGTAGTTCCTCACTGATTAAATGAGGTCTACATCTTAAGGGTTGAGAAATGAACCACTAGCCACTAGCATTAATGCAATATCCACATGTAGACTTTATTAAAGTGGTTTAAGTTGGAACAATCTGTAATTAAGGCTCGAGCTAGTTCCAGTCTGATTTATTATGGCTTAATTCTAGAAAAGCTTTACTAAAGCATAAATTAAGAGTCTATCTTAAGCACAGATCTATTGCAAATTCGCACAAATCTATGGACATTTAATTTGAGAGTTACGTATTTTCTCGTCAATGCATGCTGTACTCCTATATCAACGCGGCCAAGCCGCTGACAGTCGCGAGTTGAGGCGACAGTATACCGCAAGTATACCGCTTGAGGCGACAGTATACCGCAAGTGTGTCCTGAGCCTAAGGGATTTTAAACAGACAAAAAGACATTTGCCCTAAAAAAGCAAATGCATGACATATTTAAGACTTTTTTTAACTAAACATTACAATTTAAAAACATAAAGTACCTACTCGTATATTAGGCAACGATGTTAGGGCGAGAAAAAAAATAATTTTGAGACATAATTATGCCAATATTTATTTGTAATAAAAAGCATACCGCTTGATTTGAATTTAAACAGACAAATAAACTTATTCTTAATCAAAATGTTAGCTTCTAGACACTAGATAAACGATGTTTTTTGTGTTAAAAAGTAGAAGAGGTTCTACTTTTTATAATTTTCATAATTTTCCTTTTATTTTATTTACAGGCTATGGTCAGCCTGAATTACACAGTATAATGGCCAGCACATCAGGCTACCCATTTTTGTTGCAAAACTGCCCGTAACACAAGAGCACAAGATACCGCAATGTTTACCATGACGTGCTGGCCACCGTACTTCTTTCGCAATATTCGCTACTTACTTTATAGGCCGACATCATACATTTGTTTACTTCAAAGAGGAGACGCTTTTCCGCTCCATAACGAAGACTAATTCGATCTCGCTAGGCTCGTGTTGATTAGAGGTTTTGTTTCCGCTCCTCGAAGCTAGGTCAAGCCCTAATTGGTGACAGATTGGTTATTTGTCTTGTACAATATTAGAGGACCCTTCATTAGTTGCCTCCCAAAGGCTGTATATTTTAGGACAATTTACAGCGAGCTATACAAATTTTATTACGGCACGTTCACACGAAGGTAATGTTTAGTCGGCACTTATTATTGTCTGATCTGAAAAAACTTCATTAACATCATACCAGCCGTACGACGCTCACTGCTGGGCACAAAAATGCCTCCCCCAAGGATCTGCACTGCGATCGCTTCTGCGCTTCCCGAATCCAGCGGTTTCCTACGAACTTAATAATAATAACGTTCATTTCAGGCTACAAAATTATAACATAATGATGGCCCATATTATAGAGGTAATACCTTAAAGTCTAAAATACATATTCTTCTTATAAAACAGTTGTTAAATTAAAATAGTATCTATAGGTATCACACAAACACACGCGTCAGCGAATTGATACGGTACGCGCGGTGATGTCGGCAGGAAGGCGTCCCCTGAATTTACGAAAAACGACTCCCTGCGGCCAGAAGTCCTCCTTCATGAAGGTCGCAAGATGGTGGGTCGGGACCCTCACCAGAAATGAATTAAAATTCACTTTGTGGCGAGATTCCAACCGTTCGACCTTCAGGGTGGATTTGGACTTCCTTAGGATATGATCTACGACGTCTTCGACCTTCGTGGACCATTGCAACCGGGACACGTACAGCAGCGTAGAGCGAACTTCAGCACGCAGCTGTTGATCGGGTCCAGTCGGTGCGGTTCCGCGATTGTTACGGCTGGGGGGCTTTCTCTTCTTAAACACACTTAAACAGATCGGTCCATCTTGTAGGGGGCCTGTCCACTGAATGTCGTCCGGCACTTGGTCGCTATTTGAGAACCTTTCGGACACAACGGCCATCGGTTAACTGCGCTATATTACCCCCTGAGTTAACTTCGTGTTCATTTGTGTTGACGGTTGTCTCCGACAACCCGGATTGTCTTCTTTCTTTACAATTTTCTGATTCAAACAAAACAAATTAAGTCTAACTTCCTTGTCATATATAACTCCTTTCTAAATCCTCAGTGCCGGCGGTTCCCATGACTACGCTTTGTGTTTACAGTCACATTTGATAATTAGAAAATAAATACGATTCCAATATTCAATAGTATTTTAAATATTATATTATTACTTAAAGCGAATCGCCCACGTTTTAAGGTTTTGCCCACATTTTTAAATCCCCTTAATTCGAAAGCAGACTAATAGACAGTAAATAGTTAAGCATATGAGCTAATTTTAAAACGAATGCATTATTTATGCACACAAACAGTTTGCAAATTACCCATGTGGATATGGCAATGCTTAAATAAAAGTTCGCCACTGCCAAACTGTAGATAGGCAGTAGCTTAATTGCGGCTTTCTCATCAATTGGCATGATGACACCTATCTTAAATATTTTCAAGACCATGGCGTTTAAAAAGCATAGCCCCTATGAAGTTAATACAACCAGTATCTTTCCAAAAAGCTGTAGAAACCAAATTTTAAATACACAAAATTCAATAAATATTCGGTCAATTGACTCCGATTTTTGATACATGACCGTGACGTCACGATCATGTATTCCCATACAAAATCTATGGAGTCAGACCGTTTTGACAGATAATAAAGAGTATGTCAACGATTGGTGGTGTCATCTAGCCTATTAACGCGTATGTGGTCACTTAATTACTTATTGATTGTGTACCGCCGCCAGGGTGCATATGTGATTTTCCGTCGAGGTGATTCACTACCTGAGTCACTGCTGACATTGAGTCAGCCAATTTCCGCGTCTTAGTCGCTGACAGACCCGAGTCGTAGCGACTGAATGCCGCAAATGTGCCCTGGCCCTTATAGAATGCCTTCATAAGTCGCAAATTCGCAATTAATTTATAAATTGGTAACTGGTTTGTACTCAATATGTTTTGACTCCGATTTAATAATATGTTGTATTATTATACTCGTATAATAATCAAAGTCAAATAAAGAAAATATTAACAAAAATAGTGAATCATTTACTACACAATAGTCAAATAAAGAATTTGTAGCTGTACTTTAGCAAAAACCTGTACTGGAAAAAGATATTTGGTTTTATTATCTATCTCATCCAAAGCATCCTTATTTGCTGATAACTCATAGGTACTAAAAATATAATGCGGAAAATAGCCCATAATTTTTTTTTTTAATTTTTAACTCATTTTTTTCTAATTTCAAGATTTAGTTTTACGTTTTATCGCAACGCCCATGTTTCACTTCTGCTTACCCCAAAGGTATGACAGGAAGAGAATTCCCTAATGCGTTAAGTCCACCTTTTGTACAAAGTTTTGTTGTGCAATGCAAGCTTAAATATAAAAATTAAAGTAAATAAAATATTGGGGTGTGGTGTTTAGCTAATGGAAATTAGTGGTCTCAGCATAGATACCACTAATTTCCATTAGCTAAACATTGCCTTATGTATTTTTCTTAACTGTGGCTGTTGATTCAGATAATCTTTCTTTATTGTTCGTCGTAACTTTTTTGGCAGACAAATAAAACTTGGTTCATCTCAACTCAGAACGTAATGGAAGACTTGGATTCGTGTTACAGTAATGTAATATCATTAATTTGATTTGCAAGACGTTAATTTTTGTTACCTACCTACAGTTTTAGAGTGTACATTTCGACAAATATGATTGATAAATTAACAGTAAACAATTTGTTATACAAGAGTGCAAAGTTGCTTTTTAACCGCGTGTTCAATTTTGATGACCGAGCAAGTGAAGGTTTCTAAAATTGAATCACGAGCGCAGCTAGTGATTCAAAATTAGAATCCTGAGCATTAGCGAGGGAATCAAAAGAGCACGAGGTGAAAAATCTTTGCACTCGAGTGCAACACGTAACTTTTTATTCCACCTCAGCGAGGAAATAACTAAATGCAAATAAAATCGTTGACAATCACAAGATAGCTACTTTTATTTCAGTTTAGGTATTAACTACTACATGACAGGTAAGTATTACAGAATAATCTTTAAATTATAACAAAATAATACTTAGGTATAATTAATAAAAATTGAAAGTAACGTTGCTACAGTTATTTAAATTGAGTGTAATATTTTTGTTGGGTACTGTAATATTGGTGTTAGTCACTTGTGTACTGTTTTTCGAGTGCTTGCTTTCTTGTTCTCGGATAATTTTTACACAATATTTTTATACACAAAATTATTAATAGTGTAGTCGATTCTCCGTACTTGCTAAGTAAAATGTCTTTGAAGTGTCCCAGATCCAACCCCCGCCACTTTAGTACCTTTGTTACACCAATTTGCTCCACAAATTACAGAAGCAATAGTTTTATTATTAGAACTTGTAGAAAATATAACACTGATTATATTTCATGAAAAATTAAACCGCTTTCGTTACTTGTTAAAAAGAGAGGCCACCTGATGTAGATGTGCCTAAGTCCATAATTGTAGACATTTTATTTTGTCAAGATCATAAATTCTTACTTACTTACTTTCTGTTTATATAAATAAATTTAGTCTTTTTGAGTTTTATCTACTACTCGTCAACATCATAATTGTTTAACTAATTGTGAAAACTGTAGGCTAATGAACGACGCCTTGTTTTATAAGCTTTATGTATTATAACACAGCTGTTTGTTTTCCTGAATAAAGAAAATAAAATAAAATAAAAAAATAATTCTATAAAATATGCCAGCAAAACGTTTTCTGAGAAAGTTTTGGCTCCTTTTGCTAGTCGCCACGTGTTGAACATAACGTACTGTTTTAAATACTTCTCGCGTGATTGTTGAGGGAGAAAGATCATTTGCGCATTATTAACAGTTTCAGTCAATTCTGTTGGCGTCAAACAAACTTCCTCGTCGCTAGAATCACTCATTTTAGTTTTTTCACTTGTTTTCAAATTTCTTGTTTTTAATATAAGGTTTAACAATGACGTGAAAAAATGCCGTGTAAAGAACCGCCAACAAAGCAAATTGAAAAAAGAACACCAAGAAGGTTCCGAGTTTGAGTATTTAACAAATTAAAAAATAATTGTATGATATATTTGGCACCATAGAGGTAGCAATAAATAGGTTTAATGATTTTTTTTTTAATTCACAAACTTAGTGCACACGATGTTCTAAATTCAAATTTACTTTAACCTCTAGTGAATAAAAACGGCTTTTCCACTCAGATATTGAAGAGCAAAATGACTCTTTCCGAGATGGTGGGATGAAAAACATTTTTTCTATGTACTCGTGCAAATGTACTTCACTTTCGATGTTTAACTTGTCTGTAATTTTCGTTTTGTGTTGTACAATAAAGTGTTCATCAATCAATCAATCAATCACTCAATCGCTCAATCAGTCAGTCTGTCAAACATTCACGTCACGTCACGTCACGCCACGTCACGTCACGCCAATCCACGCCTCGCCACGCCACGCCATGCCACGACACGCCTCGGCAAGCCACGCCACGCAACGACATGAGACACCACGCCCCGCCTGACGCCATACCACGCCACGCCACGCCACATCACGTCATGTCTGTCTGTCTGTCCCTAACTGGTCTCTTGTCTCTTACTAGTAATCAATTTAAGAAAATCTGTTACTCAAATGTTACGTTCGTCGTCTTCTCAAATAAAAAAGAAATAAAGCGCATTGAATGCTATAACATTCAGTTTACGTTTGGTTACAAAAAATAAATAAAAATTGGCTCAGAGGAGAAGGAGGAGGGAGGCTCAGAGAAGGCTTCAAACAATCTAGCACAGGTTGATTTTTAGTGGTGAGATTAGAAATATCCGTCAAATCAAAAGCAATTTTGCTGTTCTCATCTGCCTATAAACGTCCCACTGCTGGGCACAGGCCTCACCTCAACTATGAGGTGGTCCGAGCCATACTCCACAACGCGGGCTGGGGCAGCGGTGGAGGGGTGTTTGTAAGGTAAGTAACATACCTTACTGTCAGATGTTATTAAACCGCCGAGGGCCTCTGACCAGGCTTAACGACTAATAGCTATCGATATTAACCGGGACCAACAGCTTAACGTGCCTTCCGAAGCAAGGAGATGCTTGTAAATAGACGTCACTTAAATAGTCAGAATGGTCACACATCCCAAACATGACCGCGCCGTAGGTTGCTTAACTTTGGGTATCATTACCAAAGCGCTGCAACCACTGCGCCACAAGCACCTCTGTTTAAGTGACCACATACGCGTTAATTGATGAGAAAGCCGCATAAGCCAGTGCCAATGTGTAGTTTGGTAGTGGCGAACTTTTATTGCCATATGCACATGGGTAATTTGCAAACTGTCTGTGTGCATAAATAATGCATAGCTCTGAAACGTCATGACTTCGTTTTAAAATTAGCTCATATGCTTTGCTATTTACTGTCATTAGTAGTCAGTCAGTCAGTAGTAGTAGTGTCACCGAAAGTAATGTGAATAAATGAAAGTAAATAAAATATTGGGGTGTGGTGTTATGCTAATGGAAACATAGATACCACTAATTTCCATTAGTTAAACATACGCTGGAAAGCATACAAACAATTTCTATACTCTTCAGCTTCTCTGAACCACAGAGAACTTCTCTAACTAGCGCGTGCATCCATGAAAGGGGCCCGCAAGCTGCAATTTTCCAATGAAAACGTTCCATTTCACGCGGTTGACAGGATGGCTTATTATGCACGCGTCTGCATACAAATGTCGGTGCTCCGTCACTGTGAAGCGTTCACACGTGGAACGGAACATCCGCCGCTCTCGGGTTAAAATGTCCAGTGGATAATGATAATAATAAAAAATCGATTGTCTGTAAAGTCGGTTTACTGACGATAGTTGAACGTGACAACGTCTTTGTCACGTTGCCTCTTTGTCGCTCGTTCCGCGCTCTTGCTTGCACTTCAAGCCTTGAATGGAACGCCTCAGAGCGAAGTAACGCCGCATGCGTCATGTTTTTTGGTGCGTGCAGCCGGCTCCATCGAATTATAAGACGTTGTCACGTCAAAATATGCTCGCTCGCTTAGTGGTTCGTTCGCGTATTTTATTTAATATAAGCGGACCCTGGAACTTCGTTCGCGCGTGTTTAAACCACCATGTATTATTGTGATAATAATACATGGTGGTTTAAACACGCGCGAATAGTATCACTAACGTTCACATCTCATGGATAATGTAACTTTCTATATTTAATAATTTTTAAATTTATTCTGGAGTTCCCCACATTGCCGCCTTCAAGCATGTAAATTCACAAACTAATAAACGTCACCGCTTTATTGATATGTATTAGGTACCTATAGTACAGAAAACTCTAGAAATCATTACAGCTTGTGTGGAGAAGACATCACAAACAAATGACAGAAATATAATTTTATTGTTATGCCACAGAAATGAGCCCCAAAATGTGTATGAAAATAAACGATATCTGAAATATTACTTAACATAACTTAATATTATTAGGTCCTTACATATGAAATTGGCGTTTTGTCGTACTGGCCACTTTGATCACAAATTTTTCCTATTTGGTTAGGAATTCGAAATTCAAATTTATACAGCTATTTCCACATGTAGTTGTGTTTCGTAAACCGTCATTCATTTGTTTTTTTACTTATCTTTTTTCTGTTTGCATCGCTCAATTTACAAAATGGAAAATTTGAAATATCGCGTTATTTACGAGTACGAGTTCCACCGTGGCACCAGTGCTGCGGAAACGGCTCGAAGGGTTAATGATGTGCATGGCGGTTGTGTCGCAAAAGAAAACACAGTGCGTTTTTGGTTCCAACGTTTTCGTTCTGGAAATTTCGACCTGCAAAACAAGCCCCGTGGACGGCCGGAGACCCAAGTTGATAATGAAGAATTGAAGGCTATTGTGGAAGCGGATCCATCGCAAACCACGTCCGAGTTAGCTGCAGGCTTTGGCGTTAGTGATAAAACTGTTTTAATCCACTTGAAGCAAATTGGGAAGATTAAAAAACTTGAAAGGTGGGTTCCTCACGAATTGAGTGAAGCAAACCGGCAAACGCGCGTCAACTGCTGCGGTACATTACTTGACCGGCACAATAACGAAGGGATTTTAAATCGAATCATTACCTGTGATGAAAAGTGGATTCTCTACGATAATCGGAAGCGCTCATCGCAATGGCTGGACCCTGGCAAGCCAGCCAAAGCCTGCTCCAAGCGAAAATTGACCAATAAAAAGTTACTTGTAAGCGTTTGGTGGACTAGCGCCGGTGTCGTTCATTACAGTTTTCTCAAATCTGGCCAGACGATTACGGCAGATATCTATTGTCAGCAATTGCAAACCATGATGGAAAAGCTAGTTGCTATACAACCAAGGCTGGTCAATCGCTCTACGCCACTGCTGCTTCACGACAACGCTAGACCACACACTGCACAACAGACGGCTAGCAAATTAGAAGAACTTCAATTGGAATCTCTAAGGCATCCACCGTACTCCCCGGACCTTGCTCCAACAGATTACCATTTTTTTCGAAATTTGGATAACTTCTTGCAAGGGAAAAAGTTCAACTCAGATGGGGCAGTCCAAGTCGCCTTCAAAGATTTTATTGATTCCCGTTCGAATGGTTTTTTTAGTAAAGGGATCAATGAACTACCTATGAGATGGCAAAAGTGCATAGATTACAATGGCTCATACTTTGATTAAATAAATATGCTATATAAAAAAATTTCGACTTTTTGTTCCTCCCATACAAAACGCCAATTTCATAGGTAAGGACCTAATATCCTCTCATTAGGGGAAGGATGGTTTCAACTGAAACAACGCCGTGTGTAAGCGTTTTTTTACTAATAGTAAAAAGCGCTTACATCTGGAGTTACATACATAATTGTGGTAAATAGTAGGGGAAAAGGAGAAGTAGAACCTTTGAACATTTGAGTTTACGATGCCATTTTAGAAGGAAATTTCGTGGTTATTTTTTTGGGCTGTCACTACTGACGTTTGTCCGTTTTCAATTTCGAGTGCTAATGATAAGCTTTTTCAACTAAGCGCGTGAGGGTCTTGGTCATCCAATTCAAAGTATATTGAGCGTTTGTTCTCTCTATTAGTCAGAATGTCTCATATATCACGCAATGGACTACATATCAATACCATTTTTAAATTTTCACTTGGATTTAAATCGTTTTTAACACCCTTTTATTAGCTTGACCTGTATGTAACTATGTATGTATGTAACGGAATCTTTGCACTTCATTTTCACCTACTTCTAGGAGTCTGATTAACATGGAAATTTGCACAGGGGTCAAGGACCGATGACAATGCAATAATTTGATAAGAGTTTTCGATTATCCTTATTAACTAAAAAAATAAAATTAATTTTAATATTGCTGAAATCGCCTTCTTACATTTTCCGCACGGCGCCATCTCTTTCACAAATATTACGAAAGTATCTAGTAGCGTTCGCTTAGCTAGTTAGTTTCGATAGCAATCATTAGATGTCGCTGCTAATAAAAATAATAATAAATTTTCTTTATTCAGGTGCTAAGTCCCATTATACATCACAAATATATATGAAAAACATAAAATACAGTAAAAGTATGTAAATGGATAAAATAATACTAAATTAAAATTTGTATACAGTTATAAAATGAATAGAATTTAATTTAATTTAATTAATTAATATGCAATACTAATTCAACGTCGATTCGCCTTCAGGTGAATATCGAGCCAATGTCTGTAGATAGGACTACAATAGAGATCCTCGCTGACCGCCGCGAGTATACTGTTAGGGGAGCCACGAAGTCTTTCCCAAAACGACGCAACCCTCCGTCGGATTACCGCAAAGAAGTCAGACACTCTCGCTTCGGCAAACATAGCAGAAGCACTACAATATCTCGGCAACTTCATGAGGATGCGGTAAGCATCATTGTACTGCACTCTCAAAGTGCCAAAAGATGATTGTTTGTACTTCACCCACAGCTGCGACGTATAGAAGCACTGACAATATGCCCTGAAAAGAGTTTTCTTAGCTTCCACACTGCAGCTGCTAAATCTTCGGGCAATCATGTTGCACCGAATCGAGAGCGCTCGTCTTTCGCGTTCAATATCGAGTTCGTCTTTCAAATCTTCTGTTAGGATATGGCCCAGATACTTGAATGAGGTGACAACCCGTACTGCTGAGCCATTCAATCGAACTTCAGGAACTTTCTCCGGACCTTTTCTAGACCTGAAAACTAGCATTACCGTCTTAAGAACGTTATACTTCAGTCCATGAGCCTTAACATAACGCTCACAAACTGAAAGAAGCCTTCTAAGTCCTCCAATCGATGGGCTGAGAAGCACCATGTCATCGGCATAACTCAAATTGTTGACACTTACACCTCCAAGATGACAGCCGACTCCGGTGCTCCTCAGCTCAGCGATCAGGTCATTCATATATATGTTAAAGAGGTCCGGGGACGTAAGCCCGCCTTGACGAACACCGCAATCTAATCGAAAATTATTAGATGTCGCGTCGCCCCATCTCACATTATTCGTTTGGTTTCCGTACCAGTACTCGAGCAGATTGATAACTTCTACCGAGACACCCGAAGCACGTAGTTTGCTCCAGAGAATATTATAATTCACCAGATCAAACGCGCGGCTCAGGTCTAAAAAGCAGGCGTAGACTGAAGTGTCCCTACCGAGATAGTAATTGACTGTGTGTTTTAGACTTAATATAGCTGAGTCAGTTGACAAACCTGGACGGAAACCAAACTGTGCCTCATCTAATGTGCTAATGCTATGCAGTTTTAACTGATGCAAATGATTTGCACTAGAAGCTCTGTATTTTGCCAATAGATGTCACTATTAACTAACACATTAAGTGTAGTAACTATTTAGTAATCTGTGATTAAGTACCAATGACAATGCAATAATTTAGAGATTTAACTAAAAAAAATAAAATAAATAATAGTTTAAAAAACTAAAAAAACACGCTTTTATTGCTAACTAAAAAAGAGAAAATAATTTCTGAGTACACGGAATTTATATTACATTACAGTAGAGTAAAAAGCGTTGGGTGCTTCGTATAGTAGTATGTGAAAATCATCCTATTATTGGCACGTATAAAAGTATGAAAACGTCATAAAGTGCACCCCACGCATTTTACTCTACTGTAATGTAAATTCCGTGTACTCAGAAATTATTTTCTCTTTTTTAG
The DNA here is from genome assembly GCA_963921415.1 of Pyrausta despicata. Classification (NCBI taxonomy): domain Eukaryota; kingdom Metazoa; phylum Arthropoda; class Insecta; order Lepidoptera; family Crambidae; genus Pyrausta; species Pyrausta despicata. Next base: position 13,622,067 of record OY992848.1, read on the forward strand.
TTAGCAATAAAAGCGTGTTTTTTTAGTTTTTTAAACTATTATTTATTTTATCATTTTACAGATACCTCTGGGGCAGCTTTAAATACTATCAGGCAGGGCAGTACTAAGAACGGTTCGAAATAAAAAAAAAAACTGAATAAGAAATTGACTGGAAAGTCATAAAGACTGTAGATCCATAAGTATTTAACGTTCAAATAGTCTCATTTGAAAACTCATTTTAATTAAACGTTATGTCCAATTACTTTTTCATTTTATTAAACAAGTATTTAGTATTTTTAACTTCATACTTGCTACTGATATTTCATCTCGATTCTTTTTATGATGAATTCATGAATGTTGTTATTATAAAGTGCAAGAAACCTACAAATTTCGTATTAATGATATTTCAAATGCCCAGGGGTGAGGATGTTTTGAACATATGACTTCCTCTTCTAAAATGGATAATGAGTTTGGATATTCTTTGTCATATGATCTATGCAAATTTTGAAGACTAATAGTCAGACTAAGAAGCATTGTGAAACAGTAAAAATGTTCAGTACTAGAGAATCTGAAGATAATGGCAGAAGGTGTAAAAAGTGTTCAAAGGTTCTCCGTTACTAATTCAAAACAGCTGCACTCTGTAATTTCTAACTAAATAAGTAGTGATCTGACCGCGTTAGAAGTTCAATGGACTTGTTATTATCAGATTTCATTGGTATCACTAATAGGGAAAATTTCCCACGTTATCATTTCATTGTGTAGTTGTGGTTTGCGGTGTTATGTTATTATTAAGTACGTCACTATGTATTAACTACAAATATAGCCTCACACAAATCACAAACGGTAATGACTTTATCTTAGTTAAAAAAGGCAAGTAAAGTATGTCAATCACAACTATATTAATTTTAATTTTAATCTTTTATCTAAATGCGTAAGCACTTTGCTTTAATAAAGTAGGTACACTACACTTAGTACAGAATATCGAAGCCATTTAATAATGATATGACTATACAATCGTCAGTCATTGTTATACTAACAAAAATAATTACTGTATTATTTTGTTTACTGAGATTAGTAGGCATTTTAACCACTTGAGCACAAAGAGGACGATATCGTTAACATTTTCCATTACATAATGCAAAACTGAATTTCTAGATAATGATTTTAGGGAATTTCACAGCAGATGATCGATTTCCATTTACAAAATTGGTTCATTATACCTATTTGCTACAGAACAGCATTTTCTTTCGGCAAATACATCGAAAAAGTCGATGGAATTATGTTTAAGATAAGAAAAGGGTCTTACGAAGTCTAAGTTCTAAGCTTTTAAATTTTGTTAACAATTTCGTGTAGTATATTTATTTTGTTATGAGCGTGTTCAACAAACTAAAAAGTAAATGTTAGGTACCAATTAGTCTCATAATTAGGTAAGGCCTTCTCGCGCCTTGTATAGACGTCCAAATTATTACTTTAAATAGTCTAGACTCTTGAGCTGTGTAGGTAGACTCAACCAAATCCAATAACGCGCAATTTATTTCTTTAGTTAACTACATAAGTAATTCTATTTGCTTTTAACGTAGCGTCGTTTATCGAGTCCGTTGATCGCTAACCCTATGACAGCGATGACGAAGTTAAAACCTTTAAACCGACCGACCGTCTGGGGTTGAACGGAGTAACAGCTAAATCGTGCTGGCAAGAAGCCGCGATGTGGTTAAAAAAGCTAAATAAAAATCGAACATTGATTCAAAAAAGTGTCAATTTTTTTGCAAAGTGAAGTAAAAAAATAGCAATACGGACGCCTACATTTTATCTATACATACATATAATAAGACTGTAAAAGATCGATTTCTGTACATTGAAGATTTATATGAAAAATTGTTACAGGGGGTCTTAATTACCGTAATAGAAGCCAAAACAACAATTTTTAAAATTTTTGTCTGTCTGTCTGTCTGTCTGTCTGTCTGTCTGTCTGTCTGTTTGTCCGGGCTAATCTCAGAATCTACTGGACCGATTTTGACGGGACTTTTTTTATTTGACTCAGTATCACCTGGAGAGTAAACTGGGATATAAATAATCACGCCGATGAACTTAGGGGGCAGGCAGGAAATTGAATCTCAGAATCTACTAAACCGATTTTAATGGGACTTTTTTTTATTTGACTCAACATTACTTGGAAGGTAAAGAAGGATAGAAATAATTAATAATATTAGTGTGATTGTAAAGATAAAGGATTGTATGATTGTAAAGGTTTTCACGCGGACGAAGTCGCGGGCGGCCAACTATATCTATACATCTATACATCTATATCTATACATCTATACATATAATAAGACTGTAAAAGATCGATTTCTGTACATTGAAGATTTTTATGAAAAATTGTTACAGGGGTCTTAATTACCGTAATAGAAGCCAAAACAACAATTTTTAAAATTTTTGTCTGTCTGTCTGTCTGTCTGTTTGTCCGGGCTAATCTCAGAATCTACTGGATCGATTTTGACGGGACTTTTTTTATTTGACTCAGTATCACCTGGAGAGTAAACTGGGATATAAATAATCACGCCGATGAACTTAGGGGGCAGGCAGGAAATTGAATCTCAGAATCTACTAAACCGATTTTAATGGGACTTTTTTTTATTTGACTCAACATTACTTGGAAGGTAAAGAAGGATAGAAATAATTAATAATATTAGTGTGATTGTAAAGATAAAGGATTGTATGATTGTAAAGGTTTTCACGCGGACGAAGTCGCGGGCGGCCACTAGTCACAGAATAAAATCTTTGCGCTAAGATATTTGAGCCAATCCAAGCGAGCCGCGTGCTGAACCAGTTAAACATTCAATACAGACATGCAAATTGAATCCAAATAAGATATCCACCGCTTTCACGACTTCTGTTTGTTTCGGTTGTGTAGAAAGTAATCTGTGCACTGTGGTTAAAAAAAAAAACACTAATAAAAAACAACTTTAAAAAGTTTGGATTCAAAATTCTACACAGTGACAGCTGTTATTGGCGTTGGCCGTAAGTTGGATTTTCCTTTGCGTGAAAAACGGATTAATAACATTGAACACTTTAAAAACTTTTCAGTTGGAAGAGGTGATTATAGTTTTGGTTACACGTGATGGTGTACAAAAGTGTTTATTTCAAGGACTATCCCTATAAACATTTGCAGTACAAGAATGACGAACGGTGAGTTTTAGACGCTGACGATATCTACCTTCGTTGTTTTTAAATAAAAATTACCAACTAATTCAGTTTTTCAGTAAATATGACTGCCATCTGACAAAAAAAACAAGTAATGACCTACTCATGTTGCTAAATAAACAATAAGTACCTAATTAAAATATTCATGTATGTTGATGCCATTTCCTTAACCTTATGTATGACATGCTAAAATTTCACCTTAGTTATTTGTTTGACGAAGATCGTGCAAATCATGACCAATCTTATGGGTCTTATGACCCACTTCTATCGAATTGTATGTTAATCACGCAGCTAAGACAAAAGCAAAATGATCATTTGTAACAGCATAAAGAACACACAGTAATACAAATTACAAAAACATTATTAGTTTTCGTGACAACACGTTTCTTCTAATCATGATAACAAAACACGAAGATCTACTCACATTGTAATAATAAGTAGTTACTCATTACCTTACATCCTGTACCCTAGTAGGAAGTAATAAGGTTCATTGAAGGTGTTGATTTGTCCATAAAAGTAACTAGTGTTTTCCTGAGGGAATTGACATCCCACGTCTCATTTGTTGGAAGGATGAATGCTTCCTCGTTATTAACCCTAATTTTGTCGCTAACCGCGATCTTCATCGTCTAGGGTACTTACCAGGGCGGGTTGTTAAGGGCATTCACATCTGTAATCGAAACTATCGATGATCCGAAAAAAAAAACATCCATAACCGTACCCGAAACCGAAATAAAAGTTTCGGATTTTCCAAAATTATTTTCGGATAGGGCCTAGTCACACTCTCGAAAAAAGCTTAATATTTAATAACATTTGCTATATCAAGTAGTTTGTTTTGAGTGTCAATTATGAACGTACGGAAACTCAAAATTTAAAAAAGTGATGCTATTATATTTTAAATCTACACTAATATTATAAAGCTGAAGAGTTTGTTTGTTTGTTTGTTTGAACGCGCTAATCTTAGGAACTGCTGGTTCGAATTGAAAAATTATTTTTGTGTTGAATAGACCATTTATCGAGGAAGGCTATATAACATCACGCTGCAACTATTAGGAGCGAAGAAATCATGGAAAATGTGAAACAAACGGGGAAAATTATTCATCCTTGAGGGCTTCCGTTGCGTACGCTGCGAAAACGGTTCAAGATACCAAAAATATTTGTATGAAATAATTATTCCTCTTAAAATGTAATCTAAAAAAATGTCTGCGACGGCATATGTCTATCTTTTAAGATCAAGTCACTAGAACCGTTTTTGTGGTAATCAAATTTGGCCGAAATTAATGCATTATTTGTTAAGAGTTGTATCAACGTAATAATATTGATATTTATCCAAATAAATGTGTTGTTGATTAAGAGTATTTAATTGTGAACAGAATTGTCTTTGACATCACTTAATTTCAATGAATATCTTAGAAGATATTACAATTAAAAATAACACCAATATAATATTGATTGCCGCATGATGTGCAAAACATAACGCTGCAAGGAAGAGAGGCGTTACTTGTGAGCGACGCGGAGAGGGGGGTGTAGCTCTACGAGTTACCATGATGAACCAAAATTAGATTTAATTAATGACCAGTTGCGTCATATCTTCACGTCGACCCTGCCGCAGTGCCTAAAAAGCCGGTTGTTTAACCAATGCATCTTAACGGTCTTAACCTACGGAGCCGAAACGTGGTACATGACAGTCAAGCTGGCTCACCGACTACACGTCACTCAGCGTAGTATGAAAAGGTCTATGTTGGGGATCTACGAGGACATACGACATAAGACTAAGGTAAATGTTGTCCAAAAATGTAGCAAGCTAAAGTGGCAGTGGGCTGGCCATGTCTGTCGCAGAACCGACGAGAGGTGGAGCAGGAAGGTTCTTGAATGGAGACCACTCTTAGGTAAACGTAGTGTGGGACGCCCCCCGGCTAGATGGACAGACAACCTGAAGAAGGCAGCTGGTTGTGACTAGATGCAAAGAGCGGGAGATTGTGCGCTGTGGCGGTCCTGGAAGGCCTATGTCCAGCAGTGGACTGTAACAGGCTGATACGATGAATGACCAGGTGACCGCGTATTTAATCTGGGACGAATGTTCCATGATCCATAGAGCTCATGTAGAGGGTCTAGATAGGACTCTTAGAGATATAAGAAGCTGTAATAAAATCATCATCATAAAATTACTGTTATGTTTGCGGGGGACTTTCGACAAACTGTACTGTAGTAATAGTAAGGGGAAAAAGGGCAGACATTATAAAGTCTTGCCTTAAAAATACCTCAATATGGAAGTTTGTGAACATCTTAAAATAAACTACAAATATGAGAGCACATTTGGGGGGGAGGTACAAATAGTCCTCCAGGCCAATTTCGACCACGGCGGCCAATCTCAACAAAGATCAGCAAACTACGCAGGAGATATTAAAGTGCACAAGGGTGAGCACAATACACAAGTGCACTCTCAAACTGCACTGTTCCATCACTCTCAAAGTTCGGTGAGATGGCAATCCGACATGACCGGAGAGAGATCAGGCGCATGATCAACGGCTTAACGTGCGAACCGAGGCACGGGGGTGTAACACCGCCAACTTCTCGACTCCGAGCTGTTTTTGAGAGATTCATGACAAAAAATCTCAGACACAATTTTGGCTCGACCTGGGATTCGAACCCAGGACCTCTTGGATGTTAGGCAGAAAAATTTGCCACTACACCAACGAGGCAGTGGTAGGGAGGTACTATAACTTTTCCTTCAAAGTTACTTTTAATAGGAGACGGGAAAGTACCTCACTTTGAAAATAAAATTGCAATTGAACGAGATTAAGGATTAAGAGTGAGTAACATTGAGGACTTTATATCGAAAGTTCACCCTGAACTAAGCGAAATAGAAAAAAAAGATCAATGGAAGTGTCAAAGTGCAATATTGGGAGTGAGAAACTGTAGCGTAGACGAAATTAATAAAATAATTATTTGAACACAAGTGGCCTACCCCCATATTCCCTCAAGTTAAAAATAGGTTGCCCAATAATTTTACTTAGAAATCTTAAACCACCGGGACCCGACTTCAAATCAAATTTAATTGTAACATGATGGTTGCAATAGTTTAGACTGGTTTAGCAGTTGGTCAAACAGTGCTTATACCTCGCACCTCAATGATTCCAAATTATTTACCTTTTAATTTTAAAAGAATTCTATCTATCTATCCTTTTATGCTATCTTTCAGCGTTACAATTAATAAATCACAGGGGCAAACATTTAAACACATAGGAATAAATTAACGTCAAGACTGCTTTTCACACATAATGTCGGGTTGTCAAGATCAGACCTACAAACGCGTTGCGGACAAAACTAATATGTTCTTCTGACACAAGAAAATAAAACTAGAAAAATAATTAACGCAGAAGTACTTTAAGCTAATTATGTTCTTTTAAAAACTTAAAAAATTAATTGTCTAAAATAATAACAAAAAAATAAATTTGCAAAAATAAAATAATGCCCAAAATAAATATTCCACGCGGACGAAGTCGCGGGCACAGCTAGTATATTTATAAAAGCAACATTTTTCAAAAACCACAGCCAATTTGAATATTTCTCAAACTTTAGTTATAATTATTTTAATTTTAATGCCCTAGATGAAAAGCTCAACCTAAAATGGCCATTACATTTGGATAATGTAGCACGTACCAGTTCCTAAAATATGTCTGCAAAGGTCCTAATTAATGTACTTTTTACGACCCTCATTCCACTTTATAGTCTGCTTTCAGCGTGTTAAGGGAAGTAGGCCAAACAAAGGTTTACATTATTACGTGCAATAACGTCTCACAAATTAATTTGTACTTTATGTAGGACAAATAAAAATGCTTGTTAAAATTGAAATACGGACACAATTAGTCCCATTCTTTATACTGATTCCGTTTACCTAAAGGTTTTCTGGAGGAAATTGCTTTAAGTAATATGACTGTCTTATGTGTACAAATATTTTCGTGTAAAATGTACAGTTACAGTATTTCTATCTATGTATCATCTATTAGGTATATTTTTTTGTTCATCAGGTTTTGATTTTCAGCCGCAATTTAGGTAAGTAAATCCTAACCAGCGAACGCTAAGATCTCTCGGAATCTTTACCGTCTTGGGTGAAATAATTTGATTCTATTCTTGGTCTTGATTGAATTGAACTCACATTTCCTTGAAATTTCCGACGGAATAAGAGTGTTTAGGTGTGGTTTAGGTGAACCATCAACCACGCACAAGCACAGGAAAAACAAATTTACACGTGACGCTAAGTACACAATGTCTGATAATTAGGATTTGACTACGAAGCACTTTCTCTTGTTCTTGACTCTTGTTACACACATGCCTTGTTCAGGGTGTCCCAGGAAACCTGTACCAGCGAAAGTCTAGGGTCTTAAGACTGTTTGACACCATTTTTAGGGTTCCGTACCTCAAAAGAAAAAAACGGAACCCTTATAATATCACTTTGTTGTCCGTCCGTCCGTCCGTCCGTCTGTCAAGACCGTTTTTCTCAGGAACGCGTAGAGGTATCAAACTAAAATTTCTATATAATTCTTAGGTCTACTGTCCCTGGAAGTTGTAGAAAATCAACCTTCTAATCCAACGTAATCAAAAGATACAGCCATTTAGGCCGCAAATTTCCGCAAATTTTCGAAACTCACACGGGAATCCAAACCTACAGGGTACTTCCCGTAAACTTAGAATCTTGAAATTTAGTACGAAGTCACGTCTTATAGTACAGTTATAGAAAAATTTACGAAAACCGTAAATTTTCAGTTTCATCATATAAAAAATAATATATTTTTGAAAAATATTTTTGACAATTTTGAAAATCTCAAAGTTACTATCTACAGGTTTGTACGGAACCCTCGGTGCGCGAGTCCAACTCGCACTTGGCCGGTATTTTTTTTCTTGAATTTGAAATCAAGTGTAACATTTTAATCCTGCTAGAAAATAAAACTTGGGTGTTTTTTTGTTCGTACAGGTGAGCACAGACTCCAGCTAAAATATTCAATAAAAAAACACCATTCAGAAACAGTTTATAGCAACATGGCCCTAAAATTTTGATAACCAAAAAAAGTCATATCTCGACAAATGTTAAATATCGCGGAACAAACGTATGAGTCAAACGTTTGGTATTAGTGTCTCCTAACTCCAGACCTTCGCTGGTACAGGTTACCTAGAACACTCTGTATAGTCTGGACGTGTGTGACTTCCCTACAAGGTGAATGGACTTTGGCGGCAGGCAGATAGTGAAGGGTAAAGCGAAGTGTGTCCGCCCCGTGGTTGAGTTAAAGGCAGCTGCATACAAATCTCGTGTTACGTCGTTCGCACGTCTCGTCACGTTAGGTTAGGAACAGCCAGGCCAGCAGATCAGGCTACCCATTTTTGTTGCAAAACAGCCCGTATCACAAGCGAATAAGATACCAACGTGTTTACCGTGCCGTGCTGGCCACCGTACCTAAATCAGGAACGCCATAGTTCATGCTATCACTTTTATGAATTACAAAGGTTACTTTCTTGAGTATATTTTATTTTTTTAATAAGAAGGCCTGCTTCTTTTCTTGCGAGGTAGAGACCTAAAGATTAACATTTTAGACCAGGCACCCAAAAACACTGACTCAAAGATGCTCGAAAATATTCTTAGATTAAATAAGTAGACATTTCATGGCCACCACAAAGTTGGTAAAACTAATTACAGTTTCCCAAAGCTGGAATAAACCGAATTTCATCCGAAATTCCATCGCAGATTACCTTGAAGCCTGGAAACGTAAAGCTTATATCTAGAATCTCGTTACTTGTCAGAGCTTAAATTTATGGAAAGGCTTTCAGAAACAGTCAACGTGAAAAATATAGTCGCACTTTAGTATTATCATTGTTATTTTAACATTTTATTAAAGTGCCCGTTAGACACAAAAAAAATCTCTATATATATAAAATTCTCGTGTCACAATGTTTGTTCCCATACTCCTCCGAAACGGATTGACCGATTCTAATGAAATTTTGTGAGCATATTCAGTAGGTCTGAGAATCGGCTAACATCTATTTTTTATACCCCTTAGTGATAAGGGTTGTCCACCCTTAACATTTATATGGCAAAACAACGTTTGCTGGGTCAACTAGTCTCTATATACTCGTATATAAAATTCTCGTGTCACAATGTTTGTTCCCATACTCCTCCGAAACGGCTTGACCGATTCTAATGAAATTTTGTGAGCATATTAAGTAAGTCCGAGAATCGGCCAACATCTATTTTTCATACCCCTTAGTGATAAGGGTTGTCCACCCATAACATTTATATGGCAAAACAACGTTTGCTGGGTCAGCTAGTCTCTATATACTCGTATATAAAATTCTCGTGTCACAATGTTTGTTCCCATACTCCTCCGAAACGGCTTGACCGATTCTAATGAAATTTTGTGAGCATATTAAGTAAGTCCGAGAATCGGCCAACATCTATTTTTCATACCCCTTAGTGATAAGGGTTGTCCACCCATAACATTTATATGGCAAAACCACGTTAGCCAGGACAGCTAGTAGTTTATAAAATTCTCGTATAACAATGTTCGTCCCCGTACTCCTCCAAAACGGCTGGACCGATTCTCATGAAATTTTGTGAGCATATTAAGTAGGTCTGAGAATCGTTCAACATCTATTTTTCATACCCCTCAGTGATAAGGGTTGTCCACCCTTAACTTATAAAAAACAACGGAGAGGACGACGTCTGCGGGGTCAGCTAGTTTTAAATAAAAGTAAGTAATTACATCCAAATAATTATTCTAAAGAATGCTGTTCACTTTTTTCATATGAAGTGTAATTAACCAGACAAAAGTCGCAAATTTCATAAACTTAAGTCAATCACTAACTGTGTTGTGACAAGCAGCTTATTTTCACGACGTTATTAGTATTTTTGTTACCAATATTTTTTAAGCCATGTGTGCCTAATGGATTTTTACCTTAATCTGAAACATTACATGTAAATAGCGAAGGATTAAAAGGAAACGAAGCGAGTGCATCTGAAAGCCCGTAGCAACCTTGAACGCTTACGAGTATTAGATACACAGCCTTTCAAGAGGCGTTTGTTTTTAGAATAACTTCACGATCACGACAGAGATTTTTTCAGAATTTAAGAGCACTGGAGCAATTCAAGAGATTGTCCAGGTTTTATTTTGTGTTTGGGATACAAATTACGCAACCTTTATTTATGAGGGTTTTGCGAAGAATACAATGATGTTCTCGTTTATTTACATTGTTCGGTTTCAATGTCAAGTGGGGATACTTTTCAAAGTTGTAGTTAAGTCATATAGTATGATATTTTTGAAAGCTTATATAAACATCTTTAAGGATTCTTGAACGATTGTACGAAGGGACGCGAGAAGAATTTAATGAAGAATTTAATTTAATAATTAAGGCAAAAAATAATAAGAGAGATCTTTGTAACAAAAACCGCACGACATCTAAGCTTCCTCCTATTAAGGCGACCAAATGAGACAACTGACGTGGCTTTTTATCGCTAGAATAACTGCGTTTTAAAATCGACTATCTATAACATTGACTGATAATTAAAAAAAGTATTTGAGTATGTTTATCCGTTGTCTAGTACCCATAACACAAGCCTCGTAGCTTAATTTGGGACTAGATAATTGGTGTGATTGTTGTGAAATATATTTATTTATTTATAACGCAGTCAAATCACTGACAGTATGCCGCATATGTGCCTTTGGCCTATAATGCGATAATATTCTGGTTTATTTTGACAAACTTTATCTCCTTTGACTATACCAGTCTGTTTGGGCTACACGATCCTAATCGAGAAACCAAATTAATTAAGTAACTGTTAAGGGGAATTAACGCCGGAATATCTGTCTGAGTTCATGTAATTACAGTCGTTACAGGTGTTCCCCGAATTTTGATAAGGTCTCGATTTTGATGACTTCAGTTCAAATAGAATTTTAGAAAATCTATAAATATAGGCCCTTCAAGATCTTTCAATTGCTCTTTTTCAGGGGCTTATATAAGTTAATAAGCATCTCATAATCGCAAATTATCCACCTTACGTAATACAAAAAGAATTTGATATTTTTTACGTAATTTAAATATGTGTATTTTTTGTAAGCTTTCGATAGGTTATCCTAAATCGTCTGTTTACATGTCAGTACCTTTTTCGCAGGTAAACCTACTGGAAAAACATTTAAAACGTTTTTTAACTTTATCCAGGAATTGGCATGATGACAGCTATCTCAGATATTTTCAAGACCATGGCGTTTAAATAACATAGCACCTATGAAGTTAATATAACCAGTTTATTTCCAAAAAGCTGTCGAAACCAATTTTTAAACACACAAAACTCAATAAATAGTCGGTCAATTGACTCCGATTTCTAATACACTGCTCAACAAAGTCTAGGGAACAAGCCAACTATATGACTTTATTTGTAAAATCTTCTTTAAAAAAGTAGATCTCTTTGAGGTAAACAGGTAGGCTGAATGTTTATCAAACGTTGTTCGAATTTAAAAAAAAAATAGAAACAAAAGAATTTTCGTAAAAGGCGGGAATCTTTCACTTTGTTTTATTTTTTTAAAATTTGTTTTATTGTTTTATGATTTTATTGAAAAACAAAATTAACTGTTGTTATTCGTAACTTTTGCGACTACGGCCATTATGTCACGACGTCATTTAACGCGGGAAGAAATGATTCGAGCTGTCTGCTGTAGGAATGTTGGAAGCTGGGCTACCCCAACGCGAAGTTGCAGCTGCTCTGAATTCTCACGCGAGCGTTATCTGCAGACTGTGGGCACGTTACAGACTTACTGGCGATGTAGCCGAAAGGCACAGAGGCAGGTATAGGGTTACTACGGAAAGGCAAGACCGTTTTTTGCAAAATGTCGCAAGGAGGCAACCCACCATTACGGCTCATCAGTTGGTAGAAGACCTCCAGTCGCAGCACCAGGTTGCTATCAGTGACCAGACTGCTCGGAGGAGACTCCATGAAGCTAATCTTCGTGCTCGCAGACCACTAAGAGTGCCCGCGCTGCGTCATGGAAATCGAGGACGTCGATTATTGTGGGCACGTGAACATTTGCAGTGGACCGTAGATCAGTGGGCACATGTACTGTTCTCCGATGAATCTCGCTTCGGATTTCATCCAGATTCAAGAAGAGTGCGTGTTCGGCGGATTCCTGGTCGGCAGAGTCGGCTTCAAAACCCACAGGAGGTGCATCCCTACCAAGGTGGTACAATCATGGTGTGGGCTGGAATCCGCCTGGGTGGACGGACGGATCTCGTTTTGATCAGGGGAAATTTAAATGCAGAGCGATACTGCGAACAGGTAGTCCAATCCGTGGTTATCCCGCACCGACAAAATCTGGGCGCAGATTTTATTTTTATGCAAGATAATGCACGACCACATACTGCGAGTCAGGTGATGGATGTGTTCCGCGAGTACAACATCGAAGTGCTGGAGTGGCCTGCTCAGTCCGCGGACCTCAATCCCATTGAACACGCGTGGGATTTACTAAAGAGAAGGGCTTTTAGAAATCTCCCTCAAAATTTGAACACAGCAGATGAACTTTTTTCACATCTCTCCAGAGAATGGAGTCTTCTTCCACAAGAGACAATCGATAGTCTCATAATCAGTATGCCACGACGATGTCAAGCTGTTGTTAATGCCTTAGGGGGTCCAACTGATTATTAAAAAGTCCCCGCATATTTGTTCTTAACTGTAATGTTTTAATTTTTAAGAAATTTTATTAAATTAAATTTCTTTGTTTAGTTCTGTAATACACTTTCTTTGTTTTTCATTAAAATTACCTCGTAATTCAAAAACTGAATCCTTTATTTATATACGCAACTAATTAAGCATTAAATTGCGCATCGATTGGTATATAAACTTTAAAACAAAAATATATAAAAATAAAAATATTCCCTAAAAACCTCCTGTTCCCTAAACTTTGTTGAGCAGTGTATATGACCGTGACGTCACGTTCATGTATACAAAATCTATGGAGGCAGACCGTTTTGACAGATAATAAAAAGTATGTCAACGATTGGTGGTGTCGTCTAGCCAATTAAAAATCTAATTAGGCCAAAGTAGAAGTAAGTCAGGTGTGGCACTGATCCAATACAACTATCATTATCGTTCACCACTTCAATCATTAGCTATATATGGTACACGTAGATACAAACCAATACAATTTAATTAACTGATTTATTTATAGCCTATCAGAAGAGCAGAAAATTAAGTTTTTGGTTTCAACATGGTTGACTGGGGGGCTTGAGAGGGGGGCGGCACCTTTAAACACTTTTTAAACTTTTCCTTATATATCCTCTGATTGTGGACCAATTTACTGTTTTCCAATACTTAGTCTGACTATTCGGCTATAAAATCGCAATAAGTCATATGACCAAGAATATAAAAATTATAGCCGAAATCTCCATTTTTGCTCCATTCTTGTTCAAAGCTGCCCCAGGGGAGGGGTAGCTTTGAATAAGCATTGGAACCATTATACCCACGAGAAATAATATTCATTATCATCAGCCTATATATTATGTCCCATAGCTGCGCATAGGCCTCACCTCAACTATTAGGTGGTCCGAGCCATACTCCACCATGCGGGCTCAGTGCGGATTGTTGGTGGGGTGTTTGTAAAGTAATCAACCTTACTGTCAGATGTTATTAAGCCGCCCGAGGGCCTCTGACTAGGATTAACGACTAATATACATCGATATTAACCGGGACCAACAGGTTAACGTGCCTTCCGAAGCACGGAGATGCTTGAAAACAGGTGTCACTTAAACTGTGAGAATTGTCACCCATCCCAAACATGACCGCGCCTTAGGTTGCTTAACTTTTGGTATCACTACCATAGCCCAACAACCACTGCGTCACAAGCAAATATAGGATATAATATTAGTTCAGTTAATTTATTTTTAGTTGAATTTTTTAGATCTCTCAATGTATATATGTCGCAGTCATCTGGTTGAATCTGCTATTTGATTGAATGACTAGCGCGTTCATTGAATGTCTAAATTAAATTGAATGACTAGGCCGAACGTTGATTGAACAAGCGTCACTCAACGTCCAACTAGTTAACGGATTGAAACATAGCCCTTTGAACAGGGCGGACGTAAAATCAGTCAAGTAATTCAAATCTAGCTCATTTTTTTCCACTGCGGCGCTAGTAGTCACCAAAACAAATATGGCGTCCAACAGCTCGCACAGAAAGCAGTGTTCTGTTTTTTTTTCTTTGAATTTCTTGACTTAATTGTTAGAAATAGACACTATTGCCTATCTTAAGGCTTAAAATACAATATAAAATCATAATAAGATGTGTCATTTATCATGTTTTCATTTTTGTTATCTTAAGTAAGGTGACCTTTTAAGTTACTTGCACTTATGGTCACCCTTATTAAATATTACAAAGTCATACAGATTCTATTTAACGAGACATTAAGTAAGGTTAAATTTTAAGTTGCGAACTCATGGTCACCCAAACCAATCATTACAAAGTCGGCTACATCCTATTCAACGATTTCGCTAAATGACGTTCAGTCAAGACGTTGAACGTTACTTTCAACGACTGGACGAGTTGTCCTTTAGTCATTCAATTGAATGTCGTCATTCAATGAACGGCCTAGTCATTCAATTAAATCGCTGATTCAACAAGATGACTGCGACATATACATATTATTGCATATATGATATGATTTCCTTTGAAGTTATCAACTATTAAAAGGACGTACCACAAAATGGCGCGAAGTAAAGCTATTCAACCATATTGTCATACATAAATAGGGCATTTTCCTGCTAAGAGGGCTTATGTTATTCGATAGTAGCTACTAATGACATGTTTAGCGTTGCCTATTAGTTTACGATGACGCGAAATATTGTCTTTAGCAGGGTTGCAACTCAGAACAGCTGAATATTTTGGTAATAATTATGATACAAAGAATCGGACAGACAGAGGGTTGACGCCTTTGAAATGTGGTGATGGCGCCGCATGTAAGTATCCACAGTTCAAATGTCTATGTACTAAAAGAACTCAAAATTTAGAAAGACCAGCGACTATTTTAGGTTTATTTGCAAAAGGCCTTGTCTCAGCACAGCCTCGAGAGACTGATGGTGATAGGTAAAGTGGAGGGCAAAAGACAAAGAGAACGAAGTCCAAAGAAATGGTCGGACCTAACTACCTTGAAACGTATGCCTTCTTTGGGTTGTCATTCGTTTGAATTGGCCGCCTTATACTATTTAAACCAGGGATAATCACTGCCTCTTTTGTATTAGAGGTATGTTTCTACTCGTATAACTTCGGAACTACATATTATGAATACCGATGAAGTGTGTACCTGTGGAAATTAATCTGATTCATATTTTATGCTAAACCTTCCTAGTTATTTCCATAATCAGTTGATGCTTTTTCATCAGTTCTTGACATTAGATTTGACAAGACAAAAACACCCTATCCAAGTTTTTCAGTACCTATCCTACCAGTAAGTACTTCAACTTGACTTTCCTTGTTCACAGTCCGTGGAATATGGAGACCAGGGCTGATGACGACGAAGCACCTAAAGACCCAGCAGCGAGAAAACAAACCCACCATGACTACACTGAACAAGATTTTGAAGGTATGCATTTGTTTTGTTGGACCACATCCCTTACCCGTTGTCAAACGTGAGTGACAAGTGTGAACAGCGCGACGAAGAGACGAGACGCGACTGACAAGGCGTGTTAAGTATTAATCGCGTCGCTGCGCGTTTTTGCGTTGCGTCGCTTCGGACTTTTTGCGTTGCGGCGCTTCGCATACTTTGCGTTGCATCGCTTACATAAGACAATACCGCACAAGCTTACTCGTACAAGCTTCCTCCGGAGAGACAGACGTTGGCGGGGACAGAAAGGAGGTAGGTAAATAGATCTAAATGTTTACATCAATTTCGTGTGAATTTTTACGTCAGGTTTAGATGCGATCTTCCTTACCTAACGAGTGACTATCACAACACTAATAAAGAAAGGACCTCGTTCTACCTCCGAGTGCATCATCAAATCAGCCCTTCGCCCACTGCTGAACACAGGCCTCCCCCAAGGATATTCACTGCGCTTCCCACATGCAGCGGCTTCCCGCGACTTACGCAAGATCGTCGGTTCTCCTTGTAGGACCGAGTGCATGTCACATCGTATTTCGTCTGGGTCACTTTATTACTTAGTACTTGTCACGCTGTAGCCTTTAAGCGAATTATGCAGAAATATTCAAAGATTTCTTGGTTAGTACAGTAGCTAGACAGTAACGTGTAATTCGTAAATTAGTTTTTGCCAAAAAAAAATGTAAGTAACTTAAATACAGCTCTAGCGTTATACCGGTTGTATTTGCATACATCTCCAAATATTAACTTTGAAATTTCTAGTTCCACTTATATCAGTATGATTGTTTGTTACCCAACACACCGGAGTTCCCGAAACCCGAAAGTAGGTCAGTGGGGAGACTCCCATAAAGGACGACTTATAGGGTAGACTTCACACCAATCACGACTAAACACTCTTATTGCCTGGTGATATAGAACAATTTACCTTGGCATGTTTAAGGGTTTCCCACTGAATCTGTGTTATCAAGATCGGTGAAATAAGCCCTACCAAATGTCTCCATGGTTTTTTGGCGGTATGCAAATTAAATCGGTTAAGATATTTAATGCCGTAATAACATTACATTAATACAGGGTGTAAAAAAAACCTTAACGAAGCCGTCAACCACGCGTTCAGTACATCAAACCAAATCATATAAAAAATAAATTTTGGCTGGGAAACAAATTTTATTTTAGACATACTTTTTATTATCTGTCAAAACGTTCTGCCGTCATAGATTTTGTATGGGAATACATTAACGTGACGTCACGGTCATGTAACAGAAATCGGAGTCAATTGACTAAATACTTTTGTCAATTGACTCCGAGTTTTGTGTGTTAAAAAATTGGTTTCTACTTTTGGGAAATAAACTGGTTGTATTAACTTCATAGGGGCTATGTGTTTTAAACGCCATGGTCTTAAGATAGGAAAATATTTAAGATAGGTGTCATCATGCCAATTGTGAACATGTTGATAAATGTTGAGCGCGTCGCTAACACCTACCTTAGTATATGGGTATGATTTGTCCATTATTGCCTCTGGGGCTCATCAAACCGCGCAGTTCTCGCGATTCATCGATTTGCGTAGACTTCAAACGACCCAGAGGTATATATATTGATAAATTAATATCAAGAGGTACAGTCACAGGCACATAGCACATTGGTATACAAATGTTTGTTGCAAACCCGTCCTTATTACAAGTGAATTAGATCCCGCACAGATCACATTGAAGTAAGCCGTTATTTTTGTAGTGGACCCATAGATGGCTTACATAGACAAATATCCATTTACATACCACTAATAATCATTCCAAAGCAATTTAATACAAATTGATGTTGGAAACGTGTATAAGAGAACTCCTTCTTGGTAGGTACGTTTTTCTTGTCCTTACACTCTTCATTACGGTAAGGAGTCATACAGAGAAAAAAACAGATACTTCTATTGCGCCTGTAATTAAAGATCACACCGTTAAATTATCCACAATATCTTAAAAGCTGATAAGCTGAAGACAAAGTAGCTGAATTGTGTTACGTTAATAAAAGTCTCCGATAATAAGTTAATGCGAAACAATTCCCTACGCTTGGGTAGGTAATGGGATTTTCTTAAACAAGTCAATGAAAAAGATTAGGAAACGATTTCCATTTTTTTCTTTTCTCCATTGGTCTATAATATCGTTAACGGTATTAGGTGTGCAAGAATTTCTAAGTCACGCTTCGTTCACTTTAATACTTTGTTTACGTCATGTAATTGTTTGCATTTGCTGATTTCGGCTAATAATATTACATGCAAAAGTAACTTTGTCTCACAGTCCGTAGCCATTTCTCTTAACCTAACCCATCCCAATAGATGAGTTATTGGATACAATGACATGCATTCATACTTATTTTAATAATAAATAATAATAAAATTTAGTGTATTACTTCCAACAAGAGTAAACGGTACAGCGCTTAGCACTTAATAATAAATGAAATAAAAATAGAACATAGAAGCAATTGGATGCGGCTCAGCTATTGCTGACATATGACAGCGCTGATTTTCAACCTTTCTCATTTTAATCCTTTCAATTCAACCCAGAAATTCGTATGTTTCCGATTAAAACCGAAACCTACTCGGAGGAAACCGTAGTCGAAAGTTATGTTTGTTTTGAAGACAAAATTTTAACTTTTATCAAGAATGTTAACGTGTTTTTGATGTTGACTGTACATGACAAAACAGGTTGTACCAATCCCCTAACGATTCATTCGTATTTTCCGGTCTAGCCAACGCGTTCGCCCGCCCGGGTAAGCTTGTAAGAGTAACAGGGATTGTACTGTACCATCCGAACCTACGGACAACGGCTTAGAGTATAATACAGGGTGTAAAAAAAACATTAACGAAGCCGAATACCACATACTCTACCAATTGTAACGATCATTTTTTCCTTTACACCATACCTGGGAAGTTAACGGTTACTGAGGTATTGATGGTTAAAGTTTGAAAAAAAATATTGTTTTTTAACACCCAGACCAGTACAAACAGACATGTTCATGGTTTGGTTAATAGTCAAGTGCTTGACCATAACACCAAAGTGGTCGTCACAGTAGTGAAGCAGGCCCCGAAGATTGAACATCGATTATCTACGAAAGCTGAGTTCCCATCCTGTAGGTAATGTCGCTCATTATCCTCACTCACATCTGACTGAAAACAGATACGCTTGGACTGAAAGTAGGGGGGTGTAGACGAAAGGGTCTTTCAGAAAGCTTTTTACACGGAATTTATATGTGTGCAGCTATTTGTAGGTAGATCAAAGCTGAGTAGGTACAGTGTACGGCTAAATACAAACAAACCATTGCTTGTCGTATTAGTAAATTACACCAAGACAAATAACTCCGCTTTTTAACTGCTTATTTACCTGTCTTGTACCAACAAACTGGTTTATTAATTTAAAAAATCAAATCCGTCCGATCCGCCCTGTAAATCTGGTTACTTTACTTAGTACTAATCCTAAAATTGAACAAATTTCCATTGTTTTGGTATTTTGTGCCAAAATGTAGCATTTCATTCTAAGCTGCAACAACAACTAACTACATGAAAAAGTTAGGACTGCATACGAAAACGCTAGTCACATTAAGAGAACTTTTAACTAGCAACGGACTAGAGTTCGAAACTTTGCTTGTACGGTCGCGGTCTGAAAGTGTTTACCAGTTTGAAATTAGATTCTATATCACACTTCTCTATCTCTATCACTTAAATCCAAAATGCTTTTTCCAAAAAGTTTCAATTGATAAAGATAAAAAGTAAATTCAAATGTGTAATAATTTAAAACACGTTTTTCACGTTTTTCAAAATTATTTGAACACGTGCCACGCTCTCTTTCTAGCAAGTAGGTATTAGAAAGTCATTTACAGACTTAGATTCTATATCACACTTCTATCACTAAGGTCCAAAATGCTTTTACTCGTACCAGTTACTAATCATGTTATGTTACCTTGCAAAATTTATTAATCTATTTGACTCATCGAGAATAAAAAGGAGGTTATTGATCACTTTTAGTAATAGTACTATTTTCTTTATTCCTTGAAATTATGCAAGCAATACTTAGTCAGTGTCAATCAACCTAATAAATTAACGATTGATTCTTCTTTAAAAATATTAATAATCTATGGCCAATCAAATTATTATGATACAGACAAATATCTATGACCAATCAAATTATTATGAAACAGACATTTGGAACTTGTGAATAAAATGCGTGCAAGCAATTTTTTTGTGATCCTTAAGGTGGTAACCACTTTCTGTTGGCGACCGTACCAACTCGTTAGGGGTACGTTAGTCGGTAGTTAGTGACCAAACCAATTCTGAAGGATCAGATAAAGATATTGTTAAAAAAAACTAAAAAAAATATTTATCCTACCTACTTACGTCATTTTCAATTAAAACGATCACAGGAACGGTGGTGCTAAATCAGGTTTAATCAATGAATCAATCATTTTTATTTGCGATAAATAGGCTTTAAAAAAGTTGGTAATTTAATTTAAAGTCACTTAAAGCTATTTAGCCGTAAAATTACAGCATGCAAATATATTGTGTCTTAAAACTAATATTTTTATGCATCTACCATTTACACTAACAGTATTTAATTTATCCAACACAAGTTTATTTAAGCTTATTTTTACTAAGGCATGGATGCAGTTATTTGCGATCCAGAAACACTATTCAGTTTTTACTCCTAACCCGTTAACCGCCGCGTCAGCATTAACGCAATGACAATGGGACAAAAAGTGGCCTAGTTTCCACGCGGCATTTCTGCTGCATATCTGACTGTCATAACCGACAGGAACACTGGATGGTTATTTTTAGCAAGCGTAAATTGCAATGTCGTTTAGGTGAGCTGCATGTTGCGACGTAATGCTTGTTTTTTTTTAAATTATTATTATTAATATGGGTTCGCTCTTGACATCGTTCTCCCTCTAAGAGGTAAAGAAGATGTCGACGATGTTTGTGTCTGCAAATGACTTTCTAATACCTACTTGCTAGAGAGAGAGCGTGGCATACGTTCAAATAATTTAAAAACACACGTGTTTTAAATAACTACACATTTGCATTTACTTGTTAGCGTTATCAATTTCAAAACCACTTCGTTTTTCTCTTTATTCATAAGCATAATAACATAAGTATTATATCAAGCACTTGACTCTACTGATATGATAAAAATCGCCTCATTTTTGATACTTCAAACATTGTTTACAAGAGGCTGTAACTTAATAAAAATGCTTTGAACGTTACAACTAACGGAATTAACTGAACAAACTCGGAATTAAGTGCGTAATACAGCTGTTACGGGCGTACGGTGCTAAAGCAACTTAGGGGGCGTTCGTATACAGGGTCACTGGTAACTCGACGTATTCTTTCAAAGGAGTTATAGTAAAGGAAATTTCCTACAAAAAGGTCCCATCAATGCAGGGTAGGTAGGTAGTAGAAATTGCACTGCAAGCCACTATATTTTTAGTTAACAAAAAAATTTGCAATCTTAAAAGCACGATCTCTTAAAAATCGAGAAACCTCTAGTGGATGGAACCTTTTTTGTTGCTGATTACCTCTTTTTTGTCTCTGCTACGAGTTGCCAGAACAGTAACCCTGTATAAAATCCGTGTTAACAGAATCCTTTCGCTACTGGAGATAGTATTCACTCATTACATCTGTTAAACGGATCAGTATATATACTGTATCCAAAATACTGTATTATGTGTGAACTGGTTCATATAGCTACATACGCTAATAACTAATACGTTGAAACGGACCTGTAAAACAGACTGCTGCTTATTATGTTGGATAAGTATTTTCCACTGGAATCGATCTACAGTATTTTGTGTGAACTCGCTCATAACAACTATACTGCATACGCTAATAACATACACGTTTAAACGTACCTGTAAAATGGACGTTATATACAGGGTTGAAAAAAAACCTTACCGAAGCCGCATACCACGTATTCTACCAATTGTTACGATCATTTTTTTTCCTTTACACCATACCTGGGAGGTTAACGGTTACTGAGGTATTGATGGTTAAAGTTTGAAAAAAATTGATGATTTTTACAGAAATGTCTTCTGTCCGTTATATCTTACCTTTTTTCAAAGAAACATGATACAAATTTTCACTAGTTCTTTCATAAAAAGCCTCTAAATGGCATACTCCACAATGAACAGCGCACACTTGAACCGAACCGCGTCGCGGCGGCGTATAGCAACACGCCCCGCGGTCATTTCCCCGTGTGCGCGCTGTACATTGCGGGTTAGAATTAAATTATATTTTTGGAGTCAAAAAATAAAAGTTATTTCCCAGCCAAAATTTATTTTTCATACAATTTGGTTTGATGTACTGAACGCGTGGTTGACGGCTTCGGTAAGGTTTTTTTTACAGCCTGTATAAACCCCCAAACGTGTTGGAATCCCATCGATTCCAAAATTGAATGAGGAAAATTCGATTAGCAAAAAATTTACATTTACTTACACCCTCCGGTGTATCATCAAATCTGATTATCGTTGTTGGGTTTTTAATCCGTGAAACGAATTTAACTTGTAAAAGTGAAAGCGCTTCAATTCAAGCCAATTTAAATTACGTTTTATCCAGAAAAAGGTATATTTTATATTCTTAATTAAAAAGCTTTTGCGTAAAATAAACATAGTCTGTCTTTTCCCAACAAACATTTTTGGTGCCAAAGACAACTTTTTTCAACCTCTCATAATCTGACAATCAAAATCAATAGTTACAAGTAATAATGTATTCCAAGCCACAGACGTATTCTTCTGACAGCTCTGTAGTGTTGTCTTCTTATCTTAATATCTTATCAAAAATGATGCCTAATAATAGAAACCGTACCTGAATTATGACGAAATTGCAAATAACAGTCTCCGAGGCCCTTTTGACATCATAGACTGACATTGTCCTGTCTTTTTCATATATTAACATTGTTTTACAGCTACATGAATTTCATACAGTGTTAGCAGGTAGGTACTACGGTAAACTTTCATAGCTTGTAGGTCTTCATCTGCTTAGCGTTGTGAGCCAAACCGCTGTTCAGATAACAAGGTTAGATATCATTAATGTATAGAGTATAAACAATGTATGTATAAGTTAGATTTTATACAGATTACAGGCACGGATATAACAATACCATACAGTACAGGTAATAAATATTTATCAATTAATACATGCAAAAAGTTACTTTTCGAGCTAACAAATTTCTTAGTTTAGTTAAGAAAGAGTCTTTGTATTTTTTTACCACTCGTGCTTAGATTCAGGTACGTCAACGGTTTAACCTTGGCTCATCATAAAGCACGTTTATATGTTTTCCATAATCTGTAACTATTTTTAATGTATCCTCCTATTTGTGATGAGAAAACTATTATTTTTATTACTATTACCAACCACCGACACCACATTTTTGCTCTAATAAACAATCTCAAAATGATCACTGACTACATAGTTAAATGTGTAAGGAAAAACCACAAGACGATCTATAGGGTAAATTGAGACAGTGACATTGACATTCCTCACCGGCACTCATTAATTTCCCCAACACATGTCATGTGTTTACGCCTACACAATGATCTTTAGAGCGTAAGAGGCAAGACGCTATGTGAATTATTAGGGTGTGCGTCCTAAAGACGTGGGGGGTGTGAAACTGTGTCATTTTGGTAACAACTTCGCTAATTGTATGTGATCTACGTCAAGGGAGTCCCACAAATCCGTTGCTATACCGATGGCAACGGGTATGTATGTATGTATATATACGGGTTTGTGTTACGGGCAGACGGCAAGAGCTGTGGACTGTAGTTTTCTTCATGGGAGACACAGAATTTTCAGGAACTGGGCACTACAGAACTTTACCGCGCTTTATTTATTCTTAAGTTAACTTTATTTATAAGGACTTTTTGGATAACAAGATTGGAACGGAAGATCTACCCAAATTAATAATATATTCGATACATAATTGATCTGAAGGTTGTCTATTTAATGATATGTAATTAACTTTATTCGATGCTTTTACAAATGCATGCTTTTGTATAAGGCTAAATAGGAGCACTTTGTCATTTATTACTATCAATATTTATTAGTACCCACCCTATTTAATAGCAAATAAAGATTTGAAATTGAATTTGAATTCTTTTCAAGTGATTAGACACTATAAAATCTGTAAATAAAAACAATCCGTATTGGGCAACGGACATAAACTAGAGGGGTAATACGAGTATAACAGTGGTGGAGATGCCCATAACAGTGTGTATGAATAGTCTTCACTGCAGTAACTAATTAACGTCATAATGTCGTCTCAAAATAGATCGACATTTGAAAATATCAGCACAAAGGTCATGGTTTTAAAAGAAAACCGCTACGATACACTCACTTGTAAATTCATCTCTACTAATATTAAAAATGTGAAAGTGAATGTGAATGTCATTTTGTTTGATTGTTTGTCCTTCTTTCACGACGCGACACGCGACGGAGCAATGTTGCGATATGTTTTTTGTGTATGGAGGAAGGTATAAGGTTGGAGAGTGACATAGGCTACTTTATTGCGCGACAAAACATCTCAAATTCATGTAAAAATTGAAAAATCCTTACCGATCCGAACGAATAGCTTACCGATCGATGGCACCACTTGGTTATGTTTTGAGTGCTAGATATTGTGTATACTTTTCATCACGCTGCAATCAATTGAAGCAGAGCAGTGAAGGGAAATGTTGGGAAAACGGAAGAAATTACTCCATTTTTAAAGCTTCCGTCGCGTGTACAACCTTAATGGTTAAAGCTACACAGAAATCATGTATGGCGAAACCGTTTTCCTTAAATATTATAAATAAATATCCCACGACAGCATATTTAGGTTTCCACGCGGACGACCCCGTGCGGCCATTAGTTATAAATAAATAGAGTATGCTTAGTGCTCAACCATGAGAAATATGATCATTAAAATCTTCTTTAAAGATATCATAATCAGCTCTCTTCGTATTATGTTAAGTCTTTGACCTACAACCTTCAATTACGTTCAAGGAAGTTAGCCATTGGAAGGCTTCACACTTGACCTTTCCTTTACCTTTAATGCTAGCGTCAACTTTTGTACGGGATGCGAGGTAATATTAACCTTTTTATGATCTCTGAAAATCTATCTATCTTCATTTATAATAAATCTGTAGAGAGGTAAATTCTGTACATGAAATATATCTTTCCAAAATAGAATCTAAACTGAGGGTGATTAGGGTGATACTGATGCCAAAAAAGGAAAAAAAATTGTCTGTATAACCGTTATAGAAACAAAAACTACTCGACGGATTTTAAAGAAAATTGGTACAATGGTTTTTCATACTCCTGAGCTGGTTATAGTAACTTTACAACACGCTAAAATCAATAAGAGCTGAGCAGAGAAGGGAAATGTTGGGAAAACGGGATAGCTTAGCAGTTAGAAGCTTTCTGATTATACATATTATTTGTCTACTCCTACGTTACGTCATTCTCTCAGTCAACTGAATATATAAAACTCAAAAGTGAGTGAGTGAGTGACTGACATAGTGATCTATCAACGCCACGATCAACGCACAGCCCAAACCACTGGACGGATCGACCTGAAATTTGGCATGCAGGTAGATGTTATGACGTACGCATCAGGAACGGATTTTTATAAAGGAAGTTCTACTCCCAAGGGGATTAAAATAGGGTTTGCAAATTTGTATAAAACTCGGTGGCAGTGTCTGTCCGTGGCGTTGTAGATGTCCGTGGCGTCCGTGCGAACGGATGGATCGATTTCAAAGCAGTTTTTTTTATTCGAAAAAAGAACACGATGGTTCTTATCTATAGCTAGTTAAAATCGTCCAGCCGTTGAAGCTCATCAGCCCTTTTCGTGGCTCACTCGGGGTTTTTTTTTAACTTGTAAGTTAGTTCTATATTTATCAAAGACTAACTACGAACCATATTGTTTAATCTTTCTTCTTTATATCTGTATGTGCTTGCTATGTTTTTTATTTCTTATTGTTTTATATTTGTGAGGTTTTCTCTGTCAGTCAATTTGTACTAATTCTTTGTGAGATAATAAATATCTTAATGCACGAAAGGGAACATTTAACCTATTTAAAAAAATCTTTAGAAAAGAACACAATGCAAATGCTTTTAGCATTAAGTCCACCCTTTGTACATTTCTTATGCAATAAAGTTTTAAATAAATAAATAAACACAAAAGAAAAGCCAGCCGTTTCAACGTGTTGACCCCGATCCGACGTTTCGCATCCCAACGGCTTACACTCAGGCGACGGATTTAATCGATGCCAGACAGACATACCTAGGACTATCTCACCTGGAGGCAGGCTAATCTAGTTAGTGCTAACGAAGGCATTGGAATTTCCATTAGCTGCAACTGAATGAAGTCGCACCGTTACGTTTAGTCCAGAAGGGCTGTAAACATTCTTTTATTAGGTCCTTACATATGAAATTGGCGTTTTGTCGTACTGGCCACTTTGATCACAAATTTTTCCTATTTGGTTAGGAATTCGAAATTCAAATTTATACAGCTATTTCCACATGTAGTTGTGTTTCGTAAACCGTCATTCATTTGTTTTTTTACTTATCTTTTTTCTGTTTGCATCGCTCAATTTACAAAATGGAAAATTTGAAATATCGCGTTATTTACGAGTACGAGTTCCACCGTGGCACCAGTGCTGCGGAAACGGCTCGAAGGGTTAATGATGTGTATGGCGGTTGTGTCGCAAAAGAAAACACAGTGCGTTTTTGGTTCCATCGTTTTCGTTCTGGAAATTTCGACCTGCAAAACAAGCCCCGTGGACGGCCGGAGACCCAAGTTGATAATGAAGAATTGAAGGCTATTGTGGAAGCGGATCCATCGCAAACCACGTCCGAGTTAGCTGCAGGCTTTGGCGTTAGTGATAAAACTGTTTTAATCCACTTGAAGCAAATTGGGAAGATTAAAAAACTTGAAAGGTGGGTTCCTCACGAATTGAGTGAAGCAAACCGGCAAACGCGCGTCAACTGCTGCGTTACATTACTTGACCGGCACAATAACGAAGGGATTTTAAATCGAATCATTACCTGTGATGAAAAGTGGATTCTCTACGATAATCGGAAGCGCTCATCGCAATGGCTGGACCCTGGCAAGCCAGCCAAAGCCTGCTCCAAGCGAAAATTGACCAATAAAAAGTTACTTGTAAGCGTTTGGTGGACTAGCGCCGGTGTCGTTCATTACAGTTTTCTCAAATCTGGCCAGACGATTACGGCAGATATCTATTGTCAGCAATTGCAAACCATGATGGAAAAGCTAGTTGCTAAACAACCAAGGCTGGTCAATCGCTCTACGCCACTGCTGCTTCACGACAACGCTAGACCACACACTGCACAACAGACGGCTAGCAAATTAGAAGAACTTCAATTGGAATCTCTAAGGCATCCACCGTACTCCCCGGACCTTGCTCCAACAGATTACCATTTTTTTCGAAATTTGGATAACTTCTTGCAAGGGAAAAAGTTCAACTCAGATGGGGCAGTCCAAGTCGCCTTCAAAGATTTTATTGATTCCCGTTCGAATGGTTTTTTTAGTAAAGGGATCAATGAACTACCTATGAGATGGCAAAAGTGCATAGATTACAATGGCTCATACTTTGATTAAATAAATATGCTACCTATATAAAAAAATTTCGACTTTTTGTTCCTCCCATACAAAACGCCAATTTCATAGGTAAGGACCTAATATTTATTTATTTAAGTTTATTTCACAACAAAACTATGGACAAAGGGTGGACTTAACGCCGTAGGGCATTGTCTACCAGTGTTACCTTTGGAATAAGCAGAAATTATTAATGATAAATTGTTAATGAAATGACATATTAAATAAAAGAGAAAACACAAAAATAATAATACCAATAATGTGAAACATGAGATAAAATATACAATAAATAAATATGACGAAAAGATCTACAAAGACGGTTGCGATAAAGTAAGAAAGTGGGTGCGAATGAGTCTCTTGAATGATAGTTTGCTAGCTTTGCTTTTTTATTGTAAATACTTTTTTTACTTTATATGTAACTGGAAAAATATTGCAAAGGCCAATCTAGAAAAGGCTTGTTTCCACTATGAAAGAAATATTCAAAAACTGATTTTCTCTAAAATAATTCATAATTTCAGATGCCTTTACACTAATATTTTTCTGCAGTTCGTATTATTTGATTTTTAATTGGAATTCAAATGATAATTAGTCACTCAGTCGGCATTGCACGCGATGACGTCAAAGTGTGTTATTCCCATACAAACTCTATGAAGAAAAGCGTTTTGACAGTTGATAAAAAGTACGTCAACGATTGGTGGTGTCAACTACCGTAATCTGTAGGTAGGCTTATCTAATATGTTAACGACCATAAAAAATTAACTACCATATTTTATTTAACAATTTATCCTTTAAAGTTAATACTTAACATAGATTTTTGACATTGATATATTAAAAGTTTGATATAAAAAATGTCCTAGATAGGACCTTACAGAGATATTTGTTTTCAAGTTTTCAAATAAATTTGTTGTTGTGTATCGCTAAGACACCCGAATAAACTCTTAGTATTATCAAATCAAACAGGCATCAATTCTGTTTGTTTCTAAATTAATTTTCGTTCCTTGGCCTTCAAAGTTTACATCTTTAAAAATCACTCTTACTTGGCACGGTATAAGAATCACATTTACATGATCGAGTAAGTAAATAATAATGATTTTATGTATTCAAAATACTCGCAACCAATTGGATCCATCGCTTGGAAACGGAGAGATACGCAACATGAATATTAAAGTGATATATTTCCAAATTTTATTCTTTTTTGTGACAAAATAAGTATAATAATGGCAAGAACAAGAGCAAATAAACCAATTTCTTTCTTTCTTTGATTCGTCGCACACTTCGTATGAAACCATTGCGTTGTAACTACCGAACGCATATAAGTTTCATACGAAGCATGATGCGTATTAAAATAATCTACACTAATATTATAAAGAAGAAAGGTTTGATTGCTTGTTTAAATTGAATAGGCTCGAAAACTACTGGACCGATTTAAAATATCTTTAATCCTAGAATCCTACACAATAATGTATATTGTGTTTTTTTGAACTTTTGAACCTTTTTAAAAAATATTTAACCATTCGAAACATACATTATTCCTGATGAACATAGGCTATATTAATACCAAAAAAACCTGCCTCGTTGGTGTAGTGGCAAAGTTTCTGCCTTACATCCGAGAGGTCCCGGGTTCGAATCCCAGGTCGAGCCAAAATTGTTTCTGAGATTTTCTGTTATGAATATCTCAAAAACAACTCGGAGTCGGGAAGTTGGCGATGTTACACCCCCGTGCCTCGGAAAGCACGTTAAGCCGTTGGTCCTGCGCCTGATCTCTCTCCGGTCATGTCGGATTGCCGTCTCACCGAACTTTGAGAGTAATGGAACAGTGAGTGCACCTGTGTATTGCGCTCACACTTGTGCACTATAATATCTCCTGCGCAGTTGGCTGATCTCTGTTGAGATTGGCCGCCGTGGTCGAAATCGGCTAGGAGGACTATTATATTAATACTTACCAGTTGCCCGTCACAGCTTCGCACGGGTGGAATAACTGTCCACCCATTGGACATATTCGCAAAATGTGCATGCCACAACAAACGTAACGACGAGGTACAAAGCGATCGGCGCATCTTCGTTCAATATCCACAGCTATTTTATCAAGTCCCTCCCTAGCTTGTCTTCTGCCCAAAATACCCCATTAAATTGTTCTTGCAATACTGAGTTCTGTTTTCCCTTCTTATCAAGTATTCAGTTCACAGGCAACAGGTAGGTATGTACCTACATAAGAGAAATACCTAAATTCTTAGGGTCAACCCAGCATTGACATAATGGTTGATTGGAATGCCTTCTCCCTTTCCTTCCCTTTTGACTGATGATGAGTAAGTGTCACAGTAGCTCAATTGAGAGAGCAATCGTCCGGTTTGCGTGAAGTGGGGATTCGAGTCCCGTATGTGGCAGTCGATTTTTCTTTAAGTGTGTTTTAATTTTACATTGTAAAGAATTGCATTGTTGTTGCTAAAAAATAAAGTAACTTAGTCCCTTATTCATTGTTTAAGTATGGTCTATTATAGCTTCATCAAATTAGCACTGACAATTTTTCACCAACCTTTTTTGAGCGCTTTGAAAGGATTCCTTTGAAACACACTTATCCTATATTATTAGGAAAATGTTTTAATTCCAGTTTCATTGTAAATACGTATTCGATTTTCACAAAACCGCAGCTGCTAATCAATCGACTGATAGTCACACTCAGTAATCTTATTGAGATTTCATAAGATTCAAAATCTGTTGTCTGCCATTTTAATACCCCAATAAAGTCCACAATTTGTGTAGGAGTTCTGTTTTCCACCAAAGCAGAGATGTTACTGACTTACTTTGACGACCACTTTGGTGTAATGGTCAAGAAGTTGACTATTAACCAAGAGGATGCGGGTTTGATCCCCGCACTGTACAAACATTTGTGTATGAACACGTCTGTTTTTCCAGTACAAACAGACATCTGGGTTTTATATGTAGATATTTAAGTTTATTTGTAATACCACTGTTGATCCTGATATCTGTAATACAAGAGCATAAGCTACTTACCACGGAGTCAGATCAATGTATGTAATGTTGTTGTATACTTGAGTCTTGATTCGTCGATGACCGTGACTTTTGCCATAAACTTTAGTTACAATTTTTTTTTTGAAACAGCGTTATAGTCAGTGACAATCATTCGCTTACTCGTATATGACTGTACCAACCAACTGTAAAAAGCTAAAAGGAAGGCTTTGGTGGAAAACAGACCCTACAGGGGGTAACATAGCATAGCGACAAATATTTAACGAATTAATGAGTTGCCAGCTAAATTCAATTAAAAGCCTACTGATTCAAGCATACTCTCCATGTGGAAATTTCGCTTCATCGAAAGTCTACCCACATTATATTCCTAATATGTAAGCGTAGGTAGTTATGAATAATTCAACTTAACTGCCTTAGTATTAAACATGTGATGGTCTCAGTTAAATTCGAAAGGCTTCATACCAACGTCTGTTATTTCAAGTAGGTAGTTAGTCAGGCATCTGAAAACGCCAACGATATTTTTAAGTACTTGAAATTACCATAGAGCCAACAGATTGTTTAGTTAAAATTCAGTATGATACACAAACCTAGTAAGGTACTTTTTACACCGTAAAATAAACGGTACGTAAAACTAAATATGAATCCTTAGGAGTAATTTCGTAGGTTATTTGTGTGAGTAATATAAACAAGACCTTTAAGCATTATTCTGGAATAAATCTACATTCATATGAACGCCCAAATTGTGATAAAAGAGACTCTATTAGCATGTTATTTTACGTACTCAAACACGTGTCACTTTCAGGGTATGAAACGTAGATTTCGGTGGAAAACAGTCCTTGGTTAATAAAATTGAACCAAAGTACGTTTTTAGCTTAATTGAACTTATTTTAGTAAAGTTATTCGTAAAAGCTTAATTTATTTGTAATATTTTCATCCATTTTCAAAAAGCGCAAATCCTGCGACTGATATGATTACTGAGGTACTCGTAGTTACGCCGGCAATGTTAACGCTTGTACAGACGATGCCGCGACCGCACCGCCGCCGCGCCGCCGCCGCACCGCAACCGCACCGCCACCACGCTGTCCAAGTTTAATTTTACCGTTTTACGATACTGTGGCATACATTACTAGTAAGTTTAGTGCTAAGTGTCACGTGGGATCTCCGTAATCACTTCAGCAATGTATATGCAACAGTATCATAGGACAGTAAAATACGCTTAAACAGGGCGACGGCGGCGCGGTGGTGGGAGCGGCGAGGCGGTTAGTAGAATACCGTTTTTAGACCAATGGCGTTGGCATATCAATAGCCTGGCTTCGTAATATAGCAAATTGAAGTAAAATAGCAGAATTGAGAACCAGTGTAGCGGTGCGGCGGCGGCGCGGCGGCGAAGTGGTAACGGAATTGGTTGCACGAATGCTGAGTGTGAATCTAGTTAGGTCTTTTATGACTTGGTGAGGGGTGGGGTTTCTCTTAGCTAATTGATAATACTTGGTCCAAAGCCGTCCTGTTATTGGCTTATTCATTTTTTCGAACCTATTTGAATGATAAGACTGTTTACCCGAACATCCTTTAGGTATAATACGCACACGGGCCAGATTCCCCGATCAGATCGAACCCAGGTTCGATCCCCGTCTCAGACAGTAGATTTGTTTTACTGCAAAAATATTATCTTAAGTTTCACGATAAATCAAAAAACAACCCTGTATAATATTGCCGAAAGGCTATAATTTGCAACAGGCTGCGAAAATGTTGCGCGATTTGCGAAGAAAAGTTTTTTTTTTCTATCTCACCTAAAGGTTGCCTAACATTGACATTCCTTTTCCAGGCCACCGCGCCCACACGGTGTTTGTAGGGGTGCACGTGCCGGCCCGAAGGCACTCCCATCGGAAACATAAACACCACCATCGCAATGGAGAGACTGACACTGACAGGCCAGGTGAGATACGAATAAATACATTTTAAAAAATGCCTTTTTAATTAAGTAACTATATTTTTAGAGGTGCTTGTGGCGCAGTGGTTGCAGCGCTTTGGTAGTGATACCAAAAGTTAAGCAACCTACGGCGCGGTCATGTTTGGGATGGGTGACAATTCTGACCATAAAAGCGACGTCTATTTACAAGCATCTCCGTGCTTCGGAAGGCACGATAAGCTGTTGGTCCCGGTTAATATCGATAGATATTGGTCGTTAAGCCTGGTCGGAGGCCATCGGGCGGCTTAATAACATCTGACAGTAAGGTTGGTCACTTGCCTTACACACACCCCTCCACCAATCCGCACTGAGCCCGCGTGGTGGAGTATGGCTCGCACCACCTCATAGTTGAGGCCTGTGCCCAGCAGTGGGACGTATATAGGCTGATGATGAACTATATAATATACATTAACAATGCAAATTTGTTTACAAAATGAAATTAAAACTCACTTAAAGAAATTTTTCTTTGAGTGCTCTTTAGGCTGCAGTCAGCCATGGTTTCATCACTGTAGAGATACCTACCTATAGATTTCGAAAAGACAACACTTAAAAAATTCTTTTCGGCTCCGGTTATCGGGAAGGATTCGAACCCCCGACCTTTGGAAGTCCGGTCCAATGCTCTGACCACTGAGCTATCAAATTTCTCTCGGGTGATTTGATTGTGTCTCCCACAATCATTGATGAAACATACGCTGGCTCAAAGCGTTAAAAAAAAGCACTGACAAAATTCAACGACTCCATTAAGGTTCTCGGTAGCTCAGTGGTCAGAGCATTGGACCGGACTTCCACAGGTCGGGGGTTCGAATCCTTCCCGATAACCGGAGCCGAAAAGAATTTTTTAAGTGTTGTCTTTTCGAAATTTAAAAATAGCGTTGTGAACGCAAAAAAAAAACTTAACAAATACCTATAGATTGTTAAACAGCTGAAAATCTATATCTAACCGCAACAGTAATGAATCATGGCTGGCTGCAGCCTAAGGCTCACTTAAAGAAATTCGGACCGAGGGGTAAGGGTCACGGTAGCGCACGTCACGGCTTGCAAGAGAATCGGGTTCGAATCCCGCCTGTGGCAAACCAAATTTTTCTTTAAATTATTTTAATTTCACATTGTAATAAAAATGCCTTTAACAGGACTTACACTTGAAACTAAAGCCCTGATTTCACTACAGTAATTGAACCAATGGTAAAGTAAACAGCCGGTTATTAAGTGTTATACAATCAAGGTGTGAAAAACCATAAGCAAGTTAGCAAGCCAATTTGATCATTAGAAAAAGAGTTATTTCATAGATAGGAATGCAGAATCATGAAATCCGATAAAGATCTTTTTGGGTCTATGTACTGAAAAAAATGCAATAGGGCTTAGCCTGCTAGGAATAAATAGGTACCCTGAATTCCACATACATGGCCCTGTTTTCTTTTTTCACGGTTATATTAAAAAAATATTGTGTTAGGTTCTTAGAATAAGCAATGAAACGTGTTATTACTAAGTCCTAACTGTTTTTTTTTCGTATCTCTAAAGAAAATTACGTGTATTGAATCGAACAAGTGCTTGTTAGCCTTTGAAGGCTCCAGTCGTTTGCGAAATAATGAAAGTACTATATTTAGCTTAACCTTTCGAATGTTAGCCGATAACCGAGTTATGATAACATTTTCATAAGCCTTCGCTATTTACAATTAATCGGATAATTATCAAAGAAACAAAGAGTATTTGATTTTTTTAACGTATTACGAGCAATCGTTCAGTGTAGCTTAATACGAAAATGTGTATGTAACAACGCCGACTATACTTAAGAAATTAATTTATACTATTAGTACCGAAATGATATACTTAAGCAGTTTGTCGTGAGAGAGTAAGTTTTTTTTCATCAAATTATTTTATGACATCTGGGGCCTTACTCTTACCAGCTGTAAGTAGTTTCGGGTTGGCTACACCCGTCTCTGTCACTTGAAATACGCAAGAAAGGTTACGGAGTAAAGCCTCAGATACTAACTATCATTGGCAATTTTTCCGAATACATGTATTCCACCAAAATGCGTAATGGTTGAAATCCGTAGGACCACCTATAATGGCTCGCGTGCGGCGACTGAGCGTTACCGATGACGGCGAAACATGTAAGGAACCCTAGCAACCGAGACCATCAATTTGCGTCACTCTATTTTGGACCTTATTTTATCTACGTTTGCCTTTAATAGAACCACCATTCTGATGCAAGATGTCTTAATTATCCCTTAAGTTAATTGCTTTTTAAGAACAAATCTTACTTGTGGAGAAAAGCTTGCAAAGAAATGGTTGTATATTTTCTCTCAGGGCAGTGTCACTCGGACATTACGTTGCAGTCTGTGAAGCATCGCCCTCAAAAAATATTTTTAAGCATGAACTTTCGAAATCGTCTTTTTATTCGACATTCGCATGTTTAGTAGCTACGAGTACTATATCTACCAACTCTACTCGTTCACCCAGTTATGGTCTACCACTTTTTAATTCTTATTCAAGTTGTCTTATTTCATACTTCAAATTTTGTTTCTCATTAAGTAGAAAATTAGAAATCTAGTAGATGTGAATGTGATAATAAAGCACCTTTAAGCAACTTTACATGCGCTTTAAAATTTTCCTTTTTTTTTAGTAACACCTCCAGCTCAGAGGGTTCAATTCATACTCGGAGAAGACTTAGACGATGGAACCCTGGAATCTCATCCCCTTTTCTCCGAAATGGAAGAGCTGGTCAAAGATGGGGATGAGCTGGAATGGAAAGAAACAGCTCGTTGGATCAAGTTCGAAGAAGACGTCGAAGAAGGCGGAAATAGATGGTCGAAACCTCACGTAGCGACCTTATCTCTGCACTCGCTATTTGAGCTACGAAGTCTTCTACTCAACGGATCAGTAATTTTAGACATGGAAGCTAATTCTCTTGAGCAAGTGGCAGATCATGTGTTAGACAGCATGGTAGCTGACGGTTCCTTAGGTTACGATAGCAGAGAGAAAGTTAAAGACGCTTTGTTGAGACGGCACAGACATCAACATGAGAGACGGAATCACAATAACATGTCAAGGCTACCTTTAATCAGGTCGCTTGCTGATATTGGACGGAACCATTCCTCTTGTAAAAGTAAGTATCATTATGAATGAATATATTTACAGTTACGATACGTGAGCGATTTTAAAAGAGTTGTGGCGGTATCCAATCAGATTTACAGGAGGGTGGCTCTCGACGCTCCAGTGCGAGGAGCTGTCGGGGGTCCACCACTTCGTCCCCCCACACCGCTCTACTTCAAGCCTCCGATGCCAGGGGCTCGTACTTAGCAGTTCCAGGTCAGCCGGCCGAGTGCAACGGTAAAATGTGTGCAACACCATCACAGAATCACGCCAACTTGTATAAACATCACGACTCGCACGCACTGAACGCTAAAACTTTGTATTTCCATTTACATAATTTTGTCGACACCAATTTTGAAATTTGTCATGTCTCGTGTTTCAAAGCTCCTTGAATATTCATTACAGTGGATTTCTGATTCATTACAGTGGATGAAGGCGGTTCGACAAGTGGACACTCTCACAAAGGAGAATTCAATCGTTTCCTAGGCATCCCTAATGCGGGTAACCGCTCATCCTTATAACTGTCTTCGTCGATGTTTTCCTTCTTCCTTATTTTACTTTGATACTCATTCGGTTTTTATAATAATTTGGACATCTGATGTAACCCATTCAATGTGTTTATTTTCAGCTACATGCTATGTTGATTTCAAACAATCTGTTACTTTGTAAGCTTTGCTCGTGCTTTGGTAATTTTGTACAATAAAATAGGTTCAGCTCAATAGGTAGTTCAAATTTTAGTGTAGGTTTAACTAATCATTACTGACTTTGTTATCTATCATTTAGTACCTATATCATGGTAATCTCATGATAGCTTAAGTATTATTTTGTGTAGGTCGTGTTCATTACAGTTGTGTTTGTAACAAAAATTTCATTAAAACCACAATTTAAAGTAAATTCAACAAAAATGCACAGTTCCATGTTCACCAGTAAGGCAGCTTGATGATGTTTTAAAATTTTAACATGAATATAGGAATTAAAACTGAAAATATATTTGCAGGTTCCGGCCACGACGAAGGAATGGTGAAAAGTCCAAGTAATCTTTCGATGCATAGGAACCACAGTTCAAGCGATCTTCCAATGAATGGTGATATAAACCATAAAAGCAACGTTAATTTCATGCGAAAAATACCACCAGGGGCCGAAGCCTCTAATATCTTAGTTGGCGAAGTAGATTTCTTAGAGAAAACACTCTCAGCTTTTGTCAGACTTAAAACTGGAACCATAATGGGAGATCTTACGGAAGTGCCGGTGCCAACACGATTTATGTTCGTTTTACTGGGCCCTCCTAATAGCAATTCTAGTTTCCACGAAATCGGACGAGCTATGGCTACATTGATGTCGGATGAGATATTTCACGAAGTTGCCTACCGTGCAAAAAAGAGGGATCATTTGCTTGCTGGTATAGACGAATTTCTGGACGCTGTAACAGTTTTACCTCCAGGGGAGTGGGATCCAGCAATCCGCATTGAACCGCCTGCTGCTATTCCATCCCAAGATCCTCGCAAGCGGCCGAATGATAACAATCCAAAAGAAGAACCAGACGAGGAAGAAGAGGAACAAAGACAGAGAGAAGAATCAGGGTTGGCTCGAACAGGAAGATTGTTTGGAGGACTAGTCAATGACCTTAAAAGAAAAAAGCCCTGGTATTGGTCGGATTTTAAAGACGCGTTAGCCATACAATGTGTTGCCTCGTGGATTTTTCTTTACTTTGCCTGTTTGTCTCCTATCATTACTTTTGGAGGGCTTTTAGGAGAGGCAACTGGAAAAAACATGGCTGCTATGGAATCTCTCATATCAGGTTTCGTTTGTGGCATGGGATATGGATTTTTTTCAGGTCAACCATTGACTATTTTAGGATCTACTGGTCCCGTTTTAGTATTTGAAACTATCGTATTTGAATTCTGCCGACAGCTCGGTTGGAATTACATGTCTTTTAGATTTTGTATTGGAACCTGGATAACAATAATCTTGATAATATTGGTAGCGATAGATGCGAGTGCATTAGTTTGCTATATCACGAGGTTTACAGAAGAAAACTTTGCTACATTAATAGCTTTTATATTCATTTACAAGGTATTTATAATAATTTCATCGTAACAAAGCCTGACAAACTACTAACTCATAAGATAAATTAATTTAAGTTGTTACGCTCTTGCAGGCAGTGGAAAATGTAATTTCTATCGGCAAGAAATATCCTTTAAAGACACGCCCTGATGAAGTTCTCAATTATGAGTGCTTTTGTTTACCCAGTAATTACTCCAGAGTGCCCGAGCAGTTTAATTGGTCGTTAGTCGACAAGGAATCTTGTCAGGTAATGTTGACCGTGCCAATCAAGTAAAGATACGTCCAACTTTAAGGCCACTCTAAGTTCTATCTTACACCCTTGTTTATTTTCAGCTTTACAATGGCACTTTGGCAGGCGGAGGGTGTGACACCAAAGTTTATGTACCGGACGTTTACCTAATGTCAATAATTTTATTCTTGGGTACCTTCACGATATCGATAATATTGAAGGACTTTAAAAATTCCTTGTTTTTCCCAGCCAAGGTACAGAATAATTACTGAATTTCTTGTGTAAGCAATGCATTATGTGGATGAATTTCTCATCATTAAATCTTGATGTGTTTCAGATTCGGCAAGTTATCAGTGATTTTTCTGTGATCATAGCAATCCTTTCAATGTCCTTCCTAGATTACAAAGTGGGAGTCAAAACGCCGAAACTAGAAGTACCATCCGAATTCAAGCCAACTTTGCCAACACGAGAGTGGGTTATAACTCCTTTCAATGGCAATCCATTTTGGTCAGCAATAATAGCCATTTTACCAGCACTTTTAGGAACTATTTTGATATTTATGGACCAGCAAATTACTGCTGTAATAGTAAATAGGAAAGAGAACAAATTGAAGAAAGGGTGTGGCTACCATTTGGACTTATTCGTTTTGGCTATCTTGATCCAGATTTGCTCTGTTATGGGGTTGCCGTGGTTTGTCGCTGCCACCGTGCTTAGCATCAACCATGTTAATTCGTTAAAAGTTGAGTCGGAATGTGCAGCTCCGGGTGAAAAGCCACAGTTTTTAGGTGTAAGAGAACAAAGGGTGACTCACATTTTGATATTTTTAATGATAGGCTGTTCAGTAGTTCTTACTCCCATATTGAGTCACATACCGATGCCTGTACTTTTCGGAGTATTCTTATACATGGGAGTTGCATCCTTGAAGGGTTTGCAATTCTTTGATAGGATACTGATAATGTTCATGCCCCAAAAATATCAACCGGACCACATGTTTTTGAGACAGGTAACTTTACGTGTAGTCCAATTTATAAATCGAGTAAATATACCTAACAACTGGTGACTCAAGTTTTGTTCATCTTTATTTTCCAGGTACCAATACGTCGAGTTCATATTTTCACGGCCATTCAACTAACATGCCTAATCTGCCTTTGGGTAATCAAATCTTTCTCATCCACTTCCATTCTGTTCCCGCTGATGTTGGTAGTGATGATCGGGATCAGGAAGTCTCTGGACTTCTTCTTCACTCGACGAGAGTTGAAGATCCTGGATGACGTGATGCCAGAGATGACCAAAAGGAATCAGGACGAATTGCGCGAGCTGGGAGACGCAGAGGTGGGCTGGCATGTGAAATTATTGCGCCTTTGCCGCGGCAACTAATCAATCTGACGTTACATTTTTTTCCTTTGTCATCCTGCCATTTATTAGCGTAATTTTTTGTTGTTCATGTACACGAAACATGTTCTTCGAAATAAACTATACGTTACATTCACTTCTGTGCTTTTTATTTTTCTCATCGTAGATTTGTTTTCCTTGTCCAGTGTTGATTTTGTCACTTTATTCTTATTCTTGGGCACAGGTAAGATCACATTTATTTTAATTTCTATTTTTTCTTTTGACTATGTGGTTTAGGATTTGTGCTTTTAGGTACCAAATAAAAGCAATCCGCCGCCGTATCAGGAAAACCTTCAGATCCCGTTGATAAATGGGAATATAATGAATATTCCATTGACATCGATAAACATATCGGAGGAGGTTAACAAAACGGGAATATGGAAACAAGTGAACAGTAACAATAAAAACAAGAAAGGCGACTCGAAGGACCACAAACTTAAGGGAGGAAAGAAAAAGTAAGAAAATGTTTTATTTAATAATGTTTTGTTTGATTATAATGTGTTTTATCTTGAATGAAAAGGTTCAAGCCTTTGTTCTTTTCCTATAAATTTACAGAACAAAGGAAATAATTTTACTTGTATACTAACGATTAGGAACTTTCCATAATACAAACAAAAGCTATATTACTTGGCTTATCAATTTCTTGTCCAGTTCTCGAGTACTCAACCCAACTTCAGTCCCAAACTAGAATGTTAACCTTTAAAGTCAAAATAAATTTGCTCATGGATTTAGGCTTTTAATATTTGTCAAAACTGCCTTATACAATGAAACCTACAAGCTTCAAAGGCCTGATTCGAATGAATATTGTCAAATCAAACTAAGTAATAATAATACACGGGAATACAAAACTTAAGGAATACTTATTTTGAAGCCAATAGAAGCTTAAATTAGTAAGAATAGCTGAATAGTTCTGAAACAAATTCATACTGCTAAATCTTTATTAGTTGAGTAAAAAAGTCATGAGTAAGTTTCCTCTAACTTTCCAGCATCAAACACAAGAAACTAATATCGAAGACGGCTCAGTCGGAGATCGAGAGGCGTCTTTCGACCATGGACGAGGCGGACGAGGAGGAGTCCACGAAGGTGTGCGTCACTGACACCAAGTTCTGATGCGCATGCGCACGCATGGTACTCGTCCCGACACCGCATGAGTTAAGCAAACCTCCTTTTTATAGTTTTCTTTTTTAAAGGGGATCGAAAATGTGAACAAAGATAGATTTTTCGAGTAATTGATTTTTGATGAATTGATACCAGGTGAGCATAAGGTAACGGCAGTATATTTTATTACAGACGACATTCATTCATTTTTTATTTTATTGTTTTGCGCACTAGTTCGGGAAAAGACTCACATTTTTGATCGCTTATTTCAATGATTATTAACCCTTTTTAGGGAAATAACGCGAGAAATTTTATCTTTTCGTATTTCTGATTATTCTTTTCTTTAATGAAATCTCTATGTTGTCTTTAGAAGTTAGTAATTACAATTAATTTCTTTTTACAACGGTCACTGTTATTAACTGCAAATAGTGATAGAGTATTTTTTATATGTATTTAAATATTGTAGTAAATACTGATACTTAGATATTTAGTACATTGTAATTTTATTCCATGTGTTCAAATATTCTATGTTTAAAGTTGTATGTAGTGTTCGAATATATTAAAGAATAGTAATAAGATGTTAAAACAAAAAGCAGCGTTAAACTTATGATATATGTAGTTACCTAGTTTCGAGTTTTTTAGCTGGGTTTTTATCACTTTGTGTGTTTATTTCTCACATATTTTATTACGCTATTATAATATTGTGTCCTTACATATGTGTAACAATCTATATGTTATAGAAACTCTTAATTTTTTCTAAAATATGACGTTTAAAAAAACACCTCTACGCAAATCGGCCATTTGCTTAAAGTATTATTTTAGAATTAGTTAGAAAATCAGACTAATAGGTTGATGTGGTTTGCACTGGATGTCTGTTTTGTTATGGTACGAAACGAAACGTATTCGCATCGAACACAGGCTTATTACGAATAACGAAATCCGACAAAACGGTCATCATTTTTCGACATCGATTTAGACACAAGTAAACAGAAGGGAAATAAAGGGATTTTTTTTTTAATTTGAGTCTTACAGCACGGTTAAAACTGTGGTATTTTATGCGCATGTTGTTATAAAAATGAAATGTTTATTTCAGACTATGAAGCGTACATATAGTTTTTAGTAACAAAAAATAAAAGCTTATAAAACTAAGTTAGTAAGAATTAGACCGTATTATTTTTACTATTAATTTCGATATTTACCTGCACTGCTCGACACCCCGGCTACATGTGTGTGTGTGTACACCCAATGGCGCAGTATCGGACAGTCAGGCTTATTACTAATTTTTTAGTTCTTAGTATGTTGTTAGGAGGGCGTTGAAATTCGTAGCGTAATATGCTGTCGTTTTTACATGTTATCGTTTTGAGTGATATCTTTTTTCGTAGTACTCTAGCACTTGGCCGTTTTGTACAATTGTAGGTTAACTGTTCTTAACACCCTGTCAATTTTATTTGCATGACAGTATTCATTCACCCAGCATGCCTCGTATTCGTATATCTCACAGACAAAATTTTGGTATCAATCGGTGTTCGTAATTTTTTTTTTTTTGTTAAATTATGTTTTGACTAAAAATGGACTTATTTCAGAGCGAAGTAAGACGCAAGGAATCGTGGAGTGGATCTAGAAAGATTGGTTCTAGAAAAAATAGCACATCAGCTGAAACCTCGGTTTAAATGTACCTTTTTTTAAAGGAAAAGGAAAATACCTTCATAGTAAAAAATACCGTTCCCATTAAGGTGACCATTTTCTTGAACAACTATAAATAAATAAATTAAATCACCAGAAAGATCGTATGGGTGCGAAAGACAAAAAAATATATTGCGTGTCTACCTAATTAATTTGACGGCGATTTTGTTGTTATGAAGGTACATACTACCAATTCGTTTTAAACAACCTTGTAATAGTCAATTCATAAATAATAGTTACACGCTTTATCATATATTTTTATATGTAATTTATCTGCTAAATGTTAACCAACCTTGTAAAACAACAAGCTTCGTTGGAATTTCGATACCAAAACTCGTGAAGGAAAAAATTCTGGCGTGCGGTGACATAATTGAGCGTCATTTGACTTCCCTTCGAGTTGGTAAACACACCTTAAGTGTTAAAAATACCCTTTGAAAAAAAAAACAAAAGCAGATTTTCTATGATAGGTTCTGCAAGCTAAAATTATTGGGTACGTAGTGAATTTACTAAGTAACAAGATGTGAGCGAGTGAGAATAAATCATAATGTTTGTCACTGTGATTACCGTATGAAATTTAAAACATACATTAAAGTACTATATGTTCTAGTGTAGTTGAATGTATCTACTATACAATTTATTTTTAAGGTAACTCGTAGGATCGTTGCACAAAATATGTATAAAATTAACAAATGCATTGTATAAATGTTAGAATATAAATTAAAAAAATGTATGTTTTTTTTCGCCAGTAGGACTGATAGTCATTTGATTACAGAAAACTATTTTAACAATAATTCCCATATTCACTAGTAGAGTATAAAAATAAATAAAAACAATCAACCTCATAAAGGATTGATTGTATTTAGAAAAAAAATCTATGGTCAATCAAATTATTATGAAATTAAAAGACATTTAGAACTTGTGAACAAAATGTATGCAAGCAATTGTGATCCTTAAGGTGGTTACCACTTTTTGTTGGCGACCGTACACTATACTAACTAAATAGCATAAAGGGTTGTTTCAAAAAATAAAAATCAGTAAATAATACAAAATAAACCACATTTGATTAAAGAATGGTCCACCAAAGCATTCACAGATTGCTAAGTGCGCAGCCTCGCACTAAGCTAAGCCACAGAGCACCAAATATTTGATCATATTCACTTAATTCATATTTTTGGGTGGTAATGAATTTAACCAACCCGCTGTGTAAGTTATTTTGGTGATATTCTTTTATGAGTGAATTAATAAATTGCACTCAAAGAAATAGTAATATAATATTGTTTATTTTAGAGTAAAACGTTCAGTAGCATAACCTTTAGGCATCATAATTAATTATTCTTAAGTATTAGTCCTTTAGATATAGGAACCCATTCACGCGCAGAATATAACGAAGTGCCAATACCATAACACCATTAGATAATAGATTTTTATAGTTTACTATATCATTATAACG
Source organism: Pyrausta despicata (assembly GCA_963921415.1). Classification (NCBI taxonomy): domain Eukaryota; kingdom Metazoa; phylum Arthropoda; class Insecta; order Lepidoptera; family Crambidae; genus Pyrausta; species Pyrausta despicata. The sequence goes on from OY992848.1 coordinate 13,665,464, forward strand.
TAAATAAAATAGGTGACTTAATTGTAACATTTGCCATAAACAAAACTCATAGACAATCTAGAGCCTCGAAGTTTGTTTTTTTTACGAGAAAATCAGATTTTTGTAAAATCAAAAAAAAAGTTCTACTTTCAGAAGTTAATGTTGCCACTCCTCCTGTTTTAAATCCGATGTAACTAAATTGAATAGTTTTGAGTAATACGAAACCGCCAAAACTGAGGTTTGACATTTTCATCGCGATCTTGGTACTGGATTTGTTCTAAATATGTGTTTGAAAAACCGTTACAAGTGAACGGTTTTTGAGTGTGTTGTAAGAGAATTGGAGTAAGATTTTTCTAAAATGTACGTCACCACGTCGCGTCGTAGCGAGTAGAGTTTCATACTCATTTAATTCGAGGATATCTGGTCTTCGTGCTTTTGCCAATAATTGTTTAAATGAATTCATGGTTCTAAACCTTACCTATTTTTGTGTAGTTAACCTTAACATCAGCTAAATGGTTTTAATTTTATTAATTTTAATTAATTTAATTAATTTCAATAACTGTTTTAGACTTTTCAACCAATAGCAGCCTAATATTAGTGGCAAATATAGTCAAAGTACCGTACTCAGTAAGAAATATATAGTTCTTAAGATATTTACTTAATTAAGAACCCAATTATATTTATTGTACCTGGAGCGTTTGATATAAGGATTTGTATTGATTTTGGATATATTTGTGGAGTGTTATGAATAAATGGACTTTTTATAAATGTATGTACTTTCTGTGTAATTATTGTTTTCTCTATTCCCTTTAAATCTTGTTACTTAGATAGTTTGGTGTAACAAAGGTCATTCATCAGGTTGGTTTACGGTAATACAATTTTTTTTGTAGATAGCAAATATTTCTTCGAGAAACTACTTCTTTGATCAATCAAACAATCCATAGTTATGAATATTCGCATATAATTTTTACCCTTAAAATAAAATTAAATAACAATAAATTATACTAGTAACAGTACTAACGTTAATTTTTCTTCTTTTTCTGGTCTGGTAGTAGCCCCATCTCCTCTTGGTATTTCCTAATTAACTGTTCTTGTACGTCGGGGAGGCAGGGGGAGTATCTGCTGTATTCCATACTGAATTCGCCTTTGCCTTGAGTCATGGATCTGTAAAAAATTAAAATGTTTCTTGACTTATTGAATAAATTAAGTCTGCTTCATTTACCCCAGGCAAATGCAAACGTTTCTTCACTTTCAAGGACGCCATTCAACTGCACGACGACGACACAACATGCTATCAATGCAGGAAGTTCTCTTAAATATGTTTGGATACACCATACATATTTAGCGTATATCGCGTCTATCTCTTTCGCAGCCCCAGTACCTGTTATGATTTCCCCTCACACTATCTTGTCACAAAATCGGTCACCCATCCAAAACCAGACCACTGCTAACGTTTCTTAACATTCACAAACGCCAACGGATTGCGCAACGCAACGCGCTATCGCATCTCACTGACCATACGAAAATAGTCTTCTTACCTCAGTTCTCCAGCATATCCAAACATATTGTTCAATGGCGCTTCAGCGTATATCGTGGTCCAGCCTTCAGTGCCTTCTGTACCCATTATGATACCACCTCGCTTACGATCTTATCACAAAAACGGTCACCCATCCATAAACAGACCGCTGCGAACGTTGCATAACATTTGCAAATGCAAACCAACCACATGGACAAGCGAGCTATCGTGGCACTTCTTTAACCCTACGAAAACATCCATCACACCAAGCTCTCAACCTACCTCAGTTCACCAGCATATCCAAACATATAGTTTAGTGGCACTTCAGAGTAAATCGTGGTCCATCCTACAGCGCCCTCTGTACCCATTATGATGATAACATCTCGCTTACGATCTTATCACAAAAACGGACACCCATCCATAAACAGACCGCTGCGAACGTTGCTTAACATTTGCAAATGCAAACCAACCGCGCGACCATGCGAGCTATCGTAGCACTTCTTTAACCCTACGAAAACCTCCATCACATCAAGCTCTCAACTTACCTCAGTTCTCCAGCATATCCAAACATATTGTTCAGTGGCACTTCAGCGTATATCGTGGTCCAGCCTTCAGCGCCTTCCGTACCCGTGATGATACCGCCTCGCTTGTTCAGCTGACCGATCACGTTGCCGTGAAACTCCTCAGGTAATACCACTTCGACGAACATGATCGGTTCAAGTATTTGCCATGCGCCGTCTTCGAAGACTGAAAGCGGAATAAAAATTTTTACATTGGAACTAATAGAAAAATATTTTGAGACTGGTTGGTATTGTCGATTCAACAAAAAAAAAAGTTGTTTTCAAGCATTCTAAGGACCTAATGGTAGATAGTAATTTCGTATTCAAAGTGTTTATCTTACAGATTTAATGAAGTCTGTTGATTATGGACGGTCCAATACACAGCACAAGGAAATTACTTACTGCGTAATAAAAGATAACGTAAGTGAGCGATGCGCAAGTAGTTGATGTGGGTGTGTGCGTTTGGAGCGTGACAGCATGGTATAGAAATATTGACAGTTTGTTAAGGCAACTGCCACTGACATATTTGTAGAAAAAAAAAGGTTATTTTGGAATAACTGGGTTTGTGCATAAGTATTTATAATAACTACGTAAAATTGAAACTCCCGCACCAAACGCACTCAAGGTCATTTCATAGCCAACTGCCAAACGAGGAACTAAGGGGACAAGTCAGTCAGGGATGGTCCAGGCCACTTGAACGCCGGTAGTTGTTAGCGTTGCTACGCAACGTCATTCGACATAATCCTTCTTTTTAGAAACAAACATAATATGTCAAATTTTTTACTAACAATAGTATATTAACGATTTTTTCTAGGTTTTTTTAAATTTGTTGTAGAGTTGTGAAATACTGTGGTGTAAAAGAGTAGAAGTCGCCAAAAAATGCCACATCTTAGTCAGTTTTCATTGCCAAGTAAAGAGCAAAGGTAAGTGATAATATAGTGATTTTAATGCCCATGCACTTTTGCAGATGTCCTCGTTTATTTACATACCTACCAAGTGTATTAATATTTTTTTAAGCTGGATAAGTTCAAGCTAGTTAGCAGGTGACAGCCCTATCGCAAAGTCTCTGCGGGGGGTAACGGGTTGAGGGGGGATGTAGGTATATATAACGCTGTTTTTGGGCTTCAACAAAAGAGTTTTACTTCTAAGTTGTTAGTGTCCATTCTAATGGTTTGCGCTATAAGCTCTATTGTAACCGCTACGATTGACCAATTAAAACTCAAGAGTTCTCAGTTACGTAACATACATGTGTGAGTTACACTGTTTCTCGTACAAGTCAGCAATCATGCTACTTCTAGGCTATTCCTTGTTCTGTGGGTAGAACAGTTACTCACCATCTTTAACAGCGCCCTTAGCGGCAAAGAAGAAAGCCAATTCACTGGAGTCCACAATGTGATGGGCACCGTCTTGCAGCCGGAACTTGACGCCGGATATCTTGTGGCCGGATAGGAAGCCCTTTTGACATGTGTCAAGAAAACCACGCTCCACGCCGGGAACGAAGGGCTTGGGTATGTTCGTGCCGACGGTTTCGTCTGAGAATTCGAGAACTGGAAAATGGAAGAGCGAATAAGTCTTTGAGCGAATTATACAATGAGCTTAAAGCTTTGACGACCACTTTGTGTGTTAAGTCTTTGAGCGAATTATACAATGAGCTTAAAGCTTTGACGACCACTTTGTGTGTTAAGTCTTTGAGCGAATTATACAATGAGCTTAAAGCTTTGACGACCACTTTGTGTGTAGTGGTCAAGAAGTTGACTATTAACCAAGAGGTCGCGAGTTCGATCCCTGCACTGTACAAACATTTGTGTGCATGAACATGTCTGTTTGTACTGGTCTGGGTGTTATATGTATTTATTTAAGTTAAATTGTATTAGTATTAACATTGAAAAATTACTTAGCTTTAGATTTCCGCTCAGTTACGCCGGCATAAGTACCCAACTACACTACCTGTGACCACCGACTATGTTAGAGAACAAGCACATGCAAAAAGCACCGCCCGCCCTCCCACAAATCGCATGCAAAACAGATAATGCAATAATTAGTACCTACACCGACGTGCAAAAGAAAACCTCAACGCGTTTCGCCGCCTCACGCGGCATCTTCAGGAGGAGATGTTGTCGCCTCGGCTGCGCTCCGACGACTAACCTGTGAACGCTGGTGAGCAGGCCTTTTATACTTTTCCCCCACTATTGTTGTGACGTACTAGCGACAGATCCGGTCCTATTATTACTAATGATATTATTACTATTTTGACGGTTAGAAAAATTTGAAAAAATATTTAATAGTGGGGACGTTGTGTAACTGACCTGCTCATTCAGCAGTGTAAGCGAATTATCTTTATTATGTTTAATTATTTCTAATTGTTCCAAAACGGATAGTTTTAAACTTTTTTCGCATGTGTGTAAAATTGAAAATGTGTGATTATCAGGAATTCTATGTCCTGTGTCTAAAAGGTGTTTCGCGAAATGGGATTTTTCGGGATGGTTATTTCGATACGATTTTATTTAAATTAGAATTAGAACAGAATGATAGTATTAATTTCTTAGATTTAACAATAACAAAGGTGCAGGGTAAGCATGAATTCCAAATATATCGTAAACCAACCCACACTGACACTGTCATTCATGCATCTTCTTGTCATCCGTGGCAACATAAAATGGCCGCGTTCAACTCATATGTACATCGCCTTCTTACAATACCATTAAGTGAAATTAATTACAAAAAAGAATTAAATATTCTTTACCACATCGCCACTTCAAACGGATACAAGAGATGCATTATTGACAGTTTAATAAAAAATAAAATTAACAAAATCATAATCATAATAATAGTAATAATAATAGTAATATCATAGTAATAATCATAGTTTATTATACGCTGTTCCTGATAAAAAGGATAACAGGTATAATTCTAGTTTGATTTATTTAGGACCGGTGTCGGAACGAATTTCTAAGTTACTAAAAAATCACGATATGCACGCAGCTTTTAACACAAATAACTCATTACGAATGTTATGTAATGGTAAGGATAAGCTTGATAAACACCAGAAATCTGGTGTTTATAAACTTAATTGTAATGAATGTAACTCCACATATGTAGGGCAGACCGGCCGTAGTTTCAACACACGTTATAAAGAACATATATCCGCGTATCGAAATAACCATCCCGAAAAATCCCATTTCGCGAAACACCTTTTAGACACAGGACATAGAATTCCTGATAATCACACATTTTCAATTTTACACACATGCGAAAAAAGTTTTAAACTATCCGTTTTGGAACAATTAGAAATAATTAAACATAATAAAGATAATTCGCTTACACTGCTGAATGAGCCGGTCAGTTACACAACGTCCCCACTATTAAATATTTTTTCAAATTTTTCTAACCGTCAAAATAGTAATAATATCATTAGTAATAATAGGATCGGATCTGTCGCTAGTACGTCACAACAATAGTGGGGGAAAAGTATAAAAGGCCTGCTCACCAGCGTTCAAAGGTTAGTCGTCGGAGCGCAGCCGAGGCGACAACATCTCCTCCTGAAGATGCCGCGTGAGGCGGCGAAACGCGTTGAGGTTTTCTTTTGCACGTCGGTGTTGGTACTAATTATTGCATTATCTGTTTTGCATGCGATTTGTGGGAGGGCGGGCGGTGCTTTTTGCATGTGCTTGTTCTCTAACATAGTCGGTGGTCACAGGTAGTGTAGTTGGGTACTTATGCCGGCGTAACTGAGCGGAAATCTAAAGCTAAGTAATTTTTCAATGTTAATACTAATTATGGATTTCCGCAAAGTAACGCCTGATACTATTAATTATATTAAATTGTATTACCACTGTTGATTCTGATATCTGTAACACAAGTGCTTGAGCTACTTACCACGGAGTCTGATCAATGTATTTGATGTTGTTGTTTATTATTTATGACTAAAGGCAAGCGTAGCGGCATTTAGTTTGCCTTGTATAGAAACTCATATACAAGCGTCTACAGATCTGCACCGTACGGATCGCACATAGGCAATGCCTACATGCGATGCGTACCGATGACGTCATACGGAATGCCGATCTATAAAAATTTAAAGAAAGTGTCATCGGCAATCCGATTGTTGATACTCGCGTCGGCAATCCGATGGCTGCCGAAACAGTGGACGCAGTGAACAACTAATTCGTTGCGTGCGATGCGTAAAATACCGACTTATGAACGCTTGCCTTTAGTGTGAATCCACACTAAACTCGCGGACACATCAAACCGTACGAAATTAAGCTTCTGCCTATTCCATCATAGTGTGGACGCAAAGGTGCGTTTCATTTATCGTTTATTGATATTTCCGCGTCCACCGTCACCACCACTCTAGGCTCGCAGTGTGGACCTACACTTATGGTGAGGAGTAGTAGTGTAGCAGGCAACAAGGCTTGTTATTTTGTTGAATATACAGCTACAGTAAGTCATCTGATAAAAACAGCTTAAATATAGTGGATAAGGGCATCTTTCAACAGCTTTGAACATTTGAGTTTACGGAGCTATTTTAAAAGGAAATTTCGTGGTATTTTTTTGGTTATGAGATTTTTTTTTTATGTCGAGTACTCATGATAAGCTTTTTAAACTAAGCGAGTAAGGATCTTATCTTAATCATCCAATTCAAGGTATATGGAGCGTTCTCATCTCTATTAGTCAGAATGTTTTATATATCACGCAATGGACTACATATCAATACTATTTTTAAACTTTTACTTGGAAAGAAGTTTTTTTTTGAAAGAACAATAGAATCTGAAGTTATGACAGAAAGTGTAAAAAGTGTTCAAAGATGCCCTTAGTTTTACAAATTCTCTGTTATACTTTTCCAGGGCAAAACTGCACTATTTCTTTCCGAAATCAACTTTCATAGATTTATATGTCTTTCAACACTGATTCTAGAGATGTCTAATACCCATATCTAAGTATTTCCAACAATCTAATATATAAAATTCTCGTGTCACAGTTTTCGTTGCCATACTCCTCCGAAACGGCTTGACCGATTCTCATGAAATTTTGTGAGCATATTGAGTAGGTCTGAGAATAGGCCAACATCTATTTTTCATACCTCTAAGTGATAAAAAAAAATTAAATGGCAAAACAACGGTTGCCGGGTCAGCTAGTAATATATAGAATTATCAAAAGGCAATAGGGCAAAAGTTTACAGTTACCTGTATTTTGTTGAGGCGGTAGTGGTTCCATAACACCAATGACCCTGGCAAACTGACCAGCGCCTCCCGACTGTTTCTTGTGTAGATAATCGAACGAACAAGGCGACATCATTGTTTCTCTGCAAAATTACATGGTTTCGATAAAACATCAATTATGAAAACCACTTTGGTGTAATGGTCAAGAAGTTAACTATCCCGGCACTGTACAAACATTGGTGTGCATGAACATGTCTCTTTGTACTAATCTGGGTTTTATATGTATTTATTTAAGTTTATTTGTAATACCACTGTTGATTCTGATATCTGTAACACAAGTGCTTAAACTACATACCACGGAGTCAGATCAATGTATGTGATGTTGTTGTATATATAAAAAAAACATTTGTTACTCAATTCCTCACTGAATTACTTCTTTGTAATAGTCCTCCTGGCCGATTTCTACCACGGCGGCCAATCTCAACAGAGATCAGCCGCAGGAGATATTATAGTGCACAAATGTGAGCGCAATACACAGGTGCACTCACTGTTCCATCACTCTCAAAGTTCAGTGAGACGGCAATCCGACATGACCGGAGAGAGATCAGGCGTAGGCCAACGGCTTAACGTGATCACCGAGGTACGGGGGTGTAACACCGCCAACTTCCCAACTCCGAGCTGTTATTTTGAGAAATTCATGACAGAAAATCTCATAAACAATTTTGACTCGACCTCGGATGCAAACCCAGGACCTCTCGGATGTAAGGCGGAAACTTTGCCACTACATACATACATTTGCACCCATACCCCCACACACACACGCACACACTCTCTCTCTCTCTCTCTCTCTCTCTCACACACACACACACACACGCACGCACGCACGCACGCACGCACGCACGCACGCACGCACGCACACACACACACACACACACACTTTTATATATATATATATATATATATATATAAATTCACTACATAGATAAGTTAGAATGTTACACAGTATATCTTTTTTTTTAATTTTTTTTTTCTTCATCATTTGTCTACATAACTAATTGCACGACTGTCCGAGGAGGTGAGAGGCTGGTGTCCTGTAACACAGGTATTTTATACCTAGCATAGGCACCAGTCTCACACAAACATTTGATTTAATTGTATCTCAATTGTTGTCCAACTGTAAATGTATTTGTGATGAGAAAATAAAGATTTATTATTATTATTATTTGTAGTATCTTCAGGATATCACAGCACAAGGCCGGTCCTTTTGGAAGGCGTACGTGGGGATATGGATCCAACACGAAGAGGCCTCTTAGTGATACATTAATGTGTAGGGATGTGTGCATCAAGCGGATACTATCTCTGTCTGCACTATTGAGTAGATACAACCAAAGACAGCACCCGCTAGGTGCAAGGACTATTGCAGAGAAGATGGGAACTATAATGGGTCTATGGAGGGGAAATTGCTGGATTGGTTGATGGGATATTGATGAGACAACGGGACGCCTGCCATATCAAATGTCTCATCTAGCCAGGCAGCAACATTGGTGTAACCGGCTGAAGGTTGTCGAGAGGTTTATTATTATTATTTTTATATATTTTCATTTTCTCAATCGTGGTTAGCAATGGGTAATTTTTAAGGCATGTAACGCGGGCTTCAGCCAAGCGAAACAGCCTGTTGTGAGTCGGATGACAAAAATTTGCGTGTGATTCGGCATGTATTAAGTATAACGGCTTTTTGGAGAAGAGGTATTATTCTGTCTTAGATGTCGAGTACTTGAAGGTTCCTATTTAGGGTTCTTGGTATGACTCCCGTGGAAGAGATTACTATGGGTACTATCAGGACTGTTTGGGCTCGCCATTGTGTTTTTAATTCTATTGCAAGGGTTTGATACTTAGAGATTTTATCTGAAATTGTATTATTATTATTATTACACCAACGAGGCAGTCAAAACTACTTCTTTGTATATTAATAGGGAAAACCACGAACTGTAATCTTGCAAGAGCATAGACTACGTTTCCTAAACAATGAATGCGTTACAAGAATGGCATGGATGTGGATTTACCACAGAACAAAGAATAACCTAAAATTAGCATGAACTTGATTTATACTTGAACAAGTGCAACCAAACTCACACAAGTACGTTAAGTTAGAAGCAAGAACCCTTGAGTTTTGATTGGTCAATCGTAGCGGTTGCAAAAGAGATTTAATCACAAAGCAAGTAATGCAAACTTAAATTTATTGCTAGTAAGTTAAGAATGTAAACGAGGATTTTTTAATTTTTTGACAAATATGTCACTGCCGGTAGTCGTCACGAACTTTTCGTCAAAATTTCTGTACTTTTTCATCATGCTCCAAACGAACACACGCTCATCAAGTGCGTCTTCGAAAACACAGTTAGTTATACTCGCTTTTTCTATTCTTAGAATGTGGTTTCCTTGTTCTGTGGGCTTTACCATTTCCATAAAAATTACACTTCACGATTTGTGCTGGTGCTTCGCTCTGGGGGTAAAAAATTGCACTAATACTTTTCACCACTCAGCTTATTCAATCATCAATTCAATTGTTCACTCATTCAACTTGATGGAGCTTGGTTTACGAACAATACTTATATAAACTACTATTCGATAACAGTTATATACATATATTGTATAGAGATACCTGAAAGCAACTTTAGGCTTGCCAAGCTCAACGGGGCAGTTGTACTCTCTCTCCATCCTCTGAGCATAGATCTCCAAATGAAGCTCCCCCATACCAGAGACAATGGTTTCTTTGTTGTCCGGGTCGTAACGGAATTGGAATGTTGGGTCTTCTTTGGTGAATCTGAAAATGGGTCATTTTATATTTACTTATTAAGTAGAAAAAAGCCTAGATAATTCAGGTTTGTGTTTTTAATGTATTGTGCAGCTCAATTTCATCTCTCTATACCTTATCGTATCTTTTTTTGTTGTCTATTGCTCAGAGCTAAGAAATGGGTAACATAAGGGTATTCACAGCAAATAGATCGGGATATAAACACTGTAAAATTATGACATTTAAGATGGAGTGAAGAAAGTGTAAACTTGCTATGCCAAAAACAAACCTCGCAACGGCCTTCGAAAAGTTATCCCTATCCTTACTGTTCTTCGGCTTGATCGCCATAGACACAACCGGGTCAGGCACGTGTATAGATTCCATAGACAAATCCAGCTTGCTATCGTTGACGAACGTGTCTCCGGATGCGCAGTCCACACCGAATAGCGCGAAAATGTCGCCCGAGTATACCTCGTTCACTTCCTCCATATTGTTTGAGTGCATGCGCACAAGACGGGAGATTTTTACCTGGAATTTTTAAAAATAAACGATCAGCAATTCAACTTTCTGTAGGTTGCTTGAGTGTAAGGCAGTTTTATTCATTGGGGATGCCCAAGATTATTATAAAAAAAAATTGAAGGCAAAATAAGACCTAGTATGTATAAGAAAACATGACCTTTTCATAGGATTCATAAAATTATTGTCATTATAACACATAACTGGTGCATTTAGTCCGCAATAACAAAACAAACAATTAACATAACACCTTACCTTTTTCCCAGTCCTAGCATTATAGATATGGTCGCCCCTCTTCAGCATACCCTGGTAACACCTCAAATACGTGAGCTGTCCAAACTTGCTGACCTCCAACTTGAATGCTAACCCCACAAACGGCTTTTTATCATTCCTAGCCGAATCAAGAATTATCGTTTCACCGCCATCTTCCTTCTTTTCGTTTATTATCGCTGTGTTCTCAACTTCACCGGGGTGAGGTAGGTAGTCTAACACTGCATCGAGGAGGGGCTGGACTCCTTTGTTCTTTAATGCTGTACCTAGAAGAACTGGGGTGAATGTTCTTTTGAGAACTGCTCTGCGGACCGCTTGCTTGATGTCTGAGACTGTTGGTGTTTTCTCTTCAAGGAATAATTCGCCTGAAAGAAAATTAAAGTGGTGTAACATTTTATTATTGCTTGACCTTTATATTATGATTTTTAATTAATTGATTGGAGTAATATTATTTAAATCAAAAATAGTGTCCAAATAGAATCTTATAAGACTATGTGGTTAATGTTGTCTCATATATCCAAATACGACATAGGCTATAGTTTTTGTAGGTGTTTAGTATTCAATGGAATGTATTTCCATAATAAACTAATTAGCTCCTAGTAATGCAGTTATAAATTAGTTAAAAATAATTATATTCTGACTTGTGTGCCTTTTCTTACATGTTTTACATTTCTAGTCTTACACATAGACGTTGATTGTCATATTAATGTTAATAGTAGTCCTCCTGGCCGATTTCGACCTCGGCGGCCAATGTCAACAGAGATCAGCCAGCTATGCAGGAGATATTATAGTACACAAGTGTGAGCGCACTACACAGGTGCAAAGCCATATCTCTCCGGACACGTCAGATTGCCGTCTCACCGAACTATCATATTAACTTACCTAAAGTTTCATCTACATTAGATAGATGTTCAATGAGCTCATGTTTTTTATCTTTGACTTCAGCCCTCCTATCCTGAGGTATCTCATCATAACGGATCTTTTCACCATAATCTCCATCAAAGTACACAGCTCTCTCTTCGATAAGGTCCAAAATGCCTTGGCATTCCTTTTCCAAGCCAATTGGTAAGTGTAGGAAGGCAGCATTGTGATTCATTTTTGAACGCATTTGTTTAAGGACTCTGGAAAGAAGAAAGTATGATATACTCATCCATCATAGATAATGAGAAGACAGACTTAACTAAGTCAATTAAATATTAGGTCCTTACATATGAAATTGGCGTTTTGTCGTACTGGCCACTTTGATTACAAATTTTTCCTATTTGGTTAGGAATTCGAAATTCAAATTTATACAGCTATTTCCACATGTAGTTGTGTTTCGTAAACCGTCATTCATTTGTTTTTTTACTTATCTTTTTTCTGTTTGCATCGCTCAATTTACAAAATGGAAAATTTGAAATATCGCGTTATTTACGAGTACGAGTTCCACCGTGGCACCAGTGCTGCGGAAACGGCTCGAAGGGTTAATCATGTGTATGGCGGTTGTGTCGCAAAAGAAAACACAGTGCGTTTTTGGTTCCAACGTTTTCGTTCTGGAAATTTCGACCTGCAAAACAAGCCCCGTGGACGGCCGGAGACCCAAGTTGATAATGAAGAATTGAAGGCTATTGTGGAAGCGGATCCATCGCAAACCACGTCCGAGTTAGCTGCAGGCTTTGGCGTTAGTGATAAAACTGTTTTAATCCACTTGAAGCAAATTGGGAAGATTAAAAAACTTGAAAGGTGGGTTCCTCACGAATTGAGTGAAGCAAACCGGCAAACGCGCGTCAACTGCTGCGTTACATTACTTGACCGGCACATTAACGAAGGGATTTTAAATCGAATCATTACCTGTGATGAAAAGTGGATTCTCTACGATAATCGGAAGCGCTCATCGCAATGGCTGGACCCTGGCAAGCCAGCCAAAGCCTGCTCCAAGCGAAAATTGACCAATAAAAAGTTACTTGTAAGCGTTTGGTGGACTAGCGCCGGTGTCGTTCATTACAGTTTTCTCAAATCTGGCCAGACGATTACGGCAGATATCTATTGTCAGCAATTGCAAACCATGATGGAAAACCTAGTTGCTAAACAACCAAGGCTGGTCAATCGCTCTACGCCACTGCTGCTTCACGACAACGCTAGACCACACACTGCACAACAGACGGCTAGCAAATTAGAAGAACTTCAATTGGAATCTCTAAGGCATCCACCATACTCCCCGGACCTTGCTCCAACAGATTACCATTTTTTTCGAAATTTGGATAACTTCTTGCAAGGGAAAAAGTTCAACTCAGATGGGGCAGTCCAAGTCGCCTTCAAAGATTTTATTGATTCCCGTTCGAATGGTTTTTTTAGTAAAGGGATCAATGAACTACCTATGAGATGGCAAAAGTGCATAGATTACAATGGCTCATACTTTGATTAAATAAATATGCTATATAAAAAAATTTCGACTTTTTGTTCCTCCCATACAAAACGCCAATTTCATAGGTAAGGACCTAATAGTAGGTAAGTATTTATTCCCAAATCAAAATTATCTATAAATCAAATAGTTGCACTAAGTTTTTTTAAGCGAATTTTTTTTCATGCTTTATAACATAGGTATTAAACACTTAAGAATTTGATAACTTACAAGAAAAAACAAAAGTTTATAGGGTAAATAAAAAATTTGAAAAGTCTTTGAAACTTTAGCAATTTACCTTTCTGGATTAGACCCCATCCTGTCCAGTTTGTTTATAAACGCAAGACATGGTACACTGTACCTCTTCATCTGTCTGTTTACAGTTAAAGTCTGACTTTGGACTCCACCAACCGCACAGAGGACTAAAATTGCTCCATCCAACACTCTTAAGGCTCTCTCTACCTCAACTGTGAAATCAACGTGGCCTGGTGTGTCAATTATGTTGATGTTATGTTCCTTCCATATTGTGTATGTGGCTGCAGACTGAATCGTGATGCCTCTTTGACGTTCCAGCTCCATCGAGTCCATTACAGCACCAACATTGTCCTTGCCTTTTACCTAAATTTAGGAAGCATAAAACCAAGTTATACATAAAAACATGAAACAAAGGCTTTTGACTTATTAGTGTATTTTTTTTGACTCATTTATCATGTCACATACAGTATATTATGGTATTTGATAAACAGAATTTACTTGAGTAACATTTACTAGATAGATAATGACTACATTTGCTATGTGGAATTAAGCTACTTGTTACACCTCTTTGCATGTGCACAAGCACTTTTACTGCAATATCAACATGTAGATGGCTTTATTAGTGATTTAGTAAAATTAGGTAAGTTTTATATGCACTTACCTCGTGCATAGCATCAATCCTGCCAGTGTAAAACAATATTCGCTCAGTGAGTGTTGTTTTACCAGAGTCTATGTGAGCTGAGATACCAATGTTTCGGATTCTTTCCAACTGTTTGTGCTCAGCATATTTGACATGGGATGAGTATGCCTGCAAAGGAAGAATTGTTTTAATTCTTAACATGGGGTCAAAGAAAGAAGCTTGTAGGTCTTTTTTGGCAACAATGTTTTATCTCACTACATACAAATGCACACAGTTTTTTGTCCCAACTTTGAATTAACTTTAGGTACTTTGTCACAGCTCAACTACAAGCATTGTTAAGCTGTTTCTATGAGATTAAAAAATGCTTGAACCATCTTTATCAGTATAGGCAGCTATTTAAATAACAATTACGGATTGCTATCAATAAAACCTTGGCCCATTTCAGGCTGATTTAACACAGGTCTCATCTATCACAGGTCAGGTAACAAACATTTTCTGAATTATTACGTAAATTATTGCAATAATTTTTATAAACATAACCCTGCAAGTATGTTCTGAGTTACCTCAACTTGTGATAAATTCAGCTTTCCAGTATTTTTCAAAGCATTTGCGACGCGTAATATGTTGAGTATAGTCATTTTTGTAATTTAATTAATAAAAATATCACAGAACAAAATTCCTCATAATCCACTCTGATTTTTGAGGTTATAAATGAATGAATGATTGAGTGAATGATCAAAAAGAAGAGTGAACTGAGTGAACAAAAAAAAATTGAGTATTGTTTTTTTTAATTATTACCAGTGTGAAAAACCTTGTAGGTACTGTATTCCACATACATAGTACTTATATTATTCCTACATAGTATTTATATTTTCTTGGCTGTAACGGTACAAAGACCCTAGGACCAGGGGAAAAGATCTTAATGTGCATAGTATAACATACAAGGGTGTCGACAAGTTCAAATATCTCGGGTGTACGATTACTGACACAAAACAGAGGGAGGACGAAATCGACATCCGCATAGTCAAGGCCCTTAGATGTACTGCAGCCCTTCACAAGGTGTTACAACAGTCGTTAGGCCTATTTTAATGTATGGGTGCGAAACATGGACGTTAAGTTGGAAGGAAGAGAACAAACTATTGGTGGCAGAACGAAAGATATTGCGGAAAATTCTGGGACCAACAAGAGGAGAAGATATAGGATAGGGTATGGAGGCAAAAGTAAAGCTGAGAAATAGAGGAGCTAGTCTGAGCCGAACATCATCGGAGAAATAAAATTTTTCCGACTTCGCTGGCTAGGACATGTGGAGAGGATGGGAGAGAATCGAGCCGCAAAGACAGTCAGCCGGCGCCCGGAAGGTCGTCCAAGATATCGCTGGAAGGACGAAGTTGAAGTGTTTGCCAAGTGCTGTCGCCAAGTGAAATGTCCGACTGGTTAGATTTGGCAGAGAATAGGGAAGAATGGCGCACTTAAATGTCGGAGGTCAAGATCCACTTCAGGTCGCTGAGCTAGCTAAGTAAGTAAGTAAGATCTAACAAGCTTTTAACAACAACTTTATCAAGAAATAAAAAATAAAATCTATGCACAAAGTACACCATTTAACGTTCTGGCTAAAGCTGTTTTAGATTACTTTAAAGCGAATAGTTTGTACAGATTTAGGCCATTGTTGGCGCCAATACGTGGCTAAGCACCATAGACACTTTGTATAAAGTGAAGTTAGCCACTTTGACTTGCCAATCAACAGCTTCGGTAATATCATAGACAAAAAAAACAGTTTCGTTTTTGATCCGATGGAATATGGCCGTGTTAGGCCCGTTCGTGAGTGTAAATATGAATGGGCACAATAATATTCACAGTCAGCTTACAAAATCGCTCGAAAGAATTTTAGAGGATGCCTACTTGAGTGGTGAATTAAAATTAAGTGGACGCAAGTTGCGAGATTTCCCGAAACCAGTGAAATATGACTTAAGTGATACAGTTGTGGCTGGTAAGTCTGCGTTTATTTTTAAATCTTACTGCATTTCTTTGCTATTTTCACTTAGTAATCAGTTAACCTATTAAATTTAACCATCATTTGTTTTATGGTATTTAACAAGATTGTGTTTTTTTCCATTTTAACGAAACCAACTCTGTTTATCTGCCGGCAGATAAACAGCGTCCCGCATGTTTGTAAATCGATCCAATTTACTTATTGAAACTCGAACTTGCATCTAGTAGAACGAAATCAAATAGATACCGTGTTATTTATGTTAATATGTACTTATAAAGTACCCATTATAATTCATTACCTTTATTATTCGTAGACCTTTCGAACCGGTAGAAGCTATTGTTAGTTTATTTATTTTTTAAACTTGGTTTTTAAAATTAGTAAACTACTAATTAAAGATATTATTGAGCAGCTAAAATCTACCAATGGAATTTCGACTTGAGCACCACAAACTTTCGAAACCGGTAGATTTGAATTTGCTCATGTAGGTACTTTTCCTAAATAGGTATTTTTGATCATTATCATCCTCTAGCGTTTTTCCCTATAGCTACTAATACGGCGTCCAGGTTCCACTAATACTTATTTAATTATGTCTGAATGATTGTACATATCTGTTGTTATCCTTACCTTTTATTTGAAGTATCTGAAATTATGGACCCATCATTTCTTGTACATTTCTTGTGCAATAAAGTTTTAAATAAATAAATAAATATAAATTTCTTTAAACCTAGATGAACCTAGAAAATTAATTGTCCAAACTACACAACAAGACACTGTTTATTTTTAAGCTCTACCCTGTTTGTTCTTATTTGAAAAATAAATGTTTTACACAATGTGCAGGATATCAATTTATTGAAGAATAATTTTTCATTTTTTACTGTGTGACACCCAATCAATATGCAAATATCTCTAATTGTATAGAAACAAGCTTATTCAAACAAGTCTAAAGTTCCCAATTCAATTATCTAGTTATACCAGACGGGTTATTCAACAATCAGCTGGAGAGTGCTACCATGTACCACCCCAACCAGCCCACACTAATCCAACCACCCACACAGTTGGTTTGGCTTAACTTGATACCTTTTGTTCAAGCATTTTGGACATGTTACTCTAAGTTGCACCTGGTTTGATTACCATTTAGTCTAATAACTTCTATGTATACTTCTATATTTAATGTGCATTGTATACCTAGTTTCATTATCAATACATTTTGTAATGTATAAGAATACTCCCTGCATTTCTGATTTGTATCAGTTAATTGATGTTTATTTTTACTAGCTTTTATTTACTTCTACCTGTCTTTGTCTGTGTTTTTGTCTGTTTATCTTGCAAGCTAAATTTTACCCAATTCCCAGTGTCCAATAAGTTGAAATTTTGTACACATTGAATTTCAGTGGCCATGTTCAATTTGATTAAAAAGGTTGTTTAAAAAAATCTAATTGATATTTTCAAAATTAAAAAAAAAATTGACACAATAAAACTGTTGTTAACAACAAGAACCGACTTAATACTCTCAAGTGGTTACTGTCTTCAAAGTTTGTTTATCTTTAATACTGACAGAGAAAACATCTGGAGTTCTGGACTGACAACTTGTGTATGAAATATTTGACTATTCACGCAGTGTTATTATTAGAAAAGAGAAGATGATGGAGTGTGTGCTTTAAAATGTGAATTTAACGAGAGCAGTAAAACCAAAGAATTTTACAATGTTCATGATTAAAAATAAAAGTTTGATCGGTCTACTGTTGAAATACGTAAATGAAAGCCGTGCAACGCAATGCAACATCTGCAAGGTATACATTGCTTGTTTTAGTTAGAAGATGACAGGTTAGCGTGGCAATAAAGCGCGTGCTCGTTTTATTGAAACACCTGCATCCCAATTTAATTTTAGCAGAATATGAGGAGCGGATGATAAGTAATCCACCTAAGTATAATAAAAACAACATAAATGTATATTTTTATTATTATTTTATCAGTGTCATGCACTTATTACATCTGTCAATTAATTAATGCCTATAAACCGGCATAAAAATAGTCTTTGTTTTGGGTGCCAAAAGGTGGATGTGCATTTTCTTTGTAACCACATTCACTGATAGTGGCCCCTGCAACTTGAGCTGTATGAACTGGCGCATTATCGTGCAACAGCAGAATTCCTTTTTGACGTTTGCCTCTTCGTGTTTCTTTTAATTTTTCACGCAGCCGACAAAGCAATTGCTCATAGTATGCAGCATTCATTTAATTTTTTGGGCAAATAAATCAATCATAATAATCCCTACAATTTCCCAAAATACTGTGGCCATACACTTCCCGGCGGATGGTCGCACAAACTTTCTCGGTGGCTTTTCACCTTTAAATTTCCACTGCACTGGTTCCTGTTTGCTTTACGGGTCCCCTTTGTCGCATTCGTGAATTCATTACACAGGTCATTACGATTATCTTGTGGGAGGACAAGATAATCTGCCGCGGACCATGTGCAAAAATGCTTGGCAACATTGAACTCAGCGCTGCTGGTCGAATGGCGTCAACATTCTTGGTACCGATCGCTCGCTGACCTTAGCATTCCGAAATGTGAGTAATTGATGTCATTTACTTGTTCCTTGCTGATGCCAACATCTCTAGCAGCCTCCCATTGTTTAATTCGGCGGTCTGCGAGGATAGGTTTATTCTTTTTCCTTGTCCACATTATCAGTCATGTCCTGACTGCTGATGATGCGGGTTGTCTTCTACGCGGATCGTCTTCGAGGCTCTCACGACCTTGCTTAAATTGTTTTGCCCAAAACTTTATCACAAATTCAGAAAGTGAAACACCAAATCACCAAACACATCCAACATGCGTTGTCTGATCTGTGTCGGTGTATTCCCTCCTTTAGTAAGGAACTTAATCACCACTCGTATCTCATTTTTTTATACCTATATGTCAAATTTTCGTCTGATATGTTTGAAAGTTGCGCTAAAAGTTATCTAACATTCGTAAACATATGAATGTAATTTATTTATAAAAAGAAAAACTATGTCATATAAATTAGTAATAGTGGCCACTATCAGTACTTTCTTTAACAAAGTAGATTACTTATCAGCCGCCCCTCGTGTGTTCCATATCCATACTAACTTATTGCATCTGCGTTTTTATGAAAGAAAAATAAAATAACACATGAGCAGCTGCAATTTTGAAGTCATTTGAATAAACATTGCGCGTTTTCATTTCCATAAACACTTACGGTAGTTTAAGCCCCAGTGAAAGCATGCCACAGTTTCACAGTTTACTAACAGAAAACACGGAAATTTAAAATATGTCTGTTCTTGTAACTTTCATCAATGTTACAACATCTGTTATGTGTTTAAACTTACTACACTACGCACTTCTTAACAGGACGTTAGCAAGAGCCTAATCGAACATTTAGTACTGACATAACAGATACCTATGATGACATCAATATTTTATAACAAGGATGGTATTTAGAAAATGAGATCTTCACAAAGCAAAAAGTTAAAAGGCAAAAAACACAATTACTCCTCTTCAATCATAGTTCAACGATCACTGTTAAGAGTTCATGGGACAAGAAGTCACGGTATCTAATTACACCATTGAACTGTCGCATCCAATGCTATCGAGTGTGAGAGCTTGACGCTCGCGCTTGTAAAGTTTTTACGCTTGATACGTAAACAGACAACAAGGTTAATATGGTTTCCTTACCCTACTCACTGTGACGAGATGTATGTAAGGTTAGATGACCCTCAATTCAATATCACAGTGGAAAGACAGCTGTAATATTCCCCATTCTACATAGATCTGGGGCAGCATAATACGTCTTAGGAAGTTATGAAAACGTATAGGCACAGGGTCACTCAATAGATATATAGATGGAAAATAATTTTATTGCACATTTTACAACTAAGTTAAACTAAAAAAAACTATTAAAAACTCAATTACGGGAGACAAATCACACATTAAACGGCTGCTTGAGGGCTTCGCCACTAATTTCCAGGCACACTGTAATAGCTTTCAAGTATGACATAGTAGGTATCTAATATATGCACAAATTATATTGCCAAAGGCTGCCCCGTGCTGAGTAGATAGACTGAGTCACCACTAGTACGTACAGTCTCGACTGCCTTACGACGTTACAAGGTTATTTTGGTTCATGTACGGTTCATAGCATAGAACCTCATTTGGTAATTTTGAGTCCCAACTACTAGCGAAGCAAATTAATAGCACACGCGTGTCTTGTAAACGGAATAACATTGTTGCGGTTACTTATTTTAACGCACCCTTTTCCCCTTTTTAGAACTGATGGAGCGAAGAAGTTCGGTGCTCTTATATGTAGTTTAAATGGTGGTTTAAAGGGGACACTTTAAACTTCTTTGCATTACGAAAACCATGACCTCTGTGGAAGGTACTTCTATTGTAATTGTGAGACTACAATTACTACTACTACTATTGTTGTCATAACATTGATCGATGATGCCATTATCAAGGCCCGTTTTGAATGGCAATGTTACTACAGCGATGACTTCACAACCACCTGCAGAATTAGTGTGTAGCGCATGTAAGGCCATAAGTACCTTAAAAGGTTTATTAATCGCATCCTCATTCCAATGAATGAAGTAGAACTAACGGCCCGTTTCGATATTATAACTACCTGTGACTGAAAGATGCATAACTATGAGCAAATATATTTGTGGTGAAACCTTATTGATCGCGAACAGGTTCTGTAAATTTATGATCGCATCCTCCAATAATAATGCCAATTATCCAAGAGAAATAAAAATGAAAATAAATTTATTGATTCACTATAAAATTGCAAACGTTGACTCGCTCTAATAAACCATGCGTATAGATCAGTTGAGTCTAGTTGGAAAGCTGACTTGCGCCTTTTATGCGACGAAAGTAGCAATTATATCTAACTAGAATACACAATCTTATCGCTAGATCTTATCCGACGATAGCTGGGTGTGGTGCATCAGTACAGCAACACGTTCTTTTTGTGTCAGTTTCAGCAATTACACATAGTTGGATAAAGTCATTACGCCTATCGTCGAATTGCTTTATCCAATCATCCTATTTGCGCAACGGAATTGCGGATATTTTGTGCTCAATGCAATATACGTTGACGACTAGTTGAATTGCCTCCCGATTCAATAGCAATTCGAATAACAATTCGTATGTGTCTCGATTAACTATCTGCGTGATACCTTGAACAGACATACGTTTATCACGAAATGTCACTTTTATCTCTCCGTTCACTATCAAACATTCATGTCCTATCAGTTATCTCGTGCAAGTGAAAGCATTATTATTATTAGAATTATTGATGATTAGCCCTGTTCCACATTATCCCCAAGTTTCTACTGTACCGTTAAATAATATTTGCATCTATGAAACGTACGCTTTATATTAGTTTGCCGCAGAATGGTAGTCTTTATTACGACAGGTGCACCGCATGTTCGTTCAACCGAGGCTCCGGATACGAGGGGACGATAACACACCAGGTAATTCCAGTCCACTGCCTATAGACTTTGCAGTAAAAAAGGACAATATAAACCTTAACGCCATACATTCCGGTCCAAACAAACAGCGCTCCAAAGCCTTTGTAAAGGAAGTATTTGAACGCAATTAAAATGAAGCAACAAGTGGCGTTACGAACCAACTAAGTGCGTCATACAGTTATGTTAGAACCCCATGATTCCCACAATGGTGACAGTAAGCAGGTAACGCTGTCATTTTTTTTGTGGGCGGACGAGTGGGATGTGTAAAAAAAAAAGTAAACAAACCGAATGGAACGACCCGTAGATACGAGTATGTTTAGATATGCAACAGAGGGTGACATAAAGCATATACAACCTATGTTGCCACTCTTAGAAATATTTATAAATCCTATAGGTGATATTTTTACAACGATACAAGGTACGTCACACATGGATATACTACGTCCAACGCTTTCAATTTTCCATTTCGCTGCTTCGTTAACCTGAGCGCTCATGGTCAATTGAACCAAAAGGTGAGCAAACTCGATGTAATAAAGTACCTATCAGAATATTCATGCCTAGACATCTACATATAATTTGGGTACGTCGAATGAAACCCCGCCATACTTTTGGCGAAGCTCAGTTTTACAATACATCATTCTTATTCGAGGACCATACCTCGGCTCTGTTGCCAAGAATACTGATCGATGTTATCCGGCCCGTGAT
Source organism: Pyrausta despicata (assembly GCA_963921415.1). Classification (NCBI taxonomy): domain Eukaryota; kingdom Metazoa; phylum Arthropoda; class Insecta; order Lepidoptera; family Crambidae; genus Pyrausta; species Pyrausta despicata. The sequence continues at coordinate 13,687,706 of OY992848.1, forward strand.
GGAAGTGTGCTGTTGTTGTTAAATAAAGACTTACCTGCTGGCGTTCACATTCAGTCGGATAGTGATTCTGTTGTAATAAATTAGTATGCGAGTGGTGGTGAGCTTCCTTTGCAATCACGACCATGTCTCGTCATGTCTCATAGAATTTACATAGACGTAGGCTTGCTTTAATTTTGCTTCTTACCTGTCAAATGGTTTCCGTTCTACATTATTTAAAGTTCAGTTGCTGCTAGATAAGCGCAAACAATAATTATGGCATGTACTAGTCTACGATGATTAAGAGACCAATTAATAACGACTTAGAAATAGACACCTTGAAGGTCTGCGACATATTGCCTTTTGTTCATAGTAAATATCATAGCTAAGACAATGAAGAAACTGCTGTATTGAACTTTCTACTGTCTTAATTACCCTATCATAAATCTGTCAAACGAAGCTTGAGCAAAAACGTGCAGAAATAAAACAAGTTTCCAAGAGCGCTATCGTGGGAAGTGCATTGATTAAATTAACAGCGTTAATTTAACTTCTTCATCTGCGCGCGCGCATTGCGATGATCAAGATGCGTACGAGTTTATCGGACAATCCACAACAGAGAAGCTCTTGTTCCGTGTTCGCAACACACTGTGTGAACTGTGAATGACTTCTTGTTTAAATGTTTACCATTTGCACACACTATAATTACGTCAGTGAGCTTCGATGGTTAGGTACGTTACGATAACAAACCGCCATACAACACTACTACGTTCACTGTTATTGTAAACTTAAAATAATTTATACGAAAGTGTTGATGAGCGTTTGAATCGTAACAATAGCATTTTGGTGAGAACAGCTTGTTAATGACAATAGCAATAGACACTATCTCTTGTGTAGTAATTCGTCATCGTAGAAACTGGTTTTAATTGGGTCAGTTGTTATAATAACAGGATTTTAATTTTACCTTGGTTCGTATTTCATTCAAAATCATTAGGATGAAACGACCTGATTCTTTACTGACTAATAGAGTTTGATGATCGTAAAAGTATCAAACAAGACAATAATAGACCATCTGACGACATAAAATTACGGGACCCTTCCCCAGACAAACTTCGATGAACGATCAATACTTGTCCCCTATACCTATTTGAGGGACCCTTACTGCGCCCTTGCGTTTCGCTGCATCGGAGTCTGCATCACCACTGACCCACATTGCAGACAAGAACAACTGTTCGAAAGCTCGCTGTGGTCTCAATAAGGCTTCAGACGTGATTGTCAAGAATACTCTTTTGTATTTCTTCAAAGAATTTCGCTTTCCCGATGTAAAAGATTCTGTAACTTGTAAAATTTTCGTCGTCGTCTATAGGTATTTCTAACTTCCTTTTGACACACTATCATAAACTAATTTAAGCAATTGACAATATCTTTTGTTCAAATTTTAATATCATATTTTCCAAGGACATCAGACTTTCCTCACATGCCTTCTACAACCTATCACACGATAACCAGTTCGGCGAACATTCAAAGCCCTTGCTTTTGCTTACGTAACTGTGCTTTATGCCAGCTTTCGTAACCGTCTGTTCATTTTATTAACCCTATTACACCTTGCACAAGTGATTTCTACGCTAGTGCATATTAGCACTAAGTATTAAGCTCGTTCTTCGAGTCATGACCTAAAATCTGGCTCTTTTCCAATCCTGAGTGTGTTTGAGATGCACCGACTTCAAATCCGGATCATTCTAACCTGTTTACCTATTTAACGACTTCAAAAGTGAGAGATTTTTTTGTTAGAAGTTTTCTTGTGCTACTTACTTTATTTTGCTACATAGTCTTGAAGTGCTTAATAAACTTTACTATGTGGGTTCAGTGCGACATTTATAAATCTATGTGAACTTGTAAAGGAAGATAAACATTCCCAACGCCTCAAAGTTGCGTAAAATCAAAACTTGGGTTGGGCAAGAATCTTGCGCAACAAATGCCATTGGTGGTAGGACATTTTGTCGGGCTGAACTTTGTATAGGTAAAGCCTAGACTTGTCTGTGCCACCAATGTCATTTTAGCAGTGAATAAGTGTGAAGTCTGAATGGTCAAATTAATAAATTATTGTTTAAAAATCAACGAGTCATCCGAAAGTCGAAGTTTCAACAAAAATCTACCGGGTCCCGGCAGACGTTGTCTGATCGAAACGAGGTAAATTCAAAGTCATAATTTTCGTGGGTGTAGGGTCTTTATGATGGTACCTGAATCATTTTTCTATCTTTAATTTTCGCGGAGAAAACTGGTGTTATATGACTCAAAGCGAGTTGAAAAAATATTCAAAGACATTTGACAAATGAATGGCAATAAGCGATGCACTCTTACTCGTAAAGTATCCTATCCATTAGGTGTAGCAATTTCCTGCCATCGCATCTTCATCAGTCCTGAGACGGAAGTGCGTTTCCTTTGCTTTCCAGTCGGGTGGCTCCGACCCTCGGGTTGCATGACCAGGACTTGGCCATTGTTTCAGCAAAAACGCGACTTGGGACTTAAAACTTAATAACTTAAACTACAGACTTGACAAAGAGGTTGAATCAGTCCTTGGTAACTTGGAGCAACGGATCAAAATTATTTGTACTTAAAAGGACACTAGGATTTTGCCCCAAAAGGCATCGAGGTAAAAAATATGTAAAAAAAATCCTTGAATTATGAATAAAACACGTGCTTTTCTAAATTATTTAAATGTGAAGTAAATGCCAAATGAAAAAAGATTTTAAATATGCTAAAAAAATTTTTATTCATACTATTCTCTAAGTTTTACGGCCTTGGAACTTGCCAAACAGCCAATTTGTGCAAGCCAAGAATGAAGATAAAAAGTATTATGATAACGTCAATGTCACGTCAAGTGTCAATAATTACATTCTGCGGTGAAACGAGTGTTATCGCTCGCCAAAAAAGTTAAGAAGAAGAAGAAGAAACGAGTGTTAAATATTGCCATGCTTAATTAAGTGTTGTCTGCCAAAAATATCTTTACTTGACAATTTTGGGTGGTACAAGTGTATGAAAAATCTGATACGCGTTTTTTTTTTCCTTAAAACATTTGTACTGTAGTACCACATTTCGGCAGTAAATGTGTAGACAAAAATACGTGTCCCTTAGAGGTAGGGTAGTCACTTCATGATTCCTTTAAAAAAATCCTATGATTTCTTAAAAAAGCGATACGTCTTACTATCACTAAATCTTTTGCTTACATAAAATTCGGTTATTTACCCTTCAAGGGTTCCTATTTTCTTTCTTTCTTTATATGCTATCACTCCTATCAATTTTGAAGCACCTTTTCCCGTTTCAAATCCGGTATCTTTTATGCAGACTATTACATGAAAGACATCTTAGGAATACCTATCTTTTGCACCGTTAAGAGCTTATGATGTTATTAAAGCTTAAACGCCTGTAGCACTGTGGTAGTTAACTACCTATTTACAAGAGTCTATCGTGATCATGTAGAAACCCATTAATCCCACGTGTCTAAGAATTACACTGAGACTAAATACAGAGCTTTGTATGTAAATTATCAATTCGTCTCCTCCGTTCCAGGTGGCTAAAATTAGACGTTTGATCTGTAATAACTCTGTTTTATAAGTGTTTGTGTTGTGTTGTTTTCCTCAACGACTTCTATGAATAGTATTCCCTTACGCTATTTATGACAAAATCTGCGTTCTACGCTCATAAACGTGTTAGCTTTAGGGTATAAAGTTCAACCTTCAATAATTTAACAAACTAACTATCAATATTAGAAAAAAATGATTTTTAGAGCAAGGTAAAACTCACTATGTACCAATAAACGTGAAGAACATTTACTTAAAACAATTAGACAAAGTGTTCTGAATAAAGTGCCATATTCTAAAAATACAGTAATGTCGCGTGCCCTCGCGCCTATCATTACAACTCCAGCGCGAGCGCATGAGGGGAGCCCACACGTGCTCGATTATGAATTCAAACCAAGTTGAAACAAAACGACAGAGACACGACAATCACGATAAATACACCAGCGTCGAGGATGCCCTATAAGTTTTAAAAGGATATTAATTTTTTATGGTTTTGTTTTTCAATGTTTTTTTTTTTTATATCCGGAGCCGCTTGAAACAGAGTCTTCTTTCATATCATAATTCATTGGGCTGTTAATAGCAACGAAACAAGAATATTTTACGTCCTACGTGTGATATCGACGTAGGTATCGTAGAAAGTGTGTTTAATATGCATGAGTCCCTCCCAAATGTTATTGTGGGACTTATAAGGTTTTAAATAAATTATGCAAACACATTCGTCTGTTACTTTATTTCGTCTAAAAATCAATAAATTCTGACTCGTAACGACAAAACGAGGCAGGATTAATAGCCTCTTCATCGTAACGTTCAAAGTTACTGGTGTCGCCTGGTGATCTATATTTCGGAACGAATGGAGGCGGAGCTCGGCCATTTAAAATAGCTTCCCACTCTATCCCTTTGAACCACTTATGATTTTTATAATCCATCACCCCATTTTTCATAACACCGAAGCGTTTGCTGATATCCACTTGAAGCACGTTCCGTACGAGATCTCTTAAATCGGCGTTGAAACTCGAGGGGCATCTATATTTACCAGCAACGATCTTCTCGTAAGTTTTCATAGGCTCGTTAGCATAGAATGGAGGATATCCCGCGTTCATCTCGTAAAGTAGCACGCCGAATGACCACCAATCCACTGAGAAACCATATCCTTTACTCAAAATTAGTTCCGGAGCCAAATACTCCGGTGTTCCACATAAAGTCCACGTTCTGCCTTGTAAGATTTTGCAGAAACCGAAGTCGGTTATTTTCAAATAGCCGGTTCTGTCGATCAGTATATTTTCGGGTTTAAGGTCTCGGTATACTAAACTGCAGAAATGAAGGTATTCCAAAGCTAAAACTACTTGGCTTGCGTAAAATTTTGCCAGAGGCTCTTCAAACTTCCCCATCCTACGGAGGTGAGTGAACATTTCACCGCCTGGTACGAAGGGCATGATAAAATAGATGTAACTGTTATCCTTGAAACTAAATTCCATAGATACGGTAAAAGGAAATCGTATTGCCTCTAGAATACGTTTTTCATACAAGGTGTGCTCTACTTGTTTCATTTTAATAACTTTCTCTTTCTCCAAAACTTTCATTGCATATAATTTGCTACTCTTTGTGTGTTTGAGCAGAAAAACCCTCCCAAAAGCACCTGTGCCTAACGTTTTGATACGTACCAATTCGGCAAATTCTATGGTAAACTGGGGCGTTTTACACCATCGCTGTTGGAATTCATTTCTCAGTAGTTGGAGGTATTTCGAATACTGCTGCTGTTGTTGTTCCGTGTACCCGTCATGTACTTCTGCATTCGATGATGTACCGCCTTTGTAGGATATAGCATCTTTGGAAGGGCCTAAACCTTTACGCGAATACATTCCGGGTTTATTGGCTTGTCAAATAATAGATCAGTTTTGGCTCGTTGCCATCTAGATTCATAAGATGAGCATTCCATATCACGCAAGTCTTTATAAAAAAACAAACAATTGTTTACTGACAAAATTTTCATGCATAGGAAATATTCAATTTCCGTTAACGAATGTCAAAGAGGGAATTCGAAAAATCCGTTGCAAATGTTTTCGCCGAGATCGAAAGTAGCGGAGGGTGCAAAGGAGTGCGGAGTGAGGGGTGAACGAACCGACAAGAGGGGTGGAATCAGCTGTGTTTGGGGGCGATACGGCGTGCTGCGACAGCCGGTCGCCGTCCCGACTGTTGTATTGATCAGACGGCGCGTGGAACACCACTATCCAACGATCTTACGTACAACTCGAACCTCGTTTCAACTTTGCCGCACCTGTTATAAAGTTGTAGCGATGCCTCTTTGTTTCCTGAATAAACTATCTAGGTTCTTTAGTTTTATCGTTTCCATATTATACGGTTGTAGAATGCTGATAAGATTTTGGCCGAATGAGGTCATTTGCCCGAGCACGCCCCAGCTGATTACCGGGCAAATTGTAAACATTGCGATAGCAATCGATCGGAGCTTATTCAACTATTCTAAGTACGCGACTATAAATCACAAACATTCAAACGCAAGCTATTTATTACTTCGTATCCCTTTTATCACCCATCGCCCCGAATTAACGGTAATCGCGGCTATTAGATCATATTAAGCTATAGTGGGCCAGAAGTGGCAAAAATAAACTAGCCTCTTGTATTCGTTAATGTACTGTTATTGAGACCTACTCAGCGTACGGAGTCGTACACGCAATTTTTATGAGGATGACGCATGGGGCCACATATCCGCTGCTACTACGTCGGCTACGTTCCAGGAATATGGTCCTTCGAGCCAGATTGTCCTTCGCGAAAATTGGTTGAATTTAATACTGATTAATTGATAGTATAAATGTAATAATTAAGTGATATAATGATTAATTAATGTAACTAAATGTTATATAGATTATCATTGTGGCTGTAACACGAACGGGGACACACGATCTAGTCGTCTACCGTAATGGCCATTGGCGATGTTCGTAGCTCGATCAGATTGCGCTATCACTTTACTGCTACCGATGTTGATGGATCATGTGCGATATAAATGAACGTTTGGTTTTTGTGAACTTGCACACAGCCCGACCTCTCGGTAATTGTACAGAGCGGCACCTTTTTGCAAAGAAAAAATAAGTTGCAGTATGATGATCCGATTGCGTGTTCCAACTTTCATGCTTTACTTTAAAGCTTTAAGCAATTTTCATAATGAAGTCGTGTTTAGGCCAAAAGAAAATAAGTATGTCAGATAAGTTCGTTTTCTGTAAAGGTTTTAAAAAAAAATGTAATTCAACATGACCTCGTTTATATGAACATCACACATCTGGCTAGTAAGTATAGTCGATTGAAACATGCCGAAGTACGTAACTTGACCACATTGTCCGTTGGATTCGAAATTGAATAGAGAATTAATGAAGTCCACGCCCCGGGTACAACGCTCCGTATGAGCGAATGCCTATTGAGTGCAGAGTTTCGGCAGATTTATGCGGCGCAGTCGCCGGTCAAGGTTGCAGAGGCCCGCAGTCCGCATCGCGTCTTGGCACGTCACCAGCTCGGCGCAGTGGTTTCTTATTGCTGTTACTCAAGATATTATTCCAAAACTCTTGATTAAATCCCATTCGACCATTTTTTATAGAGATAGGTTTTCGTTGCCTTTCGGCCTTATGCGAATGAGTCTCGATATCAAGTTCCCCTAAAACGTTAATCAATCTGACTTATTTTAACATATCACCATGATGTTGAACATGAATGTGGAAGCATTATACAGAAGGAGTGCTGTCGAAAAATGGGCCTCGTTAGCTTAAACATGTGCTTGCTCGTTGGTGGCATGGCGGTTATTTTTCGAGGACACTAGCCGACGTAAAAACTAGACTACCAACTTGTTTCTCAACATCGTCCACGAATATTGAATGTTTGCTAATTTCGAACATGTGTTTGACGTCAACCGAAAGTAAAGTAAATGAAAGTAATAATAGCATTTCGGAATGATTTGTTTACGTCCACTAACCTATAAAAAGATGGGCGATAATAGCAATTGCGCCAATTCGTTGAGAGACAAGGCTGGTGTAGGTCACACTTATACTTCATGCTGACATTATTGATATGACCTTTTGAAATATTTTCTGGTTTAAATTTTGTGACGTCATATTATCTTTAAGATCCACTGTGATGATAACGCAATTTATCATCTTTCAAAGGTGTTAAGCTGTGATCACTTTCTGAATTCTAATGGAATTCTATTCTCATATTCATATAAAGTGCTAACCTTTGTTATTTACACTGTGCCAGTCAAAGGTTCACGGTCTATGCGTATCAAATGCCCTTTTGCCCGGCGTACCTTCGTCAAGCTAAAATATCTCACCTTTTACTTTAAAAATAACCACGTCACATTATGCATGAGGATGGAGTGGATCGAAATAGCTTAGTAAATCGTTTCAGGATTTTTATACGTTCATAGCTGGCTAGATACATACATTACATTTGGCTGTTTTCCTTGAACGATTTTGAGTTCAATTCAAAATGAATATTTTAAAACAATAATAAAATTCGGTCCTTGTCATGTCGGTTTTGACTAGTCAAAAGTACTGACTTAAGGGAGCCAGTATATAGAAAGATAGATTAACACTTTGTACAACACAAAATAAAATGTACAGGCAAGTTTAACAAAGAAAGATGTACAATTTAGGTGGTCTTATAGCTTGTAGCGATATCTTTCAGACAACCTTCGTTTAAAGAAACATAACGTAGTTGCTTAAGTCGTTTATTAAATACTATTATTATATCTAATATCCTCATTGTATCCTCTTATGTTTATTGTTGTAGTAAAGGGCTTGGTAGACGTTCGATTTATACGTAGAACAGGAAAAATATTTATCGATGCAGAGGAATCGTAATGTTGACTTTAGGCTCTGGTGTGGTACTCACATGGTGTTTACGTTCCAGTTAACAAAATTAACGATCGCCTTCGCCGCCTCGCCTGGTTACATCATCAAATCAGCAGCAGTTCTGTTTTGTACTTGAAGAATTATTTAACAATTGTAACGACCGTTGCTCGTATCTTTATTTACTTCGGTTTTGTAGTCCTATTCGGTCTTTATTTTTTGAGGTCGTGTAATTAAGTGAAATCGGAGACGAAACGTTGATAATAAGTAATAACAAGGTCCAAGTTCAGTTCAGTGATCAGAAGATATAGATCCAAGTTAGTTTCCTTTTGTTAATATTGTATTTGTTATTCAAAAATATCAAATTATACCAACTCATGGCACACAATAGCGCGATTGAATTACAATTTTATTTATATGCATTATTACGCTCCAAATAATAATATACCTACTCTAGCAAATTGCGGGACTGCGAAGGGATTATAGTGTTTGTATGTTCACAGCAAAGTACCTAGATGCATTTCCGTTATCTGCGCGTGAGGTTACTCACACAGTTTAATACGGATGAATCATAACATCTTATAGCTACGCCTATAGTGTATCCATCCGTAGTAGAGCATTAACTATCCACCGGAAATAAAAGTAAGGGCTAAGTGTTTATATCACTGAGGCCGTAAACACACCATCGTTAATTAGGGCACAGTTTTATGGAGCGAAGCTAGATGATGAAAAATCAACTTTTAAGCCATGGTACTTATAAAATATCAGTGATATTAATTAGAGGAAAGGTCAAACACAGCAGTCAACTGGGAATTTATCGAAATAATGATTCCTGTAACTGATAAGGCTTGTAGACCTTGGTAACTGATTTTTATGATTCATCCAAAAATCACTCAGAAAGTTTTGTTTGTGCTGTTTCAATCTGTCATTCAAGTTTCAAACTAACTTTTTAAGACTTTGGCACGCTACCAACACAGGGCGTGAGTTTCTCAAACACGCTAAAATTTTCATCAAATCTCAAGTAGTTACTCGTCTTCATTGTCGGGCCGTCTCTTGTCATTAACGCTCTGGAGACTTCCCTTTTGTCATGAACGTCGCCTGCAATGAAGAAACAGAGCCCCTTTTATTCTAGCCTTTGCTCTACTATGTCTATGAACCATGCTTTCTTTTCATTGTATACGTCCTGCAAATTACTTGAAATAAATTTGCAAAAACATTAGCTTACACATATTAAGAGCTCACACAATATTTCTTTGCATGTGGTATATGTTATTTCTAAGCTTGACTACGAACGAACGCTTGTTGACCTAGTTCTTGATTAAAATGTCGCTCTGGATCCCTAGGGATAATGTGCTATTACATTATAGCTTTTACTATAATTGATTGCTGATGTATTATTAATTTCATTAAGCAGTCGCATTGATGTTCTACTTATAATATTAACTCTCAGCTTATCAAAGACCTGATGGAAGTAGACAGTCATAATTCAATTTGCAGCGTTAAAAAAAAACCGTTTGACTTTTGTAAAAAAAATATACGAATACACTGACACATAAACACGCAACTACGTCTCACATGATTTGAGAAACAAAAATTCTCACGGAAATCACAGGGAACAAAACCAGTTTCTGGACGGTCTTGGTTGTTGACACACATCGCGTGAGTTGGGCTGACTAAACACTTTTATGGTATTCGAGTTACAATACCGGATTGTCGGCGAGCACTAAAAATCATTCGTTGAATGAATCTCCGCTCCGCTCAGAATGCAACCACCATATACGAATAGACTTCCACCGAGCGCAATATTCCGCTTTTTCCTGTTCATAGAAATAGTCTCATCTCAATAATCTTACCTGACCAGATTCCGGATATAAGTAAAGCCCATGTCAAGACGGCATTCTCTAGCACTCTTTGACATTGTACGTTAATGATAGGATATCTTCTTGATCGGCTTCGCTTGATTCAAACAGATAAGCGTTGCTTTTTGCATTCCGTTGCGTGAAATTCTTAGAAAACCTTATCTTATCATGTTTATCAAAATGTTATCTTAAGATGCAACATTAACTTAAAATATGCAAATACTTTTAAATTTACCTTTGCAATAATCTTCTTTTGCATCTGCCTGCATCATTAACTCACATCGTAAATTATCCATGTTCCATACCTTGTCCTGTGCAATGCAAATCCGTTGATTACTTAATCACCATTCTTCTAGTGACTTGTGGTTGATTAGGCGAGCTTACAACATTCAGCCCTTTGAGTCAACGAACTGTTCAACTGGTTTTTAGATCTCGCCATTATGACGGATACATTCCACCCATTAGTGTAATCGCTTTTACATGCCGCGCTGTCATAACTCTGAGCAAAACTGTAGCTATTAACCCACGTTAACGTTTGTAATGTTTTATAATTAGTATAAGACTTACAGTATACGACAAGCTACGTCGTTAGAATTTGAATATTTGCTAAAACTGTGATGGCTCGGTGACTAAACGACGAAAATATATAAACGTCAAAAGACCTCCCATAGACTTTTCGAAAAGCTTTTATTGTGCATGGTCCGACTCTTACAATAATATAACAAGTTTGAGCCTTATACTTATACTTGACTGAGTATTTTCATGGTGGCTATTACTTTGCCCATAAACCGTGTCATAAGAAGGAAAAAATATTATTTTCTCCCCTCAAACGATCGCGTTCCCCTACCAAGCTTTGAAGAATTATAAGTGCGGTTTATTTTCTTAGATTCTAAGCGACAGCATTTTGTAAGGTAGCATAAGTGGATTAAAGTATTAAATTGATTTTCTTTTGTTTCAGATTTATCGAAAAATCGATTTAGTGACGTGCCAGATGAATTGACGACGTACGTGTATTTAGAAAAATTGCTGTTGTCACAAAACATCATAAGGAGTGTGCCCTGCGCAGTGGGAGGCCTACAGTCACTAACTTATTTAGATCTCAGGTAAGGTGCCTTTGTTTTTATTCGGTTAAATAATAACCCGACGTTTTAAAACTACGTTCCATTGTCTGTGTGATGGGCGTTGTTTTATTTCATGTGCCTAACATTGGCTATTAAGATACATTTATTTCGGTGTTCATTATAAAATTAAACACAATGTTATCTTGTAAATATAATCAAATATGGAATGTAATTATCAATAATGCTACTGTCCAAAAGCTGTTCTCTTATATGTCCTATTTATTTTTTAACAGAAGGATCTCACTATCTCTCTTTGAGAAAAAAATTAATTTTAAAATAACTTTTGGTCTCTGTTATTTACGGATAGGCTGGCGTTCCTCAAAACATGCATCAGATCCATTTTGGCATTAAGGCGCGATTCCTCAGGAATAGCCTTCAAATGTGGCAGCAGGGATAATAGGAAAAGTCTATCTGGATCATCTTGTTGGACGTTGGGAACATCAACATTGGCGAACGCAAACTCATCTGCAGGCTTGCTGACTTTGGCAACTTTAACCGGGATTTCGTATTCTTGAACTCCGTCATTGGAGTAATCTCTAGAATCATTGACGAAGGCATCATTGTCGTTGTCATCGTCAGAGCTATCGTCAGCTTTCGCGAGCTTCAGTTTCTTTCTGAACCGCCATTTCTGTGGTTTCTTCGCCTGATCCTCTGACTCGCTCGAAGCGCCATCGTTCGCCGTTTGTACCGGTACAGTGTCGGGCTTTAGAAGAAATTGCAATTGCTTAAAGTAAATATACGGTCGCCTCGTTTTATTTGGATTCTGAACGTACTTGTGAAAACAGTCTCGGATACTCTTCCACTTTTTCTGCAGTTGAATTTCTGTGAATAAACAAAAAAACAAGTTCACAAACGTGATTTAGGTACACGGCAAGAAAGTTAGTTCGCAGCTACCAGAGACATGTCTCTGGTAGCTGCGACTGACAACACTACTAATTAAACTTTTTTTATTTATTAAAGTGTCAATTTTTGTAATTTGCGCATATTAGTTTAAAACAACTGCCAAGCAATGATTAATTTTAAAACCAAAATTGTTGACCTTTTTGTGCCTACTCGCAGTTGCATTACTCAGCTATACATACATACACGTGATTGTTCACGCATGTATGTATTAATGAATGAATGATAACAACATTGATAAACGAACACTGAACGCTAAGGCGCGATACTTTTTATAAACGCAAACATGAAAGACGAGATTACCAGTCTTTGTTTACAATAAAATAAACGCTTAGTCGCTTACCTAGTTCACGCATCTCACTCTTCGTGACCTTAACGTCTGGCTGTAATAGTTCGGTGACAATTTCTTTCCATAGCTGATATCTAACATTCCTAGCTCGATGATCGACGTTTTCCAAGTCCCATATGCCGCGGCGTTTCTTCACCTCCTCTATCAGTCGTTCTGGGTCGTACTCAAACTGCATGGCCATGGCTATTTGCTGGCGTGTAAACGTCGAGCGTTAGAAACGCGACGCTATTTCGAACGGGCGTGCGCCGGCCGACTGACGCGCAGCGGGCGGGGGAACGCGAACGCGGCGGTAACGCTCCAAAATGGCCGCTCTATTCGATAGGGTGGATATCCTTTTTGGGGCGTGAAAAAAGATGTTTGCTGTTTTTTGTCGGTTCATTTCGCTGATACTGATTGCGCTACATGATATCAAACAATGAGTAGAATTCAAAGTAATATTATATTATACTAAGATCCAGTACCTAGTTTTTGCCTTATCCAGACTTAAAAGTGAGTGGAGTGGAAAGTTTTAAGCTAGCTAATAATGAATTGAATGAATGAATGAATTATAAACTTTTTTTCCATAAGAGGGTATACTGGATTTGATTGTTTTAACTTAAGCAACTTGGGATTAGACTTTATTTTGAGAATCTGTTACCTGAATTTTATGAATATTCTTATTATTAGAAAACCCTGGATCTTGGACAAAAGATGTTTTACTAAAGCTCTTACTCTTACTTAAGCACCTAAGCTTTAGTTGCGTTCCTTGAGAAATAGATGCTCTAAATGAAAACCTGTTTTATTACTCAAGAAGACCGAACTGAATTCTAATCAAATGCGGGACTTCAGAAAACTTGGTCACCCTACAAAACGCCGGCAATCGAACGGCGCGCGCCCGTGCTGTAAACTGCTATTGTAAACAGCGCTCGGTTCGACCCGCCCGGGCGCCCGACTACAAACCGAAACTCGAAAAAAAAACGAGCATTCCGCCCGCTGCGTGTTGCTGCCGCGGTTACAGTGGTGGACTCACGCTGGGTGGATTAGTTTTCGTCACAAAATAGGTTGAATATTCCATAAAAATACAAAATTTACAAAAAAGTACTGACTACTTTTAAAATGGGGTTGTGTTTCTTGTAGCCTTTGACGCTGTCGGGTAAATTGTGTAAATAGGAAAACGCTCGTCGTTTCAACGGCTGCTTACCGCAAAACCACATCGGCTAACCGGCGGCGTGTAGCGTTTGCCACTTTATTTCTCTTTTGCTATCCTCCAGCTACTTATAACCCAGTTAGGGTACGTAACCCTTTGAGTTTGACAATAATGTTAATGTAACACGTGACTTATTTAAAAAAAAAACCTTTTTTTCCGCCAGTTGCATATAGTAAAATTAGGTACGAACGACTTAACAAAAAAAACCAGTAATCCCATTTCAAAAGGGACCGAAATTCGGATGACAATAAAACGCTGATCCTTAAACTGGGTCGCACACACAACACAACATTGCATTGAATAGTCATCCTACACCATTCATTAGAAATGTAGACCAAACGCATTACCGAATACTGGAACCCGGGCTTTGAGAGAACGATACTAGGATAGTATAGGAAAAAGAGCAAATAATTAAAGTGGATACAAAACCACAAGAGATAAGAAATTGAACTTTCGCAAACAATTAGCATACACAAACATTTCCACTTAGCACTTACAGACTCTACCACACCAGTTATCGCACAGATTTTGTAACACCAATTAGCGATGCTAAAAATGCCTCTACTAATAAGTCACTGCTAATTTCATCGTAATAATCAACAATAACACTTTCATTCATATTCACGAATTCTATTACATTATCTTTGGTGAGGAAAAACATTGAACACAAGAGTTGTTTTGTTCGTGCATTATTTATTATGCTTATAATAATGTATGCTCCGCAAACTTGGTTAGAAGAGTCATCGAGGCTCAGGTTCTTTTCCCTCTCCTCATCCAGGGATTTCCGTTACATTCATCATACGTAATTTCCTCGTTAAAACAAACAGGGAAGAGCAACAAACGCAGGATTAAAACAAATGCCTGCTCACAACATCAGTCTTTCAAAGTTGTTTGTTGTTTTGATCCTCAAGCGTGCGTACACACTGAATACGCGGTCGAGTCAAATCCTATGGGGCGTAAGGCTCCTGGTCTAATCAGTTCGTCAGTCAGGCGTGTTTGTATGTTTGATATTTCCGCGCCCGCTATCGCCACCGCACCAGACTCGCAGTGTGAACCCGCACCAAGACAGGAATAACAATCCCCACTTCTCCAGCGATTCCCTGAATGGCCCTAATGGCATTGGAAATAAACCCAACGTTTTGTCGAGATGTATCTTTTATGATTATTACTATTTACGGGCTTTTTGCTTGCCCATGCATATCTCGATTTATTCCTTCTTTGATCTTGGTGTGAGTTATTGTGTCAATATCTGTAAACATTGATTCAGTCACTTTCATAATATCATGAGCAAATGACTTTTAAGCAAATCTTATCAATGCGTTTATCGAATGCGTCTGAGTTTTTTGCATTTATTATTTAATTAATTTGCGTTTAACGGTTGCTTTTATCATTCATTAATTCATCTCTTGCAAAGGCTTATTGACTTTTTTGATACAAAAGTAGGATTAAAAGCTTTGAGCCCCAGAAACTGAATACCTATTGGTCTTGTGAAAATCTAATAAGAATCGTAAAAATTAAAGTCAAAGTGTTCCGTAAGTGTAAGCGTACTACAGTTTCAATATTATGCAAGCTTAATGAAATATAACACGCGCTTATAACAGGTGTTTATAGTTTTATAGACTAAAATTCTTACGGTTTTATCTCAGCTGCATACAGACAGATTATAAAGCTTAAAAGCTCATTAAATTGCTATAAAACGCCAAAATAGCCTTTGCTGGAATGTGATAGGAGTGAGTTTGTTTGTAGGTCGACAAAAAGATCGGTGTGCGAGGTGAACGACCGAAGATGTCACGGCCGCTTTGCCGGCTCGTAGATTGTTATTGGGCGCTGGGTGCTCCTAGTTGTGATAAAATAAGGTTCAAGTTGGCGTGTACGTGGTTGGGTTGATTTGGTATGCCCCTATAAGGTGCACACGTGGTGTACATGATTAAGTGCTAAACAAAACTGCCGTTATATTGGCGTGCAGAAAGGAGACGCCTATCTGTCACTCTATGAGCAATCTAGCCTAGGATGTAATTAGAGAGCGTAAAACATAGGCAGGCAGGTAGGTAATTTACGCAAACAAAGCTGATGATGTTGTTCTGATGGATGATATAAAGGTATTCGTCAAGCTCTGGGGAAATTTGACGACCACTTTTGTGTAATGGTCAAGAAGTTGACTATTAACCAAGAAGTCGCGGGTTCGATCCCCGCACTGTACAAACATTTGTGTGCATGAACATGTCTGTTTGTACTGGTCTGGCATGGTCTGGGTGTTATATGTATTTATTTAAGTTTATTTGTAATACAACTGTTGATTCTGATATCTGTAACACAAGTGCTTTAGCTACTTACGACGGAGTTAGATCAATGTATGTGATGTTATTGTTTAAAAAAAACTTATTTAGTAGCTAGGTACGGGCAGTTATCATTAGGCATTACTTGTAGTCAATTTGCCAAGCTTGATATAAGTTTAAGTAGGTCCTAGTGCCTTCAATAAAATTTCTCTGAAAATTCGGTTATTGTTAGTTCCTTACAAAATTACACCTAACCTACACTTTAATGCTTGCACCGTTATCTTACCATATAGTCCATTACATAGTATCATCGTTTTACGTGCAAGAACTTTAGTAAACCGATCCATCGCCAAGTTAAAATCTAGCTCATGCTTATATTCCAGGAACATCGTGCGTGTGTATTATCGAACACTAAACATTTGTCCGTCCGTCCATACAAACGCATCGTAAACCTACTGTTTTGCAAAGTTAAACTGAAACGTTTACTTTGCTATGGAGCTTTCGCTGAACGGCACATTGTTGGCGTCAAATAGCAATATTCTTGGATCAGGAATCCTTAGAACAGGCTTACGATGGTAACTTAAGATATTGCACTTGCTTCAGTAAATAGAGACGGGTAAATAACATTATAAACTGTAAAAGGTTTGATCAATACAATTCGCAGCAAATTAGTAGACTCTAGAGCACAAACAACTATCGTAACGTATTCGTAGCGTTTACCTATCGTTAACTTTCAATTTTTATGGGTAAAATTGTCAGGTTTTGACGTTTGGACGACACGAATACGTTACGATAACGTTCGTGCTCACCCCATAGTTACACACATGTTCGTTGTTTAATTTTTTTCTTACAGAACTGATAGGATTAACTATCAGTACAAACAGCTGTAGAAATAGAACCCGCATGATTTCTATCTTGATTACCAAATTATTTAACAATTCCATTGTTTCACGTCCTTGTTTGAACAAAGCACACTATCTTATTATTAGTTAGGTATTTGGTCGGTACTTATGGTTAAACTGAAATTCTTGATATTTGAAATACGTTCATTATAATATCAAAATAAAAAGATTTACAAACTAGCAGTGCGAATATGGAAAATCACCTCATACACTCTTACGCAGCTCAATCAAAATACTACTCATTTACGCTTACAAAATCGGTAAATCACCGTCATAAAACCACTGACTGGGTCTAACACACGCATTGTGATCGCGGATCGGCGCGTACGCATCGCCCGTGACGTTCGAAATTCGAATGCGCACACGACCAAGCTTTCGAATGTGGAACACTCGCGCTTAGTTATAAGTGACAATAGAGTTTTATGAAATCTAATCGTACTATTGTTCGTTTCTTTCTGTTTCTAGTAACTATCATCATATTAGAGATATAACATTCAACCAACAATAACTCTGATCAAATGAGGTTATAATAAGTTTGCCCAACTAATGATAGATAACATCTTGAAGCAGTCGTAAAGTTTATTATCGTATTACCGGCAATCCGTTAGTATTTCTTTCTATTGAGACATGCAATGAAAGTTTTAACAGCCTCAGAAACGCGAATGCCGTTAAATGGGTCTAATGCTGAAATTGATTGAAGTAAGCGCCCACAACTAGATTTTTAACCGGCATGCGAATTCAAAAATCAATAATTACGAAACTAAACAAGTTATTTCGAAATGCTGACGGTGAACGAAAGCTGTTTCAAGTCGGCTTGTCGCCTTTGAGGCTCATCGAGACGAAACACTATCTTATAGCCCACGCGATTCCCACGATCGTGATAGCTTCGGAAGTTTAATATCCAGTTTCACCCAACTTTCGATTTCCGTGTGCACCCAAGGACTCATCATACTTGGAACAAAAATAATAACTTTCCTAGAGGTCGTGGCCGTGATAAGCAATTGCTTGTTCATTCCCGATCATTCACGGCTATTGTTTGCTAATCCGTTAAAATAGGAAACCCCTTTTGCTATTCCTTACTACAATCTCTCGTTACCGGAGAAGGTTTATTATTTCCAATAATTAGAAAACGAAATTACAGCGCGGGAATCAACACGTGTCGTCAAAATTATTAGTGCGTGAATTAATTTTCTACAGTCCCCTCTAATGTTAACTGCTGTCCTTCCTCCGAGTTCCGACCCTGCAATAGGAAATGAATCGATATGATGTGGACCTTGAAACACCCACTTGGCCGTGCAAATAATCAGCAGTGAACTACGAGGGGAAAGGTCCCACCTAACGATACGGGGAACGAGAAATAACGATCGATTCCGCTTTATTTAGGTACACTTTTAACCTTCGGGTCTTTCGTCAACCCCGATTTGTTTGTCTAGTCAAGGAAAGTAGCTTTGGATTGAAATTACTTGATTTTTCTTTGAAAGGCGTTTTCCGTTATCCCGTAAGGCTCGATTCATAAGAATCAAAAGCAACTAAAAACTTAAAGCTAAACAAATCCTTTAAGGGTTTGTCTAGCAACACGGATTTAATATGGTGTTGGGATCTCTTAACCCTCGGCCTCTAGAATCTTGACTAGATTACTGCAGACTTGATTTTTCGGAAAGTATCGTTCGAAGTGTACCTATGTAATATACATTTTCAATTTTATAACTTAGGTACTCGTGCATCAAAGCCTTTTACCTCGTAGTCCGGAACGCGAATTGCCCTTCCATAACTAATGTGCTCCGGATAAAATTAGATTGCCTGGAGTAGAGCTGGTTTATTTAATCAAAACCAGCTAGGATTTGCGCATTAACGCTGGGAAACCTCGGAATTATTAACAGGGTGCCTAAGCGAATGTGCGGAGTGCGTATAGAGGGAGGGTCGACCCTCGGAGGTAATAAACTGGCCCTCTGGGCGGGTGTCATCGCTCATACATTCGCTAATTTGGTGTGGGTGTGGCCACGAAAGGTTGGCGTTACACTGACAGATGATATTTGAAGTTTCTGATTATGTGATCAACAGAAGATGAAGTTCGACTGTTGAGTAACGCCGAGAAAACGAAATTGGTAGGTACGAAGCCGTGTAACACGATAAAGTTGTGTGGTTCTTTCACATCGTTAAGATCCTTGATATAGCCAAGAATTCTTACTTTGCTTTTATTGCACCTAACTGCGTACAAGTTATTTAGATTAACATTATTTTCATGAATAATTAACTACGTTATTACGCCTATTCTTCCGCTGTGTCACGGGCTGATGGTTCTTTTTGTTCATCAGCACTCAACTAGCGTTGAATATTGTGATTGTGTTTTGCAACGCATGGCAAAAGCGGACTCCATAGCAATAACGTTGGCGTGAAAGCTTATTTACATTAGTTGACAACTCGCTTCAGGTTTCGTATGAAACTGCACAGATGCCCTATATGGTATACCGATAATGGTTCCATCGAATTGTGTTGACATATCTTATTGGAAAACATCTTGTGGTTGTGGTTAAAATATCGATCGTATGAATTCGTCTTGCACTGACAAAAGATCGTTTTATGTGAACGACCCCTTTGTCGATTCTCTCTGGGGGAATTGGTTATGAACGATCCCTCTTTGTATTCAGCGTTTCAGTCGTTGAAACCGCTTCGTATTCGTATAACTTATCTGGAGTGGTGGTTTAACTTGTCATGATAAAAGTAGCTTTATTAAAGCACACATTTACCGGTGAATTGAATTATTGTAGCACTTTAACTAAAGCTAATTTCACGAGTTATTTATGAACTTTTGCTTAAAATAACTTTGTATAAGTAAACAGTGCGTGCACTTTGCGAAATACAATCCCAAAATGGCTAAAGGTAAAAGCCACGTCCCCTTAGACAAAAAATGGTCGTAGACTGAGGTGCATCGTCAGAAGTAAATATACAGCTTGAGCGAAGGAGACACGTTAATTGATTCCAATGAGACAAGGGGTGCGGATAAGTATACATGGCTGGATTTTATTTCTTCATCTCGAAGTTATTTTGCAACTTACCGATTTGTTAATAAGAACGTATAAGAACTACATTTTACCTGCCGAACTTGACATTATGAATGAAATAAATGTTATTTCTTGCTGATGAGATTAGGCAGTCCGCAGAAAATGTTTATCGCAGCGAAATTTTTGTGTAATAAACCTTTTTCATTCCTTTTATATTATTCAGGACTGTTCTCGACAGTTTTATAACAAAACAACGTATCTCTTCTATTATTTAGTTGCCCCATTCCACGTGTGGGGTCATGTTTACGAATTTATCTGTCCACAAGCAAGACGAACGTCCAATTATCTCCGCTCTACTTCTTTCGCTGTGTCGATATAAAGTGTGAGAGCATTTTCATGTCGTTTCTACTGCATCAGGAAGTTCCGTCTTAAGAAACAGATTAACGGGGTGTTTACAAGTTTTCTTGGCACGCTCTCTGCTTCTATTAGGTTGAGCGTCGACCGATTTATGTTACAACCGATCTAATTACACGCAATCTTATGCCTAAGTAGGTTCGTGTTAAATATAACCACCAATAACGCATTACGTTTGCGTGCATTTGTTTACGTTTAGGGACGTTGCCTTTTTAAGTGTCTGCGTGTTAAAGTGGCTTTAAGGATCCTTTATGCAGGATAATTTTGGGAATTTGATGTTAATTAACTAAATGCTCCGGTTGCGTTTCTCATGCAATAACTGTGTTACCAAAATCATCAATGAGCGACAGTGTCAGCGTAGAAACCAAAATGTTATCTTTATCGTCGTAACAAATTATTGTAAATTGCCTATGCTTTGTACCAAAGGGACAAAGACATCGATCCTTGTGCCAAGGAATTTGTTGTGGTGAGATCAGTGACAGTATCTGATTTCGTATCACGTCCAAACGAAAAACTTAACAACTTGTTAGCCGGGGCCTAAGTTTTCTAGTAAGATCGTAATGAGGACTTACCAGAAAAGTTTAATTCATCATGATATGCTTTACTTAATTTTTTGATAATTGTATATATTTTGTCCACAGTTCAAATCAGCTCACTGAGCTGCCCAGAGAAGTATGTCAGATGCCGCTGCAGGTCCTCCTAGTGTCCGACAACCTACTCTCCACGTTGCCAAAAGAGATCGGGAAGATGACGACTCTGGCAGAGCTGGACGCGTCCAACAACAGGTTGACGCAGGTGCCAATGACACTGGGCGACTGCGCCGGCATGAGGGCGTTGGACCTAAGCCACAACCAACTAGGACTATTACCTTTACGTGAGTACTCTTCTAGTTGCTAGATTCCGACCAACTTCTCTCTACGTTGCCAAAGAAGATTGGCAAGATGACGACTCTAGCAGAACTGGACGCGTCCAACATGAGCATGAGCCGGCATGAGGGCGCTGGACCTGAACCAGAACCAGCTAGGACTATTACTCTTACGTGAGTACTATTATGTAGTTACTCGTTTCCGACCTGAGCCAAACCAGTTAGGACTATTACCTTTACGTGAGTATATTATGTAGTTGCTCATTTCCGACAACCTACTCTTCACTTTGCAAAAATGATTCGGCAAGGTGACGACTCTGGTGGAACTGGACGCGTCCAACAACAGGTTGACGCAAGTGCCAATGACACTGGGCGACTGCGCCGGCATGAGGGCGTTGGACCTGAGCCACAACCAGCTAGTGCTATTACCTTTACGTGAGTACTCTACTAGTTGTGGTATTAAGTTGATCCCTGCTCGAGACAAGCGACGAGTTGCGGGAATTTATAATTATACAGCGCTTTGAGTCGCGCAAGGACTTTGAATGTCTGGCTCGAACAAACCACACGTAGTTGGTGCAACTTAAGTACCTACAAGCTTGTGATCCAGTTTTGTGTATATGGTTTCAATTTCAATGAGAGAATTCATTATAAACTTAGCTAAGTACTGTAACACTTATGTCTGTATTTATTACCTCTACTATGACACAAATAAATAATGTATGTGTTTGTTAAAGTTTTGTTGATTTATAATATTTGTCTTTATCATTCTTACCGCTTCTATCATAACGAGGCAATATGCGGCTAGCATTAAATCGTCAAGAAAATTGCATAATTGAGAAATTACTTTCCACTTTACAGAAATTACTTATCTGAGGCTGGAGCACTTAGATGTGAGCTGTAATTGCATATCCTCACTGCCGTTAGAGCTTCGGAACATGACCACACTCGTCACTTTGGACCTAGACAACAATCCACTAGTCTCCCCACCTACCACGGTATGTATTTTTTTACTGTTTTTTATTCACGACACTTACATCACACCTGATTGTGGTGATAGGGCATACAGCAGCATCATTTAATGACACTATTAAACTGCTGTGAGTGGTGCACCTCTTCCAGATTACTGAGCCATTGGAAATCGAACAAGGGACTTTTAGGTGTTAAAAAGATAATGCCAACCACTACGCCAGCCATAGACTTGTTATAAATTCAACAAATTCAAATGTTCATTGACAAAATATGTTGCAATATTTGTCAACGGTCCAATTATTGCGGGGTATCTCTTTGATGAAGTTATAGCATTAATTAATTTGATCATCCGCGTTTAAATGTAGCGTAAAACATTGGCTGCATTGGTTGCGTGCGGCTCAGCATTAATAAATCTAGTTGATACAGCAGCATCATTTAATGACACTATTAAACTGCTGTGAGTGGTGCACCTCTTCCAGATTACTGAGCCATTGGAAATCGAACAAGGGACTTTTAGGTGTTAAAAAGATAATGCCAACCACTACGCCAGCCATAGACTTGTTATAAATTCAACAAATTCAAATGTTCATTGACAAAATATGTTGCAATATTTGTCAACGGTCCAATTATTGCGGGGTATCTCTTTGATGAAGTTATAGCATTAATTAATTTGATCATCCGCGTTTAAATGTAGCGTAAAACATTGGCTGCATTGGTTGCGTGCGGCTCAGCATTAATAAATCTAGTTGCGTTTGGCAATTTAAATCTAGCCATTTGATTTACGCTTGCAGAACGATCATAAAATATGCTTCTATCTTAGATGTTATTACGTGTAATTTTTGTACTATTAAAGTAGTTTCTAATATTAATGTCTTCCTGACTGGAATTGCTGTGAGATATTGTGAACAAGAGTCCAGTGAGTCGGCGATCCGGTTTAATCTATGTGAGATCAGGTGAAGAAACGACTACTAAAGATATTTTTTTAACATGGCCATGTTTGACCAACAGCCAGCTCCAGGCCACTTCTCCTTCCAAGACGTGCTATACAATTTTCATTTAACACCTTATACTTTTTAAAACAATAGTTATGCGTAGTCGAAGGTCCTAGGGCAGATTGGTAACATCTCGCATCCGCACTGAGCTCGCGTAACCTATCACCATAATCAAATCTTTAAAAAAATATCTATAATTCCAGATATGCATGCGCGGGCGCGTGCACATTTTCAAGTACCTAGAGAACATGGCGAACAAAGACAATCTACCCGCACACAAGAGAGTCGAAGATACACGAAGAGCGGCGAAGCACACATCTTACATAAACAACTCACCGAATCAGTCGACAACTCACCAGATCACTTCGGGCAACGCGACCATAGACTGCTTGAGACATAAGCCGAGGCATGTGGTTGATAGTGGCTACAGTACAGACGGTGTGGACAAGAGATGGTCTAATGAAGGTAAGTTATATTCAAATGTAATATGCCATCTTTTACCCGTGGTAGCAACGGAGCGAAAGAGGTGCTGAATCAAACGGTTTTTTAAAACGGATATTGAAATCAAAATCACGGGAAGCTTACGCATAACCCTACGCCTCTTGCATATCCCGTACGCACTCACTGCCCTGAAGTAGGAATCAAATCTGAAGTATGTCTGTGTGTATGTATCTGAAGTATCTATGTGCGTTAAATCGAATCACAGCACAGCACTTAGCGTTGAGCACGCTTTTGTAGCCACGCAATATTGTAAAGGCCTGTTCCAATTTCCAGAATAAGACTGTAGACATAAAATAATAATAGTCCTCCTGGCAGATTTCGACCACGGCGGCCAATAATAATAATAATAATAATCATTTATTCTCACCCAAATACATACATAAAAAACATAAAATAAATGAGTAAAACATAAAATAAATCTCAACAGACTTAAGCCAACTTCGCAGGACATTATTATAGTGCACAAGTGTGAGCGCAATACACAGGTGCACTCACTGTTCCATCACTCTCAAAGTTCGGTGAGACGGCAACCTACATGACCGGAGAGAGATCAGGCGCAGGACCAACGGCTTAACGTGATCACCGAGGTACGGGGGTGTAACACCGCCAACTTCCCAACTCCGAGCTGTTTTTGGGAAATTCATGACAGAAAATCTCAACAAACAACAAATTCTGGCTTTCTGAAACAGTTTTGGCTCGACCTGGGATTCGAACCCAAGATCTTTCGGATGTAAGGCCACCACACCAACGAGGCAGTCAGAGACATAAAACAACCAGAAAACCGAACACAAATCATCAAGTATTGTTTCAACTGTGTTTATTGTCTTCCTTCAGATGTTGTTAATACGGGATCAAGAAACATAACCAATGTAACAATCTGTAACAGCTACACACCAATATATGACTTACCTCCCCGAGTTTTTGTCCCGTGTCACAGTTCGTTACTCACGATTTGAATAACTTCTTAGGTAGCTGCAGTCACTTATCCGGAACGGATATTATTAAAATGCGCATCGCTTACAATGACTTCATTAACGTGATTAATTTGCGCATCTGTGAATAGAATAGGCGTGACGAACAAGCAATACTGTGTTAAGTACAAGTATCGTGTGCCATACATTTTGGAATGGTTCGTAGTGAATATTTGGATATCTATACACGAATGAACTCGAAAATCTTTATTGTGATTTATATAATGTAATGTGATGTTGTGTGTGCTGAATAAAATAATATTATATCCTATAAAACCCATACTTATAGGCCAGTCACTAACGTTTGAAGCATTTGGCTTTATTTTTTTATGACTATCTTATAATTACTGAAACAGTAAGCTCAAGTAACAACAAGGGTAGAGCACATAGTGAAAAAAGACTGTTACCTATTAAGGTAAAAACAGATTTTCAAAAGCGCAGCGCTGGGCATTCAACGACAAGGTGGACCGATGTCTTTATAAAGTTTGGGTCAAACTGGATTCCATGGCCAAATAAAAAGCTTTGGGGAAGGCCTTTTCTTTCTCGTCTGGAAAATACTTTGCGCAAACCCACTACCAACGCGGGTGGCGATGGGTTATGTGGGAAGACTCCCAAACTCAGAAGGAGTTCGTGTACCCACAAAAAACGAGACGGTCCCCTTCGGTGCCATACTTGAACGGAGCCATGAGTAAGTGTGGTTGGTCTGAATAAATAGGCAATTGCATCCAGACACTATCCGTGTATGTGGGAAGATCTACTAAAGGTTACTTCAAAATTAACGATTACTTGAATTATAAACATGTACGGACTAGCTCGCAGCAGCACAATAGGCATGATGACGCCTATCTTAAATATTTTCATGACCATGGCGTTTAAAAAGCATAGCCCCTATGAAGTTAATACAACCAGTATATTTCCAAAAAGCTGTAGAAACCAATTTTTAAATACACAAAATTCAATAAATATTCGGTCAATTGACTCCGATTTCTGATACATGACCGTGACGTTACGATCATGTATTCCCATACAAAATCTATGGAGGCAGACCATTTTGTCAGATAATAAAAGGTATGTCAACAATTGGTGGTGTCATCTAGCCTATTCATTGACTTTATCCGATAAGTTTTTTTTTAAAAAGAGACTATAACAATGGCGACCCAGTTTCTCGCGCAGCATCTTCTCACCATCAGCCATCAAATTGTCCCGAAACTGTGGTTAGGTTTAATGGGACGTGTAAAAGTGCCCCTACATACGGAACAAATGACTTTTGCGACTTGTGTGTGTCAGTCTTTCGACTAATGATTTTCCAAATCCCCCCCAGGTGGTGGCGAAGCGGGCGGTGGATCGGGTCGCTCCACCCCATCGACGCCGTCGACGCTGTCTCCCGGCGCGGCGCTGTCCCGAGCGCAGTCGCTGTCGAGCGAGACGCCGCTAGCGCCGCTCACGCCGATCTTGACGGGGTGAGTTATTGAACCACTTTTGACATAAACTAACCCACAAAAGTAAAGTTAAATAATGATTGTCTCTATGGTGATAGATTATGAGTGTCATTGTATTGTTCAGTGTAACCCGTACAACAATACAATGTAATAAAAAGTGTAAGGGGTTGTGTACGTACTGTAAATAAAGGGCCTTTCTTTGGTATAAGTATGTATGTTTGTAAATTATCTCTAGGAAAAAAAAACTGCGAAATGGTAATTCATTTATGGATAGTATTCTTTCTTAAATGCTTTTTGTTTTTCTAAAAAAAATATATAATGGGTTATAATTTACTTCTAGACGATATATGATCAGAGATATTTGCTTATTTATTTGCTGCATATTATGTAATGAACTAATGTATTTACTTTGGGGATAAACATTTACTTCTTTGATTAAAATTGCGTTATTTATTGTTTTCCAACGGATAAACACAGTACATGAAAAGGGGATGGCTTTAATTGCTTTCTTTCAGATTTTGAGCTATTTCACGAACTAAATGGATCACATTTCATTAACATTAGATTAGTATTGTATTGACTGTATAATTTAGAAACAATGTACATTTTATTTTTAGTAGGTATTGTCGCTGTTTATATTTACTTTAATTATTTTATTTTCTTTTGCATTCGCCGATCCAGAGGTAATAACTAACTTTAGATACGTCACCGCCATCTATCGCTCCTGTGTCTCATAGTTTGTTTTTCTTTTTTAGTTTTCACCTGTTTTTTATTAACCCCGGTGTTGTCCCTTTCAGCCTACGTATATCGCCCGATGGGAACCTTTCCAATGGCGATGATAAGAGTAAAGTAGCCAACCAACAAACCTACAGGTACATGGTCATTCATATGCACAACACTCACACACATGCCGGCACTAACTTTGCTTGTATCCGCTGTTTAACTTTCAATAACACTCAGATTAATAACATTGGGTAGGTATTTAACATGTAAATAACGTCCTGCTGATAGTTTTAACAAAATTGCTTCTAACTAATGCACTGATAGCTGTTTCAACTAACCCATACTAACCTCAAATATTTATAAACTAATGATGCCACCTAAATCTGAGTGTTATTGAAGTCGCACCAGACACACACACGTCGAAACTAATTATCGAATCGAACTTTCCAGACAATACAAAGAAGCCCTAAGACAGCAGCGACAGCAAGACGTGTACCGCCCCCGCACCGACCAGCCCTCACCGGAACTGGACTCGTCACCACAATCCTTGAACCAGAGTCCCGTCCACGCGAAATCCTCCCCCCACTCACCCGTCAACGGCTACAGCAGTAACGTATCCCCTAGTTTTTACACCCGGTCCATATCTTCCAACGCGAGCATTTCTACCTCATCCCCCAACACTAGTAACCCTCAAGTGCCAAACTCCCCCCTCCTACACTCCACTCCGAGAAGATTCCAGAGTCAAAACGGGAACAGTGATAAAGAAGAGAACAAACGACCAGTACAAAAAGTGGTGCCATCGCGGAACGTGAACAAAATGTATTCAAGTGTGAACGGGAATATGGAGTACAACCGAGTGAACGGTCAGGTCGATTACATAAAGCCGACGTCCCCGACTAAATCTCCGACTAGTAGTCTCGGTTATAACAGTTTAGGGAAGTCGAGTATACCCCGGGTGAACGGGGAGGGTGCTAGATTGCTGACCACTAGCGTGTCGTATGTGAAAGGTGCGGGCCCGAAGCCGGCGGGGAAGATGGCGTGGAACAAGGAGGCGGCGGCCGATAAGCTGAGCTTCACCATGAAGAGGGAGTTCGATAAGCAGAAGGAAGAGGAGGAATTGCTGCAGCAGTTGAGGACGGTGAGTGTATTTTTATATGTCAGTAGTACTCAATTTGCTTAGTCTTTGTCAAAACTACATCGCTTGACATCAGATAAAAATTTTGAATGGTGAAGACAAACGCAAAGATTTTCTAGCATTCATTACCTAGCAGCTTTTGAAAAAAATTGTGACTTCATACCTTTAAACATTGAAAATGTCAATGCTTATGCTAAGACAACGTCAAAAAACACTTTATTGTCATTGAATGTTTCAGGTCTTGTAATAATAAGTTTGACGTGTTTTGAAATGAATAAAATTATGCACATGCATAATTCGTCATCTATGTAAGTCCTCCTCTTACCATCCTGAATATGTCCACACACATGTCAATTCGGTTTTTATACTTCCAGATCATAGAAACCCGACTGAAGATGTCCTTGCCGGAGCAGCTGGCGCCAGTACTAGCGGACGGCGTGGTGCTGTGCCACCTCGCCAACCACGTGCGGCCGCGCGCCGTCGCCTCCGTGCACGTGCCGTCGCCCGCGCAGGTGCGTACCCACTGAGATGTCCTTGCCGGAGCAGCTGGCGCCAGTACTAGCGGACGGCGTGGTGCTGTGCCACCTCGCCAACCACGTGCGGCCGCGCGCCGTCGCCTCCGTGCACGTGCCGTCGCCCGCGCAGGTGCGTACCCACTGAGATGTCCTTGCCGGAGCAGCTGGCGCCAGTACTAGCGGACGGCGTGGTGCTGTGCCACCTCGCCAACCACGTGCGGCCGCGCGCCGTCGCCTCCGTGCACGTGCCGTCGCCCGCGCAGGTGCGTACCCACTGAGATGTCCTTGCCGGAGCAGCTGGCGCCAGTACTAGCGGACGGCGTGGTGCTGTGCCACCTCGCCAACCACGTGCGGCCGCGCGCCGTCGCCTCCGTGCACGTGCCGTCGCCCGCGCAGGTGCGTACCCACTGAGATGTCCTTGCCGGAGCAGCTGGCGCCAGTACTAGCGGACGGCGTGGTGCTGTGCCACCTCGCCAACCACGTGCGGCCGCGCGCCGTCGCCTCCGTGCACGTGCCGTCGCCCGCGCAGGTGCGTACCCACTGAGATGTCCTTGCCGGAGCAGCTGGCGCCAGTACTAGCGGACGGCGTGGTGCTGTGCCACCTCGCCAACCACGTGCGGCCGCGCGCCGTCGCCTCCGTGCACGTGCCGTCGCCCGCGCAGGTGCGTACCCACTGAGATGTCCTTGCCGGAGCAGCTGGCGCCAGTACTAGCGGACGGCGTGGTGCTGTGCCACCTCGCCAACCACGTGCGGCCGCGCGCCGTCGCCTCCGTGCACGTGCCGTCGCCCGCGCAGGTGCGTACCCACTGAGATGTCCTTGCCGGAGCAGCTGGCGCCAGTACTAGCGGACGGCGTGGTGCTGTGCCACCTCGCCAACCACGTGCGGCCGCGCGCCGTCGCCTCCGTGCACGTGCCGTCGCCCGCGCAGGTGCGTACCCACTGAGATGTCCTTGCCGGAGCAGCTGGCGCCAGTACTAGCGGACGGCGTGGTGCTGTGCCACCTCGCCAACCACGTGCGGCCGCGCGCCGTCGCCTCCGTGCACGTGCCGTCGCCCGCGCAGGTGCGTACCCACTGAGATGTCCTTGCCGGAGCAGCTGGCGCCAGTACTAGCGGACGGCGTGGTGCTGTGCCACCTCGCCAACCACGTGCGGCCGCGCGCCGTCGCCTCCGTGCACGTGCCGTCGCCCGCGCAGGTGCGTACCCACTGAGATGTCCTTGCCGGAGCAGCTGGCGCCAGTACTAGCGGACGGCGTGGTGCTGTGCCACCTCGCCAACCACGTGCGGCCGCGCGCCGTCGCCTCCGTGCACGTGCCGTCGCCCGCGCAGGTGCGTACCCACTGAGATGTCCTTGCCGGAGCAGCTGGCGCCAGTACTAGCGGACGGCGTGGTGCTGTGCCACCTCGCCAACCACGTGCGGCCGCGCGCCGTCGCCTCCGTGCACGTGCCGTCGCCCGCGCAGGTGCGTACCCACTGAGATGTCCTTGCCGGAGCAGCTGGCGCCAGTACTAGCGGACGGCGTGGTGCTGTGCCACCTCGCCAACCACGTGCGGCCGCGCGCCGTCGCCTCCGTGCACGTGCCGTCGCCCGCGCAGGTGCGTACCCACTGAGATGTCCTTGCCGGAGCAGCTGGCGCCAGTACTAGCGGACGGCGTGGTGCTGTGCCACCTCGCCAACCACGTGCGGCCGCGCGCCGTCGCCTCCGTGCACGTGCCGTCGCCCGCGCAGGTGCGTACCCACTGAGATGTCCTTGCCGGAGCAGCTGGCGCCAGTACTAGCGGACGGCGTGGTGCTGTGCCACCTCGCCAACCACGTGCGGCCGCGCGCCGTCGCCTCCGTGCACGTGCCGTCGCCCGCGCAGGTGCGTACCCACTGAGATGTCCTTGCCGGAGCAGCTGGCGCCAGTACTAGCGGACGGCGTGGTGCTGTGCCACCTCGCCAACCACGTGCGGCCGCGCGCCGTCGCCTCCGTGCACGTGCCGTCGCCCGCGCAGGTGCGTACCCACTGAGATGGTGACCAATGACAATTTGGTTTTTGACACAAATCAAAATAAATTCTTAAATCCTAGGCCTCAAAATTTACACGTCATTTAACACCTTGACTAAGTGACCATTTCTTATTATTCGTAATATTTGATTTGTAATAGATCAAAAATTCACAAAAAGTACAACAACTGACAAGTGTGAATGATGACGTCACAAATCAGTATCACCATACATAAAAATAATATTATAATAGTTCATAAAAATTACGTCAAATACCTCATTCTTTGATATACACAAATGTGTAATGTGTAACCCACACAATTGGCATGATGACAGCTATCTTAAATATTTTCAAGACCATGGCGTTTAAAAAACATAGCCCCTATGAAGTTAATATAACCAGTTTATTTCTAAAAAGCTGTCGAAACCAATTTTTGAACACACAAAACTCAATAAATATTTGGTCAATTGACTCCGATTTCTAACATATGACCGTGACGTCACGTTCATGTATTTCCATACAAAATCTATGGAGGCAGACCGTTTTGACAGATAATAAAAAGTATGTCAACGATTGGTGGTGTCGTCTAGCCAATTTAACTAAGAAAATAGGTAATATGCCAAAAAGGTCCGCTCAGAATGCATACATCGTGCATAACAGCAGATAGCTAGCTTGTCATGGCACTGAGTTTCAGCTAAGGATAATAAATATTTAAACGCTATCACCCTATCGGTTTGTGAGAATATCACGGGCGGAGCTGGTGCGCAGCGGGTAAGTCGCGGCTGCGCTGCGAAGTCGTCACGGACGCGTGGCGGATACGCAACGTTATCTCATTGTTTTAATAATGATCCCCTTGTTTTGTTTCAGCCAAAACTCACAATGGCAAGGTGTAGAAGAAACGTGGACAACTTTCTGGAAGCGTGTCGAAAAATTGGAGTTGAGGAGGTAAATTACCTTTTTTTTAATGAAAGATTTTTCTTAATTTGTTTCTTACTTCGTTTCACAAGTTTCTACGTGCTTAAATGACATTAGAGCCATTAAACTTGTGTCTAAAAACGTATTATTTAGTCATATGACAAAATAGTTTTAGCTTATTAAACGATTCTCTTTTATCATTTGGTGCTTTTTGTTGACGATTAATTGCTTGATGAAATAAATGTTAAAAATCTTTGCACCGCACCGGATATTTTGATCTGTTATTTTGACATCGGTATACTAAGTTAAGTGTGCAGTGATGACCCTGTGGTTTATCTACTTTGTCCCATTCCAATAACCGTATCACCGTGTCTTATTCGAGTGTTCCAGGGTCACGGTATCCCTTTGCGAGCGGTACAACAGATTGTATACTAAAAGAGACGGGTGGCGTGTGTTGCAGGAGGACATGTGCTCGCCCGAGGACGTACTGGGCCCCGCCCCCCGCGACGGCCCCGCCCACAGCCTCGCGCCTCTCGCTCGCACCGCCGTCGCACTCCTCGCACACGCCACGCCCCCACACCGCGACATAAGGGATATCGATGACCCTGAGTACCCGCACGATCCGAGATACTACAACGACTCGGTTGACTGCGTCGAAGTGGACTACTACAAAAGACAGCTGAGAAGATATTCGGAAGAGAGATTCGTCAGTAATTTCAATTTAGTTGACGATCAACACTACACGATTGACGAGACTGAAGAATTTCAACTGAACTACGAGAACAACAACACCGAATCACCTCAAAATATACACTACTCTCCGGTTTACGGATCGGGCGATGGAGTCCGGAGCCGCGGACCTTACTATCATAAAAATAAAATACAATTCGTTCAACCGTTCTATAAGGATCGTGTGCTTCAAAGCGAGAATTTTGAGATCTACGATACGGATGAAGTTGACTTTCCCGTCGGTTTAGTACAAGAAGAAGATATGCAGCGATACGACAGAGGCAAGATGAATCTCGACATACAGGACAATTTGAACAGGGATCTTAAACCGGAGACTGATACGAATGACGGTGACAACAGACTGCTATTCACTTGCCTGTGCCTCGGCACTTTCCTAGTGTCTACGATTTTACTTATTATTTACCCTCTGTAAGTCTGTTTATTTACAATTTATTTACAACGGTCGAATGTAGAATTTGCATTGCTTGTCTGTGATATGTCTTAGTTTTCAGAAGTATGTTTTTTTTTTATTTAAATGAGTTCTCTGTTTGTCCAGTACGGGCAGACAGCTTAAACATTGTAAAAACGGCAATGCAAGTTTTATTTTCTATCATATGATTTTAATAATATATGGTAACTATTCCCAGTAACTTAAGTATACTTAGTGTGAAATCAATTTAGATAAGTTAAAGTTTATTATGGGAACTGTAACTTATGTGAATCGATCGGACCACATATATTGCCTTACTTATTCACAGTTAAACTGTGACCGTAGTCTGAAATTAGTTTTAGAGGCTGCTTTACTATATTTAATACATTTCTTGTATGCGAGGCTTGATGAAACAAAATGGTATTGATACGAAAGACTTGCATTTAGGCTTGTTGGTTTATAGAATTTTTTCTCAATGTTGCGTATCGCGGAAATGTATTTTGAATTCATTGTGATGTATTTACGTAAAAAAAGTCAAACGTACAGTGCAATTGATATTTGTATTTATACAAACCAGTTGGGTGCTGCCAGTTAAAATATTCGGCAACCTCAAATAGACTGAAAAATATGATTGGATTGCTGTTACTTTGGCAAAGATGGAAAACTTAACTTGGCGCAAAACTAGGACTGTTGATTACTGTTATGTAGGCTGTCTAGATATGAAAGACATGATTTCATTAAATTAGGAGAATTGGCTATGGCAATGTGATTTGACGTAGATATGAATTATTTTTTTGAAGAAATTGGCTGGTATGATTGGTTGAATTAGATTCGATATCGCTATTCCAATTTTAAAATTCATTCCCATTAGAGGCATTTAAATTTTAGTTAAGTTAGTGTAAACGTATGATATAAATTTCCAGTTGATGTTTTTTTTATATATTTTTTTTGTGTTGTGTGTTTTTTTTTATCCTACTCCTACGATCTCAGTGCGTTTGTTGGTTTTGGATCTTTACGAATTATTTAAAAGGAATTTTCTTTTTCTATATTTTTGTGTGGTATTGCATTGTGAAGCTATTTAGATGTAGTATACTAATACCACTAACACATGTAGTATTTTTTGCACCAATTTACTGTAAAGGAATTTGTACATCTTTACAATTTCATTATAGCGATATATTAAGACTTTATATGCCACCGGTAATATGTGGAATATAGTTGGTACTGTAATTGAAGAAGGAACCAATTAAATAAATTCAGCGAAAAAAGTAATGTTAATGGTACAATAACAAAAAATTTGGTGCAATGAGTATTATTTATTACCACGAGTAACTGATGCTATTGGTAGGACGTAAGAAGATAATATTCGTAGCTTAGCTGTTTAACGTATCTTAATGTTTCTTATAAGATAAGAATTGTATGCCTTAATCGAAATTTCATATCGTTATTGTATTATTAATACAAAACTTTGGTGTTTGTATGAACACAGACTACAAACATAATAATTTCTAGGTAAAAAGAACTTGTTTTTCAATGAAGTTTTCAAACGAAATTTTTACCTAAACCTAATTTCTATTTCTACTTGTATATTTTAAAAGTAGTCAGGTCAGTAATATTTAGTACAGTATTTAGATTTTTGAGGCTTTTCGCATATATTAGGTCCTTACCTATGAAATTGGCGTTTTGTATGGGAGGAACAAAAAGTCGAAATTTTTTTATATAGCATATTTATTTAATCAAAGTATGAGCCATTGTAATCTATGCACTTTTGCCATCTCATAGGTAGTTCATTGATCCCTTTACTAAAAAAACCATTCGAACGGGAATCAATAAAATCTTTGAAGGCGACTTGGACTGCCCCATCTGAGTTGAACTTTTTCCCTTGCAAGAAGTTATCCAAATTTCGAAAAAAATGGTAATCTGTTGGAGCAAGGTCCGGGGAGTACGGTGGATGCCTTAGAGATTCCAATTGAAGTTCTTCTAATTTGCTAGCCGTCTGTTGTGCAGTGTGTGGTCTAGCGTTGTCGTGAAGCAGCAGTGGCGTAGAGCGATTGACCAGCCTTGGTTGTTTAGCAACTAGCTTTTCCATCATGGTTTGCAATTGCTGACAATAGATATCTGCCGTAATCGTCTGGCCAGATTTGAGAAAACTGTAATGAACGACACCGGCGCTAGTCCACCAAACGCTTACAAGTAACTTTTTATTGGTCAATTTTCGCTTGGAGCAGGCTTTGGCTGGCTTGCCAGGGTCCAGCCATTGCGATGAGCGCTTCCGATTATCGTAGAGAATCCACTTTTCATCACAGGTAATGATTCGATTTAAAATCCCTTCGTTATTGTGCCGGTCAAGTAATGTAACGCAGCAGTTGACGCGCGTTTGCCGGTTTGCTTCACTCAATTCGTGAGGAACCCACCTTTCAAGTTTTTTAATCTTCCCAATTTGCTTCAAGTGGATTAAAACAGTTTTATCACTAACGCCAAAGCCTGCAGCTAACTCGGACGTGGTTTGCGATGGATCCGCTTCCACAATAGCCTTCAATTCTTCATTATCAACTTGGGTCTCCGGCCGTCCACGGGGCTTGTTTTGCAGGTCGAAATTTCCAGAACGAAAACGTTGGAACCAAAAACGCACTGTGTTTTCTTTTGCGACACAACCGCCATACACATCATTAACCCTTCGAGCCGTTTCCGCAGCACTGGTGCCACGGTGGAACTCGTACTCGTAAATAACGCGATATTTCAAATTTTCCATTTTGTAAATTGAGCGATGCAAACAGAAAAAAGATAAGTAAAAAAACAAATGAATGACGGTTTACGAAACACAACTACATGTGGAAATAGCTGTATAAATTTGAATTTCGAATTCCTAACCAAATAGGAAAAATTTGTGATCAAAGTGGCCAGTACGACAAAACGCCAATTTCATATGTAAGGACCTAATAAATTGGATTACAAATATATAATTTCCATTTGTGTAAGGTATTTTATAAAGTAGCCAACCACTAGCGATGCCAACAAAATAAAAATGAAGTAATATAAATAAAAAATTGTTAACATAATGCATTTATGATACAATAAGAATGACTAACCTTGCATCACTGTTATTAACGGCGAAGATTTTTAATGCAATGTTAAGTTATTTTTGTACGATTTTATTATCATTCCAAAGATGTTTAATGTAATAAAGACTGTAAAATTAACTGTATAATAATGCGTATTAAGCTATTTGAATCTGTTGTGTCTGAAAAGTCCTTCCAACACTGTAATTTTACTACGTTTGTATTTAAGTTTCGTGGGTTCTGAAAAGTCTTCTTAAAAATGGCATGTACTGAAATAGCCTGACTGAACATAACGACACTTCCAAAAAACTAAATAGAAATCTAGGATCCTGGTTGTTTTTTTTTTCCATAAAATTATAAAAAAGACTTACTTCTTAACACTTAGTAAGCTATCAAAATATTGTTACGTTCTAGGGGTGTGGGATCTAGATTGAAATGCACTTCTAAACCGATGAAGTAGAGTAGGATTTATTGTACACACTTTACGTTACAACACTTAGTACACAAACACTTATATCGCACTCCAAAATCTTCTTGTCGCAGTTTTCGCTTCGATGTTTACTCGTCGCTTTCCCAAATTAAACTCCAACTCGGTCGCATTCCCGGGCTCCTTATATACCGGCCGTCAAGGACTCCCGAATATTCGGTAGGTACCTACTACCCAGTACGAGACTGTTCGGGATCCTTCCAAATGCCGTCTTGCCTAGCCTATACCTTTCTCGAATGTTCGGCATCATAGTGCTATCCCTGTCTTGTGCTGTCTCTGTCACACCTTTCTGGAATGTTCTCAGTATAGCTGTCTCTCTCTAATCGTGCTATCTCTTTCACTCCTACTAAAAATTACGTCATATACTGAAGTGGGCTTCAAAGGCCCATAAGGGGTCCTGAAAACGCCTGAAAACGGGTTTTCAGGTTATGGCGTCATCTGATAGAGGGTGGCCTGAAACGGACTGAAAACATGTTTCAGGCGCCTGAAAACAACGGCAACTTGGGTGAAATTTCGATAAACTAGTATGTGTTAGAGCACTCTCTGAAACGGCCTGAAATGGTATTTCAGCCTGCTGAAAACGCCTCCAAGGCACGGAAAAACACGATCAAAGTTTTAGCACTAGCCCACCGGCGTAACAATATGTCCGTCTATAAACATGCAATCTTAGATTGACCTGCTTACTTATTATTTTTTAATTGAAAATTAACTTTAATGTACGAAGACGTACATTCAATAATTCTCTTTTCAAATGTCCTAGAATTCTTATTGAACGTTTGATAGGGTATAAATATGCCATATTTTTACTTTAATACCTATTTTCTACGTGATATTTATCATGAATACTTTTCTATTCTTTATCTGGTCAGATTTTCTATACTTCATTAATATTATAAAGTTATTTTGAGCTTTAAAGTTGCGAGTACAATGCTGGTAATGTAAGATAGATAATTAATATATAATTTAATTAATCAGTACATAGAGCATAATATAATAGTGTTTTAGCTTGTGGTGCTTGGGTACTTATTTGTGTAGCGTGGCTGGTAAAAGTGTACGTAGCGAACGTTTGTTTAGTTAAACACACTTGAAAGAAAAAATGGACTGCCACATGCGGTACACGAACCCGCGCCTCTCGCAAGCCGAGCGATTGCTCTACTTGTGGGTGTATAATTCCGCCTGTGGCAGACAATTTTTTCTTAGTGTGTTTTAATTTACATTTTAAACAAATTGGCATTGTTAATGCTAAAAATATAGTAACTTAATTGTTTAATTAACACAAAATGACCTATTCAAAATTAATGAGTTATACAAAAAGTCATGCGGTTGATAATGTATATTCGGGCCCTATTGATGATACAAATATTAGTAAAGACACTTCTATCAGCCAAAAATTAAAAAAAAAACCTTTTTGGTGTAAAATAAAAATTAAGTTTTGTTTTTGTAATCTCTCAGATTTTTATGAATTAACATAGGGGCTATTGAGCCGTTTCTGAAAATTCATTCATCTCATATTTAAAACAAGTTTTTTTTTTGGTAACAGATATTTTTCCAAATATGTACTATGTACTTTTTGTATGTACTTACTATGTTTTCTCTACTTAAAATATAATTCTTATTGGTAATTTTCAGTGTTTTATTTGTTTTCCTTCTTATTCGACACTCAATCATATAGGATATATTTAAATTGACAAAATTACCTGATTTTCTGGTAGAATACAAGTTTATTCAACTTATCCGTTTCTACGGGTGATATGATGATATTATAATTAACTAGCGGACGCCGCAGACATTGTCCTGCCCTTTATTTTTTCATCGTAACAACCATCCACGTACTTTAAGGAATATCATAAAAAGAAAGTATTGGTTGAATTGGTCCAGGCGTTCTCGAGTTATGCGCTTGCCAACACATTCTGCGATTCATTTGTAAAGCTATTACAGCCTTTAGAAACTGACATGTTTTTGTTACTCGTCAATCATAATATTTATTGCATGTCGCAGAATACAGTAGCGTGTTGCAATGCAAATGTGTAAACAAGTAAAATTCAATTTCATCTAGAGTCACTATCGAGTGATTCGAGGAGACATCGGTCTCCGTTGGATCTTTGTGATCGCACAAAAAGTTTTCAGATTATAATTTTTAGCTGAAACATCTCAATTTCTCACCAGAAACTGATGTGCTGCGCGGCCGACGTCCTAGAAGGCAAAGGCACAGTGCAAGTCGCTATCACAGTGACAGAACTTCTCCGGCGACATAATGGTCTTCGCTCGTTGCCCGCCGCGTTGGCCGCAACCGCGCCCTCCACCGCCGCTGCCACCGCCACCTAGCGCCCGAAACTTGCGCTCGCGCCGCAGTCTACCTTGTCTCTGTAAAACCCGAACGACCAATCACACGCAGCCTGATAACTTTGATTCAAATCAAATAGTGGAAGATATGGGATAATTTTGATTAAAATCAAATGGTTGCAGTGAAAATGTGACAATATAAAATTATGTTTTTTTTTAAATATTTGTTAACACATAAAAGATGTGATAAACCTTATAAATACCATAAGAAATAATCTCATAGCATAGCAAAACCAAATTGGTTTGTTAAATAGTGGTTTCTTAACAACACATGCAAATGATCGCGCCAATAACGAAAGAGATGAAAGAATGCTTTTCGTATTACTTCGTTACTACGCAAAGTCGGCCGACCTGTACGAGGCCATTTTTTTCAGCCCATTCTCATAGCGCCCGGTGACATGTCCTCCGCTGTTTTATTTTAATCGAAGTACAAAATAAATATCCGCTGTCTGTGTGGTCTAGGGTGATGACGAGCGAGGCAAGGCAGTGAAGTGGATGTGATGAAAACTGTGAGAAAGATAATTGTCCATGCTTAGTTTGTAGGATTGTGAGCACTAGAAATACTCGTGCGCGGCACATACTAGTACCATTATTCTTGTTGGTAAGCTATGTTACCCGTTGTTCTACGTGCAACGCGACAATATCAAATGTGACGAAGCACAATTGACATTGACACAAGTATCGGTCCCTTTGTAGGACAACGCCTTATGCCCAGGCTTATAGTCAAATAGAAAACGAATAAGAATGAATTTTAACGTTTCATACCAAAAACATATAATATATCTAACCATTAGTGATTGAATGCTACCAGATGGTAATACTTCTTTTGTATATCGATCAATATCACTCTACAATCTAATGACACAAAAAGAGAATTTAATGGAATATTCTCAAAAACTGTATTCCAAAAATTTCAAATAAATAATTGCTAACTTGAACAGAGAACGAATACCAATTAAACTTTTTACGATGTTTACCTATGTAATGATACCATTTCACTAATATTATGGGGAATCGCGTTACGAGACAAATGAACATACTTATGATTTGCAATAAATGTAATTAATATTTTTCTAACATTTTGATGGCAAGCTTGTATGGATGTCTTCCCCATGTAGTTTCCTATCTATATCCATTTAGATCGATCAAATTCTACTTGTTGTTAAATGTAAGATACGTAAGCAATAGTCTTAATAATAAGCTATACTACATTGACCATTATAGTGTAATTAGGGGCCATCCATGAATTACTTCACACGTTAAGGGGGAGGGATGGGGTTGACGTAGTGTGACATTGTGTGACAAGGGGGTGGGAGGGACCCTAAATTTCGTGACGTCACATTTCAAAGCTCATTATAATCACAGAATGAGTTTTGTGCACTGTTGTTAACTTCCCGATTATCAATGTTTCTATATTTTAACTGGTAGGGTTGGCTGGAAGAGATCTCTTAGAGATAAGTCCAACATAATTTAAATTGAAATAAAAAAATACGGAACCGCTGTTTTAATTAAATAATTATTTCTAGGTGTAAAAATGTAAACATGCTATCGACGGGACGCACACCAGGGAGGGGTGGGTTCACACAAATGTGACCAGCTGTGGTAACAAGACGGGAGGGGGGGGGGGGGGGTAAAAAATAATGAAATTTGTGTGACGTAATTTATGGATAGCCCCAAGACGTGTTTGATACTTGACGTGTGCGTGAATTGTAGTTTTTTACTCTGCGTATCAGACAGTAAGCGTTAGTAGATGTCCGTTTTACACGTTATCGTTACATTTTCTCTTTTAAATATTAAGATAAATGGGAGAAACGATAATGATTGATGATATAAAAATAAAATGGAGAAACGATGATGATTCGAAGTCGTCAGCGATATTGTTTTCAATATCTTTTCTTGGATAAACTAAAACTAAATATAGGTACATAATTCGTA
Source organism: Pyrausta despicata (assembly GCA_963921415.1). Classification (NCBI taxonomy): domain Eukaryota; kingdom Metazoa; phylum Arthropoda; class Insecta; order Lepidoptera; family Crambidae; genus Pyrausta; species Pyrausta despicata. Next base: position 13,728,112 of record OY992848.1, read on the forward strand.
TATAATTGTCTTTGCGCAATATGTTTTAGACACAATCACTGTAAGGTGCTTTTAAATTTTGCACAAGAATCACGAATTTACTAGGAAATTTTTGACCTGTCGTTTACACATGTTATTAAGGCACGTTTAGCGCAATTTGTTGTCAAATTCAAATAGTGAAGTGCCTGAATCCAATAGTACTGTCGGATTCTCCTAAATTTCGTCACTGACTATGTTTTTCCCGTCTACGTTCCCGCGCCGTCACCCATAAACGTTTTTCAATTTTTTTTAAACGATGCTCATTTCGTCCTGTTCCGTCTGGATAAAATTCGTCACGTATGCACCGTCCTGTAATTTATTTTGGTGTGGTTTTCAATTACTAGTTGGTAGCTTTTTATTCTCTCATTGATCCTTTTATTTAACTAAGTACGTGTAACTGTTTATAAGCAATATTTTTACAGAGAATCCAACAGTACGCCATGTCCAAAGTAGTCAATGAAGTGTCTTAGTAAGATAATGTTTTTCACTTCAGTAAACGCGTTTTAAACTGATGTAGGTAATGAGTGTTTACAATTACTCTATGTATGTAGTTATGAAATGCAAAAATACGGTTTAATGCCGTCGCTATCTGTTCGGAAATACTTGAACCGTAAGTAAATGAGATATACCAACCAATCACTCAAATTCTTGTTAATACCTATACAGGTAACCTACCTGCTTTTGACGTGTGTGTTAATGATAAGCTAGTGTAGGTGCATCTTGTTACATCGCAAACGTCAACTGACATGACGAGCGTAACCAGTCTTCTAACAGAATTATATTTGTGTTGAAATGATACACTTTTTAAGGGCTTATTTCGCGATTTATTTACATTTTATTGTAACCTGACGTTTCAGACCCTTTTCAGCGTCCGCGGTCACAGGTAGAAATTAATCGCGAAATAATCCGTAAAAAAGTGAATCCTTTTAATGTCTACTGTTCGCGTAAACCGAAAAATCAAATATTATATTTGTAATTTGATGGTCACCTCAATGTGGTGGTCACTAAACTACTATTTCATAGATTTTGCGTGTAAATACATAGCTTGATTGCACACTTTGCTCTACGTTCTATGCTCAACTGGTGTTCTTTTGTAAAGCTCTCGATTTATTTTTAGAGGTGGTTACATTTCTGTCATTTCTGACAGCTAGGAAAAACTTAATGTAGCATTTTTTCCTTATTATTGATTATAAATTTGCTTTTAGAAGCATGTCTAGTGATTAAAATTAAGTATCAATCATTGTTGCGCCAAGTATGAAAAGGTCAGTAGTTACAAAGAACCAATGGATTTAACTTAATGTGATCATTGTACCATAAATTTGGCTGTGCAATATCTTAGGAAAATCCTTATGGTTCATAATGTAGTATTTAGTCAGTTCTACCATTTGTATGATTTATTTTTCTTTTATATTCTTAATAATTAAGTTGATATTGTAAAAAATAAAAATGTTTTCACTTTCCTGGCATACAATACTTAAAAATTTATTGACTATATTAAATGTGTTAATGTAATTTATTCATTTTCGATATTCAAATGCGATAATTTTGTAAATAGTAATGATCTTTTATTACAATGCTATATTACATATCCTGTCCCTTACCACCGAATTTTGGACATTATGGAATACTATAATACTCAAATAATGTATTTTAGGATATTTTTTTCTTGTCACAAATATTGTAGTCAATTTTAATTATAAGGTCACATAAGTGTATTATAATAATAACTCAAATTGTGTATTGATTGCTGTAATTGTGTTTGACCAACACTATTTAGTTATAATTATATTAAAAGAAGCGCTTTATGTTATTATTTGCAGTATGTAATTTGTTATTTTTTAAAGTATTTGTAATACATATTGTAATTATTATTCATGTCAATTTATTACAATGTAATTATATATTTTGAAGATTTTTAGTTTGTCATTTTGATTTGACGTCATTAATTCTGAACAATAAGATGTAATTTTCTTTATCTATGTTTTGTGTTACCACAAGGTATCCATGTTATCCATACAGAGATAGTTTGATTAAATATTATATTTCATGTATTTTGTAATTTGTTACGATGGTATTCTAATGTTTTTTACCTTCCAACCAACTTCTATGCATTTTCTCAGTATAATATACGCGTTATAATCATTTTATAATTTACATCAATTACTAATCGCAAACGCTAAAAAGATTACGAAATTCAGTCTCAATTCTAGATTCTGTTATTACTTACCTACTTTAAACGTAATACTATTGTCTTTGTATAGAAGCTATTAAAGGATGTGTAAAATATGTAAGTTTAAGTTTAAAGAACTGAACCTGCTGGAATCGAGTCTTTGTCCTGTTCAAAGATAATGTGCCAAAGACTATGGGTGGAGGGTTTCCTTGTAAAAACGAACACTGTGTATTGCACTGGTCTCTTAGAAGTAAGTTATTATTCGGCAATACCGTATCCTACACACGTGTTTATATGTAGATAAATAAAACATATATACATTTTCAAAAACAGTTTGAGTTTTATTTTTAACCTATGAACTATGTTTCTACATAAAACAGTTACTTGCAAACGTACTTTTGAGTACGTACAGTCAGCGTCAAAAATGCAGTAGTACTTCTACCTACCAAAATAACAAAGCGAGATACTCAAAATGTTATCCTCACAGGACTAAAAATACAGATATATTTTTGACGCTGACTGTACATATACTATTTTCTGATTTATTCTAAGTAAGTAAGTACCTACCTACTTATTGTCTCTTAGTATAACGTTCTTTAGTACCGTTAGCAAAAGACAGCATCACCTCTTGCAACACACGTACAAACGAAATTAAAAAAACACGGTGTCCAAAATCTATTTAGGCGAAAGTTGCAAGTAACCGACAGTATTATGGCGCGGTAATCAGGTACGTCCAACGAGGGGGCGTGACCACACGGGTGCGTAATCGCCGCACGCTGACTCGCAAGTTCGGGACACGCCTTTGACGCCGGGTGCGCTGGCGCCGCGGTGGCCGCCGTGTGGTGGAGAAATTGTTTGGTCAGAAATATCTTAACGTCTGAAATGTGCATTAACAAACTAAGCTAATTAGCAACATGAGAAAAATTGCAGAGTATTCTCGACCGGCACCACCCTCGTACATAGTTTTCTATTGCATTCAGCAAATTATCGTTAACGAGAGTCTGATGGGATCCATCTGCCATTCACTGGATAAATGCTCAAATCCCAAGACATAGTTACAATTGCACACATAGGTACCGGACAAAGCGATCAGGTACCTACAGTAAGAAATAGCGAGATTTGGATCCTATCACATGATGAACTGCTTCTGATAGAGAGCGTGACAGTTTTATTTGACTAAAATTTACACTTGCTCACTTTAAGTACCTACCTAATTACTTGTGGTTTATATTTGTGAACCTCATTAACATGTCTTTGTTTAGGTAAAATAAATATCAACTTACCTATACATACTCTATCTATCTACAGCACTGTCGATCTACTTAGATACCGATATTATGTATCGCAACCTGTTAAACTGATTTATTCAGCATGAATTTAATATCCTATCAAAAAATCAATTCCCCGTAATTTCATTGACGCTACAAAAGGAAGGAAACACCGGCATTGTTAAAAGACCCACTATCCAATGAAGCCGAATTCATTCACCATTACTGTTTGTCAGTCGAAAAAATGGTTGAGCCATTGTTAATTTTACGCCTACCAGCTTTCTACAAGTATTATTTACTTTTCGTAAAATCATCGCCCTTGTTTACAAGTAATTAATTAGTCTCTCACAAAGGAGGTTCGGCTATTCGGGCTCACAGGCGCTTTCTTTTTTTTAATTGTCTATGCCTCGCATGACAGCGATGTTTTCGGTAATGGAGGATATACGTTTTGGCGGTAAATCGAGCGGAAAATTGGTAACTTTAGCACCCTATTCGAGGGTGCAAAGGAAAGGTGGAACGTAATGGAAATTAGGCAGGCGCCTAACGATACAAGTTGGTTCGTTAACAAGGGGATCTACTTTGTTATATCAAACAAAATCTTGCTGAATTTTAACTTTTAGTAACACAACTAAATAAAAATAAAATGCATTGCATGCACCTTCCTAGCTATTATCTTAATATTAACCAAACTTTGACTGCGTCGTTGGTGTAGTGGCAAAGTTTGAGATTTTCTATCATGAGTTTGTCATAAACAGCTCGGAGTCGGGAAGTTGGCGGTTTTACACCCCCGTGCCTCGGAAAGCACGTTAAGCCGTTGGTCCTGAGCCTGATCTCTCTCCGGTCATATCGGATTGCCGTCTCACCGAACTTTGAGAGTGATGGAACAGTGAGCGCACCTGTGTATTGCGCTCACACTTGTGCACTATAATATCTCCTGCGCAGTTGGCTGATCTCTGTTGAGATTGGCCTCCGTGGTCGAAATCCGCCAGGAGCACTATTATTATTATTTACCAAACATTAGTAAGAACCCGGTTTTAAGTGTTCTTAACAGCCTTTCCATTTAAAAAAAAACTGGTTCGTAATTTGTCATCTTCTTTTTTATGCAGGAGGATTGACAATTAACTGTATCATCATAATAATTTTACATTTTGCCTAAAGGAGATTTCTCGATCCACGATTGCACTTAACGTTCTAAATAAGTTAGAATTTATTAATACAACCAAGATAGCCGTACAATCGATAACAAAAGCTTACGTTCCACGCAACTAACAAAACTACGACTCCATCGACATAATCCAGACGTCCCACATCTGGATTTGAATACAATTTGCAAGTGAAAGACGCTGTGCCAATAAAAGGACATTATTTGCATGGCATTAAACTGATAAAGATAGTGCGTATAAATGTCGCCAGCACGCATCCGATAGATGTCACAGATAGGGCAACATTGATAGTCCAGTCAATTAAGCTTAAATTAGGTAAGAATGTCAGAATTCGAGATACTCAGCTGTAAGTCTGCAAATACTTGTATATTGAAACCCTAAAGCTGTTAACCTAATTGTACCTCAAAACCTACATACCTATGGTAGGGTAAAGGTACCTACGCAACTATTAAATTTCAAGGGCAAAGTTATTTTTGTAAATATCTCATTTTCTATGGATTTTTTGCTATTTGCACTTAGTAAATTTAAAGTTTAATATTGATATTGTAGAATACCAAATTCTGTACAACTTTTTTTTATACGTTGAACCGTTTTCAAGATAGAGGGCGGACAGCGCGCGGTCACAAGATCCCTTCAGGTCAAACGGTGCCTCCGGTCGAAAAAGCGCCATATATAGGTAGTTATAAATTATCTATATACCAATGATTGTAAACATTGGTCAATTTTTGTCAACTATCATATAATATTGTTACGGAAGTGGGTACGGGATTGGAATAAGATGCCGATTCAGAGAGTGACATTTAATTTTCACCTCACGAAAAAGGGTCCACTGTAAAAAATATTTTTGAACAAAATTTGTAGATAGTTTTTAGATTACGGCATTTGAACACAGATCGTAACGTGATCGTGAAACCTAAAGATAAACTTTATAGTTTTTTCATAATTAGAGCCACGGTACACTTTCGGCTTCTGTCGTCACAACTTGCGACTGTCAGCGATTAAGCCATGACCATTGGTCGACACACTGTCATTCACACGCGAGCCGAATACCTCATCCATGAAAAAATCCTAAACGTATAGACACCCTAACAGTAACGTTGTACGCCACCGACGCGCGCGCAGCAGCGTCCCGTGGGCCGCGACACCAACAATTGAATTAATAAACACCTCCATTTTATGCATCACTTGCATGCTCCACGATGGATAGCATAATTCGCAAGGATGCTACGGAGAGGTAGAATGGATAATATTGTTTGTTAGTTTAGGTTTGGCACTAGGAAGTTTAAAAGTAATTCTTTGCTTGCCAGAACATATCATGGCTGAAGTCTAGACAGAACGAGCCAAATCTTCGTGAGTAAATACCAAGTACCAACTAAAATGTTATCTGCCTAATCACAAGTTCTGTATTTCAAATCCACTCGACTCTTCTTAAGTGGATTAACTTCTCTGATGACGAGAAAAAATCAACCAATTAAAACGTCAGTATTCCCCATTTTTATAACAGACACCTTACTAAGATGTGAAATAATGATCAATTGGGAAAATGTTAAACGCATAGCATAGTTGTTTGCATCCACTTTTAAATTTTTTTTCTTTTTTTAATAGGTACAGTTACAGATTTCAAACGCTGGTGTGGTGTTACTCTGATTTTATAATGACCGACGTCCAGCACGTATATGTACAAAATGCGCCCTTTATTTAGGTACTCGAACACAACGTGAGGCTTTGGTTGAACGTTCTTCTCAACGTCCATCAGTTTTTTTTTACATACATTGACCTGACTCCGTGGTAAGTAGCTTAAGCACTTGTGTTACAGATATCAGAATCAACAGTGTTATTACAAATAAACTTAAATAAATACACAAATGTTTGTACAGTGCGGGGATCGAACCTGCGACCTCTGGGTAACAGTCAACTTCTTGACCATTACACCAAAGTGGTCGACTTCGCGCACTGTAAGCAGTGCTCTATAAAACTCAAGTTTTATTAAATCAAGTAGGTATCTGATCCGTAGGGAAAATTTTTGTTACCTTACCTACGGCCTGGGGTAAAACAGAAACTATTTAGTAATCTGTGGTAAAACCGCGTGGCATCTGATTTCAAGTATTCATGGACCGAACTGGCTGCAAATTGAACATAAGGTATATTAAGAAAGAAGACATTTCCTGGCAAGTAATAAAATTATCAAATTTTCTCTGATCCCAACCCATACTGTTCGCAGTAACTCCAGTCGGTATTGTGCTCCAGTAGGTGTCACTGCTCGACTGTGGGCGCGGCGCCCGCTGCGCTACATCGCGCGTGCGCAAGCCCGCACTTATTTTAGACACACACAGCATTAGCATAACACGACACCTCGTGCGACACGCTTAGAACGAGGAGGTTATTTTTTGATACAGTTGTTTGTTTGAGATTTTATGGGTCATCCGTGGGCGAATGACTACAATGAGTGACGACGTAACAATCGGAGGAATTTTCCTGTACTTACCTGCTTTAAACGTTCTTTAGGTGATGATCTTATCTCGTTGCACTTGTATTTTTGCCCGAAGAGTCATGTCTTGTATATGGTAGGACTGCCTTGTAAAGGTTATGCCCAAAAAAAATACTGGAACAAGAGAGCGATCCGTTAAATCCCGAGTTCAACCTCAAAAGTTGTTATCGTGTAATCTTTTTTATAAGTGTCAATGTTAAGTACCTCGGAGATGATGGTACTTTGACCTCCTTGCCTCAGACTTAAGCGGACGGATCAGTCCCAAAAATGTGCTACTAGGTAAAGCCGAAACACTGGAGCAGGATTTCTAAATATACCAATATATGTATAAAATATACAAACTGCCTGTAATACTAATCAGACTTGTAGCAGCTAGTACAGGCACTTACCCTGCGACCTTTATAGCGGCGACAGTCCATACTACTCCATTACCGGTGGACATAAAATTAATAAAATCAATTTATTTTTGTAAATAGAATCACAAGGAGCACTTTTACACGTCCCAAAATAACTTATAAATTAACCCTACCACCGCTTCGGGACAATTTGGGCCAGTGCTGAGAAGAAGTGGCGCAAAAAACTCAGTCACTATTGTCATTGTCTCTTTTCAAATTTGATTTAGAATAATTTTAATTGTTTACATTCATTTCATCTTTGTCATTTACAATCAATTTTATTATATTCTTTCGACATTAATTCATATACATATCTACCATACCCACCCTACCTTGCGCTCTAGATCAGATTTCTAAAAAATTTTCTACCCCAACGGCTTAACCATTGCGTCACGCAATGTGCCCTGGGCAGTCTAGTATTCACATTACCTAAAACTACCAAAGTAGGTATTAAATAGAAAAACGTTATAAAAATATTGTAAAGTAATAAACATATATGATAAAGTAAAAATTCAAATTGTGTGTGAAAACCTAGATAAAATTAAATCATTACAAGCAAAAACTAGAAGCACCGGATTGCGTAACTTATCATACCTACCCAGATATAAAATACCTTCATGCAACAATGTTCATGGTAAAAGAATGTGGGAGTATTTCCTGCCATCTACTTTAAATGAATATCCTAGCAATATTATTGAACAAATAAGTAATTTAGAAAATAGTGCTAAATGTATAAAAATACTTAAGAACTACATATTGTCCTAAAAATTGTAACGAGTATTGTAGTGACTCATTACCACATATAAATCTAAATAGGTTTTTGTAGGTATTTAAATATGTTTTTTTAATGTAAATTGTTTTAACATAAATAAAGAAATAAAGAAAGAAAGAAGTTATTTAACCCTACTTAGTCCGACCATTTGTCTACATATCATTACACCTGACATACACATTTATACGCCAGCATCGAGTTACCAGCATTAGTCCACTGTCCATTTGCAAGGCGCTGATTGTTCGTATGTTTGTTTATCCTGATGTATGTTGCGCATAAATTACTGCGCCTCGGGCTTTTCCAATTATACGCGCACAAGCCGTGTTAAGGGGGAAGTGTAGGAGAAGGCTTATTCGAAATCTACTTAGGTACTTTAGTAACTTACGCTTGGGTTTAATTTATTCAGATTTAAGTCAGACCTAAGTAAGTCCTACATTATTTTTTTGGTGTGGAATTGGCAAGAGTTGGTGACTAGACATTTTTTGGTTTGTCCAGAATTCGACAGTGTTCGAATTCCACACATAAAGTGTTCCTAGTTACATCCTTATCTAGATTGTCGTTTATTTACGAGTAATAGGCAATAAACGAATAAACAATTTGATGATAATTAATTTGCCGTCAAGTTATGACTTTTACAGTCGTGACTTGAAAATATGCCAATACCTATGTTATTAATTGTAGATTTACTAATTGTAATATGTATGCGCTGAGCGTTTAATTAACTGCGTAAAAAGTGAATGCCAATACATATTAAAAAAAAAATTCAAATGGAGATAAGGTTAAAAATGTGAAGACAATATTTCGAACTGTTGTTTTGTCAGTAGAGTTATTTCATAAACAAGTATACGTACTTACTACATACCTTTTAAGCTTTTATATGTTTTATGCATCTTTCATTGATTTGGAACCTAAAACCAAAAAGCAAACGGCTCCATCCTGCTTTAAATGAAACAGCACATTTAAGCAATATTTGATCTAAATTAAACATTGGAGTGTTAATATAAGGACAATAGGCATTCAATGTAACTAAGTCTTATTTAACTTGCTTATATTGTTCGAAATTGTACATACCTTAAAGTCCAAACTTAATTTAGAGCTACACTCATTGACTTTTAAAACGACCGGTTAGCGAAATTGACCCTAACCAGCTGAAGGAGTGTAAATCGGTCGTTTCAAAGCCGGCGAGCTCGGCCCGTAGAAGGCTAAACACCACGTGATTGTGTGTAGAGCGCCTTACTCCTCGCTAAATGTTTTCTGTCACGACCAGACGCGAGACTGATGCTTTGACTAATTGATTGCCTGACTCATGAGCTCGCCTAAAAAACTAAATTAACTAACAAAAAATCGAAACTTATTAAACCCTTTTAGTATGCGGCCTGCTTCGCCCTAATTGAGTTGAAGCAGAGGTTAATTTCTTATATAGATAAATTATTGTTGTTTTATGCAAATGCATTCGACGCCAGTTTTGGGAATAATTAAATTCGTTCGTTCGCCTGAGGCCAGGATAGTTGGAATACTGTTTGTTAATGTTTTATGTGATTAGGAAGTCTCGGCGGATTTATGAATCGCCTTAAAATGCTTGGAGAGCTGTCGACACCTCATTTATTTCGGTGTACAAGGCTTAATAGGGAATCACATGTATATGCTTATTTACGTCTGTTACAATATTAAAATTCAGTACTTTTGGATGGTTAATTGTAATGTTTTGTAAGGTAACGAGTATAAAGTAATTAATGTGACTCTTTTATTTGATCTTTCTCATTCCACTAACTATGGGTATCCATAAAACTTAGCGTCCATTTGTTGGTTTTAGATTAGACCAGGTACTTACGAATCACACCGATGAAAACTTTGATTAAAACGTATCAAAAGTTTCAATGAATAAGGTATAAAAAGCTCTCCATTTTGAAATCTCAAATAGAACGCCTTGTATTTGCATTCTTAATGAATTCATCTAATAATTTTAATCATAAACATTAATCGTATTTTTAGACCTAATGCCGGATCATCGTTCGCCTTGCTTTTGATAATGTTTAAATGCCGCCGGTCGTTACAGAAATATTTTGGGTTCAGTTTTGGTATCGATTTCAAGTAAAATATTATGAGTTTGTAACGTTTACGAAAACGTTCATGTTAAATTGACTTTGGGACTATTAAGGCGCGGTTAGCCATAAATTTAGCTTAGAAGTATCTCGAATAGACTTTTACGTTCTGAGAAATCCATCCATGGTTAACAAGATCCGTCGGAATTGGCTTGACAATATATTTGTTTAGCAATAAGTCCCATAGAAGGTTCTATGGGTTTCTTAATCACGTTAAATCGAAATGTGAACGTACCTATGTAGTTTAACAAAGATTAAGCCAGAAATCGATACTGGATCTTGTTAAAAATAACGTTCCATTAGGGCAATAAATATCCGTGTTTATGAGATTAATCATCTTTGAGGTTTTAATAAAAATTATTATGAAAAACACTACGGCCGCAGCCCCCGGCAATAAGGTCTTATACGAAAAAGCGGATGCATGTTTTACAATCAAAGAATTTATATCCACGGGTCGAAAGCGCAAGCGGTGATGCCGAATAAAATATGCGCGAGGGTATAACGAGCCTCTCCATTTAACAATTAACTTAACAAACAAACGTAATATATTGAAGTTAAATTTCAATACTAAGATGGCGGCTTGTGGAACGCCGCTATAACTTACTCGATGACTTCGCCTTAACAGGCGACGTACGAAACATCATTTTTTAAGAGTTATTGTGTTTGCCGACTTCGGCGTTATTTGTTTGGGATGAGTTATCTCGATGGCACTGAGTTTGTTAAATAATTTAAAATGATTGTTGCGTAATTTACGAGTGGAAATATGAGAAGGATGTATAAAGCATCAACTTAATTGGACGCATTATTAATAACATGACATAGCTGTTAATTGAAATTGTGCCTATAAAAATAATTGAGTGATAAGTTACCTGTTTACTAACAAGCTCTAATGCTGTTCTAAATATGGTTTACTTTAAGCTCTGTCTATAAGTATTTTATTTCTTTTATAAAATGGCTGGGGACGAATTTAAAAAAAAATCTGGGTTTTAGTATGTTTTCCATAACTTCTCACCAGACGTGTCAAGAACAGTTTTTGTGGAAAACCAAAAACTTGCAAACACGTTACGCCCTCGACAAAGTAAAATTACATAGTCGACGACGAACATCGCGATCGCTATTGTTTCTTGTATGATGAAAGAGACATTAGCCATCGCATAGTTACGTGACTTCTCTCTGTAACTTTCATACATACAGGTTGACCCAAGAAATAGTCTCTTGATACTATTTATTTCGTCGGCTTGCCGACGCCCGGCGGTAGAGGATCCCAAGAGGTACCCGAATCACCCTCCTATACATATTATTATGTTTGTCAACTTTTAGTAGTTTTTCAGTTATCTGCCAATTTTAAATTAATAATTTAATGGTTACAATGTGCGAATGCTACTTTTTGATATAGGCAAAACTCACAGTTTATTTTGAGAAAAATTAACAAGAAGCTCAATTACTTATTAAAGATTAAAAAAAACGTAACCTGAAAACCACAAAAAAACTGCGTAACAAAACTACACGGGGCTGATTCGGGTAGCATCTATCTCCAGTTGTCTGCTTTTTTAACCCTATTTTTTGGGACATGCTGTATAAAAAACGATTGCGACTGCGATTTTTGTTAGCCAATACGTTGTAAGTTTGTCTAGCGGCCCTGGTCTTTGTCCAAATGTACTGCCCAGCGGGTCGTCTGCCATTAATAATTGTTAAATGAGCGACTCATTAACGACTCGGCTCGACGCAATTATCTGAGACGGACTTATTGCTGGCACCTCCAGTATACTAGCATGCATAAGTTGCAGATATTGTGGCTATGGTATTTTAATTTGGTTAATGTATAGTTAGTTTCATAAAATACCAAGTAACGTTTTACGTCACGTTTAACCTTCGGTCCGATTGGCATGCTGTTAATAGACCTTGACGACCACTTTGGTGTAATGGTCAAGAAATTGACTATTAACCAAGAGGTCGCGGGTTCGATCCCCGCACTGTACAAATATTTGTGCGCATGAACAAGTCTGTTTGTACTTGTCTGGGTGTTATATGTTTTTATTTAAGTTTATTTGTAATACCACTGTTGATTCTGATATCTGTAGCACAAGTGCTTATGCTACTTAACACGGAGTCAGGTCAATGTATGTGATGTTGTTGTATATTTATATTTACTAATATTTATAAATATAAAAAATACATTAATTTATCAGTACACATTTTAAAGCAACTACACACGTAAAAGATTGGAAAATGTTTCAAAAATCGCTAATTTTAAACCTCAACTCGAACTAAATAGCTGTGGGTTAAAAAATGATGTCTGTCACTCAACCAAGAAGTTTACAGTAAAATCACTCTACTTAGTAGAGTCTTTGGGTTAGCTAATGCAGTGTTGTACAAGTGGGGCTGAGAAACTAAGTATGACATAATATTATCAGATTTCACATCACATTCACACACACACTAATTGCTTTCATAAAAATAAAAAGGTTGAAACTACATAGTGTTCTGAACCCACACTTTGGGTGAAAAGTTTACCAACTTTTTTTTAAATGTGTGTTAAGGCGAAATGACATTAGTAAGCTGAATTAATCTAAATTGGTCCTTGTCAAGTGGGTAACTTGTCTCAGAGGAAACTACGACATCAAAACACATCAGACGTGAGCCAGGAAAAGAGCTAGCGAGCTGCAAAGGCTGGATAAATTTTGATCACCGAGATATATTACCTTTGGAATAACAAAAAACACACGGAAATCGTAACATCCATTCGGGAACAACGATGCCACTGACAAACACACAAACAAAAAAGGTGTCAATTGTTAATCAATAATCAAGATGTTAATTTATATCACCCCTCTTTTTCGTTTCTTGTCGTGGGTTAAACATACCTACCGGCGGCCGTCGTCGAAAAATTGTTTTGAAACAAATACGTCATTGCAAGTACCGTTGCCGCCTCAGGCGGTGGGCGGTGGGCGGCGTTGGGCGGCATTCATTACTTTACAACTGATGAGCTCAATTGAATCAAACTAACCCGAAACTAATGCGTGATTGGTCGACTAGTAGCTTTTCGTCTCTTTCTTTTTTAATGCTCAAGAAAATGAATGCACGTTGCGTGTAATCTGTGGTTGCGTTTGATTTGTAAGAGTGGAAACCAAAATGGTGGGTACCAATGATCAGTGTCATATTATGTTAAACTAGTGATAATTAGAGGTAATTAGCAACAGTATTCGTGAAAAAAATCAGTCATATCTTCGTAACGCTACAGCCAATAATTCCCTATCAATGCCTTAAAGTCAAATCTTATGAGTAATCAAGTACTCAAGTAAGTGCTTACTTAGTAAGTAAATTGAGTTCAGTTTTGGTTATCCTAATTAATGTGCTATCGATCATTTGTTTAAATAGTAACATGGATGGTTGCACACAGATGCGGTTAAACATGATAACTTAAATTCCTGTGGGTGAGAATTATTAAAGATTCATTACGACGAACACTTTGATGTAATGGTCAAGCAGTTGATTATTAACCAAGAGGTTGTTCGGCGGGTTAAATCCCCGCACTGTACACACCTTTGTGTATGATCACGTCTGTTTGTACTTGTCTGGGTGTTATATGTATTTATTTAAGTTTATTTGTAATACCACTGTTTATTCCGATATCTGTAACACAAGTGCTTAAGCTACTTACGACGGAGTCAGATCAATTAATGTGATGTTGTTGTACATTTATTTATTAATATTTTATTTATTAATAAAAAAAGAACCGGCTTTCATTCACATTCAAAGTGACTTAATTTCTTTAAAACATAGTGCTGCTGCCAAATAGACAGGGCCTCATTTCATTTCTCATTAGGTAAAGTTCATTTTACTGCTATGAAAAGTAGTATTTTTTTTTCAAATTTCTTTTATTATTTTACTTAATCATAATATAATACTGAATAACTGCCTTTTTATATAACGGTTCTATGTTGCTATGATCACCCTGTAAAATAAATTATTGGAACCATCGACCGAGAAACTATACAAAGCGTTTGCGTTTCTGTATCGACAATTAACAGATATAATTCCATGACGCTAAATTAAAAATATCGTAAATTATTAAAATAAATAATTTGCATTGCATGTATACATAATTATAGGTTTGTGGAATAAAATCATCTAAGTTAAACAGTCGGACAACATAATGTTTCTACAAAAAATATTTAGTATGTAAGTAGTTACAAGTATGACCACAACATAGAATAAACCAAAGTCAAATCGTGATGTGACTGTTTAGATCATTAAAATTACTAAACGGATTTTAATGTAGTTTTTTTAAATATATAGAATGATTCACGAGAAAGGTTTATAAGTATAAAAATATGGAAGAAATGCGAAAACAGCGGGCAAGACAGTGTCGACCGGGTCCACTAGTAATCCCAAACAAATCTTACGTGAGGAATCCTTTTAATAGCCAATTTATTATAAACAACTGCACACTGTATCCACATAGCGGATATGTGTTTTTTAAATAATAATAAAATAATTATTGCTTGTGTAAGCAATAAATATGCTATTATTATTATAGACGACCGCTTGGTACAGTGGTCCACAGGTCGGACTTCTAAAACCAAGGGTCGCGGGTTCGATCCCCGCACAGTACAAGCATATGTGTGCATGAAAATGTGTGTTTGGTCTGGTCTGAGTGTTTTCTATGTATAATATGTATTTATTTACAAAAAAATTATTTAAGTATTTTTATCCGTTGTCTGGTACCTAAAACACAAGCCTCGTAGCTTAATTTGGGACTAGAGAATTGGTGTGATTGTTGTGAAATATTTATTCATTATTAGTTATGTAACTAACATACCATGAATGATACAACACATGCACATGGCAAAGCAATTAGAGGTGGCTCAGCTTGTGCTGACTTGGGATATGATCCCAATCAGCAGTGGTTTTCAGCCACACCATCTCTTCATAGATGTTGGGTGAGAGGTAGGTCTACAAAGCCTTACAAGAACGAGTTCTAAATATACAGGGTGTAAAAAAAACCTTAACGAAGCCGAATACCACATATTCTACCAATTGTTACGATCATTTTTTTCCTTTACACCATACCTGGGAAGTTAATGGTTACTGAGATATTGATGGTTAAAGTTGGAAAAAAAAATTGATGATTTTTACAGAAATGACTTCTGTCCGTTATAACTGAACTTTTTTCCAAAGAAACATGATACAAATTTTCACTAGTCCTTTCATAAAAAGCCTTTAAATGGCACACTCCGCAATGGACAGCGCACACTCGAACCGAACCGCGTCGCGGCGGGCGTTAAGCAACACGCCCCGCGGTGACTTTTCCGCGTGCGCGCTGTAGATTGCGGGTTAGAATTAAATTATTTTTCTTGATGTCAAAAAATAAAAGTAGTTTCCCAGCAAAAAAATCTTTTTCATACGATTTGGTTTAATGTACTGAACGCGTGGTTGACGGCTTCGTTGAGGTTTTTTTTACACCCTGTATATTAAATTAGACCATACGGTTGTTATATACTACTATCTATGTTCGAACATGCAAACATTAGTTTTCGAGATGACATCAAACAATACAACCATTTGGTCTAATTAGACGACAATAAAACGCATAATGAACTATCACAACCGTTCGTAGTCCTTTTCAAATGAATGTTAAGCCCTATATCTTCAAACATACGGTAGAATTTATATTTTATTGCGTTTATCCAAGGATAATTTACAAAATGGTAACATGAGATAGAGCTTCGAACCATGCCCGCTTATTAAAGAAAACAAATCAAAATAATTAGGTAATAAAACCGGCTTTTGTTCCCATTGTAACATAATTTCCTAGATTGAGCTTTATGGCCGTTTTGATTGTTACAAATTTGTTTATGGCCGGGTTAATGGGCCAGCGATTCTATTCTGTGAAGTTAGGCTCAGATGATTAAGTAACCATATGGCTATACTCGGAAGGCTCAATGGAAAATGGAATTAAAAGTTGAGGCCCATGTTGGTAGCAGAAAAAGCACATAAAAATAGGGCATAACACCCCTCCCCCCTCCTCTTCCCCAGATAAGTTTTTAAAACAAAAGTCGCACTTTCACGAATGTCATTTCTTTATAAGGGACAGCGGCCATATAACGCTTTTGTTTATCACTCAACAGACGCGCTTCTTAGCTTGATTTTGTCGAAATGTTTGAAATAAGAACGCGGTCGTTATACAATTGAAAGAATGCGTAAACGGTTATTAGGCAAGACAATATATTCTATTAGCCAGTTGAACAAATAACTACTTTATGTAAATAAGTTAGTGATTCAGGGCTGTCTGTGACTTCGCTTCGGCGCCTTCACATAATTCAAGTGACACTTTTGAGTTGTGTTTTGGAATTTCAAGTAACTTAATAAATTTGGAGATCGCGTTTATTATTACGCGCATATTATCATTATGTTATCATATTTTTTTAATAAAAAATCGTATTTAAGTACATTAAAAAAAACATATCGGTTCCGTGTCTTTGTATGTGAAGACACACTTATTAATTTAACAACACCAGTTAACCTGGAATAACCTCAATCAATATTTTCTCGAAAATCGAATAAACTGGCTCTTATTAACTTTTATCTTCCACGGACCAATAAATGATTAAAATAGAATAGTGAGAACAAATTCTTTTATCGATAGAGACGTCAAGAATCAAGAGTCATAGGTATTAATATCGATAAGTAGTAAATATCGATAACTAGCAATATCGTTATAATAATAATATAATATACAACAACATCACATACATTGATCTAACTCTGTGGTAAGTAGCCTAAGCGCTTGCGTTACATATATCAGAATCGACAGCGGTATTACAATCGTTGAGCTATGAAATTGTAAGACGTAAAAAGGAATTGGTATTTCCTATTGTATTCAAACAATACCTTTTGGTATGTAAGTGTCTTACTAAGTCCATATAGTCTGTGTTAAAAATTAAGACAAACAAACAAAATATGCTTCTGAATGTAGGTAGGTAGGTTTACCCCCCTGTGGGATCTCCACCTTGTCGTGGTGGGGGGGCTCAGTAACCGTGGCTTTGCCACCCACGGTGAAGCTAAGCGAGATCCAGGGAGGGGACGCTCCACGTGGGCTTGGGGAGGCCTGCGCAGGATGCGTCCAAGGGTGCGGGTGTGGGAGACAGTTTTGTCTGTCTCTCGCAGTCGGGTGCGGTCGCGGGAGGAGAGACGTCTCGGTGTGTCGTTGCCGTGCGGCCTATCTCCCGCGACCAAACGGGGGCGCACCGTTGGATGGCGCTGCGGTGGGGCCGCAGAGGAAGAGGAGATGCGGTGTGTCGTTGCCGTCCTCCCTATCCTCTGCGGCCGGGAGGTGGCGGAGCCCAACACCTTGCTCCGCCGCCAAGGAGTTTGTGGCCCTCGGGCTATCCGCCGGGGTGCCGTGGTGAATGCTCACGCGACCCCATGGCACCCCCCACAATGGCGGAGTGGTGGAATGCGCTGTGGTTTTAGTGGGTATTACGGCCTTGCACACCAGCCGTTGAGTCCCACATACCCCCCTGCAGATCTGTGGGGGGCATGCGTAAAAGCATTTCCACAGCAAGAAAAAAAAAGGTAGGTAGGTTTACAAAAAAAAGTGATGTCATACTTAAAAATACTACTTAAGTACCAGTCGCTTAGAAGATTAAAAATATGTTTTGAATATCTTTTACAGGACGAATCAAACGTGACTCCATTGATATCTTCATAAATTCATATGGCATCATAAATTCTCTATCTATAGCATCATAAAACTGCCAGTTGCATAGAAGAGGTGAACAAGAGGCAAATAAGAACTGTATGTGATCGTTGCGCGTGGTTCTACTAAACCGAGATCAATGGACCTGCTTCGCTCCTAGTCGTCGTCAGCACTGTGAGTAGTTTACACGTGCGTGAGTGTCCGTGAGTGGTCCATTTTTAAGTTGACCTAGTTGTAAGAACGTACTGTATCTTCCTGTTTGGTTTGATCTAAGCATTAAATATGTAATGATTGTGTAAATAAAAAAATCTATCGATATCTTCACTCACGACACTAGTATGGGATATCTATGATTTTCACGGTCCCATACCGGCGTAGTTCAACGGTGATTAAACCAATTTGTGGGGCGCCGGGCAATTAACAGTTAGTCGGAAAACGACACTAAAACAATTACATACGATTGGAAAGTAATCGGGTGTGTTTTCACAATGAAATCGTTAATTTGATAATTGTGATAAGTTGGTGGTAGAAATAGCTATTTCAGCAATTTAATCGATTCATAGGAACTCCTACGAGCTGGACGAACGATCTGATGGAGGTTGCGGGAAGCCGCTGGACCGATTGTGGTGGAGATCCTTGGGTCTGGCGTATGCTCAGCAGTGGGCATTGAGCGGTTGATGATGATGCTTAAAACGTATAAGAAAGATTTCGCAACCGTCTTTTGCAAACTGCATATAGAATAATCGCGCAGAATACCATCCCTTTATCGGCGCACCAAAAAAGAACAACAAAATTTTTAAATCTCTTCATCGCATCATATTGCTGTAATTTTTGTCTCACCAAGCTAACTTAATCAGCGCTAATTGCAAGGGCATACCTGCGTCTCGGTCGAAAGACTAATAAACAGATCGATGCCCTCATTCCGCTTTCTTCGGAAAGCCGCCATTAAAGTTTCGCGGGTTCGCGAATAGCTCAATCAATAAAAGTTATTGGGTGGCAAAAACTCGCGGCGATGGTAAAGGGCCATTGTGAGTGCGTGTGCGCAATGGGGGACGATTTCGCAACGACATTTTGTAGTTTCGCATACGAAATTTTGCATAAATTATTTGTGAAATTGTTGTCGTAACCTATTTATGCAAATCTACGAAAAACAGTAAAAGTAGATCAACTTTAGCAATTATATCGGAAAAATTATTGTATTAGGCTACTGAATTCTTCTGCTTTTCTTAAGATGTTCCTACCTGATTGTTATCTGGGTTGTTGTTGTTCTTTACAGCTAACGTCAAAGGAGCAAAGGAGTTTAAAGGCGACCGACTCTAACACTTGCAGTTGGGTTTGACTATAGTATTAGAATTTTTATGCACAATTTTTGTATTCATTTAAAATACAGAAGTATTCTAGTCCCGAAAGATTCGAATGATATCTGAATATCTCACAAAAGTTTTCTCACTCGACGCGCGCTCGGCCTGCCAAAGAATGTAATTAACAGAACACCAATAAAAATAATTGGGTACAAAAAGCGATCCGCTCTACCCGCCATTTGTTATTTTGATTACCCTTGTTATTGTTATGGCCCTGCGGAGTTTTCAAACTGAGTTTCGGTGCGACACAGGGAAGGTTTGTGGTAAATTTTTGCTGACAACGTAAGCTTTAAAAATGGAATTCCCGTGAATTCTGAAACCAAACTCATTGTAAAAGTAGCGGCGCACAAAAAACGTTTACTGCGTTACGTGTGGAAAGGGTGATATAGACACAATAGGGTATGCTGCCGGCAGGGTATTTTGAGAGCAGTGGCGCTTCTGTGTCGTGTTTTGAGTTTATCTATATTATTCCCACTTACGACTTTGTTTGAGTGGCCGACGGAGCGCGTGACGCGAAATTTAATTTAAAATATAAAAACGGATTTCTTTATTGGTTTTAGCACCGATTGTTAATTTGTTTTGTACAAATATTGATTGAATTGGAATGCGTGCATCATGTTTACCGTTAATAGTCTATTGTTAGCGTAATGTGATGTGAAAATATATATTTTTTGCTTTTACGCCCCATGCGTATGATGAATAAAGTCAAACAAACCTATTTGCTAACAAAATGTCTAGATAACTCGCATCGACACTGTGTTATAAAGGCACTTAGTAGGTCTTACTATAACATACCATACATTTACTAAAAAAAACTTCAATAAACAAAAAAATAGTATTTTGTCAAAAGATAACACCAAGGCCCCGACGAGATTCGAACTCGTGATCTCCTGTTTACTAGACAGGCGCTTTAACCAACTAAGCCACGGCGCCGATAGTCGATGGCGTGAAATTAGCCGTCCGGTTTCCCTTCTCTTTTTGCTTATTCCAGGGGTGGAACTTTAGAAATAATAACCCCTTTTCTATTATTAACTAGTGGCCGCCCCGCCGACTTTATCTTCGCAATACCTTATAAATTGTAGCGTATGTGTTATTCAAATGTATAAGCTATATTCTGGAAAAATTCAATCAAATCCAAACAGTAGTTTTCACGCGAAAGAGTAACATATATCCTTACAAACTTACACAATTTATTAAATTAGTAGGATGTTGTCGCACGAATCAGCTAACATTATCACTATGCGTGCACTTATCTAAAAATGCGTAAATACATAGGTATTAATCGCTAGATATTTACACATAAGTACATAATACCTAAGCAATATGTAAGGTGAACTCTAATTTCAAAACATGGTGAATCTTAAACCTCTGCACCCATCGCCTTACTATCAGACAATTAGCACCATAAACAACGTTTTATCAAAAATTAAACTGCGGACTTTGTAGAGTCGCATTATTACGGTCGTAACAATCGATATTACAGGCATAATAATCAATATTACCGCTGTAATTACGGGCCGCGTCGAATATTGCTTTATTAAACTGGCTATTAGCGATTCGTGCTTAGGAGTTTATTGGTGTAATTCTATAAGGGTTGTCAATTGTTTAATTAATGTTTTCATGTACATACGACAGCATATCGAGGTAAACACAGTGTTATCTTATATTGTGATAAATGTCATTTCGCAACAAACAATAGGTAAAAGTTATATTCAATAATACCTACTTGAAATGTACTTTCTCTTGTCTTAAAGTTACGTCATTTCTACTGTCATTCAATTTCAATAGGCTAGATGACACCACCAATCGTTGACATACTCTTTATTATCTGTCGAAACAATCTGCGTCCATAGATTTTTTATGGGAATTCAGTCACTTGACTTCAATTTCTGATACATTGTGACGTCAAATAATAGTTTATTTGACGTCACAATGTATCAGAAATTGAAGTCAAGTGACTGAATATTTATTGGATTCTATGTAAATAAAAATTGGTTTCTACAGCTTTTTGGAAATAAAATGGTTTTACTAGCTTTATAGAGGTTATGTTTTTAAAACACCATGGTCTTGAAAATATTTACGATAGGTGTCATCATGCCTGTTGCCCGTCTGCCAGCGGTTCTTGTAGTTAGCCTAATTTATGTTTCGGAACTACCCCTTAAATTTTATGTTATTTTATCAGCACAGAGTATTAAAATTACTTTATTCTTTAGTATTTCTAAATGTAAATCACCTGATCTCTCTCCGGTCATGTCGACATGCCGTCTCACCGAGCCTTGAGAGTGAAGGAACGGATTGTGAACTTGTGTATCACGCGCACACTTGTGCACTATATTATCTCCTGCGTGTTTTGCTGATCTCAGTTGAGATAGGCCGCCGCGGACGAAATCGGCCAGAAGGACATCATCATCATAAACGTAAATATTAAGTGCCTTATTCCACGCTGAGAACCCTATGCATTGCTCTGGCAAAGCTGTTCTTACTACAGACGTTTATAACCCCTAATCCTTATGTGATAAATGCGGTATTACACAATTTAATATTGCAGACGTGTAAAGATGGGTATTGGGTACTTGCAATACGTGGTCTATGTCTTAATTAGATACAAGAGGGCCATTAGGTACTAATGCAAGCACGTGAAATGTCTCGTGCTGGTTAGAGTTAAATAACTTTCGTAGGTACCTAATATAATGTACTTGGCATGTAAATGATCATTTAGGTAGGTATTAAAAAGGTAATGCTGTACAATTAAAAAAAAAGCGTTCCAACCCAAGAAGACATTTTATGCTTGTATTTGTTTTTTTTTAAGGGTAGCGTTGACTTTTTGACAAACAACAGATTGAAACGCCAGTAATTTATTAAAGCCAGTTGTATTTTTTTATTCTCAAAGCTAGCAGCTGACGTATATTAAGTATTAAAAAAGGTCACCATCACACACGTCACCCAAAAATAATAATTTCGTTAATATACAGGGTTAATAAACTAAGCAAAATTGTAGAACATAGGTACATGGGGGTGATTTGGATACACCTTAATATAAGGCACCTACATTTTAGCTTTGAACGTCAACTCCCCGGCCACCCTGTATAGTTGCTTTCGACACGGTTAGTAGAAAAACATGACTGACTTTTCAGCTGTAGAATTTAAAGGAAGTTCAAGTAGCAATTGATTAAAATCCATCTTTTTTTTTTTGGGATAGGTTTGATCTTGACCCAATTCTAAGCCAAACGAGTCTACGATGGAGTGAGCTCACCTAGAAGATGCCTGTTCACTCTAAGCTTTCAAGATTCCTAGGTTGTGATTGCAGGTAAACACCATCTATAGCGATTGGAATAAAATATTTAGGAATAGGATTGAAACTAGATTAAAATGACTTCAAATTAGCATTAAAAGTTTTAAAAAGGGCTTCATGTTTGAAAACTGTTGTGTTCAATTCTACAATAAGGCCTAATAACCTTTAATCTTAACAGTTACCTAGGCTTCACAAACCAAACGTTTGCCAAGTTAGCGTTTCCAACAATAATTACTTTGTCAAAAACATTTAACCATTTGTTTAGTAGGAAATTCGCTTATTACGAACTGAGCTGGTCGTAGTTAGTGCCAGCTAATGGTAAATTAACAATTTGTAAGGCAAGCGTAGTAATTATTCTGACTAACTCACAAGTTTGGTCCAAGGGAAATATTTCCGGGAAATCCATCTAGTTTTTCCTATACTTTCCAGTTTTTTGTTTCGTTATAATTTGAGAACCATTGTCTTTGTGGACTTTTAGATCTTTATGGTATATAAAGTCTCCATTTTCCTTTTTTAGTTGATAATGGCCATTGCATATTGTCCTGATAAGTAAAAAGTATTATTCATGGGTTATCTAAATGACTTGAGAATTTATGAGAACTTATTATAACTATACACTGAAAATTAATTTTTCTATTTATATTTCCATGTGTACCATGTTTTTAATTATGTATTTGGTATTGTGTTGCATGTATGCGTTTTGGAGTGATCTGTTAGCTTACATGTTAAACTGAATAAATAATTAAATAAGAGCTTATTTATCTATTCAGTGACAACTGTTACATTGGTCTGATTATATCATCTTGAATCTTAACTCCCTCGGTTTTAGATTTTCACAAAAAAAATATGACTCTTGCAGAGCTCTCTTGTTCCATAACAGTTTTAAATCACAAACTCCTATGGCTTGTTCCACTCTTGGGCCTTATTTTACGAGTTAAGGGCTAACATGCAAACCCGCGATAAGCCGTGCTGAAATAACTAAATAACCCCAGCAAATTTAATTTCCCTGCCTACGACACCTACACAAGTATTGTAGTAAGCATTGTTAGCTTCTATGTTATAGACGGAACATAACTTTTATGACTAGATGGGCATATATTTTTATTGGAACTAACGATTTTTATAGCGTAACAAAACAACTGATGAAAAAAATGTGGATGGATTGATAATGAATAACACTGATCGTTAATTTATTCATCTCCTTTCGTTATAATAAGTTCACACAGTAATCAAGTTTTTTCACCTATTTCTCTAATGAGAAGCCTGAAAATCGTTACTATAGAGTAAACGACGAACGACAAATTAGCATAAAATAGATCTATTGAAAAAAATACCGTACTATTTGGTACTAATTGTGCCGCATTGGTTTACTTATAATAACGAAACCTATAAACTTGGTTTCAGGAGGTGACCAACCTTACTGAGATAGAGGGTAATTAGGTTTTCAGAACTTCTTGTCCCTTACAAGCATTTGTAGAGAACTCAATATGTATTTCTTAATTAAGAGCTTGTTAGTAGAGTCTTATCATGTTTTTTTTACAGGTACACTAACTGTGAATTAAAAAAGAAGCATTAATTAAGTCAGGAGCATTTCCAGAAGGTATTCAGAACAGTATCCATATACTGTTCTGAATACCTTCTGGAAATGCTAAATTCCTAGCTCAAAGCTGGATACTATCTAGACGTACAAAGTTCACTTAGCTTACTGCGCCTGACCGCCAATTTAAAGGATCTATTGATAATCTATCAACTAACTGTACAATGTATCTTATAGTCAATTCTAAAAGTTCTATTGGTTATCTATCACTCACTGTGCAATATGCCGCCAGAACAAACAGTAAATGAGACATCAAGCCCGACCAATCGCAGGGGGATAATGCGAGCGCGCACGCGATCGCGCCACGACTATATGGGAATGTGCACACTGAAAGCTAACCGTGAGAGAAAATTTTATGTTAAAATAAAGTCAGTTTAGTGAAAAAGTGAATCCTGACAGCTCGCTTCATTGTCGACTCAGTCGCTGTCTTAACGGGCTCAGTTCTGGGAAGGAGGATTGAAATGTCCTCCTTTTTGTTTTCTTTACTGCCCCCACTCACTAAGCCATGGTTCGTAGTTTCGGATGTAAGCGGTCAAGCTTGGGTCAAGCGGTCAAGCTTGTAAAAGTGACAGGGATAGCTATCCCTGCAAGTAAGCGTAAGAGCTAAGGCTGGACCCTAAAAAACGATTGAAAAATTAGGAAGTACAGCCTTTGTCGAGTATCATAACTGCCTCTGAATCTATCCTTTGACAGTTTCGTTAAAAAGATTGGCATTCTCCTTCGGTTGCAGCGTAACGTTGCTTCAAGCAGAGCAGCCCAAAAATATTGTCGGTCCCTCGCACTAAAGCTCTGGGACTGTCCTTCAGTACCCTTTTTAGGATTGTACACTTAAATGAGGTATGTGCTTAAATCTAAAGCTTCTAAATAGCTGAGCACAGCTTAAAGTAGGTGCAATATCTTGACTAGATAGGGCAGACGTATCATTTCAGCTTAATACATACGGTTACGGCCTATGGAATAAACAATCATAAGTACTTATAATGAGTTGGTAAGTAAAGTAAGAATACTTTGCAGAAAAAACACAAAGTGCCTTCGTGGGTACGAGTACTAGGATAATCCGTCTTAGTTTACTAATTAGGTAGTTTGATCCGTTACGCTTTTGAAAAGTACACAAGTAACGTGTGAGTTGTGACGGGCTTCGTGTCAGAACTTGTAAGCCGCCATAGATAACGTCAGACACAGTTCTGTCACGCGTATGTTGCTTGGGTAAAAGCTTACGAAGCACGACATCATTTCATTTCATCATCAGTGAACTACATAACTATGTATATCATATTTAAGTTACACCATCTTATCAGTAGCATGGTGTAACTATACGATTCTCACCCAGGGCCTACCCTGTACCTAGTCACCTATAAGTGACAAATTAATATGTCTAGTACAATTTGTTTATCGAGAGCTACTATTGTTTGATAGCTTTATAATTCAACAGCAGCGAAAAGTCTTTGTAAATCATCAATAAAATATCTTAAATCAAGCTTTAAATTAATGTTCCTCATCCCGTTCCATCCAATAATGGGTTGAGAAAACAGATTTGTTTACTAAATAAATGAATTTTCATATCTTCATGAATGCCGTATGAGTTGTAAGGTTCCGAATCTCGGCAAAGTATCATCATAAGTCGTAACAGTAACCGGTTGATACAATTTTTCGTTTGCTTTTTAGTAAGACACTTGGGAAAATGCGGTAACTAAAACAAAAAAAACAAACAGCAAGAATAAACTTTGCAAGACAAGTATCTGCGAGCAATTACAGTTTATCAAAACGCCATTACTTATCAAAATGATTGACTCTTTGATCGCTCGCTACCCGACTGCGACACAAAACGGTGTTATTAAGTTGGGCATTCCACTGACAGGTGGCATTTCACGAAATGGCCGTCCAGATAGTTGTGGAACAACATTTTTTACCCCATTTGTAAAGGTCAACGTGTGTACTTGAGCAAGGCATGAAAATATATACAGTACTAGCAGTCCTAGTTAGAACGGTAAAAGGAATTAATGCCTTGTATCTTTAGTCGTAGGGTTGGAGAAAAGATGCGCGGGCGCACGCAGCGGACAAAACAGAGATCTCATAATTGCATTAACTTAATTAACACTTGCGTTTAGTTTGTGGTATCAACAGTAGATAATTGTTTAGAAAAAAAATATAGCGGTTCGGATAAAAAGTTGTAAGGTATAATTGAGACGGCTCAGGGTGGTATTCCCGTTGCGATTGTTAGCTCTAACTGATCATTTGTCGACGTTAAAAGAATTATATGCGCATAAATTGCAAGGCAACGTTTAATTGGGCTTATAATTTTCTAACATGGTATATAAATTGATAGAAAACAGCTTTGATAGATGGTTGGTTGTTCCGCAAAAGGCCCTAGTTCTGTTCATTATTTCACTCAACTGTTGATATTTTCACAGGTCCCTTTGCCCTGTCTCTATCAATTCTGCCAATAAGATGCGAAACGTGACGAAAAAACGGTAATATTTTTTGATTCAGAGTGCTACTAAGCGATCCATTGTTTCCCATTTCTCATCATAACAATTAACAGTCACATGTTCTACCAATAATAAAAAAACACTTAACAAATCTACTTTTCGTAAAAGACTCAAACATTTTCCCGCGGTTTCTATAACCATAAGGTGTCAGTAGTCACCTGATGACGGTGTAAAAAAATCAATTTGTTATGAGGCTGAGTGAGGTCGGCAATTGGTGCAAAGTGAGCGTGGTTCCTGCGCCCGCGCCGCTCGCCTTTGTGTGAGCATTCACACCTCCCCCCTCCCTGGTGAGGCTTCATTGTGTGCTCAAACTCCGTGTCCACTTAGGGATGCTATTAGACTTGGAAACAGTATAAAGAATAAATAGAGTATATAAGCATCTTCGTGCTTCGGAAGGTACGTTGAGCTGTTGGTCCCGTCGGTTTATATCGATAGATATTACATAGTAGTTAAACCTGGTCAGAGGCCCTCGAGCGGCTTAACAACATCCTGACAGTAAGTTAGTCACTTACCTTACAAGCAACCCCTCCACTTATCCTCACTGACGTTTATATGCTGTGAGAGAGATAAGAGAAGTAAGGGCCGACGTAGGTAATAGTCAACAACTGTCAGTTGAAGAATCAGGTATCACTCCGTGCTAAAATAATAAGTATTATGCTAAAGGCTACATTGTGATAAATATCTGGAATACCTGTATAAAAAATACCTATGATCCCAATGATTAATGATGAGTTCTGTATTTTAAAGTGTTATTTAGCATTTACAACTCTATTCGATAACGACGATAGCTATAGTTATGCAAGAGCGGAATCTCCTGGCACAAGCATTGTATACTTCAAAGGAGTTTCCAATCCCTTTCTTGTTTATGTAAACTTAGTAATGAAATAAACATTTATTATTTATTAATGATAAAAGCCCAGCAAACTGTTTGACAGCCCTAATGAAAATGGTCTCGGGTCGAGATTTGTTGTTTTTCCGAATGGTGACAATGGGACCCATGGTATTAGTGGCCCATGGTGTTTGGTCACTCACTGCAATTGTATGATACAATTATTTTGAGTTGTTCTATCAATGCAGGACGTAGATAAATTATTTATTGCTGTTATCCTAGCAGCATTAATAATTTGCAGAAAAACGCAGTAATATTCTCTCGCAATCATTATACACTAGGGACACGAGGCGACAACGACAGACAACTGATCATAAAAAATGTCGTAGAACTACACACAGGACAAGGCATCCAAACGTCTTCAAAATTCAAATTTCTTTATTTTGCATAAATAGTGTTACACATACTTACATAAGTCATTTATAATAAAAGATCCTCACAATTTACCAGATACTGGCATGCAAAATGTATACTCGTTTAGTTGAATGTCAGTATAATCCAAATCAATTAAATCTAAAGTAGTGTTAGATAATGTCATGTCAATATTATAATATTATCATATTTTTTACTCCTGTCAAAAATTAAACTATCAAAATATTCGTCAACATCATCATCATAAGTAACACAGATTTCGATTTTTAATCTACCTACTAAAATCTGTGAAATAGACCTCCCGTGTAGGTCAATGCAAGACATTAATGGAACCAACCTAAATTTTTAAACATATGTACTTACATTCGCTTCTTTGCGACTTTAAAAATAGACCATAGGGCAGTGCCCTATAAGAGATTACCTCAACTCATCTATTAACCTTACATCCTTCAAATCTTCACTAATTCCCTGGAATCGCACGTAAAGACCAAATGTGACGGATGTCACGTAGGGGATCAGGCGCCATTGCGGGCCGACTTTTGCGCAGCTAAACTCTTCCTTGATCCTTTTTTGCCGGTTACGAATCGGAAAGGTTAAATGTTTTGTCACAGTTTTAGTGTCACTTGATAAGTATTGAAGAAAGGCATTAAATTTTGGAATTGGCATTTAAGAGCAATTAATGAAAGACTACTTTGTAAAGCGATTTACTTAAATACTAATTTATTTCAAGAATATCTCATAGTTTGTTATTGAAAAATTACTATTAGGTACTTTTTAGGGTTCCGTACCTCAAAAGAAAAAAACGGAACCCTTATAAGATCACTTTGTTGTCCGTCCGTCCGTCCGTCCGTCTGTCAAGACCGTTTTTCTCAGAAACGCGTGGAGGTATCAAACTGAAATTTCTATATGATACTTAGGTCTACTGTCCCTGGAAGCTGTAGAAAAATCAACCTTCTAAGCACACGCAATCAAAAGATACAGCCATTTAGGCCGCAAATTTTCGAAACTCGCACGGGAATCAAAACCTACAGGGTACTTCCCGTAAACTTAGAATCTTGAAATTTAGTACGAAGTCACGTCTTATAGTACAGATATAGGAAAAATTACATACGGTAAATTTTCAGTTTCATCATATAAAAAAAATATTAAAAAAATATATTTTTGTCAATTTAGAAAATTTCAAAGTTACTACTCCTTATCTCATGAACGCGTTGAGATATTAAATAAAAATTTATATTAAATACTTAAGTCTATAATACCCGTGATGGGTGAAATTTTACTTATATACCTACAGGTTTGTACGGAACCCTCGGTGCGCGTGTCCAACTCGCACTTGACCGGTTTTTTTATCTCATAAAGCGTATAATTTTAAAATATGTTGTAAGATGGCCGTCGCCGTAACAAACGAACTCAATTTCGAAATAATCATCTGTTGATAATAAAAATGGCGGCTGCAATCGTAAAAGTAATAAAGGGACAAAGTTTAAAAAAGCAAACCCGAATGGAAATGAAATTGAATTTTCGGAAAGTAATAAGAGATGTCCGTCCCGAATTATTTTTATTGCCTTTACCGACCATTGTATGTCATTTACTTAACCTGTTATCGTCATGAGTTCGGTGGGACCAACGTTTACAAAAACCGTTGACTTTGCCGTTCTATTTTCAAAATTTTGGACACACAAAACCCTCTAGTGACGTCCCCTAAGGTTGATTATTTATAAAATATGAATCCAAAGGAAGAAAATCGTATCATGGTATTCGATACACATAATGCTATTGTAATAACTAATAATCATGCACGACTATCCAATACGTTTATCTCATTTTGGTAAATTTGTGTTTGACCCGATGTAATTGAGGACAAAATTTATGTTAAATTGCTTTTAGTAGTAGCTGGGATTAGAAGGACTGTTTTTGTTCTTACCAAATTATGTGAAAGTGATCGGAGATACGAATTTAAACTATCGAAACGAATTAAGTATTAATAATATTAAGACTAGCGGACTCTAAGCGGTAGGGCTAGCAAACCCAAAAGTGCCTCAAGTTTTTAATTGAGATTCGAAATACATACTTA
Organism: Pyrausta despicata; assembly: GCA_963921415.1. NCBI lineage: Eukaryota > Metazoa > Arthropoda > Insecta > Lepidoptera > Crambidae > Pyrausta > Pyrausta despicata. The sequence continues at coordinate 13,758,264 of OY992848.1, forward strand.
GTTAATTCCATAAAACTCTTTTGTATTCTTCACCAAAATCCAAAATCCGTTAGACATTGATTTTAATCTAACACGAGTCGATAATATAACTGCACACAAACTGCACGATGCAATTCCAAATTGAAATCGAAAATTGCGAACATGCGTAATGAGAGAGCCTACGTGCGGCTATTTAGCGCCCAAACGGGCAAGCGCGAATTGGATATCAAAACAAGCATTGATCCACAATCAAAACGAATCGAAACTTTTGCGTCGTGATCGATAGCATACCATCCGATTATCGAAATCACGATCATTTGCGCCGGCCGACTCGAGAAAACCTTCACCACATCACTATTTAGATTTAAATTTCGAATCAGAGTTATACGATTTTCGAATTTTGAATTTTGTTCCGTCGCTTTAGAACGCTCTTACGAGGTATGGTTTGCATTGACTTTTGAAAATGGAACTCCGAGTTTTACTTTACGGTTGAATGTGGTTTGTTTCAGTGTGTTCTGGGTTGTTCCGATTGCACCTATTTCTTTGGATCATATTAAATTATAGCTAGCCGTGAAAATCGTCCTGTAATGTGTCGGTGAGATTACCAGTCCGTGGGACTCGCTAACGTATCATTTGGCTCGATGCCAAAGTGTAGGTAATGGGGGTAATCTTTGAATTAGACGCTACATTTTATTGATTCTTGTTTCGTACATTTCGAAGTACAATTGTTTGTGTTGCGTTTACGGATTGCGATAATAGAGGCGCCAAACATTCTAGTGATATATCTACTCGTATAATTAAATAATATTTATTACATAAGACTATGTTTTACCATTAATCTTGGACTTGATACTTAATCAATGTTTAGATAATTTTCAACTTTGCTAATACGTGCGGCTTCTACTATTACATTAAGTAAGTGAGTACATTGAATTTTATTAATCAAAATCATAATTATGGCATGGCATAAACAAAACAACTGGCATACCTATTAAATAATTTTATTATTTCGATAAATAGTATAGTGGCTATCTACCACAGGCTCCTCACCTCAGGCTACCCATATTTGTAGCAAAATCACATACCCGTATCACAAGCGCATAAGATACGACGACCGTTTGGTGCAGTGGTCCACAGTCGCGGGTTCGATCCCCGCACAGTACAAGCATAAGTGTGCATGAGCATGTGTGTTTGTACTGGTCTGGGTGTTTTCTATGTATAATATGTATTTATTTACAAAAAAAAATGTATTTAAGTATGTTTATCCGTTGTCTAGTACCCATAACACAAGCCTCGTAGCTTAGTTTGGGACTAGAGAATTGGTGTGATTGTTGTGAAATATTTATTATTATTATTTATTATTATTATACCGTGTTTACCGTGATGTGCTGGCCACCGTACCTTAAACCTAGGTACTATGCTAGGTACACCTACATATTTTTTACGTTTCTTGAAAATATGGTCTCTAAAACGACGTTCGAAGAGTCATAATGATAATGGATCAGCTCATTCGTTATAAGCTCAATGGTAATGCAAATAAGTGTTTGTGACGTCGTTACCAGCACTAGGTCTCAATTGTGGTATAATAAAGTGCCGTGTAGATGTAGAATAATAGTTATAGTAGATAAAGTTTAGAATAAAGAGAGCGAAGGTTCTCTGGGCTGTCCAATGAGGACACAATGTAATTTCAGTGTAAAGGTAGTCTGAGAATTAATTACTTAAAGAAGTTATCAAAAAACTATTTTTATTTCAAACTTGGGTACAAAATATCACTTGTGTAGGTCAATGTTTTGATAATAAGAACATGTCTACCTATATTTTGGGCCCTAATAGCGCTTCGAGACAAGATACAGATAATTAGGCAAGTGCTGAGAAGAAATGCCGGAACCAACTCAGTCATCACACAAATGGAACAGAAACTTGGAACTTTGCATATAACAAAAATAATCCTAACATCAGCTTCCGTCATCAGAGATCTGAGCCATCTTGTGAAGTCATCAACAGATTTCCTGTCGGTACTTTTGCATGTCAGTACCAGGGGCCTAATTCCGATAATCAAGTGTAACAAAATCTTTATTGAATGACCTGTTTTTGACAGTTTTAGCTATGGACAAAATGTCAAAATCGGGCAATTCAATTCAATTTTGTTACGATTGATTACAAATACCTGCAAAAGTTCAGGAAATCTGTTGATGACTTTATAAGATGGCTCAGATATCTGACGACAGAAGCAGTGATGTCAAGATTATTTTTACAATTACGTTACGATTGATTAGCGACATTAGGCCCCAGGTAACCTCAATGAAAACAAAATGTAATCCCGCAACGATTATTGTTAGTGGGTAGATGAAAGGCAAGTCGATACCAAGAAAATACTACAATCAAATCAAATCACTTAGCGTCCTCGTGACTTGGATGCGAGCATAACTATTTCACATATGAAGTACGTCTGTCGATAAAAAGTGGCCGTTGAGAATTGCAACACGGCTGAAGCCAAAGTTAATATAAATTCATAAGCTTGTAAAATCTACAAGCTTACCGTCTTCCTCTATGTTACAGTAAGCCAAGTTGGGAAGAAGACGGCATTAGCATGCGTTAAAATGACATTACCGCACAGCCGCCACGCTCACTTGCGCACGAAACAATATTATGAATGTTGATTCATTCCGGTGGTGGAACGAAAGTTGTTTCAAAGACACGGTTCTGTACAATATTTGTAAAAAAAGAACATAAACATTTTTTGAAGCTCTGTGCGTGCCGACTTTCGAACTGCGTGGCGACATAACACTCAAAAAACTCCTAAACGTTGTAACGACCTGTCATATAGGTACAGGCTACGACCTATCATCGCTCTTAGTATGGGTGGGGTTTGTGTAAGGGTTGAATGCAGCAACTTTATTAACCACCGACAAAACTTAATTCCGTGATTGAGGTGTTTTTGAAATTAACTGTCAAAACTGCTGGCGAAGTTTAAATCAATCATTTTGTTGGACCTTATATAGCATGTTAAGTCGGTGGTTTTGTGCCTGACATCTCTACTTAGATGCTGTAATACCGATGGTGGTGGAAACCGAAAATCCACCATAAGAAGTAGGTAAGTACACAAGTTTGTGCACGACCTTCTTGCGTCTGCATTTATTTCCGCAGATAAGTACATGTTGGACTAGCAAGCCTCTTGTCCAATCGGACAGTAAGCCACCTGTCTAGGATGATTTATTACGGAACCCTTATTCCACGTTCTAACACATCGTGTCCGTTGTCACAACCAACACGACGTAATGAGCCTCTTATCTGACTAATTAAAAGTCGATTTGGCCGCTTTCTACCGCTAATCCTGTGTGCATAATGTGTGTGACAGTAACTAGGAGGTAGGTGGGTGATTAATGAGACTATCACCTAACGTGGTTGCGCAGGAGTGAGCTAACGCTCATTTGCCCTTTCAATAGCGGTAGTTTGAAAAGAGAATGATCTTGATGAGGGCTAATAACTTTTGTAACTAACTACGGATATAAGACAATACTGACTCAAAGTCAGAAGAAATTAGTTATGATAGTCTTCTATCTCATCTCAATGCACGTATGGCTGTGATTCAGCTATCATGGAATTTTATTCGATTGGCCGACGACACGGAAAGTGGTGAAACCTATGGTTAATACATTAACTTGTTAGGATTGGCGAACAAGTTCATGTCTTATACCAATTATATAATGACTTTACATGGACTACGATAAATCCGAATGAACGGACACATAGAGCAATTTTTTCCGTTCTTTACAATTGGGGTTCTTGAATAGTATATGTATAATTCTATATAACTATTTACTGTTATGATAATTGCTACACCAGTTGAATCTGAAGATCACAGATGTAATCAATATCTGTTCTTACGCGAGCCGGATTCGTCCGAACGAGGCTCAATACGCGTTAAAATATTTGGAAAGGCTTCTGTATCGTCCAATAAGTAAGTATGTAAGGTAAGTTACGAGCTTTTTCTAACAGAAGATACGCTTGCTAAGAAAAATTGACGCTTTTTAGCCGTACATTTATTTGTTATTAATGTGACAGATTAGATAGGCTCAACAAGTCCTATGATTAATGTGGTGTTTATGAAGGTAAGCACCTACTTATTCATATCTCATAGGGTGGCGAAGAGTGAGGACTGCAGGGAGGCAACATTTTAGCTTAGAGTTGCTAACGGTTTCAAATGCCTTTTGTTAACTTGCGGTCGCAATGAGTCATGAAGACTTTTCTTAACTAATTCTTGATTGATTTTAAAACATATTTTCAGACTGAAACAAAGAAATATTGAATTAAACGTACCATAGTACCACAGTACCCACAACGACCGATATTTACAATTTTGTCGTAAGTACTTAATGCAACCCATACGTAATTATAGCTGTAACTTTGTTAAGGTTTCTCGACATAACATACCTTTTAGTGGTTTGAGTGGTAAGTGAATTGATACTTATAATTACTTACAATGTTGACAATATTTTGTAGCGAGTAAGTTAAAAAATCAAGCAAAATATGCGGTCTCGAATGTCATTTCAGGTTTTCATAAAATTGCTGTTGTGAACTAGTAAAAAGTAATGTTTTGTTGTGTCTGTGTACTAAGATATAATTGAAAAGCTTCGATTAACTGAACAGTCCAATATATCTGTTACTTTCAACCTTTTTTTAAAATAAATATGAAATTATTTAGAAACACTTCGAGTGGTCAATTTTTAAGACGGTTTCAATATTCTTTCTACCTTTGACTGAAAGATACGTTCGAATTCATACAAATATTTGGGCAGCAGACAGTCAAAAGTATATTCTATATAGAATATTGACACCAAAACTTAACCGACAAAATCGATCCCGTCGACCACTCTCCAATAGAAACTCTACAAACAGACAAACAGGATGTTTATCCGTATCATCTCCAATACATATCTAAATAGGCATTTAAAAAGTAGAGGTACACTTTTTCATGATCGGTTTGAGTGTGGAACTGGCGCGAGACCAATCGATTTCCCCGGCGTGGCTCAGTTTGTTTAGCCCGAGACGCGGACCAAAAAGAAGCAGGGAATTGAATCTTGCGCGTCCGGTGAGCGAACGCGTCCTTTGATACGATTGGTATCTGTAACAGCTGATACATTGAGAAGTTAGGTAAAGGGTGTCGTCGTGTTTAAGCTTTTAAGTTGAGAAGTTGGTATCGGCTTGATTGTTCGCATCAAGCGCATTTCTTTAGGTTGATCTGTCTCTTTTTCGTCGAAAGTATTTTTTATAAGAAAATAGACAAACCTTTGTAAAATAACATAACCATCAAATCTGCCAGCAACTCAATTTTGGTCGACTTGTCTCTTTCTCTTCAAAAGAAACGATAAGAAAGACTGAAGCTTCAGTTAAACAACTGTTAACGCGTTTATGATGAAAATACAAAAAATATATATTGATTGATGAATCGAGCGAGATAATTCAATTATAATGCGAAAACCCAAAAATATTATTAAAATAATATTACCAGAAGTAAAGAAAAAATCAAGCCAAGGCAAATAGCGCAACGACGGTTCAAAGTCGGAGATGGATGCCTACCAGTTAAATACTGTCGTTTTCGTCACAGATTAGGCGTGATAGTAGCCGAACTGAAAAACCGTCATCACGAGCTGGCCCCGGCCGAAAATGGCCGTGGTAATACTGTTTGTACGTCGATTTTCTCTGTTTTGGGTAAGTAACTCGATTTGCTTTTTATCCGACACACAAAGGGGGCTAAATTTTGTTAGTAGTCGTGCCTGAGAACATCGTGACGAGGTTTTTGGGAGGATACACGATCTGGCCGTAAGTAATCAATTATTTGTCATTAAAACAAATATTGAGTTACGGCTTCGTCTCGCGAGCGAGCGGTTCAGTTTTTGCTGTGGACTTATAAATCAGAGCGGGACCGTGGAATTGGTTTGATGTAGTATAAACTGGTGTTTTAAAAGATTTTGATGACGCATGTTGTATTTTGACTCTGAAAAGAGGAACACCCTTTAATTTTTATTTTTTTATTTTTCTCCAATAGTTTTCTTCATTTCCTTTTAAACAACATACGGTAGTCATGTAGTTAATCCGTCAAGAGAATAAAAGAAAACCAGTTAATTTTAAATAATGAAAATAAAGTACCCTCTGGATTCTAGGTACTAGAAAAAAGGGAGCGTACGTAAGGTATTAAAAATAAATAATTATCCTACTTTGATGTTAAGTTAGCATATTATGTATTGCATATTACATAGCCGTTGTTACTTGATTTCTATAGTTATGTTGTAGTTGTAAATAACAAATAGTTTCCTTAATACTAACAATTTTTTTTCGTTAATTTGTTTTGTGCATTCAAGTGTTTCCGCTGAACGCTTCCATTGTTAATTAATTGCTTTTACAATTATCAGTCGCATTATTCAAAACAGCATTACCTCAGCTAATTGAGAACCGAATCGACTCGTGTTTCCTTTGACCTCTGATTGAATAAAGTCAGTGACCGACAATTAGTCACTTAGCACGCTTTTTGTTTGTCCAACAATCGGATTTATTTCAAATTGTTTGACGACTCCGAACAAGAAACGGAGTGAATAACCTAAGCTAAGCAATTTATTTTAAATTAAGTCCCTAAGATGGAAGACAAAAAAAAGGAAATCATGGAGACTGTGGCATCACATCCGCTGGGTGACATCAGTCACGAAATGATTCGGTGATTGATTCCGTTAACCGCAAATGGTCATCGCCGAACCTTCTATCGACACTTTGGTCTGTAACCGAAATCGTTGTCTATTGCTTAGAGGCCTAGGGTAAAAATCGGGAGAGCAGAACGACCTGTCAAATCGACAATACTTCTTCATCAGCGCTGGTGCTCTTTAATATCGTCACATTACCGTTGATCCGACGCGGCGGTCCCTTTGTGTCGCTCATTTCAAAAACTAATTACTTTTATTGCGCGAAAGCGAACCGGACGCGCGTAATTTTTTCCCTAACGCGTCCGTTTCCGGCGTCGGCGACAAAAAAAAAATAAACATTCGAATATTGAATTTGAAAAATCGTACCCTCGTAACTGAATTTACACGATGCAGCCACTAACGACGGTAAAATAACAATTATGGCGACTAGATCGTATCTGTGTAATTTGGTCGCACAAATTCGTGTCGCTGTGTAATGGGACCGGCAGTTTTATTGTGTTATTTACACAAATAAAAACATTTATTTTTACATTTTCCCAAAATTAAATATGGGCCAATTTGTGTTGGCCGCATTACGTTGTTATAACTCGTGTGATTTGGGAAACGGTTAAGTGTGTATCTTTATCGTACGGACTATGATTCCGTATTAAGTACGCGTTGTAAGGCACTTCAGTGAGCTAAGAACCCTTATTATTACTCTTATTACTCGCAAGATAGGAAAACAAGTTAGCGAAATGTATTTGCAGCAGTATGTTCTTATTGTCAAATCATCGCATCCGATAGACAGGCCCTATACTTCTTCAAAAATTAGTGCAATCTTTTACCCTACCTTATACGTAGCTAAACTTATTGCTATTGTGTACTAATACTTAAATCTGTCAGTTTCGATACTTGACTTACATTTGACGACCGCTTTGGTTAAGAAGTTGACTACCAAAAGGTCGCGGGTTCGATCCCCGCACTGTACAAACATATGTGTGCATGAACATGTTTGTTTGTACTGGTCTGGGTGTTAAATGTATTTATTTAAGATTCTGATATATGTAACACAAGTGCTTTAGCTACTTACCACGGAGTCAGATCAATGTATGTGATGTTGTTGTATATTTATTTAAAAGTTATTATATCGTTTTTGTGGCCATCCATGATACTTTAACTAGGAACCACTAAATGCATGTTTACGTAAATAAATTGTTGCTCACCGCGGAACCCCAAAATCTGGCGACAAGGGCGGCATTATCAAACGCTCGTTTATTATTCATATGTTATTACTTGTGTAATTCGTCCTGTAATTTTGAGCTGTTGTAATCAGCCTTCGTACTCACGTTTATCTAACGTTACAATTGTCATTCATTATAAAGTATTTATGTGCGGTAAAAAAATTACACTGCGCGTTTTAATGAAAAAAATTTGCATGGCCTTACCCGGTGGAATGACGATTGATGTGTGAGATTTTTAAAGTATGTATACAGAATTTATGATTAGTTCTGTCTATTGTGGGACTTCCCAGGGATATTTGTAGAGTCAACTTGATAGGAATCATAAACGTAACTAGTAATTTTGTTTATTCAGATAATACCAAACACGTACAAACGGTGTTCTTAGCTTTAAGTGGTCGTAAGATTGTCTTCTAAATCCCTTGCAAATTTTGCGTTGCGGATAACGTTCTTATAGCGTTTTATGTCCTGGTGCAGTTTATCTATTGGTTTTGAAAAGCGAAGTTTCAACTTTTCAAAGGCACTTAGCTCTCGTAGTAATCATTAACTTGCAAATTAATTAATTAGACGAGGTAGATAAAGAGGTACCTAACAAATAAATTAGTTCACACTGTTTCAACCAGCAAACTTAATTTAAAAGTTGTAAGTGGATATTTAGATAATTAGCTTAGCTAGGCGTTTCAGAGGTCATATTGATAGGAGGAAGATATTGATAAAAATAGACAAGTGCTTATCGATTGGGTAAAACTGGAGGCAAATTTGTGTGCCTGTAGTCATGTAAACAATGAGCAAAATATTTATATTATTATCAAAGAATTAATTAAGTAATACGGGAAGAATCAGTAGTTATAGTACCGCATCGTTATTGTAAATTACAGAACCAATTTTAAGTGTAACTCATCAGCCTATATAAGTCCCACTGCTGGGCACAGGCCTCACCTCAAATATGAAGTGGTCCAAGCCATACTCCACCACGCGGGCTCAGTGCGGATTGGTGGAGGGGTGTTTGTAAGGCAAGTGACCACCCTTACTGTCAGATGTTATTAAGCCGCCCGAGGGCCTCTGACTAGGCTTAACGACTTATATCTATCGATCCGGGACCAACCGCTTAACGTGCCTTCCGAAGCACGGAGATGCTTGAAAAAGACGTCACTTAAATGGTCAGAATGGTCACCTATCCCAAACATGACCGCGCCTTAGGTTGCTTAACTTTTGGTATCACTACCGAAGCGCTGCCACCACTGCGCCACAAGCACCTCTAAGTTAAGTGTAACAATTGCTATAAATATAAAATAGTATTTACTTACCTGATGTAAAATAGTAACGAAAGGTCTACTTTTGTTGGATGAACTGTAATAGGCTTGTTTCCACTATGAATGAAATATTCAAAAAGTGATTTTCTCTAAAATAATTCATAATTTCAGATGCCTTTACACTAATATTTTTCTGCAGTTCGTATTATTTGATTTTTAATTGGAATTCAAATGATAATTAGTCACTCAGTCGGCATTGCACGCGATGACGTCAAAGCGTGTTATTCCCATACAAACTCTATTAAGAAAAGCGTTTTGACAGTTGATAAAAAGTACGTCAACGATTGGTGGTGTCAACTACCGTATTATTGTTATGTTTTAAAAAATGGCTGATCTATAAAGGTAAAAGGTTAATTAAAAATAAGAAAATAATAACTCATGGTATGCAGATATGAAAATAGATACTTAACCCGTAATAACTTATAACACCTTATTTGTATTTAATATACATAGTTGTTTTTAAATGCAACCCCTTTTTTATTCACTATTCAGTCCTTTTATAAGTAAAAGAAGCTTGTGAGTACTTAGTGGATATTTAAATTAAGAAAGGTCGTGTTCTATAAGTATGTACTTATGTGGCTGATATAGGATTGGGTTAATCGCTTTTGATCCACCTTTAAACGTACTTTCCTAGAATAGCTAAAGTACTTACGCGAAAAGAGACCTTTTAGCGTGAAAGGGGCTTACAGCAGCTTATATATACATGCAACGTATTTGATTCGATAAACTACTACATTTTCAAGATATTTTAGGAATTATTCAACTACCTACGAGTATGTGTAGTTACTAAGGTAACATTTAATCATTTTAGAAACTTTATTATGTATCAAAAATATAAATTGCGAGTAGATAAATTTGTGGTTGCTGTGTGGAGATTTTCCACCTTTTGCAAGAGATCTAAGCTAGCTAGCTAACTAGCTGTAATAAGCTCTATCTCTAGCTACTCTATCCACAGATAATTCTAGCGATACCAAAACTCAACTTTCTAATTGTATTCTGAAAACTATTCCTACGAAATCGCATTAAAATGTAATCCGTAAAACGATTTCGTATTATTACACGGAACTTCGCACGCGAGGTTTTCTCGACTGCGCCAAATGTCATTTTAATAGTTTTAATTACGTTGCCATGCTCGGCTAATTACCTTCCGACGGCCATCGCGGTTATTACATCGCTTCATTCGGGGTGTCTTGGTAATTCTTCGCAAATGAGATTTTATCGGAGACATCCCGAATTGTATGACCATCAATTGCGTTTTCGTCAGCGGCAGCCAGATGGCTGGTAGAGGTCCGTTATTAATTGTTTGGAAGTGACTCGGTACGGAAAAGGAAAGTTTATTTGTCAATGATATTTAGGGTCGCTTGCTATAGATACGAGTATACCTGCCTTATATGCAAGTTTTATTTATAGAAACACTGTACCCAAACAATTGCTCAACTACCTATATAATAAATTATGTTGATAGCAGTTGAATAAAATTTGCATCAGCTGGAGATCCGGCTGACGGACGTAAAACTGTACTTACTGAGTTGATATAATGGGTTGAAAATAAATAGGATTGTGTAGTTTAAAATTGATACAGATAAACATTTTAGCATACCAAATTGCATCCGGCTTTATCAAACAAAATTTCAACGACAACCTTCTAAATTTGTGCAATGTGGTCATGGCATTAAATTTTTCAAATTTAACATGGCTTATTCGGACCGGCAATCCACATGCAGGTTAAACGATAAACGAAATGGGTATTATTACCGAGGTATCGCTTTAACTGTAGGTAGTTACTTTTATACACTATGTTGCCAATGTACAGCATCCCTATCAGGGTTTTATAGCCCCAAGCGCTATTAGAGCAAAGGCACCGACATTTATAAATAAACACCATTCGTCGGCCCTATATAAAGATTTCATAGCATCTAATTGGATACCTAATATGGCCTCCAATCGAATACACAGAAGGGGTTTATTATTGCAAAGCGTAGGTAAATTAAACCATATGAGGAACCTCTATGATAGCAACATGCAATATAAACATTTTTATAACTTTCCGCTATTCAATTACCCTTATGATGTTTCGAAATAAAAAAATATATATTTTGAAATGGCGAACTTACTACATCATGTGATTGGATGCCGTATAAGTTTAATATTACCTACAAGTTATAATGTATGTAGCTTAACTATGGAATGATTCAGATATTTCCACGTAGTATAATTATCGCCATAAAAATAGCAAGCATATTTAAATTTTAGATTTACTGCCTTTTTGTCATAGTCTTCAACCTTAGTATGACTATACCTAATGAGCTATATGCTGCCTCAAATCAGCCATTAATTCGCGGTGTAAGTAATTATATCGCTAGTGAGCCTCAGTTAGGCTTTTGACACGGCAGACAAACGCATATATCGTGACTTCGGCCAGTAAAGTCGGTTTGTTGATAAAGTCAATTAGTGGTATCGAAGTAGGGACTCGTATCAACTGATTCGACCCACCTCCGTGCGCAGCGTAGAGCGCGCTCGCCGCGATTGGCCCGGCCTGCCGCAGGGGAGTGGCCTGCGCCCGCTACTTTTTTGTTATGCTTTTTCGAGTCGTGCGTAGGTGACCGTGGAGCCAAGTTTATTCTGAACCAGTCGATTGAACGCGTCGGTGTGTCACACACAGTTTATTGCTTTGTTGTCGATCCACACGTCACAGCGTGTCATGTAAATTGTGTCAGCGACGGCAATTCGTTTTGTGCCCGTTACATTTCCGTCTTGTGCCAGACAAGGACTTTTGTAGGAACCGTTCGCTGGTAATATAATAAGGTAAGCGTTTTTCAATTAAATTACGATCATATACACTGAACGCAATTAAAGTCTGTAATTAGAATTGATTGAAACCGAAGTGAAACCTAACAAATGTTAAGTGTTGGTTTAATGGCTTTTGAATTCGATTTTGATATAAAAGTAGGTTTTGCAGATATATCGGAACTTGATTTTACGTATTTTGTGCTGTCAGTTTTATTTATTCTTAATATTAGAGCTGCACCAAATATGTGGAATTATAATTATTTTTGTCTATAAAAATACTAGTATAGCATGAGCGTTTGATTTTTATAGTTTTTTTTCGCTTTTTACTCAATACCTTAGAGTTATGTTTACTTTTAATTGTATTCTGTTTTTGATTTTAATATTAATGACTTATTGGTGAGGCCGTTCCCATACTTAGGTGAATATTTGTTTTCTTGACTTTGAACTGTGTCTGTTGTCTTTAAATCAACGGATAAATATACAGAAAATAATGTAACTATGTAACATCGTGGAGTCAATCAATTAAATTAAAATTTAAACCTTTGCGATAATCTAGGTTTGGAAGCAACATTCTGCAATCCAAATCATTTACATTGTGAGTTTACGCTCGACTTAAAAAAAAAAGAAATGCGTTGATTCAAATTATTACAGCAAAACTTTTGGCGCTTAATAAAATTAAAAACTTTCTTCAAACTTTCGGGATTCGCAAAAATACTGACCGAAAAAAAATCCTCAGGCAATAATTTCAATTTCATTTTTTTGAAATTTGCAATAGATTTAGTTCATAGGTAGCTTAATACATGTTTTCGAAATAAAACAAGACTGTCATTGTTTCTTTTTCTACGTAATAAAAACATAACTGAACTTTAAAACTGTTCATTAATAGATAAAGTTAATTTACTACATGTAATTAAAGCGCATAAAGTTATTGTTTCATAACTTTGAACTATACAAAAAAGAAAATTAATTAAGAACAACTTAATAACGCGTCCGAACGCATTAAGTTTTTACAGCGGAGCCTCCTGCCGGCGCCTAATTACGTAAAACAATTAATTATTGGAATAATGACATTATTTTGATAGCGAAATGGCTTGCTTTCATTAATCAAATGCACAACAACCTTATTTGACGGCTCACATCATATTTTTTGGAGTCGAAAAAGGCATAATGGCTGGTATTTCAAAGGCATTTGCATAATTAGGTGAATTTTATTGCTTTATTGAATTAAAGCCGATGTCAGGCTCAAAATTGAAATCAGCGGGGGGGCTTGTGTTGTTAATTTTGTTTATAGCTTGTATTATAACCAGCTTTGGATGTATTTCCATATCTCAGCTCTATAAAAGTTGTTAGACACTATACGACCCGCAACAATAGTGTATTTTATGTTATTGATCTCCATTTTATTATGCTATTACAATGGAATGCTATATTCCTGTTTTTATGGATATCTAAACTTTTATAACTGGGCGTTATAGTATATTAATAAACGTTTATTTAAATTTAATGTAGGTTTGCTCTTTATTGCGTTTCTAATTCAAAAGTGTTAACTTAACGTCCAAATAAAGACATAATATTTGTTTCTTATATTTGTAACATTGGGGTCAAAGTTTCCGAACGTGAAAATTAAAATTAAGACATTTTTACAACACTATCACTAGATAGTATCAAGCAAAGTTGCTTTCCGCGTTTGTCCCTGTCCATGTCTGTATGTACGTACGTATGCTTCTATCTTTAAAACTACTCAAAGGATTTTGATACAGTTTTCTTAAATAAATAAGAGTGATTAAAGAAGAAGGTATATCTATATAAGAACGAATTCCATGCGAAAGAAGCCGTATATAAAGTTTAGCGGGAAGTTTGTATATTCTATTTTCATCTCTACGCCTATAGCATCGGAATTTATTCTGGAAAGAGTATGTATGACATACAAATAAATTATTAAAACTAAATAAGAGCTATTCTCAATAATTAATCTCATTTCACTCACATATTCAAACCAACTAACATACGTAATCACAAACTACTAAAATTCAATGGTTTTCTTTCAACTTTTCTTGTTAATGGTCTCTTTTTTCTTGTTAAATTATAAGCAATTTATTATTTATTAATCAACTAGAAACAAGTGCCCTATTGGAAGTGTAATCCATCATACGTCCCCGCCAATCCCTACTCGGGTCGGTGGCAAGTTATCAGGAATTAGCTCTTACAAAACCAGTTCTCTCGTGGCTCAACCACTTTTTCTCTAACCTTAATATAATTACCTAACCTCGATCCAGATATCTTTATTACCCATGCAACTGATCTCACGTCATCCTACAATGTACTCCAAATTGAGTTCTCACATAACAATGCCTTGTGGAAAGAGTGGTTTTAAGCGATTTTTTACCAAAGGGTTGTCCGATCTCAATTCGATTAAATTGGCCAGCGTAAAAAGAACTCCTACCCGCCCCTTTTCGCCCGATGGCCTGACGACAGAGGCAAGACTCGCCCGAAGGTCAGAGATCTCATTATAGAAGACGAGATAAAACCCTCGCGATGACTTGCGGATGCCTCCGGAACGCGAGCAGCATTGTTGATTGTATTAGAGTTAATTAGATCTTAATTAACATTCAAGTTTCTCATTACACGCTACTCTGCGCTACCAGCGGCGTTTACAATAGGAAAGTTGATCTATATCCATACGAATTATATCTTGATGATTTTTTTGTGTTCGGATATTAAATTGAAGGTTCTGTTTTTGTTTATTATGTGGTGGTGAAATTGGATCATTATATAGCCGTGGTTATTGTGGTAGATAATATTAGGTATGTGGCTGTATCATATTCTAGATGGCTTCATGATATGGCCGTTTTGGAAGTATAATAATGTTTATGTTGAAATTGTTGAAAGATATCCTTGCAAGTGAAATTTAAAACATACAAAAGAATGTCACAACTTGTATGTAAACCACTTTCCATGCAAATAAACAAATCTAAATCTGAATCTGAATAAAGCAGAAATGAAACTCATTTTCATGACGATACAAAAACGATTTTCCCTACAGCAAAAGAACAGATAAACATTGAAAGATAAAATATGCATTGAATGGTAATCTCGATGATACAAAGGAATAATTAGTCAACGCAATTACAGACGGTGGTAATGTTTACAAAAACTTGATTACCAGTGAACTTAGCGAGCTGCTTGGAACTGTTAACTGATTTATATGTGAAATAAAATCAAGTCAATATGATAATAGAGCTCGCATATACTATCTACCTGAAGTGGGTAGATTTTATGAAGAAATACGTTACATGAATTCAATATCAGTATGTTAAATTGGCAAGAGGATATTGTATTGCTTTTCATAACTCATAATTATGCAAATACGTCTGTATCATTTGGAAGTCAATAAATTTTAATTTAAACAATATTTAACGGATGAAACAGAAGAAAAATAATAAAGTGACAGCACTATCTAGCTATTGTGGGGTCCAGAAATCCTTATTTTATTTTAAAAATAAATTAAACATCCTTCAACGGGTTAAACAGAAGAAAAATAACAAAGTGACAGCACTGCCTAGCTATTGTAGGGTACAGAAATGCCAAGGCAATCGTCAGACGGCGATCATGGGTGAGTCAGTCTTATCAGCAGATATAAGCCGAGACACCATTAACACTTAAGACCAGGACTAATGGACAAAAACATTAATCCCTCCCTGTTCCTCCGCTTAGCGAATGGAGATTCCCAAAATGGAAAGTTGGGGCTCAATTATTTGGAAGCGTTGTTTGTGGATGAGACGCAACTGATTCTAAAGATCCGACGCTTAAGTGTTCAAAGAAAGGACTTAAAGAAACTTACTAAGTATCAATAGAGAATGAGATTTAAATTTTCCATATATTTGTTGCCTGTGATACAAAGGTTATTTTTTTTAATCACAAGATTTTAAGCTTAAGAATATCTTTGTAATGTTAAAATACAGGTCGATTAAAATTAGGTAAACGCAAATGGAAATATTGATTAACTTTTGGTACAAACTAACAACCCTGTAGATAGTTGGTACGCAGAAAATTTTCCCAAATCATAGGTAGTCAATAATAATTACACTTAAGTAGGTATTTTTCCCTTCATTAAAATATTCACATAATTTTGTAAACACAAGGTGTCAAAATTCAGTAGTTCCAAAGCCGTGTAGAGTAGCGACTGGTGTAAAGTGAAAAGGGATTATCTATGGTTAATGGGCCGGGCCCAAAGTTATCCGAATAAGGCGCCTGGCGTCCTCGCCACTAATCTTATTACGGATTTAAGATGGCCGGGAGCGTGAGGTTGATTTACAATTTTCTTGGCTGACAGATATTACGAGTATTAGTCTATGATATTTGTTTACCAGATTTTGCCTCGTTGGTGTAGTGGCAAAGTTTCTGCCTCACATCCAAGAGGTCCTGGGTTTGAACCCCAGGTCGAGCCAAAATTGTTTCTGAGATTTTCTGTCCTTAATTTCTCAAAAAACATCTCGAGTCAGGAAGTAGGCGGTGTTACACCCCCTGTGCTTTGGAAAGCACGTTAAGCCGTTGGTCCTGCGCCTAGGTCATGTCGGATTGCCGTCTCACCGAACTTTGAGAGAGAAGGAACAGTAAGTGCACCTGTGTATAACGCTCACACTTGTGCACTATAATATCTCCTGCGTAATTGGCTAATCTCTGTTGAGATTGGCCGCTGTGGTCGAAATCGGCCAGGAGGAATATTACAATTATTAGATTTATTCTTTCTTCAAACCCAGCATGATTTTTGACACCCTAGATTCGACTTTGATCTGCCACTCTCTAAGCTGGTTTCCGTAGTTCATATAAAATCATCTCTGTCACTCTTACAAGCTTGACCGCGATGGCTAGATCCGAAAATACGAATGAAACGTTAGTCAGTACGGGCTCTGAGTGGGTGGAATATTGATGTTCTATTATTTTTCTGTCCACAAAATATGATATTATTTGGAGAAACTACTAAACCTATTAACGTATGGAACTTTTTCAATTATGCCCATACAACCAGCTCATACATCACCCTTACTAAATTGGACATGCGGCAATAGACCGTCCGTGCGTACACGACGCAAAGTATGCATGGCGCAACGACTTTTTATGCGTCTGCGCACCGGTATAAAATTATTACGATCCTTACGAATATTTATTAGTGGTGAATTAATTGAAACTCTATATCGTAACCGTTGTTGTAAGTAATTGAATAATTACCGATGCCAAACAGCATACTTCGCATTTTCAATATTCACACACACGGTTTTAAAATATAAAAGATCGGCCGCAATAATGCTCCTTGTACAGGTCCAGCTGTTGACTTAATAGCACCTAATGGAGGCCATGTTAGGATATCCTATTTGCCGGAAGTTGTGTTTAATTAGAAAAAAACATTCATGTATCTTTTACCAGCGGTGTGAGTAGAAACAGTGCTGTTATTGACGTTTTGTTGCTTATAGGAGGAGTACTTGAATTTTAAACTAAAAGACAAGGAAATCAATTGAACTTTCTGTCATAACTTATTGCTAGCTTATGAGTAATCAGCTATGTGCTTCTAATGGGTGTTAAAAAGTTTTTTTATTTTTTATTTTATTATTTTTAGGAAACATACAGTTATAACATTACATTACAATTAAAATCACACATAAACCAATTAAGTTTCCTCAGCTTAAGTAATACATAGAGTACACCAATAATTTTTTTGTTAAAACATTAAAAAATGTGAAACTATAAAATTATAAAAAGATGACATAATGCCAAAGAAACAACATTCTGGGCAAATTGTGAATTTCTTTTTTAAACTTAACAATGTTATAGGAGTAAAACGCAATTTTAACTCCATTTAATTCATTTTATTTAACGCCGGCAGCTGATTTCCGTCCAAAATTCAATTTAGTCTTAGACGAAAAGCCAACAAAAAGCCAAAGCTCATTTAGCAGTCGGGGCAAACGAACTCGATACCGCTAACTCGATCATAAAAACCATCGTCTGACAATGTATCGATTATTCGGTCGACAGAGCCAATCGGCCGATAATATTCGATATTTACAAGGCGACAGACCGTTAAGAATCTACTAGTCGATTGCTTTATTTAATTTACAGGGTTTTTTTACTATTTGCATAAAGGAAACGGTGATTGTCCACTTTTTCTCTTTAATGAACTGGTCATTGCCGAATTTCTCTTTAACTCAACCATTCAATTAATGGCTTTTAGGTCTAAATTGATGAAATTTCGAGCTTTGCTAGAATCGCAAGTATATTTTTGTGACTTTAAAACAGCCAAGATATGTTTTTTTAGTTTGTAGCTATTTTTATCTGTCCCTCTTGGAATAATTATTAATGTTATAAAGTAAGCAAACGACCTTGTGACTTTTACCGGAACCGAATGCTTATAGCCCAATTTTTAGGTTATGTAAACATTAAAAAAAATTCAATTATTACGAGACATGAAATAATAAATTCCCCAAACTAAACAATAGTTATTAAGTAAACAATAAGAATGCTTGTTATGCCATGGCGATTATCCAAAGAACAAAGCCAAAGAAACTTCTTCTAGTCTTTAGGCGATATTTTAACGGTCGTAATAACCTGTATACCTAGTGGAAGCAACAAATTATATGAATTAATAAGGAAAAGCGCGAATAAACACCAATTGCATCAATTAATGGTCTTACTACAGCATCTGTTAATTGCTAGAAAGTATTGCTTTCAAATAAACATAGTTAAGGCGGCGTTTGCTGCGTTAATGAGGTTCCGTATTTATGGTATCGCTGGAATAATTTTATGGTGTTGTTGATTAATAAAGGAAAGATTTATAGAGGTAATTGTACAAACGCTTCAGCAAATTGAATCATTTTCAGCAACTTAACTTCAAAAAGAAATTAAGATTTCGTACTTATGACTTTTTTTAATTCAATGACCGTGTAGTTTTGAAATATAGTTTTTAGTTTTCGTTAGAAAAAGAAACATCGGTATGCCGTTGCAAAGGATTACTGCGCAGGTAGCTACTTGTGATCAAATGTTCTGAGTGTATCACCTCAAATTACCCTGTTGAGCTTCAGGATTCAGCAAGAATTTACTCTAAAACTCTTATCTTCCAGGTAAACATTCAGGTACCTATTTCTCGGTAATTAGCTTACTGATTACGCATTAGTATTCAATAAAAGTGGGATGGCATTCCTACGCACCCTGCCTGCGATCTGTCAATAGAGTAGTCGTAGTAGTAACATTGTTCCCAAAGGGAAAGGCAACGGTCAGAGCCATACAGCCTAATCTTTATTTATTATTCTTAAAATTACTACTTATAAACTAACTTAACCCAAGCCTTAACCTAACTAACTAACTCTGTCAATAGATTATCGTGAGTCCCGACTGTCAACGTTATGTTAGTGTTGCCCGTAGCTCGGTAGAGCTGTAACGAGTCGGCTCAACAAGTAAAAAAAGAGCCCTGATTGACCCCAAACAATCTTACTATCAATAATTCACATTTGAGTCTAATTGACAACCGAAAGCGATAAAAATATCGTCTTCTGAATTTCGCTAAAAATGCAAACGGACCCCAACAGTCGATGGCTGTGCGATTACCGGCGCGTGAGGCAGATGCGAGCGCGGGCGCAGGTGGCGTCACGCTTCATACCAGCTCTGCGGTACTATCTAATCACCGTAAAAAATACTAGCACTGTTCTTTGGCAAGCTATTATACGGTAAGTTGTTAGGTAGGCAAAACGGCCCCTCTCCTTTGAGGGTAACGAGAGACAATCAATAGACAATTTATATATATATATAACATCTTGGTTAAAATACATTTATTTGAATAAAGATAATTAAACTAAGATATTAGAATACAACTAGCCTAATAGTATAAAAACAGATAATCCAAAAAAAATAACAAAAAAATTAAAGAAACATTATCATTACATCTTGGTCATTTGAAAGTCAAAACTGCTATAAAGTTCGAATCTCGAATTCTGAGGTAAACTTAAGATTGGATTAAAACATATATAAGTAATCGAAAAATTTTACTGTATACCCAATTTAAATTAACTAACGATAATCAATTGGAAAATAAAACAACAAATCTAATCACACCATAACAGTACTTTTATTTGTCAATCAAAAATTGAAATCCGTGTAATTAATTTCGCTCTTTAATTATACATTGTTTAATTGGATCTCTGTCGCGATCTAATTAGTATTTTTTTTTCTCTTCCACACTTCATTAGTTCGTAACAGATGGAGCCTATCGTTATTTTAATAATTATTTTTTGGTAGACGAAAAACATTTACTGTTTTATTATAAAGTGTGAATTGCGTTATGAAATAAGAGTCCAGAGCTCCATTGTTTTATAAAGTAATTTCGAAAAAAACGTTTACATTTACTCAAGGCAAAAATTTGCTACGCAGTGCGTCAAGTGAGATTTACATGCAACGATTTTCTTTTCTGTTCTTAAATCGATCTGTTTGGCGCAATTTTACCTGCATAATCATTATAAACATGTCGGTACATTAATATTCAACTTTATTCTTCGTTCCAATAAATAAGCACAATAATACGATACGGTGTCTAAATTGTCCTTTGTTAATGACAAAACTTAATGATATAAGAGTTAAATAACACAAATAGTAAAATATTAAATAAAAAACCCCTGACTTGAGCCGGTGAAACAGCTTGTGAACCTCAACAGCCGGACAGATTTTAACCAGCTATAGCTAAGTAACCCCGTGGTTAAATTATCTTTTAAATAAAAAAACCACACTGAAATCAGTCCATCGGTTCGGGATCTACAATTCTTCTTCTTCTTAGCGTGTCGATGGAACACGAAGAATTAAACCGTGGCAGCCAAGAATTCAGCCACTTGTATTGCGGATCGGCTGCAGTTCATTAAATCCGCTGGCGTGCAGGTGTTGGGGCACGCCGGGCACGATGTTAAGTGTGCCATAGTTTGCACTGCACCGCAAACACAGTCCACATCGGAGCTTGCCAAAAATCCCCACCTGGCCATCTACAATGCCAGAGGCGGACGCACACATACAAACAAACACACACATAAAAATAAAAGTTATCAAACTTACGATTCCTATCTTTATTCCTTTCCCGGTGGGGGTTAAAATCGGCTCGTGTAAAGAGAATTTAATGCCATGGAAGTATGGAAGCACTAGCCCATGACCAAACGCTCGTTGTTTTACGCAGTAACTTTTTAGTGCACAATAACGCCTTTTTAGGATCCTAAGTATTATTTACGAGTGAGCTTTGAACTCTATTTAAGGTCAGCTGTGTAAAAACTACTACTGTTTGGTTCTTCAACTTACATCACCCTTTAACGCATAACGATACCGGAAATGTCAAATGCCGTAAAGGACATTTTGCCGAAAACTAGTTATTATCTTTTTGTTTAACACCAAATTGTATGATTTTTTTGTGACCAATTTTTTTGTACCTGAACAAAAAAGAACTGTAACTTTTGCATTACTAAGCTAAAACTATTTATTTCTACAACTTAAGTAATAAGTATGTTTTAAATCATCCATCATGTCACGTCATTGAATATATCGCATTAGAATCGCGAACTTTTTGAGCCATAGTAAATACTGATGTCCTACTGTCTTGTTAGAAATATGTTTATATATGGCTTAGCCGCTTCGCATCGAAAACAAGTAAGATACTTTTATCGTCTGTGCGCTAATCTCTTAGTAATGAGCAGAAAAAATAATAGTTGCAAAAACATGAACGTGATAAACATTGATACAACACGAGATGAAATTACTCCGTAAAAAGTCTCAGTTAATATACTTTTTGTTTAGACTTTTTCATGCGATCGGCTTTGTTGGTCTTGCGTTACGATACCGGTTTTAATTCGTTTCGGTACCGTGA
The DNA here is from genome assembly GCA_963921415.1 of Pyrausta despicata. Lineage (NCBI taxonomy): Eukaryota > Metazoa > Arthropoda > Insecta > Lepidoptera > Crambidae > Pyrausta > Pyrausta despicata. The sequence goes on from OY992848.1 coordinate 13,780,141, forward strand.
TATTAATTATAGGTTTGGAGGCTCGCTAGATAAATAATATAAAAAGAAATTGTAGGTTTTATAAAAATTTTATAAGTTTTTTAAATTTACGTTTAAAATTATTTCATGGTGATGAGATTAAAAAGTTAAAAAAATCTGCAATTTCAGGGTCTAACCTTTAGTAATCTTATCACGCCTGCGTTATAAAGTTGGCGCTTGCATTTTCCTATGATTTTTATTCAACCCATTGACTTTCCTTTATTAACTTTAATAATTGTGATGAAAGTAAACGGATGTTTGCATATTGCAATTTAGATGGGGAAATGCGATATAATGTGTAATTGTGCTTGACGCATGATTGCCGCAGGGCACCGCACTGGGCCCGCCGCCGTATTATGTATCCAAATGTACTGTTTTTGTAATTATCTTTATCTTTACGACTGTACTTTTATGTTATATTTTGTCTAGTACATTGTTAATTAAGTGAACTAATCAGTTGCTAGATCTGTTGAACATATTAGCGATTAATGGTACAGGTAACTAAAGGGTGATACAGAAATGTTAGCATAATTTCAATGTTTTTTGTTCTTTAAATATCAAATGTTTTACTAATACATATTTGGCACGAAGCCAGCAGTCAACCAAATAAATCTAGAATGGATAGACCACCAAAAAGGTACGATTTTTTTACGAAAATTGCTTACCCTCTTTTTTGTTTGCGCAGATAAATTGAAGCTATCATGGGAGTATCAGAGCCTGGTTCCTCCAGCACCCCTGACCTTCCACCTATGGACTCCGAGCGCCCAGGGTCCGGCAGTGGCATGGACGATGAGGACATCCCTAGAAGAAAGCAGAGGAGATACAGGACAACCTTCACTAGCTACCAACTTGATGAACTGGAGAAAGCTTTTGGGAGGACGCACTATCCTGATGTATTCACCAGGTAAGACATTATCCTTCAAAGTTATTTGCTATTTCTGGGTTTTCCCTAGCTAGTTAGGGCAAGTTTAAGTCAGCCAAACACTAGACAAACGGAAATCACAACGTTATCAGATTCATTATAATTGATTTCTAACTAAGTGATGTCAAAGAAAAACATACAAACAAAAAACTAATTTCCAGCTAAAAAACCCCCGAAAAGGCCAGTACAACAGCTGTTGAGCTAAACCGGCTAAACGAATTTTGACCAACCATAGCTAAGAATTAACGTGATGAAATTACCTGTCGAATAAATTAAAACCCGGTTTCAAATTGGTCCATTCTTTAGGAAGCTACGATGCCACAGACATACTAACACAAACAGACATAGGGGTCATACTTATAACACCCCTTTTTGACAGTTATGTCCACGTTCTCTTTTCCATATTCTCGGACACGGTTTCCAAATTCTATAGCTATGTTTATTTCCTTTAAGTTACCAACTGCCTCTATCACTACATTGGATCCCTGACCTCCCCCCAACGGAGCCTAAAGCTCCAACGCCCAGCAGTGGGCTTGATGATGACGACACACCTCACAGAAAGCGAAGGTGTAGAACAACTTTCACAAGCTGCCAGCTTCATAAGTTGGAGAAGTCTTTTGTGAGGTCGCAGTATCCTGACGTCTTTACCAGGTGAGGATACTTCGACTAGAAACTTAGCTGTTTTGATTTTACTTTTAGGATTCAAATTTAGTCAGTCATCATCTACCCACTGCTGAATCTAATATTTTTTCGGAACTGATAATGTTCCTTTTACTTTAAGACTTGATACTCTTATCAAGGTAACAAGACTCTTTAATTTTCGAGCGTCAAATATCAGTTTACACAAACAGCATCTTATTATTAAGTTACTTTTATATTTTTAGCATTAATGATGCAAATTTATTTACAATGTGAAATTAAAACACACTTAAATGGACTGTATTTAGCGGGACTCGAACCCGCAATTCTCGCAAACGTGCCAATAGGCTTGTTTCCACTATGAAAGAAATATTCAAAAACTGATTTTCTATAAAATAATTCATAATTTCAGATCCCCTTTCATTACTACTGTTCTGCCGTTCATAAAATTCGATTTTTAATTGAAATTCAATCGATAAACAGTCGCTCAGTCGGCATTGCACGCTATGACGTCAAGGTGTGTTATTCCCATACGAACTCGATAGAAAAAAGCGTTTTGACAGTTGATAAAAAGTACGTCAACGATTGGTGGTGTCAATTACCCTATTGCTCTCCCAACTGAATTGTAACGGTAGCTAAAAGCGGTACTTCAAATAATAATAGCATAGTTATGACTATTTAAATGACATAATAACTTATAAATACTAATATTTAATTTTATTTTCATATACCTCTAAGGTGAATCATGGCTGTACCTAACATTTCTCTCTGTGTAAGAACTTGTTTATTACCTATGTTTATGAACCGATAGTTTATCTATACATATAATAAGACTGTAAAAGATCGATTTCTGTACATTGAAGATTTTTATGAAAAATTGTTACAGGGGGTCTTAATTACCGTAATAGAAGCCAAAACAACAATTTTTAAAAATTTTGTCTGTCTGTCTGTCTGTCTGTTTGTCCGGGCTAATCTCAGAATCTACTGGACCGATTTTGACGGGACTTTTTTTATTTGACTCAGTATCACCTGGAGAGTAAACTGGGATATAAATAATCACGCCGATGAACTTAGGGGGCAGGCAGGAAATTGAATCTCAGAATCTACTAAACCATCCTTGAGTTGCGTACGCTGCGAAAACGGTTCAAGATACCAAAAATATAAATATGAAAGAATTATTCCTCTTGAAATGATCTAAAAAACTGTCTGCGACAGTACATGTCTATGCCCAAAATTACAACTCCACGCGGACGAAGTCGCGGGCACAGCTAGTGAACCAATAAATGGTATGATATGATAAGACTATTTATTTTAGGATATGATTAAATAGTCTCTGTTTTTGTTTGGACTTAAGTTTCACACGTTATGATGACACACTCGTATCATTATTACTGTTTTTTATTATTACTTATTATTGTACATTATTTTAGGATAAATTTAACTGTAAACAATCCATCACTACAGTAAATATTTCTTTGTTACAGAGAAGAATTGGCATTGAAAATTGGACTAACGGAAGCCAGGATACAGGTGAGTCAAGTTTGCCACAACTGTATACACTTCTATTAGCATTTCGCATTGTTTAACAAATTAGATGCATAATGGTACCAACTTACAATAAAATTAACAATTTATGGCGACGTCTCTTGCAAGTGCCAGCGGCATAAAAAATACAATAAAGTCGTTATTTAACTAACAGGTATTTAGTGGGTTCTGTAGGCATAACCTGAAAGTAGTCTCCGTATTTCGTAAAATATTTAAGTTAGGAAAACATTATACTACAATGAAGCTACTTATTAATTTTGTTGTAAAATCGCCTCTTTTACAACTGATAAAATCCACAATGATTATGACTAACTTTCGAGCCGTTTGTTAAATTACCTTAGTTTAAGATAATAAGACTTTAACTAAATCAAGCTTAACATTGTTTTACATACGAACCATACGCTTCTCATCTACATTCCTGATGCGCACTGCAAAGCAGTGGAACTCACTACCTGCGTCAGTGTTTCCCTGCAATTACAATCTAGGAATTCTCAAAGCTAGAGTGAACAGGCATCTTCTAAGTGAGCTCGCTCCATCGTAGACTCAGTCTTTGCCTCGTTGGGCTTAGTCTTGGATCAAGAGCAAACCTATCCCAAATAATAATAATAAATAAATAACTAAAAAACATACTTAATTGTAGGTAGGATACGTTTTTTTAGAGACGTAAATAAATGTAAATAAAGTTGGCGGCATTGAACACAAGTAAACCTAAATAGGTGATTTCATCGCATTATTGTTTTAATCTTTAATAATGATCGCTTAATAGTCGTTTTATCACGCACCCCTAAACGCGTCGCTCGAACTCATTATAAACGGCAAAAATCGCACGTTAGGCCCCCCGCGGACGCGCAGCGGGTGCGTCCAGTGTCCCTACAATGTTCACCAGTAGGTGAGCAGAGAGTGGTTGCCAGCAGTTCCAGATGTAGCCATCCCTGTCACTCTTACAAGCTTGACCGTGTGAGTGAAAAAAATAAAATTTAAATTTAAGTCAACTGCCCTTAAATTTTTTTTTAACAATCACACCATTTCTCAAGTCCCAAATTAAGCTACGAGGCTTGTGTTATGGGTACTAGACAACGGATGAACATTCTTAAATCCTTTTTTTGTAAATAAATACATATTATACATAGAAAACACCCAGACCAGTACAACACACATGTTCACGCATACAAATGTTTGTACTGTGCGGGGATCGGACTTGCGATTGTTCACGCATTCATTGTTAATCTGAAGTATCTAGAAAATTATTTAATTCATACACAATCCATTTATTGTTGAACTCAAAAGGCTGTATTATTGTTATAGTTATTTTTTACTTTCTCAAATTGTTTACTAAATTAATTGTATTTTTGTCAAACTATGTTACCGTTTGCTTCTAACTTTTATTAGTACCTACGCATGTCGAGGCAGCCTTTAATTGAGGCAACTCCATTGAAACCTACTTAGTTTATAAAATTGTTGTGAATGTGAAGTGTGTGCTTTGTTGGCTGTCCTAAAAAAAAAAAAAAAAAACTCTGGCTAGACACGAAAATATGAACAAACGTTAATAATGATCGTAGTTTCTAATCTAGCAGTCTCAGTCACTCATATAAGCTTGACTATTCGCACGAGTGCGATCGAAAGAGTGAAAATGTACACAGCGTGATATGGAATAGCGCCCGTAGTCAAACTTACTCGTATCACATTAACGCACTCAGCAGGACAGTGTTTTTCAACCTTTGTCGCTGTGACCCCCTTAGTTTCTCTAAGCTTCATAAATATTTACTATATTTTTTATATCGTTTGAAATCAAGAAGAGCTAGTTATTTCATTTAGTTTGAAACCCAGACTGAGAATCAGTCAATCTGAGAAACAGACTAAATTCATGTAGATCCTAAGGACATCACATATTCGATAAGATATCGAATATGTGATGGCCTTAGGATCGTAGGACCTTAATCGGTACCCTAGTTACAATATTCATCCGTGGCGATTATTCGAGACCGCTAAATACGCAATATTTGTATTTTATAACATATCGCTTTGTTTAGTATTACCAAACTAAATGTATGTCCTTCTCGCTCTAGCCCTCTTCCGTCTCGGTTTCGAACCAAGCGTCATGTCGCTCTCACATTAATAACTGTTAAAATAATTTAAAGCTAAGCAAAACAGTGTTATTGTGTTTGTGAACCAAATAAACATTAAAGTGAAGTCGGTGTTTCATATATCCTGAACACGCTTGATATCAACAATCTAACTTTATAGGAGCAGTGTTAAATAACTATCTTCGTCTTTGATGACCGGTTTTAATATTTTACTTTTGACTGTTTGTTAGAAACCTCTCAGTTTCATACTACAAGCTATCTGAGGTTACAACTGATTATATGAAAATGACAGTTGTCAGAGGTAGAAAGAATATTGAAAAATACCGTAATCAAACACTTGAGACTTCTGGAGGGTGCACTAGTTTAGTTTGGGAACCACAGGGCAGGCGAGTGCCAACACTTATCTATTAGCATCTAAGATACTATCATTAAGATTGAGAGGGAGCGATGCGACGTGGTGTCTTGACATTTAAAACGCCTAATTAGGAATACGCAGTCACCGTTTTGACTTTCAAATATGAAATTAGTGGCGCTACTGTTTTAAACATAATCATTTGTGTCAATTTAGTCACTTGTAAATAAATTCAGTTGAGTGCTAATGTAGAGGTCTGTTTCCTAAAGATAGTGCATGACATTTTGTTCTTGCACTTACTTGCTTGCCATAATTTTTGGTAATATGTGAGGACTTATTATTGTATCTGTACCTACCACCTATTGCAACCATGTTTTGAGCAAATAAATATTTCTATTTCTATTTCTTGTACTTTAAGAGTCAAGTCATTAAACACTGAATTCAAAGTATACCAATTTTATCAATATTGACATAGATTTGCTCTTCCCCACGTAATAGTGACACACTTTAAAAGCAAAGTTATTAATTTTATTAAAGAAATAATGGCTGCGACTAACTATGGGTCTTCTATTTATTTTGTTATCATTAAACTAAGTATATTTACCAATAGCTACAGTGTTGCTTGAGAGAAAAAAGAAACTAATAGCTTGGATAAGAGAGAGTGGCGAATCAACAGTAATTTTATAACAAGCTCAAATTATTCCCAAAAGGGCCGTCCAATCAATCATCTATAAATACCACAGGGATACACCCTTATGCAAATAGCCTTTAATAGGTTCTCAATTAAGGCCCCAATCAGAATGATTTCCCACGTTTCCACACCCCAATAAAGTTTCATATTTTGGGTACAGTCACTAACTATTTTAGTTTTGATTTCAATATAACTCTCTATGAGTCACCGATGTAAAAGCTTTACATCAACTAATGCAATAGAAAAAATGCACTGTCTAACGATGATAATAGTTACTTGACGTTAAGTCCTAAGGCAAGCAATTTATTTAGTAATATTGTTCAGTTTCTATTTCACAATATAGAGGTAGAGGAATACTTACCAAAATTTACGTATACTATGGATTAATTAATGTTATCGTAGTTTTAATATTTTTGACAGATAGCATATGAACGCAAAATAAATGAAAGTCAGAACCCTGTCACACCAAAGTTGTCAGGTGAAATATGAAAAACTTGAAGTTTGTACATATACGAGTACTTATCCAAACTTGACTGTACTGCATTCATACTAGCCCGATTTGGGCTCGCTATTAACCGCCACAAATTAAACCATTAATCGGTTAAAAGAAATGATTAAAGCGATTTATATCTGTCTTCGGCCGAAATTATGGTCACCGTACAAGTTGCCATAAACGTGGGGAAACCAGGCCCTGAAGGCCTACTATGAAAAGCGAAGCACCAAATTGTGGTCGACATGATTGTCAAACTAAATGCTGTCCCTTGCTACTTAGAAAACTTTTATTTTTTCAATAATAAATGTATGGTGAAATAAATGTGAAAATACACACTTCCATCCGATAACAGATTCGAAGTGTGTCATACTCGTAATAAGCAAAATAAAATCGTATTGCCATCAATATTTCCTTGCCATTTCAAACTCCGTAGTAGACCTCCTGCTACCGTGTAAGTCTAACGATGTGATCACTTAATCACTCGCGTATGCGGACGTTTTGATTAAAGTCCGAGTACGTGAAATTAGACGCTGAGGAAACTTTCCGTTTTTGGGAATTCCATAAAATCATGCATTCGATGATAATTTATCAGATTTTTGTCGAAAAAAAATGATTGTATTTCGTGTTTGTCTAAAAGTATGTATGTGAATTAACTATTAAAGATTAACATTTTTCACAAAAACTTCCTATTCATTTTTAAAGTGATTAAAAATCCGAAGAAATTTACTTGGATATATTTTCTATCAAAACTAAGTTTTTGACAACGGATTTCCTTACAAATCATGAGTTAACAGTTGCAGTAGTAAAGCTAATACCTAGTAGAACCTATCACTAAAGTGCTACTAGGTATAATAATAATAATCATTTATTCATAACCTCTGGTTTACAGAATTTTCTTGGGTTTGTATAGGGTAAATTTAAACAATTTGCATCAAAGGATTTATATCCGTGACAATGAGACTAGTAAAACTGTATCTTCAATGTGTGTGTGTGTGTGTGTGTGTGTGTGTGTGTGTGTGTGTGTGTGTGCGCGCGCGTGCGTGTGTGTGTTGTGTGCTTTTGTGGGTTTGCGAAAGTATGTATGTATGTGGGTAGAGAGAGGGAGAAGCTTAAAATAGGCCCTATGCTGGATATTATGTATGAAGGAGATTTTCGGTTTTTAAATACGACTTCTTCATGAAAGTATAATAAAAGTAAAAATTTCGTTTAAATGACGCAGTGATTTCCTAACACGATCAAAATCTAGAAAGGATATCTTTATCATTTTAGGCCCACAAGTACTTTTACGCGAAGTCTTAATTACCAGTTTTTGCGTCCATATGATTGATTTAATGGCAAACACACCATTTACGGAATAGACCACATATCTCTGTGACACTTGCTAACGTTGGTAACAAGCCCATGATTTATATAAATCTTAATTACTTTAATTACGTGCTAGTTCATTGCTTTACGTTGGTACGTGTTTCTTAAAAAAAATGTTGCCGACATTTTCTTTCAGTAAGGGGCTTGAAGTAATTATACACGAGAGTAGAGTTGTATGTTTGTTTTTCTTATACCTAGCTACAGTTTTAAATTATCATAATTTAATAATTGCACCAATTGTCCATGATATATGTATTTATACATGTTGATATCTGTAGGCAGGGCGGTGTGCGAAGTGCAAAGTAGACATAAAAATTACAACTAGAAAGAAGTTATTGTATGTATAAATATAATTTTTCGCAGTAAAATACCAAGATAACTTACCTGAAAAAGTCTATGTATAAAAAATAATTCTAATATAATAAAAATCTATATGTAGCAAATAATATACAATTGGGATGATGACACCTATCTTAAATATTGTCAAGAACATGGTGTTTAAAAAACATAGCCCCTATGAAGTTAATACAATCGATATATTTCAAAAAAGCTGTAGAAACCAATTTTTAAACACACAAAACGCAATAAATATTCGGTCAATTGACTCCGATTTCTGACACATGACCGTGACGTCACAATCATTTATTACCATACCAAATCTATGGAGGCAGACCGTTTTGACAGATAATAAAAAGTATGTCAACGATTGGTGGTGTCGTCTAGCCAATTATAATAATATAATTATATATTATAATTATAAAGTTGAAAATATAAGAATCTTTTTTTTGCGGTTTGAATGCAAATAACTTAAAGTAGTTCATCCTAGTATAACCAATCATCTTTTTCACCAGGTATGGTTCCAAAACCGTCGCGCCAAATGGCGTAAGCAAGAGAAGGTGGGCCCCCACGCGCACCCGTACGGCGGGTTCTTGTCACAGCCGCTGCCGACGTCAGCGGTGCCGGTGCCGCACCCGCTCACACAGCTGGGCTTCGGACTGAGGAAGCCTTTTGATAACGCCTTGAACTCATTTAGGTAAGGAAATTCACTTAGAGGTTCCAATCTAGAGTCTTTGAGCGAAAATAATAATTATAATAGTCCTCCGGGCCGATTTCGACCACGGGGGCCAATCTCAACAATGATCAGCCAACTACGCAGGAGATATTATAGTGGACAAGTGTGAGCGCAATACACAGGTGCACTCACTGTTCCATCACTTTCAAAGTTTGGTGAGACGGCAATCCGACATGACCGGAGAGAGATCAGGCGCACGACCAACAACTTAACGTGCTTTAAAATAAATCGAAAATATTAGTATGGTAAAACACAGTCAACATTTAGTAACCAAACATGCTTATTAAGCATCGAATTTAGTAGTATAGAACAAAAGACATCAACGCGTTACGTTGACATCGAAATTAAGCTCAATCTAAAAATTAAGTCTATTATAGTTTTATGAATGACATATAAATCCGTGTCAACCGGTAAGATCAATAAATAACCGTCTCATTTCTTCAACAGGTACGCCAACGCACCTCTATTCGGCGCTCAATATCTGCCCCCTCTCTCCCGCCCGCACCTCTTCGGCGCGCCTCCTTACGCGACCTCTCCTGCGCACTTCCACTCTCTCTTCGCCAACTTAACCGCTCCCGAGCCGCCCCGACAGTCCATGATGTCACCCGAGCACCCCCGTCTGTCTCCTGAGCAGCCCCGAACTTCGCCTGAGGATACCCGATCGCCGTCCCTCTCTCCCCCTATCAGCCCAGGTAGTGAGATGCCAGTACCATCTGAAGATGTGAGGAGTTCCAGTATAGCAGCGTTAAGGATGGCGGCGCGAGAGCACGAGTTCAGAATGGAGCTGCTGAGGCAGAGGCCCGATTTGATCTGCTGACTTGATTCATCAATATAAATATCAGTTGAATGGAAAACCCACTCTCTCTTTACAATGTAAGCCGCGCCTTAGCCGCCTCGACAGTTCATGATTTCGCCCGAATACCCACGACTCTCGTCCGAGTAGCCCCGAACGTAGCCCAAGGTCGCTCTCATTCCCCAGTTCTCCAGCCAGGGAGATGCCCTACAATGATGTCAGGAGTTCAAGTACGAGTACAGCAACGCTGAGAATTACTGACACGGGAACACGAGTTTAGGATGGAGCTGAGGCAGAAGCCGGATTTGATCTGCTGACTTAATTGATGATTGGACATAACCGCTCCAAAACAGCCCCGACAATCCACGACGTCTCTCGAGGTCCACCGACTGTCCTCCAAATAGACTTGGCTGTCTCCGACAGGTCCCGAGCAGGGCCGCGCAGAACATCGCCCGAGGCTACCTGATTGCCGACTCTCTCTACTCTATTTCATCTGAGGATTTATTCATGTTTAAACAAAAGAGTCAGATAATAGGAAAACAGATTGTTTAAGAATTAAATAATTTTAAATTTTATGTAGCAAACATAACTTGTACGTAGCAAAATTTTAACATCTGGAGTTGAGTGGTTCTGGTTAACTTACTGAAGAGAATACGCTTTTGAATTTCAGTATTGCGTCCTTTCTGTAAATATATTTTGTTATACATATGTATTTGTAAATAGTTACACTAGATATCTCGATACAGTACTCATTTGTATTCTAATTGTAGATTGCCTTATTTTAAAGATAGTATTATTAATTTAAGAGCTCTTGTTATTGCTTATGTTAAATATAAAAAGATCCGTCCAAACCTATGATATTTTCGTAATAAATAGTTGTATAAAAATGTGTATTAGTTATATAATATATCAAGTTATTACATTGACTTCTGTATTTCATTTAAGTTTATTAGATATCTTAACTAAACAAAAGTTAACCTTTAACAGTGAAGTTCATTAACGCAGATAAAACAACTCATTACGAGTTAAAAGTTATTTACAGTTAAAATTTGAGTAGGTAAACCAATCACTTGCGTAATTATTATTTGATAAATGTTTACCAAAGTGTTGGTTCATTCTAATGCACTCGACTGTCAACAGAATTGAATTTGTGCACTCAGCAAGCTTAACTTTACTAGTATTTTCTATTTAATTTTATTATTTCTTGGGATAGATACAGTTTTAACATTACATAACAAAACAGGTAATTAAAATAACACATAAACCAGTTTAGTTTCCTCAGATTAAATAATAATAAAAAAAATGTTGAGAAGGTTAAAATATGTGAAACAATAAAATTATAAAATGATGACATAATGCCAAAGAAACAACATTACTTATTATTGGATCATTCCAATTTTATATCATTATAAAAAGGTACATATTTATAAAAATAAAATGAAATCTGGTGCTTCACGAAAGAATATTTATAAATTGTGCCCTACTTCTAAGCTTTATACATTAACACAAAACACATAGGATGTTTTGTGTCCTATACTAAAAAATAATAAATATCTATCAGTATAACTTAAAAATAACAAGACTGAGTTTTAAGACGACCAATTTGACGGCAACATTAGAACACACGGCAGGATGTTTCGTCTCAAACATTGAACAAAATCTAAGCGTAACGCTATTAGTAACATAAAAATGTGTAATACTGTGTATCCAGTACCCAACAAAAATGAAACTTCCAACAACAAAAGCATGCCATAGAGTGCCGAGTTCTTCCATCGGATCATCCGATGAGTCAGGCTGAGTCACACCAATCACACGTAACCACCGGTTAGCAAGGCCGGTGAAGGGCTAAACGTGGGTAATTAGGTCCGACCTTAGGTTCAACCGCGGTCGGACCTAGATTCGGGATGAGCTGTGGACGGTTTTTTGATGATTAGTATTTCAAGCATGAGAAACTAATTGTGGTAAGTACTGCGACGTGATCTACGGACTCGTAAAAGCATTTGGCTTTTTTTACAACTTTTGGCAACTTTAACAAACGCCATGATTGTCAAATTATACTACGCATATGGACAGACTTTTGTGACGATTGGTTTTTGTTTACCTAATGAGCTTTTACTACGAGTACGTTTAATGATTGATTATCTGAAACGCAAACTTTACGCAGCCCGAGTGAAATCGGTAGTGTGGAATATTACTTCGCGGTTTTACTTTTTTAAGATAGAAGGCGTTGTCATCTACCATGGGGTAAAATATTTCATTTATGCGATTACTACTGTAATATCCTCATATAACTAAAACTATTGCTTATTTGTTTATTCATTCTTATTCGTCACTGACGTTTCCTGCTTATTTTATAAGCATCTTGACAAGTTATAGTGAGTGATAGATCGTTGCCATTTTATGGTCACGTTGCAAACTAAAGATAATATTTTTGCAGCCCGTGTGCCTATACCTCACAGCTACCTAGATCCCCATTGGGCTAGATTCCGATAGATGCGGGTCCGGTCCCCGTCTATAAAAGCTCATTTTTTCAATACCGATCACGGTAGAGATCCTTATTTTGTTTTTTTTTACTATATTTATTAGGGTTCAGATACAGCAGGCAAACATTCTGATAACAAAAGCTTACACACTACAGACATAATATGTACTAGTCCAACTGCCAATTAAAACTATACACAGCTTTTTTCTAAGAACTTAAAAAAATAGTTTTAAAAAGATTTATATTTTCTGAGGTATTATAAGAAGGATAGGTATTGTATTGTTACATGGCATTATACCGTTAAATAAAACCAACCAATGTGAGGTCGCAATGACACCTCATACACACACAGCCTTATCTTAAGACATTCGATCCTGAGTATACGATAGTTATGTATTAACATAATGATCGAATCGTGAGATCCGAATAATAGTATTCCCATTAGAATAGACACTTCATAAAATACCAACTAAACAACATGAAAAGAATATCGATACTTTACTACCGATCATCCAATTACGATTCGACCAACACTCGCTTACAGAACGATTTGGACCAGAAAAAAAAACGAAAATAGGACAATAACAGTCGTGAACCGAAGCGAGGTCCTTTTCGAAATTATATTTAATAAACATCAAAGTTTTATTATTATTTATTTGACAAACAATTACACGCATCCTTTGTGATGATAATGGCGCTTATCATAAGATTTTATGAGTCTCGCCGGACCTGCGTCTGGTATTTAGGGATGGCATCAGAGCTCGATATCGATACAGCTTAAGTAAGCTATATTTGATGGAATCAGGCGTTACTTTGCGGAAATCCAGCTCGTAGTCTGTCGAAGCGACAACATCTCCTGAGGATGCCACGTGTAGAGGCGAAACGCGTCGAGTGTTTTGTTGGTGTCAGTGTTGTGATTCCGAGTGCATCTTCTGTGTCACGTTGTGATTTGTAGGTATTGTAAGTCCTGCGACTTCCAGCTCTACTTTTTTCAGGTGATTACAGTTGGATGGATTTTGGGTCCTGCGCTGGCGTCGTCTAGTGGAAATTTAAAGCAAAATAATCATCTTTTTCAGCTTAAGTAAGCTAAATGTGGAACTATCGATAGTTTTGGTTTTCAAGTTATCATTCTGACCTTTATTGTCTTGGCTTTAAGTCAAAAAGCAACTTTGGATAATATGTGGAGACGCCAGCATTGTGATCTTGACCTCCCGAGCAAATGATACAACAACATGTCTTAGAAGATTCGGCCTATTCAAACATGATAATCAGCTTAATGAATTGTTCCTGAGGAGAAAACGATATTCATATTTGTTAACAATTTAACGTGTTTTTTGCTCTATCAGTCTTCCAGAGGTCCTATCGAGATGTCGCACTACACCCAACGGGATTTCTATTTTCTTGAATTCACAGCGTTCTTACTGAGCGAAAAGGACGCAGCAGTGTTTGCATTATACATTCAAGATTTTCGAGGAAGAACGATACAACTTATCGGTAATCTCCAATATCTCGACCTCACAACACTAGTCGTCCAGTTTTTTAGTGCAGCGCGCGGCCTGGCCGGCGCAGGCGCAGGCGCAGGCTGTCTGCCTAACATTTAGTCACCGATCTTTAGGTACAAAACTTTACGGCCTCTCGTAAATTACGCGAAGGAATAAAGACGTTTGTGTACAGCAATCGACGGCGAGACATTTTCCATTTAAATTATTTTAATACAGGCCGTTTTAGTGCGCCGTATTTATAATAAGCTTTGTGCTGAATCAATTTCGCCTCAATATTTTGCGTCGTTGTTTGTCGTGTACTAAATTTAACGCATTGCTTATGTAGGGTTGCCGTCTGCAATGTTGCTTGGATTGTGAAGAATTTCTGAACCTAGGAATATTTAGTTTTCTTTAAAGGGCATGCTCCTTTGCTATTGCGAGCACAAGTGGAAGTTAACGGGCATATCATGACATCTGAGAACTTTTCTACAGTAAAATCGGACGAAAACAACTCACTATATTATTTAACTTTACGAGCATTTTCAAAGGAAAAAGCTTTAATCAAATCATACTGTTTACTATTAAAAGATAATTATGGCTCAGTTCATTGTCCACAAGTTAAGATTCAAGAGTAAGGTACCGGTGGTACAACCCCTTTTTTAAGAATTCGGAAAGAAAAATCGCGACCCTATTGTGTCTTCACTTAACTTCATGTTTACGAGCTGCCAGATCGGAAGAAACCGAGTTTCATTATTAAAATTAGCTTTCTAGAAGTTGTTTATTTAGCCGTTGATAAATCCTTTAACCAATAATGCTTTAATCAACATTATGGAGGCGCCAGCGGGATCGTTTACAACTATCGTTAGCCTAATAGGAAATTAAATGTATGGCTAGAACTTAGGATTTTACTGAGTCTAAATTTTCGAGGCAATTACCAGTTTTAATCTGATTTCAGTACTGTATAATAGCAGCAGTTAAGTTTGAGTTCTTTAGATTTTTTTTATCTTAGCCATTTATTGTTGTTGGAAGTAATAAACTCAATTTATTATTATTATTTGTAGTATCCTTTAGATTTCACAGCACAAGGCCAGTCCTTTTGGAAGGCGTACTTGGGGATATGGATCCAACACGAAGAGGCCCCTTAGTGATACATTAATGTGTAGGGATGTGTACACCAAGCGGTTACTAGCGGTTATTATTATTATTTTGCAGTGATAAAGACAGGGATTTGATCGGAACAGAAGAAAATTTTAGAGTTGTAAGTTTGGATGATAAAAATACATCATGGATCTGACATTCATAAATTGAACGGATCGCTTACGATTAGCTACGAGCATAGTAAGTCGTAGTAGTAGATTTCACAAGTAATTCCGAATGATTCACTAGTCATCCTGTCAATGACCAATCTATTCAAATTTTAGTACCAGATTAAGACGACTAAGGCTTAGCAGTTCGACTTTCAATCGCCGCGCCTCAATAGTGGACAAGCCTCAAGCCTTAGAGAAGACATGATAAATAAATAAATAAATATTTCGCAACAATCACACGGATTCTCTAGTCCAAAATTAAGCTACAAGGCTTTTGTTATGGGTACTAGACAACGGATAAACATACTTAAATACTTTTTTTGTAAATAAATACATATTATACATAGTAAACACCCAGACCAGTACAAACACACATGTTCATGCACACTTATGCTTGTACTATGCGGCGATCGAACCCGCGACGGTTTTAGTAGTCCGACCTGTGGGCCACTGCACCAAGCGGTCGTCAATAGACACACTGTAGACTCCGCTTTACTAGCTGTTCTCTCATATTACTATGTATCATTTTTTTAATTCCGAGAGATATTTTGATAACTTAATTAGTGATCATAATAATCAACTGAATATATCGAGTAAGGTGTGACGTCATACGGCCGAAGTGTTGACACCGCAGGACCGATGCGCACACTGCGTGACGCCAATAATATATTTTGAAACGCTCCATCTCATTTTAAAATATTATAAGAATAACTTTCAAATGTACAGAAGGAGTTTGGTAATAATCGCCCAAAACATCGCTTGTCATCTGTAATATAAAAATGAATCGACAAATGTTTTGATAAGCGCATAACTCAAGAACGCCTGGACCAATTTGGACACTTATCCTTGTATGATATTCCTTAGAGTACTGGGATGGTTCTTACAAAAAAAAAATATTTAAAAAAAACAACGGGTAGGACAACGTCTGCGGGGTCCACTTGTATAAAATAAAAATAATTAAAAAAATATCTACAATATTTTGGTAAAAGCTTCACACACAACACAGACACCTGAAAATACGAGTTGGTAGCGGACTTCATGAAATTTAAAAGTAGAGAAATGTACTTGCCCTGATTAAGCCATAGCCACAGCGTACAAACAAGGTCCAATCAGCCAGGAAAACTAATAACTTATATGCATTAACTACAATACCCAAGGCCAATTAATCTAGAAATTATTTACAACGCACTGACATAAATTTTTATAGCGCTATACATTGATTAGTATAACGACTCGGCCGACTGTTTGATGACCGAATTAACATTCAGAGAAATTAATCGATTTTGTAGTCGATTATACCAAACGATGAATCGAGCTATAAACGTCTCGTTATCACTAATGGTAACATATGGACATTGTATGGCAATCGGTAACGATGGAGATTTCCTGTTTATTTTTAATTAGGAACTGTTTAATGAAATATAGAATTGGGGATCTCGTTAAGAAGTTAATTCTAGTGAATGAATAGGAAAGGTAAAATATTATTAATAAATGCTAAGTGACTGTATCATAGGGAAACGGCAATGGATATAAGATAGTCAATTATTTGTTTGCTTTTAAGATTTTAAATATATTAGGCATGCATAATGGCATACAACGAGTACACCCTCGGAATAAAATAACCTAACTACTAACACAAAAATAATGACAGAAGCCTATATAACATGCGGCACTCTATATTTTACTTAACTTTTTTTTCATAGAATAGAGATCTCATGATTCCTATTATGATGATAATAATAATAATAATACCAGATAACATATGTTATATCTACTGAAAAGATAGATAAAAAGATAAAATAATAATTATTATTTATAAATTCAGTCTTCTAAGGACCACATACAATTAATAAAAATTAGATAACATTCACAAGAAACAAATAATTAATTAAGAAAACATTCAAAATAATCAAAAACATAAAATCTATGGTTATCAAAATATTATTTAAGCAGTAGCCAGTACTTGCACCATGCAGCACCAATACGTGCATCACTACCATGATGATACACGTATTGGCAGTCAAAGCGCTCGGCAAATACTTTTAGGAGTTTCAGGAGACTGTTTAGGCTGGCCTACACCCTGCGCCCCAGGGATGTGCACCTCTTGCGCATGGTTGTGTGATAGAAGCAATCCACGCACGCGAGGCAGCCCCAACAGTACCCTGAACGCACTATTGTATTGTACGCGTAAGGCGCTGTACTGCTTCTACGTATATTTCACCCACACAGTGCTCGTGTAGAAGGTGTGGTGTTCTTTTATTATGTAATTTAACGATCAAACGAAATTATTAAGTGAAGCTCGATATGTACTATACTGTTTTCGCCGAAGAGACTTTTAAATACTTACATTCCAAAGCAAAATACTAGAGATGTTGTCATGAACGTTGCGTTCCTAATTAATTGTGATTTAAAATTACTTATAATCAAAATCAATTTCCTTAATGAAATCCACCAGTTAATTTAGTAACACACTATGATTTATTCTCATATAGATTTGAATTATTATATTTGACGTTTACTTCAATTAAATGAGTTAAGTTAGTTAAGCAGCTAATTGAGTGGAAGTATTTCCTGAAGGTTATTGAGACCATTTTTTTCAATTCAAATAAATGTATTCTGTCAGTCAAATAATTTTCATTTCCATCAATATTATCTATTGTAGGTGTATTGCAATGACTGTAGGCCCTAAAAGCTGCCTGATTTTACAAAAATTAACTTTCTATTAACAATACGAAAATCTACGAATTCCGTAAAAAGATTAATTTGTTTTGTACATAAATTTTCCATACCTATACTATTTTACACCTACGGTAAACAGTTGAATTAAAGTTTAATTTTATTCTAAGATCTGTAACACACCTTTTCGAACCGTGACTACAGTATTAATTATAACAAAATACATAAACATATCAAGGTCTACCTATGTGTATCATAAAACGTTGATAAATTATGAAAACTGACAAGTCTGTGTGGGTAGTAAAAAAACTACTTAATTCTTCCTATTTGGTTAACAACTTAAAAGGAGTTTATGGGACTAGTTATGAACTCAGATATGTAATTAATACTTAGCCCGGTAAGGGTAAGTCGGCACCTTTGAGCTTGCAGTAAGAATTTTCGCATTAAGGCCCAGCGTTATTAAGTAAGTAGTTACGAAAATTGCCACATTACCAATCATTGTTACTTAGTAAAATTGCTAAGGTGTGTTCGTACGTTTCGTTTGTAGTTAATTTATTTGATTATCATGAGGTTATGGGAATCTTATTTCGAGAGAGAAGTTAAATTAAAATTGTAGAGTCGGTTTAAAAGCGACATGATGGTAATAAGCTTGGTTTTTCTATTGACCTTGGATGTGAATTACCAATTATTGTTAAAATTATACTGTATGCTAAGTACTTACTGTTACCTGCATATTTACATTAAATATCGTTACGCTATAGAAGAGCGGGATCTCCTGCCACAGGACCCTTAATCCTACTAGGGGCTCCCAACCACTGAATTTTATTATGTAAAACTGAATTAAAATAAATATTTTTCATTTTTTTTTTTTTTTATTGTTGTTCATTGATGATTACGCAAAAGACTAAATATTAGGTATCCGGCTTTTATTTGACGGAATCCCAACCCAACCCGGTCCTTTATTTTCTAACCTTTAATTAAGTACCTAGTTTCCGTCGTGTTGTAGAAAAGCGTTGCATTAAAAGTTAAAAAAGTAATTTTAATACCTTATTCACATCATTACATCAAACACAACACATTCCGTATAATAACACAAGCAACACCATGTAAATGAGTTGTGTTTAAAATCGGAATGCCGCATTATTCAATACGCTAGCCTTAACGACTTTCCGTACCTAATTTATAACGTATTGATGCCTAATCATAAAGGATATTACAATGTAAGGGTGTGCGCGAATGGCGTGTATTGCTAGAATCGCGATATGGTCTGTTCTCTCACAGGGGATACCTCAGGTTGGTAAAAACAGTCGAATAGTACTTTAGTGACATAATTCGTGGTGGATTCATATTTGAATCTTTTTTCCTTTTTTTTAAATTTGTGGAGGCAATGTTAAAACAGGTCAACAACTGACTTCTATGACGGATACTACTTTTTTTTTTTTTTTTTTTTTTTTGTTCCGCAAGGAACAGGCTAAGGTCCAGGACCATGCTGCCTAGTCATTAGTATAGTATTTAATTCTTTGGTAATATAATCCAAGTTTACGTCTTCAGTAAAAAAAAACCTAATAGTACAACAGTCAAATCCATTATTCAAAACATACAGTTATTCAGATTAGAAAATCTTTTGTAATAATTTATAATATTTGATCGTCTAACAAACAAAAACGTCGTGTTTGGAACAACCAACAGTCAGTCAAGTCCGATAAATGTCAATGTCAAATCCTTTTTCACACAGAGTCTGTACAAAAACAAAACCAATAACCAAAGTAAACTATGAACCCTTTGGTAACCAAATTAGACAACAAAACAAGAAAAGACGAAAAACACATTATTAAAATCAGATAACTTTTAACACAAAACCACTATATAATTACAAACAGGCGATGTTTATAATCCTATGGTAGTTTTTATTCACAATACAATTGGACAAATCTAGATTTGTCCAACTGTACTATGAACAAATTTGAACAAAGGAACATATGTCAAACTATTTACAAGAAGATCCTGGATAGAGCGCGGTACCAAGTTCGATCTACCATAAATTTCAATCAACTCATCCATTAGCACAAGGCGCTGAATGCCAAAGGATGAGCAACGGAAAAATATGTGGGACAGGGATTGCTCTACTTGGGAGTTACAATGATCACAATAAGGACTATGGACTATTTTCAAGCGGAAGAGATGATAGTTTAAACGACAGTGTCCAAAACGAAGTCTTAGAATAGTGGTATAAAATTTCCTATTAAAATAAGAACTAAATTTGCAGAACCATGGCATGGTTCCTATGGGGACATTATATGTGGCATACCACAGGCCCTTGTTTTCAATTTGAACTGTGTAATTCCAATGCCTTTTCCAAATATCGATAAACCTTTTCTTTAGGAGTGGGACTATATCTGTGCAAGGTACAGAGATATCAAGATGACTACTAGAATCAGGGACAGTGGTAGAAAAATTTGTTATAGTCCTAGCTAAAAAGTCAGCCCTCTCATTTCCTAACACACCAACATGAGAAGGAACCCACATAAATTCAACTTTAACATTGTGTATAGTGAACAATTCAAACCAAGATTCCTTAATTAAATAAATTAAATAGTTAGTGTTAGCATTAAACTTGTTATTTCTCATACTTACAAGAACACTCATGCTATCACTGACTATTAACCACTCACAACAACCATTATTTTTGAGTTTTATGTGTTTTAAGGCAGCAAGAATAGCCACAGCCTCAGCTGTGAATATACTTGTATTTGAATTTATTTTGTACCCAATGCCAGTATTTAGAAACCTGTCAAAAATAGCAAATGAAACGGCAGCCTCAGTTTTAGACCCATCAGTATACATGAATCTATAATCAATAAACTCTGATAATTTACTATACACATCTTCTTTTGAGGATAAACTGTGATCAATAATAATGTTCATTGCAGGAAATTTGCTGTGAAAGGCTCCCTGGTAGCATGGAAGCAAAGATGATCTATGGATATGCAGAGTATCAAGAAAACTTACAAATTGTGGGAATCCCTGAAGTATATAGAGAGGATGATGAATGGATGGTGGAGGAGAATTTTTTAAGTTTAAAAGTAGGTGATTATTACTTTTGCTATATAGTTTTAATAAAAACCGTTCCTTCAAGTAAGAGAATCTGAAACTTAGTGGAGGTAAATTACACTCAACTTGCATTGAATTGATAGGAGTGCTTTTAAATGCTCCAGTTATGAGTCTCAAGCTTTTGTTTTGAATTTTATCCAAAATATCTACTAACCTACTATCACCAGCAAAGCAGAGAAAACCATATTCAAAATGACTACGAATCAAAGATTTATACAATAGCAGCAATATTTTGGGATCAGCTCCCCAGGACGTTCTACACAATGATTTCAAGATATTAAATGCTTTATTAGCTCTTAAACTTATTAAATCAATGTAATTTTTCCAAGAGACATTATGAGTAAAAGTTACACCTAAAAACTTAGCATCATGGGAGACAGAAATTGGAACTTTATTATAATAAACAGAAGGAATAATGTTGCTATCCTTACCAAAGATTACCATTTTAGATTTTAATGCATTTATATCAAGATTCAAATGATAGAAATATTTACACAACCCTTCCAATGACCTATTGAGAATGTTAGTAATATCTGTTATTTTTTTTCCAGACACATAGACAACCAAATCATCTGCAAATTGGAGGCTTTTCACTTCTGAACCCAAAATCATATTAAGACGGCGAATATACAGTATGAATAATAAAGGAGAGAGAATTCCACCTTGACAAACTCCAACTGAAGCAAATCTGGGACCATGCAATTGACTATTATGCTTAGCGTAAACTTCCCTTTCAGTCAAAAAATTATAAACCCAATGAACTATTTTGTTTGGAATCCCAACAGAAAGCAATTCTGAAGATAGTACATCAATATTGACACTATTGAAAGCTCCAGCGACATCAAAGAATACTGACACTAAAAATTCTTTTTTATCTTTACTCTTTTGGATATCAAGTTGAAGCTGACAAATGCTTTCACGAGCTGACGACCCCCTACGAAAACCGAATTGATTAGCAGGTAATAGGTTATTTTGTTCTACATAGAATTCCAGCCTTTGTTTTAGCAACTGTTCAAATACTTTTCCTACACAAGATGTTAGAGCAATAGGACGATAAGAATCAGGATTTGACCGCAGCTTATCAGGTTTCAATATGGGTACTAAGCAGTCAGTCTTCCATGAATGAGGAATGTCATTTATCAGCCAAAGTTTATTCAATATTTCGAGAAAAATGTGATGACCCTTTTCACTCAACTTTTTCAACATAATATAGGGAACACCATCTAAACCAAAAGCACTATCCTTTCTAGAGTAAATAGCAGTCATTAGCTCTTGTAAGGAAAAAGGTCTGACTAAGAAGTTATTTACAGAGTTACTTTTGCTGTCTTGTGAAAGATTTGATTGTTTATTTACATAGTCTGGGGTATACTTCTTCAAAAAATCTGGAACCCAGTCATCATCGGTATTGCTCCAAGAATATGTTCTGTTAAATTTTCGCATATAATTCCAGATTCTCGACAGAGGAGTACATCGGTTAAAGGAGTTACACAATTCAATCCAGCTATTAGATCTCTCTTTTTTTAAAGTAAGTTTTTTAAAAGCTTGCAATTTTTTAAATTCTATATAAGTTTTGTCACATGGATTATTTTTAAAATTAACGTAAGCGGACTTAGACTTTTGTACTGCATCTGAACATGACTTATTCCACCAAGGAAGAGGAGGGTTTTTAAAAGACTTCCTGTTGGAAGGGTTAGTAGAAGAAGAGACAGACACATTCTGAATTGGCAGAGATTTATCAATAGAAGAGTGCAAAATTTTAAGAAAGGCAGCATATGCTTCTATTGGAAGAAAATTTTGAACCTGAAAATTAGACAACTCTAAATCTACATTTTGCGCATACATTTTCCAATCTACCATTTTAAAATTAGGGTAGATTGGCAAAAGTGTGCTATTATTTACAAGACCATTATTTACATTATTAATATTTACAGAAACTTTTATAATTACAGGAAGATGATAGCTTCCCAGAGGATCATTATGTACTGACCAGTCACAAGAAAGAGCCAACGATGGAGAAACCAAAGACAAATCTAGGGCACTTGGGCGCCACGTCAAAGAACCAACAGTTGTCACTTCGCCATTATTTAATAAAATCAAACCATTGTTATCAATAACATCCAAAATATCTCTACCTCTTGAATTAACGAAATTGCATCCCCATGCTGTGTGGTGAGCATTAAAATCACCAGCAAATATCATTGGTTCAGGTACTGATTGTATTAAAGATTCAAAATTACCTTTATTAAAAGGTGGTGTACAGTTTGGTGGACAATAAAAACTTACAATACTTATTTCTTTCTTATTTACAATAACTCTTACACAAATGTTTTGTAAAGAATTGTCTGAATATGTGTTTATTTTTTTGTAACTTAAACTATGATGAATTAGAATGGCTACGCCATTATGCTTATTGCCAATATCGTTTCTTTCTATTTGATAACCTTTTATGGTAAAGTCTTTAATAGGGCTTAGCCAGGTCTCAGATATTATTGCTACATGTATATTGTGGTCATAAAGAAATTGGGTAAGTGAAAGCTTATTACTTATAATACTCTGGGCGTTCCACTGCATGATGTTAAGATCCATTATCAGGAGAAGAAGTGGTATTTCTGAATGTTTGATGTAAGATGTCTTTTATTGAAGTGAAATTAATAGGATTTTCTTTTTGGTTTAAAACAATTTTTGTGATTGCATTTGTCAATAAATTCATAAAGAAATCAGATTTTGTTAAATTTTGTATTTGGGTTTCGATATTTCTAAAAGTTAGTTGTGGGAATGCATTTTCATTGAAAAGTTCTGAATATTTTGTTGCTCTGGATTTTATTTTATTTTCTTCAATTTTTGCTTTCTTTTGAGGGCAAGTATTAGAAATAGAGATGTGGTTTCCACCACAGTTAGCGCATTTAGCATTTTTGGGGTCCACCTTACATGCTTTAAAATTGTGGTTACTCTCTGTACATATTGAACATACTTCGGCGTTTCTGCAATATTGTGCAATGTGGCCAAACTTCATGCATCGAAGACATTGCTTTACTGGAGGTACATACACGCTTACCTCATGCCTCCAGGAATCCAAGTAAACATACTGAGGGAGTTCTGTTGAGGCGAACGTGACGGCGACTGTCGGCGTTGGTTGGTACGAGACCGCACCATCCTCGCTCCGAACACGACGCATGAATCGCCTTACCTGGATTATGTTTCGAGAGCTACCAATTAAGGAAGAGATCATTTTGTTAGATAAATCTATAGGGACTGAGGTAATGACCCCTGTCACCTCTGTGTCGACAGCCGGTATAGTGGCCTTTAGGCCCAATTCGTCAAGCATTTTTTTGTTTTGCAAAAATACATTTGCGTTGTTGGAAAGATCAAAAGTTATGCCTATCTTGTATTTATTGATCGATTTTAGATGAAGTATGCCGGTAACGCAGTATTTGCGTATGGCATGTGAAATGGCGAGGCGGTCCTTATCGGTAAATGTCTTTTTGTCGTCAATGTGTGATAGAAACACTATAAATTCAGTTTTTTTAGTATTTTCAGGATACTTTCGTGTGTATCCTGGCACTTTATAAACTTGGTACTTTTTACTAGTGTCCTCATCATCCGAAGAAGTCTCCATTACTGGCCCATCAGGTGGATCCTGTTTTTTCCGCTTTTTGACTCCACCCATCTTCAGAACACAGTATTAACTACATGCACAACTATTTCACTAACTATAATACACAATATTTACACAGAAAGCTACAAAATATACAATTTTACAAATTAATTTCAAAACTAGCACAAAATTGGGCGCCTTTCTTGTTCAAGGTTCCCGCGCTTTTTTCGACGGATACTACCTCATGTTTCTAGATGTCAGTTGTCAGATAATCGTGAAACAAGACTTCTTGCTTTAAATTACTGTAACGTCTAGTAATACAGATGTTGAAAGTTAAAATGAATCTTTGTTATATTTAGCGCTTTAAAATTTTGATAGTCCGAAAAAGACAACAAACACAGACCCCACACACAGATATATAGGCACCGCACATATCTATTTCCAAATTTCTAAGCCTAAGATACCACGTATTCAAGTTAACATTATTAGCAAAAACATTAAATTGTGACAACTTTTTATCAACATGTGATTGGTATTCAGTTATCAACAATAAATATTAGATACCAAGTCACCAAGTGAGAAATCGTTCTTAAAGTCGGCGCTTGCCCGTAGAAAGCTTTTAATAGCGTTGCAATTTCCAAGGTGTATGATGAGGCGAAATTAGACACGATGCAGATTATAATTTCAACTTAAACGCAAAGTTATTATAAGAAAAAGTAGTTTAAACACTTCGCATGTCTATGTGAGATCGGTTTTATAGCAAGTTAACATTTACATGTAAAAAGCTATCCATTTATTAAACTTCATAAATGCGAATCAGAAAAAAAGACTTAACTTAAAAAAATCCCCGCGGAATAACTTTCAGACTACATTTGTTTGACACTAAATTAAATAAAAACTTGATTGCTCATAATCAAAAATGGAATCACAAAAACGAATCGCCGTTTTACGGTCCACAAATCCTTGCTTACAAAACGTCTCGGGCCAAATTAAAACTAATTTATGCTGATTGAATTCATAATAGAAAACTATCAACTCAAAATTCGGCCCGCGCTCGTAAAGTACGGACGAATCGATGTCCAACATTCGATTTGTGATTAATCGATAAGCACTTTAAACTCACTCACAACACGCAAATAATGTTTTAATTCGAAACACTCTTTCGAAACTCGATAAAAAGTTTAAAAGATACATCGAAACTCGAAACAAATAATGCTGGCTGATAACGTTAGCACGAATATTTTTCGAAAAATCAAAAAATTCAAACTTAACCACACGAGAATCAATCTTCATTCCACGTCTTAAAGTGTAAAGTTCAGTGTCGTCGTGGTTCGTGTTGGTCTTTACTTTTTTGTAAAAGGAATCATTCGGTAAGGCTTTCCATTAGCGGGCACGCGCCGATTTCGACAAACAAATGACATTTAAAAAGAACTCGATTTGAATTTGTTTGGAATTGGAACGTCTCGGCGGCCAATATAAATGATGTCTAGACTCAGGCTGATAACGCGAGTCAAAAAGGGTTCGTTCTAAAATGTTGGGTGTTCGGGCAAGTTCGGGTGACTGAGCATGGATGAGGGTACAGCTCACGTTCCATAAAATACTTACTTTACATCGGTACATGTAGCAATTTTCATTTAACAATGTATTCTATTACTGGAGGTGGTTTTTATATTAATTTATAATTATGAAAGTATTATACTTTGAAGGCCCTACATAATACGCATGAGCTAGACTGAGCTTTGAGCCGTCAGTAAAATCCAGCAAATATCTGACGATGCCGGTAAGCCTTATAAGAAGCTTATTGCAAGAGGTGATAGGCCTTTATCATGCGGGCAAAAAACAAAGAAGAAAAGAAGGGTGTTTAAAGGTCTTAAAAATACCTAATGCGTTGTTTTTTTCCTTGTCAAAACTTAAGTGTAGCTTACTTTGTGTATCTGCCAACATTAAATAAAAAAATAAATTTATGTTTCGCTTTTCCTGTTAACTTTTTGGTAGGTTTTTGCTACTAGTAATTACTAGGGCGGTTTGATAAGTCCATGACTTTGAAAAGAAAAACATATATTTTGTGTACAAAAACATTTTATTTTTCTACATACTCTCCTTTCAACTCTACACTCTTTTTCCAGCGATGCTCCAATCTCTTCAACCCATCCAAAAAATACTTTTTGTCAAAGCCTGCAAAATAGGCCTCGGTTGCAGCTATCACCTCTTCATTGGATGAAAATCTTTGCCCAGCAAGCCATTTCTTCATGTTTGGGAAGAGAAAGAAGTCACAGGGGGCTAAATCTGGTGAATATGGAGGGTGCGGCAATAATTCGTATCCTAATTCGACAAGTTTTGAAGTCGCGACTGCAGACGAGTGGGCCGGTGCATTATCCTGATGAAATAGAACTTTTTTCTTTGCTAGATGCGGTCGTTTCTTCATCAACTCTTCATTAAATCTTTCCAGCAATGCAGCATAGTGAGCACCGGTTATTGTCTTGCCTTTCTCCAAGAAATCGATGAAAATAACCCCTTGACTGTCCCAAAAAACTGTTGCCATCACTTTACCAGCCGAACATACCGTTTTTGCCTTCTTTGGTGCACGTTCGCCGGTAGAAGTCCACTGCTTTGACTGTTGTTTAGTCTCTGGCGTATAATGGTGGACCCACGTTTCATCCACGGTTACGTACCGACGCAAAAATTCACTTGGATTGCGATTATACATAGCCAGACATGCCTCAGAAGTAGTCACGCGTTTTCGCTTTTGGTCGACTGTCAGTAAGCGCGGCACCCATCTTGCAGAAAGTTTTTTCATTCCCAAAATATCGTGCAAAATATGAAAAACTCGTTCAGTTGAGATGTGCACAGCCTCAGCTAACTCGCGTATCTTTACTCGACGGTCAGCCAAAACAATATCGTGGATTTTGTTAACAATGTCCTCAGTGGTTACCTCAATCGGCCTTCCTGGGCGCTCGGCATCATTGGTTGTAATAAGTCCACAACGAAACTCAGTAAACCATTTATGTACCATTCCATGAGACGGCGCTGAATCCCCGTAATATTTTTTCAACTTGTCTTCGGTCTGCTTAATGGTTTTCCCGCGTAAAAAATAGTGTTTAATCAAGACTCGAAACTCGGATTTCTCCATTTTCGAAGAACACCTTCACAGCCGCCAAACTTCTTTTGTTATTAAATATTGTTTTCGCGCCATATTTGAAAATAGAATTATTTTAGGTTCGCAAAAATATTACTTTTAAGAAAATATCATTAAAAATAAAAAAAGTTTCTATTCAGCCTGAAAGTCATGGAGTTATCAAAACGCCCTCGTATTTACTACAAAACTGTTAACGCCAGCGCATAATATGAATTATATTGTCGCCGCGACTCGTGACTCGTTAAAATGCCGTCAGGCATTTTAACCATCCGTGGCTACCACCACCACTTGACGACCACTTTGGTGTAATGGTCAAGAAGTTGACTAATAACTACGAGGTCGCGGGTTCGATCCCCGCACTGTACAAACATTTGTGTTGATGAATATGTCTGTTTGTACTGGTCTGGGTGTTATATGTATTTATTTAAGTTTATTTGTAATACCACTGTTGATTCTGATATGTGTAACACAAGTGCTTTAGCTACTTACCACGGAGTCAGATCAATGTATGTGATGTTGTTGTATATTTATTTATTATTATTATTTATTTATTAAATCGCTGACAGTCACGAGCGAGTCGCCGCTATAGTATGCCAAAAATATGCCTGGCTTGTATTAACCGACTTCAAAAAAAGGAGGAGGTTCATTATAACCGTTTTTTATGTATTTTACCGCATAGGTATCTCCGGTATTCATAGTCCGATTTGAAAAAATATTTCTACATTAAAAAAAGTAGAGTGTTCCCATAGAAATTTGGTTAAATTCTGGTCATCAATATGGAAGATATTCCAGGGAACTCCTCAAAAATCAACAGACAAAGGTCTGCGATAAACTTTTTGCTTTGGAATCTAAAGGTTTATTTATCTGCATGCGATATTCATAATTTCAAAGCGATATGATGATGGAGAACTCATTAATTCTAAGGAGTTCAGGGAATCTGTCACGTCAGTTCATGACCATTCTACTGGGTTAAAATGATAGCAATAATGATTCATGCGACGCCACTTAAAAGTTTTAATTAAAAATTATATTTAAAAAATTAAACCTCCTTCAAAAAAGTCCTGAACAATTTGAGTGCCCAAATTATTCTAAAGTCGGTGCCAGCGCTATAATAACTATGATAAAAATGTGACATATGCGATCGATAACAGTGTTTAAGTGATAAAATTCTTGTTTAAAACTAATTGAAGGAGGTCTAATTTTTTTATTTTCGATTTATATTTTTCGTGATATACCTACTTAAGCATTATTCACGTTGCAAACCTAAAACTTGCTACGAGAAATAAAAATCCATTAGGAGTTGAGTCCAATATTAACTTTTTATCAATATTGTAAGTCTGTGTCATCATTCAGTGCTATGGTGACCACAAAGTATTGCTGGTTTGATTCTCTGATCAAACATCTGAAACTTTAGGGCTGACAATTATTGATTACTAGTGGCCCCCCGCGACTTCATTCGCGTGGAATCCTTTTGTTCACAATCACATTTTGTTGGATAAAAAGTATCCTATGTCCGTTTTCTGGTTCTAAGCTAACTCTCCACCAATTTTCAGCCAAATCGGTTCATCCGTTCTTGAGTTAAAAACAGTGTAACTAACATCACTTTCTTTTATATATAGATTTAACTCAACTTTCTTTTATATATAGATTTACTCGTAACTCAAAATATAACAGCAGGACCTAAGCATATTTTGGACTATAAATTAATTGAAGAAGAAATTGCGGCTTTTTCTTTCAGAGCAAAACAACATACCGTACGAATGAACTAATTGTCGTATGCGCGTCATCTATTACCTATAACGTTGTGAAGAAAATAAATTACTTTATTATTATTATTAACTGATTTAATAAATGTTTATTGATTGATCGATCAAGATTTGTCAACCCTACCCGGGGTGTAGTCGAAGCGATGTGGCGCGGAAAATGGTTGCGGTGGCGGAAGTCGCGTGCGCAGGCAAATCGTTATCGAATTCGATTGACAATCGATACTCGAGCTAGGAAGATCTAGGACTTGGTATTACTTTTCGTTAATTTCATAGACTTTCCTTGAGAGCATTTGAGCAAAGGTAGGTCTATTAAACCATTATCAGATCTGTCCTCTTTTATGGCAGCAAAACATGGCCGTTGCTTGAGCAACAAGATCAAGAATTGATGTCCCGGAGATGCACGTACTGAGGTGGATGTATCACCTGCATTTAATATACAATAACTTCAATAAAATAACTATGTTTAAAGGCATAAATAAAAAATTATGTATATACTAAAAGCAATAAAACTTTTGATATGTTTAGAAGAATGTAGAGACCAAATACACTTCTGGATCCTTCAGATCTTCCTACATCAATGTAGACGAGCTTACTTCATAGTCTTGTAGGCAATTTGATAGCCAAGCATTGGGAAACCGCAATAGGATATTCTGTTTGCCCGCCCGTCCGAGACAATTACTGCGATTATCCAACGGATAAGCGTTGGTTATTTACAAAACAAACAATATTCTAAATCTTAAGCTACGTGATTTGAGCTTGAGCTACGGGTTCCATCATGGCTTGTTCGAAGTTTCCAAAACAACGCCTACATTCGCTAAGACATTCGTAACGTGATCGTTATTGAAAAACAGTTCTAGTATCTATGGCTAATGAATTTGGACCGGATTCATTACGTTGGCGACAACTGTATATTAACTAACGAAGTTGGATATTTTAAATTGTTTGTTTGATTTAATTTACAGAATAAATATTTAACTGACCAGCGTCCAACTAGGCTCAATTGCACTATACATGGCTACATGACTTCTTCATATTTCTTGATCTCGACGAAGAAACTGATGCTTCATAACCATGAGTTAACACAGCCCTTGACTCTGCAGGTAGGCTAGGTGGTGGTACCTAAATATCTACACCTGCCTAGGTTAGTTCGCCATAAGTTTTCCCAGCAATTTAGTACCCAGAACTTCTTGGAACTTTTTAACTGGCTTACCTAAACCTCTAGTACCGAAACTCGTGACACAGTTTGTAAACTAAATCAGCTAATTGCAGTTGCGGTTAGTTCCCCAAATTGCCGGTGTCGTTAGAAGCGCGATTGCTTGCGGTGGCGCTCGTTATAGTCTGTGCATCTATTTTGCGGCCTCGGGGCTCGGATTGTGTGACGGAAAAGTGGTCTTAGGACTCAAGTTAGAGACAGGTTTTTATGGGAATACCAGAAAAAATTGGGACTTTCGTGGCGTTAGATTAGAACTAGGCGAATTGTTGACTGCCTAATGTACGTTTGCGTTAGGCCTAATTGGCGGCCACTGACTGTTGGGACAAAGTTAAAGTTTTAGTATCATAGAATGGTGCGAACTTTTCAGCGATTTATCATTGTTGACAATATGTGAGGTATTCATACCACTGCTGGGCACAGCTGCTTCAAATATGAGGTCAAAACAGTCAGCGTCAAAAATATAGTACTTAACACTGTAGTACAACGTCAAAACAACAAATTCCGATTCCAACTGATTGAACAGGCGAATGCTTAAAATGTTATTTTGACTACTAAGTACTAAGATGTCACAATTTTTTTATGACGTTGACTGTACGATCTTTATTAGTGTTCCGATTGCAAGACGAAATATCGTAAGAGATTTGAAAGATGTTTAGCCCTACAATCGAAAAACGGAATCAAGTCACCGTCACTTAAAAATAGGTGAAATCACTGCTTACTTAATTAGATACTGTCCTTACGGGTCCACTAATGAATATTTAGTTACAGGGCGGGGTCATAATTACAACTAACGAAAACTAAAACTCCTGCGTCACTGAGAAGTTTTGCAAATCATTCTTGTTCATTAATTTAAAGCTTATATCTGTTTGTGGGAAGGTACACACAAGCAATTTAATTTAATTACTTATCTGTGCTTTGGTAAATTAAGTTTAAAATAATATTTTGTTTAGATTAAAACGTACAGAACTATTGCTATGCCCACGTGTCAAAAAACTTTAAATGCCGTAAGCGTGTCCATAGTACTTTAGAATAACATAAATATAAACTAGATAGATTATTTATTATACAAACTTACCGCACTCTGAGCCTTTTATAGTTTGTACAATGGTCTAGTAACTGAGGCATTTCATACCGATACCTCAATATTTGGGGGAGAAAACTTACTAGATAAACTGGACAGTAGATGGTGGGCCCGCCGTACTCGCACTCAATCGTATGACGTAAATCGTGAAAAAATGAAATATACTTAGAGTATTTATTATTGTTTATTTTTAATAACTTATAAATATACCACAACATCACATACATTGATTCGACTCCGTGGTAACTAGCTAAAGCACTTGTGTTACAGATATCAGAATTAACAGTGATATTACAAATAAACTTTAAAATACGTTTTTAGGCTTATATTGCCACCTCGACCAGCTATTGATCTGTTGTGGTGCCCTCAATGTGTGTAATATTCAGTCTTTGCATCGTTGGGCATATTCTTGTGTCAAGAGCAAACCTATACCAAATATATTTTTTAAAAGCCCTTTGTGTTTAAAGTCTAATGTAGAGTAAGGCAGGAAGTGTTTTTTGTCACTAGGCGGCTGTAAAGATTGTAATCTTAGGAAATAATAATGACTAAAATGTATGTGTAATGTATGTCAGTCATACAGTGTTTTTAGCCAAACACAATAAGTCACTGCCGCTACAAATCGTTATGTCCAGTACCAGAAACTCAGGCCACATGGATGAGCCCTGTCCAGTACCAAGGCACATGGCATGTTCTCTGCGCCGGCGCCACTGGGCGGCTGAAACAAAGGCGCGGACTGATTGTGCGGGAGTGACTTGCGTGATGCTCTCTTTGACGAGAAAGAAAGGTTCCGTGCATAGGAAGTTGAGGGCGTAATCCTTAAGACTTTAATGAAGTATTAGGTCCTTACCTATGAAATTGGCGTTTTGTATGGGAGGAACAAAAAGTCGAAATTTTTTTATATAGCATATTTATTTAATCAAAGTATGAGCCATTGTAATCTATGCACTTTTGCCATCTCATAGGTAGTTCATTGATCCCTTTACTAAAAAAACCATTCGAACGGGAATCAATAAAATCTTTGAAGGCGACTTGGACTGCCCCATCTGAGTTGAACTTTTTCCCTTGCAAGAAGTTATCCAAATTTCGAAAAAAATGGTAATCTGTTGGAGCAAGGTCCGGGGAGTACGGTGGATGCCTTAGAGATTCCAATTGAAGTTCTTCTAATTTGCTAGCCGTCTGTTGTGCAGTGTGTGGTCTAGCGTTGTCGTGAAGCAGCAGTGGCGTAGAGCGATTGACCAGCCTTGGTTGTTTAGCAACTAGCTTTTCCATCATGGTTTGCAATTGCTGACAATAGATATCTGCCGTAATCGTCTGGCCAGATTTGAGAAAACTGTAATGAACGACACCGGCGCTAGTCCACCAAACGCTTACAAGTAACTTTTTATTGGTCAATTTTCGCTTGGAGCAGGCTTTGGCTGGCTTGCCAGGGTCCAGCCATTGCGATGAGCGCTTCCGATTATCGTAGAGAATCCACTTTTCATCACAGGTAATGATTCGATTTAAAATCCCTTCGTTATTGTGCCGGTCAAGTAATGTAACGCAGCAGTTGACGCGCGTTTGCCGGTTTGCTTCACTCAATTCGTGAGGAACCCACCTTTCAAGTTTTTTAATCTTCCCAATTTGCTTCAAGTGGATTAAAACAGTTTTATCACTAACGCCAAAGCCTGCAGCTAACTCGGACGTGGTTTGCGATGGATCCGCTTCCACAATAGCCTTCAATTCTTCATTATCAACTTGGGTCTCCGGCCGTCCACGGGGCTTGTTTTGCAGGTCGAAATTTCCAGAACGAAAACGTTGGAACCAAAAACGCACTGTGTTTTCTTTTGCGACACAACCGCCATACACATCATTAACCCTTCGAGCCGTTTCCGCAGCACTGGTGCCACGGTGGAACTCGTACTCGTAAATAACGCGATATTTCAAATTTTCCATTTTGTAAATTGAGCGATGCAAACAGAAAAAAGATAAGTAAAAAAACAAATGAATGACGGCTTACGAAACACAACTACATGTGGAAATAGCTGTATAAATTTGAATTTCGAATTCCTAACCAAATAGGAAAAATTTGTGATCAAAGTGGCCAGTACGACAAAACGCCAATTTCATATGTAAGGACCTAATATATACTAACAATGAATGTGTTTAGAAAAAAAAATTTGGCTATTTGGCTATGTCTTGGGTAGCAACGGGTTACGTATTTGTAAGCCAAAGCTCATAGCTCAGCTATATTAATAAAGCTGAATTTGAGTTTTTGCTCACTAATAAGAGCTGTTATACAGGGATTGATAAACAAGGTACGTTACAGTTACTTCGTCATTGTCTATGGATAAAGGTAACAAAAAATCTTAAGTTTAAACACGACAGTTTCAATTGAAAGCCGTACGGCCAATTTTTCTATAACTACACCAATTTGTAATTTGGTGAACTTTCCGTCATTAGATGACTCGTTTACAAACCTTGTATGGCACAGTGTCTTGTGGGACTAACGACCTGCTGTACTATTTGTGTGTAACGGGTCTTAATTTGTTATCCTGTAAAAAAGTTTAAGTATTAAAACACTGGCTGGTATTTTCATTAATTTTGACGCAAAACATCCATGTTGAATGTTCATATGTCTAGCTGTTGTTTTAATTATAAAGGTTATACATTAAACATTGCCTAAGGATGCCAAGTATCAACCTTATAAGTACAAAAGAACGATTCACTCTTGCAAAGATTTTTAATATATACGGTTAGGTTAATACGCAGGAATTTCGAACCATCGGACATAGGAATAAATAATTTGTGAAAAGTCTAAGTAAATAATATCATAAAAGTTCCAAATTTCTTAAATAGTAGTAGGAGTTGACTGAAAAGTTTTTTTTTCATAATTTGAGTTTCTTGAGTTTCTTTCTGTGTTTTTCAGAACTTAATTTTATTTGTAGCTTTTTTAGTCATAGGCAACCCTACATGATGGAAGATGAGAAAAAAACAAATTCTTTGTTATTATTATTCCTTTCAGCAATACCTCATGCACTCTCCATAAAATGTAATGGGCTCAGTTGCGTCAGTTAGACGATTTCATACACTTTTCTATAGGTACTTTCACTTGAATTAGTATTTTTTTTTACTATATTTTGAGTGATTCATTTTTAATAACTTGTTCTGGAACTAATGACCGGTTTGTATGAAGCGTTCGTGGTGAATTCTTTTATAATTTTGCTGTAACTAGACGCAAGAAAAGATCGTATGTACTTATATTTTTTCCTTATAATAGCAACAAGTGCATCATATAATGGAAGCTTTTTGTAATATCGTTTCTTGGCAATTCCTCGCACCTTTTTACATGGATAACCCAACACTTCTTTAAGTTTTTAATCCTATCGGTCCAGTACTTTTAAATACGTAGTAAAGATACACGTTAGTACAACACGTACAATAGAACTGTTGTTTTTCACTGATAATTTTTTTAAAGACGAAGCTTCGCTTACAGCATGGACTTATGGCTGAGCCAATGCAATGCATGTTGGTTTGATAAAATATTAACGAGCCTCGCGCCACGCCACCACTTAGTGTTGTGCTAACTTACTTAATACAAAAAAAGATATAATAATAATAATAATATTTTATTTCTTCTATCACAATCACAGTAGATACATCAAATTTACATCCTATGGGTGGAATTGAATTGATTGTGAGAGAACTGGAGTCTGAACTAGGCTTGGGGCCTGTAATACAGAGCTCCAGCACTCTCCTCACTCAATGTCGTTCGGGGCACAAAAAGTAAATCTTACATAATCTATAGAAGGTTATAAAGAATTTCATAAAGAATTTCATTGTAACTTAAAACAATCACTAATTATTTAATTAATTCAATACCAAGTGTGTGTGTGTGTGTGTGTGTGTGTGTGTGTGTGTGTGTGTGTGTGTGTGTGTGTGTGTGTGTGTGTGTGTGTGTGTATGTGTGTGTGTGTGTGTTCGTGTGTGTGTGTGTGTGTGTGTGTCTGTGTTCGTGTGAGTGTGTGTGTGTGTGTGCGTGTTAATGAGTGTGCGTGAGTAGCAGCGTTTTGTTGGAATGTATAGAAATAGAGAATCAGATTTTTCATTTATTCATTGTTGTTATGTATTGTTTAATTGTTATTTTGGACGCATCTTTAAGCCGTTCCAAGCATCGGCGGATCGCTTACAAAGTCTACAGGTCACTAATCTATTTATCGATTCAATAGCGGTTCAGTACGTCGGTACTAGTCACAAAGCTCTCCCACAGATAGAATAAAACAGTACACCCAAACAGGACTGTCATAAACAAATATAATTTAAAAATAGCTTGTAATCAATGCTTTTCATCTCTTAGCATTCGATGAAATGAACCATTGATGTAACTTCTTTCGGGTATATAACGCATCGTTCAATAATCGATTTATTGTCATCGATGAATTGTAATTCGACGAAACGTATTTCGAAATGGAGTAGTGAACCCCATCTAAACACCTATTTATGGGTCAAGCTCAAATCAAAAACTTTTTCTTAAAGATGGACTAATTTGAAATAGGTATGAGTAGTTGACGGGTAATGTAATGAATGAGTAATGCTCATAATTATTTAATAGTACAAGGAATTGTGCGCACCTGAAGCGCAAGTTTCCTTAGATCTTTGTCGCACTAAATAAGTTACTCATTTCATTTAGTTTAGGGCATCGCATCTATCAGAACGTACCTAGGTATTGTGTAACATTAAATGAGATGCCATAATGTGATAAAAGGTACGTTAAAAAAAGACGTGTGGTACTCAGGGGACCGCCGCGGTAAAGCTGTTGCAAGACTACAACCAAACGCCTAGTAGCACGCACACAAACACAGTGCCGAAGTCTGCCGAACTGAAACGACATTAGACGATGTGTTAGATTTTTTTCGTTACGGAATTTCTTGATTATGTCGCCGCGCTCAATAGCTTAAAAATTGTGAATGTACTGGCTTGTATCAGCTTGGCCATATCCCACCAAACTCGGTAGTACAAAAAAGACAATCGTCGGTCTCTCATCGGCCAAATACGAATGATGACGGCGTACATTCTGTACACAGTTGGCCACGCCCCGCTATACGGTAGTCGGAGATAACAAACATTAGATAATGTGCTAGATAGAGTACAAATGCGGTCTGTTTGTTCTGATGTAGCGTATGTTTTATTAGGTACACACGACAGCGCACCAAGGTGAACACTGCGGCATCGAATGACTTTGTGATAAGAATGATTTTGCAAGTAAGGGTAGCCTAATAATGACGGACGAGAGGCGCGTACATACCTACTTAGGTATTGGAAACGGAATTAAATATTTGTGTGCTGGTGGCAATACGTTTCGATTTAATACTCTGAACTGTTATTTACAATTGTGATGAGATAGCTGAATAAGAAATAGGCACGTGTTTAATTTCGCGGTTTCATTTTAAGAGTTTTGGAACGCAACTAAGTATGGAATTTTTATTTATAGTAGTTTGCATAGGTACTTAACATACATACATAATCAATTAAAAACTGTAAAACGCCAACTGCAAAACTTTTAACCTTGTTCGAGTGGCAGGATTCACTTCAGCCATTTGTAGAGTTCGAATTTAAGAAAAAATAATGATTATTTTCTTAGTCTTATTTTTACCTTTTTCAATCATATTAAAGTGCCATTATTTTAATGTTATGGCTTAGTTAGTGAGTCCCAAGACTTATAATCCGTTAAGGCATTCAAAACAAAAAACCTACAATCCACAAACAGCGCTAACGTCGTCCAAACTTAACAATTAACCATTGCCCATTCCGCTTTTTAACTGCTAACTATAAATTCAGAGTGTTTTCTGCCCTCCACCCTTTTTGTCTTTGGTAATGAGTGCATTACCATACAAATAGAATCAGTTTGGGACCGCTGTATAATTGAGTCGGGCGCCCCGCTGGCTCAACCTCTTTGTGTGTGCCGGCCTTAGCACGATCGCGGACACTCCGCGCCGTATCTCAATTGTCTATGCCCAAGCGAATATAGTCTGTACCGGGAAACTCTGACAGATACTTTTCCCGCGCGAATTTTGACAGTTCGATTTTAGATGACCGAACGCGCAGGCTTATTGGAAAAGTATACGCGATGTTAGATGATTGCTTTACAAATATTGGTCGGCGGTGATTAAAAAGCACCGGTACGATTGTTGGGCTGTGCCAACCCAGAAATGTCAACATTGAGTATCGGTGACGGTGAATGTTTCCCCTTTCTAAGCGATTGACAATTTAATAGCTTGCTAATTTGAAACGTGATGGACGACCGATCGATAACTGACACTAACTGACCGATAAATAAACGGTTATGATGATTATTCATTAGCATATTAGATGTTAGTTCCAAACTCAAAGTGATAAATTAGTAAAGTAATTAGTAATATTATTAAATACATAAATTGAAAAGATACTTACTATCAAATTTACTTATTAAAACTATGTGGCAATACTCATGCATGCAAGAAATGTATCAAAATATTTTACTTACCTGGGTTGAAAGTTTGGTCCCATGACAAACAATCTCTTCCACATGACCAGGCAAGAAGGATCTGAATATATTTTTTACTTATTTTTTTATTTTGTATTAAATACGGTGTGTAATATCTAGGGAAGGTGGTGCATTAAGGCGTTAAATCTGAAAATACTTGGAACTGTTAATGTACAATTGCGATGAGATAGCAGATGAGGATGAGATAGAAGCTTAAGTAGGCGAAGCCGTAAATTATTGCTTTTTTAAAATCATAGAAATATTCAGGTGAACCTTATCTACTCTTCCCCTGAGTTAAGCTCGCGTTAAACTTTACGCACGCGTCGAATTAAAAGTAGGATCTTCTAAATGAAAACCTAGGCAGGGCAGGGAAAATGTTCAATCAAAAAATAAACCTGAAAAGGGGTCTTTATTAAGTTTCAACATAAATATGTAATTCAATCCTCATTTTTTCTGATTAACGATACTTGTTCAGATTGCAGATGCTTATAACATAAGAACTTGTCACTTGATGAAGCGAAGAAAAATTTTTGGAACGGTCTGAGACAGATGGACTATGCTGAAACTGAAAAAGTACCAAATTTAGAATTTTGATCCTGAACAAACGCTGTGTGCTAACTTCTTTTGTTAAGTATTTAATTAAACAGATTTATTAGTGTAATTTGATTTGTAATCTTAATAGGCTGTGCTACTAAATTAACATTTTTGTAAAATCGATCTTTGACATAGTTTTTTTAGAGATCCAATTAATTGGATCCAAGGAATTGTTAAACGTAAGTAAAACCTAACCTAACACGTTAGATAAGAATACTCTGAAGAGCAGCTTTATCCTAGCACAAGTTTTACTAACTAAAATGGGTAAGGCCTATTGTTTACTGATAATGTAACGTGTTTTTAAATAAAATATTTTGTATTTGTATTTTGTAAGAAAACATGGAATATAAAACACAAGGTACCTACAGGGAAGGTAGAACAGCGGAAATATAACAGTGACGGAATAAAAACCATAAATTTAGAGTGCCCCGAGGGCCTTGGTCAGAATTGGCCCCTAACTAGAATTTACAACCAGTCCGACAGTTATAGAAACGGCTACCAAAGAAAATCCATTGCACTTTATTTAGGGTTGACTCAAAATGTGCAAGCAATTGATTTTAACAGAAGTCTTTAATATTCAATGTCAGTTGAGAAATTTCAATGTTACCTAATACGAAAACTGAAAGAGACTATTTATGTGAATTGCAGAAGAATTAAATTATGTAGAGCTTAGTGCATTTTAAAATTTCTTCTGTGTTTTTTGTGTTAAATATGTATAAGGTCCACATTAAATAAATATAATTATTGTTTAAAAAGTTGCAGTCATACTTCGTGCAGATTTTTTATCACATTATCAAGGTATGATGTTATTATTATTATACTTACAAAGTAATTGAGTTGAAGTAACACCGGTCAAATAATTTAACATTGTTGTGACAACTTTACAAAAAAATTTTTTTTAATAGCAAAAGAATGGCGTTGGTTTTCACGATAAAACTTTGCACTAAGTCTCTACAATTTGTACATAACCAAAAAAATGAAATTCATGATTCTACACGAAAGAATGATCTGACTCAATAAGAGTGCGGCAGAAATCTCGCAGCCCTAGTAGCTAAGTAGAGTACAGTCAGCACCAATTTGATAAACAGTGCGACGCCATGTTATCTCAATTTATATGGCAAAACGTGATAAATGCACGTCGAATAATTACCATCCATTCTCATATTCGCCAATCTACAAA
Source organism: Pyrausta despicata (assembly GCA_963921415.1). Lineage (NCBI taxonomy): Eukaryota > Metazoa > Arthropoda > Insecta > Lepidoptera > Crambidae > Pyrausta > Pyrausta despicata. The sequence continues at coordinate 13,820,236 of OY992848.1, forward strand.
CGACAGCCAAGGAATATACTCCACCTCAGACACATAAATAACGGCTACTCAACATGTAAATGTAAAACAAACTAATAACCGTTTATGGATATCTCAAATTCGCATTGAACAGAAAACGGGTCGCTATAACGACTATTGGAAATGCGAGGCGTAAAAAATACGCATTTTTATTTTAGTGACACCAGTGCAATTGTGGAAATTGCCATCATTACCAGTACCGTTCTCGGATAAGGCTAAACAACGCTGACAGTAGTGCATCCCGTATCAATGAGCGCAATTACGTCTCATTAAAACAAATCGATCGCGCGAAAAAAAGATCGCGCGAGTTGTAATCGAGTAAAAAGTTGTGAGATTGTCGTTGGTAAGTGCGCGGGCGTGGGTAGCCCCGCCCCTAGGCGTAGGGAGGGCCGCGCGCCTCGCCGGAGGAGGCGAGAGGACCAGTCGCTCTCGCCGTCGCGGACTCAGCGCGCGTTCAGCAACGGTACGCGCGCAATCGCGAAAACACAATTTTAGCAAACGCAACAGTGAGGAATATGATCGGACTTAGTGAAAAAAAATGTAAACAAACTTTTTGATAAAAAAATAACTCTCAGTGCACAATGAGTTCCAATTCGAATTTCGAATAAGGATTTAAAATGTTCGAAGCAAAGGAGCACGTTCTGAATTCGAAATACAGTGTCGCCAATTTAAAAATCGAAGATGGACTTGACTACACGGCGGGAGATACTCGATGGTTCGGTGACGGGAGAGACCATATTGAATGGGGAACAGGTGTGTCAGGAACTAGTGAACGGAACGGGGGGGTCGTGTGACGTCACGGGGGTGACCGAGGCTCCGAGGAAGACCAGCTCGTTCAGTATCAGGAACCTGGTCGGAGGAGAAGACTCGGAAAGATCGGCCGACGGGTCCGCGACTGCCAGTGATGGTGAGTTGTTTGATTGTATTGATGTAATTATACCCGGTTCTGCCTTATTTAGTAAAAACTTTTAAACAGATATAGAAAAAAAAATCATAAGAGGTGAGAAAGATGCCTCACTACTAGATCGTCGCTTAAGTATCAAGAATCTAATACATTATGCACTCAAATAACATTTTTGATATGTTCAGATAACGGTTAGACATTTTAATGACCTAAAAACATCATTTTTAACCGCATGTTAAACCGATTGCATAGTATACATTTTATTTTAAGTACCTATTATAGATTTCAACACAAAACATAACATTCAAGGATAAAATCATAACGCCAATTAGTTACATTGATTTTAATGCACCTTTATAGTATGTTCTATAGACTCTGGTTTAGTACACAATGTTGCCAGCAATTAAAATAATTTGCTTCATGTGCTTTCATGACACCACAGAGGGTAATAAAGTTTTATTTCTATTTTATGGGCAGATTGATCGTGTTCAATGTTCATATACTTTGTTATTATCCGTTGTTATGTTGCATTTATTTGATCTGTTTCATTAAAATGTGTAAGTATTTGTTGACAAATTTATCGAATGTGGTTTTTCAGGATAGCTTTATGAAAACATATCAGAGACGGATTTTTTATGTTTATGTGTCCAACGTTAACTTTAATAGATAATGCTTATCTATCGGGCCTCCTGAGTATGCCACCTACTAAAAACGTATAAACTGATTTTGATGTTATTTTATATGCTCGTATCGTAAGAGTGGCACCAGCAGGTATGATTGACAAACTTGATTTAACTTAAAGAGTCAATCGCCAGTCGTAAAAGGAATGGTCACTTAGTATGTATAATGTACTGTAATTATTTTGCTTACTTTCTTGATGGCAGATTTTTAGAAACTAAAATGTTCTAACAATAAAACCTTATCAAAATACTAATTTTCTTTCACCCACCTGACAAGTTGAAACGGTTTCTAAAACCCGATTAACCAACAGTTAAACAACCCTCTCTGCTAGCACCGCGATGGACGACAGCACATCAACTTGAACTCAAACGCTTTTAAGCCGTTGTAATATGGTCGATTTTGCAACAATAATGTAAAAGGCTGAAGTGCAAGCAAGTGTACCCTTACTAGGCCTTCCGGGGGCAAATTGGCCTGACATGTAAGCCGTCGTGTCCCGTCTACGGCGTGGCGTGGCGGTTAGGGTTTTCTCAAGTATTGTATTTAATTAAAGGTTAGAGGTGCTTGTGGCGCAGTGGTTGCAGCGCTTTAGTAGTGATACCAAAAGTTAAACAACCTACGGCGCGGTCATGTTTGGTATGGGTGACCATTCTGACCATAAAAGTGACGTCTATTTACAAGCATCTCCGTGGTTTGGCAGGCTGTTGGTCCCGGTTAATATCGATGTATATTAGTCGTTAATCCTGGTCAGAGGCCCTCGGGCGGCTTTATAACATCGGACAGTAAGGTTGGTCACTTACCTTACACACACCCCTCCACCACACCGCACTGAGCCCGCGTGGTGGAGTATGGCTCGCACCACCTCATAGTTGAGGTGAGGCCTGTGCCCAGCAGTGGGACGTATAGGCTGATGATGAAAGGTTTTTATATTACCTGTACGCGTACTTAGTACGTTTTTTAAATTACTATTTGATCTTTTTTTTTTATTGGAAAACTGATTTGACCTTTATAAGATTGATTCCAAAAACTAAGTTAACAAGCTGTACATTCAGTTGGCTCTTTTTCGATAAATCGGCGAAAATAAAAATAATCTTCTTCTTATATAGTATAAAAATGGATCGCTGAATTGCTGTCCGTAAGTCTCGCTAAAACTCGAGAACGGCTGAAATGATTCTATTCTATTCTATAAATTTAGTCTTAAAATATTCGTAGAAGTCTAGGGAAGGTTTAAAAGAATTAAAAAAAAACTAACTGGCAGGACTACGTCTACCGGGTCCGCTTGTCTATAATAAAACTTATGTACTTTAAGTTTTATGTGTAGAAATATAATCAAAAACAACTAACTGACACTTGCATAACCACCCTTGTACGGTGGTGAGCACTTCACGGTAAACACTTCGGTATCTTGTGCGCTTTTGAAACGGGCGATTTTGCAACAAAAATAAGTAGTCTGATGTGCTGCCCACTGTACCTATTTCGCATCGATTGACGACCGCTTGGTGCAGTGGTCCGCATGTCGACTTCTAAACCAAGGGTCGCGGGTTCGATTCCCGCACAGTACAAGCATAAGTGTGCATGAACATGTGTGTTTGTACTGGTCTGGGTGTTTTCTATTTATAATATGTATTTATTTACAAAAAAAAGTATTTAAGTATGTATATCCGTTATCTAGTACCCATAACACAAAGCCTCGTAGCTTACTTTGGGACTAGAGAATTGGTGTGATTGTTGTGAAATATTTATTTATTTATTTATATCTAATTTATAAACTTGCACTCCTTACTCCAATTCCTTTCTGAGTTACATTTGCTTACCTAATAAGACATCATTTCTATTTATAAGTCATTAAATAAGAGCTCTACTAACTTAATTAAAAAAAAACATGAGCATATAAAAATATCGTGACTTAACTGATCGAAAATGACAATTTAATTAACTTGTTAAGGAAGCTACACCATCAGCATGTACGTAGTAGTAACCTTCTAAAAGATAACGTCAAAACGTTAGTGTTAGTTAAGTTAAGTATTAAGTTTTTTTTTACAGAGGTACCTACTTGCTGGGTGGCTTTTATAGTGATGATGAATTAATAATAATAAAGCCGCAGGGGTAGCATGTGACGTGCTGTAGGTGCGTGGCGACACTTCGGACCCCAAATCCCGAGGGCCACGTTTACCGTAATTGGCCCCCACCTCTTGTGCTTGCCTTAACTGGCCGGACAAGAGTGGAGAATACAAGAGCGGAACCTGTGCTCCAGGTTTGAAGTGTAGTGTCATAACGCCGGGGGACTGCTGGCCGGCGCGCTTACCACTGGCCACCTTCACCCCGCAGACCCACCTCTCGACAACCTTCAGCCTCTTACATCATTGTTGCTGCCTGGCTACCATCTGGTAGTCACCGTCAGCCGTGATTATCAAGATGAGACATTCGATATAGCAGACATCCCGTTGTCTCATAAAAAGCAATAGATTGGAACAGTGCCAATTTTAAATGCCGCCTACTCTATGTTTTGCTATTTTTAACCGCCGGCACAAAAAGGGGTGTTATGAGTTTAAACCCTATATATCTATGTGTTGGTGTTTTTGTGTGCGTCTGTGACATCGTAACTCCCAAACGGATGTACCGATTTAAAAGCGTTTTTTGACGTGACAACGTCTTATAAATTGGTTTGCCGGGTGACACTTCAAGAAACAGCGTTACGCTCCGCTCACGTTCCGCGCTCACAATGAGAGCGAGTGAGAGGCACGCGTCCCTTCGACTCGGGCATGGTTAGCCCGCCTAAGAGCGAGTGAGACAGACATAAAAAGTGAAAGGCACGCGTCCCTTCCACTCGAGCACAGTTAACCCGCCTAAGAGCGAGAGAGACAGAGCGAGAGAGAGAGAGAGAGAGAGAGAGAGATAGGCATACACACCGGTTCATGTTATACGAATGAATATTCACATTAAAATGATTAAATGGAAAGTTTCAGTTTAAGAACTTTTTTTTCCAGTAGCGAGTAAGCCTACATCATTCTAGTATTTTATTAATTTTACGCTCACGTTTAGTGCATGTGCACTACAACACTATTTAGTAAAATATTAAAAAACCACCTGTCGACTACATCGGTAACTTTTTATTCAGTAAAACAATACACATCCTGTTTATTAATATACTTTTATGAAACCATTTTTACGACTCTACTTACAAAGCTTTTTTTGGAAACTTGGAAGTGTGGCCCTACTGTGGGAGGTCTGGTAATTGGATGATGTTGACATTTGTAAAGTACAAACCCTTAAAAATACATATTAGGATAATTGAGTTGAATTGACCTGGACATATTTAATGTGCAATAACATTTTATCATCCGTTATATTCATTATCAGTGAAAATAAAAATATTGTATTCATTTAGATCTGTAAACTTTTCTGCTGTTGTGTCATAAATCATTCTTGAATCCATAAACTTAGGATTAGTGTCTGTAGTTTTCGGTTGAGTGGCAATTAGTGTTGAAAATGACTAAAGTGACTGAATTTGACTGACTGTCATTTTCGGTCAAATTGGTCAAAAGCAGTCAAATACGAGTAGCTGTCAAAAATGGTCAATATTAGTCATTTTGATTTCTAATATTTTTAAGTACTTTATTCAGATTTTCTTAGTTTTTGTGATCGAATAATGTCTCTAACTTATAAATTGAAACAAAGTGGTTTGAAATGATTTATTATAATATTAAACATTTTACAAATTTTAGGCAATCATTTTAATTTTCTAATAATTTCAAAATATGTTGATGCTAATGTTGATTTTAAATTTAAATTATAATGTTAAGGGAATTATAATGTGAACGTCTGTCTCCCCACAGGAGCGTTGCGCACATACTTGTTGTTGTTGGTCTATACTTTACAGCCGTATTTTTCTCTAATGATATAACATAACATAAAACGCCGCTTCATTTCAACTTGCATAATTATAAACTGGGTACCTAAGTAAATAAGTTATTTGGCGGTAGTCGCAACTACCACCGCCTCTCTTCTCTCAAGTAGACAGACAGAAATGTTTGAGTTAAATTGACCGAAGATGACCGGTCACATAAGGTTTATGACAATCGTGACTGGTCAGATTCAGTCATTTTACATCTCTAGTGGCAATCCACTGCATGTAATTTGTATTGTTTTAGTTTTTGTCTTAGTGTATGAATGAATTTAATCACTGTTATTGTGTTTTAAATTTAATTATAATAATTGTGTGTAATGTAATCTTTCAAATTATGGGTTGTTATGACCTGTAATAAATGAATTTTAATTTATTATTTTTAATTATTCTAAATATATGCTTGAATCAAATGTGTCACATTTGACAAGCTGTCATTTAGTTTCATCTGTCCCGATGTTTGTTTATCTGTTAAATCTTGCAAGCTAAATTCTACCCACTTTCTAGTATCCCATTGAGCTGATATTTTTATAAGTACACGTTTATATTCGATGACAAAAAGGTTGTTCGAAAAAAAATTTCTGTATAACTTTTTTGGCGCACGGTGGACAAACATGGCCGCTCAAACTAAAAACTGTTGCCTTTATCCACACTATAAGTAATTAAAGTTGAAACTTTTCTCTACAATCATATCACCAATTATCACTTTTTAATTTATTTACACCCCATTTCTTATTGTAGGAAATAGATAATAATAATAATAATAATAAATATTTATTGTAACTTCACAAAATGGCCACTTACTATCTAATGTGAAAACATAAAATAAAAAATAAAAAACATGATGCAAGATGTAGCCAAGATAGTGAAGGCTGGCGCCTGAAATAAGCTTCGGAAAGAAGCCTGTGCTACTTACTGGTCACCAGGCCACACCCTCGGACCCCATTATACATTGAAGTTACTAAATCTATGAATAAACAAGAAAAAAAAACAAACAAAGTAAACTAATAATATAGATAATGAGAAAGCACTTAATGTTATATGACATCACACCTTCAATCAGACACCTCCATTCTTCGTCGACATTGATTGGATCGAACATCACCCTGTGTTTCTAGTTATGTTGGACATACTACTGCAGCCCGCGACTTCGTCGGCCTTCAAGTTCGAACAAATATTAGGGTTTTAGACCAGTCTACTCGACGAGATCTTTAAAACCGTACCTCAATCATATTTCTAGCACTGTGACACAGGCTGGTGGGAAAGGAATGCTCTACCACAAAAAATATTATTGAGATTATAAACGTGAAAGTTTTTTTTGTTTGGATGTTTATCCACCAAGCACGCTGAAACTACTGAACGGATTTTGATGAAATTTTGTATAGGGTATAGCCTGACTTGGGTATTAAGATACTTTTTATCCTGATTTAATGCTCTGTTGAGATAAGACAGGAATCTTGGCAAATATTTTTTTCTTCTGAAAACAACAGGTTGGATAAAGTCTGCGTGGTCGACTAGTGATAAAACAGTTGCGATGGTAAAACAATATCAAACTAGACACGATGTATATTTCAACGTTATTCACAAATATTTATTTATTTATTTATATTTCATACATACATCTACCTTTACAGAATAAATTCCAATGCGATAGGTGCAGGCCAGAATAAATGAATACTAAAATTATGACCAGTTCATACAGTGTGTGTTGTGTGTGTTATTTTCTATGTGTATATATGTATATGTGTGTTATACATAAGTGACGGCTCCTTTTCATAGCTGCAGGCTGAAAAGTCCTGAAATTTTTTGTAAGCATTCCACTCGCAGTTGCAACTTTATATTTTCTTGCCCTTTATACATAATTCACAGCATATTTACTGTCTGCTTATAGCGACAAAAACAAAAGACGACCAGTGTCAATAACCCTGAAAGATAAACTTAAAGAAAGATTAAAAAAAGAACTACAGACCGCAGACCGCAAAATACAACCCTATTAGCGTTAATCTACTCATTAAACGTCTCTACAATTTATTACGGGACGAAAACGCGCTTGGAATTCCAAACACGCGTATAAAAATTAAAAACAAACCACACCAATACAAAGGAACCGTGTCTCAAATAAAGTGCAGATAGCTATAATGACTTATGTTTCTGGAATTTCATGATCATTTTCCAACGCACAGAAGTGACCTTTAAGGTTGCGCGGTAAGGTTGTGTTTGTTTTATTGTGTTGGTACTTTTACGTGGTGACATTGAAATAAAAGGTTTTAAAAGTGAGAGTTATCACGGGGACGCATTAGGGCGCACGCGCGGAGATAAAAAAGGAGGAGACAGAACGTTTTGTACCGGCTCGTAAAAACATGGCCACAGTTAAGTTAGATCCAGTAGGTTGACTATGTAGGAACCGTTGCTTGACAAATAATTCTGAACAGACAATTGCAATAAAAATCATCATCGTATCAGCCCTTTGACGCCCACTGCTGAGCGATCGGCCCTGCGCTTGCGCATCCAGTGGCTTCCCGCAACCTTTACCAGATCGTCGGTCCACATTGTAGAGTGTAGTTTATTAGTTAATAGATCGCTATATCACCTTTTTTAAGGAAGTTCTGGCTTGTGCTGTTTTTGGAACTACTTAGTTGACAAAAATATTTAACAACTAGCGGCCGCCCGCGACTTTGTCCGCGTGGACTTTAGTTTTTTACCACCGAGTTTCATACAAACCTGCAACCCCGATTTTAAACCCATAGGGGTGCAATTTATCAAAATCCTTCCTAAGCGGATGCCTACATTATAATAGTTCGGCCCGATCCGTCCAGTGGTTTGGGCTGTGCGTTGATAGATCACTACATCAGTCAGTCACCATTGAGTTTTATATATTAAGAAACTAATCAGGAAATGAATATCATGTTATATAAGTAGGTAAGTGTCATGACTACCGAGTTGATGTTGATGTAACTACTGAGTATTTGTCACTTGTGTAGCAGCTGAACATTTTCTACCTTGCACAGGCTCGTAAAACCGAATCCACGACGGATTGACTCCTGTCCTATTTGGACTGATAACAGCTATAAAAGGACCCAGGGTCACCCAACAGGAATGCGTGGCTGAGTGTTGTTGACAAGCCATTAGCCAACTACCGAGATGAGAGCATTGTTTTTATTGATGGAATAAAGCTTTTGCCATACATGTAGCGCGACGGACGGTTGACGCGTTTTGATATGAGTCGTTTTTATGGACACGTCACGCAAAAAAAGTGATCAATGTCAAGAACTTCACGTTCTTGACATTGATCACTTTTTTGCGTTTCCTATACGTGGATTATGTACTCGTAGTAGGATGTGTTACCATTTAAACTACAAAAGTTTATATTAAAGCCATCTCATGTAACATGTTTGTTTGTTATCCCTAAAATAAATAAATAAAAAATAAGAACGCATTGCCATCGTCCTTCTAATTGCGATAAAGCCTTATTTATGTATATTAAGCTTGATTTATAACACTGGAAGCTATAAAAAACTTTAAACTTCACTTGATCATACAACATGCTCATACAAACACGTTGATAAATAAATTCTATAACAAATTGTGTTTATTTATTTTTTATTTTTTTAGGTAAAAATTAAAAATTAGGTAACTACTCGTAGTTCTTAAAAACAGGGATAATTGTGTCAAGTAGCACATTTTGAAACGTCAGGTCCACCAAAATAATGGTTTGGATATCATAATTTTTTCTTAAGCATCAACAAGCGACAAGTATCGGCGCAACGAATGATTACCGAATATATATTTTTTTATAGTTTAGCGCAGTGAATTATTTATCAATTCCCTAATTTTCGCATTTACTTTACTTTAAACTCTTATTGTAAACATAGAACTGCCTTACCACATATAAATAAATGAATAATAATAAAATTAAAATAAAGTCCCAAGTGCTCTGATCCCAAAGTAACGAGCTTAAGCACATATGTTATATGAATCAGAAACAACAAGTGAATCATCTGTTAAGTTTCATTATTATGATGTGATGAATAAAATTATAAAATATAAAGTCATGACAATGGGTAGTCATCCTCACGTGAAAAAACTTAATTCGCTCTGAGTAACATTAATTTAAATATTATGTAATTAAAGTGGGCAATTTGCACAATAATAAACATATTATAATTAAATCTTGATTGCACAAACAATTGCTTCTTCCAATGCAACAAACTGCGCACATGAGGTCATGAAACGCGTCTGATTACTTCGGTACAGGCCGTGGCTTGACTGCAAGCGGTGCCTTTTATTGGCGTCTTCGAAACGCATATAGTAAGAAAAGCTTGTCAAAAATATCAAAGTGCGTAAATTCTCGATGTGATTATGGGTGCAAAAGAAGGTTCATAAACTTTACTTCAATTTCCAAACAACTGTCTTCGTAAAAAATTGGAAAAAGTACAGTGAGAAATTTTTGTTCTGTGTTTATCAGAAGCTTTTGTCAAAAAACAATAGTTTTCTTAGTAATAATTACCTTAACTTAATTTCCCAAAACCCGATTTGCGCCTTGCAAATGAATTGTAGTATGTTACTTTTGAAAAATAAACTAAAACAAAAAAAATTGGTTGCCTGTAAAGTCGGTATACGGGCGAAAGTTTTACGTGACAACGACTTTGAGTGGTAAAATAATTTTAATGTGAATATTCATTCGTATAACATGAACCGGTGTGTATGCCTATCTCTCTCTCTCTCTCTCTCTCTCTCTCGCTCTGTCTCTCTCGCTCTTAGGCGGGTTAACTGTGCTCGAGTGGAAGGGACGCGTGCCTTTCACTTTTTATGTCTGTCTCACTCGCTCTTAGGCGGGCTAACCATGCCCGAGTCGAAGGGACGCGTGCCTCTCACTCGCTCTCATTGTGAGCGCGGAACGTGAGCGGAGCGTAACGCTGTTTCTTGAAGTGTCACCCGGCAAACCAATTTATAAGACGTTGTCACGTCAAAAAGTAAAAAAATATATTTTCAATGATTTGATATGTTGAAAATCATGCAACTAATCTATTCTTGTATTCTTCATAGTAACATCAGTTGTAATATAGCGATTACTGCAAAGTAGGCACAACTAAAGTAACAATTCTCTTTAACTTGCACAATTCAAAACGCTATTATGGGTAATTTAAAGTTGTACAAACTCGACGTTTCTAATTGCCTGTCCGCGCCGCTCTCAATCAAGCCCCACTTTTAAAGTTCCGGTAATTTGACTGACAAGATGAACCATTAGCAGATAAGAAAAAATAAAATAAAACAAACAACTCCGCGGGTAATTTGCTAGCTAATGACGTACCTTATCTAAATAATTAAAATGCGATTTGGCACGGAGGTAGTAGCCAGTTATTGTCACATCGGCCGATCGCTATCTTCTGATTGTTGCTACGTTTTCCTAGGAATCTTTATTTTTTCTTGATATTAGTGTCAAGACTGTTATTAATGAGCAACCATAATTATTCTGACTTACTTACATTGTATAACAATCGAGCTGTAAAAACCGCGGAAATACTGTGGTGAAAATTGTCACGAGTTTTTTTATTTGGCGTATCAATAGGCTAGATGACACCACCAATCGTTGGCATACTCTTTATTATCTGTCAAAACGGTCTTCCTCCATAGATTTTGTATGGGAATACAAAATCCTGACGTCACAGTTGTGTAACAGAAATTGGAGTCAATTGACCGAATATTTAAAGAAATTTGGATATTCAAAAATTGGTTTCTACAGCTTTTTTAAATTAACTGGTTGTATTAACTTCATATGTTCTATGTTTTTTAATCGCCATTGTCTTGAAAATATTTAAGATAGGTGTCATCATGCCTATTACAAATGGGTATCGCGGATGCTCTACAGTACTAAGCTGTACATTTAGAGTCGACTGATAATTTAAACACTATTCTATACAGTTTTATGGCTTTATGCAGTCCACACAAGCCGTAAGAGAATAAGTTCTAACGAATTTATGATCTACGTGTTGTTAGGTGCAGCTAAATATTTATGATAGACATAAAAATGTGAACTACGCTGTAAATTAGTTACTTTTTTACTGTTACTAATGTTGGATAGTGACAATAGGGTAAACAATGTATTAAACTCTTAGATTAACCAATTCTGAAGTAACTATTTAGTAATCTGTGCCTGAAGGATACAAAGCCCCTAAGTCGCGTTTAATAAAAATCAACTTCAAAACATATTTAAACAGCGTTAGATAATCAATCAATTAAATATTCTGTAGGTGCTAAAATACTCATAATATGATTAATATTATATCAAACAACACATTTTCTAAGGTGAGTAAAATACTTATATTTACAGTAGCCATATCAATGTGCTATTGAAATGATACACCTTTTTACGGATTATTTCGCGATTAATTTACATTTTATTTTAACCTGACGTTTTGGGCCTTTTTCAGCGTCCGTGGTCACGATAACTATTTAGAAATCTGTGGTCACGGGTAGACTAAGGTGTTAGTTGTAAATGCATAGTTTTGAAAAAAATACAATCCCTCAAAAATATAAAGTTACGTTCCTATCTGAATAAGCTAATAAATTGGGAAGTAATCCGTAAAAAAGTGTATCATTTCTATGTCTACTGTTCGCGTAAATAAAGTGCTATTGTGGAACATCATATCACCCTGTTCAAAATATACCAACAACCAGGTGACCCCATTAAAAGCATGTTAGGCTCATCGGCCAACACACAAAAAACGGTGGAATTGGTCAACCCTTCCTAATGCTTGCTTCGGACCCGTAATAAAAATCAATTTATGGACCCCTGCTAAACGCTTGACACTTACATTTCATAGTTTTCTGTCATCATTACATACGTATTAGAAAGCTATTTAGGTAATGATAATTTTATAGGGGTTTTTTTTCGATTCGTTCGTACTAGTTAAGGTCATATTAACGTGTATTGTAGATCAATTGTTTTGGTTTTTAGGGAAATCCGCTAGTACAAGTGCAGATATTGATCCTCTTTGAACTTTATTTAGCCACAATACACTTACTACTTATAGGCAGTTAATCACCACATTGGACATTAGTGTAATTTTCACCTTGTTATTTACTTGTATACAAAGAATTCAGTGTCGATAAATAATTGAACTGCATTTTTGTTGCAATCTATAGAAACACCCGTACCCTAACAGAATTGATGTTTTAGCACATAAAGAGCATTATAAAATGAAATGTTGATTATTCAAGATTGGCTGTAAATTTCCTCAATTCGGTCATGTTAGTACTTGTAACTACCAAGTATTGTTTAAATATTCGGAATTCTTATCTATCGTTGCTTAACATTCATTAATTTCATTCCATCCTTTACCATAAGTAACATTATTAATGATGACTTTAATGTTGATTTACGATAATATAAACTTAGAGATAAATTGCACTGCGTTCGTGGAAACGCTACTTAAAACGCAATTATTAAATCATATTTTTGCATAATCATGGTTTTAGCAAGAAAAATTTTCAATCGTGCTTTTTTGGTTACGTTTCTTGCTAGCAAAAAGTTTGTATAATAAATTTGATAGGGCGAAAAAGTTTTCAGTTTTTAGAACTTAACCCTTTGCGCGTCGAAAAAGGCGTTGGACAAATAATGATTATAATTAGTGCGTGCATTAAGCCACACACGGAGATTGGACAAATGGGTTTTTTTGGCCTGTCCAAATTGCTGGGAACGGTTCAGTATTAAAAGAACATTAGTGTGTAACGGGGGCCGATTAGCGGGTGGCTTCTGTGACAGTTAAATGTGACATTTTGGTTACAGAACCCGACTATTAGTTCGGCTACGGAACGGTTAGGTGGAGCTGTCGCCGTTTCATTAAGGGGTAGCGAGGTGTCGGGTACACATATGTCATGTACAATTTTAATAGTTATTGTTTCTGAACGAAATTTATATAATACGAGTAGTCTACATATAACTATCGTCATCGAATGTTTTGTCAAATAGAGAACAGCAGGATATTTTTACGAGAATCACAAAAAGGCGTAATTGCATTTGATAGGAAATTGAAAAATGGACGTATTCTAACATACAACATGGTGTATTTAATTCAATATCTCAATTTTGTTAGTTACGTCTCTGCGTGATTCAACCGACGAAACTAAGTCCCGGATTCTATCAATAATTTTTAAGTTGAGCCAATCATTAGAAAAAACAACGTAACCATTCCAAAATATCTTCCATTAAGGTGAAATAATAAATGGACCACACATAGAATTTTGGACCACTGTTTCAAATCAATGGATCATGTCATGTCCATCGCAGTAAAAAAATAAATTGCTCAATCCTGTTATATCTAGTTATGACCAATCAAATTATGTATACGAACAGTAAATATTTACGATCAATTCAAATAATAGCAAATAGAGCAATACAATTTGTGCTTATCCACTAATCAAACCACAAATGTAGACATGTCAGTTATATTGTTATCAAGTTATAATGTGGTCTCGTTACCCAATAGTGCGGGGACATTCTTATCGATTCTATATCTAAGTCATGTAATGTTTTGATTGGTGTTGGACTTAAGAGTTCTAAGTTGGAGGCAATTTGATAAAAAAGCGCAACTTGTCCAACAGCAAAATGGAACTGGATGCAGGCCTTCTCCCTGGACCTGTCCCCATTTACTTGGGGTCGGCATTCCTACGGTCTCATCTCACGGTAGGTACTCATTCTCCATATAGCAGGGTTCTGAACATTATTCTGTGGTCCTATTAGAAAGAAAGAAAGAAAAAAATTATTTAGATTATAAACTACACTTGAAAATTTACACAGGACTAGGATTACGATCTTGTTTAGACTCAACAGAAGCTCTGCGACAGCGCTGTGATACGTAATTTTGTTAAAAGTTTTTGAAACAAGAAAAAGATTATTATTCGGCCCCTGGTCGAGCTGTGCATCCTTCAGATCGTTGTTGACCGTCATCAACTAGGTGAACTGGATAATGGCCGTTAGTACCTAACTGCTCGACCTGGAAATCTTTAGGAGTGCCTTATGGTCAGCAGTGGTCGTCTTGTGGATCATTATTTGGAAAATTGAAGCAATGAAATACAGCTAAATAAATAAAACTACAGACTATATAATTAACTGTACGATAAATTACCTAAAAAAACTTTTAGCTGACAGTCGTTTTATGTTTCTTAGTACGTTTTGTTTATTTACAAGGTTTAAAGTAGGACTTTACATATCCTTATCAAGCAAATTCACCAATAACAAACACCAAGTGATAAGTCGCGTGTCCCGTCCCTACGGCAAAGTCACAGGGCTAATGTCCCCTGAAATTGCCCTCTAATGTCAAACAATGGTCGTTAAGGGAATTCGTTTCAAACTCCTTGTGTTAGGGGTCCTACTTTGGAACTCTTCGGTAACGTTTCGCGCGTACTTCCAAGCTTTAGAGCCTCCATACAATGCGCTATAAATGCGTGTATACGATGTAGTATGTAGTACAGTCATGACTTTGGTAAAGTAAAGTAGGTAAGAAGTGCTAAAGCAGGTAAGAACCTGAAACTTCCTGCATTGAACGGGGCTAAACAGTGAACAATAAACATGATCACAATAGATTGGAATAGGTAGATCAAAGCTGGTCGAATCGGCAATTTAAAGGCCCAGAGACATAAATAAAATAAAGTTGTAATATGTATGGTACATGGTATATAATAACTATGCAAATGCAAGCATTTATTCGCTGGTCCAAATCTAATTACCGTCTTATTAGGCTCTCGCATGATGTGAGACAAAAGTGACAGGGACAGCTACATTTGAAACTGTATATCAACTTTTAGAGTAGAGGCTTAGAGCCCAGTTAGACAGCGTAATAGACTTTATAGGCGTCGGAACGATATTGATAAAGCGATTGGTTAATAAGGGAGGTACATTAGCACGATTGGATTTTTATTGCTTGAATAAAACTTTATTATTTTATTAACCTATGTTATCACGGTATTTTGCTACCGACTTCGCAGATTTCGGAAAAAAAAATCATTGCTAATTCATATTTTGGCTCAGTACCTAGTATTGGATCACACGTAACTTTTTAAATAAGGAAACTTTATGAAAAATTTGCAATGAGCCGAATTTTTTAGAAGTATATTGCATTTTTTTTAAGTAAAACATAGACACAACACAGTCCTACTGAAATGCTTGGTGCCCTTAATCCTGTTTCAAGTGCGCAACCCAAAGGTTAAATAAGTCGTTACGAAATGATCGCGAGTAATTTTTCTTCACGAAATAACCTAATTTGTGCGCGGTCACATAAACAATCCATCAGTCAAAGTGACCCACGTCGACGATTATGTTGTTGATAACATTCATAATTCATGCTAGTACAGTCGAAGCCTCATAAAATTAAAGTTTATCGATGTAAAGAGACTTTTACTCGTAGAATAATAGTCCGATCCTGTGGCTAAGTGTGGGAAGAACCTAGCCAAACTAAGCAGGCAGATGAAGGTATTTAAGCATAACACGAGAAATTTTAGAAATCAACAGTTGCAAATGTCTGAAAAAATATTTTTTTAAATATATCAATGTTTATGTTATTTAAGTGCTATTACAAATTTATAGAGCCTGCATAGCTTTCAAATACGTACCGAAGCAATGGAGGGAAGCAAAAATAGTCTTCCTGCCTAAACCAGGCAAAGAAGACTACACCCTAGCCAAATCCTTCAGGCCTATCAGCCTAACCTCATTTCTCCTGAAAACACTAGAAAAACTAGTAGATAGACACCTAAGAGACGATGTGTTAAAGACCAGATCTCTTCACCCACAGCAACACGCCTACAGGAAAGGCAGATCAACAGAGTCAGCACTACACATGGTAGTGCATAAAATAGAATCGGCCATTAACAACAAAGCATCAACACTTGCCGCTTTTATTGACATAGAAGGGGCATTTGACAAAACAATGCACAACAGCATCAACCACGCCCTACAAAAACTGAAAGTAGAACCAGCCATAACGGAATGGATAAATGAGCTGGTCAGTAAAAGGGCGGTCCAAATTGCGGTAAAAACGATCACCCGTGCAAGGGTGGTCAGGGGGTGCCCCCAAGGGGGCATTCTGTCACCACTCCTATGAAACATAGTAGTAGACAGCCTCTTGAGGGCATTGAACGAAAGAGGCTACACTACCATTGGTTATGCAGACGACCTAGCAATTCTGATAAATGGGAACGCAGAGAACATCCTCTGTGATGTAATGCGTGCTGCTCTTCAGATTGTAGAAAAATGGTGTGAGGAACACCAGCTGTCAGTCAACCCCAAAAAAACAGAGCTCATCCTTTTCACTAACAAAAGGAAGCTACCAAATCTAAAACTACCAAAATTATTTAACACCGAATTAACCCTATCAACTCAAGTAAAATATCTGGGCATCACTCTCGATAGCAAGTTGAACTGGGGAATTCACATTGACAACAAAATTAAAAAGGCCTGTATAGCATTCTATCAGTGTAAAAGACTCCTTGGCAGAAAATGGGGTCTTAATCCAAAAATCACACTTTGGCTATACACGTCAGTTATCAGACCCTCCTTAACCTACGGATCAGTTGTGTGGTGGCCCAGAACGCAACTGTCCACTATCAAATCCAAACTACAAAGCTTGCAGCGCCTAGCGAGCGTGGCAGCTACAGGATGTATGAGAACCACTCCATCAGCCGCCCTAGAGTTCCTATTGAACCTCAGACCTCTTCATCTGGTCATACAGGAAGAAGCAAAGGCAGCTGCCTTAAGACTAAGAGCAAATGGGCTATGGAAACAAAACACTATGACAACGCACTCCAAAATCATGGAGGACATCACGAAGGAAAGACCCCTTCTAGATGCACCCATGGACAGGATACCATGCCACTACATCTTTGATCGAGAATACATTATCCAACTTACCGAAGAACGGAAAGACAGCTCTGGCGTCAGAGAAGTTAGGATATACACAGACGGCTCCAAAACCTCACTAGGAACTGGAGCCGGAGTATTCTCGTACGACTTAAACATCAACATATCAACCACCCTGGACAAACTAAACACAATTTTCCAAGCAGAATGTATCGGAATTATCAGAGCAGCACAGGCGGTTGCAGCCAGAGACGTCGGAGACCTCAGCATCAAAATTGTCTCGGACAGTGCATCCGTGCTTCAAGCTCTACAAAACAACACCATAACCTCTGCCCTCATATTGGAATGCCACAACGCACTCCAACACATTGCAAGGAAAAATAAGATAACCTTGCAGTGGATCAAGGGACACAGTAACTCTCTCGGCAACGACGCAGCCGATGAACTCGCGAAAAAGGGATCCGCGACAACAGTGTTTGGCCCAGAACCGCTACTACCTATACCGCAGGCCCAAATAAAAACATGGCTGCGAGAAGACACCGCAAAAAACCATCTGCTAGAATGGACAAACAGTGAAGGCTGCAAGCAAACTAAAAATGCAGTTCAGATGCCATCTAAAAAGCTTGCCCGCAACCTCGCCAAACTAAAGCGCGACAATCTACGCAGAGTTATAGGGATAATAACAGGCCATTGTCCCCTAAACAAGCACCTATTTAACATAGGTGTAACAAACAGCCCTCGATGCAGAGGATGCCTCGAGGAAGAGGAAACGCCACAGCATGTACTCATGGAGTGCACAAGTGTGGGAAAACAGCGAGCAGACATTCTAAAAAACCCAACATCATTCCCAGAAATCTTTAGTGGCCTAGGCAGGCTGCTAGCCTTCTGGGAGGACTTGGGCTGGTTGGAATAGAGGCAAACACGCACAATGGCCCAATCGTGAGGCTAAGTGCGGAAAAAGCCCTGCAAAACTAACTAACTAACTATGTTATTTAAGTCATGAAAGTCTGACTTAATTAAATAAAAAACGCAACTAAAATATATAGTGTTAAAATTTTGCGAATCCGTAATCAACTAACACGACTAGGGATTAATCTTCTTATTGGAAGTAGGTAATCATAATTTTAATGTCTTCAAGACTTTTACTTTAATTATATAAAAAATCACTGGTGAAAACTGCAGCATTTATGTAAAGGTTATTATATATGTATAAATACGTAAGTTACAGTTCTCTAGTGAATCCATTGCTAATGTTGATATAAGTATAATGGCCGCTTATAGATATTATAAACTTATTTCTCTGGGCAATTAACTTGAAATTATATAGACATTACGCTCTTTGTACAATAATAATAGCGAGTGAAGTTTTTGCAAAAACCACATTACAATGTGATCTCTGTTCACTAAGTCGAGATAATTATACTGATCATTAAGCAAATTATTGGATAACAAGACATTTTCCATGAAATAAATGACGTCATGATTAATTTACGCTGCACTTTGGAAACCCAACTGAATCCACTGTCAAGGAATTGGCACTGCTCTATTAAATAATTTTAGCTATCATTGAAGCTAGAATCCAATTAGATTGTACTAATACAAGTCAATGGAAAATGCAAGAGAAAATGGCATCAGTAAAACATTTAGCTGAAATCATTGCTAAGGCATAATTTTTTTAATTAGATAATACATGTAATACAAGTCTCAAAGCTTTTGACTACACCCTAGTTTTAAAGTCAACTTCAGTCAAGTTATAGATCTAACTTTAATGACACTAGCAAACAATGCCCTCCATTATCTATATGATGGCACAAAACAACATCGACCATAGACATTAAAGTGAAAGAGATCGCCGCACCACATCCGCGCGTGCGCACAAAAACCGTGGATCGACGCGAGCGCAAACCTCAAATGGGAGTGATTTCTTCCACTGCGCACTGTTGAGCTTAGCCATTTGTCGTTCTAATGTATTTGTATTGACGGCCATTTTTGATTGCAAGCCAGGGGAGGTAAACATTTTTACATATCTTTTTTTTTACCATTCAAAACATTTTAACCCTATGTTTACGGATGTAAACCGAATAGACCCGTTAATCCTGCATTATTCTCGCTGTTAAAGAATAATAAAGAAAACCTCTCACTCTCTCTTATCCATCACTCATCAGCCTGTAAACGTCCCACTGCTGGGCACAGGCCTCGCCTCATCTATAAGGCGGTACGAGCCATACTCCTGCACGCGAGTTCAATGCGTATTGGTGGATAAAAAAAACTGAATTCAATTAAATTTGACAAATTTGAAAAACATTAATAGTACTTATAACTTCACAAGGACAAGAAATTATTAAATAACGCAATCAATCTAGTTTGTTCTAAGAAAAATATGCAAACCGAAACAAAATGCTTAAATAATGAGATTTCAAGGTCGAGTCATCTTCCATTACCTTTCAATGCCAGTCAATGAACTAGCTGTTGTTTACTCATTAAGGTAAATGCGGTTGAAATTTGCGTGAAATGGTCAAATTACTTGCTAAGAAGCTACCCAAAAAATAGGTTTAGCTTTAGTGAGCGCTACGCTCACTAAAGCTAGAGATTTTCTTGATTTTTTTTAAACATATATATTTTTTAGATTTAAAATGTTGCGAATCCATGTCGACGGCTCGTGGCGACTCCTGCGCGCGCCGCTCCATTTCACTATACTCAATGACCATTCAAATTGCCCGCAGACCGCCATCTTTCTTTTTACCATCAACCTTTTTCCGTTCTTTCAGTAATCGTTGATTAAACTCACGTTCAACGACCCCAATAATCATTCGACAGACGTTTTCAATTTTCGACTGGATAATGACTAGATGGATTTCGTTAATAACCCAATTGTGAGCGGAACATCCATATCATTTTGCATAGATTAAAATCTAATGGACCAATTTCGTCTCACTCCAGACTTTGTTATAATGAAAATCGAATTTTTCACCAAATCGCCGGAACGCGATCTACCGTTATTCATAAAGGGATTCTTACGG
The DNA here is from genome assembly GCA_963921415.1 of Pyrausta despicata. NCBI lineage: Eukaryota > Metazoa > Arthropoda > Insecta > Lepidoptera > Crambidae > Pyrausta > Pyrausta despicata. The sequence goes on from OY992848.1 coordinate 13,840,614, forward strand.
CAATTTCGGGAACAAAGATGTTCGACAGAAACAATGCAGAACCAATTCGGGTAAATGAATTTGTGAGTTAACAGATTCCCCTCGCTGAATCCTGAGATCGAAGCGGAAACAATAAGGTGGCGTGGCCCGCTATAATTTCATAGTCGATACGCTAACAATATCTGTGGGTTGATAAAAAAGTGATTTAGTATTATAAGATGGATGGTGCGGCGGAGATGCGATCGGACCGAATCGATTTGGCGTCGCTGCGTGAAGTTTGTTTAGCGGAACGGTAGCCGCAGAGAGGGGGCGGGGGGCGCGTGCGCGAGCGCTTGCCTGCGCTAGCTAATGCGGCCACACCGTACCAGCTTTATTGGATTTCGTTTCGTGACGCTTCAGAATAACAAGCATTACCTTGACGAAGCTTACCCAGTCAAGTTGAACGCACTACGCGTCATCAAACTACATCGCTTCATTTTATTGCTCAAACTCGTTACAAGAATTGATCGGTAGCTATCGTTTCCAACGATAGAAATCACAAAAAGCAATTTGGAAAATGAAATTATCATGTTCAGTGTCGTAAGTGACGGAGGGTTGAGGTAATAAAGCAGCGTGTTCGCATAACTAAATTTACTGGGCCAACGCTAACGACAGAAAAAATAACAATTTACGGGGCGAGATTGTATCTGTGTAATCGTTTCAGACTAATTCCACGCAGTCGGCGCTTTATTGTCTATTTACACGTATAAGAACATTTATATTCTGTACTAAATTGACGAAATTACCTGTCGTGAATCAACAAATTTAGTGTGGTCATTATAATCATGATTGTTCAATGATGTCACTTTAATGTTGTTCAAATACAATCACTTGGTGATAATCACACAAGTTGGTTTTGCATAAAACGACATATAAAGCGTCGTGTTTTGTTCAACAAAGACAAAGCTTACATTATTTTGCTATTACTAAATCAAATGGTGGTAATAAAAGACAAATGACCGGACAACGAAATGAAAATGTTACCAGAACACCTCGCGACGACAATCTTGACTTCCGGACCACACCGTGGGATGCGTCCACCCTGTTATTAGGTGCCGAACTCTCGCCGGCTCAACCACGTGTCGTCAACATTGTAACCACAAACTACAACGTCAATCTTCTTTATGCCGACCATAAAATTAATTGTGCCGATCGTATAAAGACATAAGGTTGGAAATGGGAATGATTCACAAGCTAATACGGTCTCAGGGTACAGACAACAAAAAAGGAGCAAAGCTACCGATGGCGCCTTGTCATTAGCGACTTCCGAAAAGGAGCCAATTTTTTGCAACGTCTAGCGGCCGAGCCTCAAAGGACAACAAACTGACAAATTGTAGCAACAAACACAATTTAGAAGCAAAAAGTTCTTCCAATACAATATAATACAAAGTTTTTACATCCACCGTGGTTGCCAACTACTTTTACTTACAAAGTTTTTGCAGCGATATCGATTGAATTTAGTTTGATAAATTCTTATTTTAACAAGTAAAATGAATCTAGAATAGGAAAAACAAACAAAGCAGAGCAGTCCAATCACAAAACAAAACAAAAAGCTTAACTGATTCTGATAACGGACCGCCTAATTGTTTGAAACCCATCAGCAAAGATGTCAACGTCAAATGTCAAGTTGGCGTTACCGAAAATAAATTAGTTAATGCGCCGGAGTCGTGACTTGTTGTCGTTGAACCCGGAGCCGAGACAAACGTCCCATTTTTATCTTTATGTCAATTCTCCACCGTGAAATATTGGCACTGATAAGTCGGTAACGCTTAGTAATGAGGAATTTCCTGTCCAAGCCAATATGTTTGCCAATTTGATGTGGTTCTAGGTGGTCGAATGAAACTATTAGTTTAAAGGTGTGGAAGTTTTATCTAATTTAATTATTTGATCATTATGAAATATGGATATGATTTGAACATTTGATTTGCAAAGTATACGGATTTACCTATTAGATAGGTAAATACCATACCATTGTAATTTTCCATTATATTCACTATTTCAAGTTAACCGTTATTGATTCTTACGTAATAAATCGATTTATCAATTAAGCCATTTAAATATAACGCTTGTCATATCCAAGAGATCGGTCCAGTCGTGATCGAAGGAATCACGATCGCTATTAATTGAATATTGCCACGATCAATCGGCACCCACAAGCGATTTAGCAAGAGCGTTCGATACGATCCGCTACGGCCGGGATAATATTATCGGCGTGTATTAATTTATTGGTGAAATGGAATAGGGCTAATTTAGTCTATGAAAGGTGGGGAAATAAGTTTATAGCAGGCGGAGTTGTTGAATGTGCAAGTTGTGAAGGCTATTGGCCGGCGTGCGGCAGGGGCGGGGTCTGGGCCCCATGTTTTATTTGAATTATGGATGAGGCGCTCGGCGCCCGCGTCTCAAAAACCAGTTGCGAGAGCCCCAGCCTTGCGCCCGCTCGCCTCTCGTCTTCTAATTAATTGATGTTTTCATTTAATAGCTTGTTCTGTAATGAGCCGGTAATAACTGAAATTGAGTGTTTAAACGTATTAGACACAGTGATACAGTTAAATCGCACTTGGCGTGGCGGCGGGTCGGTAAGTGATGCGGATGTTACGTTTTGTAATTAGACGTGAGAATGCTCATTAAGATTCTTACAAGCTGATGATTGACAGTTATTTATGTGTGTAGAAAGTAGCACATTTGGGCTTATAACAATTTGCATCCGAATTGAAACGATCAACTTTGACTTAAGTTTAACAATTAATATTAGACCTAGTTAATTAAATGTTTTTTAATGCTGCTTAGTAGGTACGTTAATACATAACAGCTGTTGAAAATGCCAATTATAAATGCTGTAAGTACTTAATGTTAGGTACCTAACCTACGTTTGTTTTGAGTCCTTCGAAGCAATTCATATTAAAGTAGTCGGCGTAAGTGTACACGATAATAATGCTTCTAGACCTTTGAGTATGTTTTTTTTACACATCGTGAATCTATCATCATATGTCTATCAATTTTGATATAAATTTGGCAAATATACCATATATATTTACCATCTTTTTGAAATACGTTAACATTTTGAATCCTGAATACTATTCGATAGAAACAAATCGGACTTGCAAAATCCTTGACATTTTGCAGTTGTTGATATAACGATATACTGTACTTTGTAAACTGTCTCATACAACTACATATATATGCTAACAACACAAAGGTACGTTTTACCTGTAAAACGGATTGCTGCTTATTTTATTGGATCGGTAATTGCTAGTGGATCCGGATTACTGTATTATCTATGTGTTAACCCGCTCATACAACTACAAACGTTAATAACATACATGTTTTAACGGGCATCAAATTTTCATATTAAAAACAATGGGTGGAAGAAATTACTTATGGCAATAGGGCACCCATTTTCTCTGTAGAATTTATTAGTTTATTTGAGATTAACATAAAAAATATGTATTTTTTTATGTGACACTATCTTATCAGAAAACCCAAAAAATAAAATAAAATAAAATCATTTTATTTCAGACTATGTCCATAATAATAATAATAATTTAAATGCCAAAGTCGACTATAGAAACTTTTCTTAGTTAATAACGATAATTTTCCCCTATCAAAAAAGGGATTTTTATAAAAAAAAAACCATTTATGTATTTCATGTATATCATTGTGATATATATCCTCGAACCCTGGTTAAGCACCAACAGCAGATCAGCTGATTTCAAAAATGCATATGGAATACCTACCTTAAATACTTACTAAATACCTACGTAATACTTCTAACCTGCTCTACGTTCGCTGTACGTAAATAAACATTTTACACGAATACCATGTCCAAATATATTCCAGTGATCTTGTAACTATATTTGTCTAATTGTGTTATTGTCACACAACTTTTTCAGAATCATTTTATACATAGTACTATCTACTTAAAAAAAAAAGTTATAAGCAACAGTGTACCGTGCAATAAATAAATTAATATTTCACAAAGCTACGATTTCCCAAATTAAGCTACGAGGCTTGTGTTATAGGTACTAGACAACGGATAAACATACTTAAATACTATTTTTTTGTTAATAAATACATATTATACATAGAAAACACCCAGACCAGTACAAACACACATGTTCATAGACACTTATGCTTGTACTGTGCGGGGATCGAACCCGCGACCCTTGGTTTAGGAGTCCACCCTGTGGACCACTGCACCAAGCGGTCGTCAATAATTATGTATAGACGAATTGGGTTTTCAACCCAACACAAACACATTCGTTTTGTGCCCTCAATACCAATCTGGAATGAAATGATGTAAAACCGAGGCGGCCGGCGATAATCCGAAGATGACCACTTACGGGGGTCCCAAAAAGTGCCAGACAGAAATATGTGGCGGAGGCACGCAGTCGTTCTACTGAGATAACCCGCGAGTAGGGATGGGCTGGCCTTCGGACTCGAGTACTAACTAACTGAACTCGGACTCTGTTAGAAATACTCTAAATTACAAAAATGTTAGAAATCACACTTGCAGACGCTTTTGCAACAAAAAGATGCTTCCCGATTTGCTGCTGTCTGTAAATTACACTTGACTTGTAAATTATACTACACGGTTAGAAAATTAATTTGAAAGCAGCAACACTTTGACAGCATATGTGCCAAATGTCAAAAAAATACGCATACCTAGTTAAACAGTTGTATGGTGGCTAGCACGTCACGGTAAACACCTTCTGTACTTCACAAGTCTCAGATCAGCTCATGAATGATGTAAGGGTGTGCAGTCAGCAACTCCTCAAAAGAAATTACATTCACACGGCATAAAAATGTACTTTATTTATCCTTTTAATCCTACAAATGTCAGGAACGCGAAATTTTGTTTAAGTAAGGATATTTGTTACTCTTTTCTTTGATTTTAATGAAATCATACCAGAATATCACATATACTTCAAAATAACATAAAGGCTACAATTTACAAAGAATTGAGAAGTTAAAGGGTTTTCGCGCGGGCAAAGTCGCGGATGGACACTAGTCACAAATAAAATTTAATACTCAACTCATATAGTCCGACCGTCTGCTGTCTATCTCCCGTCACATCACTACACCGAAATGAGGACATAACAAAAACCCCGGGCGAAATTAAAAGGAACGACGAACAAGCAACTAACACAGGCTCTAACGTTCGTGATAAGCTTTTCGGGCGACGTAATTTGTCGAAGGCGCCTTAGATAAAGGCGGCAATTTGGTCCAAGAGACCCGAGGCACGCCGATGGAATGTCACCGGCGTAAGCAGGGTTAGCACGCGACGTCTAGGGCTGTCAACTAAATGAAGACCTCCAAAAATGTGTGAGAAACACAAGTCCGTCGGAATGAGACAAATCAATTTTGCTGGTATTGATTTTGGGGTTGGGAAAAAAGTTAATTATGATAAGTAAATTTAAGCAATGACGGTTCTGCAAGATCCCGTTTTCCTGACTGTTTGGGATAGGTTTGCAAATTGATAGAGCGCATCTCATCTTGATACCGTGAAAAATATTAAAACAATGAGTCAAAATTATTAATGCTTTTTTAATGTCGTTATTAACACTTTTCAATGGAAATGATAATTTCGAACGTTTTGTGTTTGAAATTATCATTTCCATTGAAAAGTGGTTTTATCGCCACATACTTATAAGGATGGGGTTATGCACTAAGTAAACAACTTGTCGCCGTTATTAATATGCATCGATCGTCTAAAATGAACATTCCTTAAGGCTGTTAATTTAAACAGAAGTGTAATTAAAATTGAACAGTAAAGGGGTATTTGATTGGCAGCCTGTTTTTAACACAAAGTTATGCCTTAACGCCCGCCTTATAATCTACTTCATTATCACAGGCATTAATTAGATTGGCACGTAGGTATTTTAAAATTAAACAGGTATTTATTTCGTAGTTTCACTCAAAAAGGGCAGCTTTACTGCAAATGAGGAGCAAGTAGATATGCAATTTAATCAAAAAATTGAGCCTTTTGTATTTTAAAACAATAAATTTGCAAGAAAGCTTCAACCCTAACTTCCGAACGGCATTTAGCTAGAAATCGTTCAAAAACATATGGTTTGAAAAATTTTGGACAAATCCCCCCTCATACCCGGAATAAAGACAAAAAAATCTCAAAAATTCGACCGAGCTACTGTTTTTGTTATAGAAATAACTTATGAGATTCGCAATTTTGTGTTTGACTGCGACAAAGTCATAAATATTCAGATGTAGGTGATAAGTAGCACGTGCCTAAGAAATAGCATTAGATACTAAATTGAGGATCTTAAAAACTGACCGAACTGGTCATACAGGGTTGCCGTAAAGACGAAATGTCATTCAGATTAGCAAGGCGCCGTTTAATTTTACGAGAGTTCCAACCAATACTTAAATATCCAACAGGAACTTTGATTTCATTTTAAGTGATTGTATTTTGGCAGGTTAGCAGTATTCCTGTTCATTATGCCTTCTAATCGCTTGTAGTCAAACAAAAAAGCTTACTACCTGCGAACAACCAAAACCTCCTGGTCTTGGTAAAATCTACCAATAAAATTATATTGAGCCAGACACCAAGTTCAGTTGAAGAATAACTGCGCAACTGAAAGTTGTCAAAGTGTAAGGAAATGTGTCCTTCTATGCGCAAGAATGATCCATCTTTAGGATAAAATAGTAGTATCGGGTACCTACTCAAAAAGTCGCACATCTCGGAAATACCATATTTCTTACCACAACAGAGCTGAGTCGGTGGTCGCGTGTGCCTAATTACCACTTATCGTCCGACGACTCCGAACCTTTTAGCGTCAGTCCGTACCAATAAATCTTTCTTGTATCTACGCGTCGCGCTCGCGCCGATATGCGAAGTGCTGATTTATGCCGCGTATCTGCGAGCTTGAATCATCGATAGATCAGGGTGTCTACTCTGAGCTGGTGTGGTGCTTACCCATCACTGTCACTCATGTTGTAGACTTGGACCAAACCAAATAGAGGCGGATACGGTATGAGCTAGTCGCGCGTGGTCCTACTAAACCGAGTGGACCTGCTCTGCTCCTATTCGTTATTAGTACTGCGAGTGTTGTGTGATTATGCGTGAGCGGTCCATTATTAGGTTGACGATTTAATGAACGTACCGTATCTTCCTTTGTTCGGTTTGATTTAAACGTGCGCGACCTCCTAATACGGATTGGTAAAGCCCTGCTAGTAGGGTATTATTTCGCTATGGCACCCAAGGAAAGTGCATACAGAATAAATGCACTATTTAATTTTTTTTTATGCAGTTTTCGTGAATATCTAACATAGACGGTCTAACCGCACAGACAGGTCTACGTGACATGAGACCCCAAGTAAAACGAGATCCCTAAATCGAGAGAGGGTACCGAGTAGCAATTTAACCAGCAGGGTAAATTGTACAAAACGAACGAAACAAAAGAGGTTGGTTAGAGTCGAAAAGAAGGTTGTACCGATACGGAGTAGGTCACCAGTTTCGTGGTGAAGGTCGCCGAGATTGTGACGTTAGTAAGGATACGCAGTAAAAGTACCTATTTGGAATATTTGTCATATAGTTGTAATTTCCGGTAGTGGTGGTGAATGGTGCGTCATATTATTATAATATAGGTACTAGCTGGCAAACGTTGTTTTGCCATATAAATGTTAACCGTGGACCACCCTTATCACTAAGGGGTATGAAAAATAGATGTTGGCCGATTCTCAGATCTACTCAATATGCTCACAAAATTTCATGAGAATCGGTCAAGGTCCGTTTCGGAGGAGTACGGAAACGAACATTGTGACACGAGAATTTAATGTATAGAGATTTTTTATAATGACTGGGTATTTGATAAGTTTTTTTGAAAGCTTTCATCCAACCATTTACGACTACCGTCAATAAATAAATAAATAAATGTCAGGAGGTCGTGTCACCTCGGTATCGAGATCAAACAAGTAAGAAGTTAAATATATAACATTATTTTATTACCTACAGTCTATTTGTCCGTCACACTATCACTGTGTTAGTCAAAGCTAAGTGTAGGCTAAATGGTCCAGAGTTCCATATAGTACCGCTGACCGCAAAATTACTTTTTGAAAATGAGTAGATCAACCTTTCTACTCTTTAAGCAGTTGTCCGCAGTTTCAGACGAAACCATCTCAGTTATTCCTTCAAATTTGACCGTACGAGCGATCACGCTGACTGTTAAAGAAAATAACGCAAAACGTTAGGAAGTACGGTTTCCGGGACTTATCCTATCATCTTTCACTACCAATACAACTCCTTTGTAGTCAAGCTTGATTAGTCAATCCAGTCTCAGGATGGGCAGACCAGAAGACGCTCGTCCTGTTTATTATGCTTATTACAGTAATAGTCCTCCTGGCCGATTTCGACCTCGGCGGCCAACCTCAACAGAGATCAGCCAACTACGCAGGAGATATTATAGTGCACAAGTGTGAGCGCACTACACTGGTGCACTCACTGTTCCATCACTCTCAAAGTTTGGTGAGACAGCATGACCGAATAGGGATCAGGCGCAGGACCAACGGCTTAACGTGTTTTCAGAGGCATGGGGGTGTAACACCGCCAACTTCCCGACTCCGAGCTGTTTTTGAGAAACTCATGACAGAAAAACACATAAACAATTTTAGCACGACCTGGGATTCGAACCCAGGACGTCTCAGATGTAAGGCAGAAACTTTGCCACTACACCAACGAGGCAGTCAAAAAGTCAGTCTCACTTTATTAGGACAACCTATGATAACTATGGCACTTGATACAGAATACAGATACTTGATAGAGCATCAACATGATGACAGTCCCGTTGAAACTAAAAAAAAAAGTCGCAATCACCGATCAAGCTCCCGACACTCCGCCGGCCAGCGTGCCGCGGCTCGCTATAAATACTTAATCAAACGGAGTAATACGATCAACCGATGCCTCCGTAATCGATTCTAGCTCGCAATTAATCGCATCGTATCGGTTCAGCGGTCGGTACGGCGAATTAATTCATTCTTTCGGTACACATGAGTTCCAATACGCCAATTAATGATGGAACGTAAGGCTGTGTGTCCACTAGATAGGCTAGCTGCACGACAATAGTAAATTGTTGACCATTCAATCGATATTACAACACATAGGGCAACAACTGATTATGTCATTGATGACGAAGATGTAATAGAAAAACAAACTTGTTTTTTCTTTGTTTGTTCTTAGGTATCTAGGTAAAAATATTGTACAAGCAAGGCAATTATGATGCTGTGATGAAAATTTCGAGTGAGGAATTTGTGCCGGTGTGGTAGAGTGTCATACCACATAAATGAGTTACCGTGGTAAACCAATACTTAAGTGTCATATTAAACCCAAACCAATCAGTACAAATCGACGACTTATAACATCTGACATTTGTAACCATACATCCACGTTCAGTAGTTCTGCTTTTCTACATCAATTGGAGCTCAGTGGATATGCACCCTTAGCACATTCAAAGAACTCAGTGGCCGCATTACAATAAGAAATTATCAAATTAACTTCATCGGAAATAAAAACCGGCCGTTCAACCTCGAAAGATGGCTGGCATTGTTCACAGATTTTGAAAATCATCCATAATTAAATGGAATTCCGTTTTTACATCAACATTTGCGATGTTATAAATTCCAGACATTGAAAAAGGACAAACCTCATGCGCGCCTGGAGACGTCCTGTTGAATATAAATAAATACAGGATGTTTTCTACAAGTCCCAAAACACAGTACAACGGAAATACCTTAACAATGAATTACTAGTACTTATCAGTAATATAATTTAAGAAATTCGGTATTTTATCAAATTTGAACTGAGTTCTAAGTTGCGAATACGAAGTTCGGAAAAAAATCATGGAAATCAAAGGTATCATTTCTTTTTGACGGTCTGTCTTGATCAAAGAGGGGGACATTTCATTTTCAAGCTGCAGGGATTTAACTATATAATTTGACAGTATTATTAGCCCTCTGAATTATATATATAATTAATATTTATAATTTCCTCATCGTATCCGGTGCTGGCGACTCCTGCAAAATTTCCAGGTTTAATCTTTATTAAGATGAGCCCTGTTGTGACTGGCAAAACCAAACTTTGCCTTAAAGACTCGGTTACAAAGTGCACAGTACAGTTGGCCAGTGGAATTGTATGTATACGTGTATGTGATTTTCGGCCTAATCTTCCGTATTTGGCGTTTAGCATCAAGGATCTCCAATCGCCTAGTCACAAAACTATCCACACTCCTCTGAACAGTTTGTCATTACGGTCTAAGACTCGCTCGATCCTCCCACTAATCACTGTAGCCCTGTATATAAATATTGAGTCTGTAATGTTTGCAGTAACGTCCTTTCGTCATGGACCTGAGCACCAACAGCATGAGACTCGTGCAAAAAGCCGCTCAGCGCAAGTCACTGATACTGGGAAGAATCTTACGCATCTTTTCGATGTAGCTCGAAATAAACTGAAAATAGAGCTATAAATATTGATCCCTGATTGTAGTTATATTGTAGGTAGGGAGTATAATTTTAGTTTTCGACGGGCTGATGTTTAAGACACCTGACACCTTCTTGAAACTGGCTGTGTTCATCAAAAACACGGAAGATAAAAAAATGCAAGGTTACATACGTAAGCCCTCAACTTGGGAGAGCTGTACGCTTTACTGAATTCTGAATGTTCTCTTTGGGCATAATCAGGAATATATTGTATTTCTCCATGTTTTGAAAACTTTCTAAACCCACTCGAAGCCTAGCGTCCAATAATGGTATTGGTCAAAGGTCTGTCGAAGAGCCTGAAAACTCTACTTAAATAGCTTACGTCACGACATTCTAAATCTAAAAAAGAATTTATAAAAAAAAGCATTACGAAAGAAAGAAAAACAAAGACGTATGATTATGTCCAGGCTTTATAAGAGCCACGCCACACGCATTTCTACAGAGCTAAGCGCATTAATAATCGCTACGCAAAGATAAAGTTTGCAAGGACGGCTTAAAATCCATCTGCAGATTTGACGTAAACCTTTTTACTCTCTTATCTGTGCTGGCGGATCATACTAAGCTGCTGAAGTATTGCCCGCGCTTAAACTATACCTGGCTGTTATCAAACACCCTTCAATGACAAAGCTTAAGTTATTTTTAAGGCGACAAAAACATGCATCCTTTTGTGCGTTTCTATTTTACAATTACGCAGGACTTCATTAATATATTTTATTCAGATTAGAGTCCTTGCCTACAAAATTTATTCTGCCTCTTTTGCGATAAACACAGTATCATCAGAAAATAATCAATATTTACATATAAGATCAAAATCTAGAACAGGAAATTTGTGTAGTCCTCCTACCTACCGTAATCTAGAAGAATGAACCGATTATTGTTTTATAACTGATGTTTATAACTCAATTCAGTATGGTTTACGACGACATATCATATTGAATGCACTGATCTCTAACAATCGCCAATAGGGATGCGAGCGCGTGTCCAATTGCCGGCGACATTAGCCTCATAGAGCCAATAAAATTCTCGAATAAAAAACTCATACGGCCATACGTCTCCCGCTTAATGATCATGAAAAAAAACCTAGCGGATAGACACATCTCTATTAGGCTGCGGCCTGGAATTTCGCGGTAGCGAGGCGGCTGCGGCAGCGGGTCGGGATCAGGATAGCAACGCAGATCCTTTCTAGAAACCGCTGGTTTTGAGGCCAGGTCTATTTGATTCTTGGCCGGGTGTGTGTACCTGCCGCTTATGACGCCGTTCCGCTACCGCTTCATTCGAGGCCACAGCTTGACAGCGAGACGAAATAGCCGCATTGAAAAAGTGTTATGAATCTGTGTACATTTGTTTCCCGCAGCATGCGACTAATTATGCCTGGGATGATCGAGGGCGCGTTTTTGCGCAGGCCCATTATGCCGACGCAAGCGCACGCAGAATTGAGTTTTTAGTGCGGCATAACTTAAAATTGCATTTTTGTCACCAACCACCGACCGAGGACCGATTGTGGCCTTTTTTTTACAAGATTACTAACTCATGTTTATTCTGACTTATCTTCATTAGTGTCGACTTCTTGCAGGACAGACTACACAATGGGGGATGGCAACGATTATGTTGACGGGCTCGATTTAGATTTGATTAGATGTCTTTATGTCGAAGTTGGTTGTGGTCCGGGCCTTATTGATTTGTTGATCTAAATATTAAGGCTGGGCGTAATCATATCATACCTCGCTAAATTAAATTATATTGAGATATTCAACTTGACCTCAGACACGATTTAGATATTATAATTAAGTAATGTTTGGCAAAATACATACTCTGATTACTGAAAGTGTGAACGGTAAAGGATATAAAGAAAAAGCCCCGCTTAAAATCAGTAGCAATAGCAAATGAAATAAAAATATATACACAAGCCAACCAATTAAAAGAGATCCTGTAGTGATGAATAATAAATAATTCGGTCGTGCTATAGATGGCACTTTTGGAATTAATCTTATTCTAAGGCAAAAAGTTTGAGACTGAGAAATTTTAGATTCATCTCTTCAATAAATAAAGCTCATCGCTGAAATTCATTAAAAAACTGCACCTAATTATTTACTGACGACATCAAATTAAGGAAAACGCGACATGGCATCTTTCACATCAATTTACAACAAGATTGTTCTAGAGTATTAAGAGATTCGACACTTAAAAAAATCTTTTCGGGTCCGCTCATTAGGGAGGATTCGAACCCCCGACCTTTAGAAGTTCGAATAGCGTTGTGAACGTAAAAAAATACTTAATAAATAATATTAAGAGATTGTTGTGTAGCCTGATTTGCTGTCGTCAGAACTAATCAAAAATACTTCTAACAACAAAGGCAAATGCAATGATAAAATTAGTTAAGTTAAATAATATGCGATTGGTCATCCCTAAGACCTCGTAACTAAAACAAAGGAAACTTACTTACAAAAAAGGAGTAAAAACAAAACAAACGCTAGACTGATATGCAAATAGAGTAATTAACATACGCACCTATATTGAATTAATGTTCTGGTTGCAACTTATAATGTTATCTACGACGGTTGCGCAGGCGCATCACATATCCGTGACGAGAGGTCTTGAGTGGATTCCACGCTTTTTACCCGACCACGGCGAAGTATAAAGGAGAAATTTGATTTTGACCTATGTGTTGGTATGGATGTTCAGATGTTTCCCTTCTTACTTCTAAAACCTACATCATATTTTGACAAATGAGGTGTCATTAGATGTGTCTAAGCTGCCTGCTGGTTATAGTCTAGGTTTAATTGCAATTGATTGCATGTGGCGCCCTCTCCAACACATTAAGTCATGAAAGAAAAAAAATGTGACGTATAAGTTCGTGTTTGGAATCAAATAAAAGGGCCTATTAATATTAGCACAATTAAAAAAATATATATACATTGATTCCCCAATTTTTTTAAGATTAAAAAGATCCTTATCTAAAACCTGACTAATCAAAAATATGAAAACATTTACATTGATGTTTAGATGATAGCCGTGGTCGTATGCCACTTTTTCTTTTGATATAAGTGCTTTCACAAAACTAATTAACATACGCACCTATATTGAATTAATGTTCTGGTTGCACCTAATAATGTTATCTGCGGCGGTTGCGCAGGCGCATCACACATCCGTGACGAGAGGTCTCAAGCGGATTCCACGCTATTCCCGACATGGACTTGGCATTTTTTTACTTTACATACCTTTTTACTTATCCACACGGTCAGGTACGTGTTGGGGTGTAGAAGTGGGTTCTCTGAAGAAACGTTGTAGGCTATTAATTGTGCGGCCTGAACATAGACGTGCCAAAATATAATCAAAATATTTTACTACTCGTAATTACCAATTCAGTCCTTGATTGAAACATCCATTTCAAGTTTATGAAACAATATATGCTTATAAAAATGCTTATTAAAATTACAACAGTTAGTAAGTTTCATTAAGAAATTGACATTCTACAGCAGTCACTTGAAACATGAACGTCATTGATTTATAACGAGATTTTGTTATACAGATAGAATGCAATGGCCGAATTGGGCTCATGGCAAAGAATTGTACCTCATGATAAATTTGTTATGTTGACAAAAATTGACGTCGAAATCTAAGTGCCTTAGTCCCAACTCCTAAGTTCGATTATATACTATTTAATCATTTGTCTACATAAACACTGCATACAACGTACATAATATGTACCGTGGCTGACGACCATAATGCCAACATCTTAGGTAATTTCATCATCGTTCTGTTCCCACGGATCCCCAAAGCGTAACGGTGTACGCACAGCCCAGAGCCCGGCAGGCACGCCGCGCCCTCTGCTAATTAAATAAGCGTTCCCGGTACCGCTACGGATGCGAGATGCTATCTAGGGCCTAGACAGGGGAGCTCAACCTTTGAAGACTAGCGCTTCTTATTTTAAAGTCAAGATTTGCCACGTTACTTAAAGAGAACCTGAGTAAATGTAAATCAAAATAAAATTTCAAAATCAGAATTTTTAATATCTTATCTTATAAAATGAAGAAGTTATGACGAACCAGATATAGGTACAGTCGAATTAGAACGATCTGCTTTTATTTTCTCATCTTCTCTTTCACAATCATTTTAACTTAGCAAGATAAAGTTTGCTATCTCTGATCAAAAGTACCTACATGCCTACATCGAGTAACACTAATTACCTATTAATTCGTACTTGTATTCAGCGACAAGTAACACATGCCCGTTTGTAGTTTGTACCACTGGTGCACGTTCTAGTCACGACTGCAAAACTAGTTTTCTTGAAGCGATAAATACCACTTTTAGATAAACCTTTTTTGTCTGTACGCTTGACAGCTGGTAATTGAAAATTTGGCACGTTCAAAATTATGTTTAAATTGCTCTAGGAATTAAAAAGACAACAATACCGACTAAATAAGTGAAAAAAATAAAGTAAATGTACTACGACATCACATACATTGATCTGACTCCGCTGTAAGTAGCTTAAGCACTTGTGTTACAGTGTCAGAACCATTGATGAAACCAACACCAACCACAGATGTCATTACAAATAAACGTAAATAAATACATATAACACCCAAACAAGTACAAATGGACATGTTCATGCACACAAATGTTTGTACAGTGCGTTATATTTTAAACCCCTATCCTAAATAATCCAACTTGAATGGAAACAGCTAGACAATATATTTTTATTTATGTTTTATATAAAACCAATAAATTTCCAATAACCATCAGTCAATTTCCGAATCCGATGAAACCAATATGGCACAGGCTGTTACCATTCCTTTTAAGGAATGTGCCAGTATATCAAACATATGACAATAAAATTACAATAGAACGAAATGTAAAACTAGTACTTACCTAAGTAAGTAGAGGCGACCGCAGTATCGTGATCCGATAAAATTTTGTTAGTCGCGTGCTAGGCGTAGCATGTTACACAGCCGAAGAAAGAAGCGATAGCGGGAACATTTCACTCGCTCACTTAATTCGTACAAAACACCATATTTAGATGCGAGTCTTATGTTTCAAAATGTAGACTTTCCTACATTCGATCCCTTTGATCGTTTACGTATTAGAAGTATGATTTCTTTTATAATAAATCATCTGCTTACTTGGTAATATAAAACTGAATGTTTATGAAGGAAGGCTTTAATTTGCTGAGTCTGGTTTATTTTACTATCAGAATAGTAATGAATGTTAAGCTAACAAGTTTCATTTTCATAGTAAAGTTATATAAGGGAATGCTGGATCTGTTGTCTTGTTCAAAGTCACAGCTATTATATATACTGGTTGCATTTGTTGCTTTGAATGCAATTTTCATTTTATAGTTGCTGTAAAGCAGTAATGTGTTATGTAATTGTAGAAAATATCCCTATTAAATACTCTCAGTATTCAATACATTCAGATCTCATGCCATGTCTCATCATTTCATTCACATCCAAAACTCACGATCGCTTATCACTAACACCGCACAAATCTCCGCGTTCAGCCGGAGTTGCGGAAACGGGCAATTTCCTCTTCCATTATAATTGATTGGTGTAATTGCGAGCGGATTCTTTCGCGAAACGACCGGCTGACTAGCACTGCGACTGCGAGTGGCGACGGGTGATAAGCGCTAGTTCATAAGGGACAATCATACAGGCTGACCGGTAATTAGTGGTTTATTCTGACATATATCCCTTTAAGACCTACCGTCTTTATTCGACCCTTTTTAGGATAAAATTAAAACACACTTAAAGAAAAATGGACTGCCACAGGCGGGACTCGGACCCACACCTCTCGCAAGGCGTGCATTTGCTCTTCCAATTGAGCTACTGTGACAAATAGCTAGTCCGAATTTCATTAATCGTCCTTAGGCTGCAGCCAGCCATGATTCGTCACTGTTGCGGTTTGATACCTACAACATCCGAATGAAACAACTTTTCAGCTGTTTAACAATCGGTTAAGATGAATCAGATGATTTATTAAGTTACTTTATTTTTAAGCATTAAAAATGCAAATTTATTTAGAATGTGAAATTAAAACAATATCAATTTTCAAGGTGTTAAAGGGTGTATCGTACTTCCTCTACTACCAGTGGACTTCCTCCCCCATACGACTCTGCCACTAATTACTGGTCAGACAGTACTGAATGCACTTCAAAATGACTCGAAAGACATCAGTCACATTATTTGTGTTAAGAGTATGAAACTTAGTATATGTAAGTAAAGTTATCCATGACTCCATGAGTACGAGTAATAGGTATTTATAGTATTATAAATCAGTAAAAAGAATAAAACTTAGTTTATCAGTTAAGTTATCCGCGACTCAATGAGTGATGGAGGTACGAGATAAAACAGAGTGAAAACTTGGTGTCAACTTGGGACCCTAAGTGGCTGACGTAATGTATCAATATGATCAGGCCTTTACTTATAGAGAAACAACTTGCGGGAATTCGGATTGATATTGAGTCGTTCAACCTCATTAGTAGATATGTAAAACTAGGTCGTAATTACGCACTATATAAATTATTAAAACACATTGCTTAGCTATCTCTAGTTTTTACTGCAATCAAATTGTGCACTGCGAAAATAAGTGAAGTGGCTTGGAAACCGCAAAGTGAAGGCAATCAAGTTTAAAGTATTGCATTCAGTTTTAATATCTGTATTACTTACTGTGCATTAAGATTTCCTAAAAGATAATCAAATAAAAAAAAAGTTAATTAAAAAATCTGCGATGATCTTAATAACATCACTCCCGTCTTAGCTTCTTACCTTTCATGCGTTGCGAAGTAATGTTATCTTTGTCGCAATGACAAATATTTCTTTGACATAATTATGTGTAACTTAAAACAAAAGCATATTTTACACATAAAAGAGACTACAGACTACTTTAAGATAATTAGATATAAATATTCTTATTGAGACGCTGCAAGAGAATCTCTTTATGCACACCTTCAGAATAAATCAAATTTTACAAAAAAGCATAAGATGGTATAAAAAAAACCCCTAGAACCTTAGACACGTACACTTACAGTAGCTAAGAATAGCTAGCTAAGTAACTGTGCGTCACTGCTTTTAATTATAACTAATTAGTACAATAACATGCTTAATATATTAGAGGACCAAATTCCATATAAATAGGGAGGAAACACATTCTTTCAGGAATTAATGAAATGCTTAAGAATACAATTTTGGATGCTTTGCTTAGTTTACAGTTATTTGTTCTTTTTTTATCTTCTATCTTTAGAGGTAGCTCTTTGTATTTCGGCTCGTTTATATAATTTGTACAAGTTGTGAAAACCTTTAAACACTTCGATTTACATAAGCTCTGTAGCATAAGTGTAATGTATTATATATGTGGTTGGTTATCCAATAAATAAAATCTCTATATATATATAAAATTCTCGTGTCACAATGTTTGTTCCCGTACTCCTCCGAAACGGCTTGACCGATTCTCATGAAATTTTGTGAGCATATTGAGTAGGTCTGAGAATCGGCCAACATCTATATTTCATACCCCTCAGTGATAAGGGTGGCCTACCCTTAACATATAACAAAAAAGCAACGGGCAGTACAACGTCTGCGGAGTCCGCTAGTAGGTAAATAATAAATAAACTAACGTTTCTAATGTAACGTAATATTGTTGCTTAATATAAGTCACCCTAAAAACATACACTAACAGTTAACTAAGATATAGAGTTAAATAAAGCCAGCTTAGCGTAATAATGGTTAAGATTGCACCAAGCGATGCTCATGCAATTATTGTCCAACAAGGTCTTACATTAAAACTGACAACTCGAACCGTGTTGTTTGCTTTACGCAATTACTAAGAGAAGTGGCTTTAATTGCATCGTAATTTTTATTTATTTATATACTGTATTAATTACTCTATAAAAGCTGTGGTTACGCGGAATCAACGCTTCAGGGCACTACGCTTTTTACTTCGACGGTTTTTTTTCTATTTACGATAAGTTTTAAGAATTGCTTTCTCCCCCTTTTTTTTCTCTAAATGAATGTGGCTCTCACATATTCAATTAGAGAAAAAAGATTTTTTGAACTTTTACGAACCCCTAAGAAAGTGCATGAGGTTGAAAAAATATTAAATGTTAACTTTTTTAAACTCAACTTTTTCAAACAGTAAAAAAACGAAAGAATTTGTCTTTGGTTTCCGCCAAGACAGACGCGTATTTTTCTAGTCAGAAAGTGGTTATTACAAGCCTAACACGTCATTAATTAATTGCAACAAACGACGCATTTTCACCGGGCCTTCACACCTGAGTGTATAATTAGGCTCTATACACAGAATGTTATTTTTGTAACAAATTCTATCCGATGACAACATAAGAGTTATAATAGCGATGAGAACTTACCCATTGTTACATTTTTTACTCGACTTGTTGTAGGCCGATTTTCCGCTCACTATAAGGGCGTTTTTCCACCACTGCCGTCACCGTCACGTCAACGAGAAAATGTACTATGAGTACTGAGTACTACTGCGATACGAAGACGCCGTCGTATCGTTCAT
The DNA here is from genome assembly GCA_963921415.1 of Pyrausta despicata. Classification (NCBI taxonomy): domain Eukaryota; kingdom Metazoa; phylum Arthropoda; class Insecta; order Lepidoptera; family Crambidae; genus Pyrausta; species Pyrausta despicata. The sequence continues at coordinate 13,859,631 of OY992848.1, forward strand.
TCATTTTCTCGTTGATGGGACCGTTTGTCCACCACGGCCGTCACCGTCTCGTCGTCGTCGTCACGACCTTACAGAAGCAAGAAACAGTTTTTGTTTTAAAAAAGCAAAACAGGGCAAATATCTCTGGGGCTGTTTGAGGTTACAAAAACTATTTCCTTTAATATTTCATTGTAAACTACTCGTATGAAGCATAAAATTTATAAATATGACTGAGTGTATTATATATAATTTAAAAAAAAAAAACAATAATCTGGAACTCGTTTGATTATAAAAATTACACGAAGTATGTTTGCCACCTCTGCCTTTATAGCGGTGAGATCTATTAAACAATAAACCATAAAATTTTATGTTCGAAGATCAAACAATTATCTAATTAATTACCTATTGAACTGTAAATGGTATTGTTACTTCGTTATGTAAGTAACTCTCTACTAACATCATCCATCATACGACGTTAAGTCGATATTTTTCAAACCGGAAGTCAAACAGTTTCTCACCAACTCCGCAACATTAGGAGACGCCATAAACACTTGAACTTACACAAAAAAAACATTTTTGGGTAACTAATATTTGATAATTATTAGTTTCAATCAATGGCTATAGAATACCTGATTTTGATCGATCGCTAAAAGAGACGATGCACAAATACTCTCCGTGACTCGTGACTCACGAGTTTCTGATATGTGCGCTGGCGGAATAAAGACGCAAACAGATTCAGCCAAGCTTTTCACAAAAAAAATACCCCAAAAATCACTGAACCGTGTGTCACTGCTTTTAATATTAACGCTTCTATTGTAACGTAATATTGTTGTTAATATAAGTCATTAATAAGGAAGCATATGTACGTAACTTGTCTATTTTGCTTAGCTGTTATCAAACTGACAATCGCCAATTTTTCAGTTAGCGGCCGTTATTTTTTCCAATATAATCGCACTCGAGTATTCCGCGAATGCGATATTTTTAAAGCTGAATTGTTGCAAGTAAACACCAAGGCTAGCAAAGGTTAGCAAATTGGTCGACTCAATTAAGCTATAGGCCGTACACTCGACACGAAAAGTGTTTTAGCATTACCACCTTTTTATACTCAATGAGTTTTGAATACATAAGCAAGCGTACAGCGTGAAAATAAGTTTTTTTTGATCGCATATGGGCATTGGATAGGACATGCTATATGTAAAATATGTCAGTTACGTTAGTATTTAAAAAATATGATTTCTTCATAAATTTGCATATACATCATTGAAAAAAACATTATCGTTAAAATGGCCAAGCTAGATGTAGCGATAGACATATCAAATTCCCAGTCCATCGATAAAATAAATAACTAATCGCAAAAAATCTTTCTCCCGATATACATGACTTGTAAATCAGTAAAACAGTATGCGTCTTTTTTGTCGAGTGTACGGTCGGAATTAAATTAAACGTAATTGGTAAATTATGCTTCTTTAGTTGTAACGACGGGTGCGCGGGCGCATGTCACGAGAGCGCGCGGACGGGGCTTGTCGAGTTGAGATTTTTTCACGTTGTTAAGTTTATTTTCAGGGTTCCGTGCCCGCAGGAACATATATTTAAGTGATAATTAACAATTCACAGAGGGTCCTGATTTATTTATTTATTTTATTTATTTATTTAAGTTCTGCACAAACATGTGTACAATGGTGGACTTAATGCCGAAGGCATTCTCTACCAGTCAACCATAGGGCCAAGCAGAGAAAATTCAGGCGGTGCACATGCAGTAAAAAGGAAAGTAAAAAGTTAACTGAAGTTATTTAAGTACAAAATAAAATTATAAACATACATACTAATTACTTACATACAATTAAATAAAAATACATAAAAATTCATAGACATACATTGTTACGTATACATAATAAGGATGGTACACATGGTAAGAACAGTGTCACTGAGACAGGAGAGACAGTTCATTCCTGTAGTGGGACTGCAGTGACTTTTTAAATGATAATTTCGACGTCGACCGCTGGATTTCCTTAGGGAGTCCGTTCCAAAGTCGAGTAGCAGTGAGAGTGAAAGAATTAGACATAAAGCCAGAAGTGTGACGGGGGATGGAGAGTTGAAGGGTGTTACTGGAGCGAAGGGACCTGTCATGAGAAGTATGGAGGTATGAAAATTTTTCTTTAAGATACGAAGGAGTGTTAGGATCGAAAAGGATGGAAAATAATTGGCCTAAAGTACGAACATTTCGACGCTGCCGGATTGGAAGCCAGCCGAGCTGGTTACGAAACTGGGAGACGTGGTCATATTTGCGGAGACCGAAAACAAATCGAAGGCAGTTGTTAAGAAGCCGATCCAACTTGTTGAGAAGATCTTGGGAGATATTTGAACAGCACACATCGCCGTAATCGATTATCGGTAAAACCAGAGACTGCACAAGCAAAATCTTAGTGCTGGGAGGTAGAAAATGTTTAAAACGATAAAGTGCACGCAAGGTGCCTGATACCCGTCTGCTAATTTCCGTAACATGTTTACCCCAACTCAAAGTGCCATCCATGTAGAGGCCAAGGTTTTTGACGAAAGGGGAATAGTCTACCACCACATCGTCAAAGACAATAGGCGGCAAGGATGTCAAATCAAGCTTATTCAATTGCCTTATTATTCTTATATATTTATTCTTATCGATGTTTAAAATTAAATGTAATCTGCGGATTTGATCTACTGAGAGCCACAACTCAGGGAATAACCCATTCGCGCTTAACATTAATACAAAAAAGCATCATGCTTTACGTAAACATTTCATCTATTTCTAAGCGAATGCTAATACGTGTTTTAAAAAAAAATACATATTTAATTTCTCTTACCGTTTCATTTGCACCTCTGCAATAAAATTGATGTTGCAAAAGTACAGTTTGCGAAATAAAACCATTTTTTGCGCGGATTCCATTTTATATGCTGCATCCATCGTCTATGAAAATAGTAAAAAGTCTTTACACTCTCGCCGCTATAAACGTATTTATTCTTTCATTGCACCGTATTAATATTCATTAAAGTAAAAGATAGAATTATACAATTAGCGCAGAATAATTTTGCCCTTACACAGCCAAAGAATTCTTTTATGGCCAGGAAAAATCCGCATTTTTTACCACTGTTCAAGTAAGAACAACATCTTTGGTGGTCTCTGTTCCGTGAAAAAGACGAACAAAATCTGCATAGGCGTTTACGGAACGAACAGAATCCAATACTTCTTTGCCATCGCGGGCACATTTTTTAATTACGCCACATGCACTTGATTAAGACTAAGAATTCTTCAAATGTTGTACGTGACAGGTATAATTTATGTAAGAAATGTTGTGGATGACTGTACACTGAGTGTGTGTGTATATAGCTCAGCTATTGTCTCTTTTCAATTTCATTGTATATCGTTTCTATGAAATTGATATGGGTTCGCTATTAATTCCGTTTATTATGCAAAATGTAGGTTAAGGAAATAAAAGATTTTTAATGTTTTACAATAGGTATATATAAGAACGTTTTTAAACAACCATTCATAAGTAGATTGGTATTAAGTTATTAAGTATAAAGACCGAAACATGTTTCAGCACATCATTTGGCCTTAAAATGTTACTGGAAGCAGAATCAATGAACAGGTTCTGTTATGAATATTGCATACGTTTCGTAATACCCGCTGAATAATCCCTGACATACCTGCATTACTTCGAAAACCGTCAAAACACGAGCACAAGCAAAAAGACTTGTAATTCGCTCACTGACAAATCCCATCGGCAGGCTTTTACGCTCAAAAAATACTGTAAACCTTATTTTGTGGTAATAAGGCACATAATATTTGTTGTTGTGACAACATTGTAAGTTGGCCGCCCAAGTTTGATCCAGTTTGGGGCAAAAATACGCCTGTCAAAAGATTGAGCTTTGAGCGTCCGGTCCGGCTAAATATACTTTTTATTCATGATAACAGTTCAAAGATTTTGGTTTTCTACGTGCTTGAAATAAGTATTTTTTAAGACTTCCCCCGAATTTTTTCTCTTAGGTGGTTTTGACGTGACAACGTCTTATAAATTGGTTTGCCGGGTGACACTTCAAGAAACTGCGTTACGCTCCGCTCACGTTCCGCGCTTACAATGAGAGCGAGTGAGAGAGATAGGCATACACACCGGTTCATGTTATACGAATGAATATTCACATTAAAATTATTTTACCACTCAAAGTCGTTGTCACGTAAAACTTTCGCCCGTATACCGACTTTACAGGCAACCAATTTTTTTATTGTTTATGATTTAATAAAATTGTAATGTAGTATCCTACAGTTAATTGCGTACCGTTACCTTCGTATAACTTTGGTCCATGGGCTAACTTTGGTGTAATGGTTTTCATTGGTTCCTTTTGGTGTAATGGTTAAGAAGTTGACTATTAGACCAAAAGTCAATTCGATCCCCGCACTGTCCGAACATTTATGTCTGTTTGTACTGATCTGGGTGTTAATATGTATATATGAGTTAAAAGACTATCTGTATTTTTAAGTTTTAACCCTCTAACATTTCATTTAACCTAGAACAAATTGTGCTTACATGTTAAGAGTTTCAGTCTAGCTCTGTATACTGCTTTTCTTTTTGTTATTCACTGACTGTAACTTGTTTTGTGAGCCATGAATAAATAGAAATAAAACTAAGTTTATTTGTAATACCATCATCATCGGAGAAATAAAATCTTCCCGACTTCGCTGGCTAGGACATGTGGAGAGGATGGGAGAAGATCGAGCCACAAAAAGAGCCTATCTTGGACAACCTAGGCCGGCCGGTGGGGCGTCCAAGATATCGCTGGAAGGACGAGGTCGCCAAAGACCTGAAAGAGCTAAAAGTGCCCGACTGGTCAGATTTGGCACAGAATAGGGAAGAATGGCGCACTTTAATGTCGGAGGCCAAGATCCACTTCGGGTCGCTGAGCCAGCGAAGTAAGTAAGTAAGTTATTTGTAATACCACTGTAGATACTGATATCTGTAACACAAGTGCGTAAGCTGCTTAGCTTACAACTCGAACAATGTTCATAAGGACACTGCGTACTACTTTAAAAAAAACTTATAAAATTGAATTTTCACTCGTCCCGGAGTACACACATAACACGAGAATACAGCAGGCGAGGCCGCGGGTGTTCGTAAGAGAAACATAAATAACTAATTCACATTACAATACATGAGTCTGCACATACAACCGCTTGCAGAACAAAGGTCCATAACAATTTATCATTTTCTTTCATACATCCCCGCATTAAATTACTTACTTTACACAACGAACAATGTTGTAAGTGCACTTACGACGTTTTTGCAGGGGACATTCCAGAACTGAAATTAAGTCATAAAATAGACCTCTGAATTTATTGCAAGACATTGTGATAGTTTAACAGAAGCGTAATTAGTATTGTGGGTTTATCTTTGCTATCAAACATAACTATCGCAACTGTCACACTACTAGCAACGGATATTTTAATAAAATTGTTATCACAATATCAAGAATTCTGACATCATGCCCTAGATGTGTACTTTGCCTTTTATGTCATATCTACTTCTTATTACTTCTTATATCATTCTCATTCGACATTATTTTTACAGCGGGGTTATGATTTTACCGGTATGTCTTTTAAATGTCGATTTGAACCTTCAAATTTTTGATTGGATTTTTATCGATGGGTAAGTAACTAAATGGGTGGGTAGTTCATGTAATCCTTAAAAACTATTATATTCGAACACGACACGTGTAGATAAGTTAACAGGTACATCTTACGTCATCGAAAGCAGAAAAGAGAGCTATTAACCAATTTCCTGCTCTCATTTAATGTTAATTAACCCTACAGAAAAGCACTCATTTGTATACAATTGCAAAATCAATTCCGCTTGCACTGCACTTGCATACGTAGAAACCCAAATGCATAATCAGAGACGCTACTCTGTAAGCCAATGCATTTCGAATTTCGAATATTACAGCCCGTCACAAATTTTTTGACCAATTTTAATCACGTGACTATCCGATGGTAACTTCACGTAAAAAAAATCTATGGTCTCATTTCGATGGACTCTAGCCTTCGATGTGCAGTAGAATAACACGATCCAATTTTAAAAATGATGTAAAAAAAAGTAAACAATTTTTAGAGCGGAAAAAAGTTACTGGCCGGTAAGAGAGCAGGGCGCTGCGGCAGCATAAAAATAATCTCTACTCGTATATATACCCTCAGCCTGTGTCACGGTGCTGGGGTCTGAATATTTGATTGAGACTGCTTTATAGATATCAGTGAGGAGACCATTTGTGCGAACTTGAACGCGGACGCAGTCGCGGGTGACCGCTAGTAATATTGTAATAATGTTTAATAAGAAACGCGAAGTTTGGCGACCCTCTATACTCGTAGTTTCAGCTTAATCGTGCGAAAAAACGAGATAGCTACAATTGAAATCATGATAGAAGCGATACGGAGTAGGACGTCAGTAGCGCAACGGTGGCACTACGCAGAATCGCTCGAGATCTAAGCTAATTAATCATTAGATTAACATGTATAAGCAATTAATACGCTTATGTGCGTCCAATTTACTCACTCGTTAGACCATACAGGGTGTTTTTAAATGCGCCTCAATTATATATGCGGTGTCGGGGAAGCCTCGGGGTTGCAAGTGCTAGAAAAATTACGAATGCAAATGTGGAGGTATTTGTAAAACCGATGCAACTTTTAGGCACCGATGGCTATTTAATAGTTAAGTAATATAATTACGTATGCTGTGTTTAAGAAATAGATAGCCTTATTCAAATCACACTGTAATAATTTACAAAAAGTAGACAGAATACATTATTAAAATGTTTAAAGGAGAAGCAAAAGCTTCGGCTAATTTAAAATTGTGCGTCAAGTAATCAAGGCCCTAACGCAATGCACATATGCAGTTTATTTTTAATTGACGTACTTTAAATGTAATGTATTTATTTTTATTTATTACCTTCACGCTACTTATCAGACTGCAAAGGAGTCAAGTTCATATCCAACATACTGCTTACTTGCATACATCTTATGGCTATGAATAAACTTTTTATACAAGCCATTGAAATGAAGTGATTAATAACAAATTTTAACCCGTCACCGGCCACCCCCGGCGCGGTCTTATCGGCCCCTATCCACGCAGATTTATGCACGTCATAGCCCGACGTATCGGCTGATAAATCCGCCATTTCAGGGTTGACAAAATAAAATAACCTGTTTCAAATATTGGCCTCAATTTAACGACACTGCCAATTTCTTTTTTAGAATTCTTTATTTTTGTTTATATGTTTATTTGCTGTGTCAATTTGTCTTAGTATTGACACCTTTTAAAGGGGATTCTCCCTTAAGAAGGCAGTCTCATGATATTGTAAACATGTTGTTGTTAAGAGGAAATAAATATTTTGTATGTATGATTTGTCTTTATAATGGTCTTAAGAAACTAAAGGGTTACTTTTCTGCCTGATCAACGTAGAAGAACTATAGAGCTCCTTACTCGGTCGCATACTTTTTTTGACACTTACACCACATATTTTCGTTATAGCACCAATGATAAGAATCAGTGACCACCGCTGAACATAGGTATCTTACATAAGATACAAAATTAATAAACAGTTACAAGTGGCCATGTTGTCAGTTGGATTCCGCAAAATTTATAAGGTCGTCTATCCATTCAGTTACGGTCACAGGAAAAACAGTGTCATATTCATGATACCACTGGGAAGCCTTTTTTTTTATTCTGCTATTCAGACATTTGGTTACAATCTCACCTGATGGTAAATGACGATGTGGCTGAGGCTGAAACATGTCTGTCTAGTAACAATCTATTCACTGTTTTCTTGAAGAGATCCAAGTTATATTCTATAGAGAACACAGCTGGCAGCGAATTCCACTCCTTAGCCTTACGCAACAGGAATGTAGGTTCAGATCGCTTGGTGCGCAAGGGTGGTATAATTACGACATAAGAGTAAATATAATATAAGTAAGTAAGTTTTAACAGAGTAATAAAATAACTAAAGTACTTTATTTCACTTGTTTAATATAAAATTTATAAATTGCATGTAAAAACCTATACCACTAAGAGAGAGCGGGGCCTCCTGACACAAGCATTTATATGTTTAAAAGGTTGGTCCCAACCACTATGCATTGTATGTTTTTTTACATGTATTGAAATAAACTTTTTAAAAAAGAATTTTTTATTTTTATTTTCAAGAGTGAAATCCTCGCCTGCCTCTTGTGTAAGTATGGTGAAAAGGGACCGGTGGAATAAAATCGTGCAATTCCTTTGCACACTCTCTGAAACGAAGCCCGTAGAAAACTTCTAGGCATGCTAATTTACGTCTGTAAAGTAATAAACTTTTAGAAGTTCTTTTTCGCAAGTGTGTGGCAGCCCTAACACTGTGTTAAACCCCCAGAAGAGTGACGAAGGCGATACCTACCTCTCGCGTTGTACTTTTGGATGATTCGCAGTTCGCACTCCATTCAACGTTGTGCTTATGTTGTTGACCATTGTGTTTATTCCATCAGCGTCCATCTGATTACATGCGAATTAATCTGATAAATTATAAATTCAATCATCTGATTCAAATGAAACCGTTTACAATTTCGTAAGAAACCATACTTCATAGATTTCTCAAACTGTACGGTAAATCTTTATCATACTTACCTCGTTCAACGTGGGACACTTAGCAAATGTCAATTCGATTCAAAAAAGGAACATGTCCGTTACATTTCCGTACGAATTGATTGATAGGATAGGGCCTTTCTTATAACCTTAAAGTTATGCCCTTCATCAAAATGGGCACTTAAGCAAACGCTTCGACCATTTTGCATTAACCACGATGTGTCGTTTGTATTAACCCGATTAATCATATAGTTTTCCTTTTATTGCACTTAAGTGCCGGTTGTGCAGAAAATCTTGTTGTTGCCGATAAGATTGGTATTAATTAATATGGAAATGGCACTGATAGGATATGTAGAATTTATTGAGTTACTAATTGAGGACGTTAAGTAAATCTATGTTCAAGCATATTAATTAATAGCTAAATGAAAATAAAGAAGTAATAATTCCACATGGATTTAACCACAAACACATTAACTGGTTTTGTAGGTAATAGTCCTCCTGGCCGATTTCGACCACGGCGGCCAATCTCAACAGAGATCAGCCAACTACGCAGGAGATATTATAGTGCACAAGTGTAAGCGCAATACACAGGTGCACTCACTGTTCCATCACTCTCAAAGTTCGGTGAGACGGCAATCCGACATGACCAGAGAGAGAGATCAAGCGCAGGACCAACGGCTTTACGAGCTTTCCGAGGCACCGGGGTGTAACACCGCACTCTTCCCGATTCCGAGCTGTTGACAGCTGTTGACAAATTCAGACAGAAAATCTTAGAAACAATTTTGGCTCGACCTAGGATGGATGGCAGAAACTTTGTCACTACACCAACGAGGCAGTGGGGGGGGGGGGGGGGTTTATAGGTTTGGAGTCAATGTAACCGAAGGACTGTGCAACCCGAAAGTATTCGACTTGCCTCAGTCTTAGCCATAGGCCATTAAATTTGTATGAGTAAAGGTTGATATACAAAATAAGCGGAAGGGGTGCGATCACAGATATATATTTACATAGATAACGCAAATGCATGCACTTCGCGTGTCCGAACCCCGACCAAAACCCCGACCAAACGTCAAGGTTGGTCGCCGCTAAGTTCAGTCCGCTCGCTCCGTTGCAGCTGGATGGGCCGCAAAAATTTAAAAAATGCCTCGTTGCGTGATAATTAACTGCAGTAGCTCAAAAATTTCAATCGGTTTGGATTGCCCGTCACTAAATTTCGCCTGTGACGTCACAGTAGGTGTTAAAAAGTCGGCACGCTTGGTTTCAATACAAATCGTGATACTTGCGTTATCTATGTAAATATATATCTGTGGGTGCGATTGACATAGGAATCTTCACACCTGCGACTTTCTGTCATCGCAACTTGCTTCTGACAGCAGTAAGCCGCCGGTGTGGCCAGAGCCTAAGATATATTTAAACCTACTGCCAAAGTGCAGACGAAAAGGCAACGATAGCAAATTAATGGCACTAATTGGTGGTGTTAACAAATTCTAACCTGAAGCACACCCGAAAGGTCTCATGAATATGGCCATTTGCAAATTACAGCCTTCTTTATAAGTGAGTTATTCAATGAGTATGTCCTCGGGCGAAACCTGGTCAATTTAAGACTTATTAGATACTCCCTGTATCTAATAAGTAAGTTTTGTAACCCATATTGACTGATAGGTTGAAAATAGCTGCAGGGTTTTCTGCTTCCTCAGACATCTTCTCGTTTTCCTGCTTGTGTAGATAACTATTATGTTATTTAAACCAATTATGATACGAGTATTAATAGCTTAGCACATATGTAATTTAGTTTAAGGGTTTATCAATAAAAACAAACACTAAATAATCTCACCCTATATTCAAGTATTCATACACCTGTTACAAAATGCCTTATTATTTGATCTTGCGCATAAGATAAATAATTAACTAGATATTAGTTACAGCAAGAATATTATATATTTTTTAAACCATTTGTTTATTGGCATTACGTTATTGTCAAACATCGAGTAGGCACTGCCGCTATTTTTCGTTAAGCCGTCCCAATATAAAGAATACTAGCGAGTCGGTACACACGACTCCAAATTAAGCTACTCATTTTCGTTGCAAAATCACCTTTATTAGGTAAGTGTACCTGTTCCCGTCACCGATAACTTGCGGCTTCTAGGGGTCCAGCTATCATCCAATTTCGGCCAGTACATCGAATCTATAGCCCAAGCTGCAGCTAGAAAGCTTGGAGTTCTCTCAAAGGTCAGGCGGTATTTCACGCCGGTGCAGCTTCTGCAACTCTATCAAGCTCAGGTCCGATGTTGCATGGAGTACTGCTGCCACCTTTGGGATGGATCTGCCAAATATCAGCTGGCTGCTTTAGAATCGATAGAGAAGAGAGCAATTAGAATTATTGGAGATGCTGAACTCTGTGAACGCAAGCTGCAAAGCCTTGATCACAGGCGTAAAGTGGCGTGTCTTTCAGTGTTCTACAGGCTACATTTCGGGGAGTGTGCGAAGGAATTGCACGAATTAATTCCACCAGCCCCTTTTCACTACCGGGACACAAGACGCAGTCGAGGTCTTCACCCTTATGTCGTAGACATGCCTACATTACGTACAATACGTTTTGCATCTACGTTCCTTTTGCGTGCGGCTAGGGAGTGGAATTTGCTCCCGCCTAAAATATTTCCGGAACATTATGATTTGGATGCTTTCAAGAAAAGAGTGAATAGGCTGTTAATAGCCAGACATGTTCCATCTTCGGTCGCATCGTCGCTTACCATCAGGTGAGATCGCGGCCAAATGTCTGGTTATTCATATGAAAAAAAAAAAAGTATAAGATACCGCAGTTATTAACTTTATGTGTTGCCGTGCGTGCGTACGTGCTTCCCTACGTATAAAGTGATTTTTTTTTAAAAAATGTAATAAATGAAGATCCAAACTTCATATAAACCATCTTCTAAATAGTCCGAACAAAGCCTAAACATTTGATTCAAGTGAGGCCGTTCGTGAGTTACAAAATTACAAGGAAAAGTGGCATACATTTTTTGTATACTTATTTGACACCTTCACATTTTCTTTCACCCATTGACATATTGAAAACTGTGAAGAACGATTATTTTCGATCACCTAATTCAAACGGGCGATCTACAAATGATCCTCAAGGATCGCTGCAGAGACCTAACTCCCTAACGATTCCTTCATATTTTCGAATCTAGCTAGCGAGTTCGCTCGCACACTCAAGCTTGTAAGAGTGACAGGGATAGCTACATCCGAAACTACGGACAACGGCTTACAGAGTCGGGGGGCAGGATTGAAGTATCGACCTCAAGGATCGAAGCATAAAAGCGGGTGCTCGCGCATCGAGCGAACTGTTTGCTCGCAATTAGCGCCCGCACGGGAAGCCGGAGGACAAGTAATTTATGGTTACGCGAAAGTATCAGTTGAAAGTGACGCAGGGCTGGCAGATACCTGGAAATTGGGTCGGTTGCAAAAATTTTTTTCAAAAATTTAATAATATATAATATAAGCTATTAATAATAGGTAACTTCTTACAGTCATCTTACCCTTAAAAATATATTCTTTATCTGGAACTGATCTTAAAAAGGATTGTGATCAGATCATTCCATTTCCACCTGTGGTCATAACCTCAAAAACAATGACTTTTTCGACTCGGAAGACCTAGCTCTGATAACTGTAGTTAGTCAGTACTTTGAGTATATATCTGTTTCGTACATTCGTGATAATTATACCTACATATTAGAGTGAGCAAACGCGTCGACTACTACTAAAGAGATAAAAATATAGAGAACCGATACAAAAGAGACGTATTACAGACGAGAAGGCACTTAATCTGAACTGAGACCACTTAGGGTTGAGTCCCACAGGGGCTCCTTCTATTAGAACTTTTTTCTCATTCAACTTTACCATCTCCCAGTTTTACTTTACTTCAACCAGCTAAAAGTCTAGTTAAATAAATAATTCTCCCATACAACCTTAACCCTATCAGTACCGGTGGCAACCTTGGCCCATGGCCTGCAGCGCCCGCAGCAGCTGCAAGTCGGACTGACATTTCCGCGACCACTCTAGGGTTAAATTGCCCGGCTTTGCTCGCCACCAGCCCTGTCGAGCAATGAAATTTGCGACGGCGAATTAACGGTAAACGTCACTCAGAAGTGCGAGGCGATTTTCTCATAACTTCAATACTAATAAACAGTTTACCCACCGTACTTGTGTTTAACATTAGCACAGTAACTTTAACCCTTTACCAGTAACAAGTTTTTTTTACTGTTTACTGTGTTAAGTTCACTGTTTTATGACAGCGTTTATGACAGCATTTGCCAGATATAATCAACCGGATGAAAAAAAATGTTTTAGGTTTAAACTTTTTCTGAACGGGTCAAAGTTATCCCCTGAGCTAAAGCGGTATTTAGTTTGATTAGCGTTTTCTTATAACTCTTGAATAGAAAAAACGATATAAGGATACGTGTGTTAAGGGTTTGAAACGCTAAACGTGACTTCTGTTATTTACGATTAAGCAGCCACAAAAACTATCGGTTCCGGAAATTTGTATATAAAAAACTTCCAGTGCTTAAGCATTTATAGATTGACTCAACCGGACGTTAATACAAGAATGCGATTACAAGTACTTAATAACATGAAACATGGTAATAGCGTCTGATCAAGTCGGTCTAGCAACTCCCACAAGAAATGCTTGTATTCAATTAATTTGCAATCGTCATCATTGGAATACAATCTCCCATCAATATGTATGACCGTTGCTCGATTGATGGAGTGATCTGCAATTTCTGGTTCAATAGCAACCTTATTTTTATAATCAATCACTAATTAAGACTAAATGTCGACCACGGCGTAACTACTCCTTGCCTAGACGTAGTAACCGCCAATCTTTTACTTAACCCTACAATTTGCGGGTTTTTTCTTCGTTCTAAGTAAATTTAACCGTTAAGCTGCAACACCTATTTTTCTTGTCATTGCAAACAATTAGTGGGGTGTTTTAGTCCGTGGGAGTGTACGGAGTTAAATGTTTGTTTGAAATTGCAAATGTTCCGGACCTTTGCGGGGCCAATAAAAATAATTGCTTGTAATTGTCTATTAGCACGAACTCGAGAAGCTATCGATTTTGTGTATGCTGTTTTTCTTTAGTAACGTGTAGGTGGTCTGCAATTTACGAGTGTTTCCGTAAGAGCCGTGTGCATAACATGATTTTAAATGCATATTATTTTATATGGATTGTTTGTCACCACGCGACCATTTTAGGGTTATCCACCAATCCATCTACGATCAATCCTCTTAATCGCGTTACAAGCTATTGATTTTACTCGGTACACCTGCAATCGGAATACCACGAAGCATTGTTTATCGATGCCTATGATCTTTAATCTACATTACACAAAACCAATAATGGACTCAGCACGAGGTATCAAAGCTCGCGATTATTGGCTCCGAATGCGATTCCATACAAATTCAATGAACAATCGATCAGTGTTTACTCACAGATAGCATCGGACCGCGCTCGCGACAGCCATTATTAGAGGCCATTGAATTTTTTTTTTAATTTAATGCGACAACTCACGCACATGGAATTAAATTACATTCTGCCTAGAAATATACGATTTTCACGTCGATCGAACGTTTCAACAGAAATAATAAAGCGCTCTCATTAATTGCAGATCTGCGATAGAGTACAGTTTTGAACTTATCTTTTAATTATAACTTTTCGCGGTGGTGACAGGATTACATTAACCTTTTTTTAATTAATTCACCTTAGACAAACAAACTACAAGATTCTACGTTTGCTTAGATTATTTAATGCAATTTGCCTTATATTTAATTTCGGAAAATTTTAATAAGTTAATAAATACTTATTGGAACGTCACATGAGCTAATAAACGACCCAGAAACACAATTATTGTAATTACAGTTCATTATTAATATATTTTGTAATTATTTTATGAATAGACTTCCTTTGCAGTAATAATTGAGGCTTCATTACATTTCAAATCTCATTAAATACGGTTCAATCAGCCATCTTAATTGCCACTAATATCTGCTAATTAGATCGTGTTCTAATCAATTGAGAGATAATCTTGCCGTATGAGTTATGAATGTAATTGAAGTGTACCTTTATTTATTTGTAACACTGATGACAGTATCCAGTTGACGTTAAATTATGTTGCACAGTACATGCAATTAGTTTCAGAAGCGAGGCTAGTGTAAAATGATAATGGATGAATCAAATGCTTATTTTTATGCATACTTATGTATGAACCATCCGAAGAGGTATGGGTGAAAACAAAGCCTTAGCATGTGGGTAAGTATTAATTGTATATTTACATTATCTGGGTTTAACTGTCATTCTGAGTAGTGCTTAGTAATTCGCTTTACTGTCTTTAGAATGTAGAGTACATGTAATATACAAACATACTACGTTACAATCAGTTTATTGTACCTAACATCAATTATGACATATCAATCGATATGAGGGCTTCCACTATTCCTAGTGACTAAGAAAGTACTTAAAGTACACAACTAAGTAATAAGTTGATCTACGTCAAGTTGACCCCTGCCAGGGTTCGCGGCATGCGCGTACGCACCGCTATCAGCGCCATCTATAATTGCCGGGGAAAGTACCTGCTCATCAAACTTCACAGGTTGTTTTTTGCAAAATCAACTCTATTTTCTGCCCTATAAAGAAGCGCGTGTTCGGCTTAACGTGCTGTCGTCAGCGCAATTTTTTCCCTCGTTTTTGTGCAACTGCCTACTAAGGCAGTTGCTGTGCTAACATACCTATATTATTAGTACCAAGGTGGTTACTTTTAAAAATTAATGAAATTGCTGATAATGAAAGACTTTCTTTAGATAATGATACAGAAAACAAAGTTGCACAAAAAATACACTTAAGTATTCAATAGATTTTTGTTCACGCTACAATTTAAAACTAACGTTTTCTATCTAACCAATTCGACCTGGCCGATGCATTCTTAGACACATTTAATATTCTATCCCACTTGATATAGGTAATTATATTATCAGGTACCTGGCTTCATTAACTTGACACATAAACATTTTCGCGGCATGCATGCTAAATGAACTTACTTCGATGTAAATGTGTAATAGTCCATAGCCGACTCGACTAGCTAAAAGTATAAAAAAAGTGACAGGACTTGACGGATGGGCATATAATTTATTAGCAAAACGCTCACAAGAACCACTATGAATATACTATGAGTCAACAGTACATCAAGCTATGCTCTACCGTATCTTATGCTGTTGAAATAAGTGCTATTTTTCAGTTAAAATAATGCCGACGTTGTACGGGCATTCGGTACGTGTAGTTATTATTTTTACAAACGTATGGATGGCTTTTTGTGATGCATGGAAAGAAACTACCTAATATACGACCGACGTAATTATGTAATAAAATAGCATTGAAATATATCAGTCGCTCTCGCTACATTGCATCTAGATGTATTTTGTCTTTAATATGCAATAAGTACCATGTTTTATCAATGTACTAACATTGTTTACAGAAAAACCTAAAAACATGCAGTTCTTTAAGACGGTTTAGAAAAACAGCTTGTCCGTATTTTTTAAGTTGAATTACTTCTCTACAACATTATTTCAAGATTCAAGAGTATTTTATAAAACAGTCCGTTTATCTTTTAATTCAATTTATGATAATACGTCTCCCTGCGCGTATCTGTGCTACAATTAACTTCTGTCCACAAAAACATGATTGCAGACGTCCGCAAAAACACAATGAAAACGATTCGCGCTAAAACAAAAACGCATAAAAAGATAACGTTATTTGATTAGCCCTAATTACATTTCTGACCATAATTAACTTGCACGTATCATTCCCTTTGTTTTATTACAAACAAGTGCAAACTTAGCCTTGCTGGCAAGAAGCCAGGGGTGCTCAACATTTGAGACTGTATTCAGTTCAAAATAGAGATCAACTATGTTCGAACGAATGGCATAGATACCGTAGGCGAAGTTAGATGTCTTAGGTCGAGATAAGCTGGTATGTTATTAAGGCATAATTTACGATGTAAATAATGGCGATTTGTTAATTTACATTCAGCGGTGTTATAGACCGACCGACGACGGAACACTCAGATTGAGTTCTCTTATGTTATTGTTATCTATTTCGCAAGCGGCGCGTAAAACGAAGATAGGCAATTTTCTTGCTTCCGGACGTGGAGATTTTGATACGAAATTCAATTAACATTAATTGTTTACTAACATGTACATTTGCATACATCATTGTAGAGCACTGGTTTCAATGAAACAGATGCGACACGATAACTTTTTTCCGATTTGTACTTTATAGGGTGGAACTACAGATACCTTGCTTGGCGAGGTGCGTTTCTTCTTACATTAAGTATACGAAGATTATAATTATGAAAACCTTTACCAATAGGGTTGGGGTTGACAAAGGTTAATCCTTGCTGCTGGGTACAGTCTGACATTGGCGCCCAAAAAAATGACCAGTCATTTGACGACCACTTTGCTGTAATGGTCAAGAAGTTGACTATTAACCAAGAGGTCGCGGGTTCGATCCCTGAACTGTACAAACATTTGTGTGCATGAACATTATACTGGTCTGGGTGTTATGTGTATTTATTTAAGTTTATTTGTAATACCAGTGTTGATTCTGATACCTGTTACACAAGTGCTTTAGCTACTTACCACGGAGTCAGATCAATGTATGTGATGTTGTATGTAATATACAACAATATCAATTCATACAATAATATTTTATCATTATTTATTGCTTTCAGCCGAGACCCTAACACTAGCAATCCAAACTCTGTAGTTTTGTGCATTCTTGTGTGCCTAAATGCATCTTGACTGTGAGGTCGTGCGACTGACTGGAGTCAAAAATGCTGACTAGAAGTTAGAAGCAGAACCTTAGCCTTCGTAACGTTTTAAACTTATGAATTTCCTGTTCAGTTTTCAGTACAGTTACAGTTCTCCTCTGTAGGCGCGATAAAAAGGCCTCATAATGCGTAAGACGCACACAAACTTTTTAATATATCAACACAGTCCTATCGTCTCATTAAGAACACAATCCAAGTTTTTCCTCATAATTAGCAAATAGGTAACGTCTATAAACTTAATAACCATAATGTTTGAAATCACGCTTGGTCGTAAAACCCATAGAACAAGTCGGGTCGCGGTTGCGACCTGCGCAATTAAATCATTACGACAATGGTTGTCCACGCGCACCCGTTGCGATTAACCTCGGGCAGCACTGTGGGATGATAAGTCACTTTGGTAACGCTTTTATTTTTGTATTTTTACTAAAAATAAATAAATAACAACCCTCAACAAAAAACTACAAAAATTTTAGAGCCCATGTTTCGATATAATAAAATGCCAATTCAAAAAAAACTATGGGATCACAAAAAGACATGACTAAATGTAATTATAGTGTTTACTTTTAAGCTAGCATTCGGAGTAACGTGACTGCGAGACCGCGAAGCGTAGTGTCCCGCGACTCATTTGAAGGTAGCCTTCAACGTGACGTGAAGTCATGAGTAGTGATCTCGCGGTCCCGTTGATTTGAATTCTAGCTTTTCAGACATGTGAAATTAAAACACATTTTAAGAAAATAGTAGATTGTATCATGAGGAAGCAAAATAATATTTTTACGGCGAGGGCGCTTTTTTGAATCCAGAGCGAAGTGAGGGATTCTAGAGTAGAATCCCGAGCGTAGCGAGGGATTCTAAAGTAGAATCCTGAACGAAGCGAGGGATTCAAAGTACGTCGCCCGAGCCAAAAATATATTTGCGTCCAAATGATACACTCTACTTTTCATCACCCTCTATGAGAAAATAAAAAGCGGCTCAGTTTTAATAAAATTTAATTATTGAATAATAATATAGAGTACCTGACGACTAAATTGAAATCAAAAAGTGAATAAAACACGCGGGCCGTAGTTCGCGCGTTTTTTTTTTTTACTCAGTTGCCAGCGGCGGCGGCGGGGCGATGGTCGACGGACGTGCCGTCTAACCAGCCAGTCTCTTGCGTTCGGCGGGAAACTCTAAGATGTTCCAAATTCAATAAGTGCGAGCAAAAGAATTTTTGGTCGCACTTATTTCAATAAAGAGGACCAAAATCTCATTTCTGCCCGCTGGACAGTCTGTGGCAAAGAGTAGAGTAATAGTACCTATGTCGCTTAAAAGCATCACCTTTGGGCGCACTTAAAGGCGACCAAAATCGTCTTTTTCGAATAGATGGGATGAAAATAAACTGCCACAGGCGGGACTCAAAATCGCACCTCTCGCAAGCTGATTGCTCTCCCAATTGAGCTACCGTGACAATTTTACAAACATGGTCTGTCAACCGCCTAAAGGATTTTCTTACTTTGTATTTACTGCTCCGACAAATGTTAGAGTTTCAGTTGAGTTATTTAAACGTGAATTAAGTGTAATTATATTCAATTAAGACATAAATAACTACATTGCTTTATAAAATTATTATGACTGCAATCTAATAGTACTGATGTTCTGCCTTACAATAATGATGATGATAATAATACAATAATAGTACAGTATCTGACTCTAGAAAAGTCCAGAAAAATTATGTTTCCCGAATGCCGAACGAGGGTTTTTGTGTTAACGTTATCTAGTGCCCGTGGCCTAACATCAGTGCTGAAAAAAAAATTGAAACACAGTTGTTAATACAACTGTGGTATTAAGCTTGTTATTAGCCCTAGTTGTTTGTAAATATAACTAGAAACCAATCCGCCGCCTTCAGATGAAGTAAAATGACTAAACATTACTAACAAGCGTTTTATTAATGTATTTATTTGAGCGTCGGAGGCGCCAGCACTCGTTCTTAAACCATTAGGTACTAGTACTAACATCTTATTTGCAGTTCTCCATATCCTGCATCCCGTTCGTACGTTGAGACGTATGACAACAAGTATGGATACGAAAGAAAAGCTTTAGAAGAAATAGACAAGACAAGCTTGTCTTAAATATATTCTACCAGTTTAAAACGTATGTCTCGATTAAGTTATGTCTCTATTTTCATGAATTTTGAATTAACTGTGTTATAATTAGACAAGATGAGAATACACTCCTATTCTTTACACATACTATAAATAGCGGAGAGGCTGCACTCACGGTAGGCTGCGCCTTTAGCGCCCGCCTTCTGCCCGGTCAAGCTGATAAAGCCTTCTTCCAAGGCTTCAGCGACAGTCAATTCAAAAAAAAAAACACGGTAGGAAAATATCTGGCTAGACCAATGCCGTGATACAAACTTTACCTAGTTGCTGATATTTCAACAGTCCAATTTGAGATTTTTGTCCTTTGATGTACAAATAGGAAAAGAAATTGCCACTTCATGGTTGGCAGTTAAATACATTAAGCCTGATAGTTATTATTAGGTATTTGCTTGGAAAAATCTGACAAAAAAAATGTAAACCTGCTCTTGTTCCTGGCAACACAAACAGTATATTTAGCAGTGTTCGTCAGCCCTTTCCTAAGACTATTATTTAAGCTTAATTAAAAAAAAATTGTTTCTTACACATATTATTTTCACATCAGTGGTTCATACAAATAAGTACAAAATTTACCGCTAATTTTATTCCTTTATTGACTGCACAAAGCATTCTTGCTAGCAACAATATGAATAGCTTTAAAAGATTTAATTATATCTGTATCAAATTACTTATTAAAATTTCTTGGATTCAAGTAGATACAACTGTTTTAGATTTCTTGTTTTTCCAGTCGGGCTTATTACCGAAAACATCACTCAAGCTTCCACAAAACTCATTATTTTTACGTCAAAAGTAAATATAAGCTTTAAAATAAGAACATGTGAAAAGTTTCGTTTTCCTTATTTATGACTTTATGGTGGTCACGATTAAATGATGTAACATTACTCTACCTTTTATATAGAAAAAGTGTTCGTCATTTTTCGTTTGTACATCGGATGAGACTACCTAAGAATGAATCGCTGTAATAAACATGTGTGTGATAGCAATTCCTATCTTTGTACTTTACTCACTCATTTTAATATTCAGTTCGTCATGTTTGATTTTAATTTCGTTGAATCATAACAAGTATTAGTAAATTATGCCCGATTGTGTAAAAAGCTAATCCAATTCTTCTAATAAAAGTTCTTTCGATCCACGCTTAGGTCAAACCAAACAGAGGAAGATACAGTACGTCCTTACAATTGTCAACTTAAAAATGTATGTTACGGTCACGCACACGCACGTGCGTGTAAATAAATCGCAGTGCTGACGACGACTAGTCCATTGGACTCAGTTTAGCAGGACCATGCACGCTAGACTAGCTCATACGTAAGTATTTGCCTCCTTTTGGTTTGATCTAAGGTTCTACGTGTATTGAAAGCGTTTGATTAACTGTACTTTGTTCATATGTGTGTGTCATCGTGTATCATACTTCACAGAACACTTCATTAATGATGATAGCTAATCCAATTTACAGTGTATCACCTATCGTTCGTACGTTATCAGATACCGCTCATTACGCGTCGACAGTTCATTCATAACTTCGCCGTAGAACAAGATAGTAGTGTGAAAGTGATAGCTTAGTGTACACTGGATTACAGCCATGGGGGTTCGCAATCGTAAGTGTAATTCAATTAGTTAAATCTTCAGGGGAAATTCCGCTATGCCATCGTAACAAAATCGTAATTGAATTGAACGTTTTTGACAGTTTTAGTATTGATAAAATGTCAAAATCGGGGAATTACTTTGGATGATAAGCTCCAGTGGGGTCCTCATATCATGACCTTATCAAAGAGACTAAGCTCCGCTGCATACGCTGTAAGAAAGATAAGGTTTCTGACTGATGTTGAAACGGCAAGACTAGTTTATTTTAGTTATTTTCACAGTATCATGTCATACGGCATCTTACTATGGGGCTCAGCTGCAGATATAGAGACAATTTTCGTATTGCAGAAACGAGCCGTGCGGGCTATTTATAAACTTAAATCAAATGAAACACTTAGAGAATTGTTTAAAGAAGTTAAAATACTCACAGTTTACTCGCAATATATTTACGAAAACCTAATCTACGTTCGAAAAAACTTACACTTATTTCCTAAAAATAGCGATTTGCATAACTTCAACACAAGACAAAAAAATAGGCTTGCCGTTCCACATTTTAGGCTTCATAAGGTTGGTCACTCATTTATGGGTAGATGTGTAATATTTTTTAATAAATTACCTGAAAATTTAATTTCATTGCCTTTAGATAAATTTAAAACAGTTGTAAAAGATGTATTAATGTCGAAAGGATATTATAAAATTGATGATTATATAAATGACAAAGATATATGGAAATGTTTAAATGCAAACAATTACAATTATTGTAAATCAATTTTGAAAAGAGGCAATGACAATAGTGACTGAGTTTCTTGCGCCGCTTCTTCTCAGCACTGGCCCAAACTGTCCCGAAGCGGTGGTAGGGTCAATTTATATGTTGGGACGTGTAAAAGTGCTAATTTGTTAGCCTAATTACAAAAATAAATTGATTTTATTGATTTTATTGATTTTATTTAATTCAGTTATGATTTTGTTACGATTGACTAGCGGGGCTGGTACCCCGATTAGAGAAAGCGGGTCCTACCTTATTTGTTTTTGTTAACTTTCACATTGAAGTGTCCGACCTCAGACTGTGCTTGATTCGGGTAGTAAATGCAATGAATTGATCCAGTATTTAAACGAGTAAGATGATGGGCGTGGTCAACTTTAAATCAAACACATTGTACTGCATTAGTTCTTCAAAGCAGTACAAGAGTAAGTAAGTAAGTGAAAAAAATAGGGATAATTTTACGCCCATTTAAAACTGAATCGTTCCAGTGCCAAAATCAGTACTTTTATTCGTGTTTTAAAAAAATAGATGAGTGTAAAAGAACTACTTGTTATGTTGTGAAGTTAAAATTTCCCTACAACCAATAGTTCAACAAACCAATAGTTTAAAATTTTGTTAACCTAATCAATAAATTCAATGGATGCAAATGATGTCATCATAATGATTATGAATATGTATTATTAATCAATGACATCAGACTTTGTTTTGATTCATTAATTAAGCCACTTAATGACTTAAATAATACATAGACCAATAAATAACACCTACGCGAGAATTGATTATACATAGTACATACAAAAATAGTACATGAAGTACATACAAGTATCTATGCATAATATATATATATATATATATATATATTATAGAATAACTTTTACTTATTTACTAATTGGCCATGTTAATCTTACACCCTCATAACAAATAAATGAAACAGTGTTCAAAGCCGTTCTAAATGACATGTCGTGGTAAGGTTATGCCCTTAGTGTCGTCATTCTCACTTTTAAAAAACGCTCTAACTATTTCTTTTTAATTTTTTGGTAACATAATATTTTTATGAATAGTACTTAGTTTTTCTAATATTTTTTTTGGATCGAAGTAAACCCATAGCATAGTACACTGAATTGTACCTTCAATGCAACGGTCATCTCTTCTTAATCTTGGACATATTAAAGAAGCTTATGATAGCAGCTATCATGCATAATTATAATAATGAATACTTCAAACATGCCATCAAATAAACTACGTTTTCAGCTGTATTATAACAGTAAACCGTATAAATGTAAATTTGTTCTTGCCCACCTTACAACAAATTATGGCGTATATTAAGTCATGAATGCCATGATCATTTCCCTAATAGAATACACGTACATTCTCTTATAACGCAAAATGCGGTCTGGGTACATTCAGTACAGTTGGCGTCAAAAACATTATGCAACTTTAGTACCATGTCCAAATAACATGTTAAGCATAATCCATGCGATCTGCGCAAAATCGGTTAAATTCGTTGTTTTGACATGGTACTAAAGTACCACCTATATTTATGACGCTGACTGTACTTAGTATTGTGGTCTCAGAAAATTGTTATTCAATATCGTACACTGGTAATTTTATTTATAGCCTGGTATTGCTAATGAAGCTAATGAAATAGGGGAACACCTTGCATTCCAATGTAGGTTCTGTTTAGTTGGATTGTGTGTCGAATTTAATGTTACGATTATAAAGTGCCCTACTCGGTGAGATGATTACCGTATTTAGTCTCAGTTGACTTAAGATGACTCTGTTGACATGAACATTTGACATGGACATCTCTTAGAATAGGACTAGGCTACGAGGAAGACTAACCCCAGAGGGTAGCTCGACCAACTCTCGTAACGTATATTAGACAGTTCCTATCCTTTCTTTTATCATTCTGTCACTGAAATCAGTTTTAAGGCGACAAGTTTGAATGCAGAAATCGGCTACATTTACTAACAAGCAGACGTTGGTTCATTTCCGCGCTAGTTCTGTAAAATCATGAAGTCAAATCGGAAATAAGTAAAACCTAATAACTCTACACCTCCACAGAATCCAAGTTATCGTTGACAAGAAAAGCGTATTACGGTTATTTATACTTAACTGCAATAAGGCCCTAATTGTGCTATTTTTTTGACCACAGATATCAGAAACTTAACCACAGAGATTTTGTTAACGGAAGGCACGTACTTTGAAGAAATGCATAAATGAAAGTACTAAGTACAGACAACAGTACATCTAGTTAGTCATTTTTGTTGCAGCACCGCGCTTACCCCCAGCATAAGATGCCGCAGTGTTCATCCTAATGTGCCTACGTGAGCACTTTAATTTGCCATAGGTTAAAGCGGAGATAGATGCCCCACTTTAAGAAATCGCTCTAAAACTTCAATAAACAAATTCAAAACAATTTATTTATGAAACAAATTTATTTTTGGCAGTTTTGTCGACGAATTTATGAAAATTAAATAACGTTGTCTTCAAAATATTCAAAGTATTCAGGACTTTTGCGGACCTCTAAATTTTGTGACATGTATTTCCTACAGGGGATAGATGCCCGGACCCATATAAATTGCGTTTTGGATACATGACTCACAGGAAAAATGGGCCTCTAATCTAGCCACCAAAATCTTTGAATTAATTTTGGCATTGCATGCTGTCGCTACGAGACATACAACTTAGTCAATAAAATTATGATAGAGTTAGAGATGCTTTTGATAGATTTGAAAAAAGTAATTAAAATTGGCATGATGACACCTATTTTAAATATTTTCAACAGCATGGCGTTTAAAAAACATAGCCCCTATGAAGTTAATACAACCAGTTTATTTCCAAAAAGCTGTAGAAACTAATTTTTAAACACACAAAATTCAATAAATATTTGTTCAATTGACTCCGATTTCCGACCGTGGCGTCACGTTCATGTATTCCCATATAAAATCTATGGAGGCAAACCGTTATGACAGATTATAAAAAGTATGTCAACGATTGGTGGTGTCGTCTAGCCCATTATCTGCGAAACTAATGAAATTAAAATCGGGTCATCTATACCACGCTTCATCTATCTCGGCTTTACCCTAATAATATCAACATAATAAAATCAACATAACTGCTTTATACAATGACTTGCAGTCGATTCGGTTCAAAGCCCGCATGCATCCATTATTTGTTGATCGGTGCGCACGAAACATTGCACATAACCACAATCAAAATAAATTGTAGTAGCTTCCTTTCGCAGCAGGTTGGAAAATGTGACAAAGCGACGACTAAATTTTGGGTTAGTCTCGCTGTGGTATGGTTTTTTAGGGCACCCACGAAAAGTGCAACCGTGAGATTTATTTAATGAATATAAATAATAGTAATAATAAAAGTTTCCTATCCTCGGAGAGTGATGGAGCCAGTGCACGTATGTATTTCGCTCGCTGGATAAATAATTCTGTTGTTATAAGGGGTCCTAATAACCAGCGTCAACAACATTTCCAGCTGTGTATATGGAGTGTATAGAGTTCAACTATCATTTTGACACACGTCATGGTGGCAGGTTGGTAGAGTCGTGCGCAAACAATTACCATACTTTGTACTAACCCATTATTATATTTGATTCAATAGTTAATTTATCTCTTTGCTCTGACTTTCATGCATTTTTATGCATTAAGTATACTGAGCTTATCTGCACTATGAAAATACTATGCACGTATGCGCCAACCCACATTTATGTGCATTCTAACACAAGCAAATGACTTATTCCCGCGAACAAACTAATGGCGCCAATTAAGCATATAAAGCCGTAATAGGGCCAATTAAATTAATCACATTTATCTATTAAATGACAATTGATTACAAGAAACTGAGGTCGAGATTACCGCTGTAATAGTTATGAACCACGACAACGGTTTTTACACAATCAAAGTCAGTTGCACTTTGAACTCGTCAGTCCTTAATTGAATTAATTTGTTTGCTCTGATTTTTTCCTTCCAAGAAGACATAGTTTTTGGTACAGTTTAATGTGAAATACTAAATTATACAAGAGAACAACAATAGTTTATGGTTTGAAGATCACTTGCATCTTCATTCTAGTTATGTAGGTACTTCTGCTTGGAAAAGGAGATGTTACCATCTATTGAATTTTTTATTTATATTATTTTTAATTTTTTTATTAATTATCTTTCATTTATTTGAATGGCTTTCTGTATTGTATAGGATACAACTTAATTGTGTTAGTGTAAGTATGATACATTGGTATGGTTGATTATATTAGACATGCTGAAATGACCGCCATTCATCAATGGCTTATTATAAGAACACTGTACTTATCCAACATTAAACACAATTTATGTAAAGACCAATGAAGAAATTGTTGTAATGAACCTAAGCATAAAATAATGAGCACTAATTTGTACTAGAAGAAGGCAAAAACTTTAAGAACTCGCCTTGGATATACTTATTAGACCTAAAACGCACTGTAACCATGCAGGCAAATTATGAGAAGTCGTTAAAAGGACATCACAATTAAATTATAAATACATCATACAGCATGAGTTGATAAGCAGTTATTTTAATTACAAAAAGCAGACTTAAAAAAAATGTCTTCCTTAACAGGACACGAGTCCAATTCATCCTATCATTAATTTGTTGCTACATAATTAAACCACTCTTTTGGAAACTCATAACAAAATAACAACACAAACTAAGCCACTTGCCCGACATACAGGTTCTAAATGGATTAAGTACTTTACGAAGTACATAATACCAACATCATCTGCAATTCCATGACCATTCTTGTACCTTTCCAAACAGGGCGTTATTTTTTTGCGCAACTTAAAGATACTCCTAAGAACCGTCTTAATGAACAAGTTTTTGCTATTTCAGCGAAGGATGCTATTAAGGCATCTATTAGAATGTGCTAATTCAATCATGCGCCTTATTACGAACGTTCACCTGACGCAGTCACGCCAGCTCCGCTTCTCCGCCAATTAATAATTATGAGACAAATTGTTTCGACCAATTATTGTCAATTAATGGACTATAATGCGGGTGTCAGCGGCGACCGCTCACTTTGTATGGAGAACACGTGTAAAAATAAGCCCGCTTGTAAACCATTTACTTGACTTTGAGCCATTCATGTGACGGTACAAAGAGCGGGGATTTTGTTTCCTTTTTTGCTGGTGACTGCATTCTTTGCAGACAGTTTTAGCTTTTATCTTTGTGATATTGCCAGTATGTCTCCTATAAGTACTACCTATAGGTAGTTTAAGACAAATTTTTGTATTACTTTTATACATACTTTAGACTTAAAACAGCTTTTTCAAGTACATATTTGTATTTAATTCATAGTAGGTATGCATACTTACTTGTCTTAAAATTAAAAGTAGCAACCCCTTGCGTACTGCAAACGCAAAAATGGTATTTGCTCTGTACATGCGCAGTGCTGTATTTTTAATTTACCAAATTATTAGTTCCTCCTTCAACTATTTACCTTTTCCTTATTTGTTGCAGACTACTACCAAGAGCAGTACCAGAAGTACAACTCCGCCATGGGTGTGTCTGAGCCACCCAAGGACGACTCACCCAGAACCACCCCTGAGCTAACCAGGACCGACCAGTCGCCAGCGTCGGAGCGACCGCCCCCAGGGTCGGCGGACAGCGATGACGCAGACGAGTTCGCGCCCAAGAGGAAGCAGCGCCGGTACCGGACCACCTTCACCAGCTTCCAGCTCGAGGAGCTTGAGAAGGCGTTCTCGAGGACGCACTACCCTGATGTGTTTACGAGGTGAGTCTATTTAGGCATCGCTGCCATTAGTCAGCCTTGAGTCTCTTGAGGATTACATAACTTAAAGAGTGGTTAATAGCTTTCATGTTTGTTGTGCTTCTGCTGTATGTAAGTCACTTGCTCTATCTCTTGAAACATGAAAGTATCCGAAGCTTTTAATCATGAGACACTATACCCTGCTAGTCCTGAGAGAAATAACAGTGACCGTAAGCAACTACGAGTAGGTTCATTTTAAGGGTACTGTTTTGATTTGTTTTTTTTATTATAATGGGTTTATGTCAAGAGTGTTAAGAGCTGACCAGGACCGACTCTCGTCTCGTCTCGTCTCGTCTCCAGCCTCCGGTGTACGAGAAGAGTGTCTTTGCAGAGTTCAGCCCCATTTTTATAAGAATATGAATGTTAGACTTTAAGGTATTTATGATATGGGCCATAATTTTGTTAAAATTCGTTGCTTGAAATAAAAGTTATTATTGTTATAACCATGGTCAATAGATTCCAAGTTTGTGCCTGTCTAGGTTTTATCTATCTGAGCTTGTCAAGATGTGCTCTAACATCTTGAGAAGAGGTACAATTTTAGCTAAAGGGCCAACATTTTCGCAAATAGGGTAGGATATTATACATATTGTGGCTACAACACTGAATTCTTTAAACGTTATTATTCTACTTTGTTATTGTTTCATCATGATTTGACAAATAAATTTTTGTATAATACTATAAAAATAATAACAGGATCTATCTAGTCTCTCTGAAAGATAACGTAGATTTCGAACTGTTTCGCCGTGGACTTTAAAAAAAAACAAATATATCTCTCTTACAACCGAATATTCTTATTCATACATATTTATTGCCTATTAATTTAATTGTTTTCGAGAAAGATGTATCTAATCGGTGTATTGATTGATATCTAAGTCATTAAATAGATCAAAGAAAGTAAGAAGCAGCAAGATAAGTAATCGGTGAAGGGTTTCAATCATTAATTACGATAATTCCGGTAATACCATTAATTAAAAGATATTAATGGTATTTTGGACTAGCTACTGTTTTAGATAGCAAATATGCCTCAGCGGGAATGTATGTAGTTATGTATAAAGACTGAATTTAAGTACTTTAGATACCTAAAAAATATTCACCAACCAAAATAAATAAAAAAGTGATCTTAACATTATAATTATCGTATTCTTAAACTGTGATAATGACTACTGACTAATGACCGTATAAATGAAAGTTGCTAAAAAAACTTGAAGAAGTTAAAATAAACAGCATTTTTTTTGTTTCAGGGAGGAACTTGCCATGAAGATTGGTCTTACAGAAGCAAGAATACAAGTGAGATGTTTATTTATATATTCCTTTTGTAATTAAATCATGGCTTAATAATAATAGCCGCAGGGTCACCGCTAATAGGTACAAAATCTCTCTAATATTTTGTCCTGCACAACCTCCAGCGTACTTTAAACTTATCAAACTACAAGTACCAATAGTCCGACTGTGAAACTCACAACTTCGTGCCTTACAGTCTAATTGTGCTGAATTATCGCTAAGATCAGTCATTGCGAATGTTGGCACATAATTCTAGGCTCAAACAAACGCACAGACAGACAAAGACGGCTTAATTCCGGCTCGCAGCTGGGCAGCCTTTAATCTGCGCCTGCGCCGATCCAACGCGACACTGGACCCGCAACAACAATTACTATAATAAAGTGGAGGACGCGGAATTGGAAACCGAGTGAGCTCGTGGATGCGGTATTCTTAGCGATAGGACCGCCTAATTTTTTTCTTATTTTTTTTCTTTTTTATGCTGTGCAATAAAGATTTAATCTATCTAGCTATTCTACGAGCAAGTCAGTGGACTGTATTAACCATCCTCTCTATTTTGCTGTAGGTAGGTACTACGATGCGTTTGGAATCTTTTGCACCTAGGATCTTGAATTAAGAAAAAAAATGTCATCCCCGAATGGAGGAATAGGTATCTAAACTTCACGAAAATTAGAAAAGGTTTCGGCTCAGTGTTTGTAATCAGAGGTAAAAAAATGAGCACTGAATGATTCATCTTGTACTTACATTAATTACTTCATACTTAGCTAGTAAGACAAAACTCAATCTCTAACAATTGATGATCCCGATTCTGATAATGGCTAAAATAAGAAAGTAGATTGAAGTCAGTGTTATTTAAAAATAAAATACTAATTTTTTATCAGCGGAAACACACATCATCGACGTTTATAAATAGACTCGATAAGATATTTATAACAGGAAAATAGAAGTTAAAATAATATTTTTATATTTTAGTGCGTTTTTCCATTTTGATTTAGATTGGTGTTTCCGATTTTTCTAATTTAATTTCACATCTGGATCTACACATGATTTTAAGCTTTCGCGTTGCATTTTAACACTAATTACTTGTTATCGGGTCTAAACGCGATATACTAGAATAAGTTTTAGATACTCACTGCTCGACGTTTCGGATGGCACACAGCCGTGGTCACGAGCTATACCTATATAGTGAGTACCTAATACTCATTTAAATATATGCGTTTAGACCCGATAACAAGGAATTAGTCTGGATCTATAAAGGGTGGCGACCACAACACGACAATTGACTTTCTGTCTGTTGCGCTCTCACGCCTAAATTACAGAACAGATTCGAATGAAATCTGGTACGCATACATAGTCGTCACCAATCTGTATGTATGTTTAAGTTCATCCAAAACTGTTAAGTAGTTTAGGTGTAAAAGCGTAACATACGGAAAGTGAATTGTCGTATTATGGTCGCCACCGTGAATTTGTGAAGAGAATAAAATGTCTCGTCCATTTTCTTTACCACCTCCACAAACGTTAATAATAACATAGGACGAGGAAATTATTCCAGTCGCTTATGTACGAGTGTCTGAATCGATTGATTACGAATGCAAGACTTGCTATATTTTAGACAAACTGATACTTATGCTACAATCGACTTTGATAACTATGTCAAAATCTATCAGACTTAATATTACATAGTTGATTCATAGCACAGTCTTGGGATAAAATAGTATTAGTTTTTTGACTATCTACAATATTCACCCAGAGGGCCGGTTTCAGAATTGCCTACAATTAATTGAAAAAAGTTTGTTTTGACTCAATGTAGGTAACATTTATTTCATTATTAAGTTAAAGCGTAACCTGAAATTAATAACCCCGTGAACAAGTTAATAAGTGCTCGATAACAAATGTAACCTCTTATTAATATATCCAGTAATTTCCTAAAGGTTGTGATAATTCGCCTCAAATTGTTACCTTCTCATGGAAAGAAGACATCGACTTCTTGATTGCAACGCTTTGCCAGTTCTGAATTACAATTTTACAAATTGCAGGTGTTATTGGATTGTAAACCTTTAAAATGATTGTGTTCTAATAGCAAGAACTGCTGAAAAAACGCGTTGAGGTTTCACATTAAAAAGCGCTTATTACAAAGCTGCAGATCAAATTTAATTGAATAGAGAATATGGTTGGAATATTCCACCAGCTTGGGATCCTGTTTTAGCCAAGACACAAGCTCGACTCCGCACTGCAAGCCCTCAAGAGAAAACTGTTGACTGGCTCATTTTGTGTGGATAGAAACGTAACTTAATATTTTTAAGTGATGGTAGTTTACAATTGTTTTTCAAAACTATGTAATGATATCTAACACCTTAGTCTACCTGTGACCACGGCCGCTGAAGAGGGTCCGAAACGTCAGGTTAAAATAAAATGTATATACATCGCGAAATAATCCGTTAAAAATGTCTCAATTTAATGTCTACTGTTCGCGTAAACCATAGAAACAAATTGTATTTTCAGAACATTAGTCATAATCGCATTAAACTCACTCTGCGAGCTCGGCAACTATGATGTTCTGCGCTGCGCATCGTTTGTTTTGAATTTTACATAGGATGTAAAAAAAACACACAGAATTTTCAGGGGATACTGGTTGATCGTCAAGTCAAAGATGCAGGAAATACTCTCACTCCTCTCTAAGCTAATTAGCGGTAGAACATTATGAATAGGACAATTAATAAGACCTAGTTCGTACACCAAGACTTATTAGTCCACTTATGGTGTAACTTATTCTAAGCACGTAGTTAATGAAGTCGATTTAATTTACTAACAGTTTCTACGATATAAGTTTTCATAGGGTTGTCTAAAATTAGAAACATTCACTTACACTCGTTCAATCGATATAGTCAGGTCAGTCAGATATTTATGTCAGCTTTAAAAAGGGGCATTGACTTATAAAGAGGTCATAAAGGTTAAAAGCCTGTTGACAGCTCTGAAACTAGGGGTATCTTGGGCCTAGTAGTTGCGTCACGAGAAGAAGTTCCGCAACATCTTTACAATCGTCTACTTAAAAATGGATCGCACACGCACGCACGTCTAAACAACTCGCAGTATTGACGACGACTAGGAGCGGAGCAGGTCCATGTAACTTGGTTTAGTAGGACCACGCGCGGCTTGCTCGTACCGTATCTGCCTCTTTTTGGGTTTGAACTAAGGCCACAAGCCTGGCGGAAAGTCAAATGATAGGTTCGCATAGGAAAATGGAAGGGAGATTATTGAAGATTAATGAAGTTAATTCAGTGCAAATTAAATGGGATCATTGACCTATAAGACCAGTGAGCATTAGACCAAAAAAAACGGCCGTTTCCACCGTTTTAAGACAGCCTGGCTGCGGGCTGTACGCACGGTCACACGTCAAGTTTATCACTGCGGTATCTTATACTTAAGTAATAAGGGTGATTTCGCAATGAAAATGAGTAGCTTAATGTGGAGTCGTGTGTACCCATTACCTTAATGCGCGACGTGGAGCGGTTACCCGCGGCACCTGGCCGGGCCTTTAGTGGCCAGCACATCAGGCTAACCATTTTTATATCAAAATCGCCCGTATCACAAGCGCATAAAATACCGCAGTGTTTACCGTGATGTGCTTGCCACCGTACCTCGCATTCCGCCGCCGTGTCTACCTCCAATTACAACATTTATGAATTTGCTGCCTCTACACAACCCGTATAAAGTCATATTTATAATCGCCATTGTAAACCCAATAGAATACACACGTGCAAACAAAAGCGAACTCTGTAAAGATGAATGTATGAGCACAAATTAAGTGGCAGCGGTAACGGTGAACTCAGCGGTATTTCTTGTTTCGCGCAGCATCCGCTATAACCGCATACACATTTGCAGTATCGCATTTAATTTTTTACAATGCAGCGTTCATCATAAGTGAATTAATTTAAATTGCCATAAAAATACCAGTTAACATAATGATGCACAGTTTCGTGTGTTTTTTTTCGGTTTTTCAATGTTTAATGCCATAAATATTACATGCAGTGATATTTGTTCGGTAATAAATCAATTTTTATTACGTTCTACCGACTTGAATTTAGCTTTGTGTTGTTTTTTCTTCTTTTAAAACGAGTGCTGTTGAATTGCCTGTCAGGCCTAATCGATCGATCTTCAGTGAAAACGGCAGACAAGAATTTTTCGTGCTGTGTTCTAAACGTTTTTTTTTAAATACGCAATACTTGAAATATGAAGATGCTAGCAAGACTCTTAGTAGCTCTCGGTAGAGAGTAGTATATTCCTTGATTAGTAGCAACGAACAGCAAGTCGAAGGAAAGAAAACGTCAAAAATAAGATTTAGATGTTTTGAGCAAATTACCATGAAGATTAGAGACTTGATGGTTTCGAATTCCCATGTATTCCCATGTATCCATGTATTTTTATATTCCTGTGACAGATTTTGCCCACGATGATCTCCAACTTATTTCTAGCCCCGCATTCCACCTATTTAAAAATTAACCAATCCATCTGGCCTCTAACAGGCCGACTTTTTGCTGCCATTAATTTTGCTCTGGAATGCTCCGATTCCAATATTTTTTATTCGAATAAGTGCTTGGGACACCAAGACTAACTAATAGGCCATTGTGTGCTAATTTAATACATAGCATTTGACTGACCTAGTGGACAAGTTAATTTTGGAGTTTGGATATCAGTAAATGAGTTGCAACACCGTGTTTGGACATATTTTTTAACTTTACTTATATAAGGATTTGAGCCTTTTGGTAACATATGTTTGACATTCTCGGATATTAGTAGACTTACTTAGTTATTAAATGTTTATTAATGAGACAGGTTTCATGTGCGTTAATGAAGACAGATGGTTGAGTTTAGCACTAACCGACTTATCGCATATGGAGTGTTTCAAAATAGATTTTTTAGCATAAGTTGACAATCCCTTGTTTAAATTTACTCATTTGCGATCAGATAAATATACAAAAGACCAAGGACGTTTAGGCACACTATACTGTGAGCCGAGAAAAAATCCAGTATACTTTTTTTTTCTCAACCTATTCTCACCCATGCTCTCCTCTTTCCAGGTGTGGTTCCAAAACCGCCGCGCCAAGTGGCGTAAGCAAGAAAAGGTGGGCCCCCAAGCTCACCCCTACAACCCGTACCTGGGGGCCGGTGGCGGGGCCCCCCCTCCGTCTGTGGTGGCTTCCATGCCGAATCCCTTCTCACAACTTGGCTTCGGGTTCAGAAAACCATTTGACACTAATGCATTAGCGTCTTTCAGGTAAGATTTTGGTTGTGCCGTTTGCCCAAATGTACATATTTTAAACTTCAAACTGTATGTTTCCCATTAAAAAAAAGCATCTGTATCCGCAACTGAGTGTTGAAATCAGATCTGATGACTGATTTTATCTCCAGCATGACATCCCTATCTATCACAACGTTAAACCTAAGCACAAACACAAGATTCTCGTTTCTAAACATCCGTACAACGCTTCATACACCTTCTTCTTAGTTAATGGAAATAAAGCTTTCATCATTAGACGTCACTCTAAATACTACATATCTTTCACAGGTACGCTGGCGGACCAGTACTCGGTGCCCAATACCTCGGAGCACCTTTACCCCGACCGCCTCTCTTCAGTGCCCCCCTCTACACTAGCTCCCCTCCTTTCCACTCTCTCCTAGCCGGCCTCGCAGCCCCCCCTCGACAATCCCCTGACCCACCACCAGTATCACCCCCCATTTCGCCCGGCAGCGAGTCACCCCCTACCCAACCGTCCGCCCCGGAAGTAGAAAGGAGAAGCTCCAGCATAGCAGCATTAAGAATGGCTGCAAGGGAACACGAGCTTAGACTAGAGATCCTCAGGCAACGACACCACACTGACCTGATCAGTTGAGCTCCATCCAACCTGACAAGGAACTCACTCGTTGGCGGGAAAACTCACGGCGTTTGACACTTGCGACAGTGTTGCCCTGTAAGATAATAATTAGTAAATAGTAGATTTTATAAATATGTACGCAACCTGGTAGGATTTTTGATGTGCATTGCATTTTATTTTCACAGTAATAGTTTCTTCACACTGCAATAAAGGTGTTAAATTATGTAGGAACTGTGTAGTACCTTCAAAATATGTATTTCTCTTTCTTGGATCGTTATTATTGAGTTGTAAGTAAAAGAACTTAGTAGCATTGTAAGCGCATTTAAAATCTTACCATGTTAGAATAAGGTTTAGTTTTCCCTAATCCGTCCAGTTACA
Organism: Pyrausta despicata; assembly: GCA_963921415.1. Lineage (NCBI taxonomy): Eukaryota > Metazoa > Arthropoda > Insecta > Lepidoptera > Crambidae > Pyrausta > Pyrausta despicata. The sequence continues at coordinate 13,894,930 of OY992848.1, forward strand.
GACCTTATTGTTATTTATTGTAGCTTTAAGCGGTATTCTTATGTTAAGCTTAGTGTGTTAAGGTGATGTAATTAAATTATGTTCTAATTATAACACAGTTTTGTGCCTCTGGCGTGCCTTTCCTGTATACCAACGTATATACTTACATATCTATGCAATGATAAATTGTAAGTAGTTAATCTATTGATTCCTGTGGAAATAAGGCGTTTCTCTAAGCGTGGATCCTTCCGAGTGTACCTTATACGAAGTGTTTAGTTTTAATTGGATTAAAAGTTGTTCATTTTGTAGTGATACATCGTTTGAGTAAAATAAGAACTATTCAGTTCAATTGAATTAAAAAAAAAACATATCGCTAGTTTTTATTTTTTGTCTGGCGTCGATCTAGTTATGAATGAAAAATGCATAAATATATAATGAACTTAGTGCAATAAACGATGTTGCATACTTATAAGATTTATGAAAAACGCTAATAATTGTTTATTATTGTCTTACAATCATTTTAGCACCTAACTACCAACGTAGACAATATTTTTAAATCAATGATAACCTAAAATGTTCACCTGTAGTAAGGTAACTAAAATCCATGATACAAACAAATATTTTTTTCATTTGTCTGGTTAAATATATTTTTATTTTATTACATCACACCAAAGAAGAAATTTGTAAAACTACGTCCCATCTAATTTATTTTTGTATGTATTCCACAAACTTATCATATCTTCGCTCCTATTTTGCAAAAAATACATAATTTCGGTATCAAATAAACAATTTAAAACTATGCTTTTTTTATTTTGCCCAAAAAAATTACAGCTCATTCAGTTGTTCGTATGCTAGGCTGTTGATTATTCGTCCCATTTCTTCTTAATTAATGACCTGGAAAGTCAGAAAAAGTGTGTACGAATCACTCAGCAGCCAACCTTTATTTTTTCAAATTCAGTGATAAATAACAAAGGACGACTTTTGGGAAGAACATGTTATGGGACGAACAACGGAATGAGGCTAAAATCATTCCGTTTTCAAATAGCTTAAAAAACATAAAAATTAAAAGCTGTCCCTTTTCAAAGCAGCCCATTTTTTTAACCTATACCATTCCAAAAATCACTATTGGTATGAATTAATCAATTAATTAGAATTTTCCAAACGTTTCCTGTACCAAACATATTGAAAGCATTTTTATCTAGGTATACCTAAAGTACAAAATACTGGAAATGGAACATCGAAACAAGTTATAGGTACTTAGTAGGTGCTCGACATACAACGGGGCCATAATATAACGATAGTCAAAATCCCGTAGGTATAGTTAGTTTTTGATAAATTCAATCAGCGTGTCTTGATTAATTATTATTTATCTAATTGTATTAATCAAATCTGATTCCATTCAAATATCACGATTGATTAAAAATCGCCTTGTATGCAAATCGATTAATTAACGGTTCCTACATATCAGCGCTGATAAGCTATTAACTTTAATTAATAACATAAGTAGGAACCAAGGCGGGTTACACACGGTATCATACAAATATTGATAGATAACAGCTCTTTACAATCAAACTTTTTATAATTAAGAAAAAGCAGCCCAGCTACCTGACTTATTCAAACAATGTATGTATAATACTTACCTAAATAAAAAAATACTTACTGTTTGGGGGGAAACGTACAAACCGCAGCAATATTAGTCGAGAACGATTAGGTATATCAGTTTTGTCATTTTAGATTCATAATCTGACCTAGAAAAATATTTGGTTAACCCGAAACTTCGTGCGCAGGTAACCTTAACGAATAAGTAGCATCTACTTGAATAAAATCTATCAGTTCTTTAAATACCACCTTACAACCTTAAGTGTTCAACCCCTATCATAGCAAAAATAATCAACGTTTAATTAAAATTGCACATTGCGTATCAATATCCCAATAAGTGTGTTCACCGCCTAACGCTTGTTACCACTCGATTGAGTCAAAATGGCTTAAAAACCACACCGTGTATTACAAATTAAAACTACCGGTCGTGAGTCACGGCTTTCTTTTTGTATCATCAAATAATCGTCGGTTTATAATTGAATTTTAGATTAATAGTCATTACGGAATCACAAATGCAATCAGGCCCACGCTTCGGCCCACGAGCATCCCTCGAACACGCGTGTTATTGGGTATTGGAGACTTCTGTAACACGATCCAGTAGATAAACGATATTTTCTATGGATGTTAGAGTTGCGGTCTTGAATTTCTGAGGAAACCCGAAAGAAGAAATCTTTACAGTAGCTACAGAGTTAGTTTTGAGGTAAACTGAGATGTTGCGCTGTCGACTCGATACTCTATGTATGTCGGCAGTAAAATCTATGGAAATATATACAAATAAAATAGCGTATCCACTCCATGGTTACTACGTAGTGCAGAGGAGAGATTTCTTACGTCAGAACTCTTACGTCACGTACGTCCGTACGTAGATGAAATAAATGAAGGGTTGCTTTTACCATGACGGTTAGTTTCAAAATTATACTGCACTTTCCACCTACTAATCGAATTTGAAAAAGCATTATTCTTCCCGCGTGAATATCCACAAAACTGACCCTTGAATCTTTTCTTTCGATTCCGTCAACAGCACATCACTAAAGCCTTATTGAATTACATTTTAATTAGCTCCGATTACGTAATTAATGGTGGTCCAGTACTGATCCACCATGATGGATGGCCGCTGCCGTCTTCGGCTGCCATATTTTTCAAGCCACGACGTGTAATAAGCCAATGATTGATAGAACAGATTGTTATAAGTCGAAATTGGATTATATCTCTTTGGTTTCTTTAATGAAATGCATCGTTTAGCGGGCCTTAGCCTGGGGTCAGTTGTATAATGAGCTAAGTAGATGGAAATATGGTGTTAAGGTAATGCTGTGTAAATGATGGTTTGGTGGAAACCTTGTTATGGTGATGAGTCGATTTAACCTTATTTACGAGTAGATGGTTAGAAATATTCAGTTTAATGAATCAAGCTTGAAATAATGCTGATTGTGCTGGAATCTGGTGCTTTTAGGATTTGAATCACCAGATTCGGTGTCAATATGAAACAAGCTTTTAGATTCTCAACCTTTTGAACTTAACCCTCGTTCTGAGCCATCTTACTCTTCGCAAAAGTATTTTATCTGATAAACTTTGTCATGCTATATTAAAAGTTTTATGATAAATGTAGATATCATAACTACTAACTAAGCAACAGTCAAAAATCAACATTATTTTGAGGTCTAGCGAAGATTAAGTTTGCTGCACACTAATTAATTGAACAAAAATCGAACCCGATCATTGACCAATGAATAAATTACTCAAATAAATTGATTCTATTTGCAGAGGTCAACAAGGAGGGTTTTAATATTTTTTTAGAACCACAATTTAAAAACAAACGCAGCTGACAAAGAATCAGATAGCTATTAATGAAATATAAATACGTGGCGGGTTAATTTAATTGTAATCGAATTTTTATCCTGCCCCGCTCATCTGCGGCCCGCCTCCCGACAGGGGCTTATTATAAAACGCTGCGAGTCATAAGTGAGAGCGTTCATTCGGTCCGATGTAGTCTTCTAGTCATAGATCTAACCAAACAGAAGAAGATATGTCCCTTACAATCGTCAAATTAAAAAATATATATACAATAACATCACAAACATTCATCTGACTCCGTGGTAAGTAGCTTAAGCACTTGTGTTACAGGTATCAGAATCAACAGTGGTATTACAAATAAACTTAATAATTACATATAACACCCAGACCAGTACAAACAGACATGTTCATGCACAGTGACATGTTTGTACAGTGCGGGGATCGAACCCGCGACCTCTTGGTTAATAGTCAACTTCCTGACCATTACACCAAAGTGGTCTAAAAAATCGGCCTGCATCCACAACTACATACACGCACGTGTACACAACACACAGTATTAACAACGGCTATGAGCGGAGCAGACTCGGTTCAGTAGGACCACGCGCGACTAGCTCGTACAGTATCTTTCTCTTATTGGTTTGATCTCAGCTTGTAGTACAGAACAGAACAAGTCTTACTTCTCGTGTGGGTGCCTCAGCCTCGGATGTCTTGTTACCGCTCGTGTGGCTTAAAACGGTAGCTGCGCTTTTCAGCGCCTTTTCTCAGTTAAGCTGACTAAAGCCGACGTTAAAGGATTCGGAGATACGGTTTAATTAAAACAAAGTTCCAAAACTAAAGCCTGAGTGCTCATATAAAACAAGATTCATATTGATGTTCAGATGATAGCCGTGGTCGTATGCCACTTCTGTTAGAACAAACTTTAACACTAACATCAAAAGGGAAAGTGCTCAGCAGAAGAACGGCTTATTTGATGGTGATCTCTGCCAGTCAACGTAACAAGCACGCAATTTGTTGAAAAATCGCATATTTCTTTACACTTGCACCACGCATGAGTTATTGTGAAGGATGCAGCTCGCCAAATCTAATTATGAACCGAACAAAAACGGGCGAAAACTATATTTTCGTATGTTTTATGGGATCTAGCTGCCTCGTGTGAAACTGCCTCGCCTGTTGATTAAAGGAAGAGAATGTTAAGAATTTGAACAATAATTGACCTAATTAGGGAACGGTAGGTCAATAAATCATCGATGGCATAATTAGTTTTTTGTTTTATCTCATAATGTAACGGTATACAGGGTGGCGACCATAATGCGACAATTGAATTTTTGTCTGTTACGCTTCCACGCCTAAACTACTGAACAGATTTTGATGAATTTTGGTACACGTAAAAAGTCGTTAACATTCTGTATGTGTATTAATTTTCTGTATATGTGTATTATTTAGGCATGAAAGCGTAACAGACAGAAAGTCAATTGTCGTATTGTGGTCGCCATCCTGTATGGCAGTTTATTTAAAGGAGCTGTAAGCTTCCTTCTGTGACACTCGTATTTTAGTGCAGCATTGACTCAACACTACACTTTTACCTAATGGCATTGGCACTATATTACTTAAGTAACGACTATTTAGGTGGCACATGGAACTTACTTACATATGCGTAAATTAGCACTGCTGTTGCACCTTGCATGTATGAAAAGTAATTGCCTTTATTTGTCGTTTCATACATAACATTGTAATTATGCTATTAGTCATCCTGAATTATGAATGAATATTAAATTAACACTGTCCGTTAATTATTAAGCGCAAATTGAATTTTTATACGGAGAAGGATACGCTCAATCGTTATCAATTTAAGAAGATGGACTTTTGTTTATTTATGAAAATTACAATGATGAACTTTTCTAGTTAGACGACGTGAACGATATTTAATTACTTTGAATTAATGTGCAATATAAGAATGATATAAAATGAAACAACTTTGCATTCAGTCTTAATTAAAGTCAAAAGTAAAAATGATACTTTCTTGGCATATTATGTGCTTAGACTTGTGTTAAGCCATTTTAGTTTTAACAGGAATTAAGATTATGTCATCTAAATATCAAAATATTTGTTTCTTTCCTTCTCATGTACCTACAGCGCTTCCTATTTAGACCTTCACCTCAACGTAACTTTAGAAAAAAAAGAAAAAAAAAACGTTTTACCGGTACAGTAACTATTTAGTAATCTGTGCCGGTACATACACAGCCAACTCCTTCCACATTCAGGCCATCAGGCTCTGGAATGCTCTTCCCGAAAATATAAAACAGGCTCCCAGCAAATTATCATTCAAGAGACTCATTCGCACCCACTTTCTTACTTTATCGCAACCGTCATTATAGATCTTTCTTTAACAGTTCGTCAAATTTATTTATTTATTTAGTGTATATTTGTATATATTATGTGTATTTTTAAATATGTAATCATAAATATATATATATATATATATATATATATTTTATCTTATGTGTCATATAATTCTTATTTTTTTTCGTTTTCTCTTTTATTTATTTTGTCGCACCGCCCACTAAACATTTCTGCTTAGCCCAAAGGTATGACTGGTAGAGAATGCCCTACGGCGTTAAGTCCACCTTTTGTACAAAGTATTGTTGTGCAATAAAGCTTAAATAAATAAATAAATAAATAAATGTAGTTGTCACAAAAACCCGGGAGCGTTCGCGGCCATTTTCCGGCGTGCGCAGGCGCAGACGCGGGCGGGGGGCGCGGCCGGCAATTAAGCAAACACCGAACGGCGCATCTCGTTAGCTCGGCACGCCCAGCGCTAATCAATTCTAAGTAATTAATCGACTGCTTCGAATATTGAAGAGACACTGAAGATATTTTTGGGTCTAGACACTGAACGAAAGTAATGTTTTTTTTTTTAAATCAACATTTTAAACATGATTTATTGCAACTAAATACTAAAAACTTACTTTTGACCACTTTAACGAAATACTTAGCACATGTTTTTTTAATTTTCATCAAAAGAAATGAACTAATAACGCGACTACTAATAAAACTAAGCTATATTCAAAGAACACATTAAGACAAATAAACTTCATTTTAGAGTATAATATAGCTAAAGTGTATCGGAGCTGAGATATGTAATAATGTGATTTAAGTTAATATTACTATACATTAAAACCGCTTAGCATGAACAGTAGTCAAATCAATTTTATTATTATTTTAGGATACTTTAAATTAATCATCAGCTAATAAACGAACAGGTTTATTTATTGCAGAAAAAGACTACACGATACCTATCTTATCAAATTGTTAGATCTCGTTAGCTGAAGCCATCGCTAATCAATTCTCATAGTTAATAAACTCTTACCTAAGTGCAATTAAATTCATTTGAGGAAGTTAAACTGAGGCCCATTGATTCGATAAGATCCTACAAGAAACATCTAGCTATTGATTAATTTAAATTAACTGTAAGTATAGCGAATATAAGTGATTTTTCTGCTTGAATGATTATCAGTAAATTGTATTATACTCGTATTATATTTATAGTGAAATTTTGACTGCCTCGTTGGTGTAGTGGCAAGGTTTCTGCCTTACATCCGAGAGGTCCTGGGTTCGAATCCCAGGTCGAGCCAAAATTGTTTCTGAGATTTTCTGTCACGAATTTCTCAAAACCAGCTCGGAGTCGGGGTTACACCTCCGGGCCTCGGAAAGCACGTTAAGCCGTTGGTCCTGCGCCTGATCTCTCTCCTGGTCATGTCGGATTGCCGTCTCACCGAACTCTGAGAGAGATGTACCTAACAGTGAGCGCACCTGTGTATTGCGCTCACACTTGTGCACTATAATATCTCCTGCGTAGTTGGCTGATCTCTGTTGAGATTGGCCGCCGTGGTCGAAATCGACCAGGAGGACTATAGTTATAGTGAAAGTCGAAACTACGGCCAATACCTTGTACCTACCCCTTATTCCGCCACTAGGCGATAGTAGGACCTAAGAGGATTAAATGAGTGTACTTAGCCATTTTTGTAAAGGATTCAAAACCCCATATAACACCATGCCCACCGGCAATGATGACGGCACGTGAAACATTTCCTACCACTTCAAATACTTTTTCATCAAACGCACGCACAGAGTGCAGCAATTCTGAACAATGTTGTTTATTAATTACATAAAACGCGTTACATAATGGAATACCCACCATAAAGTGTAAAAAACAATGAGGCGAACATCTTCGGCTTCTAAGATAATTAATTGTATAACCTGTGCCTTCTCGCTACCAGCAAGTTGCATGGAATGGTTTTTGTCTTCGTTTTTGTATGGCCATTATTAATTGAACTTCAACCTGTGTGGGCGCATTCAGAATTGTACAATGTACTATTGTGTCTGATGTTAACTGAAATTAAAAATTCTCTGTGGTATAGGTAGTAAAATGTAATAAACTGAAGTGCATCACGACATAACGTGGTTGTAGTACATTGTCTCTGTACATTTCTGATTTTTATTTATCTGATTTACATTTTTTGTTTTAAACTTAAGTTATGTTTCAGGCAAGATGGCACATTTTTTGTGTTTCTCTCTTATTTTAGTTTGACATCGGAGGCGCTTTGCATATATGGGAAACTGTGGAATCATTGCATCGAATCAGTAAATAGTATTGACCATGAAAATTGCTACAACAGTTTTATGGTTTTATGAATTTGACATTCATTTTACGGAAATACAGTCTGCCTAAGACAAGTTACGGGAGAAATGTTGACGAGGTTTAAGATGATAGTAATGTATCGTGTCACACTTTTGTTTTTCTCAAAAGCATATCTTACCACTATACTTATTGTAGCTTAAAATTAACCTTTAACCTTAACATCGTTAGATTTTATTAAGTTACTTTATTTTTAGCATTTACAATGCAAATTTCTTTACAATGTAAAACAAAAATATCCCGCGTATGGCAGTTTTCTTTAAGTGTCTCTCAATGTCACATCGCTAGATCTCTCGTATCCCAAACAATAATCAAATTGATGACCAATCTCCCATTCGATTCCCACAATCCCAATCCGATTAATAACAATCGTTTAACCGTTTCCCATAGTCGTGACGTGGCGGCGCGGGCGCAGGATCTATCATAGTGGCGCTTCTTGATGCTGATTGGATGCGGCGCTGATTGATCGCTGGGATAGATACTGCGAGTATTAGATGAATACTATTTTCGTTATCGACTTATGACATGTATCTTTGCCTAGGGGCTCTGGATGACAGATTGGAAAGGAAATAAAAGAGATCGTTCGACTTCCATCCTACCTACTAATATTTATAAACGCGAAAGTTTTTATGGATGTTTGTATTTCTTTCACGCCAAAACTACTGGACTGATTTGACTGAAATTTGGAACACACATAAATTATAATCTGGAATACCACAAAGGGTACTTTTTATCCCGTAAAACTTCACAGTCCCTGTGGGATATTTAGAAAACGGGTTCTATGCGGGTGAAACCGCAGGGCACAGCTAGTGGTCTATATATGATGATTTGCCATACGATTTTATTCCCTAGAGTATAAAAACTTTGACGTTGCGTAACATGTTATTAGACTTTTTTGAGCATGAGGTGTGAAATAACCTTTTATCGTATCATGCACACTTTTCCGTAACTCATCACAGAGAGTGCAATAATACTTAGCAATAATTTTTCAGTAGAAAAACTCAACAGTCTAAGACGGCAATCAAAGCCGCCTCACCGCGGTCGCGACGCGGCGGCGCGGGCGCAGGAACCGTCATAGTGGCGCTTCTTGTTGCTCATTGGATGCGGCGCTGATTGATCGATGAGCAAGATGCGGGATGCGTAACTCGGTGATTTGATGATTTTCCCAGGTATACAAAGTACAATTTGGAAGATCCATTAGAGTTTAAGAGACGCACTTTTGTTACAGATATCAGAATCAACAGTGGTATTACAAATAACCTTAATAAATACATAATATCACCCAGATCAGTACAAACAGACACTTTCATGCACACAAATTGTACGGTGCGGTATAATGAGCAAGCATAATAAATAAGCATTTACGTTGTATACCCTTCCTTAGCTTGCAATTTGTTGTCATGAACAAAAGAAGAATCTTTCTGAGGCCACATATCATGCACCGGGATGAGATAGCTAACGTCACTCTCCAAAGTACCTGGAAATTCCTGGATTCAACGGGACTAGGAAGGGATCTATATACATAAAGTAATGTCACAATACGCATGATGACACCTACCTTAAATATAAATATTAAAAAAAACATAGCCCCTATGAAGTTACTACAACCACTTTATTTCAAAAAAGCTGTAGAACCAAATTTTTAAACACACAAAATTCAATAAATATACGGTCAATTGACTCTGATTTCTGATACACAACCGTGACGTTACGATTTTGTATTCCCATACAAAATCTATGGAGCTATGGAGGCAGACCGTTTTGACAGATAATAAACAGTATGTCAACGATTGGTGGTGCCATCTAGCCTATTGATCAACGCTGGTCAAGGTGGCAATATAAGCCCAAAATACAGTAATAATAAGACAGTGTTACCCTACAGTTACAACTCTTAAACCTTTACATCTAACGTAGGTATGAAGCTAAAATATAAAATAGGGACAACCCATAAATTGCTCTGATCCCAAAGAACAATTTGGTAATTCTATTAGAGATTCGTTCATCGTGATGAAAGCATTCTCGTTTTTGTTACTATGGGCGTCAGTGCCTCAAGCCTCTAGCCCGTATAGTTACATTTCAACCCTGAAGTACCGCCAGGGCACATGACAGGGCATATGACTTTATGTCCTAAGACCTCATTTACGGAGACACGGCACGGTCCGCACTCAACTCAAACATATGGCGTTGTATGCGTGCGTTTACGGAGAGGCGATTTTACATGCTTTTGTTTGAGTTGGAGCGTTTTGTGAGATTGGCAAGGACGCGTCTCGCATCTCTATGAACACCATCGTTTCCATATGTTTATGCCGCTTCACGCACCACTGTTAACATAAAAAAAGTCTGACGCACTGCAAGATGCCACGCTTAGTCTCCGTAAATGAGGCCTAACATCGTGTCAACCAATAACAGCGGCAAAATTGATGTCAATAGCGTGTCGCGGCAACACTAAAACTAGAGCGAACAGGCATCTTCCAAATTATCTGATAGAGATAAGGAATTTAAAAAAAGGAATGAGGCTTTTTGTCTGCGGTATGCAAACAAATATTTTGAAGAGCATATCTTTGTATTTGAACTGCATACAATACAGTGGAAGTCCCATATGCTCAAAAGCATGAGAGTTCTGCAAATAAGTCGTAGGTAAACTTGAATGCGAATGAAATTATTAATATTCCAGTACATATTTTAACACATTACATCAGCAAAGTACCTATAAAAATACCTGACTTGGTGTTCCTGTTAAATCCAATTCTAAAATGTAACATTTTAAATAAGCGCTGTTGTCCCATGAATCTTAGATCCCACCGCTTTCATTTCGTACCTAATATTCAATTTGCAAATAAGATGACCATTTCTTTTGTTATAATAAGACTCTTCTTGAAATTACATTTCAAATAACTAAAAGCCTTTCGTTGCCACACGAATGTTTACACATTTATCGTAAACAATGATTCTCTATTCAAATACGAATACGTTTGTACTATAAATTAGAATAATAAATTGGATAACATATCTCATACATAACAGCTCAGGGCAAGTGGCGCAAAAGGAAAAATTATAACAAATGAGCAGGCTCAAAATTGAATGCTCATTCTTATTTTAATAACGTTGTATTTTTGTTGTAATATCCAATTATGGGCTCTCGAAATTATTTTGACTTTTTCTTTCGTTTAGGGGTAACTCACTTGAACTAATTAATGATTTCCTCCCAGTTGGGGTTCAGGGATGTCCAAAAGTGGGCTTACAGTTTGCATGGTCGATGGAGGGTGAATCACAAAACAATCATACTATAATATTTTTATAAGTTCAGTCAAGTTCAATCTTGTATACAGATGGATAATATCTTTTGAGAATTTTAATTATCAAAATAATCAAACAAAAATATTTATCAGACTGGAGTACGTTTCCTTTAGACCTTAAAAAGTATCTTTGTCTGTAAACGATTTCACGCTTAAATTACTGAACTGATTTTGATGTCAATTGGTACAAGGCCAGGTTTAATCTTAGTAAGTAAACATACTACTTTTTACCCAGAAATTGGGGCATGTTTCCTGGACAATTTACCAAGCACATTTTATAACTGCCTTAAATGGTCGGAATGGTCACCCATCCCGTATAGTGTTATTATTACTATGTCTATTCACAAGCATCTCCATGCTTCGAATGGCACGTAAAGCTGTTGGTCCCGGTTAGTATCGATAATTATTGCTCGTTAATCCTAGTCAGAGGCCCTCGGGCGGCTTAATAACAGTCTGACAGTAAGGTTGGTCACTTACCTTAAAAACACCTTACATCGGCAACCCTAGTAAGTGCGCCTGCGCAGCGGGAGCCAAAAGCATTAGTTGGCGGATCAGCGCGCCCCGCCCACGGCGACCTTACCCGGCTCGTTCGGTAAATGATTATACTTTGAGCTTTTTCTATTCATTCATCAAATTAGTGAACTAGTAGGACTTTTAGAGCCATTAGAATTGCTAGTAAAGCCAGAACTTTTACGGCATACTATCACCGCGATTTAGGAATGTTCTAGATCAAACCAAAAAGAATCAGATACGGTATGATCTAGTCGTGGTCCTATTAATCCGAGTCTAATGTACCTGCTCCGCTACTAGTCGTCGCTAGTACTGCGAGTTGTTTACACGTGTGCGCGTTTGCGCAAGCGACCCATGTTCAAGTTGACAATTGTATAGACGTACCGGATCTTCCTCTGTTTGGATTGAGTTAAAGGACTGTCAGCATTTTCGTAACAGCTAGCTACTGGTTGATAAGCTGTCAGTCCAGTCTAGACGATTAGACGTTAAGATTTTTCTGTGTTCATTCATCCAATAAGTAAACTGGTAAAGATTTTAAGAGCCAATAGAAATGCTTGTAGTAATTTCAGCAGTAATAACCACTGAAGCTGCTCAGAAAGCGAAATACGGGCTAAAGATACCACTGCCCGCGACCTTAGTCGGCTCGCTTAGTAAACGATTATACTTAAGTTAGACGTTTTCTATCCATTTATCTTATTAAGTAAATGATTCAAGAACAATAGAAATAGCAGATGATCTACCATAAACAGTACTTACAACTTGTGAAAGGCGCCCTTCTATCGTACTTATCACTAAATCACACATTTTGCACCAACCGCTTTTGCACAACTCTTTTACAAAAAAAATTATTTTGAACCAAAAATTCACATAAACTGATCCGCCACACTGTTATTTACAAAGCACGATCTCCGAAACAACCCGAGAAGTTTACTATCTACCCTCATACAATCAATATTGTTTCCAAATAATACTCGTTTTTTTTGTGAAGGGCTGCGGCTTATTACAACAATAAAACGTCATCAATAAAACTTGTACAAACGTGGCAATTTTTTTTTTACATTTCACTTGCTTGCGAGAACCACGCCCGTAATTCCAATTGAAGATCGTCTTCCTGATGCGTTGTTTTGTATTCGAACCCTGCATACACAACTTCATACTTTTATCTTACTGATTTAGAGATAAGTCTAAAATTAAAATAATTCTATTCAAATTACTCGCGGCGAAACTCTTTTCTATGTAGCAAGTTTCTATATTTGCTAGAAACAGTTTACGAGTGATGAGAACGACATCGATTTGCGTTAATGCATTCGCGTTTAAACGTGTGAACTGCATTAGAATATTTACGCGAGCGCACAAAAACGTGAGATTCACGCAACTAAGGGATGGTACTTAATAGTAATTAATGATTTTGCATCAAACGAAATAACTTAGTAGAGATGCGTCATTGAACTTCAAACCATGGACATAGATAGACGAAAAGGAGGCGTGTTAGATATCAAAATCAAATCAAAGTAATCAACATTTTCTTTATTGCTTACAAAGACCTCTATTCTAGGGACCAGATCCGCTAATCAATCGTTCCAAAATTGTATTTGACAGTTCTAGGATGGACGAAATGTGAAAATTGGGGAATTCAATTAGTACGAATTTGTTTCGATTATTAGCGGAATATGCCCCTTTCTTTGTGTGTATGTTTATGTGTGTCTGTCTGTTGTATCTTAGCTCGAACGGACTGCAGGTCACCAGTTCCCCTGGCTTGTGTTGGGTATTTTTCAAATTTCAGATATCAAAATAATAGCAGCTGCAAAGTATAAGGCAATTTTATGCTCTTTTCCCCCGAGCGTCTGTAGATAACGCCAATTTTAAGCAGGGACGATTTCACGATGTTATTGGACTTATTTATTCATTTCACAGTCACAGCCATCAGGCAATCTCACTATTTTGACATATTTTTCATCAATTCTGCTAGCCCTGCACGCATCTCAAAGCGTCATAATAAATGACGATCCGACGCATTACCGACATTACCCATAGGAAAGTTATTACGAGGACCCGCAAAAAGTCCCTTAGCGACACGTGTCATTATTTCGATATTATTATGAATATGCGCAGATAAAGTCGTCATCGCTGTACGATTGGCATCGAGGGCGACCACACGTCGGGCGGGGTGCGGACAACCCGATCAAGAAAGATACGATCTTACGAATTAATTTACGTCTTGATAATTATTACTGTGTACTTAATTCATTGCAACTTTGTTAGTCAGAACCTAGATGTCAAATACCCATATGCCCACTTAAATTAATTTGGGTTCATCTAATTTCTTTCCTTTACATTTTTTACAACCCTCACTATAGACCTCAGAGGAGTGGGTGCGGCTGAAAATCAGCGCTGTCATATGTCAGCAATAGCTGAGCCGCATCCATTTGCTGTTATGATCTATTTTTTTTATTATTTATTATTAAGTGCTAAACATTGTACCATTTACTATTGTTGGAAGTAATAAACTTAACTTTTGTTTGTTTATTTATTTATATTAGCCAGAGATTGCAACGGGCTTAGATCTTCTTACGTCACGCCCCGCTAACGCTATCATCATGACAAGTTTATATTGAAAAGGCACTTTACACTTGTACCGACACGTAGGTTGTATGTCGTTCTCCATGAATCGAGATTTTATAAACCACCGAAATTGACAGTTTGTTCTATCGATCTCATTCGATATTAAATAGCAAACCGTGACTACAAAAACACGTAAAAGTAGTTATTCTTAAAACTCCAACTCTAACTATAGTACATAACTTAACACTGGCACTACACTCCCTACACTATGTAAAACAAATATTTTACCATAACGCCGCTTGATGCTAATAGGAAGACATAAATACCTTGTAATGACCCCAACGACAAGCCCGCCGTCACACACGAAGACTCGTCACAAAAATTCAATAACCAAATAATTTTTAAAACGTCCACTTTTCAAGATTAAAAAAGAAAGGTAATCAAGAAAAAGCATAGAACAAGCAAATGAGCTTGATTAAGGGCGATGTGACGCCGATAAAGGCCGTAAAGCCGAAAATTGAAAAGGTCGCTTCATTAAAAATGCCATATTTTACGATTTTTAAACGGACAGCTGAATCCTATGGCGATTCGTAGGGTGGCCATGTGTATTGGAAGTTTTGGATTTGGTAAGCCGTGACAAGTGGCGACACTTACGATAGTGTTACAGGAATAAGTATGAAAAACAGGCTATATCTACATAATAACAAAAACGAAGCAGTGTTACTTAATTTTTATGTTAATTATAATAATATATGAGCTCATCCAATTTGAGCAGATTTGCTCAAACTCGGCCATAGCGATTGGCAAGAACATTCGCAAGACCGAGATGCATGGCGTGATCTGGTGTCGAAGGCCAAGACTCACTTTGGGTCGTTGAGTCACCCTAGTAAGTAAGTCATCCAATTTAATATGTTTATTTTTTTTTTATAATAATGGACCATTTCCTAAACTTTTATGTCAGAAATCTAATGTAGATAATCAAATAGAAAGTAGCGAAGAATTTAATTTATAAAAATACACAATCCAAAGACATCCGATTTAAAAAAAAGCAATTATAACTATTCCTATTACAAACTAATAACCATTTTGAAAATTATAGCTTTTATGTAGTCTTTTATTCCTCCTTAGCAGCCTTACTTCTGAGGCCACCCTACACCATCGACTCCCGCGCACCCCGCGGCGTGTTCTAATGAAATAAACTGAAAATCAACACGCGCCCGCCCCGCGGCCCTTTGAGCGGCGACTCACGATATTATTAACGCCCAAATTTATAGTAACACAAACCCCAAGCTTTACGGCTTTACTGCGCGCGCGCACGCATTGTTTCAAACGTCAAACCTTAATAAAAATGTTTGTTTACGAACGTTGGCGGGTTGAAAAACTTGTGTTAGGTGAGGCACCACTCAAATATCATACCTATAATGTTTTGTACGCCCGAGGCTCTTACTCAGTGCAAATCCGGAAAATCGTTTCAATAATAACATAGAATACATATATAGCTTATTGAAGTGTAATAGCGTTAGATAGATGGTTTTTAGATTATGTTTGAAAGAGTCAAGTCTCAACACCGGATCAGTCGAAAAATATGTAAATATTGAACAAACTGAAAAATATTATTTATGTTATTTCAGTACTGCCTAAATTATAAAAAATGCAAATCCTGTCCTATCTCTACAATGCCTCGTGGTCACAATACAATAAAGTGTGTTTACATAGGTTATTATTGGTGCATTTCCTTATTCCAGTTGCAACTGGAGTAATGCTTTCTTACAATTGCATTTCATGTAAGAACTGATAGGGCAGAACTATGATTTACTTCTCGGACAGATAGTCTACATTCACGAGATGTTACTGAAAACTAGAATAATATACATACCTAACAAATCCACGGACACTGCACGCCTATAGACGATATAACAATGAAACCTCTATTGTGTCGACAGACTGTCGGTTTATGTGTTAACTCGGTTTGGAACTAAACGAGAGATGCTCCATCTAAAGTACAGTACAGTAGCACTTTAGCAACCTAAGTTAATCTGGCAGATTTTGTAACCCAAGTACACAGAGATTAGTTTTTTTTTAATTAGTTTTTTAAGCACCGATTTAAGAAATTTAGTTTATTTATATATTAGGGTACAGTTACAGCAGGCAAACTTATTCTCATTGATCTTACACACTAAAGGCATATACTAGTCTGACTGCCAATTAAAACTATACACAACATTTTTGAAGAATTTAAAAAATATATTTTTAAGAACAAAAGTTTAAATTTAAATATTTATTTAAATTATTTAGTTACAAGAATTACAAAGTTTGTGAAGCAATCATTACCAAATCACGTTTTAGTTACTATTCGACTTTACGTCGGTCATATGAGATGTTAAAGCTTTTTATTTAGGGTACCGAACATTTTCATTAGATAAATTCAAAATACTTTATTGCTAAACAGTCTTCGTCTAATCTTAACATTAACTCAGATAAAAAGCGTAATTTATATTCAAAAGTACACTAGTTGATCATTCCGAGGATAAAAGTTCAACATTTAACATATGTGACTTTTATGTTATGTTTATGTAACAGACGAAAACTAACACCCACCGATATTGCCATGATGAATAAAGCTGTAACAACGAATCTAGAACCCCCAAGAAATCATTAATTTTGTACCTCGGCGTCCGTGCTATGATAATAGTGAAAATCTTTATTATAAGACGCATCTGCACGTGAATTGGCTAGATAATACAACCAATCGTTGACATTTGTTAAAACGATGTATCTTCTACAGATATTGTATGGGAGAAGGTACTTTAACGTGACGTCATGTTAACGCTACAAAATCAAAAATCGGAGTTAATTGACCATTATATATTATAATATAACATATATATTTATATTGAATGGAATATTAAATTATTGGAATCAAAAATTGGTTTCTACAGTTTTTTGGAAACTAATCGGTTTTATTACTTTTGAAAGGTTATGCTTCTAAAACAGAATTTTGAAAATATTTACGATAGGTATATCTATTACGAATATTGCTCACTGGCAGAATTAAGTAAGTATGATGAGAAGTAAGTTCATAACGGGATGTGAAAATGAATTGGACTATTCCAATTTAATTAGCAGTTAATAAGCAGAAAAAAAACAATGATCAACAAAGCACACACGACGCTTTAGCATATTCAAAAAATACTACTCTTTTCAAGGATTAGTTCGCTTCTTGTAAATATAATGATAACCCTTAGATTCCGATACTTTTCAGCGTCAACAGTTGTTCACACACACACACTACATGTCTTTACTACTTCCATTACTTATGTCATTACAACAGAACCCAAATAGGTGTTTTACAAAATTCAGTTACCGTGTTCCACTTCACATCAGCCTCAAATTGATTGAATTCAAATTCTACATTGCATTAGGGTTGTAATAAGCGCGATGTATCACACACTATGGGGTACGCTACCAGTGACCCGACAGACGATGATTGAATTAGTCGCATCCATCATTTGAATGGGCCTGACCTTCTGTCTTGGAATAGCCTTATTCCGGTGAAGGGTGCACTATGATGTGTTGTCATAAATTGTAAGTGAGCCTTTACAATGTGTATCTATAAGGTGCATTTGCCGCTCACTACTTTAAAAAAAACTCAATACTGATTTTAAAAGAATTCAAGTGAAAAGGCTTTGTTGCCGAATCGTTTTTCTAGTTTGTTTAATCCAATTCTGAGATCACGATAAGAAAAGCAAGAGGCAGTATTGGCTAAAAATATAAGATGTTTCAAGGATTCGATTTTGACGACAGCTTTGGTCTAGTGGTCTGAGGTCCAGCCTACAAAACCGGCTGTTGCAGGTTTGAATCCTGCTAGGAGCAAATGTTTGTGTGATGAGCACGAGCATTTGTACCTGAGTCATGGGTGTTGAAACATGTATTTAAGAATTTCTATCCGTTATCCTAGCCACCATGGCACAAGCTAACGCTTAGTTTGGGCTAGGTAATTGTTGTGTTCGTTGAAACAATTTATTTTTTGATTTATATTTACAACTTGGAAAATATTAATACGAGACAGACATGATCCATCCTCGGCTACATCGTAACTAAGCATCAGGTGAGAATTTGGCTAAATATCTGGATGACACATAACAAATATCTAAAACCAGTAAAAGGTCAGTGCGCATCGTTTTTTTTTTAAATAAATAACTAGCGAGACATTTGGCCTGAATCTCACCTGATGGGAAACTTATTTTTTTATGCGAACAAAGCAGGTAATCAGAATAGTGTTCTTTGACGGCGTTCGAATATCAACGGGTAGCGGTAGGGGTGCGGGTACGCCGCGTGACGCCGCGCCCGCGCCGATCCGACCCGTAATTATAACGCTGGCCCGAGTTGCTGCGATCACAAGATCGCAATCCTATTCTATGTCAAAATATCTCTTACAGCTCTCTGTAGACAGCGATTCTTATGTCACGGGCCATAACTCTAGGTTCAGAGATCGGTCCTTATCTATAATGTTTGTCTTTACATAGAATTAGAAAAAATGCGTTTTCATTTTTTTAAATGTGCTCTCATTTAACCTTTTACGTCTATTTTTATTTAATTTCTATTTTTATTGACAGGTATACAAACCAATTTATGGTTAACTTAACGCTAACCATCCCATTAAGATTAGTTTGCACCCCATTACATGTACCTACATACTAATAAACATTTCTTGGCAAACAGACAAATTCAGCATAACAAACTAATAAAAAAAACTTTCTACATAATGACTTAAAGTAAGAAATTATAAGTCTGTACTTATAACAGCATTACTCGGTTGTGGTGCTTTACCAGCTTTTTTGAAGGGGATTGAAGTGATATCTCACCTTACTTTTGCGTTATGAACCCTGATAAAATATACTCAAACCGACACGCTGAGAGATTCTGATATTACTCGTATAGGACAAACTAAGTATAACCATAAAAAAACTGACACAGACTAGTACCGTGTACGGAAAATAATATCAACAAGTCACACAATTAAATTAGATATTCTATCTAATTTAATTATAGGCATATAAAGGCTTGGCTTAGAAATACGGCCCTGAACGAGCACGAATCGATTATGATTCGCAGGTGCAAATAATGATGTTTTTAACAAGAAAAAAAACTAGAGCAGGTGCCTTTTTTAGAGCTGATGATGTTATTATGTTTTAATAAGTCCAGGATTTCGTGACCGGCGATTAAGGACGTGACGTAAACGTAATGCAATATTCTGGACTCGAATGACTTTGATTGGGGTTACCTACGTAGAGTCGAAGGTTGTTGGTGCGAAGGACGTAGTGTCGAATTAGTTTTCGGTTTCCCCGTAGCGTCGAATGTTCGTGGGACCGAAATACTAAGTTTGCCAAGGGCTAAATTTACATAGAAAACCTTTTTTATGAATGCATTTTTTTGAAGAAGAGGGCTGGCAAATTTATGCTCTGCAATAATTATGATTCTTCAAAATCGACCTGCAAATTAACTTTATGATTTAGAATACAACTGATATACGAGTATTGATACTTACCTGGTTAAAAATAAATTCGTTTATTTTAATACTTATCTTCCAAGTATACAGATATAAAGTGTTTTACAATGGTAAAATGATACTAATGCATGCTAACCATTTCACTTCATTGTTTTGTGCGTCAAACTTAAAGGGTCACAAGCCTTCTTTTAAGCCCAAATCAAAAACCAACTATAACATTACAAAAAACCTCGAAGATTATGTAAATGACTGTTTATTTTTCATAACATTACCGTATCGGCTACTATCAGCGCCTGCGCAGCATCTATTCATTTCATTGCAAATATCGACATTGTATCCAATAGAGACAGGGAAATACATCTTGTTCAAACACGTCACCAAATCCCACCACTGATGGGTTCAATAGGAATATTGATGCAGCAATTGCTAAAGAGTATTTACGTAGTTTTATTTAGGTAGGTTGCTGTATAATTATTCACATTGACGTCAAGCGACTTAGTTCAACTGGCTTACTATACAGTGTGTCCGGTCACCGGTGTCCGAATGGTTAAGGGTTAAAAAAATGGTTATACCATGTCGATATCAAAATTAAAATGGCAGCTAATTCGAAACCGTTGACACAATTTTTTTTTGCATTTTATCCATAAAATTGTTTGTATTTTTTACCCTGAAAGGGTCGGGTTGACCGGACAGGCTATATATCAATGAAACACAACTTATTACACCTTTCAGAGAATACAGTTTTTCAAAAGCCTTATTATGCTCATTTATGAACTTATTACTTACAAAATATAGTCACAAAGCGTATAAGCTTTTGAGTTCCAATGTTTGTCTGCTCTATTGGATACATGGTCGATGATCGCCCATAATAATGAGACGAGAACACACCGATTACACTTTAGACATGAAATATGACCGCCCCTTGATTTATTATAACAAATTATCTTTTTTCTCGTGCCGCCTCGCATCTGTAAATGTAAATAGAGTGTCGGACATTTGATTTAATAACGGAGAGGCCGAATCGATTCGGTTTTGTTTGAATATAATTAAAAATACAGGGTGGTTCATAAGATGATAAGTTAGATAGATATACAATTGGAGACTGTTGAAGGTGTCCTTCAAGCCTAAAATATTTCACATGTCGTATTATACTTATATATGAAGTACAACAGGTCATTGACGGAATATAAAGTAAAATATCAAGTAAATAAGGCAAAAGCAAAATATCATTTGGGAGACAGAAAGATTTGGGAAAATACGCACGGCCACATGTCAAGCTAAACACTGTGGTATCTTATACGTATGTCATAAGGGTGATATTGCAAGAAAATGATTAGCTTGATGTGGAGCCATGTGTAGGTACCAAGACACAGCTGTGTATATCACTCTACAAATGCTCCAAGCAATTTTCATTCTACTGAGAAGCAATTTCCAATTAGCCATAATACTAAGAAAAGTGAATCGTACGGTATCGCAAAGTAATAGAATTATAGTGTTTCTAATGATATCAGCGCACTTATAACAGTCCTGCGACTTTCTACGGCTGCCCGACAATTTGCACAGGTAGGTATGTTTGCTTCTGAGAACTGATGTCGTGATCACAGATCAAAGGCAGTGGATGTTGTTCCAACTCAAAATATGTATTTTTCAGATGATATTACACGGATATTATTGTCGTCGTTGTGATGACAATAAAAATCCTCATGAAAAACATGGGGTTTGAGTAAAGTTGGCGTCATTGGTCAAACCTAGCGGCCACTCATCAAACCAAGCTATCTTGAAAGAACACATCAAGGGGAACAAACCTTATTAGGAGACACATATAGCTAAAGTGTATCGGAGCTGAGGTATGAAGCATTTTATTTCATAAGTTGTAACTACGAAACGATCTGTAGGGAGAGCTACTCGTACTTTCGTTGATTTTCTGCGGGATTGGATCAGGAGTGTAGAAGACCTGTTGTAACAGACATAATTACACTCATTACCCTTTCCTACAAAGTGAATCACTATACCGCGACTCAAAAGAAATTATAATAATACTTAGACCACTTTTCCAGGGCTGTACATTAATTTATTTCAGAAAATCTCTGAATCCTCTTAACCAAAAGTTGTGACATTGACCACTTATTTTATTACAGGAATAAAATTCCTTAACTGGTGTGAAACATGTTCATGCGCAAAAAAGCAAATTCTCGAGTTGCCACAACATTACTCTTCTAGTCCGATCTACGTCCACATTCCCGGTTTCACGTCCAGAGGCGATAAAGTGGCGCAATTTCGAATGTAGGGCTTGTTAACAAACTAGAAAACTATATGTTATGGGCCCTCCACGTGTGCCCTGAGCGAGGCCCGTAATGAGTTTACAGACAATTAGTACTGTCCGGCATTAACGGGCATTAATATACTGAAGAGCGATGGCAAGCCTCGAGCAACTGTCATTCGTAACCAACTATCTTGGTCTCTCTTCCCGGACAATGTATCAAACAAATAGAGGTCTGTCTAAAGCGGCAGTGAAATCTCTATGCGCTATTCATTTGCGTTGGTAAAATGATTGACACATTCAATTAGCTAGGTGACCGGCGGACCTCCCATCAGGTTTGAACCTATTAATCCCACCAATTTCATTTGACCTCTTGAAATCGACTGCCTCCTTCCTAAAACCAACTTCAATTTGGTGGTGGTAGGTCTTGTAATGTTGGATTTAGAAATAGGGGTTATAGCTTTGTCTTGCGATTTGACTGTTTTCTGCAATTACTGCGGATAGCGTGTCTCTGGTTTAATAGGCCTTTCAACACAACTGCACGATGAGGAGTTGATGGGGAAATTGGATTAAACAATGCCTAGTTCCTTGTTCGTTAGTTGTAATTCTTGTGTTCAATAATTGAAACTTACAAATCGAATAGCAGTTACAATCCCATTATTTATTTCTCGTGCGAATGTTTAGGATTCTACTACTATTTAGCAGCGGCAAAGAAAAATATTCTGACGTGCTCTCTTCTAAAATTTATGAACGTTTGACATGTAAGAACCATATGCCTGCATATCCTTTACCTATTACTGAAGCTCCTTAAAAATTTGATAATGAATTGAATATTTCGTAATTTTAATCATTTTTTCTTTCAGCTGACTACCAAGTATGGAAACACCCGTGTCAGTAATATGGACGGTAAATTACTAGCTGCTATTACAAGTAAATGTGCTAATATAATAATATGCAAGCCTTGAGTGACACGATAATGTGTTGCGTTTAGAAGGGAGTCAGATAATTACAATAATTTTGAATCTCTATAGCGCTAATGGAGATGTAGAGATTTGGTGTGGTAATTATTCTAATGTGGTAAGTTTCTAAACAGTGGCTTTGTGCTGTAGTGCTGTAAATCTTATATATCTGTCTTATTCATAATAAGTTATGTATAGTGTGATGACATTATATAAACTAATGTACCCGGCAAACGCTGTCCTGCCCTCTGTTGCCGCGTTTTTAAATATATATTTATACATACCTATAAACCTTCCTCTTGATCACACTATTTAAAAAAATCTGCATCAAAATACGTTCATTTTAAAGAGCCAAAAATTCTAAGCAAACATACACAGACGTAGGGACAGACGTGGTGGAAAGCGACTTTATTTCATACTGTGTAGAGATAGTGATTATAATTATGCTAAATAATTATAATCCAATTCAAAAAGATCAGGATTTGATTGCGAAATAAAAAAGCTATAAACATTATTCTCGGTTTGGACGGATTTGAATGACTGAAAAGCAGAGAAGCAAAACGATTGTGTTAGAAAACTGTAACAGAAAAATTTAGATATGCTAAACTCTGAAAAAAAAACGTCCGAAGACGTGGAATTCTAAATTAAATCAATTTAAAATTAATGGAAACGTTTTTTTTAAACTGTCTAAAATTATATTCACCAAGCTGACCGTACAATTATAGCCAATTTAACATTGCATTGTGAATTTCAAATGAAAAATTGAGTAAATGAGTAAGTAGGTATTTATAAACACAATTGCCTAACGCGATTCGACGACAAAAAATCTAATAACCAGCCGTCATTTCGAAACCGAAGCCTCATCAAACCGTTGGAAATATTTAAGAATAAATTGGCAGCAATTGACAGTTAAATTAAAAGTTTGTCCGACACCTAATTGTAAACATTTGAATCCATTACCGTTCGTGGTAAACTATTAGTGGGTAATAACGTATGTAAATATCGCCGCGGTGGGTCCGTCTGTCTGTTCGTTATGTTATTACTACAGTGGAAGTGTATTCAATGGGCTCATTTGGTCACAAATTGGCTAGACGACACCACCAATCGTTGACATACTTTTTATTATCTGTCAAAACGGTCTGCCTCCATAGATTTCGTATGGGAATAAATATTGTGACGTCACGGTCATGTGTCAGAAATCGGAGTCAATTGACCGAATATTTATTGCGTTTTGTGTGTTTAAAAATTGGTTTCTACAGGTTTTTTGAAATATATTGGTTGTATTAACTTCATAGGGGCTATGTTTTTTAAACACCATGTTCTTGACAATATTTAAGATAGGTGTCATCCCGATCCCGATCATCCCAATTAAAGCGTCAAGCGATGGACGCGGCGTAGGTACCTACGCTGTCAAAATTTAACACTTAGGATGGTGCAAAAAGAAATTCTTTAACTTATCACCAGTACTATTTATTGGCGACTTTGTCCGCCATGAAACTCTTCACAATCACACTTTTTGTTTGGATGTTCGTCCGTTAATCACTGAAACTACTGAACAGATTTTGATGAAATTTGGTACATTTTGATACAGAAAGGGTATGAGCTGACTTGGGATAAAGTAGGAAGGAAAAAAATCCAACGTTTGCGCGAACAAAGTCATTGGCGTGCCGCTTGTTTGCTAAGTATGTATTATTATATAAAGGCTATATTTTTTAAAATTCCACATAATCCATACCATCATTTTTACGTTAAAGGGAACAAACATCCATTCGCGTCGAAAATATTAGTAGGAGTTTAGATTAGAGAGAGATATATAGGAAGGTGCCTTAAACTTGTATGTTTGTAATGTAGAGCAAGTGTGTTGCTTTGGATTCTTCTAGCTCGCTTTATTAGTCATCATCGTGTTACAAAATTAATGTGCCATGAATTTGAATAAGATTGAACAATATTTTGTACCGGTTTAAAGCCTTTTTTTAAATAAGCTTTTAAAAAAGGGACGCGAGATACATGGTAGAAGTAGGTAACCATTTTACTTTCATTGTCTTTTTTCTCTGTATGTTCTCTGCAAAGACCTTTGGTTGACTTGTAGAGAATGCCTCCGGCATTTAGTCCACTTTTGTATACATAGTTTGAGCTGAAGTTTTTAAATAATATAAATAGAACCCACTGAATATTCATTCGTTTTCATTGAGCGTCTACCCGAACGAATCGTTATGTATTCGAGCCTGTTACTTCATAGCAATTGCCGAAACCAATTCGGTTTGATTTATACAAATAACAAATAAAATTTGTCCAATCTTGGGCAACTCCATTCAATTTTATAACAAATTGAATTCGAGTTTTCATGTCTTTTTATAGTCTTCGTAAAATATAATAAAATGTATTGCTTTTTAGCGTTCCGTAATTTTTTTTTTTAATTTCAACGAACACACCAATTACCTAGCCCCAGACTAAGCGTTAACTTGTGCTATGGTGGCTAGAATAACGGATATAAATACTTAAATACATTTATAAACACCCATGACTCAGGTACAAATGCTCGTGCTCATCACACAAACATTTGCCCCTAGCAGGATTCGAACCCGCGACAGCCGGTTTTGTAGTCACTAGACCAAAGCTGTCGTCGAGAGAGTACTTAAAGAACACTTAAAGTTTCATCATTAAATTCATTTGTACGATAGAAGGTGCTCTTTTTAACCGACTTCAAAAAAAGGAGGAGCTTATCAATTCGACCGTATTTTTATCGTTTGTTCTTTCGTGTTTGTATATTATACATATTGAAATAAGTGTTACAGGTTAGTATTTTTCAATAATTAACCCCCGAAGAAAAACAGGGGTGTTTAATTTTGACCCAGGGGTCTCTTTGTGTGTCTGTCTTAGGCATTGTAGCCCTTTAACGGATGAACCGATTTTAGTGCGGTGTTTTTTGTTCGAAAGATAATTTAATCACGATGATTCTTAGCTATGGCTGGTCAAAATCCATTGAGCCATTGAAGCTTACCAGCTGTTTTCTATTGCAGTTTCTAATTAATATCTTTTACTTCGTGTTAGCGGTCAACTTAAGCACTTGATCGTAACAGTTGAAGTTCAAGTTCTTTATCGAGTTTAACAATGAATACAAGTCACTGACATAAAAACCAAATGCGGTTTCAAGCTATACCTTTCACCAAAATTATATTTAAAAATCATTCGTCAGGCTATTGAAACCTCTGAATTGAATTGAGGTCAAATCAACACCTCAGGCCCACACAAAGAGGCCTCGAGAGCATATAATTGCATCGGGACAATAAAATCAATAAAATCAATAAAATCAATTTATTTTTGTAATTAGGCTAACAAATTAGCACTTTTACACGTCCCAACATATAAATTGACCCTACCACCGCTTCGGGACAGTTTGGGCCAGTGCTGAGAAGAAGCGGCGCAAGAAACTCAGTCACTATTGTCATTGCCTCTTTTCAAAATTGATTTACAATAATTGTAATTGTTTGCATTTAAACATTTCCATATATCTTTGTCATTTATATAATCATCAATTTTATAATATCCTTTCGACATTAATACATCTTTTACAACTGTTTTAAATTTATCTAAAGGCAATGAAATTAAATTTTCAGGTAATTTATTAAAAAATATTACACATCTACCCATAAATGAGTGACCAACTTTATGAAGCCTAAAATGTGGAACGGCAAGCCTATTTTTTTGTCTTGTGTTGAAGTTATGCAAATCGCTATTTTTAGGAAATAAGTGTAAGTTTTTTCGAACGTAAATTAGGTTTTCGTAAATGTATTGCGAGTAAACTGTAAGTATTTTAACTTCTTTAAACAATTCTCTAAGTGTTTCATTTGATTTAAGTTTATAAATAGCCCGCACGGCTCGTTTCTGCAATACGAAAATTGTCTCTATATCTGCAGCTGAGCCCCATAGTAAGATGCCGTATGACATGATACTGTGAAAATAACTAAAATAAACTAGTCTTGCCGTTTCAACATCAGTCAGAAACCTTATCTTTCTTACAGCGTATGCAGCGGAGCTTAGTCTCTTTGATAAGGTCATGATATGAGGACCCCACTGGAGCTTATCATCCAAAGTAATTCCCAAAAAAGTTGCAGTATTTGAAGTAACTAGTTGTTCATCCTTAACAACAACCCTTGTTGGAACTTGTCGGACATTGGGCATTGTAAACTTAATGCATTTAGTTTTGGTCGCGTTAAGCAATAAATTGTTAACGGTGAACCAATGAAGTACTCGCGAGAGAGTACCATTTACATCGTCAAACAATTCTTTACCCCTTGGAGTTTTAAAAAGTAGTGAAGTATCATCAGCAAATAACACTATCTCACAAGCACCGTCGACAAAGTATGGAAGGTCATTAATATATATTAGAAACAGTAACGGTCCCAATATCGAACCCTGGGGCACACCCATAGTGAGAGGTGCTCCAGGAGACTCTGCTCCATTGATAGAAACCTTTTGTGTTCTCTCAGTGAGATATGAATTAAATAAGTTACATGCATTAGTTGATACACCATAATGGCGTAGTTTTCTCAACAGGGTCTCATGGTCAACACAATCAAACGCTTTAGAGAGGTCACAAAAGATTCCCACAGCATCATGCTTACTATCATAGGCATCAAATATATGTTTCAACAGAGCGACTCCAGCATCAGCAGTACTGCGACCCTTTGTAAAACCAAATTGTTTATTATGCAATAAATTGTTTGATGTGAAGTGAAATAGTAGCTGATTGAATATAATCTTTTCAAAAATTTTACTTAGAACCGGTAAGATTGATATCGGTCGAAAATTTGAGGGGTTATTTTTGTCACCAGATTTAAATAACGGTACTATTTTACTAAATTTCATTAAATTTGGGAATTTTCCTTCATCAATACATTTGTTAAAAATGATCGCTAAAAGAGGTGCTATGATTTCAATAATAGTTTTAATTATACATACGGATATTCCCCAAAGATCCTCGGTTTTTTTCATATTTATTTCATTGAATGCGTTCATAATTACATCGGTGCTTACGTATCTAAAGTATAGTGGTGAATCACACTCATCAATATTGGATTTGAGAATGGATTCAGACAGTTCTGCAGAAGAGTTAAGTTCTTTAGTAGTAGATGGTGCTATATTAGCAAAGTACTTTTCAAAAATATTAGCTACTTCTGCATCAGATTTAACTAGTTTACCTCCATCTTTTAATGAATATGAACGATCTTTTGTTTTATCTTTACCGGTTTCTTTGTTAATGATATTCCAGGTAGCTTTGGCTTTATTTTTTGAACCTGAAACTATCCTACGAAGATGATTCGTCTTTGCTTGGGCACAAACTTTTTTAAAGATTTTTGAATATTTTTTAACATATTCTATAATATGTGGGTCCTGAGAATGTTCTCTAATACTATACAGATCATATAACTTGTTCCTGCTTTTATAAATACCTGGTGTAGCCCATTCATTAAACTTACTTGTAAACCGATTAGACTTAACCTTTTTTTTTGTGAAAATTGATGCAAATTCGCTTTTAATTAAGTTAAAAAGATCTTCATATAAGTTGTCTACGTTACTACTACTGTTTGGTATTAATGTTTTCACACCATCAAAAATCCTATCCTTAAATCTATTTATCCTGTTTGCAGTGACTGGTCTATAAACTATATCTACTACGCTCAAGGCCGGACCAGACGGAAATGTGACCTTTTGTCCTCTATGGTCGGAGCTTAGACATTGTAAAATAGATTTATTTGTTATTTTGACATCACAAAAAATATTATCTATGCAAGTAGCCGTTGTTGGAGTCACTCTGGTAGGTTCTTCAAAAACATTATTTAGGTTATACGATTCAAAGAGATTAAGAAATCTCATAGAAATTTGTGTTTTTTTTAATATGTCTATATTAAAATCACCGCATACTACTAAATTCTTTTTTGATTTTGATGCTTTTGATAAGACTTTATCCATAGTGTCTTCAAAAAGTTGGTAATTAGCGTCTGGCGGGCTATATACGCTTATGACAATATATTGATCTAGTTCAACACATGCAAGTTCAATAGTTCGCTCAATGGAGAGAGATACAATATCTTTTCGTTCTTTACAGTTAAATTGATTTTTCAATAGAATAAGTGACCCACCTCTAGTTGTAGTCTCCCTTGTGAACGAACTACCGACCTTATAATTGTCAATACTTAACATTAATTCATAGTCCCTATACCAGTGCTCAGTCACACACATTACATGGGCGTTTAAATCTTGCAAAACTAATGATAATTCTAATTCTTTGCCAGCTAGGCCTTGTATGTTTTGATGTACAACAATAAAACTAGACCCAGCCTTTGTCTTCCCCCTTAGTTTAAAGTGTCAGAGGTTGTCAAGTTAATAATATCTAAATTAGTACTATTACTAATATGTTGACAACCATGTGATATGGTTGAGTTTAAAATACAATTAATATTATAAGCTAACAAAGTAGCTATTCGTTTTTTAAATTTAATAGGCAAGTGTAAAGAGCTGCCAGTCAAATGAAATGAATTATTAATGAATTTATTCGTGTCAAAAAACACAAATTTGTCACTGTGACGCTGAGATAAATTAAATAACAAAGTATTCAGCATATGAATACTGTTATTTTGTGTTACCGTATAATATTTTGAAAATGGTAGGGAACAGAGGATAATTTTTTTGACATTTAAATTTGTCAAAATGGTCCAATTCTTTATAATATTTTTCTTACTAACGTTTTGACTGTTCCCTAACATTAATACAATAATCGAGTTTGAGTTGAAAGAGCTATTTCGTATACTATTTACAATTTGATCCAGTGATGTGTCTGGCATACAGTTATTAATAATTTTACAGCTCAATGACCTATTCAATAAGGAACCATAACCAATTCCTAGCTTATCTGAATATACATGAACATTAGCACATTCGTGAGTAGGCTTTTGAGAGACAACATCATAAGTTTTTGAGCAGTTTAAATTTAAACTTTGTTCTAATGGACATAGCTGCAAGCTTAAATCACTTGAGTCCAGTACAGTTTTCAAATTAATGTTTGGCAGGGATTTATAAATTTGGTTGGTGGAGTTTATGTTCAAAAGTTTATTTGCAGCTAGGATATGCTCAGAGATTTGTTCCTGAGAAGAGTTATATTTATACGTCATTGACTGCAATGACTCCTGCAACCGAGAGATGTCTACCTGCAACTGCCCTACTGCCTGATCATACTGCAACCTACTTTCAAGTAACTTATTTTGATAAATTTCAAGGCTATCTAACAAATCAATTTTTTCTTTTCTCAATTGTAAATTTTTAGTATAAACTTTCTGCTGCTTTATAACTTTTTTTGTTTTATTTATGAATCTATTAATTTTTATGTATTTCTTTAATCTATTTCTACCTGTCATTTTTGTGACAACTAAATTAAACGTTGTCGACATACTCAGATCATGACTTTCCACTGTCACTGGTTTCAGGGTTCCGCGCTTAATTCAAAATGCCTTGGAGATGGTCAGATATTGATGCCATTTTCATTCGCATTATACTGTCTTTGTAGACGACCGATTTGTTCTCGAAGGACGTGAAAATAACTTGTAATGTTACACCCAAACGAAAAGGTTGAGAAATAATTAACATCCTGTAAAACAACGCTACATACAAAATATTACATGATATTTTCGAATACCTTACTATGCATGCTATGCACAGATATACAACACCCCATTCGTTTCATTCTTAAGTTCCGAGAGAAGTTGAGATAAAGATAGTATTCGTACGCGATGCCTAATGTGGTCGCAATTAGGTAGATACGCGTAAAGGGGTGTGGATTTTTGGACATTTATATTATTTTACACATAAGTCGACAAATAAATATCTTGCGTCCTTGCTACTTCAGGAATACTTTTTCTCATTTTCTTCTTGGCGCCATATTTCCGTCCATGACACGTGAGTTATGACGGATTTTATAGCTCATGAATTAATAGTTAGCTAAAGTAGAATTAAGGTAAATACGGAAGATCCTTCAAAATAAGGGTAATACCGGCATACTTAATAGACAGCCAAGCTCACACTTGTCCATCTTTTTTACTCAATTCACCCGAACAAAGAGATCGTGGGGCGAATCATCTATCTGGCTATTCCAGTTGTAATGAAGTCATATCTGGTCGCTTGTGCCACTTTTTGTGATATTTCATTTGCTACAAATGATAATAGCAAAGGGTAACTCGCCGACTGAAGGCAAAGATTACGATTTTCACCAAGGATACCAAAAGCAATCCCACTTCATTTTCTGCCTATACAAGTGAGAGCAAGCAACGTCATACACACCGTAAAAACACTTATGTCTAATTCAGACTTGATATTATTAAACATAACACTCCTTCTTGACGAGCCTTCATAGCAAAGATGTACTTTGAAGGTTAATACGTTAAAGAAATGAAAGATGTCAATCTTACTACTGGACTCACCAGACAATTGAACTCTCTCTGCACCTGCTACCAAACTACCTATGGCGTTGCCCACAATCAACACGAGATGGTGATATTACTCGTGAAGGATAATCCTAAGCTACCGTTTGCCCTTTAGGCATAATTCTTTGAGTGGTCAGTCCAGACTATGGGACTACCTCTCTGCATTTGCTTGCTCTTCGCCCTCTGAGTGAGCCGTCAGCGCAGCGGGGGCAGATTGCGCGCGCATGACACAGCGCACGCGCATACGAATTACGAACCAATCGCGTTGCCAACAATCGCCAGAATGGGAGCCACTTGTGAATTGATGATTCTATTTATCCCTATTCATTTTGAAAAAAGTAACGGCGTTCTGTGTAACGGTCTTATCAAGCTATCCTAGTCAAACGGAATAAGTGTTAATGACTACTCTACATCACTTACTAGATTGCCATGGGTAGGTACTATTTGGCACTTAAAAAACATAGAACTCTTAATTTTTACTTCTTTAATACTATCTGAATCAAACACACAAATAAATAAACACACACATATGTACCTCCCCCATACACACACACACACACACACAAACACACACATACACACACATATTCACAGAGATAAGAGCGTTCATAAGGATAGAGTAAATTTGTTTACTTACTATAACTATAATGTCCTTCAATGTTACCGAAATTTGTTTATTTATTAGTTTATAAGTTAAATTATACTATATACGCATGTAAGAAATACTCCAACTAGAAATGTACATTTGTGGAAATCTATAATTAGCTGTATGCTTATATTACACATTATCATAATATGTCAAACAAAATGTATCGCTGTTGATTTCCTGAATAAAAACAAAATAAAATAAAATAAAATCTTTAGCAACAGTTGGCAGTGAAAGCTAATTAGTAACAGTAGTTTTAGATCAATATTAATCAAAAAGAAGGTTTATTTATGCAGCACGTGCTGCACCATAAATATGTCTTACATACATTAACAATTATTCATTTAGATAGCCGTTAGTCTTTAAATGTTTTCCAGAAAAGCTTTACCTAATTAATGTATTCTTCTACTAGAAAAAAATATGACTAATACTAACATTCGTAGAAAAGACATCATCATCTAAAATTATGTTAATAATCAAAAAAACTATTTATAAATTTCTAGTCACTAATCTAAATGGCTTGACAAAATTGAACAATAACGTATGTTTTATTCAAGAAATGGGGCTAATAAGGTAATCTAGAGAGCTTGTGACTATTAATTTATTGGTTTCGGCCCGAGTGGCGCGTGCGATACCCAACTAGTTTGCGACAGCTTCCTTATCTTACACTAATGGTGTTAAAATCATGTTTTTGATAATGCGAATGTTACGAAATAACAGAAGGAATAGATGTTTCATCGAACGTCTTAAAATTAAACCACATTTTACTTATATTTTTCTTACATGAAATTGAAGGAGGTAGGTAGGGTCTCAGGATGAGTGTAAAGATATTTTAAGTAGGCAGAAAGTTAACATATATAAAGCAAGCACATTACTCATATGTATTTCATTTCAATGAAACTAACAGTTTTTCTTTTCAATTAATAAATCAAAGTTGACATAGTTTTTCGTATAATTGACTTCTCAGCTCTGTTCTGTTATCAAAACATGAATTGTCTTGTGTATCATTTCATCAAAGAATTTGAAACTATACTCTAACTTAAAGCTAACAATTAAATACAAATGATCGTTAATAGGCCAATAACTAACTAAAACTGATACCTACAAGAGATTAAGGTGAAAAACATGGAGCATATAATTACTGACATGGATTCCATCGTAAAGCCGTCGTCACCGACGGTCACATCATAACGACTTTGTTTTTGTAGAACAGCCACACCACTTACACAAAGTTATGTTTTACTGAATCACTTAAATGTGATTGTGACCCCCGGTTTGACGTAAGTTGAATTATTTTTTACTACGGTGACTTTGAAATCATTGGCATCCTTTTAAACTAAGACTCATGAACATGATTCAAAGTATGTTTCCCGAATATGAAAAACACAAACGTTCAAACTTTTGAACACTGCAATATCATGTTGTATACTTTGCAATTGATCATTAATACAAAATAAAGTTAGAAATAGTTGATGGAATCAGGCGTTACTTTGCGGAAATCCATGACTAAAGCTGAAAAAGATGATTATTTTGCTTTAAATTTCCACTAGACGACGCCAGCGCAGGATCCAAAATCCATCCAACTGAACGAGCAGGTCAGTTATACCGTTTCTCCACTTTTAAATATGTTTTCGAATCAACGACATATTAGGAACGACCAACAGCAACCATCCAACGCTGTTCAAAACATTGCTAATTCGTAATGACAAATTTCCATCACTACGATTCCGTCATTTCATTAGTGCGAGAAAGTATAAAAGACCGGTGCGGCAGCTGCGGCAGGTCTGTAGGTTCAGTCGCTCGTAGTCTGTCGAAGCGACAACATCTCCTGAGGATGCCACGTGTAGTGGCGAAACGCGTCGAGTGTTTTGTTGGTGTCAGTGTTGTTATTCCGAGTGCATCTTCTGTGTCACGTTGTGATTTGTAGGTATTGTAAGTCCTGCGACTTCCAGCTCTACTTTTTTCAGGTGATTACAGTTGGATGGATTTTGGATCCTGCGCTGGCGTCGTCTAGTGGAAATTTAAAGCAAAATAATCATCTTTTTCAGCTAAAGTTAGAAATGAAAAAAACAAAAAAACTGTAAGCTAATAATTAATATTCTAGTATCAAACAAGCTAACTCTACTACACCACACTTCGTCCGCGCCGAAAAGACGAGAGCGCTCCTATTATTAGGCCTTGTCCAGGAGGGTGAATTCGCCGCGAACATCCTCGCGCGAACGCGTATGTTGCGCCCAGGCAAGCGATTTGAAACACGTGCGTTTGAGGGATTCAGTAGTACAAAATATGTAGTTGTAGAAAAAAGTTTTGTAATTACTTTAGTTTGTCCATGAAATCTTTTGATAATTTACTTTTATTGATTAAATAAAAAGTCCATGTACTAATTTGCCGGCACCCAAATTTTGCCACTCCATTATTGTTACTCGCAGCCACGTTCGCGCGTTTACTGGATGCAACCCAAAGGTCCCTCGTATCTCGAATCGAGTGCACTACGCGCGTACCACGCGCGAATCGAAAGTCTAACGTAGTGCACGCAATTTACTCGCGAATTTTCAACTCTCGCGCGTCTTGTGGATGTAACGCAACGCCAACCCCTGCCCCTGCCCAGCACGATGCGCTTGCGGCCGGGCATGCCTTTTGGCACACGCCAAGCCAACGACAATCAGTTCCGTATTGTCAAGTCAAGTGCAATGACGCACCGCGCGCGCGCATCGATTCGGCAGGATTGCGGTGTCGTTAAAACAATGCAATCAAGCATTAGTACATAATGCCTCGTCCGCGTAATGTACAGGGACGCTACTCTAACCAGCGGTAGCTATTTGCAAATAGTTTTGTTGTATGATCTCACGAACTATTTGATATTACTCGTATGTTTGATCTCACTGGTCATCATCATCATCAGCCTATATACGTCCCACTGCTGGGCACAGGCCTCACCTCAACTACCTACGAGGTGGTGCGAGCCATACTCCACCACGCGGGCTGCAACCACTGCGCCACAAGCACCTAATGATCTCATTGGTATTAACGCAAAAAATATTTCACCACCGATAGCCCGACGCGCTACTTCCATCAAGAGATCGTATTTTAAGGACGACTCAGAATCTGCTAGACTTCGCATCATTCCATGTTCCAGTATCTATGTACATGTGCAAGATCGTAGACGAGCGACAAATTACGTAGGTAAATAACTGACCGATTTCCTTACTTCTTTTAACTACCATTAGTAAAAATACCTGGAATAGTTTTTTTTTATTGTTATGTTCTGTGAGTAGTACCAATGTAGGTGCGAGGTAAAACATAGGGTAAAACATCTCTTATTAATACAGTACAATAATAGGTCGACTTGATGCCAACGATTTCCAAGTCAACCTGTATTTTAGCAAGTTTCCGCGAAAACGTATTTCATTCAGTTACTTAAGCACTATTAACTTGTGATAATCCTATTGTACCATGTGGTACTAAAACATGGTCTATCTATCATCGTTATGGGTTTCAAATAGCTCCGTAGAAGTCGATTTCGTCTTACTGACCACTATAGCGATGAAAATAATGATGGTGATGATGATGACCTACCCCAGACGTATCCGTTGACAGCGCCACCCCTAGGGCGCGTTCACATATTACGTCGGTTTTACAGTATGTAGTATATACGAGTATATGCGTATGTAGTTGAATAATACACTTTACTCCACATAATCAAAATATCATATAGCATATAGATAACTCGAGGACTGAAAGAATAAGCAGCAATTAGTAGACTTATCTTTTCGCTCTGCAAGCGCGGTCACATCATAAAACTCATCGGCGAGCATAAACCAGCGGCCATTTTAAAAACATTGACGCGGGCTTTTAATAATCTCATTGAAAATGTTGATTAAAGCGAGAAGACGCCTCCGCAGGGTTTATTAATAGGCTTATGATTGCGACCTCTATTAAAAGTTATCACAACACCAGGACCGAACGAGTGAGATGAAAGTTGATTCAAGAACGTCAAAGAATCAGTTACGACGGCAGATAGGTTGTAGGTATCAGACTTCCTTTCTGCCTAGCCTGGTGACTGAAATATAGAGAAAATGCAAAATATATAAAAATAATTGAAACTTCTCATTTTCTCTTCTTGATAAACCCTTAGTGTTTAATATACTTTATGTATTTATTTCATGCTTGACTGACACATTGATATGACCGTATATAAAAACTTCAGCTTTTTCATCATCACATTTACAAAACAAACAGGCTTTATTTTTCAATGATAATACGTGTTATAACTTATTTTGCTGTTTGAAATCTTGAAAGACCATACTTTATATCTCGCCCGTACAATTTTATAGCGTCCTTCCAGACTTATTATCCAGTGTTTAAATGTCATCAACCAATTGGCACGTCAAAGGGTTGACCTTTCTTGGGGCTTACTCTTTGAGCTTACGCGGCTGAGTGTGGTTGAGTGATTGAATGCGAGAGAAAATTATAGGTTGCGTGGACACCTTATTACCGCTCTTGGACTGTTAAAGCAATTTATCTGACATTTAAATAATTCCACGGCGAATGGGAGCTACGAGTAATGAGGGTTTACTCAATGTTGCTGCGTTTGCCCATGGGAGTTGTTGCGAAGGCTGTCCTTAGTGACAATTAGGCCTATGGCTTCGTGTCACGTGCCCAGGCCTTGGGACTTGTCAAAAATTGACAGTCACTTTTAATTTAGCCAAAGAGCTTTCGAACTTCAAGATGGAGTTACGAAGTGCCTTTTACGTGACGTTTGTTACTAGGTAAGTATATTATTTACAAGAAGATGTTTAAACTTTAATCATTAGTGTAGTATTCATAAAACGATGTCGCTTCCTGCCTTTTGATGAAGACACGGAGGTAGGAAGGTACTTTTTCGTTCTCAACTCGAAATCCGCAATCATTAATTCGCCGTTAACTTAACTGCACAATGCACGTACCTCCACAAAGCATTTTCGTCAATTTAAAACTTTTACATGAACTTTAACACTTATTGCATAATTTCCCGCAATCACCGATTCCGACAACACAATTAGTATTACTGTAATCAATTTATCTCAATCTTCAGTTGCAATTTGTTTTATTACGCGTTCCCGAAAAACAAACCTTAATACCAAAATTTAAGCAAACTAAAGTTGTATAATTACATGGGTATACCACAATTGATATAGATTCAGTAAAGTCAGTGGAAACAGGGAATTTAGAGATTGACGTCTTACTATCAGACTGTGCTTTAAGGTATAACTTACTTTACTATGACTAAATTAAAGGCATTTTTAAGCAACTAGTGCTTGCCGCGACACTGGTCGCTGAACTTTTTCTATGAATCTCTATGAAACTGATTCTAGACGCGGTTGCATTCCGACTCGCGGCCTTGTTGGAGTACGTACTGCCATACGTCAAGTTAATCACTGCGGTATCCTATGCTTACGAAATAAGGGTGATTTTATAACAAAAATGAGTAGCTTGATGTAGAGCCGTGTGTTACTACCTATTACCGAAGGTGAGCGTAACATGCGCAAACGAAGGCGACACTGCGGCGCTTAAATGCGGTTTGTCTCGGAAAACAACCTTTAAAAAATCAAACTCATATTAGAAAAAGCCTTAAACCTTTATGTATAAAGTTAAGAGTATTCCCTTCGTAGTCCTTAAAACATACTTAAATAAAACCTACTGAACCCAACCCTTTCACGAACGCACCCAGAACCGAGAACCTGAGCTAATGGTGGTGGTCGTGGCATGTTATGAAAGGTAATTACTGTGGGTAGTGCAACAAAATCCGGTAGTTAATTATCCCAAATTGTTTAATAGTGGCGCGGGAGTTCGCGACGAGTAATTGTCTGCCCGCGGCGCGTCCCGGCCTTCGCCTTTGGATGCGCGGGCGCAGGAGAATCGAGGCTTTTGAAGAAGATAATTTTGACTTGTCATCTGTGGATATTGAATGGTGAACCATTCAAAATTCGTTTTAAAAAAAGGGAACCTAAATTAGCTTAGCATTTGTCTGAGATGGGCTTTGTGGTTAAAATCTGTTCGAAATGTTGCACCTTCTACATAAGTCTATGATCCGGATCAATGATTTCAGTCTACTCGTAAATCATTTTTAATTTATACTCACGAAAGACCTGCAACTTTTATAGTGTCACAATATTTATTTGGTTAGAAGTAATTAAACTGTGTTTTACTCATGAATAATGGCAATAAGATGCTCCTGTTGCCAGTCACAGTTGCTTTGTGGCGCAAAAGCATCAAAAAACCATTAAGAGGCTCTACTCGAAACGTTTCGCCCGTTTTTTCGACATTACAC
The DNA here is from genome assembly GCA_963921415.1 of Pyrausta despicata. NCBI lineage: Eukaryota > Metazoa > Arthropoda > Insecta > Lepidoptera > Crambidae > Pyrausta > Pyrausta despicata. The sequence continues at coordinate 13,933,524 of OY992848.1, forward strand.
GTCCGTTCGCTCGCAAATCAATCTTAATTGAGTGAAGGGGACAACTTCAATCGTAGCTGTGGGTGGATGGATCGATGTCGATGCAAGCTGATGTTTACAGAGTTGAAGGACTTAGGTCCATAGAAGGTGTTAATTGGGTTATTGCTACTTTCAAATGAGAAATTAATTCGGTAAACAAATTTAACGCTATATTTAAAAAAAAAGCAGGTAAAAATAAGCGGAAGTCTTCTAATAATAAGAATAGAATAATCTTTATTTAAAACATGGTATACATTTTTCAGATGTTAAAATAATAAAATGGCCAAGCATGTTTTATCCATTTTTCGACATGCAAATCGTTCGTCGTCATGCGATTAAAATTGATATCATGAAACCAATTTAATCAATAAATTACATGTCCAACCTTAAGTAAAAAAAAATGTCAAAGAATTAACATTATGTCATTTTTAATCAAATAATGTCAAATAAGTGTCAGTGTCAAAATAGTATCAAATAGTTCATTAGTTTCTTATTTATCGTCAATCTGAATAAGGTTAAGACTTGATTTACTTATCTCTAACCTTCTCTAACCTTTAAGTAAGTATAAATTATTATATAAGTCGTATTCCCATTAAGTACAACCCAAGTTATTAGTACAGTAGCCATTTGTAGCACTCAGTTTAATGTGACGATTTGCATACTAAACGTCATCGAGTGCCCCGACCAGGATATCAAAGTTTCCAATTATTCGCAATCAAGTTTACGTGTTAATATCTGTCACCCTGTATAATTACAGCCCCGTTTTAACACTCATTACACTGTTTTAGTTATTAACTTGGAAACTGGCTTCCTAGAGACGCGAGAAAGAGGAAGAGAAATTAGACCATTTTGCTTCAAGCCATTTTCAAATTTTGAGTCAATGTTGCATCAAATGACCTAAATTGTAGCTAAATAGGAATACTTGAATATCAGAAATTAAAATTAAACAGGTACCCTCAAAATGGGGAATAAGCCAATTCAAGGCGACACTCGACTCCAGTTGAGGGTTCTTTAGGTGTCAAAATCTTCGAGATCCTGGGTTCAATTCCTGGACGGCACAAATTTAGAAGCCTACTTTTATATGTTTTCCCAGGTACCGACCTGTGAGAACATATAAATCAATCCATAACGGTGTTTGAGGTCTCTACCTGTCTTAATTGTTTCTGATTTCATTAACACGTGCTTTTACTTCTTAAATAGATAAGTAGGTTCTTTGAAATCACAGCTGTTTATGCGGTGTTGCTAACATTTAATTAAACAGTGCCCAAGGCTAGCACATCTACAGACTAGGGAAAAGAGACAAGATATACCAAGCTCTACTTTGTTTCATGCTGCTCTCACGAACCAAGTTTTTGCCTCACTCTACAAGGAGTGGAAACGAGTAATCCGATCGAGTTAAGAGTTATTAAGACGTTTCTAATCCCAGGAACTACCTGATTGTCAGTTAGATCTGAGCTATAGCTTAATTACAAGACGACGGTTGCCATCACAATGACCAATTAGCCCATACTTGCATTAAAATAATTGTGGAACGTCTAGAAAAAATCCATCGGCATCTTGTAAACAAGCTTTTGATCAATAATTATTGCATTACTAATGGCATATAATAGGACTGCGAGGTATTTGTTGTTAACAAGATCGAATTGAGTGGGGTGTAATTAAGCAAAATTACTAAGAACGGTTATAAGTTGTAATTTGAGGGCGAGCTGACGTAAGAGCGAGACGACGCAGGCATGCGCGGGCGCTGCCACGGATATCGGTGATTAGTGGTGGCTTTAATTGAATTTGTCATTTGAATATAGATTAAACATTTGTGTTTTTTACTACCGGGTTTAGTAACAATGCAAATACACATAACTTCATAATTACAGTTCTTGCTGGCAGGCTGACGACGTCATTTGAAAATATAATTAAATATTTGAGTCCTTCATCGTTTATTTCTTTTGTACGCAACTAAACTTATTAACTAGTTTAAGTTTATTAGCTCCATAATCTAAAAAGATCAAATTTATTTTGTATCTTGTGGTACCTAATCCATTCACTAGCAAAACTGGTATTGTGTCCTAGCGTACACTTTACATGGACCATTTACCTACTTCTTCTTTAACTCGTTACATGCTGGGGTCATACTATCTTGAAAAGGATCAACAGACGCTCTGCGTTAGCGCTGTTAATCGTTATTTTGTTCTAATTTTTTGAAATAATAATATAGATAGAGATAGAGATACGGCCCCTGTAGGCCAATATAACAAAAATGCAGAATTCGCTTTTTTATTTCTTTCACTGTTCTTAGATGACGGCTCTGCTGGTCGAACAAACATCATAGTATTCTCTCAGTTGACATTCCCAAATTCTCTACTCTTTCTTTAATTGCTTTTAAGTAATGAACAAGACCAGTTCTTTATGTCTGTGTTCTCGAAAGCCGCAGGTATGGCGCGTAGGTAATTGTGGAGTTCGCACGTCGTAACTCAGTGGACGCCGCGGGCTGCGCCAGCGCAGCCATACTTTGCAGCCGGCCTACTCCGAGTTACACGACTCTATTTTAGCAAAAAAAGAGTTAACAGCTATCTAACTACAACAGCTGACTTTAGCTTCGTAAACACAGACTTACTTTCTATCCTGAGCTAGTTCTTGACGCTATATGAAAGTCAAACTTTTAGCTTATATTCCTCTTAATAATTATACCGGAAATTTTTTTTTAACTTTCGTATTGCATTTTTACACCAACTACTGGTTATCGGGTTTAAAAGCGATCTATTTTAATGAGTATTAGGTACTCACTGCTCGACGTTTCGGCTGGATGGCACACAGCTCGTGAGCTGACTGGACTTAATTATCCCGGATCCTGAATAACTAGCCTTATCAATATCAATAAATGGGCACAACATCACATACATTGCTCGATCCCAAACCAAAGTAAGTAGCTTAAGCACTTGTGTTGTGGGTATCAGAAACAACGAAGGTACCACAAACACCCAGACCCGGTACCGGTTGAAACCGATACTCACACCGCTACACCACGGAGGTCTTCAGTCTTTGGTTCTGTATCTTTGGCATCATAATAATAGTCCTCCTGGCCGATTTTACCACGCCGGCCAATCTCAACAGAGATCGGCCAACTACACAGGAGATATATAGTGCACAAGTGTGAGCGCAAAACTGTTCCATCACTTTCAAAGTTCGGTGAGACGGCAATCCAACATAACCAGAGAGAGATCAGGCGCAGCAGGACCAACGGCATAACGTGCTTTCCGAGGTACGGGGTTGTAAAACCGCCAACTTTCTGACTTCGAGTTGTTTTTGAGAAATTCATGACAGAAAATCTCAGAAACAATTTTGGCTCGACCTGGGATTCGAACCCAGGACCTCTCGGATGCAAGGCAGAAACTTTGCCACTACACTAACGAGGCAGTCCTTTGGCATCATAACGCATTTTAACTGCCGAGTCCAAAGCACGCAGTGGTATTTGATTAGCGTATCATGTATCTAAACTAGTTTTGAGGTTCGGATACACTCTTCGCGTCTAGAGTCTAAACGCAAAGAATCATCTCTATATCGAGTTTTTATTTATTAATAAATTTACATTACATCACATGCATTGATCAGACTCCGTGGTAAGTAGCTAAAGCACTTGTGTTACAGATATCAGAATCAACAGTGTCATTTATTACAAGTAAACTTAAATATATACATATAACACTCAGACCAGTGCAAACAGACATGTTTATGTACACAAATGTTTGTACAGTGTGGGGATCGAACCCGCGACCATTTGGTTGACAATCAACTTCTTGGCCATTACACCAAAGTGGTCGTCCAATCGTGGAATTAAATTATAAGTAGATAAGTATTATAGGATAGATACTAGCCAAGCTATCCCATTCGCTCGGAAAAATTCGTGCATCGAATAAGCATGATGACAGGACAGGGATGGGGAGATCCAAATCTAGAGACAATCGGCTTTTAGAATAGCACCTCAATCCTGCTAGGAAGCTTAGCTAGCTTAGTAACGTAAGATTTATAGAACAGTAGCCGATTACATGGTAGTTTGATTATGGATATTTAATGGATTAAAATAGTACGGCCAATCATAGTCCTGTTAAAGGTTTCTTATTTATTACCAATACAATAAAAAAATCGCTTTTGTACAAATACCAATACAATGTAAATACGCTTTTGTAAATATTGAATCTCAACGCATACAACAATAGGCTTGTTTCCACTATGAAAGAAATATTCAAAAACTGATTTTCTCTAAAATAATTCATAATTTCAGATGCCTTTACACTAATATTTTTCTGCAGTTCGTATTATTTGATTTTTAATTGGAATTCAAATGATAATTAGTCACTCAGTCGGCATTGCACGCGGTGACGTCAAAGCGTGTTATTCCCATACAAGCTCTATGAAGAAAAGCGTTTTGACAGTTGATAAAAAGTACGTCAACGATTGGTGGTGTCAACTACCGTATTCTACTAAAACAAAGTAATAAAGTTGATGTTTATCCTTTCTTGGCAAAATAATAAAATTAACAACTAATACTTACTAGTTGCGTAGTTCAAGGAGTCTCTTATTAAATACTAAGTTAACAAACGAGCAACCACCTTACTTCAGCGCCTTAGAATATCATTGCACTTGTTGTTCAATTAACAATTTGTAGGGTTAGAGCACAGATTACTAAATAGGTTAGAGTGCCTATGAAAAGCAATACGTGTGGTAAAGAACCTCCTGTGTAATGTTATCACATACATTTTATTTCATTTCAAAACATGTACATTTATGAAATTATAAAACTATGGTGTATATTTAACATCACAATGTCAAAATATGTAAATCATAAGTATTAACCAAATTTATTCAGAAATTATCGTGATTTTCAGGAGGATATGACTGATTTGTGATTTTTGTGAGGCTTGGATGGATCTACTTACATGCAAATACATTGCACATGCATTTCATTAATCGGTATTAATCATGATTCGCTTATAACGATCTCGACGTTATAAGTAGGAGTAATTTATCTATGTACCTGATTAAGAAAATGTACCTCAGGCAACACTTACCGATAGCCTTACAGGGATCGTAAATGAAAACTCATATTAAGTGAAATTAAAACACCCTTAAAGAAAAACGGACTGCCACATGCGGGAATCGAACCCGCACCTCTCGTAAGCCAGGCGATTGTTCTCCTAATTGAGCTACCGTGTCACTTACTCATCGGTCCGAATTTCATTATTTGCTCCTCAGGCTGCAGCCAGTCATGATTCCCCCTTATAAAAATTTAGTCTGCCTCTACCGGAACCCGAAATTTTACGAAAGGTGTCCATGAGACAAAAAAGTTTGGGAACCTCTGGTGAAGACTCCTTGATACACACAGGAACAGCAAAACTAATCATATGGTTCCTCCAAGCTGATTAATCAAAACTTTTACCAATCTTCTTTAAACAAACGCTAATAAATTTTATTCCGTTTTCATCTGCAATCAGTCACAGACTACATATAAGTAGATTTGTTGTATGTCTTGTTCAAACATTTCCGAGGAGCCCCTCAGCAGGAGACACCTCATCCTTTACCATCTGTCACCAACAATATCGTGGCGTCTCAGTCATTTAGTGTAGGAGATGGTTGCCAGCACCGTAGCTAAATCATTTGGGTGGTTTTCCAGTCGTGTTCTGTGTAAACGCTAATATACCAAAGTAAAATGAAACAGGACGAAACTCACGGGCGGAAAATAGTAACCAGTGCAATGGAAACATACTCATACATGTAAAGTCCGTGATGAATTACGACGTGCGACCTGCGTATTACAGGCGATTACACGCGTAATACAATAAGTGCACGCATTGTGCACTTACGGCATTAAGGGCTAACTGTTTAGCCACCATGCCCTAAAGGCACGACGAATTTGAAATCACACTACAATCTGATATTTTTTTGCTCAACTCCTATTTTTAGATATAATATAATTCAATGTAAAGTTGAAATTTATTGAAAGCAAAGTTATTTGTGTTTTAATTAACTGGTTCGGACGTGCTACATCCTGAGGCAAACAAAGACTAAAATTATAATTATAAAGTAAGAGTTAAATATGGTCTCATCTTTCTAGTTGATTATAAGAGTAGGTAGCTACTTAATTTTAAATTTTCCATTGAGGTTAAATGAATGATTACAGAAGCTAAGTTTTATATGGAATTTTACTAACATATGAAAGTGCTGTAACATAAGATAATTTACGATAAACCCCTGTCAAGACGACCGGTATATTCGTGGTTTAACAATATTAACCTCAACAATCTAGTCGCATCTTCGTCTCGGTAAACTCTTTAAGGTGGATCGATTTAAATTTAACCAACATAGTAACGAAATTACTTTCAAGACGCGGTATATAAGTTTGCCCATAAAATGTTATGGCGTGCACTTCCATTATGGTTCATAAGCGAGGCCTTATAGAGCGCGGTGAGTTATCAGCTCCTGTGGACGATGCTTTATGACCACTTACGGTACGGGTGCGGCTACACAGTCAAATGATAATTGATCGCACTACGCTACGCTACGTTGCGGTGCTACTTAACCTAAGGGTATGTAATGGCCATGCTTTTATGCTGCAGTGGCTTATGAAATTAAATTTATCTTATTTCCAATCGTAATTGGTTAGGTAAATCTATCAGGTCTTTAGTTACCTTTATAAAATTTTAAATAAAAAAAATCTGCGGTCAACAGGCTGTAAATCTTATGATCTCACGTGACAGGTAAAATGATATCCAAGTTTTTTTGAAAAGCTTTCTTTCATGCCTCGATAAACTTACAAACTTAAGTTAATTATTTATAAAACATTTTAAAATACGACATACCTTCGGTATGAATGTTTTAGCTATACTTAGTTCACAAACGGTTCAAAACCCACTTTGAACTTTATAACTTTACATACCATGCTTTTACTGATTGTGCTATCAAGTCGACCTGGACTGCAGAGGGTAAACTACACCAGTAAATCAGCCCGTTATCTCGTCATACCACCGTGATTTATGTCCAGTCTCTTCGCTGTACGGAATCTTAACTTGATTCTCTGTAAAAAAAACTGTGTCCTGAACTCTACAAAAGACTGTGCCACTACATTATCTGATGTTTTAATTTGCTTTTGTATCGAATCCTAAAAAAAGTCAATTTTTCTAAAACAAAGACCACACTACCTGCAATGTCACAAAAAGGAAATTATATTTCGATCAAACCTGTTTCGCCTCGTCGTCATCGTAACAAATTAACACGCGTCCTCCGGCGAGTCCTCTAGGCTAATAAATTTAATTCGAGCATGGGAGCGGGACAAGGTCGGCCGGTAAACGCCGCCATCAACTCAACAGCATCTGGCTCGTAATTTAATTAAAAAATTCACAGAAAACGAGCCGCGGCCGCCGCGCAATCTTCCAAATTGCGCGCCTCCAAACCGGCAGCCTAATTCCCTTAAATATTATTTTTGCCTCGTTCCTCGTATATTTTGAAATTAACCAGACCCCGCGTAATGACTGTAATACGTTCGGTTTTGATTAAATTCCCTCAAAACCAATACTTAAACGTTATCAAGCGTTATCGAACGCCGCGAAGTGGTGCGGGCGACAATTTGCGCGTCCCCTGATGATTATCAGCATACGAGCCGCGCGCGGCACCTCCCCTTTTATGTACGTTTAACGAACCCAGCTAAATCTATCTCTTTTATGCAAATTATCTAAATTTTTACAGAGCTACTTAATGGCATTGAATAATATTCAATTTCGAACGTGTTCAATGTGGTCATGTAAGTGCTCTATGGAAGCAGTTGATGAGGCCGCCGCGAACTTAAGCTAGTAATTAATTTACAAGCATTATTTGGTTGACAAACAAAACTTTGATTCGTCAATCTTTATTCATTTTGTACTTATAAAGAAAGAAGATGAAGGTCAATGTCCTCAAATGTAGCGTTATATTTGGATTTACATCTGAGACACTAGGATTTCAAGTGTGATGTGTGATGTTTACAAAAAACCGCCCTAGGGTTCCCTTTCAAAAATGAACAGTATTTTCAATTCCAACGTATCAGGTTTATTACAGGGATATAAGAACACCACTCAAAACTCTTCGTTAGCGCAAATAAATCCGAAACGAACGCGGCTAAGTGCATGTGATTGCTGTACTTATTACCCATTATTGCGGCCATTTTGTATTTTTTCGCGGCGCCATTTTCCCGCGCACTCGTCTTGTCTTGTCCCTAATAGTGATTCGTACGATTATGTATGGCAACACTTTATGGGGCATTTGCATAATAAAATTACGGTTCGTCAGTGTGGCATCATCTTGGCAGCCTGTAAAAAATGGGTCTTCGACGGACTCTTATGGTATTAAACGCGAAACCGATTTGTGCTTGATAATGAATCGAATTTTCTGCGTAATTGGCCATGCATCGAGGTTTATTCGCAAAACACGGTGTAGACTGCTGAGTAAGTTAATTGAAGTTGTTGGGTTACTTACTTACATTTACGAATAGAACAGCATCAGGATATTCTGGTCCTCTTGCGTGATGGAACAAACCATCAAATCAGCCTCTTTAATTATACCTAAGTCTTCAAACTGATATTTTGGTTTGAATCCGCCAAATACCAACTGACCATAGGTAGAGATTGTGGCAAATGTCTGGATTTTATTAAAAACAAGCGGACCCGGCAAACTTTGTCTTGCTCGCTGCTTTTTTTTGCATTTACCCAATTTTTCTCACCGTTTAAACCTTTCCTGAACCTCCACAAATAATTCAAGACCACAATTAGAAAAATCGGTTCAGCCGTTCTCGACTTTTAGCGAGACTAACGAACAGCAATTCATTTTTATATATAAAGAGATAAAAATATAAGATAATATAAGATATAACATAATGGGAACAAACACAGGAGAGTAACCCACGATTAACGCATCAATTATTTTCTTGACGCACAGCTTAACGTAAACGCCCAAGCAAAAACCTCAGTTAAACATTGGTAAAGCCAGTCTGAATAAAAACGTAAGTTCAAGGCTGATACAATGGGAGCTGCGATTATTTCAAACGTATTAATTACGCGAATTAAAACCAATAAACGTGGCAATTAAGGTAAGAAGCCGCGCGAAGATGACACGTGAAAGGAACATTGTTGCGGCAGTTGTAAGGGTTGGTTTACACGGGCTTAGGAAAATACCGTCCTATAGTTACCTAACCACTTTTTTTTAAGAAAAAAGTTATTTGGTACATGCTAATAGCCGATTTCAAACAGATGCCGATTATGTAAAGGTCAGCGATACCAGTGCAATACAATGCCAAGATTATTAACCACTAACAACGATTACCGACAACAACTAAAAGCACGTCAGGTTAACCCACTTTGACCTTGAGATCACCTCTGTTCCGTTCAGAAATTATACCCTGTAACCTGACGTGCTATCGACCGTACATAAGTACCTAACGCGAACGCAACTTACACGACACTGACTTACTAATTAAAAGTCATATACCTCTATATTTAAGTATACCTATGTACCTTATGACTTTGGAAAAAGCTGCCCTTAGTGTATTTTATGCTCTTAAGACAGCAAGAGTTTTTGAGTAGGCTAGTCGTCTTATTAATTTTAGTCATTTCTTGCCCTGATATAAAGCTAGTGTAATAATTATTTTAGCACTGATTATTCTAACATCAAAATAGACAAAGAGATAAATTGTAATGCAGTTTTAATGTTTAAGCCATACCAAATATAGAAAATAAATCTGAGATGTTCCATTTTAACACGCTTTTATGAGCTCGGGCTGATAAACCCTTGACCCCTAAACTGTGTAAACGAAGCCTAACATTTCTCACATTGACATCGTATAATTCATTTTTAACGAGCCCCTACACAATTAAAAACGTTTGCAGACGCAATAACAATTTACAATATAAAATTGATGCCTGCGACCATTCGGCGCTTACTTTGTGTCAATAAATGATTAATTAACGTAAATGGGCTACAAAAGGTCACGGGAATAATTTTTACTTTATACTATACTTAAAAGGCGTCAGTCACGCACTATTGCTTTACGTTGGGTTTCTTACCTATTAGGACACTTAAATAATACTCGTAATTAGTACTCGCTGCAGACCACAGAAGCGAGACTAGTTTTTAAGTTTTCTAGCTTTCGCCCTGTAGAAGGTTTTGGGTGGGTTTGTTAAATTAAGTAAATACTCACAAATTAGCCTATAAACGTCCCACTGCTGGGCACAGGCCTCACCTCAACTCTCAAATTGTAAATAAAATAAATAAACAACAACATCACATACATTGATCTGGACTCTGTTGTAAGTAGCTTAAGCACTTGTGTTACAGATATCAGAATCAACTGTAGTATTACAAATGAACTTGAATAAATACATATTACACCCAGACCAATACAAACAGACATGTTCATGCACACAATTTTTGTACAGTGCGGGGATCGAACCCGCGACCTCTTGGTTAATAGTCAACTTCTTAACCATAAAACCAAAGTGATCTTCAAGTAAGTTCTACCTCGTACCTAGGTATCTGCATAGTTTACATGCCTGTTCCGTCGAAATTAGGCATCATTAATTTTACAATTGAAGAATAAATCGTACTTACGTATTGTTCGTTTTAGAGGCTTCGCGCTAAGGCAGACTGGATTACCATGTACTGTAATATTTAAAAAAAAAACGGACTGCTACAGGCGGGACTGGAATCCGCACCTCTCGCTCGCAGGCCAGGCGATTTCTTTAAGTGTGTTTTAATTTCACATGATAAATAAATTTGCATTGTTAATGCTAAACATATAGTAACTTAGCACGTTCTGTTATTAACCCTTATTAAAGCAGAAGTGAAATTTGTATGGCGGCTTTAACCACCAGTTAAAGTTGACTGAAAGGCTCATTTTATACATGCTTGCATTGATAAGATGGTGTCTAGGTACAGGGATGGAGGCCGGTGAGGTTTGCGCGATAAATTCATCGTATCTTAATCAGTACAACAAAATATTTTTATTTACATATTTGTTTTAGATGTCTAAACGCGCATTCGACTTAGTTAAGCTTCCATATAAGCATCTGATCGATCTGATCGAGCGTATTGATGACGACTAGGCTGAAATTTCTTACGTTAGTGGGGACTCTGAACCTGATATCGATCTTGCTTTAAATGTAATATTACGGCAATGAGGAGCTAGAGGAGATGACTCAGCATAGCCTTCAGCAGTTTCAAAAGAGTTTTAAGGTCATTCAAGGTCACCACCACAATTCATCACCATCGTACTTGCACGAGCTCTTAGTAGCCGTGATCGTACAGGGCTCAGTGCGCCAGCCAGGGACATGATAGAACATGGTCCTAGACGTGAGCCTGGTACCTAGTGGAAGAGGTGTCCTTGACCCTAAAACGTGTATTTTTGCAATAAAACTTTGTTAGTATTAATTTGTTGTTATTCAAAAATTATCCCCTAAACGGTCAGGATACAAGGAGCGGTTACAATTGTAACTACTAATCTTTTCCCCAAAATGGGCATAGTTACATATGGAACCTCACCTTATAGGCAAACCCAAATGAGTAAACTAGTAAATATGTCACTAATTACAGTCCTTAGGCATCCCCGAACCTATCGCAATACCAAAAATTTAAATTTAACCAAAAAAAAGTTCTGCCCTATCATTTAATGTAAATAGCCCTAGGTAGGTATAATAGGTTCAGTAAGGTTCAGTAATTTTATCAAAATTTTAAGTCAAACGATCATTCGGCTGTCGGAGTCGGCTCAGCAGAGACTAGCCATTCCAACGAATGGCCAATTCAATTTGCTGCTACGACCTCCACATTTACGGCTTAAACTTTTGATTGTTGCTCCTTTTTGGTCGAAATTGTCCGCAATTACCGGAGGACAGATGTCGGATGATCTTTTGATGGTTCATTATTATCCTAATGACGGTCGAAATTATTATATTACGTTGTCAATCTGGTCGATTGTCGCCGATGTCTCATTTCCTTTTCCTGATTACTTTATTATAATAAATAATAGTAGGATAATAAAATTGACAAAATTGTTTGGCCTTAGACATGGGTAGTTCCTGAATGAATGACACAAAAGAAGTACTTCACCTATCTATTAGTCCACATATATCACTCACTCACTTACGTTCAAAGCAGTTCCTTTAGTTCCTTTAGTTCATTTAGTTCAATGTAGTTCCGTCCAATAACTCAGTGATATTTTATTTTATTTTATTTATTCATGGCTCACATAACAAGTTACAGTCAGTGAATAACAAAAAGTAAAGTAGTATACAGAGCTAGACTGAAACTCTTAACATATGAGAGTAAAACGTACGGATATATTTTGTTAGTACAGAGGAGTGAGACAGTTGCACGGCCCAGAGGCCGTACTCTGCTGTCTTAATATATACGTACTTTCGACGCTTGTCATCTCACTCACACAGGCCCGCTTCCACCTTGAGCAAGAAAGACGATAAGACTCGAAAATACGGGCAAATTCCTGCCTAGTAGGGCTGAACCGAACCCAACTAATTAAAATAGCTGTTCACTTGTATCAATCCTTAGGTAAAAAATTACCAACTTAAACTAGCCGTGTAAAATAACACGACTGTTTTCAATGTTCATAAACTGTCAAAGTTTTGATACAAGTAATTGGCTATTTTAGTTGTTAGGATTATACGTCCAGTATAAGATTCCATTTTCGCGCCTAATCAGACTCCTTAATGTTTTAGGCAATGTAAGCGTAAATATTCTTTAACATGTCTAGAATAAGACTTAGTATTGCTTGAGTACCTGCCAAGTATAGATGTTATTTTTCATTGACAATGATAGATGGTTTTTGGATGCTTTTTAATTTTGTTTTGAAATTTTCCAGTTGCATTTACATTTTAATCATTGTACATAGAAATTGATTTTTAAATACGCCAACCTAGTGTAATTAATCAATGTGACTAAATTCTAGGTTGACAGTCCTAAGCCTGTGATAAGTATGAAGGAAAATCAGTTTTCTATGTAACATTTACGGCTTTTTAATTAATACGTTTTATTATTTCAATTCTTTGCTGCCGGAATCTTATAAAAAACCAATAGTCCTTAGAATAGTCAAAAATCGTTCACAATATATAATTAAGCGAAGCAATTATATCACTACTTCATTATTTAGTTCAAGGAACGTAAGTAAAGCCCCTATAGATCTACTGAACTAAATGAACTAATTGAACTAGATGAGTGATACATATCCCTAGCTCCCACTGAACTATATCACTCCTTTCAGTTCAGTGAACGATTTTGCGCATGTCTATTTGGCCTACCTAAGTTCTGCACGCACATCTCCCAACTTTGGGTGGCGGTGAAGCTTCGTCAAACCAGGCATTTAACCCTTGACAAAAAGAAGGGTATTGAAATTGCCCCCTGTGTGTGTCTGTGTATGTGTTTTTGTGTATGTATATCTGTGGAAAATAAAATACCGGTAATAAAATATCGGTTAATACTTATAATACTATGTAATCAAAATTATCTATCATTCACAACTTTGTTGTACCGGTTTCGAAGTATTTAAATTCGAACAGAAGAGTTTCGAAAGTAAAACAGAAGAGTTCGGAAAGGTTTCCCTATCTGTGGCATCATAGCTCTTAAATGGGTGGACCGATTTTAAAACGGATTTTTTTATTTGAAGGATATTTTAATCACGGAGGTTCTTAGCCATGGCTGGTCAAAATTCGTCCAGCCGTTGAAGCTCACCAGATGTCTTTCTGGCTCATTCGGTGATTTATTAACTTTATTTCTTTCAAATTCTTTATTAATGTTACTTACTTAAATGCACGTTTGGTGGCTTAAATTATCAGTGGATACTTAACAAATTGGGAATCGCGCACAAGGTAAAGCGATTTGTTGTAGGTAGGTAATCAAAGGACAGTCCTGTTGTCCAGCAATGCCAGTTATCGCTATTGGGGAACCTTTGTCGGTGCCCACTGTGCGACTGCGGTCTATTCTTAGAGTAATTGGACGAAACAAACGAATTATGTCATTAGTCAAGAACCACTGTGGTGTGCACCTGTCTTGTCTCCTGTCATGTCAGGACGGTAAAGTTACTGCTATTTTAACTTATTTGGATCTGCGTTCGTTATGGACGCAATTTTGTCAATTGATCTCTGAAACGCAAGTTTTCACTTCGATACTTCGTAGTATAGGTAGGTTATGTTATAAGGTTTTGTTGGACATTGCTGGGACTTTTTTCTGCATTAAAGATAATGGCTGTTTTTATTTTATTAAATGAAACCGTTAAAAATGACAATAGGTACTAACACACTCCATACTTACCTAGCGCAAAACTAAATGTTTTGCGTAAGGTAAGTATGGAGTGTGTTAGAGACTGTGAAATGAGCTTTACTTTCATATCATTTGAAAACGACGTCGATAGCGAATTTCGTTATCGACTATGCAAGTTAAAATTATCTAGGTGCTTGGAAGTAGATAATACTTTCGAAAGGATTTGAAGATTTTATAAGACTTAGACAAGGCTATAGCCTTGATAAATAAAAAATACAGAAGGTGTAGTGCCTAAGCAAGTGTGCAAATATGATGGCCACGTCCAAAAATACCAATAAAATACAGACGGCCTACTCCATGCCAATATTTTTGATGGCATACATGGCAAGTACCTATTATTACACATTCGATTATAAAGAAACGGCTCTACATTCGACGTTCCGTTCTTGGCGTTCTGCATCGCCTGCGCGAGTAACAGCTTGGCGAGGCTCTCCATGAGCAGAACTGTGCTGGCTGTACGTGCTGATCTGCCCCGCCACGATCATCGTGTTCAGCTGCGATGGAACTGGTAGCAGATTGAATACTTGTCTTAAGTAATTGGCTTGATTTTGCAACAAAATGCCTAAAAAGCCACTGCTTTTTAGGTCTTCAAACTGCCTTGCTCTGAACTAGCGAGGACATTTCAACAGACAGAAGGAAGTTAACGAAGCAATGTTTCTTTATGGATCGAATACGAGTAAGCAGAATACAACTTTACCCTCTTACATAAGTAACTTAAGAAAATAATAACAGGGTATAAACTTATAAATTGTGAAATAAGCAATTGATAAGCATTTTTTTTTCAATCCACTAAAATTTCAGTTATTCTACATATTTACCGCTGTACAGACATTGACCAGCCATTCTGACGTCAGAATGGACGGTCAACCTTAAATGCTTAAATTCTTTTAAATTATGTAATAAGCAATTCCCTCAACATGATAAGCAAATATAAGCAATTCATAAGTAAATTTTAGACACAATGTCAAAGGTAAATACGACTGTTGACCGGTGATTCTGACGTTCACTTGATTTTGCAACAAAATGCCTAGGTAGCTATTGCTCTTTAGGTCTTCAAACCGCCTGTATTTCAGAGGCCAGCGAGTATGCAAAAAATGAAGGCCACGTTCGAAAAGAAAACAAATGCCTAACTCCATACTTTATCTATATTTTCGATGCTAGCCACTTAGATCTGACACGCGGTATAGCTAGATGGCATTTCGAATCCCTGGACACACTACACAGAGTAGGACCTCACACAGCTGGTAACGTTACAGAGTAAGGTCACTGAATTTATTTTTTATTGCACGGACATTGCAACAGACAAAGGGAAGTTAACGAAGCAAGGTTTCTTTAAGGATCGAATTAGCAGAATACTATGCTTATCAAATTTCTATAAACCTAAAGAATTTTGTAGATTTTAGTGTGTAGATTAAAAAGAATAACACTCAAGGCAAAGTTGCATTAATTATTTAATTAAAGCGCTCATTGGTTCTGCTTGGCCTCCTTGGCGTTCTGCAGCGCCTGCGTGAGGTACAGCTTGGCGAGGCTCTGCGAGCAGAACTGGCTGATGTGCTGGCTGTACGTGCTGATCTGCCCCGCCACGATCATCGGGTTCAGCCGCGGCGGCACCGGCAGTGGCTTGAATAGCTTGTTCACGTCTGCAAGTTAATATATTCGATTATGCACTAAACTTTTTACCACTCGCAAGTTACGATCCCAAAACTTATAAGACCGCAATAGGCAAGATGACACATATTGTTAAAAAATTCCAAGGCCATGGTGTGTAAAAAAAACATAACCTCTATGAAGTTCCTTAAACCAATTCATTTCCATAAAGCTGTAGAAACCAATTTTTAATTACACAAAGTTCAACAAACATTTAGTCAATAGACTCCGATTTCCGATACTCTAACGTGACGTCAAGTTGGAGTATATCCATACAAAATCTATGGAGGCATATCTTTTTGAGTATATAAATGATTGGTGGTGTCATCTAGCCTAGTTTAATTATACAATCATTGCAGCGACCATAATGTCCGCCTCGGAATCCTTCCTTAAAATTACAGGTCATCACAAACTACAAACTAGTTATTTAATCTAAAATCGGATGGACATCTGTTTTTATATTTGAGTTCTAGTATTAACCAGACAAAAATATTTGTAACAAGCCTACATTATGGATTTTTTTGACAGGCATCAAGCTAAAAACAGTTCTGGCCTTCTGGAATATAGTAAGCATGGTTTAGCAAACCTTGTTATTAAGGTTGGTTAAGTACAGTGGCTTAACCAGAATTGGTAGGGTGAGTAAAAAAAATTGTGTGTTTATAAAAATTTCGTATTACCTTCTTCAGGCAGTGGCGGCTCGTCCTTGGCAGCGCGGGCCGCGTTCTCCTGCGCGCGCTTCACCATCCAGCGGTGCTTGTCCTGCTGCTGCCTCACCACCAGTTGCTGGTAGCGGTTGAACTTGATCGCTTCTTGGTTCAGCTCGTCAACACGCTCCATAAGGCTGCGAAGCTGGCCTGTTGTTTGTGAGAAAATAGTCAAAACATAGAAAAAAATGAGACAGTATTTAGATATGAAAGAACATGATAAAAATGCGAGACAAATATTTTGCAACAGTAAACAGAGATTTTATTACTTACTTGATGCTAAAACAATAAGGTATACCTGTGTTAGGATTTATTTGCTTTCAAATATTGAAAAGAAAAACATTATTGGTAAGGTCTTTCATAAACTAATAAAGTTAAAAATAAAAAATGCCAATACACACATAGATCACTCTATGGTTATCTTATCAATAACGACTAACGACAATTAGGGAGTATTTTAAGTGAAGAAAAATTTGTAAACCTTTTTTAACAACAATTGATTTTTGTATGTTACAATTATAGTTAGCAATCTGCTCAGCTGTTGAATATAGCCCACTAGTAATCTCTCTCACTTAAGTTCATAGTTTGACTGAGGCTAAGCATAATAAGTAAAGAATATAACTTGGCCAAGATCTTGCACAATTAAGGATACCAAAATAGTCGACCAAGACATTGTACCTTCAAGCACCGACGCAGTGCCAAGATCCAAGAACTTGGACCCCTCCTCCTCAGGTATCATCTCTTGCAGCTCCGACATCATGATATTAGTGAGCGGCGAGTTGCGAATTACAATAGGCACCTCGATGAAAAGACTCTCGTAACCGATCTTCAAGTTGCGGAGAGCTTCGGGCGTGTAGTCACCCTCTTTGTACATGGCGATTGCCTGGGAAATAATGTGAAATAATATTAACAAACTCTTGTAACTACATTTAAGTGACCATTTAAGTGATATCCATTTACAAGCTTCTCCGTGCTTCAGGAGGCACGTTAAGCTGTTGGTCCCGGTTAATAGAGTAATAACTAGTCATTAAGCGTAGTCCAAGGCCCTCGGGCCGCTTAATTGCATCTGACAGTAAGGTTGGCCCTTAATTTACAAACAACCCCACCTCCACCACCTCATAGTTGAGGAGAGGCCTGTGCCCAGCAAAGGGACCTATATAGGCTGATGAGATGAGATGAGATGTTACTGCATTATAAGCCACAACTAGTGTTTTGTTAATTTATCAATTTATTGCCATTGAGTGTAGTAGTACAGGCCCTAAAATAAAATAAAAGTAACATATTGAACTTAATGACCCCTGAGGGATATAGCAACAAATGTTAGGTATCAATCAATTATTATTAATTTGGCTATATCCACCAAGAGTGCTGCATAATGGAATATAATCAAAACAATTAAAAAATTGTGATATTTGATTGCCTCCACATGACCTGTTTATGAAAAATAAAGATTCTAAAAATACCCAAAATTTAGCTAGTAAAGATGATATTTTACGCTAACCATATATAACATATGTACCACTTTTATCTATCTGCAGCTCTATTACAATTTTTCGCATTTCAGACACTTAGAAAACTCATTCAAAGCTTGCATACAACCACTTATATGAACAGAACGTTACCAAACAACATTGCAGTTTTATACATACCTGAGGAGTCAGACGGTAAGCCTTCAGTGTGAGGAAGCCCCTAGCAGACTTTTTTGTGTCGTAGATGACAACAACACTCTCCTCTATAGAGGTCTGGTAGTGGTACTGTGATTCAAGGAGTGACTGGCTCAAAAAGTTGCCCACATCTGCACTCTGGTACCTGGGAAATAAGGTATGTGAAGTGATGTCAAAAGTCTTAGCATAAATATAGATAAGAGATGTTTACAATGGTGTCAAATCTTAACACATTTACGGACAGTGCGCCAGACACAATAAAAGTTATATTGTTGTAACATCTATAGCCATAGAGTGTCTGTCATACTTGTCAAGTAAAAATAACACTTTAAATTTTATTTGGAAAGTAGAGAGATTTCAAAACATTGTATATACTTAATGGTAATAGAAAAATCAATTTAAGTGTATTTATGTGAGAAACAGAAAAACAAATAGATTTAACTTAATAGTTGTTCATGCTGTACTCTTTAACAAAAGTTTTTTAATATATAAACTTGCAAAAAGCAACATTTGACAACTGTACACAGTAAATAGAACTCAAGAAATAGCACAGAAGTTAATGAAAGAAAATACTAACCATCCTACATGGAAATGATCAACATTGACTCTCCGCAGTCTCCTCATCATATCAAGCTGATATTCCTCCTCGTCCATGGTATCATCATGCTTGGGGAATGGAAAGCAGTTGGTGATCTCCAGGCGGTTCTCGACCACCAGACCCAGCAGGGCACCTTGGGCCACCTCCATATTGCTGCATGACTCTTCATGGCAATGTTTTACTATTTTCATTACCGCCTGTAATTAAGTTCAGTATTTTTTTTATATTGATACTTTTGGAATGTTTTGGACATGTTTCATCATGGACATGTCACATATGAGTGTGAATATTATTAAACCAAGCAAAACATGGTGAACCGTTTATGTGAAAGTGTAGGTAGCTTTGAGTCAGCTAATGCTATGAAACATAACTTAGATAATTGAGCTCTTAGCAGGAAACAGTGTATCGTGGGGCATAGAATTAATGCGCATAGGTTTCTTTTAGTTCGTAGGTGTATATTAACAAATAATTTAATAAAAACAACAAGAAATACATGACGTGTCGAGTCAAGATATTTGTTTATAGGTTAGATCGGGAAGTTTTGTTTTAACGATTTGTTCCGAATAATGATGAAAAATCAGACTTACCAATCCATCACATTGCACGTATGTAATAGCCGCTTCATTTTCAGGAACGCGTCTTGCAGACCCACCAGCACGATTCGCCATTTTCAAGTTTTTTTAAAAGAAGGAAGGAAAGAAAGGCGGATAATTGACACTTTTTTGACAGAATTGTTTTGTCTATGACGTTTATGTTTTCTTATTGTTGATATAATGTCGAGTCTTGTATTTAAATCGTCAACATATCCCTGATAAAACAACCCTTTTAAGGACAAAATCATTTTTCTATATAGGTAAATAGATTTGTTTTAGAGAATAGTAGACCTAGCCATAAATGTGCTTTTCATGCTTATTAAATCGAGTTTTATGGCTGTTGTCGTCGTCTGTTCAGTTATTCACTAAGTATTATTCTGCCTGACACGGAATAAAAACATAGACAAACGCATAGCAGTCAAAATCCTCTGTCAATGTCATAATCAGCCAGTCAGTGTCAAAATGATGATCGAAAAACAGAAATCCTTATCACCCAAGTTAAAAATAAATAATTATTTGCAGTCAAATTAAAGAACAAAAAATATCTTACACGCTCTTAGTGCTATCATGATTTTGTTTCTGATAGTTATCTTAATTGAAAGTTTTTCAAATACTCAATCAAGACCGCGATTGTTCTTCAAAGTTTGATTTCAATGTTTCTGCTTCATCTCTGCGAAAAGAAGAAGACGTATTTATCAAATTATGAGTCAACATAAGTTTTGGAAAGGGATTACACCATTGAATATCTCTTCATCACAGCAAGTACCTGAGAAAATCGTAAAAATTTGTTCCCTATGCGATGATTTCATTGTTCTAGGAAATGACCATGGCCTGTACCACTGCGACATTGAAAACGATTGCTTAGTATTTAGTAAAATCGGTGGCATTTCAGCTATTGACATATCATATCATGAAGACATACTTTACGTCGTAGATGTATATGGGCGCCTGTACAAAACAACCTCAAGTTTTAAAAACAAAGAGGAAATCATAGTGAAAGAGGAATCAAAGTGCTGTCCTCACGGGTTCAAAAGTTCAAGTTATAAAGTCAAATTCAGAAATGTGGTGTGCAGTGATTTTGGGCAGCTATTTATTAGCAGTGACGGGCAACTTTGGGGGTCCGGTGTTATGCCTCAAATAGGCTTAGATTCTAGTAGTATTAAGAAAGTTTTATTTTTTGAGGGACGGACAGTGTACAGTGCTTCTGTTGGACAAAATTTTGCAGCAGTGATAGCCAGGAAGAATGTTAGAAGATCAGGGAACTGTGACACTGAGAGTGATAATGATGATGAGGAGGTATTTGCATCAAATTGCTCACAATGCCAGACAATAATAGGCCTATCTTCCCCTGCGTCTGTGCCGTCCTTGTCGGAAACCTGCCCCCTAGGAGTTCAGATTAGCAAATCTAGTGAAGACTCTAGTAGTACAACAGCTCCACAAACAGATGTACATATTGATGCACATAGTTTTACTGAAGATTCTAGTCCCTCATCAGAAGAGTCAAAAATTGCAAGAAGCAATGCTACTCAGAAGGTCACTGAACTTGAAGCTTACAGTGCAGAAACTAAGTCACATGAAGACAATGATGAGAGCACAGAGAAAGACAATCAGAGCCCTCATGACAGTGCTGAGAAGATCAACAACATTTTCATAAACACAGATGCAGCAAGACAGTTCCTTAGCAGGCAGCTATCATGGGTGTCAGCTGGTGAAGACTATTTAGTGGAATACACAGAGAAGCCAACAAGAATCATCAAAGAAAATGTATCTAATCTCACCAACTTTGTGTATGAAGGTGTGAAAACTGTAGGCGACAAAGTAGCAACTTTATCCCGCCATGTCAGTGGCAGTAGTGATAACAATGAAGTAGTGGAACTCGAAAATAGGAACCACAATGAAGAATTTAATTCTCTCATGTACAGTTGCACTTCAAACTGTAATATGGATGACTTGCAATTTTCTACAAGTACAATTAGCAGTGAAAAGGAGTTTGAGGCTGCTAGAAAAAATGAGAACCTTAAAAATATGTCCAAACTGGGCAAAAATATCTTAGCAACTGAACTTTGGACCTGGGGAGACATATCATATGGCCAGTTAGGAATAGGTGATACAGTAAAAAGACTAAAACCAATGGTTGTTATGAGTTTAACAGGTTTTGGTCTCCAAAAAGTTTCTTGTGGCAAATGGCATTGTTCAGCTCTCACTTTGGATGGACGACTTTTTCTTTGGGGCTACAACCACTACCATCAAGTCACATTTGAAACAAGAGAGGACAAAAGTGGCCCCAAACAATTCACTGAAAATTCTGAAAGTGATAGAGTGAGAGATATGATAGCTACTGACCATCATACACTTGCTTACACACACAATGAAAATATTTTCTATATGGGCAAACACACTGATGGCTACACAGAATCCATTGTCAACTTAAATAAGAACAGTAAAGATGAAGAGATCAAAGAAAATGGCAAAGATGTGACTGTGAAAATTACTGAACCCCAAGTGTTCATAAATAAGCCCCAAAATATGTGTTATCACTGGAGAATATTGTCTTCTGGTAACATCAGTTATTGTTCTATTGAAGAGTCCATGAAATGTCCAGAATTTCAGGACCTGTCTATTGCTCAAAGGTACCTTGAAGAGTTGCTGTTGATATATCATTCCCTTATTAAACCATTTTTGAAGAAAAGTAAAGCTATCACTTCACATTCCATAATATATGAAACAGTTTGTGATATTTTTAGTGACATATTGAACACAACTGCCCTGAATGTGCTTTCAATGTGGCAATATGCAGAGAAGCACATAAACGAATGTGATATTTCTTTAATAAAAAATTTAGAAGAGTATATTTATTTGTACAGAAAGTATTACATAGCTGTAAGCAATCTGATTGTTATTGGTGGGTTTTCTAATGTAAACAGTATAGTTGATGTTCCAACGAGTATTTATAATTTGTTTAGTGATCAACTACCATCAAACAAGCAGAAAAACAATAAAAAGACTTTGGAAGCCATAGTAGCACTTGCTTTTGTGCAGCCATTAACAAGACTGAGCTCATACAAGTGTATAGCTCAGTCTCTATTGAGGTGTAAATCGAAAGCGAAAAAAGGCGATACCAAAAATATAGACGATAGATTGAACAAGGTTATATCATCATTAGATATGTTAATAGAAGAACAAGATAAGAAACGGAAAGAGGCAGACTTGACGAAACTATTTTGGGAGAGTATCGGTAAACCTCTTGAACAGTACAGGACGCCAGAACGTCGCCTAGTAAGGGAATCAAAATCACGTGCCCTTAACTTGGTGAACCCTGGCAGGTTTTCGTCGCACTGGTTTGTTTTATTCAATGACCTGTTCATTCATGTTGTGGGTAGCACGCCAAATGTACATCCGTTGGATACCCTTTGGGTGGAGACTGTCCACAATACAGACTCTGTTCAAAATGCCATTCAGCTTACGACACCTGAAGAGATTTTGTCAGTGTCTACCATTAGCGAGCAGGAGAAGACTGAATGGATTCATGCATTGAACTTATCTATTAGATCGGCGTTGAATAAGGAGTCCAATTTCAAGCCCCCGCCGGCAAGAACAGCGAGCTATACGTTTTCCAGCAAGAATGCGTTCTACAAAGATGCGAAGTACAGCGGGCGGTGGCTCGACGGCAAAGTCCATGGAAGCGGTAAATTGGAGTGGCCTGATGGGAAACTGTACGTTGGCCAATTCCAGCTCAACGTTTTATCTGGACATGGCAAGATGGAAATGCCTATGCAAGGTACATATTTATAATTAACCAATGAAAACACCATGTAAACCTCCCCAAAATCAAAATCGAGTAACTTTTCTAAATTTTTAATTTGCCTTTGAACCTGTGAATAATTAGACCTTACAAGAAAGGTCATATTTTTCTAAGATTTGAGGTACAAAGGATAAAACACTCGTGACAGGTGTAACAACATTCATAAATATTCTTTATCTGACGTTGAATATGAATCTTATTCTTTAGCACGTGTTTTTATTCTTTAAATCACATATTACTGTATTTAAAACCTTGGAATAATAAGCTACTAATCTAGAATGGCATTACACACTACCGCGTTAATAACATTTGATCCACAGGAAATTACGCAATCCCGCAATAAAATTAATGAAATTAAAAGCCTTCTTACATATTTTTAGGGATCTACGAAGGACAATGGAAGGACAATCTCCAAAACGGTTACGGAGTAATGAAGTACTCAAATGGCGACATCTACGAAGGATATTTCAAAGATGGCCTGCCTCACGGTCATGGCATAAAGAAGCAAGGAGACTTCACATCTTCATGCGCTACCATTTACACTGGAGAATGGGTGAACGGGGTCAAACAAGGTTACGGAGTCATGGACGATATAGGCAAGGGTGAGAAGTATTTGGGCAACTGGAGCGACAACAAAAAACATGGATGCGGCCTTATAGTCACGTTGGACGGTATTTACTATGAAGGTCTATTCATGCAGGATGTCCTCACGGTTAGTATTGCTAATGTGAAATGTGAGCGGTATAATTTATGCATTCTTTTACGTAATACATTCAAAGGCGTCTTATGTCTTGCACAGTAAAATTTAGACTCATTTGATGAGCAGAAGTAGAGCACTTTATTTATTAGGTAACGAATTGCAGACAATTATTGTTCATACAGCTAGCTACGTCGTGATATTGACATTCTTTTAAGTGAAGTAGAACATTTATTTTATCATCTCAATAGCTTGACCGTAACTGAGTGCAAATTTGTACGTACTATACGGAAAACGATTTTTTTATGTCAACAAAACATTACTTATCATCTTGGACGAACAGACAGTTCATAATTTATTAATTACCATGTTTACTTAACGATAAAACAATATAATTATTCTTAAAATAACGATGTAGCAGCTCCGATAAGTAGAAAGTTAGTGACATATTTATCTTTTTTATTACATATAGGCACAGTTTGTCCACAGTTCAGAGTTCGATTTCCAGTTCAATTTAAAAAACCGGTCAAGTGCGAGTTGGACTCGCGCACCGAGGGTTCCGTACAAACCTGTAGATAAGGAGTAGTAACTTTGAAATTTTCAAAATTTTCAAAAATATTTTTTTTATATGATGAAACTGAAAATTTAAGGTTTTCGTAATTTTTCCTATATCTGTACTATAAGACGTGACTTCGTACTACTAAATTTCAAGATTCTAAGTTTACGGGAAGTACCCTGTATTCCCGTGCGAGTTTCGAAAATTTGCGGCCTGTATCTTTTGATTGCGTTGGCTTAGAAGGTTGATTTTTCTACAGCTTCCAGGGACAGTAGACCTTAGTATCATATAGAAATTTCAGTTTGATACCTCCACGCGTTCCTGAGAAAAACGGTCTTGACAGACGGACGGACGGACAACAAAGTGATCTTATAAGGTTCCGTTTTTTTCTTTTGAGGTACGGAACCCTAAAAAGCATGAATATTTCATGTTGGAAACCACATACAAAATAGAAGACTGTCGTGATCATAATCCTAAAAAAAAGTATCTTATTATACCTACGCACAAACTCCCAAAAAGCACTAATTGCCCCTTCAGACTAAGTTCTGCCAGAACCATCACCAAAAAAACTCCTTCACCATTATCAATGCCATCATAACTGGTTTACATCTGGTTATTAATTGCTTACCATAATAATTAATGTTCTATTCCTGTCACACATAGGGTCATGGAGTAATGGTGTTTGAAGATGGAACACATTACGAAGGAGAATTCAGAGCAGCTGGCGTTTTCTCTGGCAAGGGCATCCTTACGTTTTCGAGCGGGGATAAGATAGAGGGTGCTCTGAGTGGCGCTTGGACTGAGGGTGTGAAGATATCCAATGCCACTATGCACCTTAATGTGTCCAATCCGGTGCTGCCGTCGAATTCTAAACCTAAGTGAGTATCATTAATAGTTATTTTTGGCTTGCGTATTGTTCGTCAGTGTCTCAGAGCATTGAATGTATCAAATCCGGTGCTGCCATCGAATTCCAAACCCAAGTGTGTAAGCTAAGAATCCCTTTTGGTTTGTTTACTGTATGTCATAGTTTTTTAGAGCAGAGATTAGACAGATGGCGCTCTAAGTGGCGCTTGGACTGAGGGTGTGAAGATATCCAATGCCACTATGCACTTAAATGTGTCCAATCCGGTGCTGCCGTCGAATTCTAAACCTAAGTGAGTATTATAAATAGTTATTTTTGGCTTGCGTACTGTTCGTCATAGTTTCATAGAGCAGAGATTAAACAGATGGTGCTCTAAGCGGCGCTTGGACTGAGGGTGTAAAGATATCCAATGCCACTATGAACTTGAATGTGTCCAATCCGGTGCTGCCGTCGAATTCTAAACCTAAGTGAGTATTATAAATAGTTATTTTTGGCTTGCGTACTGTTAGTCATAGTTTCATAGAGCAGAGATTAAACAGATGGCGCTCTAAGCGGCGCTTGGACTGAGGGTGTAAAGATATCCAATGCCACTATGAACTTGAATGTGGCCAATCCGGTGCTGCCTTCGAATTCTAAACCTAAGTGAGTATTATAAATAGTTATTTTTGGCTTGCGTACTGTTCGTCATAGTTTCATAGAGCAGAGATTAAACAGATGGCGCTCTAAGCGGCGCTTGGACTGAGGGTGTGAAGATATCCAATGCCACTATGAACTTGAATGTGTCCAATCCGGTGCTGCCTTCGAATTCTAAACCTAAGTGAGTATTCGATTAAAAAAAGAAGTTTCGACTTCAATAAAAGGCTGCAAAACGGAAACGGCGAAACTTCTTGCTATCGTAACCATTCAGGGCCAGATAAATATAGCAGCTAGTTATAGCTCTAATGCGAATACCACTTAAATAATCTGAAAAGAATGCGTAAACCAAATAATGTTGATGATGGTTCATAGCTAAATCCAATACTTTTGTTTCAGTTCCTTCGGAAAACTCAGTGTCGCGCCAAATCAAAAATGGAACGCGCTCTTCCGCCAATGCTTCCAATGCCTAGGAGTATCCGAAACGATCCTCACGCCAACCGGAAACCACTTCGCCAACGGTCCCTCAGGGCCTACCATAGACAATGTGAAGATCTGGCAGAACGTCGCCGTAGCCATATCCTGTTCCCATAAAGAGAAACACCATAGAACGCCGAGTAAGAGCAGCAGGGGCAGCGATATGCAGAAGTCAGTGGATTGTTTAGAGGTGATACCCAAATTTGGACAGAAATCGCTCTGTTTGGACGATTATACGGAGCTGAGATTGTATTTGCAAAATGTAAGTAAAGTAACATCTACATAAAATCTTACATGCCACATCAAGCTACATATTCATTTATGTTGCAAAATCACCCTTATTGCGTATGTATAAAATGCCGCAGTGATTAGCTTGACGTGTGGCCGGCTGTACGAAAGGAAAATCCGACGATGAAAGAATCAGAAGGCTATTGCAATACCGGCTTGCGTTTATTGGTTTCTTTCGGTTTACGCGAACAGTAGACATTGAAATGATAATTTTTTTACGGATCATTTCGCGATTTAGATACATTTTATTTAAACCTGACGTTTCGGACCCTTTTCAGCGTCCGTGGTAACAGGTAGACCGGCTTGCGTTATTTAAAATATGCATAATACTGTCCTAGTCTACCAATAATCATTTTACTTTGAGAAGGAACACTAGAATTATTTCAACTACTGTCTGAATTTGACACTTGAACTTATAGCGAAATCATGCTAATTAGAACCCCTTAACTTCCAGAACCATTTAAAAAATTTAAGGTCTCCAACAGAAAGTGGTTACTACTTTAAGGATCACAATTGCTTGCATACATTTTCTTCACAAGTTCTTAATGTCTTTGGCATAATAGTTTGATTAAAAGATTTACAATAGATTATTTTTATTTTTCTAACGCGAATCAATCATTCCTTTATGGGTTGGTTGGCATTGACTACATAACTGTAATTTCAAGGAATAAAGAAAATAATTCTATTACTAAAATGTGATCAAAAACCTTCTTTTTATTCTTGATGAGTCAAATTGATTAATTTACTTTGAAAGTTAAGTAGTAGTTTATTAAAGCATTTGGACTTCAGTGATAGAAGTGTGACATAGAATCTAATTCAAAAACTGCTAAACACTTTCAGACGGCGACCATAATATGACCCGTTTCATTTTACAGGCCTGCGAATCAAAGCATCACCCATTAGGCCAGCTAGTTCTAGGCCTAACAAACGCGTTCAACACCACATACGGAGGTGTTCGCGTCCACCCACTCTTACTAAGCCACGCTGTCAAAGAACTGAAGAGTATCACCTCAAGACTGTACCAAGTGGTCAGGTTATTGTTCCCGGCGTTGCCGCTAGAGGGCAGCGATGTCGTTCTAGCGTATAGAACGGATGGGGAGGAAGTGTACAGTGAAGACAGCAATCCTATTGATGGGTAAGTAGCTGGAGAATACAAGTTTGGTTTTTAAAGGAGCTCAGCTCAGTAGCATTTTTAACACGCTGTTTTTTGAGCTCGGGCCGTATTTATGTATGTATGTAACGGAATCTTTGAGCTCAATTTTCACCAACTTTCAGAAATCGAATTAATTTGAAACTTTGCAGACATATTAAGTACCGATGACAGTGCAATATTTTGATAAGAGATTTCCAGTATCGTTTTTAACTAAAAAAAATAATAATATTTGCTTGCTTGCGTGGGGTGGGGTGCTTGGTTTAGTATAGTATATACTCGTATTATAATCATTATATTATTGACAACTATAAAAAGAGAACTATGGAAACGACATAAAGTGTACCCCACGCTTTTTACTCTATTGTAATATAAATTCTTTGTACTCAGAAATGATTTTCTCTTTTCAGTTGGCAATAAAAGCGTGTTTTTTTAGTATTTTTCGAACTATTATTTTTAGGTTTTTTTTCTCATGAATATATTAAAACCATCTTAGGAGTCACTAAACGATCGGTAGTCTACCTTATTACTCTGATATGATGTTACTTGTTGGTCTTGCGACTGAGGCCTAGCAATGGAACCAATGTATTAAGTATCAAATGCCGTCTCTATCTCTAATGTAACCATGCTCTAGCTTACTACTTGAAAGCGCGGGATAGATAGATAAAAATACAGATGAAGTGTTACCGCATGCTATCTTTCTCTGGTTATTTATTCTAATTATAATAATAAGTAACAGTAGGAACACATACTCGAACACTTTTCTTGTACTTTATAATATCTTCCTTTTGACTATCTCCTGTTATTGTATGTTGCCGACTGTTAAATTTATCAATATTTAACTTTTTTTGATTGCCTCGTTGGTATAGTGGTAAAGTTTCTGTCTTACATCCGAGATGTCCTGGTTTCGAATCCTAGGTCGAGCCAAAATAGTTTTTGAGATTTTTTGTCATGAATTTCTCAAAAACAGCTAGGAGTCGGGAAGTTGGCGGTGTTACACTCCTGTGCCTCGGAAAGCACGTTAAGCCGTTGGTCCTGCGCCTGATCTCTCTCCGGTCATGTCGGATTGCCGTCTCACCGAACTTTGAGAGTGAAGGAACAGTGAGTGCACCTGTGTATTGCGCTTTCACTTGTGCACTATAAAATCTCCTGCGTAGTTGGCTGATCTCTGTTAAGATTGGCCGCCGTGGTCGAAATCGGCCAGAAGGACTATTATTATTATTTTACTTTTTCAGCGAGGTAGTATCAGCGGCGTCTCTTCTCCAGCCAACGTTACTGCCTCGAGTTCACCCGGCCCTCTTCGTGCTATACGCTCTCCACAATAAGCACGAAGATGATCTGTACTGGCGACGGCTTCTCAAGTGGAACAGGCAGCCAGACTTAACCCTGATGGCTTTCCTAGGGATTGACCAGTGAGTTTTTTTAACCTATAACTATAGCAATAGAGTCTATATTAGTCTAACTAGCTATATCCGGCACACTTCGAGCTTCACAACAGACGCAAAGATGATGTGGAACAGCCAGATTTGACCCTGACGGCCTTCTTGAGGATATACCAGTGAGTTTTGTACCTCGGTTTGATATTAGTTTCCTAGCATCACTACCTCGTGTTCACCCGGCCTTCTTCGTGCTATGCGCGATTTACAACAAACGTGAAAACGACCTCTAGTAGCGAAGACTGCTCAAGTGGAGCCGGCAACCAGACCTTACGCTGATATTTATCTAAGGGATTGATCAGTGAGTGTTGTCTCTTTTACTTGGATGATAATACTAATATTATGAAAGTAACTCTGTCTGTTTGTTTGTTACTCAATCACGTCCAAACTACTGAACCGATTTGCATGAAATTTGCTATGGAGACATTTTGATACACGAAAAAATACATAGGCTACTTTGACCGCGGGAAAATGACGCATTTCCATGGGAAAAAAATACTTTCCGGGGAATCTCATCGCTAAAATTGGTATTACAGGAAAACAACGCATTACAAAAAAACTACCTAATGCGGATGAAGTCCCGGGTAAAAGCTAGTGTCGATATAAGTTTCACTTTCATCTTTTTGCTATACGCGCTTCACAAAAAACGCGAGGACGACCTCTAGTGGTGAGGAACACTCAATATAGGATTTTAAACTATCGGTGCACGTTGCATTGTAACACTAATTCCTTGTTAACGAGTCTAAACTCGTTACATTTGAATGAGGTACTCACTGCTCGAAGTTTCGAATGGATTGCACACAGCCGTGGTCACGAGCCGAATGGTGGCGCGTGGCGTATTCTGGTCACCAGTCACCGGCCAGTTTAGACCCGTTATCAAGTAATCAGAGGACTCTACAAGTAGAATAGGCAGCCAACTGATAACTTTATTTTGCTTCTTAACCGTGTAACATTGTAAACATGATACACAAACGTAAAGACGACCTAGAGCCCTTTTGCGATTTTGCTTTCAGCTCAACAGAAGCGCTTCTATTTTTTAAGTTGCTTTGATTAGGGTCTTACTTTATAGTTTAGGTCAATTATGTTGTAGAGATAACAGTGTCAAACTAGATTAGATGTAACCGCTAGGCTAGAAACCGCTCCCCCCTGTCGGATCTCCACCTTGTCGTGGAGGGGGGGCTCAGTAACCGTGGCTTTGCCACCCACGGTGAAGCTAAGCGGGATTCCGGGAGGGGACGCTCCACGTGGGCTTGGGGAGGCCTGCGCAGGATGCGTCCAAGGTGCGGGTGTGGGGGACGGTTTTGGCTGTCCCTCGCAGTCGGGTGCGGTCGCGGGAGGAGAGACGTCTCGGTGTGTCGTTGCCGTGCGGCCTATCTCCCGCGACCAAACGGGGGCGCACCGTTTGATGGCGCTGCGGTGGGGCCGCAGAGGAAGAGGAGATGCGGTGTGTCGTTGCCGTCCTCCCTATCCTCTGCGGCCGTGTGGGAGTTAGTTTTGGTGGCGGAGCCCAACACCTTGCTCCGCCGCCAAGGAGTTTGTGGCCCTCGGGCTATCCGCCGGGGTGCCGTGGTGAATGCTCACGCGACCCCATGGCGCCCCACAATGGCGGAGTGTCGGAATGCGCTGTGGTTTTAGTGGGTATTACGGCCTTGCACACCAGCCGTTGAGTCCCACATACCCCCCTGCAGATGTGTGGGGGGCATGCGTAAAAGCATTTCCACAGCGAAAAAAAAAAAAAAAAAAGGCTAGAAACCGCTAGTTTTTTTTTGGGGTGGACTGTCCTCCCGGCAAGATGGATTGAAGCTGAAAAGAGAATTATTTTGCTTTAAATTTCCACTAAACGACGCCAGCGCAGGAACATTCATCCAACTGTAACCACTTGACAAAAACTAGAGCGGAAAGTCCACAATACAACTCACAATACACAGAAGATGCACCTGTAAACTCAATACTGACACCAACAAAAGACTTGACGCGTTCGCCACTACACGTGGCATCCTCAGGAGATGTTGTCGCTTCGGCAGATTACGAGCGCTGAGTGATTAGGCTGGCGTCGTTTAGTGGAAATTTAAAGCAAAATAATTCCTAATCCAACCTTCCTATAACACTTAAGACACACCTGAGTTTTTACTACCATAGTTGTTACTGTAAATTGGAATTATTTAAAAAGTTTTACATCTAATCAATCAAGGGTGAATATTAGTTTTTGGTGTGTGCCTCAGCCGCTTATTCCCTCTCTAGCGATATAAAAAAAACATTTAATTCATTCATTCCATTTCAGAAAATTCTGGGTAGGGTACAAAGGGCACACCCAGTCGCCACCGTACTCGCCCGTCAAGGAACAGCTGTTCCAAGAGGCGGTGGAGACGTTGCAGCAGCTTAAGACCACATTCTCGCCGATAGAGAAGCTGTTGGTCATCAGGACGACCTTCCAGAAGATGACCACAGCTGTACAGCAAGAGTTGGGTTAGTAATGTTCAACGTGTATGTAGATAGGTGGCTCTTCACGGGTGAAACACAGTTTTACTATATTCTTCTCTACCTCGTGTGTTCATGAGTTTTGAGACAAACTTTGTGCTAAAAAAAAGAAATAAAAAAATACTGGCTGCTATTTATTTCTTTTTCTAATTTTTAATTTCGAATGTTAACTTTTAATTCCTTCGATTTTCAAATTCATTTCTTTCAATTTTCTCGTGATGGAGCGAACAAAAGAATTGCGTGCGACCGTGATTTCGCTATTTAAGGCGGGAAAAATACCAATGGAGATTTTCCGTGAGGTGAAAACTCTTGGTGTGAGCCGTAACTTCGTGTATTACACTATTAAACGATACAAGGAGACAAGTTCTTTGCAAGATCGCCAAAGGAGTGGTCGGCCGCGCTCTGTAAGGACGCCTGCGAACATCAAAATCATCCGAGAGCGACTTCACCGAAATCCATGTCGAACTCAGAAAAAACTAGCTCTGCAGACTAATATTTCGCGCGTTTCAGTCAACAGAGTACTGAAATATGATCTTAAGGTGAAGGCGTATAGCCGTAGGAAAGTTCATTTTTTAAACGATCGCCTTAGTAAATTGCGACCCGAACGTTGTCCAATACATTTCTGCTTAGCCCAAAGGTATGACTGGTAGAGAATGCCCTACGGCGTTAAGTCCACCTTTTGTACAAAGTATTGTTGTGCAATAAAGCTTAAATAAATAAATAAATAAATACTGCTTAAGAGACACGATGCGAGGAAAATACTCTTCACCGATGAGAAAATCTTTACTGTCGAAGAAAAGTTCAACCGACAAAACAATAAAGTGTATGCAAAAAGTAGCAAGGACGTCCCAGCTTCAGCACGGAATGTCTCGCGTACTCATCATCCGGCTAGTGTGATGGTATGGTGGGGAGTTTCGTATGAAGGTGTCACTCCGCTCCATTTCTGTCAACAAGGCGTCAATGTGAAAGCCAAGAACTATCAAACTGACATCTTGGAGCCTGTTGTGAAAACCCTGTCCCTTACTTTGTTTCACAACAAGGATTGGGTTATCCAACAGGACTCAGCGCCATCCCATAAAGCAAAAACTACCCAAGCGTGGTTGAGGGAAAATGTGCCGGCCTTCATCGCGGCGAACGAATGGCCTCTTCCAGCCCCGACCTCAACCCGCTGGATTATGCTTTATGGGCTGAGCTAGAGCTCAGGGCCTGCCGAAAGTCCCATCCAAACTTGGAGTCACTGAAGCGAGCTCTTGTCCGAGAAGCAAAACGAATCCCGCTGGAAAAGATTCGTGCCGTCATTGATGACTGGCCAAATCGACTAAGGCCTGTATTAAAAACAAGGGTGGTCATTTTGAATAATAATAATTATTTTTTGTTTAATATTATCTACTAATTGTTTCCTGAAAATTAAAAAAGTTATGCAACTTTTATTTCGTCTCAAAACTTATGCACACACGAGGTACAGGCATTATGTTGGAAACAGTCCACTACTTAAGACCATATATTTTAGACCATAAGATTTTATTTAAACAAGGGATAAATTTTTGCAATATAGTAAGTATTATACAAAGATTCGGCGATTAATGAAATCTCATAATATTTCTACTCCTCCAGGTCAAAACTACCTGTGGAGTATGGACGAGTTGTTCCCCGTTTTCCATTTCGTGGTGGTGCGAGCCCGGGTACTGCAACTCGGCTCCGAAATACACTTTGTGGAAGACTTCCTTGAGCCGGCAGTCCAGCATGGGGAACTGGGGCTTATGTTCACGACGTTAAAGGTGAGATTCGGTTGTACAAATCGAGATTAGCTTGTGCGATGATGTATCTCCAATTTTTTCTTTGCATTCGTCATCATCTTTATGAAATTGTTATTTTTTTGTGTATATCAATTAACATTGTAGACGATGAAAAATAATGAATTATTAAAACAACACAACATAAATGATTTAAGGATAGAGCTTGCGTGAGCTTTTGCGAATATTGTATGTAAGTAAATTATTCATTAATTGTATGCTGTTACACAACAGTATTCAAGCTGGTACACTTATAAATAAATAAATAAAAACCAATTCTCTATGTCCGGTGAATTATAATCAGCTACAAAAACCATTACTTAACGACAGTCCACCCCAAAAGAAAAAGAAAGTCTAGCAGTTTCTAGCCGTCTTCATCTAACAGCGTAACTTTGCGGAAATCCATAACTAAAGTTAAAAACTACTTACATTTTTTTTCAGGCGTGCTACTTCCAAATACTTCAAGAAAAGATGTCTATCAACTAGTAAGGGTAAAAACGATACTAAATTGTATGGAATTGCAATGATCTCGCAATATGTTATTGGTGCGTCGTGTTTTGTCTTTCAATCAATTTTAATGAAAAAATAATGCTATTTTTTCGTATTGTATTTAATGAATTGAGAATTAATTTTGGTCGAAAGCATTAGTTTCTTTTTTTTATTAAATTCCAAAGCTCTTATTTTCATGAAATTATATTGATACGATTATTTTAGCAATAACTCTCTGATTGACATAACGTTATGTAGGTGTTTATTAATGATGTAGAAGGAATATATGCTAATATATTTTTAGCTTATTACTAGTTATGAAAATGTATGTAGAATATGAAAGGATATAGCTATTTTTGTTATGAGATTAATTTCAAATCTTTGTGGTATCATCGGCAATATCGCACAGTTTTATAGTACTTGACATAAATTTCACATAAAATTCTTGGTTTTAAAGCAATGGACCCTTATTTAAGAATTCATAAATGTTTGTTTTTACTAACCATTATAAGAAAATCGTTAATGTTACGTCCAGAAAAAGTCTACTATATGGCTCTATAATAGTTTTAGTACGCATGTTTTTTTTGTTTGTTATTTATTCACTTGTTTTACAACCAATTTTAATTTTATTGTAGCATTGCGTAACTTGTGTATGTAAGGTTTTTAAGTGAAATTTGTTTTAAGTTTAATTAAAAACCCGTAAATATTTAACCCAAAGGCATCCCAAAAATAAAAATAAAATACTCTTCATTAGATGTAATATGTAATTAATCAAGTAACAAAGATGCTTAGAGAGCAAAACTATTTTTTTAAATAATTTTATTCTTTTTTACATCTTTCGTACTACAAAAATACTCTCGTCTTCTTAACTTTAATCTAAGTACCAATTATTTATGTTAAATACATACGATCTACTACGATACGATATATTATATAATTTTTTTATTTGTATCAGGGTTGTAGACTCACACTTTTGTTCAAATCTTCATTATAACTAAAAATTTTAGTCTACCAATAGACTTAACTCTACCGCGTCATCCCCTTCAAAGTGATCATCAAGGAAATCCCCGTAGTAACGCGTAGTTTTACAAAAATAAATTAAAAATACAATTTCATCAGCCCTAATGTCAAAGATTCGCTCGCAGAGATGGCTGCTTACTTTTGTGATGTTATTATTGTGCCAAAAATATGTTATTGTTGTTGTTTTTAGTTCTCACGTATCAATCAATCAACCTGTGTACTAATTATTACTGTTACAATTTTATTTTTATGTTTTCCTAGTCAGTAAAACTAATTTTTTTTTTCAACGGATTTGAAATATAACTGCTAGTTTTATTATTATCTTGGATATAGAAAAAGATAGATAGATCACAGACTTGGCAAATAAGGAAATCTGATGACTGAGCCACTTCGTTGTTATTTTTCTATTTGAACAAACATACTAATTACGTAACCAAGTCCAAAAGTTATTTTTGTATTACTTGATATAATAGTTAATTCTGTGTTCCATCATAACAAATATTTAAGGCGCTTAAGTTTTTTATTTGCTTCACAAAAATATGTATTTTTAGTAAAATTTTAAGACACAAAAATGATAATTTATTTTTTGCCGCATTTTGCCATATTATTTTTTCTTTTTATTCATTTATGATACGTCATATTACAGTATCTCAGTTAAGGCGCTTTAATTATGCGTAAGTAGTGTTAGTGGTATGTAGATGTTTATTTTATGAAATATTTGCTTTATATTGTAATTTAATTAATAAAATGTTAACATGACAAATGTTATAACTTGAATAAAAAAATAATTATTTATGGCAGGAAAGAAAACGGAGTCCTACGTTTTCTCAGATGCTATGTATTAGCAAAGCTGTTTATTTGAAATTAATGAGTGCATACACAGCTCTAACAAGTAACTCCTGAAATCAAATTCTTGGAATGTTGTTATGTGTCTAAACATTACTCGCCATTAAATAGCGAAAATATAATCCTTGAGGACAAACCGCTCAAGTTATCCCAAAATAATCCAAAGGTTAGTAGTACAAATGATAATGGTCAATGAAATATTGTGACAACTTGTCGATTATTCAGGAAAGGAGATTATTATAAACAAAAATATGATAAGAACTGGCAACACCAATACCTAAAAAAATGACCTGGCAATGTTAATTGGACCGTTTGTTATAGTTTAGGCTAGATTCACACGTTAATATTTTCAAAAACTTTGCACGTTCGTAATACCCATCAAATTGATCATATAACAAGAAACATGCCGAGTGAATCTAGCTCCCTACCATATCATTATATGTAGATTATAAACGTTACATAATTATTATAATATTTATATCATTCTTGTCACTGTGTATTTGAAGTGTGCGTTTAAATTTTAAAAATATATAAACTTTAATAAAGTTCGCAGAAAATAATACAGATTTTATTATTTATCTCTTTAGAGGAATCCTATAATAAGGCGTTCATCTCCTAAAATACTCGCCATTGCCGCTTACAACAATAAGATTTCGCTATTTTCTATGGTAATTAGGTACTCACTAGTTAAAATAAAAGCCGTTACATTTTTTATTAAGGCTATTTATTTCATTCCTATAAAATAACATACCAAAGGTCTCTTTTGTACAACATCATATCAAAAATGTACACCATAATATAAATTTCGTCTCAGGTAAATGTTACCTAGCTACTCTCGTGATTTTTTCCTATTTTCGTGGCTATTACACATAAATATATTAATTATAGTCCTCTCACTTGCCTAGTCTCTGATAGTTACAAAATGTTCACAATACCGTCGTGTCAAGTAATGCTGTACAAGATATCTACACAATGCTTGTAACGAGTCCTAATTATTGTAATAATTCATTGTTAAGTGAAATTGAATGCTGAAGACTATGTTATCTAAAAAATATGGAATATTGGGTGGGTTGACGTCTAACAAATATTGCACATGGTATTGGAATACTACGAGTAAAACAAGCGGAACAACTTTGGGGTTCGTATTCTATACAGACTGTTTGATAGCAAGTTACAAAGCTTGAATGGGATGACAGTTGTCACAATTCATCATTTAAAACCGTATAATAATGGATCCCACAAAAAAATGCTGTTGTGAATCAAAAGATCTTAGATGTCTTAGAGAAAAGGGTCCGAAACGTCAGGTTAAAACAAAATGTAAATAAATCGCGAAATAATCCGTAAAAAGTGTATCATTTTAAGATCTTAGATGTTCAAAATAGTACAGAACTTTTTTTTACTAACAGCCATAACAACAATATAATATCGTCTAGTACATGTAAAAACAAAAATATTTATCATGGTGTCAACTGAGATCCTCTCTGGCTTGCATCCTGCTTCGGTACATCCTGTATAAATTATAATCAAAACCATACAATAAAGCGTTTGCTGTAAGTCTTCTATAAGCCAGAACTTGGAGCATCATAATATAAAAATGCTGGGCAGTGAAAGGTGGGTGGCTTTGTTTGTCTGCACACTCGAGAGTATTCTTTAGTTACAGGCAAGAATTTCGCTTCACAATTACGTAACACATTAAATAGCGTCAAAAATTAAAGATATGTAGATAGCATAGGCACAACCTTAACATCGAAAGGTTAAAAATAACGGACTAAACAATTTTTGTTCGGATTTATTCACCACTATGGTATTTGTACTTTACAAAGCAACATTAAGATAACGCAACAGGAAAGAGAAAATTGTAAATACATCGTTGAAAATAACGTAATGTTTTGTAGCAGTTAACTTAACAAATAATGGAACACCGCAACACATTAACAAAACAGAAGACACAAATAAAAAGATGTAATAAACTCGCGTTTGGTCATTATTGCTTAAAATTGCAGTACAATGTCCGTCAACAATCATACACATGGAAGATAAAGGCTAGTAACATTATGTAGATAATGTAGAGCGTGGTCTCTTTCTTAGTGTTAGAATTGGCTTGTAACAGTAAAAAACGTAGAAGCTAACTCAGATGATCAAGTTTTGCCAATATTCACACGACATTATTTTCCATTGTTGCATAAAACGGGAAATCTTGCAGGGTTTAGGGCTGCAAGCCTCTGATTTATTGAATATTTTATAACAGAGGAACATAATAAGCTTTAATGTCTGCCTTCCACTGCGAGGGATGCGGTCTCCGTACGGAGTCCTATAAATCGCAAAAGCAATTTTCGTAGTTCCACTGCAAATGGTAGGATTTCTAAGAAAATATCCGTTGCCAGTCCGTACGGGGCTAGTTTCGATCGAAATGAAAGACAGTCATTAAAATTCAGCAGTGGGATTATCAATCGCAAAATTAGAGGATATGCTAGCCTTTTCCACCTTG
The DNA here is from genome assembly GCA_963921415.1 of Pyrausta despicata. Classification (NCBI taxonomy): domain Eukaryota; kingdom Metazoa; phylum Arthropoda; class Insecta; order Lepidoptera; family Crambidae; genus Pyrausta; species Pyrausta despicata. The sequence continues at coordinate 13,972,103 of OY992848.1, forward strand.
TATACAATTAATTGACCTTTTTAATGTATGTCACGTCAAAAGCCAAATACAACAAATTCTTACGCAGTCGGTGCAAATGAACCTTAGGTTCCATTATCGTCAAATGATCTCGTCAAGGAGCACCGCGGAATAACATAATATTTTTCACATATAAAATCATTATTTTGATATATTGAATCTCAATAAAAAAGGAATATTCCAAAGTTTAAGTTCATTGCATTAATCCAATCCCTAACTAATATTTTCTATACACCAATGTTAAATTACAATATAAAAATATTTCGCAAATTATTAAAGATCAACTAATACCCAAATCTTGCTAGTTAGATGTTAGACATAAAAAAGTTTCATTACATTTCATTAATATAATAAGATATTAATAGAAAATATCAACCAAATTTTATTGCATGCATTTAGTTTTAAATAAAATTAACAATATTACATTCTAAATAAGACTGTTGGACGATTTTTATAGTCAAATTTTACAATAATAAAAAGTAGATAAAATTCTAAGTCACACAGGGACATGTTCTAGTAAGCCTAAGTTAAATATTGTTTAAAGAAAACGCGTCATTTAAACAACAGAATGCTTACAACTAGAGAAATCAACGTATATATTACTATAACATCCTACTCTACGTGTTAATGCTTACAAATAAATGCCGTCTACAGTGGTCTATGGGTGGTAATGAAATTATAATACACTGATTTGCCAAGTAATCCACACTTCTATGGTCGCGTGTTTGTGTTATTTTTGACATTTCATTATATTTCATAACTAAACGATCACGCATTTCATTGGGCCCTAAGGCTACATCAATTAATAAGCTTTTATTTGGTGATGGCAAATATTTATAAAGCCATGCTGCCTAGTTTTAGGCGCAATCTTCTTGAACTGCCATAAGAGCATGGAAATTACTCAATTTCTTTTATCTTTCAACAGCCAAAAAGTCAAAAAGGCTGTACCTTCTGTTCTTTCAAGCTAACAAAACATTTGGTAGACTTGAATGTATGTCACCCAGTGTTGCCAACTTGGCAACTTTGTAGCTAGATTTGGCAACTTTCTGATGTTAGGCAGCTACATTTTTTAAAAACTTGTAGCTAAACTATTTAGCTACTTTTTCTAGCAACTTTTGGTTTTGAGATTTTTTATATGCTTACAGCGGTAAAATTTTTAACCCCTAATAAAATACTTACTAGTAGCTATAAACAACTACCAGAGTGAGCTAGATGATGTTTCATAGAGTTTGGCAAACGTGTCTTGTCCACTAGAAATGGCGGCAATTTGAAAATCTTGCAGATAGAATATCAACGTTGTGTCTTTGTTCGAAGCTAAGTTTATTCCTCGTATTTGTGTACTTACTTTCTTTACAAAAATACAATAACATAAATACAAGTATCAAATATAACTATAAACATTCACAGGACGTTGATATCTGCAAGATTTTTAAAATTGCCGCTATTTCTCTAATGAACAAAACTCGCTTGCCATACTCTATGATTCGCGTACCTACTCACTCTAGCTAGGGGATTTCCCTTAAATTAGCTAGGTCTTTAAATGAGCCGTGAATCCCTGATTCCCCGGCTTTGTTTATGTTATTGTTGTGTTTGTTGTTATCGGTGGTAGGAAACAGACAGAAGATATATTTTGTGTTCAAGAAAAAATAGTAACAGTGAGATAATAATGGAGTTACCTTTAAAAAAAGACTTACGCACAGAAGTATAGATCGGAGTGGGAAAATATGGATGAATTTAAAGGTTGGTTAAAACCATCAAGTGGAGACTCAACCAAGGCATTTTGTACATATTGTTGTATGGAAATACTCGCCAAGTTCTTTGATATTAAGAAACATGCCCAGACGAAGAAACATAAACAAAAAGTGGAATTTAAAGCAGGTAGGTACATAATAGATATAGATAGATAAACACTTTATTGCTCTCACGCTGTTCAAAACATTTGCAATAGTTAAATACCAGGTTATACATTGTGGTCAAGGCGATCTTATAGATTGAAGCGATCTCTTCCAGACAACCTAAGAATAGTTTAATAATGTAATTTCGGTGTGAGAAAAAAATAGATTTTAAATCTGGTCGTATCTAAAAAAAGAAAATAATGTTATTTGAGTATTTATAGTTCAGTATTTAGGTATTTGCCTTTCAGGTTCTTGAGAGTGTGAGTGTGTAAAAAGTAATTACCTACTATCTTTATTTACAGGCAATAAAGAGATTCCATTCAAAGTTATTGCCAAAGAAAGCTCAAGCAGGCCTTCTGATGAAGCTGAAGGCGCTCTGTCGTTATTTATCGCAGAGCATTGTTCAACTATGAGTGTGGATCATTTAGAATAGCTGATTTAATGAAAAAATTTGTTTCATTTCGTGAATTAACATTTTAAACTTTATTGAGAAATTTAGCTACTTCTAGCAACTTTTTAGGTTAAAAAAAATACCCAATCTAGCAACTTTCTGGTATATGTCTAGCTACAAGCCTTAGGTGGGAGTTGGCAACACTGATGTCACCTACTACTTTTCTGGTAGGACCATAAACATTTCAGTGGATACCCAGTCTATAGGAGGGGGATGCACAATGATTGGAAAATCACAGGAAAAATGATACGTAGATACAACTAGCGATCGCGTATACCTACTAAAATATACGTATACAGGTACGTACATACCTGCGCGTAGCGACTAAATAACAAACTAACATGTACACTAAGAAAATAATGAAACCATACAAGCCAAGTATAAAATCGAGCTTTCGTCTCATTTAAGTTAATAAAAATCTTATTTACACGGGTAATACCAAAACAATAATAGATTGATATTGTTTAAAAATAATTATAAAAAAAACAATAAAACGATTTTGCTAAGCAATTATAAAACAATAAATAGATGGCGTTGTATGAGCCAAGGTGAAGATGTGTCGGTAAACTGCGTCATGACAAATATTCTGTTCTCGTAAATGCTATCCCTTAAACCAATTGTGGGTGCCGAATGTGCGTTAGAGTGCTAAAGTCCTTAAAAGTCGAAATTTCGAGTTGCTTAATCAACTAATACTGAAAGCACCATTTCGTATTACCTAATTTTAATCAATTCTTATATAAATCCGATAGTTTTAATTTTGAATTTTGTGTTTTCGTTAAAGGTCAACCATACCAAAGACTAATGAAAGTTACTTAATGGATATAGTAAATTGGGGTCAGTTTTCATTTTATCTTACAGGCTAACTCATATTTAAAATAATAATTTATAAAATATCGCCTTTTAATAGTAGTTGCCCCTTAAATACGTAGTGCAGGATCCTGACATCCAAAAGTTGCATATTAAAATATTTTAGATACATTACATTTTATAGAATAATAATTGTGTAAAATGGCATCAAATACTAAAAAAACTAGTTTAATACTGAGACGATAATCATAAGATGCAGCATTTTGATTTCCATCGCAAAGAAGAAAACTAATCGCATTTCATTGACATCGGTCTCATATCTAATAATAAATTGGAAGAGCTTGTGACCTTTCCGAAGCGTCAGTATTTCATAACAACTGCAACCGTGCAAAAATAGAAAAAGCATTAAATATTAAAACAGTAATTAGCTAAACGCAAACTCCGGCAACATATTTTTTGTATGTCACATTGATTTACATACATCTTAAACAAGCCTTTTTTGAAGGATTAATCATATATCTAAATCAAAAAAATGAGTTTATAAAATTCTAAGGAAGAATGGTATCTTTCTACCCGACTGCAGCGATGCCGAAAAGGAGGATTATGTTTTTATATGACTATCAAATTATACTTTCACGCCCTTTTGAAGAATCTGTACGATATTCGTTTTCTTCTACACGATAGTATTTTATTAATACACACATATAGATGCCAAGTCGATCTGATACTTGTTTCACCCGTGTTGTAATAATTATACATACTTTAATTAATTACATTTAAATCATATGACACTCACGCGATTGACTTCTTGTCACCGATGCATTGAAGGGGGAAATATGATTAATTTTACTGCATAACTTCAAGGCGCTCACGCCGGCTCCTTATCTAAGCATATAACTTTACACATTACATTACTGTGTACAGACCTTAACAATAGTCTGTTTACACTATTTTCTATTTCATAATGCGGTCAAAATACCTTGCTTTCTGATATCTCATACAATATTAATCACATTTATACCTAATTTTAATCTCATAGTTACAATGCGGTAACTGATAATGAACAAGATGCATGTAGACAGTTTAGAAACATATATAAATATGGCATTTTTGTTTTCATCACAAATTACAAAATAGTGTAACACCGAATAATATGACAGTGCGCGATCTTATACACCTTAAGTGCTATATTCCACCTGATTTTACGTTTAAAAAGTTATATAATATTTATATACATTACATTTATTCACAATCGTCGATATCTAAATCAATGATCAAGCGTCGTTCTGTTTTTATATTCATAAAAAATATTTACATTATGATTCCACTTAACTGGACACGTACCTTTTGAATGCCAGTCGGATTTCGATGGAACTCTTGAATACTATATCTAGTTTATGATACACAGTGTTACGAGCGATGGAAATGTGGGGGTGGGGGGGCGACAGCGGACCAATTCAAAACACACTTGAAGAACGCGAACACGAAAAACGGGACAACGAACAACGAAGAAATGCGGCGACCACATCGACGAAAGTATCCTAACTTACTCGTATTTGATCCCAAGCGTGATATTGAAAGAGAACATTTAATCGAAGACGTCCGAACAGAGGTAAACAGGTTTTTTTTTAAAGTCAAAATTTCATCGCGCATCATCGGAAAGGGTCACCGCGGGCCGAAACGGGGAGACTTCAGAACAGAGGCCATACTCGCAAACGTTTCGTTCTTATTTTCGTGTCTAACCAGAGCGTTCTCTCGCATGGTCAACTTGTTAGAGTGCCATAGATGGTCACATCCGAAAATATGGACAACGGCTAAGGGACAAGGGCAGCAGATCAGACGGACCACATAGTATTACGCACTAGGAGACACCTTAACTGTAAGATAGGTACAAATAACGTCCGCACTATCCAGAAGGCAAAATTGGCACTTAAGACGAAATTCGCTCCGTTGTCTATGGTTCGCTATGTGAGGGGCGAGCCGCCGCCGGGCTGCGTCGGGTTGTACGGGTGGTTCGAGTTGCGCAACACTGTGTACACACTGTCCACCTTGCTTAGTTTCTCGAAAAACGGTATCAAGTCCAATAGTTCTGAGTCTGTCATGTCGTCGAACCAGGACGCGACAGGTACCTGCAAAAGATATAAGTTATGAGTTACCGCCCACTAATCGTTTCTGCTTAGCCCAAAGGTATGGCTGGTAGAGAAAGCCCTACGGCGTTAACTCCACATTTTGTGCAAAGTTTTGTTGTGCAATAAAGCTTAAATAAATAAAGAAGACGATCACTTTGGTGTAATGGTCAAGAAGTTGACTATTAACCAAGAGGTCGCAGTTTCGATCCCCATCCTGTACAAACATTTGTGTGCATCAACATGACTGTTTGTACTGGTCTGGGTGTTATGTTATATGTATTTATTTAAGTTTTAATACCACTGTTGATTCTGATATCTGCAACACAAGTGCTTTAGCCACTTACCACGGATCAGATCAATGTATGTGATGTTGTTGTATTATTATTATTATATGTAGTATCCGCTAGAATATCACAGCACAAGGCCGGTCCTTTTGGAATTGTAATGAGTTAATCTTTAGTAACGTATTTACGTACGAAAGAATTGGCCTATAACCCCATTAAAAAAAATAAGTTTACATTTTCCAAGTATGTAAGTAATAACATATTTTAATGCAATAAATTGTTAATGAATCATTGTTTAAAAGTGGCATAAATTTCTTGCAAGATAGGCGTAAAACCGCAAACCGACTGCAAGATATATAACTTGCAAGACTTTTCGCAATCGGTTATTAAGCTATCATCGAAGATAAGTGCACAATGACATTATCATCATAAAAGCGCATTGTCTTCGTATCGTCGTTTAACCGTATTATCCTTATCTACACTGACCAGGACAATTGCTTCGAATGCAACTGTATTGGCCGCGAAAAGTAAATGGCACACTGGACGTAAGTAGAAACTGTTTACATGAGTGAGCTAGATTTACGTAAGTAAATATGTGCAGTACTATAGGAAATAAGGTCAAGATTTGTTGATATTGTCTTTAACCATCTTCCGATCTAAGATCAAAAGAATTACTTAGGAAATGGTTCCTGGAAAGCGCTTTGAATGTCGGGAGACCTCAAGATAAACATCCAAAATTCAATTTTAATCTTAGATACCGCGATTCAGGAACGTATGTGACTAATAACGCCATCTAGGTATTTAGAGCAGTATCAGGATGTGTTGCTTAAACCATTCAGCATGTGCTGAAGTGACAGCACCCGTAGATGTCGCCACACTAACTATTTTTTCTGGCTTCATAATCATACCAAATTGATCAGTTATGTATTTAAAGGTTTTAGCTGGCACAATTGAAAATTCGGACATAGTCTTCGAGGTAAACAGTCCTCCTCGTAGTTGGAACATACAGCTGGCACAATGTACTACAGTTATACTCACATTAATTTCTCAAAAACAGCTCGACGTCGGGAAGTTGGCGGTGTTACATCCCCGTGCCTCGGAAAGCCCGGTAAGCCGTTGATCCTACGCCTGATCTCTCTCCGGTCATGTCGGATTGCCGTCTCACCGAATTTTGAGAGTGATGGAACAGTGAGTGCACCTGTGTATTGCGTTTACACTTGTGCACTATAATATCTCCTGTGTAGTTGGCTGATTTCTGTTGAGATTGGCCGCCGTGGTGGAAATCGGACGGGAGGACTATTATTATTATACTCACAGCATTGTCCGGATGGAATATGTACGAGGCGGGCGAGTTGTCGACGATGACGACGCGGCGCAGGTCGCGCCCGAGGCTGTTTAGGTCCTTCACGTAGTTGCCGCGGTGGAACACGCAGCTGTCGCGGAAGAGACGAGCGCGGAACACGCCCCATCTGTAACAGGTGAAACAAGTTTTACATTTCGACCGATAGGTTAACGTAACGTCACGGAAGTGGTTGTCGGTTGACCACATCTTTCACCAGAAACTATGCCTTTAAACATGATCTTCCTGAAGGCAGAACGATCTTCGTACGATCTTCTGGGCTGCTGGAAAACGATCAGGAAAGGAAATTTTCGGAGAGCCTGCGTTTAGCAGTCAGCGTCCTGTCTGTGTAAATAATGATGAGGGCTCAAATCAAGTGGCAGTTGCCAGGGCACATATGACAAAGATCTGATGGCCGTTGGAGCAAACATCTTCACACGTATTGCGGCCACCGACAAGATGCAGTGACAACGTTTTGATAGCCGCAGGATAAAATTGGAAGCAGACCGACTCTCAGTGGGTCGAAAATGCTAAAGAGGGTATCGGTAGGGAACAATTGTCATATACATTTTACCCCTAAAAGTGATGGTTGGGCCGAAAATAATATTTTCCGTTTTCGTTGTATGAATGAAACATGAACTGCTCGATTTCGACTAAGTTTTTTCAGATGACATCTTCAAACTACTTGAACCTTATTCTACAGCTTTTTGACTTTAATCCGACACTGTCAACGCGCACCCAAATTTGCCCGTTCAAAAGTTATGAACCACTGTGTGCCTGTAACTGTTCCATCTGGTAGTCTACTTTGAACACCTGTAGCTGATTATGAAAGAAAGAAAAAATGTTTATGTTGCTTATAAACTACAATTGAAAATTGATGCAGGACTAGGACTAAAATATTATTGAACTAAAATGAAAGAAAAGTGTAGGTATAACCACATTGGCCCCCACTCAGCATTACCATGGCAAGCTATGGCGCTGGTTTTCTGTGGGTACCATTGAGGTTTGGAGATGGCACCACCAACCAAACGAATTAAATTGACCTAACATAAAATAAGTAAGTATAAGAGTGTATAGCATATTACTAAGTAACAAATTTAAGTTGAAAGGAAATAATTAATTCTTGTGTGTGTATGTGAGTTAAAACCTTATACGGCTACTGTGTTTTGACTCTTTGGTTTTCAATTAAAAATACTCTGAGATGATATTGAAATGACGCAGCACATTTAGAATTCCTTATTGGTGGCGGCAAGTTGTACCAGCACTTCGTAGCAGCGTACGGAAAACTGCCACGAAAAGCAGCCATTTTGTGTTGTGGGAACAAATCTGATTGCACGCTTAAAAAATACTAACTTATTAAACATTATGATGATGATGATGATGCTCACCTGTCTAGCAAATCGGCGACGGGGTCCGCGTACTTGGCGAGGGAGGCCGTGAAGAGAACACACTCATACAACTCTCCGCAGCGCCGTAGGAATTCGTCAACATGCGGCCGCTTCAGAACGTACACTTGGTGGACTGCACCGTCAATTTCTACGGGCACAACGAAGTCGGCGTTGTTGATCGGCTGGAAGAGAATAAGGTGGTTTAATCTTTAGATCGACGAGAGGTGGAGCAGGAAGGTTCTCGAATGGAGACCACGCTTATGTAAACGTAGTGTGGGATGCCCCCCGGTTAGATGGATAGATAACCTGAAGAGGGCAGCTGGTGGTGACTGGATGCAGAGGGCGGGAGATCGTGCGCTGTGGCGCTCCTTGGGGGAGACCTATGTCCAGCAGTGGACTGCAACAGGCTGATATGATGAATCTTTAGATTGCTTGAAGAATCCATACTTAATATTATTAATGCGAAAGTAACTCTGTCTGTCTGTCTGTTACTCAATCACGCCTAAACTACTGAAACAATTTGCACGAAATTTGGTATGGAGATGATTTGATACCCGAGAAAGGACATAGGCTACTTTTTACCGCAGAAAAATGACGCATTCCCATGGGAAAATTAAAGTAGGCCGATCGCTTTCACGCCTAAACTATTGAACAGATTTAAATCAAATTTGGTAAGGAGATAGTTTGAGACTTGAGAAAGATATGAGTTAATTTTGACCGCGAGAAAACAACGCATCCCCGTGGGATATTAGGTTCCGGGGAATCTGATCGCTTTCACTCCTAAATTAACAAAGATTTGAATTATATTTGGATAAGATTGGTGTTACGGGAAAATAACGCATTCCAAATAAACTATCTAATGCGGACGAAGTCGCGGGTAAAAGCTAGTTTATAATAAACCGTTTCCAAGTTTTGACACAGCGCTACCATTTCCCATGTGTGGGTGGACGAGCGATAAACGAAATAAAAGGACGCAAGAATAATCTTTATCAAAATGAAAACAAAATAAAATACGCACTTAATATACTAATGAAGTGTATCATTTTTATATCTTACTAAATAGCTCAATCAATGAGTTACTGACAAGAGAAATGCTATTTCACAATACATAATCAAAAGTTGAAACAAGAAAAGGGTTAATTCTAAATTGCCTTAGAATTCTAATTGCTGTACAACAAGTATACCTACGTAACAAATTAAAAATAGAAACAGTCTCTCAAACCACGTGGATGTCTTTACATAAACTCAACCGGACGGGTGGCTTAACAATGATGATAGGGTAGCAAACTGGCAAAATGCCAGAAGCCTTAAGGCCCCAGCGGTATTCCAAATAGCTTGTATTATCATTTAGCTGATTATCTTGTTGTTCAAAGTATTAGCACAGTCTTTTCTAAAGGCATTGTTCATAAAGATACTGTCTTCATTGTCGCAAATATCCACGATTAGCTTTCTTCGCTTCCGTTTTAAATTCCAAGAATTATTTCAACGATTCCCGTGGATTATAAAAGAAATCTTGATTAAAACTCTAATATTAAGGTAATGTACCTTCGTGTTCAGTTGATATTAGTGTCAGAAATATAACCCCAATCAAAAAGTCGTCAAGTAATGAGGCAAGTAATTTTAATACACGTGGAATGGAAATGTTATTAGGTAGTAAGTATACTAATAACTTGTGAGTCCTTCAAGTGAAAGTTGTCACAAGCATTCCAGATTTGGTTGTAAATAACTTTGTAACAAGGTATAAAAACACCTTACAAGGCCAACCGTGGAGGTAACAGCTAAGTTGCAAAAGTCACGTAGAGTTTAGATGCCTTCAAAATACCTATATATTTAATTTTGCACGAAATTTCCTCCATTATTTGTCACCGAAACAAACAAAACAACTAACTGATTGTATACAAACACAAAGTTTGAAATGATTGATGAATCGATGTCAGAGTTGGCTGCCAAAAGGTTAACAAACAAAATGGAAATCAATTATGTTTATATTACTTAGATAAGTTTCGCTATTTAATTTAAATTATATCACTCAACGAGCGATTTGCCACTATAAACGTTATTTAATATTTATTCGTTCATTTAAGATAGGATGGAATTAAATATTTAATACGCTGATCTCATTTAGAAATCAATACCATGCCACGATATTTATACATATTCGTTTTAGCAGTTTACTGCTACATAATCCATTATACATAGTATAGTATGAACATCAATTTATAACGATCTAGTAGACCCGGCAGACGCTGTCCTGCCCGGTGTTTTCGAAATTGTTGGATATTTTTTCATCGTTTAAACCTTCCCTGGACTACCACGAATATTTCAACGCTAACATTAGTAAAATCGGTTCAGCCGCTCTCGAGTTTGAGCGAGACTAAGACGAACGAACAGCAATTAATTTTTATATAGAAGAAGAAGATAGTTGTTGTAGAGCTCATTCTATAGAATAGGCAAAGATAATACATTTATCTACCAATTCAGTAAGATATAAGTAGGCTTACTACAAACAAAACTAACAATCAACAAATTATGGTACCTAGATAAGTAGCGATTTTAGTTAAGATTCGAATACCGATAGGCGCGAATATATGGATGCTGACCCGAAGTTGATAAAATACTGACAGTTAAAAAAATATATGTCCCGTTTCGGATATAACAGAAATATGTTACTAGTGTTTTTCATATTTATTTCATCAATTTTCTTTCTTGAGCCTTTTTTAACTACTTATGTGTCCCGCTTTCGACGAAAAAATCCACTCAAAATCCCGACTTAACATAATAAAAATATGGCAACGGTGTAGAAAGCAAACAAAGCAAAGGTTAGATGGTCCAGTTCTCCTGTCGTAATGGAACCCTAAAAACCATAGACGAAGTCACGAAGCACGATGAATCAAGGTTTGGGAAAGTGACAATTACAGACTTCATGATGAATCAAGTCTTGGAAGAGTCATCCAAATCATCGCCTAAAAGGTACTACATTACTTTACACATATCATTATAATAACTACTGCACGCATATATCCATTGCCTCGACTGTGATTGACTATCCACACAATCGATTCCCAATGGCGTCCGAGCGGACCAAGGTCGGAGCCTTGACACACGCTAGGAGCCGACCGAAAAGGCACAACAATACGATAATAGAACACATGCTGCATGCCACATTGTATGTAGAAACGCGAAATCGTGTAATGATGACAATTAAACGTATTTTATAACCGTCACAACTATTCGCGGTATCCACCTGCGGCTAGGGACGCTATTGTTTTAACATTAGTCACCTTGTAAATGCAAATCAACAAAGAAACCGTACAATATTTACGGCGACGTAAGTGGTTTTGCATCATTTGTTGTGACCTTATTTGGATTTGAAGTACCTACACGTAACTAAGGTACATTTGATGAATTCACGACAAGTCAAAGTTATTATCAAATCTAATCAGCGTGAATCCCACATTCGTTTTCAATTTTTTATTGCGATTTTTGTCATGATGCGTATTTTAAAGTCACGGGGTTATAAAAACTTTAGGTTGACCAACAATATCTTCTTGCCTTATTAAGTGTAAAATTGAGTGTAATCATTGATTCGGTGTTGGTTGGGTTGGGTGTTCTAACTTATGGCTGTAAATGAAATTAATTGGATTGGATTTTTATACACTCTTTTGCAAAAAAAACGGGCACCTAAGGAAATTTACGTTCTAAGGTCGATTTGAGTTAATTAAATGAAATTTATTTCTTTGACGTAGTCTGTATACTTTTAATCGTGTAAATTAATGCGCGTGAAGTGAGTTCGGGCAACTAAAAGAAAAAAAAAACGATGGATTCTTTAAAACCGATGTACACGCCCAAACAATAAGAAGTGGTCGGCAATAAAGATAAGATTTTTTTTTACTTTTTTTAATTAAATAAAGTTACAAATGTAAAAACCTAATACCGAATGTGACCTCCTCTTGCCAAAATCACAGCTTGAATCCTTCTGGGCATGCTTTCCACGATGTTTTTAATAACGTTTTGAGGAATTCGTTCCCACTCTTCTGCAATGACTCTTTTTAGCTCCCTGATGTTTTGTGGAGCAGGTTGCACTGATCTTACACGTCTCTTTAGAACATCCCAGACATGCTCAATTGGATTGAGGTCAGGACTTCGAGCTGGCCAATCTAAACGACGGATCCCAACTTCTTGCATGTACGCTTCCACGTCGCCAGAACGGTGCGAGCGAGCATTGTCGTCCATAAAAATGGAATCTTCCCCAAGTGCAGTCAATGTGGGTTGTGCATATGGAATTAGGACTTCCATTATGTACCGATGTGCATTTAATGTTCCATTTTCTATGAAAACTAACTCCGTACGCTCCGTCGAATTAATTGCTGCCCAAAACATAACGGAGCCTCCGCCATAAGGAGTGATTTCTTCGAAACACACTTCCGCATAGCGTTCCCGTGGTCTTCGCAGCACTCGCCGGCGTCGGTCCTCTCCACACAAAGAGATTCTAGCTTCATCAGAAAACAATACTTTATTCCAGTCCTCCAGAGTCCATGAAGCACAGTTCCGAGCAAACTGAAGTCGAGCAACACGGTGCTCACGGAGTAATTTAGGGCCCCGAGCTGGGCGGTAACTCCTGATATTGGCAGCCAAAAGCCTCCTCCTGACCGTCCACAAGCTAACTTCTACTCCTCTTACTTCTTCAAGGCTCTTCTTCAGGTCCACACTTGACGCCTTACGATTCCGCAACGCCTGACTCACCAAAAAGCGGTCATCTCTTGGTTCTGTGCATCGTTTTCTTCCCGAACCGGGTCTTCTTTTGACCGAACCGGTCTCTTGATACCGTTGCCAAGTCCTCTGGACAGTTGAACGACTCACATTTAGCCGCTGAGACACGTAAGTTTGCGAACAACCTTCTTCAAGTAGGGCTATAATTTTACCGGCCCTTATCGCTTTATCACTCATATCAAAAAGTGGTATTTAATGTAAAAATAAAGATTAAATTGTTTAATTTGCAGAAAATGTCCAAAAAGTTTTAAAATATCGTAATCAGTTAAAAATCGTTTCAGCAATTCGCGCCATTAGTAAAGCAATTTTAGAATAATCCACAATAATCATTATTTTTCTTTTATTAATTTCAAATTTTAAATTTGGAACGTAAAGAATCATGCCAGGATGCTTCAAATAACATGCCAATACATCGTCAAATTAATAAAACCTATTTCTTGTTCTTCTTCATTAAAGTAGAGGAAAAAATCTAAAGTGCCCGTTTTTTTTGCAAAGGAGTTTATAATCAACGAGATTGGTCAGCACTTTAATATAACCTGCGAGATAAGTCAGCACAATCAGGTGCAACAGGAGTTTTACAAATCTTCCGGGAACTTTCATAAAAGAAAATATGGCAATGCTCGATACCATCGAAGTCCCTGAAAACGTTTAACCATAGCACACAATCGACCTTCGTGAAATTAATTCAACTACAGCTTTACAGGCGTTGTAAAAACAACCAGTTTTTTCTCATACGAACACGCAATAAAAATATACAGGAGGCATTTGAATATTTATAAATAGCCGCCGTTATAAAACTATTCG